>JAZHFQ010000537.1:0-1472751 GCA_038387885.1 Spodoptera picta
TTAATAAAAATACAGTCATCTACTCTATTACACTTATAGCATCATACCCAAATAATAGTTTAGTAACAATTTAAATTCATAACTATAGTTGATGGCTGCTCATAAAATTTGTTCCACGTCATGCGCTGTAGAGCTGCGGAGTTGGGCGATACCACTGATGATGATGGAGTAGTTGAAGTACCAGAACAATGTGAATATGATGCCGAAGACGATATCTGATTGTTGTGCTAAGGTTATTATTGAAATTGCAGGGTTGAACATATTTGTCCCTAGCGCTACTCTTCCTGCAGGTGTCTTTGCTGACTAAGGGATTACACCTACACTTTTGACAAAGACCCGGCAGCAGCTATCTTTAATAGACCTTTAAAACGATCCCTTTGTTTATGGAGGTAGTCGCTAATTGTATGGCAATAGGCCACTCCTCACTGTCAGAATCAAACTCCTCAATAGGCGAAAAGTGGGTTGATATATGTAGGTTTAGGTATTAGACATATTATTAATTATCGTCCCTTCCCAACCCCTGAATCCCCAACAACCCTCAAATTCCTAATGCCCAAAAAGCCGGTAACCCACTTGTAACTCCTCTGGTGTTCCGGGTGTCCATGGGCGACGACGATTGCTTACCAGGTGATCCAGCTGCTCGTTTACCGGCTTATACCATAAAAATATACCATTAATAAGCGATTTTACCCTGCCTATCCCTTTTAAATGTAAGGCGAATTTCGATTACTTAATTGTGGATAAATTCGCAGATGCTAAAAGGGTATAGTTAAAGTTAAAACATTATTTATTGCCGACGTGACAGAACATAACAAACAACCGTGTCTCATAAATCACGTCAGATTTTCTTGTTATATTTGTGCAAGTTGTAATTTATGTAAAACTAGCTTTTACCCGCGGCTTCGCTCGCGTCACAAAAGGATAAAAAGTAGCCTATGTCCCAATACACACAGCGCACTCTATACCAATACTTTTGTTTACCCTCGGGAATATTAATTTTTCCGGGATAAAAAGTACCCTATTATTTAATCCAGACTTCGAACTTTACGTCTGCAAAAATTCAAAGCAATCGGTTTAGTAGTTACGGCGTGAAAGTGGAACAAACAAACAAACTCAATTTCCAATTTATAATATTATATAAGATATAATATAATAATAATATACAATATATATAATATACTAGCGGCCCGTCCCGGCTTCGCACGGGGGACTTAAAATTATTTACATAATTTTCGTTTTATTTATATTTATTCTCAGTTTTTTTTTATTTAGGAAGTATTTACGTTTTGAAAATATTTTCCGGACTTCATTTACTTATTTCATTTATTTAATTAATTATTTTCTTCTTAAATAGGAACCTACCTATTTTGTTGTTGTTTGTTTTGGTTGAGGTAAAAGTTTGTTTTTAAATTGTTTTTTTAAATTTGAACCATTCATTAAAACGATTGTTATGGGTAAACTATAAAAGGTAGACATACTCTCGCGGACTTTTTTTTAAAAAATAATGTTAAGATGAACAATTCATCTATAGAGCATTTTTGTATAACTTTAACTAACTATATGCTCAGCGCACGCCACGGAAGGCCTCAGAAACGATACTTTTCCCCCGTTTATAAAACATTTTTGGTTACTGTTCCACAACTATAGGACCTAGAGTGATATTATATAGCCTATGTTACTTCTGAATAATGCAGCTTTCTAATGGTGAAAAAATTATTGCAATCGGTCCAGTAGTTTTTGAGTTTATTCATTACAAACATACAAATCTTTCCTCTTTATAATATTAGTATAGATATAGATAGTATAGATATAATATATATATATAGTAAGGATTAAGGATACAAACATTTTATGAATTGTTATTACGATCATTATATATATATTATCGTTAATGTGCTTGTTTAGAGTCACGAGTTGATCATCACTCATAACTGATGATAAAACGACCGATGCCCTTCCTGAAGCTGATATTTTTTAAGGAATAGGGCGGCAACGATCTAACTAATGGAGCAGACGGATCATCCGATGTTAAGTAGACATCGCCGTCCATCGACGGGTGTCTATCAAAACAAGAGAACACAGGAAATTATTATAAGCAACACCAAAGAAATTATTATAAGTGCGTTGCCGGTCTTAAGGGGCGAGGATCCATCACAAAACAAAGCAACAGTTATTTATGTTAGTGTTTTGTGAGGCAAGTCAAGTTGGCCCATTCGTGCCGAAGCGAGGCTGTTTCATATATAGAATATCATCATCATCATCATCAACAGCCTATAAATGCCCACTGCTGAGCAAAGCCTCTTCTCACATGGAGAAGATTTGAGCATTAATCACCACGCTTGCTCAATGCGTGTTGGTGATTTCAAACTTATAATTAGAAATTATAAGTCCAGGTTTCCTCACGATGTTTTCCTTCACCGTTTGTCAGTGGTGTCTAAATAATCTTAGAAAGTACATATGACTCGGAAAAAGTCACATTGGTACTTGCCGTTGGTAGGTTTCGAACCAGCACCCTCATGTATGAGAAGTGCGTCATAAACCTCCGGGTCACCGCGACGTTTTTAGGATATGATAGGAGCTAAAAAGGGATCGTAGTACGTACGCTCTGTACCTATAGTTTCTACCGACCCCATGGGCCAAGGTGTGGCTGTCTGTATTTATATGTAACGTAGGTATTTGTAACTGGAATCCATCAATAACGCCATTGATATGTAAAGCCCCTACTAGTAACATTATCAATAAATACTTTATTATGCTTGATAAGGATTGAGTCATATTTGAGCTGAAGGACAAATAGGTATTTAAAATAATAAAGGTATGAGGGAATCATTGGATTAAAATGTTTCAATATTTTCAACTAAGTATCTAATATGATTATAATTACTTAATTATATAATAAATCAGCCTTAATCCAAGGATTATATTAACCCTTGGTCGATCAATTATGACTAAATACAACTGTCGAGCAAGAGATTAAGGGTTCGATGCCCGATATTTTTTATTTTGGAAACTCTGTAATATCACAGATCGTCTGGTGAATGGCAATTGGCTTGTCATAATCAGATTTCATTTGGGTACTTGGTTAAATGTTCAAATCTTAAAAAAATATTAAGATGTAAAATAATCGCTTACTGCATTTGATAGCATAGCCTATTTATTTTTATCAGCGAAAGGTTATGTTTTTTTATGGCATAAGCCGGTAAACGAGCAGACGGATCACCCGATGGCAAGCAATCGGCGTCGCCCATGGACACTTGGAACACCAGAGGCGTTACAAGTGCGTTACAGGCCTTTTGGGGATTAAAAGTGAGGATCGTTGAGGATTCAGGAATTGGGGAGATTGGGGAAGGGGAGGGTAATTAGGCCTTCGGTAACCTCACTCACACGACAAAACACAACGCAAGTGTTGCTTCACGTCGGTTTTCGATGAGGCCGTGGTATAACTCCGGTCGAGCCGGCCCATTCGTGCCGAAGCATGGCTCTCCCACGCTTTAAAAAAATATTTTTATTTAGCTAGGCTATCTTGGATATCTAGACCTCACACATCATTTATACTTTGGAGATCGGTTGTTATTAGTGAAACAACTTGTTGTCGTAGAACGAATGAATTTATTAGCCGGAGGTGGTTGTTTTTATACAAAAATTGGTACTAGTGCTACTTACAACTAATTCTGTACATTAACCAATTAAAACTATTAAATTAAAAATAAATAAAATTTAGAAATTTGTACACCAATAACATCGCCTAAATTATAGCCAATAGCGTTACACTATTTAGGACAGAACTTTATTTACAACGTGAACAATGGAAAGAAAAGGATAGCCGATAAAAGAGCGAGATAGTCGATGAGTGTGAGGTCCGTGCAAAGAGGACGCGCCTCCGCAGCGCCGCGCGCTGAGTTTCGCGCCGCTATAAATATTGCGTAACGCGTGCCTCTGTCCTTTCCTCCTGCGACCGTCGAGCCGTGAAGATGCAAACGCCGTGCGCCGTGCCGCGCTGCGATACCTACGCGCGTTGGTCGGCGCGTGATACTGGCAGCGGCGTCGGCGAGTTACTTCGTCTCTTGTAGACAGAGGATCAAAAACGTTCAGTAAAATAGCTCTTTTCAGAGCTTTCTGTGTCTTGGTTTCTGTTAAACGATGGTCTAAATCCTTGTAGCTTGTGCTATGGCTAGTGTGGCTACAGTACTCCCCCTCAAGCGAAGCGTACCGGCAGTTTGACGACACGGCCCGAGCGAGTTTTCTTATCGCCGGGATGTGACGGTCGCTGTTGGTTGCGGTACATGTGTTTTCTTGGTAATCTTGCTGGTTTTCTCGGTAATGGTGGTTGAAGGTAATGGTAATTGCTTGGTAACGCTGGGTTGAGGTAATGTGAAGGTAACTGTACTGGAGGTTGGAGGTAAAGTATCTTGAATGTCTTCGGTGAGTATAAATGCAGGTTTCAATCGGTCGATTGATATATTTGCTTGGCGCTCGGGTAATTGTACTGTGTATACCTTCTCAGTACGTTGTAACACTCTGTAGGGTCCTTCGTATGGTGATTGAAGTGGTTTTTTTACTGCATCTGTTCTTATGAATACGTGGCTGCACGTGAGTAGGTCTTGATGCACGAATACGCTTTTATTGCTGCTGTGATGCTTCGTAGGTACTTGCGGTTTGTTTTGTTGAATTATATTACGTAGGTTGTCAACGTAGGTATAATCCAAAGTAGCAGGTGTGCAGGTGGTACTTGTAGTGAAAAATTCGCCAGGTAGACGTAGATTGTAGCCGTAGGTAAGTTCGGCGGCACTCACACCTGTGTCTGAGTGTAGCGCGGCTCGAAGTCCTAGTAGTACAGTAGGTAGTACGTCGGTCCATGTACTTGCGCTCGCGAGTTTGGCGCGTAATGCAGTCTTGAGTGTTCGATGCCAACGTTCAATTATGCCGTTGCTTTGTGGATGATATGGTGTAGTACGATTTTTCTTGATTCCCATTAGTTTAGTTAGGTTTTGAAATAGTTGACTCTCGAACTGACGACCTTGATCACTTGTGATGGTAGTCGGGCATCCAAATCGGGCGATCCAGTGTTGGTACACAATATCGGCGATTCTAACAGCTGATATTTCGTCGGTAGGTATTGCTTCGGGCCACCTAGTTAGTCGGTCGATCATCGTTACTAAGTACCTGTGACCTTGAGGTGTTGTAGGTAGTGGTCCGACGATATCAATGTGTAGGTGTTGGAATCGCTCGGTTGGCGGGAAAGATCCGACGTTCGAGTGCGTATGACGTTGTATCTTGCTTTTCTGGCAAAGTATACAGGTTCGAGTCCAGCAACCGATGTCTGCGTTCATTGATGGCCAGAAATATTTTTGAGTAATGAGTTTGCGAGTCGTGCGTGTACCGGGATGACTGATGTTGTGTACACTGTCAAATACTTGTTTTCTATATGGTTTAGGTATGTACGGGCGTACATAAGAGGTCGATGTTTCGCAGTATAGTTCGATGTCGCTGTTAGGTATAGGTATTTTCTTCAAAGTTACGTTTTCTTGTGATAACAGTTGTTTAATGTTGCTGTCCTTGTCTTGCGCACTCGCTATGTCGTTGTAGTTGATTGCAGATGGGAATGTGATGGATTCTATGCGGCTTAGGGTGTCGGCAACAATGTTGTCTTTGCCGCTCACGTGTCGAATGTCGGTGGTAAATTCACTGATGAATAGTAACTGTCTTGTTCGCCTCTGAGTTTCGGAATTTGATTGAGTCTTGGACATCACATATGTAAGCGGCTTGTGGTCGGTGAATATGATGAGATGGCGACCTTCGAATATCTTCCGGAAATGTTTGACTGCCATGTACATTGCAAGTAGCTCTCGATCGAAAGTGGAGTATTTCTTCTGCGCGTCGTTGAATTTCTTGGAAAAGTATCCGAGCGGTTGCCACGTATTATGTAGGTATTGTTGTAGTACGGCACCGGCAGAGTTATCTGATGCGTCGCAGAATAAGGCGAGTGTTGCGTGATGAGATGGATGAGCGAGTAGAGCTGCGTTTATGATGCTAGCTTTACATTGCTCGAATGCTTGCGTCGCCTCTTCGGTCCACGTGATCGGAGTCTTATCGCGCTTCTTGACGTTGTGTAGGTAGGCATTTAGTGGTGCTTGCTTCGATGCGGCGTTCGGTATGTGATCACGATAGAAGTTGATCATGCCGAGGAATCTTCTTAGTTCTTCGATGTTCGTTGGTTTCGGGTAATTAGTGATTGCTTCGATTTTGTGTTGCGGCGGCTTGATTCCATCAGCTGATACGGTGTAACCTAGGAACTGTACTTCAGGTTTGCCTAGATTGCATTTAGCGGGGTTGATGGTAATGCCGTTGTCCTCTAAGCGTTTTAATACGGTGTGGAGATGTTCTCGATGTTGAGTTTCGTTTTCAGATGCAAGTAGTAAGTCGTCGATAAATGGGAAAACAAAGTCTAATCCTCGTAGTACTTCATGTATGTAGCGTTGAAACGTTTGTCCCGCGTTTTTCAAACCGGGGCACATGCGTGGGAATTCAAATAGTCCCATTGGCGTGATGATAGCGGTCTTCTCGACGTCTTCTTCTCGCACACTGAGTTGTTGATAAGCGCGGTTGAGGTCAACCGTGGAGAATATAGTTTTCCCCGGTAGGTGGTGAGTGAAATCTTTGATGCGTGGCACTGGGTATCGATCTGGTATAGTGATCGAGTTGAGTCGGCGATAGTCACCACATATTCTAATATCGCCATTTTTCTTAGGCACGATGTGTAGAGGTGATGACCATGGACTCTTGCTAGGTCTGCATAGTCCTTGCTCAATCATATTTTCGAATTCTTTCTTCACTGTTTCGAATCGATGAGGTGGGATTGGTCGAGCTCGGCAATGAACTGGTGGTCCACGGGTTTCGATGTAATGTTGCACGTTGATGTTAGAGTTTAATTTCATTGATGTTAGTCTTGTTATGCCGGGATATTGTGCTAATATGTCGTGGTAAGATTGTGACATATTGATACTGCGTACGGTAGGTACGTCTGACACTCGCACCGGGGCGTTGACTTTTAGGCTCGTGACGCCGTCGATTAATCTTCCGTTTTTTAAGTCGACGATGAGTTGGTGATGTTTGAGGAAGTCTGCTCCAAGGATTGGCCTTGAAACATCAGCTACTATAAATGTCCACTTGTACGGACGTCGTAAGTTGAAGTCGAGAGTTAGTGTTCTCTCGCCATACGTAGCTATAGTTGTGTTGTTCGCAGCGTACAGTTTGAATGGTAGCGGTGTTCCAACTTCTCCTTTTCTTCTCGGTAGCACTGATATGTCGGCTCCGGTATCGACTAAGAAAGATAAGTTTGTGTTTCTATCGGTGATGTGTAGGCGGTGTGATTTCTCTTGAACGCCGGTAGCCGCCTCCGCCAACGTTCGGTTTAGTTTTCCGAGGTCGTTGCTTTGAATGAGCAGGGAGGTGTGCAGCGTCGAGCTTGTTCTTTGAAGCGCCGATGGTAATAGCAGAATGGTGAAGGTGATGATGAATCACGATTCCGTGAACGTGACGTGCTGCGTGTGCGTTGCTGAGATGGGTGACGGCGGCGGCGGTAGTCGGGGTTGTATGCTGGTCTTGACTTTAATTCGGCGATCTCCAATGATAATTTTCTTATCTCGTTGATAAGGTATTGTGTATCGGTGTGTGATGATGACGTGGACTGTGCTGGTGATGGTTGTATTGCTGAGACTTCTGTAGTTGACGCGGACTGCTCCATCATTTTGTCAGCGAGGAGAGCGAGTTCTTCCAGCTCAGTTTTTGTGCTAAATGATTTGCTGACGGCCAGGACGGATCTGATGTGTGATGGTAAGTGGTTGGTCCACATGAGTCGTAACGTGGAGTCAGGGACCTTGTCTCTGGCTAGGTTACGCATGCGGCGGAGTAGCTGCGTAGGCTTCTGATCGCCGAGTTCCATCTCGGACAGTAGTTTCTGGAACTGTCGGCTGTCGGACTCTTCATAGGCAGATATGAGACGTTCCTTGATTGCGTTGTATTGATTCGTCTCCGGCGGGTTGTATAGGAGGTCCATGATTTGCTCGATGTCTTGACGTTCGAGCTGTGCGATGACCATCTGGGCGAGCTGAGCCTGTCCCTTCTTCATGTCGTTGGTAGCTGCTTCGAAGCTAATAAACCATAGACGTGGTCGGTCACGCCAGAATGGTGGAATGCGCATTGTGAGGGATATGCCAGCTGTTTCCGTCTTCGCTACGGTGTGGGTTAGGTCTTCCGTCGGGCAGGGATTTGCCATCTTGATGTTGGATAATAATTAATTTTCTTGCAGCAGGGATTCGTTCTTCCAGCAGGGATTTGTTCTTCTTGCTGTTCTTGCTCGGGGTCACCACTTTGGAGATCGGTTGTTATTAGTGAAACAACTTGTTGTCGTAGAACGAATGAATTTATTAGCCGGAGGTGGTTGTTTTTATACAAAAATTGGTACTAGTGCTACTTACAACTAATTCTGTACATTAACCAATTAAAACTATTAAATTAAAAATAAATAAAATTTAGAAATTTGTACACCAATAACATCGCCTAAATTATAGCCAATAGCGTTACACTATTTAGGACAGAACTTTATTTACAACGTGAACAATGGAAAGAAAAGGATAGCCGATAAAAGAGCGAGATAGTCGATGAGTGTGAGGTCCGTGCAAAGAGGACGCGCCTCCGCAGCGCCGCGCGCTGAGTTTCGCGCCGCTATAAATATTGCGTAACGCGTGCCTCTGTCCTTTCCTCCTGCGACCGTCGAGCCGTGAAGATGCAAACGCCGTGCGCCGTGCCGCGCTGCGATACCTACGCGCGTTGGTCGGCGCGTGATACTGGCAGCGGCGTCGGCGAGTTACTTCGTCTCTTGTAGACAGAGGATCAAAAACGTTCAGTAAAATAGCTCTTTTCAGAGCTTTCTGTGTCTTGGTTTCTGTTAAACGATGGTCTAAATCCTTGTAGCTTGTGCTATGGCTAGTGTGGCTACAATACTTTTACAAACAGAGGTTATATACAAAGGTATATACTGACACTTCTGGCTGCCATCAGAGCCGTATTATCTCCAAGGCAAACTAGGCAAGTGCCTAGAGCGCTAGGCTACAGTGGAGCACCGCGAGACACGCGTGCGCAACTGCCCAAAGAACAGCGTCGACCGAGCGACGCCGAGGTGCTTGCCTACTAGGGTGCTCTCTACAGATGGGGCCCAATAGGGCTGATGCCGATACGAAGCCGCGGAGGACATAACGCGTTGCCGGGGCTCCGGCTCGAAGTGCAGAAGGAACGGGGTGGTTTTTAGTCAGTAAGAGTCTGTTCCCTCTCGCCTCACGCGGGAGAAGTCATTGGATGATTTTCCCCCTCAAAAAAAGAGGTTGCTCTCTAGGTTAATAACTTTGGTCATGTATAAATATAACACAATTTCAAACTAATATAGCGATTTCTCTAAATCTTCAAAGCTCATATACGGAGGGAGTTGAATTTTTTAAATGAAAAATAAAGGAAACAAACAGTATTATTTGACGTCATCTGTCGTAAGATGAAGATAAACAATAATTATTTTGACCTCATGTGAACTCGGGGTTTGACGTCAAAGGTACGTTTTTACTCTTTTTTACTTAAATATAAAAAGGTAAATAAACAGTTAGTTATGTTGTAATCAAGGTATGCAAAAAGGATTTTTATTGCGAATATTTTTAAGGTTCATTGTACTGATTAGGTTGCACTTAAAACCAGTTATTCAATTAAATTGAAAGGTTTTACAACTTGCATGAGTCATTATGAGAACAAGTTACCGTTATGAATAAGTGATAACATGATATGAAATGTATAAACATCGATTTTTTCGTTCAAAAGTTCATTGTAATGGGAGATGAGATGATACCACAACCATAAATATAATTATTATTCCAGACTTTGTTGTTGATAATAGTTTGTATTTGGATCCAAATGGGTTAAGATAATACTAGTTACGCCAATCTAGGGAACACACATATTTTTATGCCGAGTATAAATAAGTGACTGCCTCGTTGGCCGAGTGCTCGCAATTGCGGCTGCCGGGCAAGAGGTCTCGGGTTCGATTCCCGGGTCGGGTAAAATAATACTAGGTGTTTTTAAAAATAATTCTCAGTAGTAGCACGGAGTCTGGAATTGTGCCCGGTATTTGGCAATAGGCTCACTATTACATGGGACTCATAAAATAAATAGTGAAAAGTGGATGTTACATTGTACGGTGGCATTAAGTGCCTTAATGTGCTTCGGCCTACCGCTTCGGGGATAAAAGGCGTGATGTTATGTTACAAAAAAGTGATTAATCACATAGAAAGAAAGTACGGAAATTTTTTAAAGGTTAAAGTGCATTCATAGCTTGGAACATAATAAATAACAAATATTATATAAAGATCAAAACTGGTTTCAAAGTATGATAGAAAGTAGTGTTAACAAGGTTTTTGCTATATTCTGAAGACTGTACTGTACTTGTAAGATTACAGTTATTTATGCCTTTGAATTATGGGGGTCGGCAGACACTATAGAATTGTGACATGGCATATCTATCATTGCCGATGGTTGTATTATTTGAACACTAATTTCTGCATATGACTTTGTACGGCAATTCCGTTTCTTCTCGTTCAAGATTTTGGGTAAAAAGTAAAAAAATATGTGTATGTCCTCCCGGCTCCTGGTTTTAAGCTTCCCACTAATTTTCATCCAAATCGATTTAGCAGTTCTTCTGTTATAAATAGTGTAACAAACACAACTTTAGATGACATATAGGATTTAATAAGAATCTTGAATAACTTCAAGATATTTTATTGATTTTTTGACAATAGATATTGTAAATGTTCTTCAATGGAACTTTGTTTGATAAATTACAGAAACTAAGATTTACCTTGTTTTGTATTATAATAACTTCATTTACAGGATAAATGACATATTTATGTATGTCTGTATAAAATACCTTATGATAAGCACAATATAACAAAATAATTTTAACTATTGGTTTGCTCATTCCAAATTGTAGATTCCTATGGAGAATAACGAGCAAGAAAGCAGTTCCCACATGTAAACAGTTGCCATAAGTTGTCTTGACCAATGACTCACTGTATGAACTAGTTTGACCTACATTTTCATTGGAGATGTGAACATTATTTTTTGTTCATACGTCTTGATGGAGAAGGTCAGTACCATCTATCCGTAACGAAAAACTCATTGAACATGAATAAAAAACATAGGAAACAATAAAAACTGAAATGTATTGTGTTATGACAGTGTTCATTTTGCCATGAAATTAATTGCATTGCATGTAATTCTATGTTAAATGGGGTAACAAAATAGTCCAGTTACACTAAGTTTTATCTTACAAGAATATACTAAACCAACTCCAAATTAAAGAACGTGTAACCTATAACTATGTTATTTTGAAAAGGATACGCATAACAACCTTCTCCCATGTGTCCACCATGTACAACTCAGTCGCCAGTAGGTAGCGAACATACCAGTGGCTGATAAATTGTTGGATTTTCTTCACAAATTCCATTTTCCTGTCCGGTTCTGCACTTCAACACTTTAAACTGACCAAGTTGTGCACTTACTTTTTTGTTAAAAGTAAGTATGGAACAAATACACATGTAAGCTCTGCTTATTCTCGCTTAATACTAATTACTGGTGTCCGAATTTTGCTTTCCCGGCAATAAATATTAATAAAACGTTCGTTTCCTTGCCGAAAGAAGAAGTATGTATGAGTCAAACGTCAAACGAAGTCCAGTTGTCCAGTTGTCAATGTCAAATTTGACTTTTAACATTGACGTTTCTTTCTTTCTGCATTAACTGTCATTTTGGTTTTTTTACGCTTGTCATACACAAACGCCACACATCACGCCATTGTTGTAGGGGGTAGGCAGGAACTTCTAAGTATGATTTTATAATGCCTGTGCACAATTCGTTCGTTTCCATAGCATTTAAAATGTTCATGTTTATGGATTAAGAGGCATTTTTTCTTTGTTATATTATCCTTTCTCCTTTTATATTCTCACTGAAGCCCTAGAGAGATCAACTCAGTAGACTTTTCAACTTCCTGAAATTACTCTCCAGTTTCACAAAAAGCAGGTGTAGAAGATCGAATGGTGCAGTGACTGGGCAACTGGCTACCGCGCAACTTGCATCAGGTTCAATTCCCGCACGGAGCAACTCTTTGTGTGATTCATAAATTGTTGTTTCGGGTCTGGGTGTGATGTGTATGTGAACTTGTATGTTTGTAAACGCACCCACGACATAGGAGAAAATACCAGTGAAGCGTAACGTTTTCTTAAAAAAAAAACTTTTGATGTTCTTGTTTTTCAGGTTATAAGACGAAAATGGTTACCTCAATACGATATTTATATCTGAGACCCGAACACAAACTGAATGAATGGATATAAAATAAAAGAAAGAGAGCAGTTTTACAATAAAATGAACTTTAATTCATTGGGTTAATAATACAATGTGATTTATTTATCCTTATATCTAAAGTAAAATTGGTATCAGCCCTTTATACTACGCAAGAAAATCAATGTTGCAAACCTATAAAACGATTTTATACACTGGTAATACGAGTCGATAACTAATCACAATTTTGTACTTAAAAATTATTATAAAACGGTAATTTTGTATAATTTCATTAGTTTACATTATATAGTAACTTAATTTTAGGGCAGCTATTATAGTTGCCATATAAAAGCTTGTGTAGCCAGATCACAAAAAACAGTGTTGCCATATATAATTTATTGAATTATAAATTAGTTTTTAAAAATGGCGGTGGCTATTTTGCTTAGCAAGCGGTGCACATGCTTGATCCCGCGACCCGCTTAAACATCATTTACATTTTTATACACTAGACGGTAACCTTATTGCATTAGGCGTGCACATTATTCTAAAAAAGCCAAGTCAGGGTTGTAAATACCAATTTACATAAAATAGTATCGAGATGGTAATGTTCCTGGCAATCCTATGGCATTTTTTGCACCAAATGATGTAATAAAATATAAATTTTACAATTTTTATAGGTATCATGCCCACAAAAAAGAAATAATTCATTATTTTTATAGTAGATAGAATAAATATATTAATAATTACATAAAGTCGCATACAATGGCAATGTTTCATTTGTAAGTACAATAGTTCAATTCTACTCAATACAGAAACAGAAATATCATGTAAAAATGTCATATAAATATTGATGATAGTTTGAACATATACTTTATTCCATTGTAATAAAGATTGTATTTGTAAACTTCATTTAACACAAATACTTCATTCTGTCTTTAGTAGAAAACTTGTATTGCGATATAATTGCACACAATAATAAATACATACAAAATCACTTAATTTAAAACCCATACTTAAATATTAATAAATAATTTGGAATAAAATGAAAAATTCAAAATCACACTCATTTATAGTTTAATTCTATATATTATTTTTCATGCAAGCAATCTTTTATTTAATACTAAAGACATGACATTACAGATTTTCATTATTTTCAGTATTTTTCAGTCTTATACAAGGCACCGATTTCATCCGATTTTGTATAATTATTGTATAAAAAATAGCTGCCATAATATTTCATACGACAATCATTAAAATTGGCACTTTTATTTATTATCCGTTTACAAACCAGTTTTGTCCGGTTGTTGTACAAAATTCCCGGTTAAAATGGAGTTACATTTTGTACAAATTCCGGATACTGATAGTTTAATTTTATTCCTAAAATCGAGACATTAAATTCCATCGAATAAAAAATTGTTAAGAAAATATATGTATAGAGATAAAATACTGCATCGTAAATGTATAATGATATATTAAATAATAAAATATGTCGGGCCACGCAATATCGTGTCATAACCGGTTAAAATACGATTCATTTTCCTTATTTCAGATACAGTTCTTGTATCCAATAAAAGTATTCGAATCGCGTATTTATCATACGTATAGAAAACTTCACGTAACATAAAGTTTTCTTATATTTATAGGTACAAGCCCACATTCACCACATCTGCCGGTTGATCCGGATATTACTAAAAACCCGGATATTAAAAAATCACCCACTATTTTCTATCTACGAGTAATTGACAAGAATTAATGAATAATGTACTTAAAACCTATGGTACCGATGGATTTTCGACTTCATTACCTATACAGTAAGTACTATTTACTTTGTGACATTTAGGCTATAATGAAAAGGACGGGTGAATTAAAATAAATGATATTTTTACAATGGCAATCTAATTTATCGTACATTTTTGGCAGTTCTTTTTTCAAAATGGAATTTTATGAGCAAATGTGATTTGTTTTACAAAATCCTGTTTCTATTTTCAAAATCATGCCTTTTGCTTTAATGTCAGATATTAAAAAAAAATTAAAATGTTGACACATTGGCTTTTAAGAATTTATCAAGGTGCGCTCTTCTCATATTTTACAGCTTTTCAACTTCGAACATAACTCTGTTTACCCCCTAAATATGGAGCGTCAATAAACCATTTCCACTCGCAATTAATCGAAATAACTGCTATATTCAATACCAATGAAAATAAAATAAAGAAAATAATAAAAATATATTCACGCATCATAAGGGAGTAAATTGAATTTGTTGAGTTTAAAAAATCCAGATTAACTTTACCATTTTAAAGCACAATCTTGGCTGTATAAATAAATGAACATGCTGTATAATGTCATTATTTGACATGCCATTTGACCCGCCAAAAATGACAGTTGACACATTAGCACAGATGTTAAACCGATTACTTATTTTGGCGGGATGTGAAGTAATTTCCACGTTCGTAACTTACAGACAAACAAAAAATATTTATCGGGAGCATACCTGTCCATATTCACTCCTTCTGCTGTTAAAAACCTTGCATTACTTTCTTTGACATTTCCTACCTATATTGCCAGACTAAAAAAGACAAGTGTTGTCATTACAAAAAATGTAACGCCTGCCGAGTTTCTATTCAAAAAGTCTGATTTGAAACCAAAATCAGATCTTAATTAAAATATGTTTCCTTCAGTGCTTTTAAATATTGTTTTCATTCTAAATATTCGGTATAGCCCTGGGCCCCTGTGAATATAACGTCGATCCATATTCTCGCTGCCTCGCCAGAGGGCGCCATGAGGTAGTAGCGACGTTGTCTCGTCTTCACTATGAATGTAGTTAAAGGATTCGGTGATTTCGATGTGTTCCCGTGGTCTAGGTATACTTCTTCTATGACCTGGAAAGGAGACATAGTAGTTTTAGAACAGTTAGTAAAAAATATATCTTAAATAGGTACTATTGGTATGTAATGTGTTCACATGTATACGTTTATAAATTTTTTCTCACTCAAAATACAATTTGAAGAACAAGAGCCTGAGTCAATAACTCCTGAGGATGCTCCGTGGAAGAGCAAAACATATGTCGAGACTGGGTCGAGTGGTTTGTTGCGTATCGTGTGTGTAATTTGTATCATATCTCTGCTGCATTACTTTAAAGGGGGGAAAATCATCGAATGACGTCTCCCGCCCTGGGTGAGGCGGGAGGGAGTGTCAGACTCTTACTGACTAAAAACCACCCCGTTCCTATTCCTGCACTTCGAGCCGGAGCCCCGGCAACCTGTTAAGTCCTCCGCGTCTCCGTATCGGCATCAGCCCATATCTGCTGCTTAAGTGGTTATCTGCGAGCGGGAGGGCGGTGCTGCATACTGTATGCTGCAAATACATTCCTTCAGCAGCTTAAAAACTAAATATTTCCCCAATTGTTAGCCTAATTCTTTTTTATGTCTTAAGTTAGTAAATAAAATAGAGTATAATAATGTATATATACCTGGAAGTAGGCTCCCCCTCTCGGCTTCTTCTCGCTCTTGTCCCAGTAGTAGACGAACGTTTTCGTTTCGCGGTCGAAAACGAACCACCTGGAACACATGAACAGTTTTATGAAACAATCGATTTGAATTTGTAGTGAAATGTCGAAAAAATAAAAGTATTTGGACGCAGGGTCAGGCAGGATGAGGTATATGGTCTCCAAAGATTAAATATTATACGGCTTACTCGCGTAACATAACTAAAGTCCGAAACTAGTCGGGTAATCTCGTCGAACAGTTACAGGCGTAAGCCGTACAATCTTATTAACTTTGAAATGTCTGTATTTTGATTGATAGATAACATAATATAAGCAATGGCGGCTTACCGTTTGGACCATGTGTGGAACTTGGCGCCGAGTTTGTGAAGGTACCCGCGACAGGAGGTCGGAGTGACCGTCAGATACGGACACACTTCTATTTGGTGACCTGCAAATAAAAAGACATTCACAATAACTTGGTTAGAAATCAGTAGAAACCACAATAGGTTAGATGCCTAATTTTAATTTTAATGTCCGTCTGGTAGATTATTTTAAATCATTAGACACGTATTTTTTATTTTTTTTACAGAAACGAATACTTTCGACGATATATTGATTTGAAATGTCGCGTGACGTCACTTCTATGTACATTTTATACGTAGAAATGACGTTTTAGCCCCCACTCCTAAACTTTAATTCGTTTTATTTAAGTATTGTTTTATTATACGACATACAACTTATTAAATGATCATTAATCACTATACAGTTCTTGAAAACTGGTTTCTTATCTTGACACCAATACCCTTTCATCATTATATAGTAAGTTTCGTCTTTTAAAAGTAGGTAATATAAATATTTGTACTGCGGAAAAGTACCTGAGAAACACCACGGAAAAATCATTTATCACGCCTATAATAAATAAACTACTTTTGTGGATTCTTTGGTGTATTTGTTTGAGAAAACTTGGCGTATAACTTAGTATTACCTAATAAACTAAATAAATAAAGTATTCGGCTTACTCACGTAAACTATTGTAGGTATGAAAGCTCTACTAATTAGGTACTTGCCTATTAATCAAATTCAATAGCTTTTTTCGAACTGTCAAAAATGCCAGTTTTCTATGAGTTTTGTACGCGATTGTGTATTGTGACGTCACGTTTTTTTTTAGCGTCAAACAGCATAAGTATACGCCTATTTCTTAAAAATTGGCTGGAAAATACTAAAATTGAGTTATTCATAAAATCAATAAATGAAAATGTGATTTTTTTTTAAATATTTTATTGTATTGAACAGTCGAAATAATTTATTTTTGATTAAGAAAACTACCCAATTTCGAGTCCCACATCACATCAACAACAACAACAACAACATCCTATAAAAGCCTCTTCTCGCACGGAGAAGGTTTGAGCATTCATCACCACGTTTGCTCAATGCGGGTCGGCGATTTGAAACTTATAATTAGAAATTATAAGTCCAGGTTTCCTCACGATGTTTTTCCTTCACCGTTTGTCAGTGGTGTCTAAATAATCTTAGAAAGTACATATAACTCGGAAAAATCACATTGGTACTTGCCGTTGGTAGGTTTCGAACTCGCACCCTCATGCATGAGAAGCGGGCGTCTTAAACCTCCGGGCCACCACGACATCACATCGATAATTCGATAGCCTATAAGTGGCGAGACCTCTTGCCCGGCAGTCGCACTTGCGACCACTCGGCCAACGAGGCAGTCGTATTCATGAGCAGCTAATAGAAGCTACCGTTTTTTTTGACTCAGCGTCCCACCATCGAACATACAATCTTTGACATTGATTGGACATACTGAGTGAGTCGTGAGTAAGCCGTATCTATAGTATCTTTCAATTTATTTAGATAAATTATGTCTACCGACAGTAAAAAGTGTACGAACCAGCAGATTCGACATGTCTCCTGAGATCGAAGTCGTCTCTATCGACAGGCAGGTACCGCGTCAAAGGGCGCTGGGACTCGCTGTAAGGCGCCACGCCGCGTCGACTGCGCCGCGGAGCTGAACTCAGTGATACTGTGAAATATGCATTAATATTAATTAGATATGATCTTCATCAAATGTACAGTCACAAAAACGAAGAAGAAACGTCATAATTTTTTTATTGAAAAGTTTGCCCCAGTCTTGAGTTTTCTCCTGTGTTGTGGGTGCGTTTACTAACATAAAAGTTCACATACACATGACACACAGACCCGGAAGAACAATTTGTGCATCACACAAAGAGTTGCTGCGTGCAGGAATCGAGCCCGATACACGTTGCGAGGCAGCCCGTTGCCCAGTCACCGCACCAATCGTGCATTCATTCAGTAAGGATTTTTATATACCATCAGCCCGTGTCAATCCACGTTGGAGTCCCCTTTACAGGGTGTGACTTAATCTGCACGCTTAGCAAAAAGGTTGAAGATTTCAGTAGCAGCAAAAGGTTTAGGTTATTTTAAAGAATAGGAGGCTAACGAGAAGACGGATCACCTGATAGTAAGCGATCAGCGCCGCCAATAGACACCCGCAACACCGGAGGAGTCACAGGTGCATTGCCGGCCTTTTAAAAAGGAATACGCTCTTTTCTTAAAGGTTTGAAGGTCGTATCGGTTCGGATATACTCTGAGGGAGTCTTATTATACCCGCAGTAAAAGTGAGGGTGCTGGCAAAGCAAATGCGAATGGTGTATTGTACCTACTCTGAAAACACAATAAATAGCACTTAAAGAAGATTTTATTGAGTACTTACGGATATTATCCCTGCTGAAATCCGATGCATGACTGAGCGGCCGGCTGTCGTCGCTGCGTTTGTCATCCTCTGTCGATTCAGTGCGCGAATTCCTTACTTGGAGCTGTGGACAAACAGACATACAAAGTTTATTACATTGTTGGTTATAGTAGTGAGATAGTTTTGACGGAGGAGTATAGAAAAGTGATTAGAAAGAAAATGTATTGAGACGTTTTAGAAGATGTAAAGAAGAAGAAGAAGTCGTGTGTTAGAAGAGAATAATATTTTTCTTAATTTATTTTCTTAATAAAACATTGCCCCACACTAGGATTTTCTCCTGTGTCGTGGGTGCGTTTACAAAAATACAACAATTTGTGGATCACACAAAAAGTTGCTCCGTGTGAGAATCGAAGTCGCTATACGATGCGAGGCAGCATAATTGCCCAGCCACCGCGCCAACAAAATAATTTCGATTCACATAACAGCATTTTTCATTTAAGTGAAATCCGCGTTTGTCTGGGACAAGGGGTTTTAGGGAACAGAGGGTATAATTCCCTAAGATCGGAAAAGGAGGATCCTCCGACCAGGCGAGATGCTCGTGTCTGGCGGGTTTACTCCCCAACAGTTGTTCGGTTTGATTTTCTATCCATGTTTATTTGATTTTAAACGATGTAGGATTTCGTGACGACATCTGTCGATTTGTTTTCATCGATATTTGACGTGTGATTTGTGTCGCCACAGGGGCAAACTTCTAGATGGGTCATCGGATGGTAAGTGATCCTGGAACACCATCAACAACCGTAATACAAAGGAGTTCCAAGTGCGTTGGCTTTTTTTTCAAACTCAAACTCAAAGTCTTTATTTGCATGTTAAGGTAATACATACAGGTCTTATGAAATAACAGGCACAGCTTAACGGCTTTTTTCAGGCTGTTAAGCTGACATCTTTTTTTTGTGGAACGAGAACGGTTAGCTGCCAATAGAAGACAGACTTTTAACTTCATACGAAAAAACAAACAAATTAGCATCTCGAAATAATCTTTCATATTATTTTATGTTTACCAGGTAATGTTTAGGCGTTGTGTTAAAAATAGTGCATTGTTTTCTTGCGACTATATTTAATTTAGAACTCTGGTACAACGTGTCGGTGAACTGGATTGGTAATCAATTTGGTAATCTCGATAGACGAAATTGTTTTTTATGGGATAAGCCGGGATATGAGCAGACAGATAACCTGGTGATAAGCTATCGGCGTCGCCCATGGACACCTGGAACACCGGAGGCGTTACAAGTGAATTTGATGATAGTTGGGGATTAAGGGATCGGACCGTTCAGGCCGGATCGACTGGAGTGATACCATGGCCTCATAGAAAACCGACTTGAAACAACGCTTGTGTTGTATTTCGCCGTATGAGTCACCCCAAACTCCCCAATACTCGAATATCCAACAATCCTCAAATTCCTAATCCCCAAAAGGCCGGTAATGTACTTTAACACTTCTAGTGTTATGGGTGTCCATGGCTGACGCCTATTGCTTACCATCAGGTGATCTGTCAACTCGTTTACCGGCTTATTCCAAAAAATAGAATCACGAAACGTCATATTCTGTGACTTTTGAAGTCGCGTTACTAATCAAATATTAGTTTGCAAACATTAACAAACTACATAAGATACTTACAAAAACAGGTCTGGGATTGCACGGGAGCCCCCAATGGGAACTCTTGACCAGAGTCAACCAGACTGACATAATTAATTATTTTATTCACTTATAGATAAGAAATTCACTTATATAACACATAAACTTAATACAAAATCACTGGTTCTTACAGTCAAACATTATTTTAACACTGTAGACACTTTAATTATATTTATTTCTTGTTTTTATATGTTTTATAGTATTCGAAATCTGTCGTAAATAAGTAGGTGTCGAGTTATTTATTAATTTGATTGCGACGTTTATTTTATTTTATTGTATTGTGTGTGTATATTTTATTCTTTTCCAGTTGAAATTATGTTTTGTATATTGGTGATTGACAAGTTTTGTTGCATTTCTAGCAGGAAAAGAAAGAAAGAAAGAAAAACCATTTATTTTGCTACGACACACAACAAGAATTTAGAAACACCGAAAAAAAAAGCCCATGGTGCGTCGCAGCGCAAAAGGCTGGAGCTCAGCTTAATACCGTGGACCGGGCACAGAGGCTCGAGCCCACGGCGCTGATTTTCAGCACCAGCCCGTTATAATACGTACTAGCTTTATTAACGCTGCTCGGAGTACAGCATGATATGGTAAATTAATATTAAAGTGACAAAACCAACAGCTACGATTACTGCCAAAAATCTAAATAAATGGATAAAAAATAAATAATAAAAATAATAACAAGAACAACATTACATTACACATACATATTAATAACAATAGCACATATATTGAAAATAAATATAATTACATTCAAAAACAATTATGTTAGAGTTGGACGCATCACCATAGACAGTGAGTATCTTTACTTTGACATTTGCCTCAATGACATTGACAATATACTATATATATGACGCAATCCAGACGCGGCTGGACAAATCAAATAGATAAACAAGTGCATGTGGTAATGAATGGTACTCAGATTACGGAAACAAAACAACCTAGTTGTGCATAATGTTGTCGATATTGATCATGTTTATTGTGAGTGGAACGCGAACAAGATTATGCAGTACTATTGGCGAAAACAGAAAAGGTAAGGAGACAACAAGTGTAATTCTACATTCAAAACAATCATAACAAACAATTTTCTTGTTTATTAGAGTTAGTGTGTGGTTATGTGTTGAATAAGTGTAATAAAAGCAAAATAAAAATAAAAATAAAATAAAATAAAATACAAAGATATTATAATTATATAAATAAGAAACTTTCCCCCCAGAACAAGCCATACATAGATATACACACACATTTTGAGTTAAAATAAAAGCTTGACAAAAAACAGTTACTGGTACAAGGTTATTGGAGAGCCAGCTGCTTATGCAGTAACATTTTTTTCAGTTGGTATTTAAACGATTGCGCTGTCCTTAGGCCCCTCAACGGCGGAGGGAGATCATTCCAGCAGCGAGTCGCAGCAAACCTAAAGCTGCCCCTAAAAGCTGCAGTCCCGTGCTGCGGTATCTTGAGAGGGTCAACCATGGAACGGAGACCGGACTCATACTGAGTATGCCGCCAGGTTAGTTTCTCATACAAGTACTGTGGCTTATGAGTCGCTACTACACCGAACATCAGGCCAGCCAAGTGCAACATACGCCTGGCAGCCATCTTCAGTACCCCTAGCCGATTTATGTGTGGTGTGATATGTTGTCTGCGTGGTACCTGTACACAAAAACGAATACAGGCATTCTGAATGCGCTGAATCAGTCTATCCGTTCTAGAAAGCAGGCATGGACCATAGACAACGTCACAATAATTGAGCCCAGACAGAATCAGACTATCCACCAACTGCTTTCTTATCGGAATACTTAGATAGTTTCTTATGCCATACAATACCTTTAATCTGTAAAAGCAATTCTTTGCTACTTTTTTTATGTGAGCCTCAAAGCGCAATTCCGGGTCCAAAATCAAGCCCAAATTGCAAGCTTGTACAACACGCTCTATCTTCTGCCCCATGATTGTAATGACTGGATGGGCTGAGAGTATAGCTGCAACTTGTTTCTTGGTACCCAGCACCATGAATTTGGACTTTAACGGGTTTAGGACCAGAGAGTTGTTCCCAGACCAGCTCACCACCCTCTCCAGATCCTCATTCAACCTCCGCACCGCCACCGCTGTGTCAGGTCCTTTGAAGGTTGTGTACAGCTGGATATCATCTGCGTACATATGGTATTTGCAATTGAGAAAGGACCCAGCAACGTCAGCACTGTAGAGGACGTACAGCAAAGGCCCGAGTATGGATCCCTGAGGGACTCCCCTAGACACAGGAAGCGTAGCCGAAGACATGGATAATCCGTCCCCGGTCTGAATCTCCACATATTGAGATCTGTTGGTTAAGTAGCTTTTAAACCAGCCGACAGCACCCTGATCAAAGCCATAGTATACCAGCTTAGACAGAAGTAGATTGATGTTAATGGCGTCGAAAGCTCGCGAAAAATCCAAAAGCACAAGTATAGCGCCCTCCCCCCTATCACGTGCCTCCAAGATGTTACCCACCACATCTATGAGAGCAGTAGCAGTACCTCTACCCCTACGGAACCCCGACTGAAGGTCAGGGAGAATATTATTGAAAAGTATAATTTAACAAAAATTCTTTTTTGAAATTTTTTTTAAGTAAGTAAATGTTATATTAGTTAGTTAGTTACGATGCTAAATCGAGTTCTTTTTTCGACTCACGACGGTAATAATACTTTGTAGAATGAAACAACCATTAGGGTCGTGACATCAAATTGTTCGTAATTTTATCTTCCATAACTGTGTGGCAAAGGTACAGACTTATGCACTTAGTTTCCGATTGGGGTAGGTACACTCTACTACTATGTATGTTAACATAACGTCCCGCCTTTTATTCCCGAAGGAGAAGGTATAGGTCCACATTACGGCACTTAACCCTTTGTGTAACGTCATTATAGACACAATTAAAGAACAATAGGTTGCGGTCACCGGTGTCCTCGCAGTGTTTGACAGTTTAAATTCCACTGTACAATGTAACACCCACTTTTCACTATTTATGTTCTGAGTCCCATGTTAAGTCTAAGACTATTGCCATATACCGGGCACAATTCCAACCTCCGTGAGAATTGTATGTACCTATGTTATTCGTCTTTAAATATTATTATTGAGTGTCTATTATATTTCTCCTTCAAAACAAAGGCTCGTTAGTGCCTAGCGAAGTTTCCGTGCTATTGTAACACTTTATTTTCAGAAGACAGAAGACAGAAGACACACACTATGTGTGAAAATGCAAATATTTACTATTTGTCTACGTGTTACCATGGTGTTTACACAATGGCCGGATTTCGGGGCCTATAAACATAAAACTATGCTTGTTTCTCTATAGTAGGAGACGCCATGTCGTAATATACGTATGTATTTAATAGTAGGGGAGCCCATGAAGGGATTTCGGTAGTTACTCGAGCGCGTCAGATTAACATATGGGGAAAACCTAGTGTCATGTTGAATATACCCAACATATATCCGATCTGATTAGAAGGGGGGGACAGAAAATTAAAAAAAAAGTCTGACTAAATAAAGTCAGTTTCGTCAGATTAAGGGAAGGTAGGTCAATACCGTGCTAAAGGAAGTGCGTTTAAAAAATCTGCCCATTCCAACTTGATTTGCAAGAGTGGGGGGATTTTGAAGGGTTCTCGTTTGTACTCTCCAGAACATTCAACCCCACCATGCAAACTGGCAGATTAAGAGTTTTTTATTATTAAATACACATGGAGCATGTACATTATCAATATCTGACACGCTCGACCACTAGAACAAAAGTTACGCTTAACAATTTCAAAGATCTGTAGATTCCCCCTTCCCCCACTGGTGGAAGAAATTGTCACTAAACCATTTCTTCTTTCTATCAGCATATCTTCAAAATCCAGTAGGTCCCAAGGACGCTCAAGTAAATCCCGATTTTGCATCATGGCTCCCCTACTATAAGGTGTTATGTATTGCCCTATTGTGAAGACTATAGAAGACAGTAGAATTTGTCACAACATCTTCTCTCGACAAGAGCCTCAAGGGATCAATTATACAAAAGTCAAAGGCTACAGAGGTCTCTGTAAAACTGAATCTTAATTCTACACCGCCTATCATAACCAGTTATAGCCGCAAATTCATTTGTGAATCCGCAGTGAGATAGTTTCATGTCACAGAATGTAGGAAAAGGATCAGATAATGTTTCAGTGAGATTATAAAATACATTTTTTAAAGAGTAACGATGGTCATATACCGACCATATTGGCGATATATTAAAGAAGGGCCAATAAAAGTACCCTTAACCGACGAGCATGCATGAAAAGACTGATGACTGTTGTTGAAGCAAAAGAGGTATGTAAGAATCGTAGGAATTGGCTGCCTACCCCTAGATAGTAACGATGAATTTTCTTGCTCGTTTTTCTCCATTCGAAACTACACTTAGTAACGGGCGCCTAGCTTCACTGACATGGACGGACAATTCAATTTTTGGCGTTTCAATAGTGTCTAATTCAGGATTAATTGAAATAAATGCTTCGACTTTGACTTCACCACGAACGCCATCAGAAGCATGACGATGCGGTGCCTACCTGGGCAATTTTGGACCCTAATTTTTAGCAGTCCTGTTAAGTCTTAAAGAAAATAGGAAAAGGTTAAAGTAACCTTGAGCCTGATCTCCTACAGCGTCGATCAGTCTGGATACATCTAATCTAAAATTAAATATACTTCTCATATTCATCCTACGCGAATATTTCACGTATATTTCGAAAATAAATTTAGTTTTCGCTGTACTTTATCAGAGAGTAAGATAAATTTGTATTTTGTGTAATTTTGCGTTGCAGTTCACGTCAGTTGCGTTAAGGGTGTGAATACCACTATAAGGCGAATGTCATTTTTATTATTTAAGCGACAGTCCACCGAGAGAATAGAAAGCTCCTCGTCTTGACTATTTTGATATAATTATGACGGTGTCAACAATTGAGTTTTCTATTCTACCTCTACAATAGCCGAAAATAATTGAAAGCTGAGCGATCTTTTGTTCAGCTCAGCTAAAAGATGAATCCTCGATTTCCTTGCATCAATATCACGCTAGCTTCTATTTATACGGTTAGCAATAAACGACTTAATTTTAGCAAATCTAGTAACAGTAATTTTCCTTGAACCTGACACCCGGAAAAGTTTAAAATTATGACATTAATCAAATCATCATCATCATCATCTCAATCTTCAGAATTGTTTGACATTGACAAGCAGTTTGACAGTTCACCAGATCAAAGATTTGATACAACTGACAGTTACGTTGCCACAGATAAGAAAGATATTAAACACCGATGAATTTTACGATGCACACTTCAACGATGACTAATCGACAATAAGTTAAATTCTAAAACATGTAATAAATCATTTTATCAACATATTTAATGTTGGTTGGCTTGTGGCCAGAAATTGGGCATCTCACCCTAATTTATTTTGATTTTATGAGTCGCGTTTATGTTATGAGTTTGGGAGTGACATCTTATTTTTTAATAGTTTGTATATTATCATACCTACACATACAAAACATACATAGGGTTAGATTTATTGCTTGGCAATGACCTAGGTAAGTCGGTCGTTTTATTTTCTTAGTGCGTATTAGGGATGTACAAGCATTCAAATCGGTTTTAAGTATTGACAAACCATTGTAGGTAAGTTTTCAGAGTTTTGTTATTCCATGAGGTAACTTGCCAACCTTTTGGTACCACGTTGAAGATGTATTGTATGTATTTGAAGGATTTCATCCTGTGTTGTGGGTGCATTTACGCACATATACCCACACATTTCACGCAGATTTCATCAAATAACAAGTTTTGAATCATGAAATAAATTGTTCAGTACGGAGATCAGTAGTAGCGTAAACTTGCGCATTAGCATCAGCTAATAGCTTAGGAACTACCTACGCACATGCCGTTTTTATGGAATAGGGTGGTGCATACGAACAGATTGGCGGATCACCTGATAGTAAATAATTAGGACCATGCCTGGATACTTGCAACACCAAACCAGTTACAAGTGCGTTGCCGATTATATTTAAAATGGAAACTATATTCCACTGGTCAGCCAGCCCTATTAGAAGAATGGAGTACCGCCCACAAAACGTTATGATGGCTGCGATGACGTCACAAATTCCTGATACTATTATATCCACCTATCAGATCTCACAGAGTTGTGTGTTTGTCTTTATCCAGTTTTTCTTTTGAAAATATTATTTGGATACAAAATGTGTCTTTTGTTTTTCCAATGTTTGTAGGAAGATTTTTGTTTCTTAATGTTAACATCTTAAGGTGAGTGATGAAATGGTTTAAGATTATTTTGCTCAAGAGTGCTCGTGTTACTTATACTATGTAACTTTATATGTCCCGAAATCTGTAAACTTATTGACATAATTACATCATCATCATCATCAACAACAAACCTCCTCAAAAGATCCTCCTCTGCATTAGGGAGTTTACCATTATCTCCACCATTGGCGAGTTGGAGATCGCAGTATAATAAGTTCGGGTTCATCAGAGACAGCTGCTGCTCGGTCTTTGTTATATGTGTAGTTCCTTATTTGACTGTTGGCTCTTATAAAACTGGAGAGAGGTGGTAGCGACAAATGTAATATATTCTACTATTACCATACGGTTTAAGTTAACACACTATAATAACTGCCACAATTTGTTAAGCGTGGGAGAGCCATGTTTCGGCACGAATGGGCCGGTTCGACCGGAGTGATACCATGGCCTCACATAAAACCGGCATGAAACAACGCTTGCGTTGTTTTTCGTCGTGTGACTTAGGTAACCGGAGGCCTAATTACCACCCCCTTCCGCAATATCCCCATTCCCTGAATCTCCAACAATAGGCGTGTCGACAGGGTAAAAAAATCAAAAAAGTAATTAGTGCGTCATTAAGATCGCACGAAAATATCAGACACGTATTTTTTGTTTTATCAAATTAACAGAAGAATACGTAGTTATTCCGCATTAAAGTTAGGGAGTGGGGGGTGTTGACGTCACACTTACGGAGAAATCGTACCTAATTGTGACGTCACACGTCATTTTAACTCAAAATATCTACATGTTTTTTTGGATACGAGAAAAAAGAAAAAATACGTATCGAAGATTTTTAAAATATCTAAAAGACGGACAAAAAATTAAAAAATAGTCGCCATGCCTATTGTCAAATTCCAAATCGTCAAAGGCCGATAACGCACTTGTAACGGCTCTGGTGTTCTAAGCGTCCATGAACGACGCCGATTGCCTACCATCAGGTGATCCGTCTGCTCGGTTACCGGCTTATGCCATAACAAAAACAATTTTGATAAGCGAACACATTTTTAATCCACACCCTTAAAGCTTTTAATATAAAATCTTAAACTGTCAAACACCAAGCGGTCACCGGTGACCGCAACCTATTGTTCTATAATTGTGTCTATAGTGACTGTACTCGACGAGTTAATGGCTACTTTGTAAGAATTATTTTACGAGTCATAAGTCATATTGGATGTATGATGGAAATTGGCCAGTTTCATCGTACAAGTTATTACGAGAATGTTGTTTAATAAAGCCATAAATCTCGGTTCATCTCAGATTGTATATTCTAAATATTCTTAAGACTTGCTCGCTACATATTTCTTGTTTTTTAAGATTAACTGCGTAAAACAGGAGAATTTAAATATTGGTCGCTAGTGAGATTATCAAGAGAGTCACGAGATTAATAATACGACAGACGGGTCAAGGATTATTGTGTCTTCTAATTCAGATTTAACATTTAAGTAGGTATTCCCACTACGTAAGGAGTCCGAAATTGATAAATTTTTCGTTCAGAATTCTTAGAGGTTTAATTTTTGCAACAACAACATTCAAAAATTAAAAAAAAATATTCCTTATGCAAAGGAGACTCATAGCACCGGAGTGGACTTCCATTGGCCGTATCTACCGCCATCTTTTTTCATTCTGAAAATTCTTAGACTTCGTTTTCCTTAAACATTCTCAAGATTCCTAAACGACAGATTTTATAGTTATCTACAGTTTACGGTTTTGTCTTTCTGTCTGTCAGTAATTAAGAAAGTTTTATAGTCAATCTAACTTCACATTATAGCCTACACATCTTTAATGATACACAACTGGTATAAGCAGATCGGTATGCGATTACTAAACACAAAGATGAACAATGCTACGGTATGACGCGGGTAACTGTTTGTATGTGACTAATATGTGCGTTTGTGTGTGTTATAATTAGATATAGTTATGTGGGTAGATGAAAGATGGGTTATGTAAGGTCTAGTATTTAATTTGGTGTTCCTTTTTTTTATATATTTGATGGGGCGACGTTTGACCACTATCTCTCCTGGTGGTAAGCGTAATTTATCTAAGCCCTATAACAGAAAGTCGATCAACTGTACACAAATTCTCATTGAATAGGGTTTTTTAAAACCCACCCCATTCCTACTCCTGCCCTTCGAGCCGGAGCCCGGCATGAGCCGGAGCCCCCATACCTATTCTGTATGTATGGTATGACTGTCCGTATTTGTAATGAGAATATTGAAATTCTGAGTAATTAAAACATGGTTTAATAGAAAAAAAAATATTAAAAAAAAGAATACTAGGAGTAGTCATAGAGACCTTATTTCTCAACAATTTTGAAGTCATTCTGTATTGAGGTAGTCATTGATGCATGGTTATCATCATTTCAATCAACATTAATGCATGTTCTCAATATTTGCTTACAAAAGCCGACCTGCATGAAAGATCAAACGGATTCCTCAAATTTTGGGTTAAAAGCATCCCTTTTTCTCATGTATTTTCATCAGTTAACACCCAATGTTTCCCTTTTCATTGTTTACTTTATTTTAAATGGTTTTATGAATGAATGACGCATTTACAAGCACGTGGGTCGACCTGGTGAGGCAGATATTCCCTCGTCTTCACATTTGAGTAATCTATTTTTGTTTTCGCAAAAATAACTTCCTATTGTGTTAATGTGATGTTTCAATTAGTTGATTATTGAATAGTCAACACTTTTATTTTGTGTGTCTTGGCTTTATGCTTGCAGCTTAATAAAAAAAAGTTGTTAATTTTTTTTAAATCTAAACCTAATTAATAATCCTACTAATATACTACTATTTCTAATAATATCCTACTGTTTCTACTAATATCCCACTTCCTACTAATATTATAAATGCGAAAGTTTGTGAGGATGTATGTGTGGTTATGTGTTTGTTACTCTTTCACGTCAAAACGGCTGAAGGGATCGTAATGAAATTTGGAACCGGAGTAGGTTACGATCTGGAATAACACATAGGAAACGCGCGCAAAGCCGCTGGTAGAAGCTAGTCTTTTATAATGAACATTCAAAGTTGCACTCTCCAATTTTACTACGTCACGCAACATTAATTAGTATACCTACATTTAGAAACAAAAAAGAGACAGCGAGAACTAGCTAGTTTACACGTATTTCAATCTACTATTTACATTATAACTACTAATTTTAGGACATGCATAAATTAATGATATATTAAGTTATTATGATCCAGAAACAGAATTATGACTATCATAAAACCTATCATTGTCCCTTGGAGGTGCGAAGTAAAATATTGTTCAGAGATGACGCATTTAAATATTTGAGTTTATGATACTACGCTTGTTTAGTTTCTTTGTCAGTTATTAGTTATGACTTTATTTACGAGATTACGAGATTTAGTTGGAATAAATGGAATTTTAGTGGCGGCAAACAATAATACATATATATTTTTTATCATCAACAGTCCATGATAATTCTTTTATGCGATTTTATCTCCATACCTCTCTGGCAGGCTGAAGATCGCAAAGGTTCAAAGTAGGCATAAGCGGGTAAATGAAGGCAGTTAAAAGCCAGTTAAAACCTTTATAAAAAGCCTTTTAGAACTTTTTTAAGATTACATATTTCGAATATATAAAAATGAAACCCATTTTCCTTTGTCACGCCATAACTAGAGAATGGCTGGACCGATATGGCTGTTTTATTTTGTTGCGTTTGTTATTGTCAGGAGAAAGTTGACAGAAAAATGTCCTGAAAATCTTACGCGACCAGGAGAAAACGGGATTGCGCGTACGAAGTCGCGGGTAGAAGCTAGTTTCGAGTAAATATGTTCAAATAAAAAGAAAATATTTCGTTGCTATGGTAACCCGGTAGAAATCCTTTGGCAACGTAGTGTAAGATATGAATTGACAAAATTCTTGCGCGTGAGATTTTATTTTCCTACAGACGACTGAAATAGTGCAATTTAAAATTACGGGTCAAGGAAAGTTCTTGTGCTGGATTCTTGAACACGAAAAATGCAAGTAATTTTGTATCTATAAATAAATTAAACTGTTTACGATTTTTATTTCTTTTTTGTTCGGTTGATTTCTATCTATTAAAAACTACCAACTTATTTTACGAAGATTTCATTAATAATTCAAATTCACCACACAATTTTAATTAACACAAACCACTTAGGTATTATTTTCACAGAAATAGTTTTTTAGAAAAAATCCACTCGTCACTTTTCCCGCGCGATTTGACATCAACGACTACAGAGTACGGACTTTTTAAAATATTTTTTTAAACAGCCTCGCCCTTGTTCTGAGCGCGCGGTCATGCGGCCTACGTTCGCCGTAGCACTAGTGGTTAGGAAGATAAAATTAAAAATGTTTATTTTAGTTATGTTGATACGTGGGCGGGATAGAGTGTAAATTAATGTTTATTATTTACACCCAGTTATACACCGTCGTTATGGACATTTTCAAATAAGATGCCGACATTCTTTTTGGACTTCTTAAGCTTTTAATACTTTGAAGAAAGTAATTTGTTTTAGACGTAAAATAATCCATTGAGGTTAAGGGTTCTATTGAACTTTGAGGGAAAGGCATAAAATTTTCTAGCTTTCATTTATTTATTGTACCAAAAGTCATAATAAATATTTTTTGGGTAGGTACAGACAAAACCGCACACGATTATTCATACGTTGCGAATATTCTTTTAGAAAATACATAATTTTTATCTTGATACGCTTGCCAATGTGTCAGTTTAGTAAACAAGTGGACATTTATTTAAATTCTGTTTACATGATACGGATATTTCAACTCATTACTGCGTTTGACAGTAAAATATTAGTTTTTAATGACATCCCGCGTGGTTGAGTGCGTTCGAAAAGCATTTTGATTCAAATTAATGGAGGGATTAATTGGAAATAGAAGGATTGATGGGTGCTATTTTGGAGGTTATTTTAAGGTACGTTATTGCGGAAAAATCTACGAATTTAACATGAAGGTCACTAGGACTATTAACTAAGACATTTATAAAAGTTCTTTATGTTCTTAAAATCAGGGCTTGGACAAAGAATTGCTGGCGGAAAAGATATGAATTTTGATTTGATTAGAATTTAATATTGTGTTAGGTAAATATATGCAGTATCATTAGATTATTAAGCATTTAACTATAGTTTTAGTAGCATATTATTTTTATTTATAGACAAAATCCAATCCGCAGGTACTTTAAAAATGATAATGGTTGTTTAAAATTATCAATAAGTAATATCGTGAATCACTATCACTATAGATTGCTTGTAAAAAAACCCAAAGCAATAAATTTTGATACTAACCGATGTAAGGAATGAATTAAGGATTAACAATGGATTAGCTTGATGGATTCCGATTCCTGCGTTTAGAAGAGAGTTTTTAAAAGAGTAACGAAAAGAGTTTCTTGCTCGTTCTTCTCCATTCGAATCTACGTTTTGGAATGAGCACCTAGCTTCACCTAATTTCACTGACGGACTGACTGACAGACTATTATTTATTTTGTATTTGTTGACGTTTCAAAAGTACCAAACTATGGTTTAATTGAAATAAATGCTTTGACTTTGACTTTAGAATAACCTCACGTTTACTACGTGTTCTACAGTTTTTCAACGTAAGTCGTCATTAACAATCCATAATCCCATACATCCCCAAGCGGTCACCGGTGACCGCTCTCCACTAACTACATTATAGACCTTATTTCAAATGTTTAGAGACTACTTTTGTATTAACTTAGGGGATGATTTTCAACGAGTATGGTCAATTTTTGACATTAATTCTAAAAATGTGAAAATATGCTAAAAAGCTAGATTGATCTTATTTTATGGAATAGGAGGCAAACGAGCGGACGGATCACCTGATGGTAGGCGATCAGCGCCGCCCATGGACGCACGCAACACCAGAGGAGTTACAGTTGCGTTGCCGACCTTTTAAAAAGGAATACGCTCTTTTCTTGAAGGTTTGAAGTCGTAAACATATCTATATGTGACTTTTTCATATCTTCTTATTCCTTATATTGTATGTATAAAGCTGAAGAGTTTGTTTGTTTAAACGCGCATATCTCAGAAACTACTGGTCTGATTTGAGAAAATATTTTTGTGTTGGATAGTCCATTTATCGAGGAAGGCTATAGGTTATAAACATCACGCTGTGTATGATCAATAGGTGCCGGGGCAGAGCGGGTGAAACCGCGCGGAAGCTAGCTAATCTATATATATCAAAATGATCCCTTTTTCCCTTGGTCACGGCATCACGTGTGAACGGCTGGACCGATTTCACTAATTCTGTTTTGTTGTAGTTGTTATTATTACGGAAAAGACATTATGACTTAAAAAAATCTAACAAATCTCACGGGAACGGGACAAATCGGTATTGCGCGTCCAAAGTCGCGGGGCAGAAGTTAGTTTATAATATTAGTATACCTACAAATGTAGATAAGAAATTAGTATTCAATGAAATGGCCCACATTATCATGATAACAGTACCTATACATAAATAAATACTTATTTATATTAATGAACTAGATGTCGTACTCTTTGACTTTGAGATATTGATAAGCGATAGATGTAGGTAATACTTATAGCTAATTAGTTTTATCTATATTACTAGCTGGCCCAATAAAGATAGTATCGTTGTTGCGTGGAGCGTGTCAACAACGTATGGCAAAATAAATTGTCCTTAATTCTTAATATTTCTTTAAGATATTGTAATTCCTTAGTCTGACTTAAATTAAAGAAACGAATGTTTTTGTAAACTTTGCCCCACACTAGAATGTTCTCCTGTGTCGTGGGTGCGTTTACAAACATACAATTCACACACACACATGACACCCAGACCCGAATCGAACCCGCGACATGTTGCACGGCAGCCGGTTGCCCAGCCACCGCATCAACCGTGCAGTCTACATATAGCCTACTATAGCAATGATTAAACAATGGAAAATAATAATGGTTTCGAAAATCTTTCCTCTATAAAAATGGATCATTCTGACTATAAAAATGGATCTTCGAATAACAAAACTAAACTTCCGAATAGAATATTGAACCTCCGACAAAATTACTAAGTTACCGACAACAGACGGTTAGCTTAGGTTAGTATTGTAGCAATAAACAGTCAGTATTTTAGGCAGTAGATTTAATATTTTTAGTAAGGACAATTCTTCTTTTCTTGTCGGAGCTTTTATTACTATCCTTAAACAATCGAGCGTACGGCGCCGAGCGTTCCGCGCGCGCCTCAAAGAGCCATCAGACCACCACAGATGGGGCCCAATACGGCCGATGCCGATTCGGAGCCGCGGAGAACCTAACGGGTAACCGGGGCTCCGGCTCGACGTGCAGGAGAAGGAACGGGGTGGTTTTTAGTCAGTAAGAGTCTGACACTCCCTCCCGCCTCACCCAGGCGGGAGCAGTCATTCGATGATTTTCCCCCCTTAAAAAAAAAAAAAATCCTTAAACAATGTTTTCGATATCTATACTCACTTAAACTGTTGCCTATTTACCAAAGAAACAATACGATTTGGGCCACAATAGGGCATTTAACAATGAACTAGTGTCAATTAAAATTTTTTAACAAGCTAAACATGAAATATCATAAAATCTTACCGCTCTTTCGTACATCCGAACGTTTTTTCGCATTTTTATTAGCACAATCACTTTTTAATAAGCCTTACTTTAAATACCACTATTAATAAACCGATTTCAACGAGAATTTTAGCCGAATGAGGCTGACCAAGGAATGCAAGGGCCGATAAAATCGATTAGCACCGATAAAAATATCGATAATTGTACGATTATCGATATAATCGTAAGCACTTAAATTGCATGTTGTTTATTTATCAATTTATCGTATTTAGGCGTGGTATGTGTATTTTATTATCTTTGCATCACTTCCGTATAAAGAAATTGTATTTGTTTTCTTTTTAATGTTGGTAAGTAGATTTGTGTCCGATTTTTCGACTCGAGCACAATTATTACAATAATGGATTTTCTAGTATTTATTAATCGATTAAAGTCTGACAATGTTCATGTTGTTTAATCAAGAAGGTGGCTACCTTTTTTGGTGAAACTATAATGTTATAATGATCCGTGAATAGTGTCTAGGAGAAAGAGTCTTTCTGGAAATAATCAATCTAAATAATTTATAGAAAAACTAAATCCAAAACCAGTACTCAACAAACCCATAAAATATTTGAATAATATCCGATTAAAAACTCACTTAAAAAATTTACTGTTGCCAAGATAATAAAAGGTAGCCACCGGAAAAGCATAACTTTTTTTTATTAAAATTTAAACTATCCTTCTTATTTTAAAATTAACGGGCGATAGCAGGAAGTCGGTTGGTACACACGAACGATCAAAGGAGTTGGAATATTAAAATAATTTTTGGATGTTGCTCAAGAGAAATGAATGATTTAAAATTTAAATTATGTATGACCGTGACTCTGTCATTGTTTAACGACTTTCTCATTATATATATGTATGCACGCGTGTCTGTCTATACATTATGTAATATTTTTGAGTGCAAGATTAATGTTTTATCAACTTATCATGTTTTGTTCAATGATAATGGCGGATTTCGTATTTCTGAGTCAAAAATAATAATACAATGGATTACTGCAATCTGATTTGAGATCTTTTTTGTAAAATAATGTGAATTTGTGGTTTCTTTCGCGCGTAAAATGGTAATAAACGAGGAAGAGGAATTGGTTTTTTCTTTTAATTTATGTTTCATGTATTTTAGTATTCGAGTGCCATTAAAATTGCATAACTGGGTAGTGTATAATGTATAATGTATTTGCGTGGAGTTGCTTTATGAAGGTACTTTATTATACCGGGTTCTTTAACATAATTTAGAAATGTTATGTCATTTTTTTAAAACGTTGCCCCACACTAGAGTTTTCTCCTGTATCGTGGGTGCGTTTACAAACATACAAGTTCACATACCTACACATGACACTCAGACCTCGCACAACAATTTGTGGATCGCACAAAAAGTTGCTCCGTGCGGGAATCGAAACTGCAACACGTTGTGTGGCAGCCGGTTGTCTAGCCACTAGCCACCGCGCCGACTGTGCAGTCGTGTGTGAATTTAGTAACCTAACCTAACCTAACTCTAATATGTATGTACTTACTATATATGTATATTGTATAAGTATTTAAAATACCGAACGATAATACCGAACTGCCAATTAGGCTAAATTGAAGAAAAAAATTATAACTTGATTTCAATACAAATCGTCACAAAATAGCGCAAATAACTTTAATTTCCTAAAATAGGAATACAAAATCCATTTTTCAAATAGAAAATGGGTCTTCCTAGCTGACACCATTAATAATACTGAAGACAACTAAAGAAAAGTTACAGGTTCCCTGTTCATATGTTACTGTAAACTGATATGAATACAAGAGTTTCAGATTTCAGTGGAAATTCAGAATCAAATCTTATACAATGAATGATGGTGCTGCTGAAACAAGACAAGGAAGGGACACATTGGCGTGTATTAACATATCTTTTATAGGATAACTAGCTTTTACCAATGGCTTCGCCCGCGTTTCCCGTCCGATAAAGTGACCCATGTGTTATTCCCATGGGTGTCATGTGTATGTGAACTTGTATGCTTGTATGCTTGCTTCTGTATATTTTTGCATCTGTGTGCGTGCCTACTGTCGAATAAATGCTTTTTCTTTTTTTCTTTCTTGGAAACGCTCTCACGACACAGGGGAAAATACAAGTATGGGGCAAAGTGTTTAAAAAAATCCAGCCTATAATCTACCTCAGTTCCAAATGCATATTTATTTCTAGATTTCCCCATTTAAATCCGTCTTGTCAAAACTGACAGGAAACTTCACGAATGGCGGACAAATGATGGAGGACAGCCTGTTCTGACAGGCAACTGATGGGCAGACGCCTTAAGATAAAATTAGCATATGATTTTCCATAGGGTACGTAGAGAAACAAATGTTACAATGTACTTTAGCTATGTTATGAGTGGTACCGTGTACCTCGTCACTGTAGCCAGGTACTAGGTGCTAGGTACACAAATAAGGAATTATCGGACACAGAGAACAATTTCAGACTGCATTCTACCACAGCAGATTATGCATGCAGCCAGAAAAACTCAATGTCAAAATATCTTATTACATTTTTAAGTGTGGGAGAGCCATGCTTCGGCACGAATGTGCCGGCTCGACCGGAGTGATACCACGGCCTCACAGAAAACCGACGTGAAGCAACGCTTGCGTTGTGTTTCGTCGTGTGAGTGAGGTTACCGGAGGCCCAATTACCCTACCCTTCCCCAATCTCCCCAATCCCTGAATCCCCTCATCGATCCTCAAACTCCTAATCCCCAAAGGCCGGTAACGTACTTGTAACACCTCTGGTGTTTCAAGTGTCCATGGGTGACGTCGATTGCCTACCATGAGGTGATCCGTCAGCACGTTTACCGGTTAATGCTATAAAAAAAATCTTGCTTGATAGTGGATAGATGTCTTTGGGACTCAAGTTGATTCAATGAAAACTGCCTACAAGCAGTTATCTTCAATCAACTTGGGTCAGAGGGAGTGGGAGAGAAGAGTCTGTACTCAAGTTTGATTATGAATGAGAAGTTATAAATCAAAATTGATTAGACTATTTTAAAACTTCCTTAGCCAAATAAATACATGATATACGTAATGAACAATGTGTTGTCTATCACAGAGGTACTGGTAATTGGGAAGTGGCGCCAATGTAATGTAATTGGAATGATTTCCGACAATTGATGGAGTTGAAATTAGTCTGTGTGATTGTAAGTGTGCGAGTGAGAGAGAGAACAATTGAAGGAACGAGACGACAAGATAGAAGATGTGAATAAAGGATAGACAAAAAATCTTAGTAAAAAACAGTATGTGTAAAATTGAAATTTAAGAAGATAATATGGCTACTTCATCATTAAAATTACAAGAATACAAACGTGTTTAAATCACAAATTCATCAGAATAAGTAACAGGAAACATACGACAACATAACAAATAGAAATGTAGCTCTAACCTCAAGCCAAAAAGAAATTCTACATTAAAAAGAAAAACTCCACCAAAAATAACACAGGAAAACGACAAATCTAACCGAATTAAGATCCTAATTCCTTTAAAGCAGTTAGTTAACGATCAAAGCAGATATTTCTAGTTCCTTAATAATGAACTTAGGAAGTAAGAATTTAGATCATCCTGTACATGTAAGGGAAATGGTCGTTTGTCTTCGTAATACAGGTACATTTAAGAGGATTCAACCGTATGTAATGCTACACTAAAAGCTACAATAGAATTGAGACTTTATCACAAAGAAACAGAGTTAAAATTTGGGAAATTTGGGACAGTTTGGTAAGCCTGTGTTCTGAAATCTCGTCAATGGAATTTGGAATATGTTACTGTAACATAAGGTAGAGAATCTGTTAAAGTTTGTATCCACCATCGTTAGGAGAATTGATGGCTTTGTATGGGATAGTTTTTTCTCTATTTTTGTAACTGTCATGGCTACCGTTGCGGTTCGGAAGTCTTATTTCAGACGTCTGTCTATTTATACATACTTACAAGTGACTCTATAAAAATGAATCTCTATTTCTCTTCGTCACCACGTCCATAATTTAGGAACAAATACATTGAGTTAAATAAGAGAGCAGATTTTAGCTGCCTAAAAAATTTCTTAGGATCACCATTAACAACTGATCCACTGATGAAAAGAGACTCTATCTTATGTAAAAAGGCATATCTATCTAATCCCCTCACTTAGCAGACAGCTGGAAGACTGAAGTTAGATTACAGAAAGGTAAGAAAGGGCTGCAGTCTGTGCTTTGAAGGTTGTTCACAGATTTTTTGGACATAACTGGGTACAGAAAGTATAAAAGAGGAGTGGCGATACTTTGACAAAATGATAGACGGCAGATGTCGCACGTCAACGACACATATCAAGGTATGCCATCACAAAAATCCTACATCAAGAAGTTTACATACGAATTAAGACGGATAGAAAATCGCAACGAACAACTGTTGGGCAGACAGCCCGCCAGGCACGATCACCTCGACCGGGCGTACGGCGCGTCGCGTTCTGCGCGCGCTTCAAGGAGCTATCAGACCACCACAGATGGGGCCCAACAGGGCTGATGCCGATACGGAGCCACGGAAGACTTAACGGGTTGCTGGGGCTCCGGCTCGAAGTGCAGGAGTAGGAACGGCATGGTTTTTAGTCAGTAAGAGTCTGAGACTCCCTCTCGCCCTGACCCGGGCAGGAGAAGACATTGGATGATTTTCCCCATTCAAAAAAACAATCACCTCGTCTGGTCGGATGATCCTCCTGTTCCGATCTTAGGGAACTATACTCTATGATCCTATAGAACGGTTTTCTTAAGTCCTGTAGTATAGTGTCTAAAATAATTTTCTATCTGTGACGTTTACACAAATCTAAAATTAGTCGCCATGAATAGCTTGTGACGTCCCGAAATCCAGTTCCAAAGACAAACAGGTGTGTTACGTCTTAATTCCGTCATTCATACAACGATATACATTTGAAATGTTGTTTAAACGGTTCGACTTTATTTATGTTTCAAATTATGACTATGTTATGAGTACTTGAGTCGTGCTATTTATATATCTACGTATTTCACGTTGATATATATAAAATACTAGCTACTTCCGCGCGGTTTCACTCTCTCTGCTCGGAGCCTATTAATCGTAGCATGCTATTTTATAGCCTATAGCCTTCCGCGATAAATCGATAAATCGGGCTATCCGACACAAAAATAATTATTCGAATCAGACTTGTAGTTACGGAAATTAGCGCGTTCAAACAAACAAACAAAAAAACAAACTCTTCCGCTTTATATAATAGTTTAAGAGTATAAGATAATAGTATAAGAACGTTGATAGTTTTAATATATAATCTGTGAAATACGGAGAGTTCTGATAAACGTCATTAAAAATCAATCCGGTTCTGAAAATGGGCTTCTCCAATAGCATGCCACTGATCTAGATCTTTAATTCTTGTCATCTAATCACTGCTAGCCACACAGGGGACATAATCACTCCGCCTATCTAGGGTGTGACTCTAGGACACATCTACCCGAATGTTCATTGCTTACTGAACCACTAGGTACCTTCTGCATTGTCAACATTGTTTGGAGTGTCGATTATTATGTTCGAGATGTTAAGGTCTTAATCGGATTACCTCGTTTCGGATTGGATGCTTCAGACTGCCAAAAATTGCAATCCCAGACTTAATCAACTACAATCTTCCGAATTAGAAGATCCAATAACACTTTACTCAACCTCATGATTGAGCCCATCTAAAAATGCATAGATGCATCAGTAAATACTATGATCAATAGATTCACATCTGATGACAACCCTGTCATTATCCATCTATCCATCATCATACAAATCTAATTAGTCCGTAAGTTAAGTAATGAAAAAATATTAGACACGTATTTTTTTATTTTGTCGTATAATAAAACAATACTTAGATAAACCGAATCAAAGTTTAGGAGTGGGGGCTAAAACGTCATTTCTACGTATAAAATGTACATAGAAGTGACGTCACGCGACATTTCAAATCAATATATCGTCGAAAGTATTCGTTTCTGTAAAATAATCTACCAGACGGACATTAAAATAAAAATTAGGCCTATTCAGGAGACAACTAAACTTTTCTATAATCAAATGATTCACCACTTGCTCCTTCAACTACCCGCATCGTCACACCTCGTGAGAGGTCAGCAACCTTTACAAATGCGTTCAATTAGACTATGTATCAAATAACCACATTCCAGATAGTTTAGAAAGTATATCTTTGTTTTTATTTCGAGCTAAACGTGTAAACAAAAGATTATATAGGGAGTTCAAAATAATTAATGGAAGTTGAGCATATTACATGTGCATTTTATTCCTAGGATTAAGAAATCCGTAGAAAACACGTTGATATTTCAAGTAGAAATAGTTTCTAAGGGAGGAAAATGAGCACATGGATTACCGTTCAGTAATCAGCTAATCATAAGTTATCATAAGTGAAGAGAAATTATTTTGACACTGTTGAGAAGAATGTATGATTATAGGTCCCAAGCAAGGTATGAAATTAATCGAGTAACCTCGTCCAACAGTTAGTAAACCGAAAAATCACATTAAAGTAATAAATATAGTACGATTATCACTATGTAATATGTATACTTGTTATTCTAAGATTAGAACATAATACAAAGGGTTTTAAGTTGTAAAGATTAGGTATCTGATTTTTAAGATTAGGTATTGTTTGCGTCAGTGTTAAAATATTTCAATTTCTTTTGTTCGAATTAAAAATTTAATACATTCAAGATATTTCTGTATAATGAGAGAGGAGCATTTTATTACTGTTGACGTTACATCGTTAAATAAAGAGAATAACCACAGAATATTTGCTACATTCCTGTTTAGTGTCTATTTGTGGTCTGTCCTTTTTGAAGAACAAACGATCTTTTATTGGAATTCCAACCTACAATGTGATTTTAATATTTTTCTCTTTCGTCTTTTGTTTTTTTTTGGCTCAATTCGGTCGAACGTCTATAGTTTATTAATACACCTATTATTATTTCAAAATCTGCTTAAGTATTTTTTTTAAGGGGGGAAAATCATCGAATGTCTTCTCCCGTTTCGGTGAGGCGGGAGGGAGTGTCAGACTCTTACTGACTAAAAACTACCCCGTTCCTTCTCCTGCACTTCGAGCCGGAGCCCCGGTAACCAGTTAAGTTCTCCGCGACTCCGAATCGGCATCAGCCCTATTGGGACCCATCTGTGGTGGTCAGATGGCTCTTTGAGGCGTGTGCGGAACGCGACGCGCCGTACGCTCGGGGAAATCTACTTAAGTGTATAGATTCAATTAAGACGTAAATAATTGAGAAAATGCAGCCAAGTCAAAAACTGTACCTTTTATGCAAGTTTACTCAGGAATTTCAAGCAGGCAAAACCGTAGGAAAAATAGACAGCAATCGATACAGTTCCCTGGTTTTCTCAGTAAACAGTTAAGATAAAACTAAGGTTTAATAACAATAAATAAATGAGAAACTAGGTTACAATACAACAACATTCGAGTATGTAGAACAATGTGTATTCATTCTGTTCTCTTTGATTTAAGTGTCCTAAATAATTGAAAACGGCGATTTTAAATATAGAACTGTGTGTATTCATATATAACCTGTTTTTTAAACTGAAATATTATGTGTTACATTATATCTATTATTTGATTAGACACATATGATTGTCAGGTCTTGTAATTGATCTTCGGATAGAACAAAACTTTTTTATATTCAAAGTATCCGCCCTTAACCTCTCCAATCCCGGAATGCCCTAATCCTCAAATACTTAAGCCCCCAAAAGGTCGACAATGCACTACTAACTCCTTTGGTTTATCAGATGTTTATGGTTTTTTTAAGGGGGGAAAAATCATCGAATAACTGCTCCCGCCTGCGTGAGGCGGGAGGGAGTGTCAGACTCTTACTGACTAAAAACCACCCCGGTCCTTCTCCTGCACGTCGAGCCGTAGCCCCGGTTACCCGTTAGGTTCTCCGCGACAGATGTTTATGGGTGGTGCCGATTGCTTACCAGCAGGTGATCCGTATACTCGTTTGTCGGCTTGTACCATAAAAAATACATCTTCTTATATTTATTCATTCAGTCGCTAAATACCTCAGCAAATAGTTTCACTATCAGTAGCCAATATTTATACAACTACTGAGACTTGTAGAGATTTCTCTTTTTGCCAGCTTTTCGTATTAAAATAGTTCACTAACTTGGAATACGCATTTAGATTTAAAGTTTTTGACAAAATCATGGGACTGCGGATGGAGTTTCTTGCTCTTCTCTATTTGAATCTATATCTCTAGAACGAGCACCTAGCTTCACCGACGGACTGACTGACAGACTATTATTTATTTTGTATTTGTTGACGTTTCAAAAATACCAAGTTATAGTTAAATTGAAATAAATTTGGCTTTGACTTTGACTTAGCATGGTTTGGGCAGTGGTGACTGCGGATTTGATCATCCAGTTGATCCATAAATTGTTTTTTCAAGTTTGTACTTCTATGAACTTCCCAGTGTTTAAAATATAATGTAAATTGTTTGTTTACAATAAGAAGTAAAAACCACGTGATAAACAAAACGACTCCAAACTTTACAGAATGACACATGTTTACAGTTTGTCAACACAAAATGGCGGTACAAAATAAATGAAAACAAAACACTCACCTCCTCTATGGACGATGACATAAGACCGGAACTGTAACAAAAATATATAATGTTAATACAAGCACTTGTGACTTGAGACGTAGAAAAATGCAGTGGAAGTGGCATTTGGAAAAGGAATTTTAAGATGGGGACGTGGGTTGATTTATAGATATGTAGGTACATTCTAGCTAGATAGAGATTAATAGCATAATTTAATAGCAGTGACACATATTTAGCCATTTAGGTACGATGTAATTAGGTATATGGGCTCCTCTGTGTAACTGATAACATAACTGGAAAAAGGTGGTACCTTTTTCTTAAACTGTCAAACACCGCGAGGACACCGGTGACCGCAACCTATTGTTCTATAATGACGGTACTCGACGAGTTAATCAAATAATTATTTTTTTTTCTATTCCAAATTAGAACAGAGCCACGCTATTTGGTATCAGGAATTGTTTGCAGTTTACGTATGTATGTATTTACTAAATAAAAAAAAACGCAAGATGACACTGCTGTAATAAATACGAAGAGTAAGAATATTCGTAAAAATTGGAACGCCTTGGAATGAGCAAATAGCTGCACTTTTGATTTGTTTTTGACGTTCAAAAGTGCCTTTCTGGTCTAATTGAAATAAATGATACGACTTTGAACGAAAGATTTCAAGATGATGATGACAGATGATCTAAGTATCCTAATTTAGAGATGTCAATGATGGTGACTACTGGAATTCGTGATTGTTATTATAACATTCATTAATAGAGTAATGATATCATTTTTCATACCAAAACTGTATCAGGGCTACGGCTTGCGAGTCCTACATACTTCGAAGGTACGTTTACTAAAATTATTACACAATAAGGTAGATGACTAATTCTTATTTTAATGTCCGTCTGGTAGATTATTTAAAAACATTAGACACGATTTTTATTTTCTTACGGAAACGAATAGTTTCAAAGATATATTGATTTGAAAAATAGCACGACGTTACTTTTGAGTACGATATATACTCTAAAATGACGTACATACCTCTCACTCTTAAACTTTGATTCGTTTTATCTAAGTATTGTCTACTTATACGACAAATTAAAAAAATACGTGTCTATTATTTTTAATTATCAAACTGACGGGCTAATTATATTTTTAATATTCAGTGATGACAGGGTATTATTATTTGACTGCACGGTTGGTGCGGTGGCTGGGCAACCGGCTGCCGGCAATTGTGTGATCCACAAATTGTTGTCCGGTCGGGTCATTGTATGTGAACATGTTTGTACCCACGACACAGGAGAAAATCCTAGTGTGGGGCAACGTTTTAATAATAGAAAAAAAAAAAATAGAAAATAGAAAAAAATTTATTATTCTATCATCTGTTAAAAATTGCCCTCTCTAGATCACTGTAAGATAATAAACTGGTAAGAGATTTCATAGTTTTTACCCAGTTTCTTTTTATTATGGCATAAACATTTGATTTAACCGACAAAGTCGTGAAATATAAACTGAACTGCAAAACTGAATGAAAATGTCTATGGAGGTTTTATTAACTGAACTGAATTAAAAATTAAAATACTTTAAAATAATATGTAAGGACACTTACCAACACCACAGCGAACATTTTTTATTATCCTTAGGTTTTTCTTTCGACATTTTAAACGTACACACGATAACCACACTAGGCGGCTATACTAGTTTTAAAAAAAAAGAACTGTCAACTTTCACAATAATAATTCACTATGGTCACATGTGCATGGTAACCTGTCAAATTCGTACAATGTATTGTCGACTTTAGTACAAAGGTATAAGGTTGATGATCTGTTAAATAGTTGAGTTAATTTAGGGTAGGTTGAAGTGCTGTTGTTTCTACAGTTGTATTATGGTAATTGAAACGTTAATTACAGTTTTACATAGATAGTCGTTTATTTTAACGTCCTGTGTCAATGTATATTTTTGGCGGTGAAAAGTCTATTTAGTTGGTTATTATACATTTTTTTAACATAACATATCATTACGCGTTTTTATTCCCGAAGGCGTACATTACGGCACTTGATGCCACTGTACAATGTAACACCCACTTTTCACTATTTATGTTATGAGTCCCATGTAATAGGGGGTGAGCCTATTGCCATATACCGAGCACATTTCCAGACTCCGTGCTACTACTGAGAATTTTAAAAAACCCAGTAATACTTTGCCCGACCCGGAAATCGAATCCAAGACCACTTGCTAAGTAGGTAGTCGCACTTGCGACTACTCGGACAACGAGACAGTCACTATTTTTTTTAATGTCTATAATTACTTAAATCGTTGTTTATGGTGCTTAAAAGAAATACATACTCAAATACACTCCTTATAATTTGTTGTTAATTAAAAAGTTATCTGTCGCCTATATTAAAACTCAATATCTAATGACACGACTACGACACTTAAAAAAAACTGCATTTATACACCTACTCTTGAAAAAGAAAACAATCAAAACATGTCAAGCATGTAATGAGGTTAGACCGTACAGACAGACAGACAGGCGTCGTTGTATTGTAATGAGTCGCCTTATTGTTTCCTAGTAGGTTAAGCTACCTAGGAATATTAATTAGTTTTCTATTTAATTTTGTAATAAATCATAGTAATCTGTTATTAGCATAATTTTGTTTGTTTATTGTTCAGTAGGAGTAGCTAATTCAAATATATAATTCGGTATATGGCAATAGGCTCACCCCCTATTACATGGGACTTGTAACATAAATAGTGAAAAGTGGGTGTTACATTGTATAGTGGTATTGTCGTAATGTGCACCTCTGCCTACCTCTTCGGGGATAAAAGGCGTGATGTTATGTTGTGTTGGAAGGTGAACCTATTGCCAAATAAAGGGAGCAAAACGGAGTAATTCCAGATACCATTCGACTGCTAAGAAACATATTTTTTTAAGTATTTTTAAGCTAAAATATTTATGTGAAAACTAACAATTTGGAGAAAACTTATTTAAAGCCCATTAACAAATGACCTAGTTACAGATTGACTAAAGTTGAAATATTAATAAAACTAAAACAAACGAAAAATAAGACCTATTTTCGTATTTCACACTTCCCAAATTAAAGCTAAACGCATTATTCAGTCTTTTCCCTAAACAAATATCAATTTTAAACGAACACGGGTAAAAATACACCGTAAATTCATAACAAAAGCAACACTATTAGATGAAAACAAATAGCGAACGCCGTGTCTGTTTTATTTTAACACTCATTCAAGTAATTTTTCACTAACGCAGCACTGCACAAATATTCATAAATACGCCAAAAATTGAAGATCAACGAAATAGATTTGGTGTTTTAGAACTCGAAATAACATGAAATAGGTACACACACGGCTACACATCAACCTATACAAAACCAGTTTATGCTGGTGTTGCGTCGCATCATCTCTCCGCACATTTAACGTTCAGTTTATACTGGTTATGTAAACCTCAATGTGTAGCTCAGTGTGTACACGATTTAAATCATAATTAAATTAATACATAGTAATTATTATGCGTTGTGTGAGTGAGGTTATCGGAGGCCCGAAATCCCCCCTTCCCTTTCCTTCTCCCCAACTCCTGAATCATCAACAATCCTCAAATTCCAAATCCCCAAAAAGCCGGTAACGCGCTTATAACATCTCTGGTGTTCCAGGTGTCCACAGACGACACTGATTGCTTACCATCAGGTGATCGAAACACCAGAGGCGTTACAAGTGCGTTACCGGCCTTTTGGGAATTAGGAATTTGAGGATTGTAGGGGATTCGGGGATTTGTGAGACTAGGGAAGGGAGTAATTGGGCCTCCGGTAACCTCACTCACACGACGAACCACAACGCAAGCGTTGCTTCACGTCAGTTTTCTGTGAGGCTGTGGTATCACTCCGGTCGAGCCGGCTCATTCGTGCCGAAGCATGGCTCTCCCATATAAATGGCCTCCCCTCAATGTCTTCCAAATCGACCGTTTAGATACACTCACACTACGGAACTAAACGACACTGATTTACACCAAATTAGGAGTTGAGTTCGAAAGGTAAGAAAACTGTTCCCAGTAGCTCGTTTATTCACTAAGTTATGAGTCGGACAGTGTACGCGTGGAGTCGACAGCGAAAACATCTGTTGAACTAAATTGGCTGGAAGTTTATACTATGCGTTGACACAATGAGTTTATGTCATATAAAGGATGTTGGAATTTTGTGTCATAGGTATTGTAATATGGTAGATGCCTAATTTATATTTTAATGTCCGTCTGGTAGATTATTTTAAATCATTGGACACGTATTTTTTATTTCCTTACAGAAACGAATACTTTCGACGATATATTGATTTAAAATGTCGCGTGACGTCACTTCTATGTACATTTTATACGTAGAAATGACGGTTTTACCCCCACTCCTATACTTTGATTCATTTTATCTAAGTATTGTTTTATTTTAAGACAAATTAAAAAAAATACGTGTCGAATATTTTTTCATTACCTAACTGACGGACTAATTAGATTTTTAATTTTCATACCCTGTCATCATCGCAATTGTCGTGTTATATTATGATTTTATGACATTTACATATTTATGACAGGTTCTTTAGTTGAGGAGTTTTCATATCTATTTCTGGGAACAAAACATTATAAGCTTTTTATGTAACAGAGAGTAGAGTTTTCCCTAAGATCGGAAAAGGAGGATCCTTCGACCAGGCGAGGTGTTCGTGCCTGGCGGGCTTTCTGCCCAACAGTCGTTCATTGGGATTTTCTATCCGTGTAAATTCGCATGTAAACTTCACAGGTGCGATGTAGGATTTTGTGACGTCATCCGTTGATTTATTTTCATTGATGGTCTATGTGCGAGAGCTACCATTTGACATGTGTCATGAGTCTCCACAGCTTAACGGAAATTGGAAACTTTCGGTATTATATAAAAATAGGGTCTGTTTTTTTGTTTGGCAAGAGGCAAGAGCTGCACCCTCTATTACGTATGAACTTTTACCAACTTCTTAAGAATATAAAGAGCGTGATTCATATTTTTATGTCAATATATCTTAGTCAGACTTCCAAGATATCATTCAGTTCATCTAGGTATATATTATATAAAAATAAACCCGTTTCCCGTTGTCACACCATAACTTGAGAACGGCTAGACCGATTTGGCAGATTTTTTTGTTGTTGTGTTTATTATTGTCAGGAGAAGGGTCGTATGACAGAAAAAAGTCCTGAAAATTCTACAGGAACTAGAGAAAACGGGATTGCGCGTACGAAGTCGCGGAAAATCGATTTATTCATGGTACTATCGAGTCTTAGTTAGATTTGGCTAAATGTCAGTTTTGACATCGAGTGACTGACATTAATGATGTAAGGTGATAGTGATTTATGGTCCAGTGTTTTTTTTATAGACAAGCCCGTTCAGTACGTTCACTACCGCAGCCACTACGGAAGGTTAGAACCCAGAGAAGAGATCTACCAGAAAACTGTTGTAAACCTGATTGAAAAAGAGTAACCTATGGAGTTTCTTGCACGTTCTTCTTCGTAAGAATCTACACCTTGGAATGGTTCCTTTTTATTTTTTTTTCGTTAACGTTCATAAGTGCCTTCCTGGTCTAATTGAAATAAAGGATTTTGACTTTAACTTTGAATTACTTCAGACAATCCTATTTTTCTTTTATTAAATAGGAGGCAAACGAGCTGACGTATCATCTGATGGTAAGCGATCAGCGCCGCCCATGGACACCCAACACCAGAGGAGTCACAGATGCGTGGCTGGCCTTTTAAAAAGGAATCCGCTCTTTTCTTGAAGATTTCTCAAATGCCACAATGAAGATAACATTTTAGAAAAACTGGACCAAATACCCAGTTTTCATTTAAGATTCTGAGCTCCAGACTGTCATAGAAGTTTATAAGACAATTGACAACCAGGAACTGACGGTTTTAAGTGCTATTTTGGACTATAGCTAGTAGAGCCCGATAGTAAAATTAATGAGCGTGTCAACTGATTTAAAACCTTTTGGAATGGAGAAAGGTATGTAATTTGATTGTAAAATTAATTTTAATTAGGCCGTTTTTGGAGTTACGGCTGATTTTATGTGTGATGCGACATTTTAATTCTCTTGACCTTATTTTATTAGTCGTAAGGACTATTTTTGTATGGTTGTAGATTATGTAATAGGTGTTTTTAAATGCGAGGTTTCCTGATATGGTAGAGAAACGGTTAAAGTGTATACGCATATATACGATTTTACTATTTTTAGTGTTTTTATAATGAACTGTTTATACATTTCGATCTAAAATATATGAAAAACGAAAATGCTGTACCTAATTTATTTCTTAATTGGATTTGTCATGTTATATTAGATTATTTCTTGTTTTATTATTATTTTAAATGTTCTTTTATGTTTTTTTTTTATTTTTTGAGTGTTATGACTGATCCATGTTGCTGGGATTTATATTGCAATGTAATTTACGACTATGAAGACATTCAGATACAATGTAAATTGTTTAATGAATAAATCAAATGAAATGAACAACCAACTCCTTGTTCTAAAACTAAAAACTACGTAGTTTGTTAGTTTATGTATAAAATATCGTATATAATCCGTAAATGACTTAGCAAAATGCCCTAAATACAAAATTAACTATCTTGACCAATTCAGTAAAGTGGTTAGTCAGAAAAATCAATACCATTCCTGTGAATCTATAAACTATCCGTCTGATAAAGTGCCAGATAACGTTATCAGCATGTTCGCTTGATAAATCTTTATTTATAGTATCTTGTTTTTACCGGTACTGTAGATAAAGTGGGGAAATTATTTTCAAGAGAGTTATGTATGTGAAATCGAATCAATATTATGTAGACAGAATTAGGCCATGTTGGCCTTCCACACGTATCATTAACCCAGTATAATAACATAATAACACAGTATAATGCATTTAACTTCCCCATTGTATGCTCTGACGAAAATTAGATACAATGTTTTTACTGGGAATTTCGATAAGCGAGAAAATAACACTACTCGAACCAAGAATCTAACTCGATACTTTGTCGGTACTCCACAGTTACAGTTCCAAAGTTCCAATTACAGATGAATATTAAAATAATAAGTATGCATATATATTTTTTCTTTATGTATTTATTTTTATGGAATGAGCCGGTAAAAGAGCAGACCTGATGGTAAACAATCGGCGCCCATGGACACCTGAAACACCAGAGGCGTTACTGGTCATTTGGGACTTGGGAATTTGAGGATTGTGGGGGATTGGAGAATGGGGAGGGGGGAGGGGTGTAATTGGGCTTCCGGTATCCTCAATCACTCCGGTCGAGCCGACCCATTCGTGCCAAAGCATGGCTTTCCTTCCACCCTTCATAGAAAATGGATGCCATAAGGAATTCATGACAGTACAAATAGAACATCCCGTATATTGTATAACGTCCTAAATAACTAAATAAGAGAGCCGCATACCGAAGCAGTTAGCTGTGATTGTAATGCCAAGAGGTCACACATAGATATATTGTTAATAAATTATAATTGATAATCTTAGCACCTCCTTTGAAGCTTAGAGCTGAAGATCGAGATCAGTAGCGTGTTATATAAGAGATCTACATATGTCTAGCAGTGCCAGTGGCTGAAGACAGCTTGATACATGATGGTAAACGGGCATACGGATCACCTGATGGTAAACAATTGGCGTCGCAAATGGACTCCTGGAACCCCAAAGGTGTCACAAGTGCGTTACTGGCTTTTGGAATTAGAAATTTGAGGATTGTTGGGGCTTCAAGAATTGGGAAGATTGGGAAAGGGGGAGATAATTGGGCCTAAGGTAACCTCACTCACACGACGAAATACAACGCAAGAATTGCTTGACATCTATTTTCTGTGAGGCCGTGGTATCGCTCCGGTCGAGCCGGCCCATTCGTGCCGAAGTATGGCTCTCCCACACTTAAATTGAACATTTTACGTAATATGTGGTAAATTAGTATAATTTATTGGGTGATCGGATAATTGTGTCAAAATTCTACCGCCAATACCGTCAACCGACAGGCAGATTATTCAGACTGAATGTGATTTAATAGATTACGGGTTTGTATCCCACTTCCTTCACAATCAAGCAAGTTTGTGTGTTCGTGTGTTTGTTTGTTTTTATGTTTGTTACTGAATCACGTCAAAACGGCTGGAGGAATGGGGATGAAGTTTGGAACATGGATAGATAATGGTCTGAAATAATACATGGGGTAGATCTTATCACACTGGAACGCGGACAAAACCGCTGGCAGAAGCTAGTGATATATACATACTAATAATATAACATAACAATGACATCACGCCTTTTATCCCCGAAGGTGTAGGCAGAGGTGCACATTATGCCACTGTACAAAGTAACACCCACTTTCCACTATTTATGTTATGAGTCCCATGTAATAGGGGTGAGCCTATTGCCATATACCGGGCACAATTCCAGACTCTGTGCTACTACTGAGATTTTTTTTGAAAAACCCAGTAAATCTTTGCCCGACCCGGGAATCGAACCCGAGAACCCTTGCCTGGCAGTCGCACTTGCGACCTCTCGAACAACGAGGCAGTCTTCTAGGGACTAATAATTTGTACAAATTGGAGATTACAACAGATGCCCTCTAAATACAACTCAAGATTAACAAAAAAACGTATACGTGACAATAATATTATCAATTGATCCGACGCATGTATTAAAGTAGTTTTTATCAAAGAGTCGATACACAATGAACTTGACTTTCTCAATCAATTCTGAGTCATACAGTCATACAGTAGGCGCCCTTGTTAATATTTGTAATATAGGAGTTAATTGTTAATGTTATAAAGTGGTTGCTTATCGTACGAATAACGGCCGCAGTTGCTTTTAAGTACTGATCATAAAACCTCTTTTTTGTGGAGGGAAAATCATCCAATGACTTCTCCCGCCTGGGTTAGGCGAGAGGGAGTGTCAAACTCCTACTCACTCCGTAAAACCCACCCCGTTCCTACCGTTCGAGCCGGAGCCCCGGCAATCCGTTAGGCCTTCCGCGGCTCAGTATCGGACATCGGCTCCACTGGGCCCCATGTGTGGTGGTCTTTTTTTTTAAGGGGGAAAATCATCGAGTGACTTCTCCCGCCTGGGTGAGGCGGGAGGGAGTGTCAGACTCTTACCGTTAGGTTCTCCGCGACATGTGTGGTGGTCTAATGGCTACTGATCATAAATCCTAGTTAAATCATTTAATATTGGATCAAAAATGCATTTTGTAGGTAACACAAAATGGGTGCCTTGTTGCCGAACACTAAGTCAAGGTATTGTACTTTTACATTTTTCCAATTTTTTTGTACCTAGTAGCGTGAATTCTTTATGCATAAATGAGGTAAGTAGGTACGTAAATTAATGGCTAGAATGGAAAGAAATCATTTATTTATTTATTTATACTTTATTGCACACACAGAAAAAAATTGTTAACATTGCAATAGTAATTTGAGTACAATGGGCGGTCTTATCACACGCGGCGATTTCTTCCAGACAACTTTTGATGGAATATTTTAGATGTTTCCGATAGCTCGATTCAAACGAAAAATTTACTTATATTGCCATAATATACGTTTTAATATATTAGTAGATTACGTAAATATAATATATTGGTAGATAGACCAAAATATTTATTACCGAGGAGAATGTGCTCTATAAAGTTTATCAATAAATAGATTCGCTATCACCCCGCTATCTCGGACCTAGTGACACGGATAGCAAATTAAATAGTCGAATGTCCATTTCGATACCTTCATACGGCCAATCAAGCTATACAATTCCAGTTTATCCTGAATCCTTAGTACGAGTTTGTTCTACGTTTGAAGTATTCGAAACGAGTACGCGTTCGGCGCTCTGATTGGCCGACGCCAATGAACCAACCAATCAGAGCGCCGAAGGCCTATGGTCTTTTTTTTGTATGATCTGGATATTAGCGGTCAGTTCAATATGCGGATGAAAGTTAAATAGGTCAATAAATAAAATATCAACCGATCTTACAAACAACAGGATGGAATATTGATGGCAAACAAATAACTAATAGATCGTTTGAATAAAAAAAAGTATTGGTATAGGTACACATGAAGCTATGAGTAACCAGTATAGACTGACCGTCGAATGTATGTAAAGATAGAACAAGGCTAGACCATGATAAATTGGTTTTAAATATCTTGATGTGGCTACACAAGGTATGGCTATGAGTAACCAGTATAAACTGACCCGTCAAATGTACAGAAAGATGGTACAAAGCTAGACCACGATAAATTGGTTATATACCTCTATAGTCATGTCTACAACAAATTGTAATTTGAATTGGAAGTGTTTAATGAAAAACAGATGTTCAAGAAAGAAAAGATTTGTTATTTTACTCTCAGCCATTTTTTTTTTATGGCATAAGCCGGTAAACGAGCAGACGGATCACCTGATGGTAAGCAATCGGCGTCGCCCATGGACACCTGGAACACCAGAGGCGTTACAAGTGCGTTACCGGCCTTTTGGAGATTAGGAGTTTGAGGATCGTTGGGGATTCAGGAATTGGGGAGATTGGGGAAGGGAAGGATAATTGGGCCTCCGGTAACCTCACTCACACGACGAAACACAACGCAAGCGTTGCTTCACGTCGGTTTTCTGTGAGGCCGTGGTATCACTCCGGTCGAGCCGGCCCATTCGTGCCGAAGCATGGCTCTCCCACACTTAGATTTGTTTAATTAATAATTTATTTAACTCGTAAAACGTTGTTTCCTGTTAAAGATTTTCAAAATAATTGTACTAACATCCGTATGCTATAAAGGTGTTTGCATCGTTGAGAAGTAAATATACCTCTATTATCCAAAGTTCTATGGAACACATAACATCACGCCTTTTATCCCCGAAGGGATGGAGTTTGTGTGTTTGTTTGTTTGTTTGTTTGTTACTGAATCACGTCAAAACGGCTGGAGGAATGGGGATGAATTTTGGAACATGGATAGATAATGGTCTGAAATAATACATGGGGTAGATCTTATCACACTGGAACGCGGACAAAACCGCTGGCAGAAGCTAGTGATATATACTAATAACATAACATAACATCACGCCTTCTTATCCCTGAAGGTGTAGGCAGAGGTGCACATTATGCCACTGTACAATGTATCACCCACTTTTCACTATTTATGTTATAAATCCCATGTAATAGGGGATAAGCTTATTGCCATATACCGGGCACAATTCCAGACTCCGTGGTACTACTGAGAATTTTTTAAACCCAGTAATACCTTGCCCGACCTGGAAATCGAACCCGAAAGTTCTATGGAATTGTGTACAATTACAAGTCGCATTACAATGGTGTGGTTTTTAGTAGTGGAATTTATCCAATGATTCCTTTCTCCCTGAGAGAAAAAAACTTCATTTTTTTAACCTTTGCCTCACGCTAGGATTTTCTCCCATATCGTGGTTGCGTTTACAAAGCTATAAGTTCATATACACATGACATCCAGACCCGTAGCAACAATTTTTGGATCACACATTGCTCCGTGCGGGGATCGAACTCGCTACGCGTTGTGCGGCAGCCGGTAGCCAGGCCACTGCACCAATCATGCAGTCTAATCCAGATTTTGAACTTTTTTACATAAAAAATAAAATTTAAAATGTATATAGCAGAATTAAGACAATTTGTTTTGTTGTCTGTACGTGACGTACAACACTCCAATTTGTATCAATTGTTTTTAATGGAAATGCGTGACGTCACACTGTCCATACATGCGGTGATATCATACACACATTTTATCAACATTGAATCATTGCTTAAATATGATACACTAGCGACCCGCCCCGACCTCGCACGGGTGCAATATGCATGTATTATACATAAACCTTCCTTAAGAATCACTCTATCTATTAAAAGAAACCGCATCAAAATCTGTTGCGTAGTTTTAAAGATCTAAGCATACATAGGGACAGACAGACGGCGGATAGCGACTTTGTTTTATACTATGTAGTGATGCATCATTGTACGGTATAAGAACATTTTGGTTCTTTCAAAGAGGTCTTTTTTTTAAGGGGGATAAAATCATCAAATGACTACTCCCGCCTGGGTGAGGCGGGAGGGAGTGTCAGACTCCTATTGACTAAAAACCACCCCGTTCCTTCTCCTGCACGTCGAGCCGGAGCCCCGGTTCCCCGTTAGGTTCTCCGCGACAAGGTCTAGACTATTGTCAATTTGTTATTTCAACAATATTATAAACAACAGCACATGAGAGTCCAGCACATAACAGTCAGCTTTCTGGCTTCCGTGACGGAAGCTAGAGAGACCTATAAAATATTGGCTAGTCGACTTATGTCGGAATACTGAAACGCTACTCAATTTTAAGTCGCGCTTACGTATAGTTCTGTCACCACTAATTCTTTGTAAAATGACAGAGATGGCACGATATTTGAGCACGACTTAAAATTGAGTAACGTTTCAGTATTCCGGCCTTAATTACTTATTTTGTGTGAACAAGACTAAGAGGGTATGTATGACATAATGTCTCTGCTAGGCGGGTTGTAGATCCCAGTGTCAGGTCCCAGGTTTCATAATCATATACATTTGGTGACTTCATCGCTGGCCGAGTGGTCGCAAGTGCGACTGCCGGGCAAGGGGTCTCTGGTTCCATTCCCGGGTCGAGCAAAGTATTACTGGGTTTTTAAAAAAACTCAGTAGTAGCACGGAGTATGGAATTGGACTCATAAATAGTGAAAAGTGGGTGTTATTTCTGTGTGCACCTCTGCTTACTCCTTCAGGAATAAAAGGCGTGATGTGATGTTATGTTATACATTTGGTGTACTCACACCACTTTAAAATATTTTCACAAAAGTTTTGTAACAGTAAAATAACTATATGCAAATGTACAATACTGAATAATATATTTCCTATCTAGTCATTTGCATATTTCTATTTCAAATTCCAAATGGATTTTCTACTTTATACAAAAAGAATAAGGTGCAAAATCTAAGAGTAACAGTGTAGGTTGATCTGGTTGTGTTTGTACATAATATAGTATGTATATATATTTAGTTGAACAACTCGGTTCCTTGCCTACCTTATGTTTTCTTTGCTTATCACTATGTTTGTAATTTTACAGTTAGGTTCGGTCTCGGTTGAATGATTTTGCACCTACTTATCTTAGTTTGATAGTCTTTATTTGTTCGGCAAAGGTAATTTTTGCCAGTTAGATATGCTAATACATACTACAGTTACTTCTTGTAATGAGGATATAAAATATTTTAAGGATCTTTTCAGATATGAAAATATAGAGAGTAGTTACTCTCTATGCTACTATTCTCTATAGCTTGAAACTAGTCGAGTCCCTCTTGACAAATGTCACTCACTCGACTAGTTTCAAGCCACGCTCGGGACTCATATGTGAACCTTCGACAGGTGCTCAAAAATGTTAAGTTGTTGCAGTGGTTTATTCCATGGTTTTATATTTCACTAATATAGTTAGTCTCCTTTTTGCAAACCTAATATGGACTAACTAGTGTAAAATAAATGATTTTTTATTATTATTATATTCATTCGCGGTCACAAACGACTGTGGCTCGAAAATAGTCAAGCTGCTCATCAAATAGTTACGTCAATATAACAGTTAATTCAATACGAGCCTCTACCACGTTTCTATTATAATAATAGCCTATGTGTTATTCCACACCATAATCTACCCATATTTCAAATTTAATCTCGATCCCTTCAGCGGTTTAGACGTATTTGAATGACAAACATACACACACAAATTCACTTACAAACTCTCGCACTTATATTATGATTAAGTAAGATGTCTCACGAGATTTTTATTACAAAAATATATTGTTAATATCAGCCATTAACAAGCTATGAAACACAATTTTTTATCGTGTATTTCAAACATATGACGCGAGTGTCCGCGCTTGTGGTCGCGAGAAAACTGCCTGATAAGTTATCAGGGATTGAATCATAGGCTAGCACTGAGAGTAGGTCTTTGTGTTGAATTCTAGTGTTCATGAATATTTTATAGTAACGTACTAATGTTAAATTGAGTTGGTTTTATTAAAAGGAGAGTAAATGTGCAGCATCACACTACGAAGTGTAGATAGATCGATAGTATAAACATTTGTTTTACTTGTTTATAGTTCATTTCTTAATTACTGAGACTAATTTGATCAATGGCAAATTAAACCTAAAGAGCGCCCCAGACAAGCAAATTTTTTGGCGCCGCCGCTAATCTATAGGATTTTGGGCACAGACGTCTTGCAGCGCCCTCTATTAACTGACGCCCTAGGCTATTGTCTAGTTTACCGGATAATACGGTTTTGACATTTACATTCAGTACAGAATAACTAATAGAAGTACTTCTAAGACTCACCTCTCCTCAAAAATGCTGGAATTCGCCATAAAACTATCATCAATAAGACTGCTGTCCTCCATAGCACTTCTGTCGAAAGTCTTATCTTCATCCTCTCGCGGCAACAGAGGGGGTAAGCTGTGATACTGCTCCTCCAACGACTTGCTTTGTTCCGAGCGATACTTCTGATTCCAAAGTTTTTTCGTTTCGTCTTGCACTCGGCGTTTTAATTCCGATATCTTTTCACGTTCGTTTTCGATTACTTGGCATCCTTTTGGAAAGAAATGATAAGTTTTTATAATAACTATCGTGAGACATATTTAATCAACTAAAAATCGTGGGTTATTCATGTGAATATACTGAGAAAAGCTCTACTAGTTTCGAACCACAGAGGGGCTCTTCCTTATGAGCAGCGTGCGCGGTCGCGGCGAGGACGCGCAGCCTCAAGAGAGCTTTTCTCAGAATATTCACGTGGGTAACTAGCGATTTTTATTGACGAAATGATAAAATTGTGAAAATAAATTATTGGGATACTAGCTCGCTAGTTTTAATAATACCTTTTTAGACAGACCTATTGGTACTGGTTGGCTTCTTTTCGGTCTATTTAAAATACTTCTTTTTGAGGCAATAACAGGCTCAATTTTCGTTTAAACCAAAATTTATCAAATTAAGGTACAAGTGTTTTTTAATTTACTTTATCATTCAATTTACGTTTACAATATGTAATGCTCGTGACTTCGTGAGCAGCCAATCCTAAGCTAGAGCGAAAAACTTAACTTCTTTGTAATGAACAAAAAGAGAACAGAACACCAAAAACAATTATAATATTTACCTTGTTCCTCCAACATTTCAAGTCGTTTCCTTTCGACCTCCATCAGACTGTCCAGCGTCCTTTTCCCTAACGTATTCATATCAGTATCAGACGGCAATATGGGAGCATCTATGGTGACCTTCGATATCCTATCAATATCATCTTGGGAAGGAATTTTTACAGCATCAGTCATTTTCTGAAATTCTTTTACACTAGGTTCATCTCCACAGCTCTTTCTATGAAGAATTTTAGCCGATTGTATACTGCTTTCTTTAGAAGGTGTATTCTCAAAGGTAACTTTAGCTTTCTGTTCTTCTGTATCAACTTCTTCCATGATATCTTCTTCTTTTTTATCGGGTGAAAGAGATTTCGCTTTAACGTATTTATTGTCAGCGTTGATTGGTTTTGTGTTTTTAATGTAACGGTTTTTCAAATTGTTCTCCTTGTCTGACTCATCGTTTTTGAGGCTATTCTCTCTAGATCTTTTATTGAACGAATCTTTTTTCATTATCTTTCCTAAAGCCGCGAATGTTGGTATTTTTGATGATGAATTGCTTTTGACTGGTCCAGGAGCCTTTTCCTTCTTCTTCGAATGCCTTAAGCTATTGAATTTGTCTAAACTAACATCAGCTTCTATATTATCATTATAGAACAGATTTTCGTTCAAACTCTGCGACATGATGTCGACTTTTTCGGGAGATTTTGGTTTTTTACTCTTCCGTTTTAGGGAATCGAAGTTTCTTTCCCAAAATCCTTTTTTTTCCTTCGAAGACGTTGAAGACTTCGAAGGGCTTTCGCTGTACCTTTCATTAGTGTCTGCTAAGTCAGTGATAACTCTTCTTTCAATGTCTACAGTCATAGATTGGGACATTTGATCTATAGAATTGAATTTATCTTTAAGATTCTTTGTATGGTCTTCGAAGGTTGAGATTTTTAGGTCAATGTCATCGCTATCGGAGCTCTGTGGGGAATAGCCAAATTCTCCTGACTTGGCTCTAGTTTGATCGGTGAAGAAAGCGCTATCAGGAGACTGAGTTCTTTCTATATCGTTAAGTTTAGCTACGATAGGTTTTAGTTCTTTTTCTACAGCTTGTACTTTACCAGTTAGTTCTTCGACTAAGTTAAGTAGTCTCACGTACTCTGCGTGAAGTATTTTTGTTTCATCTAGTGCTGATGTTAGATTGTTGTTAGCTTCTGATTTTAATGTAAGTATCCTCGTCTTCTGCGCTTCTATTTTCTTTGTTAGTAAGACGATTTCGTTTTGGATGTCTTCTCTGTTTGATAATCTGTAATAGATAATTATAATTATTGTTATTAGATTTTCATTGAAACCTACGTTTATGCTTTTTCCTTTATGTTACAATTGTTTCTTTTCGCGAACAGGTGGACTAAGTAGTTCTAAATGATACTTTGCGAAGCATTCGGATCAGCAGCCCTTCGTAATCAGTAGGTACTTATTGTATTCTAATCATAATTTAATATTAAGTATTTTTTTTACTTACAGCTCTGACTCTTCTTCCAGATGCTGGAATTCCAAGTCCTCAGAGATCTTGGTCTCGTTGTCCAGGATATCCTGCGCATTCTGCAACTCTTCAAGAGTGGCTGCATTGCTCTTCAGGTCTTTCTCTAGCCTGAATAAGAAGATCTCAAAACATGAATTTTATGAATGAAGAACATTGGACCTAGATTGGTCTTTGGAGAACATTTAGTACAAAAGCCGATCCCCACATACGATGGCGGACTTAATACGACAGTATTTTACATGTGACTTATCATGTTAGTCTTACGAGTTCATAATCAATTACCGGTTAGTATTCAAGGCAGTTAAAAGTGTATGCTAAGGTACCAAAAAGCTGATACAAGTGGAATGAAAAAGATTTTTATTAAATTATTATGCTTGATATCTTTACTGAACTCACCTTTCAACTTTCAACGTAGCAATCTCGACTCTATCCCTCATCTCATTTTGCCTTGTCTCTTGTTTATCTTTCAGTTGCTTTATTTCTTCTTCAATCTTCTTTGCACTCTCCACTAAGTCCATCTTTTTCTTCTGTTCTATGTTTAAGATCGCTATTTCTGAGTCATACTCTCCTTTGATTAGGGCTTTCTCCATCTCCAACTAGAAAAAGAAAATGTTAGTCAACCGGCTTTCTTTATTTAAACTGTCAAACACCAAGCGGTCACCGGTGACCGCAACCTATTATTCTATACAACTATAGACGTTATATACTATAGACTTCTAGTCTCTGACGGTACTTGACCAGTTAAACTTTGCATCATTGAAATACAAAGATGAGTTAGTGGAATATGCAGTAAAATCAACTTACCTCTCTCAAAATATCATCTTCCTGTAACCTAATTTCAGACATCTTGCATTTAATTTCATGTATCTCTGTCACCAACTTCTTCCTGTCTTCTTTTAATTTCTCATATTTAGTCTTCAATTCATCTACATTGTCATCTAAAACTGCACTATCTAAAGAGTCAGCTTCTACATCTATCTTCTTAATGTCTTCTGTGATGTTCTTTATAATCTTATCTCTTTTATTCTCTTTCAAATCTTTTTCGAATTCTTCTAATTCTGGAATGTCTGCCATTAGTTCTTTTTTCATGTCATCGAAACTTTGGTTTTTGTTTATAACTACGTCTGGACTCTTTTCGGGAGTCGCTTCCTTTTTATCATCGTTAGCTACTTTGGAATATCTAAATTCTAAGTCATTTGTCAAATCATCGTCTATCATTGGTATTTCTTCTTCGAGACTCAATTGTTTTTCAATACCATCGAACTTAGGTTTGTCACTTTCATTACTAGTTTGTTTTTCTTGTTCTGTCCGTTCGAAATTAGGTTTTTTGGAATTATCTACTGGAGGCGGAGTGGGGAATATAAAATACTGTGGTGAAGGTGGATTCATTTTATGAGCAAATGTCGTTTTAATTCTAGTCCTAGGGCTTTGAGTGTTAGGAGATTTGGGTTTCAAGTTACCGTACACGTTATTTCTATAGTAGACGTTTTCGTAGGGGCTTCCTATGGGAGAGGAGAGGTTAGGGACACGATCCCCACTTTGGTTATGGAGTTTCCTTATCATAATGGGACTAGAAAGATCGTGCATTCGTGGAGAAGGGTCATCGAAGACTGGGATCCCTATTTCATCCATCCTGCCTACATTTTCGTAGTTGTTTTGATTTGGGATGACGACCTCAGGAGTGAGCTCTGTGGGGGGCGTGGTGTCGAAGTTTTCATAGCTGGAGAGGTTCCTTTGGATGGGTAGAGACTGGCTCATAGGTGAACTCTTGTTATGACTAGTTTCAAACCTGGAAGAGAAAAAGACATTTGAGATTAGAGCGTGCGACAGTTATTTTCTAATTATACTGAGAACATACGAAACTGGAATAGGAGAAAGCCTATTTAAAACTCGTAGTATAAGGATAAATTATTTTGCTATGTCAATGTCCAAGTAAATAAAAGGACAGAAGTACATTTCTATAATTCTCTTCTTAATTACCATTCAAAAGAAGCCTTGATTTAATAACTTTACAAAAGACAATTTGGATTTTAATTTTTTTGATTCGTTCTAGTAAACGAATACAGTTTCAAGTCAAACAAAAACCAATCATAAATATAATAGAAATAACTATGAAAATTGACTTACTTGTAATACCCATCGCTGGTCTGTACAAAGTTGGGGTTGTTTAGCGCGACACTGCGCGGGAGTGACCCGTTTGTGATGATCTTGTTGTGCGGCCTCTTCTCCGTCGGCGTTATTGGGATGCCTGGAAATAAAATTAAACATGAAATTAATTATAAGTACTTTAAACATGACATAACAGCACGCCTTTTATCCCCAAAGGGGTAGGCAGAGGTGCACATTACGGTACTTAAACTGTCAAACACCAAGCGGTCACCGGTGACCTCAACCTATTGTTCTATAATTTTGTCTACAAAACCGGTACTCGACGAGTTAATGCCACTGTTAAATGTAACACCCACTTTCCACTATTTATGTTATGAGTCCCATGTAATAGGGGGTGAGCCTATTGCCGCCTATACACCGGGCACAATTCCAGACTCCGTGCTACTACTGAGTATTTTCAAAAACCCAATAATACTTTGCCCGACTCGGGAATCGAACCCGAGACCTCTTGCCCGGCAGTCGCACTTGCGACCACTCGGCCAACGAAGCAGTCAGTACTTTAAAAGATGTTAAATATAGAGGTATTACTGTATGTTCTCCTTATTAAACAAAAGTTATTGAACTTGTTTTCTGCTCAGCTTCGTTCAAGGTACTAAAAAATAAACACTAAAATTTAATTTATTAAAAGTAATTTATTAGTTTAGTTAAATGGTACAAACGTTAATTCACCATTTTAGAGGAGGGCTGAATGTTAATGCATGAAACGTATTTGAGATAGAAGATGTTTGACAGAGAAAATTGGAAAAAATACTGTGAAGAGCTCCAAGGTCCAAGGGTTTTTTTTAATGGGGAAAATCATCGAATGAGTGCTCCCGCCTGGGTGAGGCGGGAGAGAGTATCAGACTCTTACTGACTAAAAACCACCCCGTTCCTTGTCCTGCACGTCGAGCCGGAGCCCCGGTAACCCGTTAGGTTCTCCGCGACAAGGTCCAAGGGATAAGGGTTCATGCCTTTTAAATGGTCGAATCGCTCGAGTTACTACTTGATGCTTCGGCACGAATGGCAGTGCTCGACCGGGGTGATACCACGGCCGAGCAGAAAAGCAACGTGAGGCTTCATAAGGAAGGTACGTTAGGGAAATATAATTGAGGATATAACGAAAGGGAATAACTATTTACAATAAAATATACCTGGTACAAAACTTACCGATACAAAAATGACACAGAAAATGCTGTTTTCCTTCACTCACATTCTTACTAAGAACTAAAACATTATCAATGAAGCTATACTGATTACATACAACGGAAAACTGATACAAGTAACTTTATATTACACAAATACCGACAAACAAACATACACATTCAGTTCACAGTGTCGCTAGTGTCTTTGTAAAAAAATATTTGCTTTGGTATTTTCGAAGTGATATTAGTTCGTGTTTTGCCCACTGGCATGTGTAAGTTGGTTTTATTTGCCTTGGGTTTGCAATGTGAAGGTTTGTTGGTTAAATATGGTGAGAAAAAAGGTTGGTTATGTGTTTTATTAATAATAGAGTGACTGACAAGTACCGATAAGACCTTGTAAGGCTTAAAAAGGTGTAATATAAGTACTGTAGACCTCTAAATGCTAAATTTAGAAGCATTTAGTAGATAATATTTTATTTATTGTTTACTAAATCAAGGTTTTTAAAATTCTCAGTAGTAGCACGGAGTCTGGAAATATGCCCGGTATATGGCAATAGGCTCACCCCCTATTACATGGGACTCATAACAACTAGTGAAAAGTGGGTGTTACATTGTACTGTGGTAGAATGTGCACCTCTGCCTACCCCTTCGGGGATAAAAGGCGTGATGTTATGTATGTATGTATGTAAATCAAGGTTTTTTTTTCTTTTTATTTATTTACCACCAAGGTTTTAATTGGAAAGTCGAGAAAGTTCTATTATATATTTGGATCGGTCGAAATCAGGATTCCTTATTTTTTACTACCAAAAAACTACGCCCACATTATAAACAAATCATTGAACCTTTGAACAAAGTTTGCAAAAAGAGTGAGTATTGCACCAAATTCATCTATGCTTATAGATTCACTTTTAAATGACGGTATGATCTTTATTTTGTATACCTTTACTGTAATTAGTATTGTCTTTTTGCAATTGTTCTCAAAATAAAGTATCCATTTAACTTGTTTCTGAAGGGGAATAAGGAAATATGTTATAAGAAACTAATTAGGAGACTCACCCGAAGAGATCTGTCTCTCATACTCAGCGCACATATTGAGGATCTCCTCCAGCCGAGCAGTCTCTGCTTCCTTCTGCTCCTCCTCCTTTATGCGGTCCTGGTACGCCTGAAACGAGATGGCCACGCAATTAATTATTAAGATAATCATTATTGTAGAGGTAATAATATAGACTGCTTCGTTGGCCGAGTGGTCGCGAGTGCGACTGCCGGGCAAGGGGTCTCGGGTTCGATTCCCGGGTCAGGTATAGTATTAACGGGTTTTTAAAAATCTCAGTAGTAGTACGGAGTCTGGAAATGTGCCCGGTATATGGCAATAGGCTCACTCCCTATTACATTGCACTAATAACATAAATAGTAAAAAGTGGGTGTTACATTGTATAGTGGCATTAAGTGCCGTAATGTGCACCTCTGCCTACCCTTTCGGGGATAAAAAGGCCTTGAATTGGATGAATGTTATGTTATATTGTAGAGGTATTTCTATGGAATAGAGGGACAAAAGCGCTGGTGAATTGCCTGATCGTAAGCTATCAACACTAACAGTGAATGCTCGCAAGATCACAACATGAGGGAATTTCAAGTGCGTCGTTGACATTTTTAAAGGAGTATATTTTTTTTTTAATAGTAAAAATTAACCACCGAAATGCATATACGCGCCCTTAACTATGGAACAACTCGACAACTCGTTATTGTTAGGACGCAATTTGTAATAAGAATAAAATGTGATGATTTTTCAGGAACAAAGTTGAAATTGCACCCGGTTTAAGCTAGGGTTGGTGGCCGATGGTAAAATATAAATGTGACACAACCGATAACAACGTTTTAAAAATCGTATGATTAATGTCATCATGTTGTTAAAACAAAAACAGGATACTAAATCGCAGACCACAGTCCTCTGTGGTTCGAAACTAGGGTTTTCGAACCACAGAGAATATACTGTGAATATACTTAATATTCACGTAAGTAACCCGCGATTTTTAGATAAAAATGGGATAACTAAAATCGCGTGTTACTCACGTGAATATACTGAGAAAAGCTCTACTAGTTTCGAACTACAATGGGGTTCTTCATCATAAGCAGCGTGCGTGGTCGTGGCGACGTCGCGCAGCTCACTGTATACATATATATGTTACCGGCCAAACCCGATTTCAGGACAAACTAGTTTTGCCTAGGCTAAACTAGTTCTTCCTATAAGCGTTAGGATTAACTAGTATAGCCTAGTTCAAACTAATTTGTCCTAAGCCCGATAGGATAAACCAGTTTAGGCTAGGACAAACTAGTTGATCCTGATATAAATACGCACACTCTAGGATAAACTGGTATGACCTAGTCAATAATATGATTATTGCGTCTATTAAAAAAAAAAACAATGTGACTGCCTCGTTGGCTGAGTGGTCGCAGTGCGACTGCCGAGCAAGGTCTCGGGTTCGATTCCGGGGCAAAGTATTAGTTATTTTATTTATTGAATATGCTTCATGCACAAATTGTACAAATACTTAATGCCGCAGGCGTTTTCTACCAGTCTGGCCTTTGGGTGATGCAGAGAAGAGTAAATGGTAGGTGCAATTACTGGGTTTTTTTTAAACGTTGCCCCACACTAGGATTTTCTCCTGTGTCGTGGGTACGTTTACAAACATACAAGTTCACATACACATGACACACAGACACGGAACAACAACTTGTGGATCGCACAAAGTGTTGTTCCGTGCGGGAATCGAACCCGCGACACGTCGCACGTTTTTTTTAAATCTCAGTAGTAGCACAGACTCTGGAATTGTGCCCGGTATATGGCAATAGGCTCACCCCCTATTACATGGGACTCGTAACATAAATAGTGAAAAGTGGGTGTTACATTGTACAGTGGCATAATGTGCACCGCTGCCTACCCCTTCGGGGATAAGAGGCGTGATGTTATGTGATAAAAAACAGTATTATTTGTTATAGTACCTATGATTGTTTGTATTGCCAATTATTATCTATAACTTGTAGCGACGAATCATTATGATTTTAAATTAATAACAATTTAAATCATTATTGCTTCTTTTAAAAAACACTTATTATTTGTTATAGCATGATTGTTCGCATAACCAATTAACCATAAGTTTTAACGACGAATCATTATAGTTTAATAAAAATGATATTTGTAAATAATGAATAGTGATTATTACATGGGATTTATAACATAAATAGTGAGAAGTGGGTGTTATATTGCACTAAGGCTGTAATGTGCACCTCTGCCTATCGCTTCGGGGATAAAAAGGCGGGATGTTATGAATTTCGGCGATTTACCCAACTCACCATGCCACAGAACAGCTTATCAATCTTCCTAATAATAGTATTGTACATTTCATTTCTAATATGCAACTGGTTAAACTGATTGCACTTCAAATCGTTGCCAACTAAAATCACGTTGCTATTCTGTATCGGCGACGAAATATTCTGACTGGCAACACTAACGGACGCCATCTTTGTCAGTTCCAATTTCAAATCGTCATAAGACCGTTTGATTTTCTCTTCCAATTTCAAAATTTTGCTGCCAATACAATTTTCGTGGTCTCTTGTTACTTTTATGTAGTGATTGGTTAATATAGTGTTTATGGTTTTATATATTTTAATGTCGTTTCGAATTTTGTGGACGACGTCTAGTTTCTCGTTGACTGCGTTCGTCATATCGATTATTTTCTCGTAATCGTTTGGTCGCGATGTCTCGATTGATTCTTTTAACTCCTTCAAAGCTGAAGTGTTCCTTTTCAGGTTATTTACGAAGAGTCTAAGTAGACGCTTTTGTGGAGGTCCCTTTTTGTTCTTTACCGCCATTTTGTCAATTGATTTTCAACACAAATTAAATGCACATAGAATCACTTTTTGCACGATTTCAAAAATTGATTAGCACACCATTTTTGTTCACTAAAATCACTGTAATGTTTTTTAAATTGTGTTTGTCATTACAAACATGTCTGTCTACCTCAGAAACTGATGGAGCGTGAACATATTCGACCAAAACAGTTCGCGGCTCAACGAGTACTAAATCTTTAAAAATGAAAGTAAACGAAATCTGTCATTGATAACTTATATCACATATCCTCGTACACTGAACATACATAAAAAAACTCTTTATGTCTTCACAATAAAGTTCAAATTAGCATAACAGAGGTGATTAGTGATGCAAATAAACTTTTATGCTAAAAACAATCTTATATCTTGTACTATTAAGTTGACATTTGCGTAACAAGGACTTGTGATGCGGATTTTTTTAAAACTTTCTTGTATTAATTGGTTTTCGAAGGAAAAGGATGTCTATAATAAGTTTTATATTAAAATAACATGTTTTTACTTAATTGCATCATAATTATAATAAGTTACGAAGACATATTAATGTAATCTATGCAAATTCAAATTTTGTTTGTCTTTTTTTCGTGGCGCCAAAACAGCTGTATCAATTTTGATGAGATTTCCTACCGATATAGTTTTCGACAATGATTTATAGATAGATAAGGGTAATTATGCCACATTTTTCACGTCATATTATTTACAATTCATATTTTATCATCATACTAGTGGCTGTATTCATCAACAATTACCCCTAAACCATCTCTTAACTAAGAGTCACTTAGCGTGAAGGGGAGAACCTAAATTAACTCATTACTTATACTGTAAAGTGTCATTTATAGGCTGGTCCAAACCAAATTGACGTTAAGAGTCACCTATTTTAGCTTAAAGTGTTGATGAAAACGTTACATGCATGGACGAGTATAAATATGAGTTTCATAAAACCTATCATTATTTAGCACAATGAAATATTTGTGATTAATTAATTTTAAAAAGTAAATACTCAAAAACAATTGTGAATTACAAGTTTCTCTTATGTTTTTTTTCTAATTCTAAATATAAACGAATCACACAGACAGACTTACCCGGAATTTACAAAAGAATGAACAGTGAACGAATTTACAAAGTTCTGATTGGTTGATTACAATTTAAACCATCCAATCACAGGTCTTAGTACTAGATTAACAGATTAATAAATAGTTCATAATACGCGTTAATCAGTTTTAAGGAAACCATGTTTTAAGACACCTAGATTATAAATATTATCTGTACCTAATCAATAAAAAAATGTATTATTTTACTAGGAATTATAACAAAAATGGTTTTTTTTGAGGTTACCTAACATTGTTTGTAATGACAAGACACTTTAAATGCAACATCACGCTTATATTCCATTGGGCATGGACAGAAATGTGTACCTTTATTATAGCATTTTATATACATCCTACGTTTTTAATAAGGATTAATGCTACAAACACAATAAAAAACTGTTTTCCAAAGATATCATTACTACTAAATCAATGTTAAATAAATTATTAAGAACGAAAATGCTGCATTTTGTATGTTGTTTTATTATTGTATATTATATATTATAGAGTATGATACTCTGCCTGATCGAAGCAGTTACCGTAGCCTATTCACATCTGTAGAACCAGAGAAATCGCGCCCTTTAACGACCATCGAAAATTACACACAAAACTTAATTTAATCAACAAAATTGCACTAAACCATTATATTAACACTTGGGATTAATTAACAGATATTCTTCTTACGAATTTTCAATTAAAACATACTAAGTAAGTCAGGTTATGTTTCAAACGACATACTAAAAACACACAAAACACAAATGCCGCATTGCGATTCAGAAGTCCACAAATGGCGTCATTTCTTATCACTGATAATGCCATTGTTACTTTAATTACAATTATAACGCTTTAAATATCTCAAGATTACAAAGTATTTGATATATTCTGACGATTTTAGTATTGAGTTCCGTATAAGTGAGTTCGTGAACGGGCGCCGTCAACTGGGACTGGTCAGCTCCAGACTGTATTATTGTTCTTAAGGTTATTTTCTTTCTTGATCACTTTGACTGGATTTTGGTGTTACATTGTTCTCGCACAATCCAAACAGCAAAACTATGTAACTAGTAAATTGTATTGTGAACCTGATTGAAAAAGAGTAACCTCTGGAGTTTCTTGCTCGTTCTTCTCCATAGGAATCTACACCTTGGAATGAGCAAATAGCTTCACTTTTAATATTAATTTTATTTTGACGTTCAAAAGTGCCATTCTGGCCTAATTGAAATAAATGATTTTGACTTTGACTTTGTATAAAAAATATATATTAGATGATAAACTTTTTATTCATAAGATAGTACCTATTTGTCGCGCACGCTGTTCATGGTTATGTGCCCCGGTCGCAGCTTGAAACTAGTCGAGTAACTTTAGTAAACCGAAGTAAATAATTTATAATGTCGTACGATACTTATTGAAGACCTTTCAATGCGTTATTAACACGGAACAATTATTCTGCGTTCCTTAGTCTCTGCCTACCCCCATGGGAGACAGGCGTGAAGTTATGTATGTATGTATGTAATTATTCTGCGATAACACAAATTTTAACCAAAGCATCACAAACAAAAATACAGACTTCCAGATATTGATGCAAAATAAAACTAGTCAAACATAAAGTAGTCTAAGACAAGTGTTCTTGCAAAACTAGGTACATAATATTTGGTCTAATGTATCCTCAATTAGTCTAGAAGTTGCATAACTAAATATTAGTTTAACTAATTATGTTTTCTTGTTTTGTATACGTTTTCTCTTCACAGAAGACCTAAAATTGTGCTCAAAATCTTACCAAATCATGTATTATTTAGTTCATAAAGCGGGTTAAACAATATGACTTTCAGATTTTCTTTATGACCTATTGGTATTTTAAGATAGACGGCAAAACAGGCTGAAAGTAATAACAGAAAATCTGTGTATTTAGGTCGATTTTTGACATGAATTGTTAGAAGTTTCTGTCAAAAACAGAGATTTATTTATTTAAGGGCAACTAACAAAGTATACACCAAAATACATGACAAGTTCTTAACATATTTTAACATTGTATAGTGTAGCTTTAATTAAAGGCTTTTTTTTAAGGGGGAAAATCATCGAATGTCTGCTCCCGCCTGGGTAAGGCGGGAAGGGAGTGTCAGACTCTTACTGACTAAAAACCACCCCGTTCCTTCTCCTGCACGTCGAGCTGGAGCCCCGGTTACCCGTTAGGTTCTCCGCTACTCCGAATCGGCATCGGCCCTATTGGGCCCCATCTGTGGTGGTCTGATGGCTCTTTGAGGCGCGCGCGGAACGCGACGCGCCGTACGCTCGGGTCTGTTTCTGGTCGGACGGGGAGCCACCCATGCTCGCCGTCCGCAGGCCCGCGCTTACTGTGGCCGGAGATCGTTCCGCGATCCCCGACGCCCGGTGTGTCCTTCGCGATGGCTGAGTTGCGAGAAGGCAGCGCTTCGCTGCCTCACGCGTCCCGCCTCCTCCTTAGCTAGCATGACTGCTTCGCAAAAGGAGGAAAAGGCTACCACGACATGCATTAAACAAAGAACAACATATTACAGCAGCAAAAAGTTCACTAATTAAAAAAATGACATTTAATACTTGTTATTGTTACATCGTAATTGTCAAATTTTAATTGTAATACGAGTGAAATATATTGTGTCTTTTTAGAGATTTTGGAGACTGGTTAATAATTTCGACCGTACTTAAATAAGTCATTCACAATCAGTCTCAATATTTATCTATTTATCGATAGGCTTGGCTACTGGGTCATAGCTCTTAGAGAGGTAAGATACGAACCGTACAACCTTCCTCAAGACTAACACAATAAAATACAAAGACATATTTTTTCACTATCAGTTTCAAAGATAAACACATACAAATAAACGAACTATTAGTATGTAGATTACTTTTGACAGTTTAACGTAACATTATAATATTTATGTACATTTTAGCAGAGACCGAGCGAAGACGTAATATTTGCATAAGAATTTGCATTGAAAATCACTTCTTAGTATTCCTGATATAAATATTGATATTTAGCTTTTCAAGATTGTCTCTTTGGTGGAGACTTGAGACACTTGCGATTAACAAAATACCGTGAAACATCATTAACATTAACAGCCTATAAGTGGCCATTGCTGGCGAAAGGGACTCTGGTTTGATCAAACTATTGTTCGGTTTTTGGGATTTCATTTAGGGAATCGTGAAGCATAAGGTACTTTGAAACGAAGTTCCATACAATATATTATATAACATCACGCCTTTTATCCACTAAAGGGTAGGCAGAGGTACACCTCTACGTACACGTTACGGCACTTAATGCCCCTGTACAATGTAACACCCACATTTCACTATTTATGTTATGAGTCCCATGTAATAGGGGGTGAACCTATTGCCATATACCGGGCACAGTTCCAGACTCCGTGCTACCACTGCGAAAAACCCTGTAATTCTTTACCCGACTTGGGAATCGAACCCGAGAACCCTTGCCGCACTTGTGACCACTCGGCCAATGGGTCTCCATAAGTTATTAATTTTCAAAATATAGATACACGGTGGGTTCCCGTATTACGAAATGACAGCTTGAGTTCATTAATAGTAGAAAAAGAGTCAAAAGTGGTTTATTCAATAAACATTATTGAGTTATGAATATTATAGCAATGGAAAAAGATTCAGCTAAATTAAGTGCTTACTGGATATTACCAAAATTACAAATGATGCTGTTATTTATCTCTTTGATAGCAAAGATAATTAATATCAATGTAGCATGTTTAAATATTAGGTATTTTCCTTATTTGATAAATATTGTTTCTTTGATATGTGCGAAATATAAAACATTACACCTTTTGTGGAATTAAGGGTAAACGAACAGATGGATCATGAGATCATGAGATGGTAGCGAGCAGGGACATACGTTTCTTGGCTTTCTTGTTCTATATTAGTACTAAATGGGGAGTTATACCACGGCCGAGCAGTAGACCGATGTGAAACAACTATTGCGTTGTTTCGTCGTTTGAGTTAAGTTACAGGAGGCCCAATTACCACGCCCCCCTTCACCAATCTCCCCAGTCCCTAAATCCCCAAGAATCCTCAAATTCCTAGGCATTCCTAATTCATCCTAATTCACCTTCCTTCCTTCCTTTTGGCCACTGGTGTTCCAGGTGTCCATGGGCCACGCCGATTGCTTACCATCAGGTGATCCGCGTGTTCGTTCACCGGATTAACCCAAAAAAAAAATTTTGAACGTCGTAGGTATCTGTTAGGAGTTTATTCCAAAGTTTTGTTATAAGAGACAAAAAGTTCCGCGAAAAACGCCCAGTTCCTATCCTTTACTAATATTTTAAATTGGAAAGTGAGTTTGTTTGTTTGTTCCGCTTTCACGCCGTAACTACTAAACCGATTGCTTTGAATTTTTGCAGACGTAAAGTTAGTAGACGTAAGTCCGGATTAAATAATAGGGTGCTTTTTATCCCGGAAAAAAATGATATTTTCGAGGGAAAACAAAAGTATTGTTATAGATGGCGCTGTGTGTATTGGTATATGTCACATAGGCTACTTTTTATCCTTTTGAGACGCGAGCGAAGCCGCGGGTAAAAGCTAGTAATAGATATATTTTAACATATTCGAATCATGACACCGAAGAGGACCACAGATAACTTTTTATTTAAAGATTCGTAGATTATTAAACTTATGATTTTTCTGAATAGGGTAGATGCCTAATTTTTATTTTAATGTCCGTCTGGTAGATTATTTTAAATCATTACACACGTATTTTTTATTTCCTTACAGAAACGAATACTTTTGACGATATATTGATTTGAAATGTCGCGTGACGTCACTTCTATGTACATTTTATACGTAGAAATGACGTTTTAGCCCCCACTCCTAAACTTTGATTCGTTTTATGTAAGTATTGTTTTATTATACGACAAAATAAAAAAAATGCGTGCCTAATATCTTTTCATTACCTAACTTACGGACTATCTATATTTTTAATTTTCATACCCTGTCATCATCCCAATTGCACGCGGCCGAAACCGTAGACTAAGCTAGTGTAAATGTTTATGTAGATATAATATTACAATGCATGTTGATGTCACCTTGTGAAGGCCGTACAGCATGTTGACATTGTTATCACTAGTCTTTGAATACTGATAAGATAAATAATACCTATGAATGTATGACTGCCTTGTTGGTCGAGGTAAAACTGTAATATAGCGACATCTATTGGGTTTTGTTGTAAATTAAAATAATGTTCATTGGAATTTTAAAAATGATTTCAGTAGATTATAATAATAACTACCGTGAGATATTAACGCAACGTAGCGTCGCCATGCCGTGTAATCTGCTTATGAATATGAGTCCCGGCGTGACCCGAAACCAGTCGAGCTTTTCTACCATAGTAGAGTACACTGTATATTTTCATTTAAATTATAGCAAGTTCCTTAGACGCAAGCGTTAAAATATCATTTAGAATTTTGTAAATAGTATAGAGAAAATAAAAAAAATACATACCCGCAACCTTCTTGTTTCAGCTTCCATACTCCTGTCATACAAGGTGTTGGCATACACAGGGGAGTATTGGGGATTTCTATCAAAAGCTGGCGATGGCAAACAGATACCCTTTGACACATTATTCCTTTCAATCTTTCCATAAATCTCATTCTTCTCCATTATATTCGAGTTATTATACAGTTCCAAATTATTCTTCCCCAATTCCATTACATTTTTACTTGATTCCATTACGTTACTCCCCGATTCTAGTCCATTTTGATTTAATTTTTCCTCAGGTTTCCTATCAATGTTAATTTTCCCGTATATATTGTCACATTGTTCATCATTGTTGACTTTTTTCGGTAACTTATTGTAGTCTTTAGTCGGTTCGTTAAAGTTTTTTACAATGTCATCGATTTTCGTTTTGTTTCTAATAGCCACGTTGGCGTATGAACAATTTTTGGGGTCTATCGAATTGTTTTCATTGATGGAAACGTTTTTCATTTTGTTCATGTAATTTGGCATACTTTTGCCTCCAAGCACGTCTTTCGCTGGGGTATTAACTGTTAGAGAATTCGAACTGAACACTTTCGGGGATATTTCATTTTCGTTCGCCGTGTAAAACTGACTTCTTCCTATTTTTTGTTGCTTCGCATAGTACTCGAATTTCGACACTTTTGCCATTATTCCTGTCATTTTTGGCCTGGATTCTTGGTCTGAGTTTGAGTCTGACTGGTCTAGGTCTCTATAAGGTTTTTTGGGTGCGACTGGAGGTTTCTTTCTGGACATTTCTTTGAGTGTCATATCTAGTTCTTGGTCTAAATGAGTTAGTGAGTTATCTTTGTATATCTTCTGTATGTTGGTGTTTTGGTAACTATCATTGTGGTGATTCACGTAAGCTGTGGACAAAGACGTTTCTGTTAAAAAAGTACTTATGTTAATTTAAATGTAAAGGAGATCTATTCGACATATCAAATTAAAATAGTAGTTGAGTGAGCACAATCTGAAGAGGGCGCTTCGGGATGAGTAAAAAACATAACATAACATAACATCACGCCTTTTATCCCCGAAGGGGTAGGCAGAGGTGCACACAGAAGATACACCCACTTTACACTTTTATGTTATGAGTCCCATGTAATAGGGGGTGAGCCTATTGCCATATACCGAGCACTTTTCCAGACTCCATGATACTACTGAGATTTTTTTTAAAACCAAGTAATACTTTATCCGCCCCGGGAATCGAGCCCGAGCCCCATTGCCCGGTAGTCGCACTTGCGATGCGACCACTCGGCCAACGAGCCAGTTAGTAAAAATAATTCGTAAATTTCAGTAATACCATGAATTTTGGATAATAGATTTGCCCTTTAATAAAAGGACCTGTATTTTTCAAGATAACTGGCAAAGGGAATGTCATCACCTCAGATCATTCTCTCGAATGAATTCTACTTCGTGGCGACCAAAGCGGGATTACCATTATTTATATTGCCACACTGACGGATTTTAAGTGTGGGAGAGCCATTCTCGGCACGAATGGGCCGGCTCGACCGGAGTGATACCACGGCCTCACAGAAAACCGACGTGAAACAACGCTTGCGTTGTGTTTCGTCGTGTGAGTGAGGTTACCGGAGGCCTATTACCCTCCCCTTCCCCAATCTCCCCAATCCCTGAATTCCCAACGATCCTCAAACTTCTAATCCCCAAAAGACCGGTAACGCACTTGTAACGCCTCCGGTGTTCCAGGTGTCCATGGGCGAATTGCTTACCATCAGGTGATCCGTCCGCTCGATTACCGGCTTATGCCATAAAAAAAATTAAAAGTAAGTCACAATGGCACTTACCTGGTGTAACACACTGGTCATTGGGCTGGAACTGGACGGGAGCCATAGAGACGTGAGCTGATGGTAGAACCGACTTCATGAGCTTCGCCTCGGCCGGGTGGTTGAAACGGAGGTAGTTCGACCGACCTATGGTTAGCATGCTCCCTGGAATAATAGAAAAAGATATGGTTACAAAGTCTTTATTTTAGGCATAGTGGTTTAACTCCTCGTTGGCCGAGTGGTCGCAAGTGCGACTGCCGGGCAAGAGATCTCGGGTTCGATTGCCAGGTCGGGCAAAGTATTACTGGGTTTAAAAAAACCTAGTAGTAGCACGGAGTATGGGATTGTGCCCGGTGTATGGCAATAGACTCACCCCCTATTACGTAGTACTTATAACATAAATTGAGAAAAGTGGGTGTTACATTGTACAGTGGTATTAAGTGCTAACTTATGCCAACACACATAATGTCATGTATACTTATAATCTGTACCAGATTCTTAATTTAGTTCGTCACGAATTCACTATAGTTCAATTTACGTGTTTATGTTAATTGCTTAATGAAATATTATCTTGCGTAGTAACACTATTATAGGCGGTAAATAGATGGATCTAACAAACGTTATATCGCATTGTTCCGTAATATTTAGAGGTACAAGCAAGTGATCAAAGGAGTATTTTTTTATGGGATCAGTCGGTAAACGAGCAGACGGATCACCTGATGGTAAGCAATCGGCGTCGCCCATGGACCAGGGGCGTTACAAGTGCGTTACCGGCCTTAGATTAGGAATTATTGTAGTTATTATTAGGGATTCAGGGATTGGGGAGATTGGGGAAGGGACCGGAGGGTGATTGGTCTCGCTCACACGACGAAATACAACGCAAGTGTAGTTTTATGTTAGTTTTCTATGAGGTCGTGGTACCACTCCAGTCGAGCCGGCCCATTCGTGCCGAAGCATTGCTCTCCCACACTTACCCACGTACGTTACGTACCCACCCACGATATAGGGGAAAATCCTAATGAAGGAAAAAAAACAAAAGCTATGTCCAGCTTCTACTTACCTACTTCGTATTATTATCAAATCAAGGTTTTAAAACAAATATACCATCTGCTACGGTAGTCATCAAGTCAAAATCACCCGTGAAAATTGTTTATCGACTTTAATTAAAAAAATATACAGATGTAAAATTACTAGTTAGATTCGGAAATGAATTAGTTTCGGATGTTGACTGAAGCAAATTGGCTAAATTCGAGTCTAGACAGGAGTTAGACATATCTACAAGGTCGTCTGTATGTCCGTTGTGACATTTATTTAAAAGTAATTAGATGTTTGTCCTTGTCTCACAATATAACCCGATAAGGATATGAACAAGTTTTTTAAAATGCAAATTAAATTAAACTGCATTTGAAAAAACTTATCCTTTCGCTTCTTATTATAATGTATGAACAGCACTCTTTCTGAGGCCTTAGTACGAGTTTTTTTACGTTTAAAGTAATCGTAACGAGTACGCGGTCGGCGCTCTGATTGGTTGGTTTATTGGCGCCGGCCAATCAGAGTGCCGAACGCGTTCTCGTTACGAATACTTTAAACGTAAATGAAACTCGTACTAAGGTCTCTGTTCCTTGACAAAAATTCCCAGTATTAAATTCACAAGCAATTGGGATGATGACAGGGTATGAAAATTAAAATTCTAATTAGTCCATAAGTTAGGTAATGAAAAAATATTAGACACGTATTTTTTTATTTTGTCGTAGATATAGGTAATAAAACAATACTTAGATAAAACAAATCAAAGTTTAGGAGTGGGGGCTAAAACGTCATTTCTATGTATAAAATAGAAGTGACGTCACGCGACATTTCAAATTAAATATCGTCGAAAGTATTCGTTTCTGCAAGAAAATAAAAAATACGTGTGTAATAATTTAAAATAATCTACCAGACGGACATTAAAATAAAAATTAGGCATCTACCCTATTCGTCAACCCTCAATTTCCGAGTATTATTTTTAAAGAAACTCTTTTATTTAGAATTTCTGTTTATTTTGATGGTTAATTGAATTGTTTAGTGAAACTTTCTATTGCGTAGGATTTAAGGTGTTTTTTTGCATGTCTTTTAATACAACCTACCTTGAGACAACCTAGTCGGCTTGTCCACCGGTAACCCATCCAGCAGCGTGCTGCCACTGAGCGGGTACAGCGTGACCACTCCATGGGAGTTCTCGACCCGGCAGTGGACGCTGGCCACTCCAGTACCGACCACGTAGATATCACATGTCGGGTCCGAACCGATGGTGACTCGACCTGGAATTATAGAACGAGGACTTGTTTAGAAACTGTCGACCAAGTCATCTAGATTGACTGTTTTTATATGGAAGAGCTATGCTGTCAGCATGAATGGGTTGGCTCGACAGGAGCCACACTGAAACCCAGCGTAAAATAAAGCTTGTGACTTTACAAGAGAGGAAGATTGGAAACTAGTCCCCGTACCAATTCTCTTTTCAAATCTTTTGGTGTTGTGGATGTCCATGGGCGGCGCCAGTCGCTTACCAACAGGTGATTCGTCAGCTTGATTGCTGCACTAGAAACACCATAACAGGGGATTTGACTTAATATTCACGCTTGACAGAGGGTGATTGTCAGCTCTTAAGAACTCTTTTTTTTATACTTTATAGGTCGACGTTTGACGACGACCACCATCTCGCCTGATGGTAAGCGATGATGTGGCCGACGATGGAGCACGCCTACCTATGAGCAACCTGTTCACTCTGCACTTGAAGACACCCAAGTCATATTGAAAAACATATCAACTCATGGAAAATGTAGTAATCAATGCTAGCTGGCTTTTCTGTTGACTTGACTTTGTATCGAGGTTTGTTGATAGTTATAAATATTTTAGAAGTTTATCTTACCTTGCTTGATGGGATGCAAGGTGACGGCGGTGCTCAGCCGACCGGTGCCCAGGCTCACCAGGTGAGGAGTGTTGGTTGCCACCCTGGAAAAAGGGAAAACATATTCTTTAATAAATAACTCTAAAACACTCTCTAAAACTACATCCTACTAATATTATGAATTTGAAAGTTTATATGTTTGTTTGTATCCTCCTCACGTCAAAACGGCTAAAGGGATCGAGATAAAATTTGGAAAAGGGGTAGATTATGGTCTGGAATAACACATACGCTTTGTATCCCATAAGACCGCGGTCGAAGCCGCTGGCAGAAGGTAGTCTTTTAATAATCTTAACACATTGGACGCCGTGTCGGACAAGGACGACCGACGCTAGAAGAGGATTAGCCTTTAGTTGTTCTTTTGTCGGCAGTTGGGGATAGTAGGAGTAAAAGGATTACCTAATGGTAAGTGGTGAGCGCAGTCTACCACTACGTCTCTGGTGATTCGTCGGTTGGTGGCAGTCATGTGCCTGATCATATTTTTTTTATGGGATAAGCTGGAAAACGATCAGACGCATCACCTGATGGTAAGCAATTTGCGTCGCCCATGGATACCTGAGGCGTTACAGTTGCGTTACCGGCCTTCTGGATTAGGAATTTGAGGATTGTTGAGGATTCAGAGATTTTATCATTTATTAGTGAATTTGACAAACATTATTTTGTGCCTAATTGAACTTACTATACGGACTACTCTCTTCTGTTGTGTAGTTCCAAAGACTTGAGTAATGAATACAAGATCTCAGTTTCAATATAATTCTCAGCGGAAAAAGTATTATTGAAGGGTGCCTCCTTGATTTCTCTCGTCGATAACCAACATCAACATTTTATATTTATATTAATGATATAAAGTATATCTCTTTTTATATTTTTTAATTAGCAGCTTTCATTAACTCCGTAATTATGTTTAAGTAAATGAGACCCAACATGAACATAAATTACGTATTTTATGATGCGTGCAAAGATTACTGAGATTATAACATCTTATTTTAATGCTATCTTTTCGTCTGTGGTTTTGCTCGTGTATAATCTAGAAGGTAGCACTCGAGTAATACTCGATTTTGTAGGAAAATCGGGTTAGACAGTAACATATAATATGTTACTTTCCGAAAAACAAGTCATATAATATTTTAAAATATTTTTAGCCTTCATCACTGCTGTCGCGGAGAACCTAACGGGTTACCGGGGCTCCGATTCGACGTGCAGGAGAAGGAACGGGGTGGTTTTTAGTCAGTAAGAGTCTGACACTTCCTCCCGCCTCACCCAGGCTTGAGCTGTCATTCGATGATTTTCCCCCCTTAAACTGTCAAACACCGCGAGGACACCGGTGTCCGCACACCTATTGTTCTTTAATTGTGCCTATAATGACGGTACTCATTTAGGGTTAAAAAAAAGACTTCATCACTGCTAGCATATGGATCTTCTTTACATGAGGGGTTTGCCACAATCTCCGTGCTTGGGAGGCAGGTTAGAGTTAGCAGTTCAAAAGGTTCAGGTTTATCAGAAAGTCCTACTACCCGGTTACTGTCAGATCTGTTAGGATATCTTTTGGAAAAGTAGGTTTTTTTAAGTGGGTCCATCATCGACTGACTTCTGCCGCGGGGTTGAGGCGAGAGGGGAGTGTCAAACTCCCACTGACTAAAAACCACCCCGTTCCTACTCCTGCACTTCGAGCCGAACCTGTTAAGTACTCCGCGGCCTGAAAAGTGGGGTTGGTAACAAAAAGAAATCTGTAATTCAATGCAAAAGAAACAAATTCCCCTTAATAATTGTATATATTATTTAATAATATTTCGTTGTAAACTTTAATAAAGAGATTGTCATAATAAAGATAGTTTTGACACCGGTATGCGACCTTTAAATCCGGTACCACGCCAAAGGCACAACGTTGTAATTAAAACGATAATTGATATCTCATTTATGTTTGTGTGTAATATTGAGTTTATTTTATTGAGATGTAAAGGAAATCTGTTTGGTAATTAGCAAATTTCATTAATTTCTTCTTCGGTCTATCAAAACATAGGTTAATATTATTATATTGACATAAGTGAAAGACTTTTCGATGACCTACAGTGTGATAGGCTAAATGATCGTAGATTGTTTGTAATAACTGCCTCATTGGCCGAGTGGTCGCAATTGCGACTGCCGGGCAAGGGCTTATCGGGTACGATTGCCGGATTGGCCAAAGTATAACTGAGTTTTTTCTAAATCTCCGTAGCACGAAGTCTGGAAATGTGCCGTATATGGCAATAGGCTCACCCCCTATTACATGAGACTTATAACATAAATAGTGAAAAGTGGGTGTTACATTGTACAGTGGCACTAAGTACCGTAATGTGCATTCTGTCTACCTCCGAGGATAACAGGCATGGTGTTATTATGTTAATTCTATAATCGCTCTATACTTAATGAACCTGGCCATCGATCCTATCTAAGACCTCAAAATTCAGCAGTGACAAATGAAACAGTAAATTAAATACCATTCATTCACACCACAAAGCAGAAACAAAACAAACAACTAATTAGAGGTATAGATGTAACGCTGTTATTTTTATAACAGTTATCGTTATAACGTTAAACGTTACGAGAAACGCATTAAACTCTGTTTATTACTGCCACATCTGGTGGGTTCAAGGAGGTTATGAGTTTAGGAGTAGTAAACGACAGATGGATGAAATATTAAACAATAAGTTTATCGTACGAATGCATGTTGGTTGGTGGATTGTAGTATATTTGAGCCTGGAAATTCGATTTAGATTGAATAAGTTGGAGAATGTGGAATGTGTGGCGTTATTAAGTGTGGGAGATTCATGCTTCGGCACGAATGTGCCGGCTCAACCGGAATGATACCACGGCCGAGTAGAACAACAACGTGAAACAACGCTTGCGTTGTGTTTCATCGTAATATGAGTGAGGTCACCCAATTGCCCCCCTCAACTATTTGACCCTGAATCCCCAATAATCCTCAAATTCATAATCTTCAAAAAACCGGTAATCAATTGGTAAGCAATCGGTGCCGCCCCTTATAAGTCCACTTGTTTTCCATGTATCGGTGATGCGTCTGTTCATTTACCGCCTTATCGCATAAAAAAAGCCGGGGTCGTGCGGTCCATGGCCCTCTACAGCGCCCCTGTTTGGGCGCCAAACCTGTTGCGGCGTCCCGCTCGGACGCTGCTCATGGCACAGAGGGTCATGGCGATCCGAATGATCCGCGGATACCGCACGATCTCTAGGGTCGCACGATCTCGCACCTCCTTGCCGGATTACCGCCGTGGGATCTGGAGGCGAAGGTGCTCGCGCGCGTGTACATCATGCGCGCGGAGGCACGTCGCTGGGGCGAAACTCTGCTGCCGCGCCAGATAAGTGCGTGGCGGGATGAGCTCCGGCGCGATCTCATGGCGGAATGGCAGCAACGACTGTCGCAACCTAGGGCTGGGCTCGCTGCCATCGCAGCGGTAAGTCCCCTCTTTGAGGAGTGGCTTGAGAGACGCTACGGCGTCCTCACCTACCGCCTGACGCAGGTCCTCACCGGACATGGGAGTTTCGGGAGGTACCTGTGTCTGATGGGGCGGGAGGAAACGCCCGGGTGTCATCACTGCGAGGACCGCCCTGAGGACACGGTGGAACACACGGTGGGAGAATGCCCTTCGTGGGCTGAGCACCGCCGTGTCCTCAGGGAAGTGATCGGCGATGGCGACCTCTCGCGTCCGGGCCTAGTGCGGGCCATGATGCGGAGCGAGGGGGACTGGGATGCCGTCTCCTTTTGCGAAGCAGTCATGCTAGCTAAGGAGGAGGCGGGACGCGTGAGGCAGCGAAGCGCTGCCTCCTCGCAACCCAGCCATCGCGAAGGACACCCCGGGCGTCGGGGATCGCGAGACGATCTCAGGCCACCGTAAGCGCGGGCCTGCAGACGGCGAGCATGGGTGGCTCCCCGTCCGACCAGAAACAGACCCGAGCGTACGGCGCGTCGCGTTCCGCGCGCGCCTCAAAGAGCCATCAGACCACCACAGATGGGGCCCAATAGGGCCGATGCCGATTCGGAGTCGCGGAGAACCTAACGGGTAACCGGGGCTCCGGCTCGACGTGCAGGAGAAGGAACGGGGTGGTTTTTAGTCAGTAAGAGTCTGACACTCCCTTCCGCCTCACCCAGGCGGGAGCAGTCATTCGATGATTTTCCCCCCATAAAAAACAAAAAAAAAAATCGCATAAAAAAATAAAAAGACTGTGAAAGTGTGTGAAAACTATAATATTATATCCACTTAGTTAGAACCTCCTCTAGGTTCTAACTTCAACTTTATTACGTCCAGAGGACTGTCTCGGGCTATTTGATGACAGTGCTATATGGACAATCTTAAAAAAACGAGAACATCCTGTTACTTTGTTTTGGGCATTAAACATTCATTTATTTATTTGAAAACCACTTTACCTATTAAATTTACATTTAATTTACTATCCATCTGCTCTAGATACACATATAAAACCATAACTCATAATTATAGGAAGGCGAGACACTTTATTTATAGTCGCTCGCGATGCGCATGCGATGGTCGTCTCGCGTTGCACTTTTCTTTCGTTTTGTGCTCACCCTTTGCAATGTAGACATAATTAAAGTCACGGTGTATAGAGGTACAGTTCAGGTTGAGACCTGTTTGGTTAGGGCGTTGAGGTTAATTTTAATCTGTGGTCTATTTTGTATTTAATTCGTTTAATTTGAGGTTATATAGTATGTACGATTGTACGTATGTTTGTTTTATCTATGAGAAATTTCTGTAGGTCTTTATTTATTTTGCTAATACCGATGGAACTTCTTGGCATATCAGTTTGTTAATTATCATTAATACGAAGAAGAATAAATAAGTTCATTACATTTTATGAGAACAATAATCACAATGTCGTGGTAGCCCGAAGGTTTAAGACGCCCGACGCTTCTCATGCATCAGCTAGCGGGTTCGAAACCTACCAACGGCAAATACCAATGTGACATTTCCCGAGTTATATGTACTTTCTAAGATAATTTAGTCACCACTGACTAACAGTAAAGGAAAAACATTGTGAAGAAGCCTGGGCTTATAATTTCTAATTATGAGTTTGAAATCGCACACCCGCATTGAGCCAGCGCAGCGTGGTGATTAATGCTCAAACCTTCTCCGTATGAGAAGAGGCCTTTGGTCAGTAGTGGACATTTATAGGCTGTTGATGTGAAGTGATACAACATATTTCAATGTTTTAGCATCATATAGAACTTTCCTGTGAAACACTGACTCTCAATGTCAACTCTCAACAAGATTCACCATCTACACAGCCCTCCCCAATTGAATTAATGAATTAATTGTTTTAGCTAAGTTCTAACCTTGCCGAACAGCCCTAGGAAGTTCAGAACATGTCGGGTCAAGTGAAGGAAGCGACAATCTATTTCAGTGGCGCCTGCGCACCGTGCTGTTTTTGTTGCGCACGCGACTGCAGGGGGGATTTGGACAGTGTATGTAATGTTGCAGTGATTTTGATAAATATAATGTAATATGGTAGTTGCCTAATTTTCATTTTAATGTCCATCTGGTAGATTATTTTAAAGCATTAGACACGTTTTTTTTATTTTCTTACGGAAACGAATACTTTCGACGATATATTTTATATTGATTTGAAATGTCGCGTGACGTCACTTCTATGTACTTACATTTTACACGTAGAAATGACGTTTTAGCCCCCACTCCTATAATTTGGTTCATTTTATCTAAGAATTGTATTATTATACGACCAAATAAAAAAATACGTGTCTAATATTTTTTCATTACCTAACTTACGGACTAATTAGATTTTTCATTGTCATACCCTGTCATCATCTTAATGACGTATCTCGTGACCAGAGGGCTGGATTATTTTATGTATTTTATGTATATAAGTACTAAATAATAAGAAGGTCCTGGACTAGTACAGGTTTATAAGTTAAAAATGCTTTTTCAAAATGGTATTACTGAGACTGTAACAAGTTTTCAGTGATATTATATAATATAGTTACTGAAATTCGGATAAAAATTTGTAAGTATATTAATATTTCATATACATTCGTACGACTTAACATTGCTGAATTATTATTAAACTGTCGAATTTAATAATCAGGAAATATTTACTGCTAAATTGAAGTATCTTAAACATAGGAAGTATCTTAAAAGTAGAAGTATCTTAAAAGTAGGTATTTTTATAAATCCAATCGATTCAGATATTTTGAATTAAGATAGATAATTAATTTCGTCGGCCATAAACGTACCTACTGTAACTTTTTTTTATTTGAAGGGCCGACGTTTGACCACTATCTCGCCTGGTGGTAAGCCATGATGCGGTCTACGATGGAGCACGTCGTCCCATAAGCAACCTATTCACTCGGGCTTATTGTAAATTCGGCTTCGTTTCTTTATATTAAGGTATTAAGTATAGTAGAACCTAACGGGTTACGGGGGCTCCGGCTCGACGTGCAGAAGAAGGATCGGGGTGGTTTTTAGTCAGTAAGAGTATGACACTCCCTCCCGCCTCACCCAGGCGGGAGCAGTCATTCGAGGATTTTCGCCTCTTAAAAAAATACTACCCTCTTGTCAGTTGAATGTTGCGGGTATTGTATTTTTTTCGGGAGCCGGTGTTTCAACAGATCAAAGGCTACTTATAACTTTAGGTACAACAAAATATGGATCATTTATTTAACTTACTTTAGTGCTAAAAGCTCAGTCAACTGACACTCAATGACGAGTCCCAGGTTCAAAACCTTTCTGTTCACTATCAATCATTCGCTAAACAAATTCTAATATTATCCGTCTGTCTCTTTAACAGCATCCCGACGTTAAAACTATATTTAGACACCTTTATACTAATTGCAATAAAGTTCAAATTCCTTTAGCAAAATAAACTTAGGTCGGTGAGTCAATGAGTCTGTGTTACGAAGTTTAGTTCTTGTTTTAAAGCGGTTAGGGTGCATTTTCGTTTGTTTTTTTGGTTTAATAGGGTGTTTGAGGCCAGGAATAGCCTTCCCCACGTGTCGTTTTACACATGTTTTGTTTTTTTTTTGTTTCAACAATATTTTTGTTTGTGTTAAGATTTCAGGATTGTAAAATGTAACTTTACCGGTATTTTATTCAGAGTCGTAGACAATTAGAAATTTGCATAAAATAGTATTTGATGAATCTTGGAACTGAATCCCCACCCACGCTACGGCGTCGTAATGTAGGTACTACATCATTAATGGCTGCATCAGGACATTACACCTACTTTGATGCAACGAGGGTTCTACGGAGCATTGCAACATCCAAACTGATGAGTCGTCTCCTCATGTCACCGCCTCGTGCCCAGCTGCGAATCGCTGCAGCATCGATCACCCCACTAGATTTAACCTCAATACAACCTTACGAAATGATTTTAAGAGATGAAAGGAGTATTGTTCCAACTCCGAACGAATTCGCACTTAGGTTAGTTAGATTTTAGGAGTTATCATGTACATAACTAGCTTTTACCCGCGGCTTCGCTCGCGTCACAGAAGGATAAAAAGTAGCCTGTTATTTATATTTAATCTGGTTATCTAACTTTACGTCTACAAAATTTCAAAGCTATTCTTTTTTAATTAACCAGCGTGAAGTTACTACAATTATTAAATATAATATCACGCCTTATTTTCCCCGAAGGGATAGACAGAGGTGCACATTACGGCACTTAATGCCACTTTACAACGTAACACTCACTTTTCACTATTTATAAATCCCATGTAATAGAGGGCGAGCCTATTGCCATATACCGAGCACAATTCCAGACTCCGTGCTACTACTGAGATTTTTTTTAAAACCCAGTAATACTTTGCCCGTCCCGAGTATTAATTCCGAGACCCCTAACCAGGCAGTCGCACTTGCGACCACTCGGTAAACGAAGCAGACTACAATTATTAATTTCCAAAATAAATCGCCCGGACTGCGATAAGAGTGCAATGCCCGATATGCATAGATATTGCGGTCTACTGACCCTAATTAGATAATCAATATGTTTATAAACACAATACTTGATATCAATACAAATGGAGGTTTTTGATTTACATTTGCCTTATCTTTTCAACAAGTAAGAGTAATGCTGGAATACTGAAACGTTACTCAATTTTAAGTCGTGCTCAAATATCGTGCCATCTCTGTCATTTTACAAAGAATTTGTAGAGACAGAACTATACTTAACCGTCTGCAGCCTGACGTGTAGTCCCACAGATACCGCGAAAATACAAAATCACGTGATATACCGTCATTTTTCAAATACGAGCATCACTGCTGCGAGTACCTTACTGTATAGTGCTCGCTATACTTTAATTCTACAAAAATATTTGCTGTTGAAATGGTGTCTAGTCTAATATACACCTCAGTTGAATAGTAACAATTTAACCACGTCAGTTGCAGAGGGTTAAGCGTGACTTAAACTGTCAAACACCAAGCGGTGGTCACCGGTGACCGCAACCTATTGTTCTATAATTGTGTCTATAATGACGGTACTCGACGAGTTAAAATTGAGTAACGTTTCAGTATTCGGGCGTAAGTTAACTAAAATTTACTAGTTACTCACGTAAATATATTGAGTAGTAAATAATATTAAAAAAATTACATTTAAAAGAAAATCGTATTAGTAGCCGTTGTTGAGTTATAAATATACTATTTACCTTACTATGTATTATATTTCTATTTACTATATATAAATCGATTGGATTAAAATTGGTAGAGAGGTTGCCTATAACTTGGGGACGTAGGATTTTTATTTAAGTATTTCCCGAAAATCCCACGGAAACGGAAAAAACGGGATTGCGCGTACGAAGTCGCTAGTAACTTAACGAAGGCGAACATAGGGTTTTTTTTTTAAAGGGGGAAAAAAAGTACCCTTGACCGACGAGCATGCATGAAAAGATTGATGACTGTTAATGAAGCGAAAGAGGTATGTAAGAATCGTAGTAATTGGCGTTCCTTAGTCTCTGCCTACCCCCATGGGAGACAGGCGTGAAGTTATGTATGTATGTATGTAAAATCATCGAATGACTGCTCCCGCCTGGGTGAGGCGGGAGGGAGTGTCAGACTCTTACTGACTAAAAACCACCCCGTTCCTTCTCCTGCACGTCGAGCCGGAGCCCCGGTAAGTTCACCTGTTCGCGTCCACTCACCAGTTCGTGACCATGTTACGAACGCCTTTTAAAAATTGATAATTAATAATTAATAAGTAACCACCTTATCAGGAGTAGTTAGTACATATCTGTTTATCTTACATTCATGGCGATCATAGAAATGGACGCGAACTGGTGGGTGGACGAGAACAAGCGCGGTGGATTGACTCTATTCAGATATTTTCATCTAAACTTTTCTGGTTTTTGTTAGGAACGGGGGCGATGATAACGATATAGTTCGGGCCCGTGGCCCAATATTTACTACATCAGTGTAAGAATTATATTTAAATAGATAACAACTTAGTCATAAACCTAGTATTTGCTATGTCCTAAACTATTCACAACTACAATAGCATTTACTAGGAACTAGTAAACGTAGATAACTCCTATCTTAATGTAGTTCGCAATCAACTTGATAATATAATGTAATAAAATGCCGCCAGGATCTCATAAATATTATTGCTATTTCGGAGTAAAATTATTATTATTGTTTAATAGTTAGCTGTTTTTAATCCCGTATCAAAAGGTAGATGAGACTTCAAAAATAAAACACATCTGTACCTACTTGCTCTAATGTTGAGGGTGTGTAGCCGATAACATCGTACCAGTAAAGAAATTAATTGTGCTGACACGAAGCAACTTGGAGTAAGGGCGGGTAGAAGAAAGGACTATTTGTTCTTTCTACGAACTACAAAACTAACAAATACACAGATATATATGAAATGAAGAAATTGATTGAACAACTTGCTCTTGACTCTTGAAAGATCACGATCACTTTGCCAAACAAGAAGAAGCATAAAATAAAACAACTAGAAGCTCCTGAAATACCATTTTCACCATAAATCACAGTAACCAAACCCCATAACAAACCGAGCTATTACCCAGCAGTTAACCCTCACCGCAACCAATGGAGTTGAACAAAACTATAACATTACACACTACTTGATACTTTGTATGTCACATGACACCGCGCCGCTGTAGGGTTAAGTTACACCGACTTATGACACTTGATACTTGGTCCAAATAGTTGTTGTAATATTAATATTAAAGTTACTGGTTGAAAGGAATTTAGGAGTTCGAGGATTAAGTTGCAAGTTATAGTGTGGGAGAGCCGTGCTTCGGCACGAATGAGCCGGCTCGACTGGAGTGATACCACGACCTCACAGAAAACCAACGTGAAGCAACGCTTGCGTTGTGTTTCGTCGTGTGAGTGAGGTTACTGGAGGCCCAATTGCCCTCCCCTTCCCTAATCTCCCCAATTCCTGAATCTCCAACCATCCTCAAACTCCTAATCCCCAAAAGGCCGGTAACGCACTTGTAACGCCTCTGGTGTTCCAGGTGTCCATGGGCGACGCCGATTGATTACCACCAGGTAAGTGTAAGTAAGGTGCTCGATTACCGGCTTATGCCATAAAAAAAAGGTGAGAAAGAAAAATCTGGCTGTATGTTTGTTACTCAATTACGTCAAAACAGCTGAAGGGATCAGGTTGAAATTTGTAAAAGGGATAGACTATGGTTTCGAATAACAATACTTTTTATCAGGGATGTTATGGATATGAAATTTATTTACGGATATAGAAATTATTATTGTACTGGATACGGTTACGGATTTAAAGGAATTTCAAAAGTAAAATACAAATAGCTAATATAACGGTTTGATTTATACGTCACGCCCCTATCTGATAGTATCCGAAACTTATATTTCGGATTCAGTTCCGGTTACGGATATTTCTTTTTATCGGATATCCGATAGTTTCTTTTAAGGTTACAAAGCTTCCTAACATCAATGCTTTTTATCCCACAGGAACGCAGACGAACCCGCATGCAGGAGCTTATTAACAGAGAAGCTTTACAGATAGGAGAGCCACGTTTCGGCAATGATGGACCGGCTCGACCAGAATGATACCACAGCGCAGAATATCTGCAGAAAACAACTGAAGCATTGTGTATTGCCGTGTGAATTAGGTTACAGCCTCCTTTCCCAAAAGACCAGCAACGCGTTTGTAACTCACTGGCCGTCCATAGTTCCACTTACCATCAACTGATCTGGGGGCTTACTCTTGAATCCAATTCCGATCGATCGACATTGGTATTGTGAAATTTCGTACTCTTGAGTTCCAACACTAGCGCCCATTGCATCCGTATTGCGTGGATATTTGAACTAAATGGTATTGAGTTTGGTTTTATATTCCATACTGTGGATGCAATTTTAATAGTTACGTTAGGGTTGTATAGTATTGACATTGAATAATTATTGAGATTTTATTGGATTGAAATTGCATTGACATTGAAATTGGTTTCAAGAGTAAGCACCCAGGTATGCCATAAAAAGCTGCCTTCGGTGAGGTAGTTTCTCGATGCAACTAACTAAGCAAACCTATCGGTTTGGATTACATCGGCTGCATTCGTTAGATAGGTGAAAACTGCTTAATGCTATTGCCATTGCAATTTAAGATGTAACATAAAGAGGCCAAGGTTAAAAACTTTAATTTATTGACACATAGCAACTGCAACTGATCACCGAGTCTGAATACTCCTTATTGCTTCCAATATAGACAATTGATAGCTGAATTGGACGTCATTGATGCGGACTGCACTGAAATGTTCTTGAAGTAAATTGGCTATTAAGGTAGTTGCACCCAACGTGGCCTACCTTTTTTTATTGTGATTTCATTCTAGTTAAGTCTCTGCATGCACTGTCGGCAGATTAGACTAGTTCATTTATTACCAAGTGAAGTGACCAACCTTACTATTCACATAATTTAATGGGGTCGGATAGCACGTTCTCTTACAAACCAAAAACTTTTAAGATGTGATCACAATTTCACAAACCTACCAAGCGTGGAAAATATGGCTACCCTTATGTAGAGGGGGACCATAAGCCATCAATTACTTATTCATTTTGTAACCTAATTCTCGAAAACGGCTGTGCTGATTTCGATAACTTAGACAGGAAGATAAGAACCTCCTTTTTATTTAAAGAGTTCATTCATTCAGCTACTAAGTATTCAAATTAGCCACAAATTAGCATACATAGTGCCACGAGATCATGACCTAGAAAAAATATGTTTTTGTCATCCTATTGTTCATTCTACTGTTATTTTGTGACTCAGTCAGTACTGGTACGCTAAATGTGCATGCGAAATTGACTATTATCGCGTTTGGAATAGGGTTCACAGTCATTTGTTTATTGATTTTGTATTTTATTTGATGTCCCTATGCAATGTTTTGAAGTGAATCAGGTGGCAAGCACATAATAATGGTCTTTATTGCTATGGAATATAGGGATTATAAAGAAATTATGCTTATTTTACTAACACCAATCACCGAATGTTTGCAAGTTAGTTAAATATTAAGTGAAATAGAGATCTAAATTAAGAAATGAAGAGTTGAAAATCAAATAACAGCTATGTTTAATATTTTAGGACAGCGATCGTGAATTCAAATGTGATCAGATTTTTTCGTTGTATGAGGGAATTTGAGAGAAGAAACGTCATGTTTAACCTGTCCAGTGGTTTCTGAGATTCTACCCAAACCAATACAAACTCTTCAACTTCATTATATTAGTACTGAACTGATAGGTTTTCAATTAAAACAGAATTGTTCAAGATCCTCCATATTGAATTACATTGTTATAAATCAAAATAAAATTTCAATGCTTTTTACACAAAGAGAGCAGGGGTCAATAAACGCATACGTTGTGTCAACCGAAATTCAGTGGCATACAAAACTCGATCTTACTACTTCAAAAATAGAGATTATAAAGGAATATGTACAATGAATCACCAGTTGATTTATAATAGCCATTATTTTAATTCCTTGAATGGATACCGCAAATCACTACAAATGTGGGATGCAATTCAAGCTAGATAGATGGGACCAATGACTCGAAATTGTGGATCTACAGCATGTAAGTGGTGACGGCAGGGTTGAGCCGCGGCGACTCAACGAGCTGCGGAGGGCGTAACGAGCCGCGGAGGGCTTAACTGGTTGCCGTGGCTCCAGTTCCAAGTGCAGAAGTAGGAACGGGGTGGTTTTTAGTCTGTAAGAGTTTGACACTCCCTCTCGTCTCACCCAGGCGGAAGAAGTCTTTCGATGTTTTTTTTTTATGGCATAAGCCGGTAAACAAGCAGACGGAACACCTGATGGATGGTAAGCAACCGGCGTTGCCCATTGACACCTGGAACATCAGAGGCGTTACAAGTACGTTACCGGCTTTTTGGGGATTAGAAGTTTGAGGATTTTCCCCACTTAAAAAAAAGTGATAGTAAACCCCTCTATAGTAGGTAGAGAAGGCTCATAGCCCAATTCACTGCTGCACTGCAGGCTCTGGCCGTACACACACTTTTGCCAGGTAAGTCCATCTATTTCTATAACTGGCGTGGCTATACAGTTTGGTGGCTAATTTCAATACAAACTAGCTTTATTACGTAACGATACAAATTATAGATTTCTTTCCCAACACCTAATTTTCAATTTCACTTTCAACCAATTTTCCTTATACCTAAGTGAATAATTTTCTGAGTCACTTGGAAAGTTTACTAATCTGCGCAGAAACCACTGAGTAAACAAATAAAATACTTAATCGTTGTGGCCGCAAATTGGTGCATTTACCTTATTAAATGAAATTGCTACAAGTACAAGGTTTCTTTGTAAATATAAAATTTAATTGTTATTACTGGGTATTGGTGTTTTTGCTCTGATATTTTTATATTTGTTCATAGCACCTTTTCGTTGGTAAAGTTTGGTATATTGGATTCGATTCCTGTATTTCCTACTGAGTAAGTTTTTTTATGGCATTAGCCGGTAAACGAGCATACACATCACCTGATGGTAAGCAATCGTCGCCGTCCATGGACTCCTGAAACACCGAGGCGTTTCAAGTGCGTTACCGGCCTTTTGGGAATTGGGAATTTGAGGAGGATTCGGCAATTGGGGATACTAGGGAATTTTAAAATCTTTTGAATCCAGAATTATTGTGCCAGGTGTTACGCGAAAATTCTCTTTTTTTAAATAAATCGTAGCCCCACACTAGGATTTTCTCCGGTGTCGTGTGTGCGTTTACAAACATACAAGTTCACATACACATGACACCCAGACCCGGAACAACAATCTGTGTATCACACAAAGAGTTGCTTCCTGGTAGAATCAAACCCGCGACACGTTGCGCGGCAGCTAGCCGTGCAGTCTTTAAATTATAGATTTTGGGTTCGATTTATGTGTCGCTATAACGTATTTAAAATTGCTCACGCAATAATGAAATCAAAAACAGTACAGCATAGAAGTATGAACGGTATTTGCCAATAGGCCTCCTAATGTCCTCTTAACCAGGTGAAAAGTGTGCTGTTACCACATTACCGTTTACCCATTCGCAGAATAACAGGGTTTATGTTATGTCCACATATTTGTAGTATTTGTTTATCTTTTATTTAAATATCTATTTGTATAGCAATTAAGAATACCGTGCGTGTACCTAATCGACTTCTATGTCACGCACAATTAGCTAATATTTTTAGGATACGTCATCATCATATTCACGGAAAATCACGCCACATTTCACCAAGCTACAGGCTGAACCTTCTAGAAAATACGGTAGTTTCTTAAATTTTCATTTTAATGTCCGTCTGGTACATTAATTTAAAACTTTAGACACGTATTTTTTCTTTGCTTACAAAATTAAAAACTTTCGAAGATATAATAATTTGAAATATCGTGTGACGTCAGAGCGTGCCACATTTTGTAGCACGTTATGACGTAACAACCTCCCACTCCTAGACTTAGCACCATTTTATCTAAGTATTGCAACTTAATACGAGAAAATAAAAAAATATATGTCTAATATTTTTTCATTATCTAACTGACGGACTAATTAGATTTTTAATTTTGATACCCTGGAAACTACCTACCCAATTGTTTTTCATGCTTAACTCTTGATTTTCTAGGTTCCACCTTGAAAAATGGTGACAGTAGAGTAGAATAGGCACAATTGTCACCTCTACTTTTCCCGTAGATGTCGTAAGTGCTGACCTTTAAAACCGCGGTCTCCCTACCACTCTGACACGGAGATTGACTCTCGAAGACGGCTTACAGTGTGGCAGTAGATTCTCACATGGTAAGAAAGCAATCTTGCTCTGTTTATGTGTATATGGAACTCAAGTTAACTGGCAAAAAGTAAGTATCAAGGTTTTACCAGTGGGCTACAATATGGAGTTTTTCAAAAAAGGAGCAGGGACAATTCCCTTAACGCCAGACGGCACCTAACGCCGGACAGTTGTATAATCTCGATAACTAATAACGCGAACGATTTTATTTTTAGGAGGAAGTCTCCCAGTGCAATACAAGTGTCCGGCGTTAGGTGCCGTCCGGCGTTACGGGACTTTCCCCTAAATAGGTTTATTATGGATTGGCAATGCGCATGTAATGCCCTATGTGTTGCAAGCGTTCATAGGCCACGGTAACGACTTACCATCAGGTTGGCTGTGTGCTTTTTCGGCTACCGTCGTGATATAAAAAAATCGACATATAATATTTCCATCTCTCTCTGTCCCTTCAAGGAATAAATTGCACGCTGCTATGCTATGTCCATGAATGTATATTTTGCACTCGTACAGCTTCGACTAGACCGTTAAAGTCCAACATCAATAAACATTAGTTTAATAGAAACTACCAACAGATGGCTCTGACTAATTGAGAACAATTGTCTAGATGTCTTCAATCAGTGCACTAGTAAATAGGTCATGATGGAAACGCGTGTGATGAGCATCAGGTTGTTATAACAAATGTAATATTAAGTAGACTGTCTAGTTGTAGCCGTTTAGACTTTTTTCATTGCTACCCTCTATCTTGCATGCTATTGTTTATTGTATGTACACATGTTTGAGCAAATAAGCTCATTGCAACGGTTTTTTTATATCATCAGCTATGATGCGGTCTACGATGGATGGTTTTGGAAGCTTATGGAGGGCTTGTCCCAAAAACAAACTTATGATGTGCTTTGCCAGGAGAACCGATCAGTGAAACAGTGAATTTATTGTACCAATAGACTATAAAAGAGCATTTTTACACGTCAAGATATGAAAAGGACTAGATGAGGTCGACATTCTTCACTTTGAGAAGAAATTCCGGAACAAATTCAGAGGTCATTGTCTCTATTAAAGTACAGACAGACAATATAAAAAATTATGTGATCCTGTGACCTGTTTACTTATTAGACTATTTTTCAAAATTCTTGGATTTCGAACTAGTAACTATAGATATAAAAGTGCATTATTTTTCGTATGATTTTTATGTTTGGAGTTAGCACGTGTGTAACAGATTAGGGCTAGATGTTTCCACAACGAATTGAATTGAAAAAGAACTGTGAAAATTGGCGGGAACGCGGAGCGTTTTCAAACACGCTCACTCAATCAACGTTTCGGCGGCGACTGTTGGTCGTCGACTGCGAGCGCGGGGCCCGCTCGAGCGAGGCGTGGGCGGGGCTTCGAATTTTGAATTTTAGCGCGAACGCGAATTCACTTCGTTACCACCATTTTTCTTATCGCGCTACAAAGGAGGTTTTTAAGAGTAACTGTCTACAAAGACAGTTATTCATGTCCCTGTGACGCGCCGGACTTCAGTGTTCCGGTGTTTTCATGGTCGTATCTACTGTAGATCCTGGCTTATAGGAGTTGCAACGGTATTGAGAGAGTATGGCGGGCTTGACCCATAAAAAAAATAAGAATGGCCTACAAGGTGTGAAAATGATTAATATGTTTAGATAGGCTACTTTTTTCCTTTAACCACGCAGGCGAAGTCGCGGGTAACAACTAGTAGGCTAACAAAAGAAACATTAAATTATCTTCAATAGGGACAATAAGCCCCATACATTATGTATGTGGGTCGTTCATACAAACTGACACAAATAGCATTATCTATTATTATACAGACACAATTGAAATTAATCGTTTGGGGAACTAAGGTCAAGCCGTCTGGAGTTCAGACAAACTTCACACTGATTTTGATGGGGTGTTTAGTAAGAATAAATTTATTATATGTATAAAGGATTTATTAGTTTTAACGTAAGATAACTAAGTACGTATAATAAGGAATAAAGCTAAACTAATCTATATATAGATACTTTAAAAAATAAATAATAAATAACTAAGACTAAAATAAATAAAAACAACTAAAATTAACAAAATTCAAATTACTTTATTTGTTTACAAACAACAAGAAATAAAAATAATTTTTCGCCTCACGAGTTTACTCACAACTGTTTGATTAGGAACCCGACTAGTTTCAAGCCATACTAGAGGCTCATATTCATGAGAAGCAATACGGTAGTTGACAACTAGTCAAATTCAATACTTTTATCGAAACGTCAAAAACGATATTGTTCTATGAATTTTGTACGAAATACCATCTTATGACGTCATCATAATTTAGCGTCAACTAGCACACTTATATCTAAAAAAAATGCTAGAATAAATCGAAAATTAAGTATATCGTCAAATCAATGAATGAAAGTGTAACTATTTTTCATTTTCAATATTTAATTGGACTGAAAAATCAAAATAATTAATTTTGGTATCAAAATAGTTTATCGGTTTATTCAATAAAAAAATGAAAATTATTGAAATATAGTTTATCAAGGAACACACATTACTCTCCTATGCGTCATGCATTCATGCAAAAATTCTTCGTCCTTTGTGATAAGAGAAACTCGTATAAAATTGTATTTATGCGTTAATATTTACAAAATACAATATGATAACATTCTTTTGTAATCTAAATTAAGCCTACCTTATACATTAACATAACATCACGCATTTTATCCCCGAAGAGGTAGGCAGAGGTGCACATTATGCCACTGCACAATGTAACACCCACTTTTCATTATTTATGTTGTTTGAGTCCCATGTAATAGGGGGTGAGCCTATTGCCATATACCGGGCACAGTTCCAGACCATTTATCGAGGAAGGTTATTAGCTTAATTTTTCTATTTTACTCCTTAGTACATCAGCTACCTGCCAGTGAAAGAAAGAAAGTTTAATATTATAAACAGACACTATTTTTATTCATCTGTATAGATGGGAAAATCTACATCCAGACAGACAGTACCTATAAATTGCGAGTATAAACGGAATTTCGAGATCAACAAAACAACATCACCACGTGAATTAGCTGCTTGGTTCGCAACTCAACTCTTGTATCCTTCAGCCATGGTGAAAAGACTAAAGAAGAAGGAAGTCTTCTGAAAAGGAGATGAGGCGATGACATCGTCGCCTTTCTATCATGATTCCACTCAAGCTCAACTAATCTGCTTATAGTCTTGCGACTGATAGCCGTTAATGAACAAAAAAAATTCTTCGTTCAAATTTTCTCTGATCTCTCACCAGAGAGATGCACGCGCAATAAAACGCATCCCAAAATAAGGTTATACTACAATAATCCTAAAACTGATCATTCCTTCGACCATAAACTGAATGAATCACTCTTCGAGCCTCGCTAATATAAAATTAGATAGCATTCCGTATAAAACACGAATAAAACGAACACACACACACACTAACATATTCTTATACTATCATTCCTTCGTCACGCGTCTTGGACTAGGGCAAAGATTATTTAATAGACGTAGATGTGATGTGACTGCCTCGTTGCCAGAGTGGTCGCAAGTGCGACTGCCGGGCAAGGGGTTTCGGGTTCGATTCCCGGGTCAGGCAAAGTATTACTGGGTTTTTCAAAAATTCTCAGTAGTAGCACGGAGTCTGGAATTGTGGCCAGTATATGGCAATAGGCTCACCCCCTATTACATGGGACGCATTACATAAAAAGTGGAAAAGTGGGTGTTACATTGTACAGTGGTATAATGTGCACCTCTGCCTACCCCTTCGGGGATAAAAGGCGTGATGTTATGTTATGTAATAGATAAGAAATAAAATAGTAATTTACCTACCTCGATTGAAGGTTTCTCAGGTCAAGTTCTATATCACTAATCTCTAAAATTACAAAATTTCAGAAATGTAATTACATAACATCATCACGCCTTTTTATCCCCGAAGGGGTAGGCAGAGGTGCACACAGAAGTAACACCCACTTTTCACTATTTATGTTATGAGTCCCATGTAATAGGGGGTGAGCCTAATGCCATATGCCGGGCAAATATGTAATTATTAACTTCCTATTTATTAATTCATTTATGATTCTTTGCTACTTATCTCTTAAATTTTATGCAAGAAAACGACCGTTTGATTTGCATTATTTTGAAGTCGGTTAAAAAGCAATGTAACTATTCTGTTTGGTTACTATCTACTTACAATAAATCACCATCGATAAAAAAATCTTATGCATATTTAAACAATGTTGATAAGGTATCAAATTATAAAATGTAATAAAAAGCTTCGTAACGTCAAAACGCATTTTACACTTCATTTACAAATCATTATCTTGAATCTTATCTTGTAATCGTATCGAATTGATTTTTCAACCACTTACAACGGTATTAGATTACAAATGGCATAACAGAATTAATTAGGTTCGAAATTTTAATTAAATATTTAATTAAGAACGCTAATTAACACAAGCTTATTAAATTAATTAAGATGGCGAGTTTGTTTGTTCAGTTGATTAAGCGTGCCTTTTAGATTTGAAAAAATCTTAAGAACGTTACAACTTTTGTAATCGGTATTTAATTAAAAAAAAAATATTTTAGGCTTCTTTCGGCTACCTGGCCTATGGGTCGACTTCGGCATCTTTGAAGGAATTCTGAGTTGGTAACTGGCAAGTAACTGCCAATAACGCGAGAACTAGTCAAATGACATTTCGGAAGTCAAGGCCAAATGTATAATAATCAACTTAATCCGTTTTTGGAGACCATACACCAAAGATATTAGAGGTATCTTCGAAGTCACATTTAAAACCACGACACCAACAACCTACTCAAAAACATAACCAAAACTGTCAAAATCCTCACAGAGGACACGTCCTCATAGGCATAAAACTCACAAACGCATTACGTAACAAATAAACAGCTGACTCTATGACAGAAACCAGGAATACACAGTGACGTAGCTAGTTCAATGACCTCTCATAGTTGCATCAATTTAGCTTAATTATCGTTTGTAGGGTTGAACCACTTGTTAAACTAACTGGTGATTATAATTGACGTGTTGGTTAAAGAGATATTGAATTACTCATGGTACATATGGGGTTTCTGATTGTGTAATGTTTTGATAATGGCGTCGAAGTTTTTTTTTATATTTGATGGGCCGACGACGTTTGACCACTATCTCGCTTGGTAAGCGAAGTTGCGGTCTACGATGGAGCACGTCGTCCCATAAGCAACCTATTCAGTCGAGCCTTGAAGACACCCAGGATATACCCTTCGGGAAATACAGATTCTAGTAAATTTGTGGTATTAAAGTGGAATTATTATTCTGTTTATTTCACTAACTAGTCGTTAATTAATATATTCTCTTTAACAAAAACTGTATGTTTGCCTTTCCCTTGGGACGACAAATATGTGTAAGATGTTTTGTTAAATAGTACACTTATATCTAAAAGAATGCTAGAATAAATCAAAAATTAAGTATATCGGCAACTCAATGAATGAAAGTGCAATTATTTTTCAATATTTAATTGGACAGAAAAATCAAAATAATTTATAATTGACCCAGGAAACTATCCAGTTAAATTCAATGTGTTTTGATTTTTTACCTCATTTATTTTTATTTTCATTCATAAAATACTATGCAGATTCAAACGGTTAGGTATAGTTAGTAAAATTTATATAAATAAAAATGATTTTCCGTTCGTTAGTCTCGCTAAAACTCAAGACTGCTGAATCGATTTGGCTAATTTTGGTCTTGAAATGTTCGTGGAAGTTCAGGGAAGATTTAAAAGGTGGGAAGATTTAAAAGTTGCCGGGTCAGCTATTATTTCCTATAAAAATATAAAGGCTAGCATTGTTTACGTCTGATGATGCAAAGCAAATTTTGTGTACATAACTATGCATAATACACATAAACCTATTTCTTCGTTCATAAAGCCGGTATTGAATAAATACATGAAGAATTCTGTGGAAACCTCAACAACTTTGTAGTATTATACATTCATACATTGTGTATGTTGTAAACATTATGACGGGAAGCGGATACGGGAAGAAATTAAGTAAGTCATGGTGTGCAAAAACGGGATTACCATTTTAGGGCTGAGTACCTCGTATTGTTCAACTTTTTAGCAACATAAACGCTTATTAATTACATGATACAAACATACAATATGACAGTTGTCCTAGACATAAGATCCACAGTCTACTGCTAGACTACATAAAAATATGCTTCTAAACAGCTAAGTGGACATCGGTGTATTCTCTCACTCACCCTAACTATTTTATTATAAACCTTATTTTAAATTTTTAGGGACTAATTTTGTATGAAAAAGGGTAGTTATTGTAGATGAGTTTTTAGAAAAAGGGTTTCCCCATCTCTAGGCTTGGTAAGTCAGTTAGAGAATGCAGAAGTTTAACAGAAAGAGCTTCCGCAGCCTGGTTTCTGTCAATTGTGTGGTTCCTTAGTCACCCAGGAAAAGAGTGAAGTGATTAAAGTTTATCTCTGCCGTCGATACCGTCATTACCATAAAGGCACTCGGGGTCCGTGGCTAGGGCCCACAGGGGTCCCCGAAGGACAGACAATTTTTACGACGGACCCGCACCACGTTGTGCGGCTACCGGCTGCCCACAAACAGATTTCCACACAAAGTAAATCTTATCCACAAATTGTTGTTCCGGGTTTGGGATTCATGAGTATGTGATATTGTATGTTTGTATATTATGCACCCACGAAACAGGAGAAATCCTAGTGTGGGCCATCGTTAAAAAAGAACCATTTCAAAAGGGCCTAGACTTAATTAAGGAAAATCGGGTTACTCACGTGAATATACTGAGAAAAGCTCTACTAGTTTCAAACCACAGAGGGGTTCTTCCTCATGAGCAGCGTGCGCGGTCGCAGCGACGTCGCGCAGCTCACGGGCCTAGACTTATTATGTGCCCATGCGCTTCAGCGTAGTCTAAGACGGCCCTATCATTCTGCTGTCACGATTGGACTATAAAGGTTTGCCGTTTTAGTGAATTTTAAGAGTGTTTCTCTAATATTTGTATCTGTTTCTCTAATATGCATTTTTTTTTTTTTTTTTAAGTGGGGAAAATCATCGAATGACTGCCCCCGCCTGGGTGAGGCGGGAGGGAGTGTCAGACTCTTACTGACTAAAAACCACCCCGTTCCTTCTCCTGCACGTCGAGCCGGAGCCCCGGTTACCCGTTAGGTTCTCCGCGACTCCGAATCGGCATCGGCCCTGTTGGGCCCCATCTGTGGTGGTCTGATGGTTCTTTGAGGCGCGCGCGGAACGCGACGCGCCGTACGCTCGGGTCTGTTTCTGGTCGGACGGGGAGCCACCCATGCTCGCCGTCCGCAGGCCCGCGCTTACGGTGGCCGGAGATCGTCCCGCGATCCCCGACGCCCGGTGTGTCCTTCGCGATGGCTGGGTTGCGAGGAGGCAGCGCTTCGCTGCCTCACGCGTCCCGCCTCCTCCTTAGCTAGCATGACTGCTTCGCAAAAGGAGGAGACGGCATCCCAATCCACCTCGCTCCGCATCATGGCCTGCACTAGGCCCGGACGCGAGAGGTCGCCATCGCCGATCACTTCCCTGAGGACACGGCGGTGCTCAGCCCACGAAGGGCATTCTCCCACCGTGTGTTCCACCGTGTCCTCAGGGCGGCCCTCGCAGTGATGACACCCGGGCGTTTCCTCCCGCCCCATCAGACACAGGTACCTCCCGAAACTTCCATGTCCGGTGAGGACCTGCGTCAGGCGGTAGGTGAGGACGCCGTAGCGTCTCTCAAGCCACTCCTCAAAGAGGGGACTTACCGCTGCGATGGCAGCGAGCCCAGCCCTCGGTTGCGACAGTCGTTGCTGCCATTCCGCCATGAGATCGCGCCGGAGCTCATCCCGCACGCACGCACCTATTTGGCGCGGCAGCGGGGTTTCGCCCCGGCGACGTGCCTCCGCGCGCATGCCGTACACGCGCGCGAGCACCTTCGCCTCCAGATCCCACGGCGGTAATCCGGCAAGGAGGTTCGCCGACTCCCCAGAGATCGTGCGGTATCCGCGGATCATTCGGATCGCCATGACCCTCTGTGCCATGAGCAGCTCTAATATGCATAGTGTTTCGTCGTGTGAGTGAGGTTACCGGAGGCCCAATTACCCTCCCCTTCCCCAATCTCACCAATTCCTGAATCCCCAACGATCCTCAAACTCCGAATCCCCAAATGGCCGGTAACGCACATGTATCGCTTCTGGTGTTCCAGATGTCCATGGGCGACGCCGATTGCGTTCCATCAGGTGATCCGTCTGACCGTTTACAGGCTTATGCCAAAAAAAAAATCTCTTGATCTATTATCAGTTTTACAATAAAGACAAGTTTCAAATATTTAATAATGTGTAACAAACTATAATAGACATGTATCATGACCCGTTGATTCCCTTTCATTTCACTAAACAGTAAAATTCAATAAATCCACGGGACACCCCTGAAAAAACTAGTTTATTTCATCCTTCACAAGATAGGCTTTGATGTCGTCACTGAAATATTACTTCCTGAAATATAAATATTACAGTTACAGAGTTCACAGTTTTGTAACACCATGTGTTAGCTTAAAATGATTGTTCGTTCGTTTGTTTGTTGGTAACTGGTAAATAGCTGGGCTATTTTGGTTCGATTCGAGATGTGATGATGTTTTTAAATACGACCGTTTTGTGAGTTGAGCAATGATGTCTCAGGTTCGATTTTTTGATCGGGTAGTTTTCATATAGAGATCTGACCAAGAATTGTCTCTCTCACTGACAGACGGTGTTTTTTTATTAATGAAAGTATTTTTTACTATTTTATGGTTGGATTCTCCCACGGAGCAACACTTTGTGTGATCCACAAATTGTTGTTTCGGGTCTGGGTGTCACATTGTGTATGTGAACTTGTGTGTTTGTAAACTGCACGGTTGGTGCGGTGGCTGGGCAACCGGCTGCCGTGCAATGTGTCGCGGGTTCGATTCCCGCATGGAACAACACTTTGTGTGATCCACAAATTGCTGTTTCGGGTCTGGGTGTCATGTGTATGTGAACTTGTATGTTTGTAAACGCACCCACGACATAAGAGAAAATCCTAGTATAAGGCAACATATTTTTAAATCAAATAAAAAATCTACTATCAATAGTAATGTTTGCTTAATTTTAATTTACGTAAAGAACTTATTAAAAAGAAGTTATCAAGGTCTTATACCAGAACATACATACATATGTACATACATGACTTCGCGCCTTTCTTCCATGGGGGTAGACAGAGACTAGGGAACGCCAATTACTATTTTAAATTATTTTATTTATTTTATACCGAGAATATTAATAAACAAAACAAAAACAAAGTCTACAAATCTCAACCTTAGCCTTATACCACTAATCCTAGCCAGGCTAGGCTAGCCAATCACATACGTGACATTAGACTAGAAGATATATGGCTTCTGTCTTCCAACCTTGGATGGCAACTTATTGGATGACTGTCGTGGACATGGACACTGATTTAAGGGATTATTTGTAATAAGGTCTAGGCATTTGTTCTTTCAATGTGTAGATAGAGCTGTGTCGTGTGTATGTTTATCATACAGATATGTACATATAGGTATATGATAAGAATAGGGATGATGACAGGGTATGAAAATTAAAAATCTAATTACTCCGTAAATTAGGTAATCAAAAAATATTAGACATGTATTTTTTAAGACAACAATACTTAGATAAAACGGATCAAAGTTTAGGAGATGTCAATCAAGTATTAAACTGTCAAACACCAAGCGATCACCGGTGACCGCAACCTAATGTTCTATAATTGTGTCTATAATGACGGTACTCGACGAGTTAAGTCACAAAATAAAGTACTTAATTATTTTTTATCAGAATTCATAAATTCTTTATTCCTGTTTCTAACAGACAGATAATCGATTCCATTCACATAAAACCTAACGACATCTTGTTTAACAATAACATCTTTACACAAACACTAATGCAGTAAAGATTGCATTACACAAAAACTATAAACTTGTTACATTGCTTCATTCTAATAGTTTTATAAGTACGTAATGTTTGTGTATAATAATTTAAGTACATATAGTTGTCTTAACCGTCTGCAGCTGCCGTGTAGTCCCACAGACACCGCGAAATACAAAATCACGTGTTTACCGTCATTTTTCAAATACGAGCATCACTGCTGCGAGTACCTTACTGTATAGTGCTCGCTATACTTTAATTCTACAAAAATATTTGCTGTTGAAATGGTGTCTAATATACACCTCAGTTGAATTGTAACAATTTAACCACGTCAGTTGCAGAGGGTTAATTACTGTAATCACAATGAGGAACTGCCTTGGATACTTTTAAATGTTGTTAAAAATGTATGATCCGAATGTAACTATATGTATGTATGCTAATGTAACATAATATCAAGCCTTTTATCCCCGAAGGAGTAGGCAGAGGTGCACATCAGCACTTAATGCCACTGTACAATGTAGCACCCCAATAGGCTCACCCCCTATTACATGGGACTCATAACATAAATAGTGAAAGGTGGGTGTTACATTGTACAGTGGCATAATGTACACCTCTGCCTACCCCTTCGGGGATAAATGGCGTGATGTTATGTTATGTACAATGTAGCACCCACTTTTCACTATTTATGTTATGAGTCCCATGTAATAGAGGGTGACCCTATTGCCATATACAGGGCACATTTCCAGAATGCATGCTACTACTGAGAATTAAAAAAAACCTAGTAATACTTTGCCCGACCCGGGAATCGAACCCGAGACCCCTTGCCCGGCAGTCGCATTTGCGACCACTTGGCCAACGAGGCAGTCAATTTTATATACTTACAAAGTTTTTTTATACATATTTTCTTCTCCTCTTATAATATCTTCTGATTCACTTCGTTGCGGGAACCAGTACAAGGACTCATGTCCCTGGAAGTCGCCGGGTTTCAGTGTTCCGATGTGTTCATAGTTGTATCTACTGTAGATCCTGGCTTACAGGAGTTGCAGCGGTTTTGGGAGGTTGTGGCGGACTTGACCCATTGAAAATGTACCGAGATACCGGTGACCGACAAATATCGACAGTTGCAAACTCCTTATAACCCATAAACCTCTGCCTACCCCTTGAACCGACAAAAGGCGTCACATATGTAAGTCAATCAATATGACACTGACGAAAGTAACGGGACAACTGTCAATCTTAACCATATTAGATCACTAAGTGGGTGGCAGGCACCTACATGAAGTTACCCACGTAAATATTGCTGTGGAAACCACGACCTTGGGGTACCGTTCAATGTGGACTAAGTATGTGTTACGTAATGTTAGGCCTTTTTATTTTTAAAGGTGTAAAGTATGATATCAACGACCTGTGACTCAAGTAGTAGTTTTTAGTCAAATTTCCGTGGTGCTTGGCGACTGGGCTTCACCCAGTTGTACAGTCTCTTCTCTTCTCTGTCTTTTCTCTCAAGCCACAAGCTTTAGGCTTAATTCATTCTGTCTCCTGCAGTAATTCACCGAGGGAAGTGGAAACTATAGTTTTTTCTTCTTCTCCTCTTATAATATCTTCTGATTCACTTCGTTGCGGGAACCAAGACAGTTACTCATGTCCCTGGGACGCACCGGACTTCAATGTTCCGGTGTTTTCATGGTTGTATCTACTGTAGATCCTGATAGCTTACAGGAGTTGCAGCGGTTTTGGGAGGTTGTGGCGGGCTTGTCCCATAAAAAAAAAACCCGGGACTCACTTCTGCTGGGTCATAATCCAGTCAGCCAGGACGCCCATAGACCTTCTTTGCATACTCTAGAGTGGTTCGCTGTAGTTTGAACGACAGCGTCAATTGAGAATATCGATCCCTATCTATTTTTGTTATGGAATAAACTGGTAAACGAGCAGACGGATCACCTGATGGTAAGCAATCGGCGCCGCCCGTGGATACCCGAAATACCAGAGGTGTTACAAATGCATTACCGGCCTTTTGGAGTTAAGGAATTTGACGATTATTGGGAATTCAGGGATTGAGGAGATTGGGGAGGGGGTAATTGAGGTCTGGTAACCTCACTCACACGACGAAACATAACGCAAGTATTGTTTCACGTCGGTTTTCTGCTCGGCCGTGATAGCAATCCGTTCGAGCCGTTCACCACATTCGTGTCGAAACATGGCTCTCCTACACTTAAATAACATAAATCGATTAGGACACACTGAACAAAAATTATGTGATTATTATGTGCAAGATACTAAGTTAAAAAAAGGACTTCAAATTGCACGCATTTTAGTTTTTTATACTTGATAGGTCCGACGTTTGGCCACCATCTCGGCGATGGTATGTTAAAACAAAGTCCTCTCCGATTCCTAATTGTGTATGTCTATTGTATGCCTAAAATAGGCTGATCATAGCGCACTTTAATATAAAAATGACAAACCAAATGTACCTATGTATCACAAATAAAGGTTTAATTTCATTTCATTTGCAAAAAACTCAATAAATTCTTCACAGATTTTCATGTCATTTTTACCAATCGGTGGAATCAGGACAGGACACGACTAATTAAAAAATATTACGAAAAAAATAATTTATAATGGTTTCAGTACTACAGGCCTAGCTGCAGACGAAAACCTACACTTTAATACAAAGTTTTAATAAAACAATAACGATGTAACGTGGGATACAGATAACAAAAAAGATTGGTATCTGAGTGAATGAATGAGTCGTTCATCTGTGGACAATGTAACAGATAATTAATAATTACGTAGTTTTATCTCTCTATCGATTGTATGAAAGAATTGATTGTTTATTACAGACATAAGCATATCTGTAACTGAAGTATGTTGTAAGCTTAATAAAACTAATGTTAGATAATACGAAACTATGTTTGTTATGCTGTAACGCCTAAACAGCGAAACCGAGTTTGATAAACTTTGGTTTTGATATAAACTGAATTTTAAGGAGATTTATTTTTTTATAGCATAGCCGGTGAACGAGCAGACGGATCCTGATGGTAAGCAATCGGCGTCGCCCATGGACACCTGGAACACCAGAGGAGTCACAAGTGCGTTACCGGCCTTTCGGGGAAGGGTGGCCTCCGGTAACCTCACTCACACGACGAAACACAACGCAAGCGTTGCTTCACTTCGCTTTTCTGTGAGGCCGTGGTATCACTCCGGTCGAATGCTTTACACAGAGAGGAGTGGAAGGAGTGTAGGGAGGCCTTTACCCTGCAGTGGGACGATCATAGATGAAAATAAATAATAACATAACATTACGCCTTTTTATTCCCAGTTTTAGTCCCATTTTATCAGTGCACATTACAGCACTTAATGCCACTGTACAATGTAACCCCACCTTCACTATTTATGTTATGAGTCCCATGTAATAGTGAGTCTATTAAGCCTTAATAAATAATACAAAATTTTATATCCTTCCCTTCTCATTACATATCAACGAAAGATTAATCTAACCTGCAGTTTCTGTCACCATCTTGAACTTTCTATAGTAGGTACTCTATCTGTCGTATTGTTTACAAACTGATTACGTTTATGATTAAATGTCATTAACTCTGACAGTTATCAATGCTTTGATAAGAGTTTCAGACTGATGTTATGATTCGATTTCATTTTTATTATGTTGTCATGGTCTTTTGTTAGGATTGATTATAGAAGAAACATAACATATTATATTTTTTATGAAATTATGTTTCATCGATTCCATTACTATTATAATTATTATAACATCACGCCTTTTACCCCGAAGAGGTAGGCAGAGATGCACATTACGGGTCTTAATGCCACTGTACAATTTAACACCCACTTTTCACTATTTATGTTATGAGTCCCATGTAATAGGGGGTGAGTCTATTGCCATATACTAGGCACAGTTCCAGACTCCGTGCTACTACTGAGATTTTTTAAAAACATAGTATTTCCTTGCCCTACCCGGCAATCGCAGGTGCGACCACTCGGCCAATAAGGTAATCCAAGACCAACGATTCCGTTTCTAATAAGTATTAAATAGTGTAAATCTATCTACCTTAATATTATAAAGATGAACAATTTGATTGATTTGTTAGACTAGAATTTTTGCTTGCATTGTGCCTATAGACTACGAAATTGCTTTGAAAATTTAAAACAAGTTTAAAGTTATTTATGCCATTCGAAAGGTAATTTCTCAGCGAGTAACATAAGCTACTTCTTAATCTAATATTTTAACCGGATCAGGACTCTTCTGAACACCATACAGACGAAGTCTACAAGCCATTATAAAATAAGATCGGTGACGATTTCCACGTAAAATTGTATCACGATCGTTTCTTGAAAACACTTGGTTATCGGAAGATAAATTCTAATATGAATCATGTATATTTTCGATTATGACAACTTTTACAAAAACATACACAGCTACATACATTAGGACCTAATGAAATGGCTTCTGAAAAACGTTGCTGATGGTGAATCAAACGGATTTCCTGAAAACTTGAAAACGAATGAATAATGAACTAAAAATAAAGAGATGAATAGAGAGATTTATAAGTGTGGGAGAGCCATGCTTCGGCACGAATGGGCCGGCTCGACCGGAGTGATACCACGGCCGAGCAGAAAACCGACGTGAAGCAACGCTTGCGCTGTGTTTCATCGTGTGAGTGATGCCAATTACCCCATGCATGGCCCCACACTTACCTAGTATAAGATTATGGCTGATGAGATTAAATTAACATTTCATAAATATCCTATTGGCAATACAGTACCTAGGTACTGTTCAGGTGTTGCAAGGACGTCTGGAGAACTCTAGAGTTCTCCAGACGTCCTTGCAACCACTGAACCATCGAAGTCACATTGTAAACCTATTATTTATTATGTATACAACATGCATAGTAATATAACAATGACAGTCTGTATGTTCACTGGTCTATGATCCATTTTGAATAGCTATTGAACTATTTTTACAATGGTTTTCAATTACATTATATAATAGAAATACATGCATTTCAGTCACGCCTTTGTCCTTTTATAGAAAACAGTATTTTATTTATTTTATTGTAATTACTTGATGAATAAATTACTACTAAATTAAAAGTCAATTTGAGGCCTACATCACAGTAAGAACACACAGGTTAAAGTTCTGTCACTGCCTGACTGCCTCGTTGACCGAGTCGCCGGCAAGGGGGCTCGGGGTCGATTACCGGGTTGGGCAAAATATTACTGGGTTTTAAAAAATGTTCTCACTCCTAGGCTCACCCCCTATTACATGGGACTCATAACATAAACAGTGAAAGTGGGTGTTAAATTGTACAGTGGTATAATATGCACCTCTGCCTACTCCTTCGGAGATAAAAGGCGTGATGTTATGTTATGTTCTGTGTCAATTAAAATATATGTTTCAAATAAATCAAAACCATACAAATAAATCACGAAACAAATTATTTTCGTTCAGTGGTAACGCTTTCCTAAACCGAAAACAACACGTAAAGCAATAAAATGTTAACTAAATCAAAGAAAATCGTAAATGAAATAAAAATAAACGCACACGCAGGCAACTGCAACGGTCATATAACTACCAAAAGTACAGTTAACAAACAAAGCTGTTGAAATTGAAAGATTTTTTTTTTTATCGGAGTAAGCTGGTAAACGAGCAGATAAGCAATCGGCGTCGCCTATGGACACCCGAAACACCAGAGATGTTACAAGTGCGTTACCGGCCTTTTGGCGATTAGGAATTTGAGGATTATTGGGGCTTGGGGAATTGGAGAGATATGTAATTGGGCCTCCGGTAACCTCACTCTCGTATGAGTGAGGTTACCGGAGGCCCAATCACGCCCCCCAGTGTCCCCAATTCCCGAATCCTCCACAATCCTCGTATTCCCTATTCCCAAAAGGCCGGTAACGCAGTTGAAACGCCTCGGTGTTTCAGGTGTCCATGGGCGGCGACGATTGCTTACCATCAGGTGATCCGTCTGCTCGTTTATCGGCTTATACCATAAAAAAAACGACGAAACATAACGCAAGCGTTGTTTCACGTCCATTGTCTATGAGGTCGTGGTATCACTCCGATCCAGCCGGCTCAGTCGTGCCGAAGTATGGCTCTCCCACACTTAACGATCGACAGCATTTTTGCTTCCTCGATGGATATTGGTCGTGGATCCTCTTTGCCTCTAGAAGACGGACTGTCAGATTTTTATTGACTAAATGTCCTTTTGATGTCGTGTTTCACTCTTGCAAGCGCTGGTGCAAGAACATCAAATTATCTAGAATCATTTGATTGTAATTTTGTCAAAATCAATCAAATCGGATATAAGATGATTTGGGAATTGATCATCATCAGCGAATTACAGTTGGTTGCAAAATTTGTAAGCTTACTATTTTTATGCAAACACTAGCGACCCGCCCCGACTTCGCACGGGTGTAATATGTATGTATTATACATATAAACCTTCCTTAAAAATCACTCTACCCATTAAAAATAATCGCATCAAAATCCGTTGCGTACTTTTAAAGATCTAAGCATACATAGGGACAGACAGACGGCGGATAGCTACTTTGTTTTGTACTATGTAGTGATGAGTTAAGAGATGTATAAGAAAACTTCTTTCAATAACAAATATTGACGTTATTTATAACGAAAAAAACCAGTAACAAGACTACTTACTGGAATATTTTTAAGTGTTAAAAAGGGTTGTCTCTTGCTCTTTTTTCTTTTCTTTTATCAGCTGACTGTACACACACAAACGTACACAAACCACAATATTCGTGTCGGCAACTGGCAATTTCTCGCTCTGCTGACTACTCCTATACGGCGCTAGATTGCAGATAATATGCCACGCAAAACCAATACCTATGCTAATTAGATAGAGTCTAAAACGGCGTATAATATTGAATGGAATTATCTAATCTAGACAAAAGGAAATTAAATGTTTCCTACAAAATATTGCGGTTAGGAAAACACATTTATACCGTTGTTCTACTAGTGATATGCGCATACGCTTATAGAAATTTATAATCAACGTTTGGTTCTCAAAAACCGCATAAACGAATCTTCTGAACATACTCATAATAAATATGAAATTGCATAAACAGCTGAACCGACTCTGATAAAGTTAACCTTAATCTGACCCTTGAATAAAGTAAAAATAACTTTACTAGAATGCTATATGTGACTTTTGCTTTCAAGTAAAGACTTTGTGGTATCAAATGCACACTGACCACAGACGTCATTAATTAACTCGTCGAGTACCGGTTTTGTAGACACAATTATAGAACAATAGGTTGCGGTCACCGGTGACCGCTTGGTGTTTCACAGTTTAAGGTTTAAAGTTAAGGAAGTTCTATTCAGATAAGTTGTGTAACACGGTTTCGTACAAAACGCAATGGACTTGGCATTAGAACCGCTAGCAACCGTTAATTCAAATCCTTATTAATCAAAACGAAAGTAAAAACTGACCTCAAAGCGCTGCCTTGCTCCCTCACGTCAACACCATTGATTGGCTCCTCAGTCCTCGCCTGCAATCCGGACATTTTCCACCAATCAGAACGCGTTAAGTACGCGCCCCGCCAATCACAGCGAAGCTCGTGACATTACGGGGACGTATCCGCCAATTGCAGCGCGGGCACCACCAATCGGATCATCTGCAAAGGATATTTGGAATTAGAATTCGGCGTGTGCGTCGGTTTATCGTATAAGGCGGCAGGAAGTTCAGTTCTAAACAGTTATGTAACTGTTAAATGCTTAGGTGAGGATATGGCTATAAATTATGCTAATTGAGTGCAGGTGTTCCGTTCTCTTGTGTCAGATACGATGTTTTTCGGTATACGATGTTTTTGTAGATGGAATTTCAGGTTAGAATTATGGATTAATACAGACTTTTTTAAGTAAATTAGGACGAATCTATTGCAACACTAAAATAGGTAACGTGGCTTTCAGATAATCGTAACTTTTATTGGCCTACAAACTTGAAATTATTTATTATGTTCAATTTCGACAATCGTAAAGCTAAAAACAGGTATTTTGTATGCACGATGACATCATAATAGTAACAGGTCAGTCTCATATATCATTTATATATAAAACCCGGGTCGTTGCACCGTCAATTAGGTTTTGTGACTAGTACTGCGGGTACAATCGACGAATATACTAGGACCTATCTATCCTATCATAGTTACATCGTGTCGCGAATGTCGTAAGAGCCGTAGAAAAATAATATCTCTAATCCTGAAACCACAACAATTCTCAAATCCCTAATCCGAAAAGGCCGGTAAAGCACTTGTAACGCCTCTATTGTTTTAGGTGTCCATGGGCGACGCCGATTGCTTACCATCAGGTGATCTGTCTGCCTCGTTTACCGACTGATCTCATAAAAAACGTGGTTGAAATAAGGATTTTTTTAAATACCAAACTTGGTTGGTTATTTTGAGACTGCACATTTAAGAGAAATCGAGCCGCAGCGCTCTCTGATAAACCTGAACCTTTTACACTGCGGTCATTAATGCCTAGCAAGCGTGGAGTATAGCAAAAGGAGGGAGGAGATTCATAGTCCAGTGAGATTTAAAATATAAACATTCAATAAAGTGGCGTCGTGACGTGAATACATCAACTGTAACAATCTAGTTTTGCGATTGAATATTCTATCAGCACTTATGTTGACCCTAGTAAATATACTGTGCCTAAAAATAAAGACTATCATAGTTGCTGCGTTACTATCAGCCCTTTATTGACCTATTGCTAAACTAAGAGTATTGTTTGATAAGACACGTACACATCAAGGTGTACAATACCAGTATAAACTGAGCTTCGAACGAGCGGAAAGATGGTACAAAGCCGGATCATGATAAAGTGGTGAGTTTATTTTGATATGCAGCCATGTGTTATGTACATACATGACGTTTAGTAATTGGTGTGTATATAAATAGTTGTAGTGTTAATGTATTTTAGGTGTAATTAAATTGTACAAGTGTCATTAAATTTATGATTTGACATGATATCAATAAAATTGATATTCAGTGTTCGAATGGAACAGCTGATAAATCGAATACAATTTTTAATGCCAATTATAACTGATAGGTTGTGAATAATTGCAGAAAAACACAGGTTGTCATCAAAAATTCTTTCTAGAAAAATTTCATGAAGTCGAAAAGTTCGTGGGGATATTTTTTTCTGTGTGAGTGCTAGTTTTGTCAGGAACAATACTGAATATTATTCAACCCCAAGCAAAGCCCTTGAGTACCGATTTTTATGAAACAAAATATAAAACTCCTTTTAATACTATCTATCGCTTCATTACATTTTCCTTCCGAAAAAATCAAACCATTTACAAAATATTTCATTTTTGTTCCATAAACACTGTTTACCTATTTTCAAGTATTCAAAAGTCAAACGTATAATTTCAATTAAATTATAATTTGGTACTTTTGAAACGTCAACAAATACAAAATAAATAATAGTCTGTCAGTCAGTCCGTCAGTGAAGCTAGGTGAAGCTAGGTATTTAAGTATTTACTGCATTCATAATGTACACAAACAGATGTTTAGGAAATAGAATAAAATAAAATAAAATAAAATAAAATACATTTATTTCAGGTGATCATAACCCATATTATTACATTGTTAATCAGATAGGTAAAATATATTAATAAGTAAAGATACAATTGTTCTATTTAGGAAATTTATACGGGCATGTCATTATAACCATAAAATGAAATGAAATTATATAAAAATAAAATTAAAATTAAACAAATCAAATTAAAAAGTAAATCAAATTAAATTAAATCAAAGATAAAATTAATATAATCTCTTCATCCGACATTGCGGGTTGTGTCTTTCACAGCAATGACGTATGTATGGACAGTCCACTCTACTTGCTATCATTGCCAGAGCGGTATTGGAGCTGGCGCGAACCGTGCGCACCAAGGCACCTCCTCACAATAGAAACAATTACGGATCCTGTAAGCCACAGCTAAAATGTAATAGGAGAGAGAAATTATTTTTTTTTATATTTGATGCCGTTGTTGGACCACTATCTCGCCTGATGGTAAGCGATGATGCGGTCTACGATGGATAACGTCGTTCCATAGGCAACTTATTCACTCGGGTCTTGAAGACACCCAGGTTATAATGACAAGGCCGTTTTTTCAAATATATATAGTTTTGTTTATTCTTAATAGTCAATTAAGCCATCAGTTAGTACTTATCCAGTAGTTAACAAAATTCTCGATTTTTTTAGGCTTTATCCAACAGTTGAACTCCCTAACTGACTGTTATATTTAACTGTCCATTCGAGCCTCAGTTAGCCACTATCTGACTGTTTATTTTGACGTTCTTCTGTCATTACAATCCCGCCTGGGTGAGGAGGGAGGGAGTGTCAGACTCTTACTGACTAAAAACCACCCCGTTCCTTCTCCTGCATGTCGAGCCGGAGCTGCGGTAACCCGTTAGGTTCTCCGCGACAGAATTTCACTCCTTAGCAGTACGTATAAGGAAGCTTGATGCGAATCGCATCGTGATTGATTGATTTATACTAGCAGAAGGTTGCGTTGACAGTCAACCGTTAAATTTGCCGATAGTTCATGCTGATTCAGTAAAGTATAACATTTTATGAGCCATGTCCCAGTTATCTCAGAATGTTCCAAATATCAGATTTATGGCGTGTCGTGGAGATAGGAGTCAGTAGCCTTTGTAGATGAACTAGTCTAGATTAGATGTCTGATATTGGGCCCTTAGAAACGTAATAATGTACCTAAGTTGTGTTACTGAGATTTTAGTCAAAGTTTAAGGAGATACAAATTCTTTAGTTCAAGTTTGTCTTTACACCGTCTTGACTACGATGTTAGTTTACTTCTATTATTGATAGTAAATGCTATTTACTTTCTAATGGAGATAATAAGACAATTATTTTGTTTTCCGAAGGAGTCATACCGAATTGCATTTTCGTACAGTTATTTTTTGCTAATCAGAAGATGTTTGTTTTTTAAACGATGCCCCAAACTCTAGGTTATTCTCCTGTGTCATGGGTGCGTTTATAAACATACAAGTTCACATACACATGACACCTAGACCCTGAACAACAATCACACAAGGAGTTGTTCCGTGCAGGAATCGACCCAGCGACACGTTGCGCGGTGCGGCGGTTGCCAGCCACCGAGCCAATCACAAGATAACTCTGGTATCACAAATTCTTAGCTTCACCGTTCCTCATCAGTGTTTTTAATATACGTCCTTCTTTAATAGAATGTTAAACTTAATCCTACACCACAATTACGAACTATCTTAAATATCTTCCGAAATACTTGTACTCAACACAACACAAACAGATAAAATCAGATCTCTAATCACTATCTGCTAAAAACAACACTACCACACCAACCCACATCAAAAACAACAGTACATCTTCAAAAGTTTAAAGTTCCTAATATCCTATTTGAGAAGGAAATAGGCCATGTGTGGGCGCAGAACCTGTTACTACTGGAATACTATGATGACCTTTAGACCTAATTCTGTACCACTATTATGGCATATTAGTCATTGAAGCTTCCTGTTTGTTCTGGCTTAGGTAATTTGATACGGGTTTTTCTTTATCATTGTAGCTACAGGAGTCCAAAATGTCTGATATTGGTTCTAGGAAAATAATATTATTATTTATTTATTAAAGGTTTAGGAACCAATGCGAAAACAAGGTATTATACTTATAATCTAGCGACACCTTACACCATTTTAAACTTATACTAACTAATAGAGTAATCCAAACTGTCACCAAGCGGTCACCGGTGACTGCAACCTATTGTTCTTTAATTGTGTCTGTAATGACGGTACTAAACGAGTTAAAGCGTTATTCTAACTAAAATTTTTCAAAATCTAACGTTTGAAATTCAAATCACAAGTCTCGATTACAAAAACCTAAAGAAATCTCTCTTAAACTCTTCAAAGTTTTACTAGAAATATTATACAATGCAACGGAAATATAACTAAGTAGGTCTAATGCGGAAATCGCATTCCCAATTTCGTAACCCTAAGATCAACAATGCAGACACAAAAAGGGATTCCATTAAAGCAAACGTCTTCTGACGTGAGAGCATCGCTTCCTGATCTCAAAGGGCCTAGTGTATGTTTATTTTTACGTTAAGGCGATCGAAACTTTACAGCATTCAGCCCTCTCATTGGTTGGTTTATTGGAGCTAGCCAATGAGAGCGCCGGACGTCATAAACGAGTCGATTGTGTTAATGTAAAACAAAGTTGCACTAGGACGTCAGGGCATTTCTTCATCGGTGTTGCCAGATTAGATGCCAACTTCCTACATCTCATCGGTAGTCGCATCTAGGAGTTATAATTAGAACGGACGATAGAAAGCACTGATATATGCGGCTTAATTAGCTGACTATATGTTTATTGGTCGCAGAATCGAGAACCGAGTTGCGTTATTATATTCTTTAAGCTGTTATTGGGTTGCTTAGCGCCGCATCTATGCTAAAATCAAAAGGGTAGTCTTTAGGCTGATTTCCAAAATTTCATTATAATGTCCGTCTGGTAGATTAATTTAAAACTTTAGACGCGTATTTTTTGAGACTGCCTCATCGGCGTAGTGGCATAATACTAAGTATGCCACTATACTACCTCTATACTAGCGAAGCCGCGGGTAAAAGCTAGTATACTATGTATATAGTCAGTCACAAAAGGATAAAAAGTAGCCTATGCGACATATACCAATACACACAGCGCCATCTATACCAATACTTTTGTTTTCCCTTGGGAATATCAAATTTTTCCGGGATAAAAAGTACCCTAATATTTAATCCGGACTTCCAACTTTACATCTGCAAAAATTCAAAGCAATCGGTTTAGTAGTTACGGCGTGAAAGCAGAACAAACAAACAAACTCACTTTCCGATTTATAATATTAGTAAGGATACTATATACATAGTATACCTGGTTTAAAAAAATCCCAATAGTAGCGCGGAGTCTGGCATTGTGCCCGGTATATGGGAATAGACTCACCCCCTATTACATGGGACTCATAAACAGTGAAAAGTGGGTGTTATTTATTTATTTATTTATTTATTTATTTAAGTTTTATACAATTGCATAAGGAGGACTTAATGCTAACAGCATTCTCTGCCAGTCATCCTTTGGGTAGTGCAGAAATGTATGTGGTAGGTGGTAAGCTGCAAAACTGTCATGAGAAATAGTGGTATTTATCCAAATTAATAAAAGGGTATCAAAAGCATACATAAAATACGTAAATATAATCGTATAGATATATATAATTATATATAAATATCATTATACATATAAATATATTTGTGACTCGTATATGAATTTGTCCTATGTTACAACAAGATGAAAAATTATGAAAGATGTTATGAAACTGCCAGCTTTCCGCTAATGTACTCACGCGCCCTCCGCTTGAAACTCAGACGACTGGTTGCGGTTCTGACATTCGTTGGAAGCGTGTTCCAGAGAGAAATGACTTGAATGATGAAAGAAGAATGAGTAAAGTTACTGCGATGGACAGGACAGTGCAACAGCCGATTATGCGAGGAGCGTAGATTTTTAGTATGGTTGTCACATACATAATGGAAATGGGAAGTTAAATAGTTAGGAGAATTGGGAGAGTCAAGCAGAGAAAATAAAGTTGTGAGTGCCCTTAGCTCTCTGCGCTGACGAATAGGCAACCATTTCAACAATGATCGCTGTGCAGACACATGGTCGTATTTACGCAAGTTAGAAACGAATCGAATGCAGTTATTTAGAAGACGGTCAAGTTTGTTGAGGAGATCTGCATTCAGGTCATAGTAACACACATCACCATAATCGATGATGGGGAAAATTAAGGGAAAATTAATTGTTACATTGTACCGTGGCATTAAGTGCCGCAATGTGCACTTCTGCCTACCCCGTCGGGGATAAAAGGTGTGATGATTTTATGCTTAAAATAAAACTTAATTCCAATTGGGATGATGAAAGGGTATGAAAATTAAAAATCTAATTAGTCCGTCAGTTAGGTAATGAAAGAATATTAGACACGTACTTTTTTATTTTGTCGTATAATAAAACAATACTTAGATAAAATGAATCAAAGTTTAGGAGTGGGGGCTAAAACGTCATTTCTGCGTATAAAATGTACATAGAAGTGACATCACGCGACATTTCAAATCAATATATCGTCGAAAGTATTCGTTTCGGTCAGAAAATAAAAAATAAGTGTCTAATGATTTAAAATAATCTACCAGACGGACATTAAAAATAAAAATTAGGCATCTACCCTATTATACACCTTTTTATACCTACCACTGTAAACTATACGATATTCTACGCCAGTGATCCCCTTGCCGAAAGAAGCCATATTTCTACCCAAACAGGTTTATATTACACATTTAAAATAATCTGATAATATCGAATATAGTTTAACATTTTTCACCTGCTTCTTACAGGTGCAACAATTGTATGGTTTCCATGGCAACCAGACATAAATAAACGTTACTCAGACCCTTCTTTTGAGGGTTATTTTATGACCCAACAAAGCAAGGTCAAATGGTTATGAATGAATCATTCATAAAGAAGTAATTGGAATAGAATAATTGATTTCACGGCGACTATTTTGGTCTTGCATTTTTGCAATGGAGTTTCGTCACATGATAGATTTGTGAATCGCTGATTCATTTTAAAATATACTGCTTTGAGGTAATTTGATTTCAAGAATGTGATATTTTGTGACTTTTTTGGTTAGGTTAGGTTAGAAAGACAACATACATAACATCACGCCTTTTATCTCCGAAGGGGTAGGCAGAGGTGCTCATTATAGGTTGTACAATGTAACACCCACTTTTCACTGATTATGTTATAAGTCCAATGTAATAGGGGCGAGCCTATTGCCATATACCGGGCACAATTCCAGACTCCGTGCTACTACTGAGAATTTTTTTAAAACCCAGTAATACTTCGCCTGACCCGGGAATCGATACCGAGACCCCTTGACCGGCAGTCGCATTTGCGACCACTCGGCCAACGAGGCAGTCACCAGGCAGAGAGTTAGCTTAGAAAGATGTTTAGCAAAATTTGAAACTTCACAGGCGTTAACGTAGCTAACAAGTAAAATGTGGTCGGCCTTCATCGATTAAAAAAAAATTATCAAGTTAAAAACCTACAATTCATACAATATTTACAACAATAACAACAGCCAAAAAAAAATCCTGACCAACTAAAAAAAACAAACTTTCTAAAAATTCACCAAAGTTCTAAAAAAAGTTTGGGAACAGATTAAAAATAATTCGCATCTGCGCGCGCAAATTACTTCGTTACGTCACCGATCTAAACACACCGTGTTTACACACGCGATAGTGGCTACCTCGCTCCGGGTCATCTCGAATGTTTTAATTGAAATAGCCACGAGAGATTGTTCCGATTTTTATAGCCGTTTCCGAGTACATGATTGGCTGATTGGCTATTTAAATTGCAATGTTGGTAACATCCGCCATTTTTTTTTCTCTGGATAATTATTTTATTATCAATCTGTGGTCGGTTGCGTAAGTGTTGATCTTATTCTGCTTTATCTTATCTACTTAATTATTTATTAATGCAACGACACTAGTGGCAAATAGAAATGTGCTTTTAATATTTATTTACGGTTTTACAGTATCAGATCCTTCTAATGTTCATAAATCTCATTGATATAAAAATACATGAATATTTGAAGTTTTGCGAAAGAAATGAATGAACTATGGTACCTATCTAATAATGATTAAGTTTTTAAATGTATTGTTTCTTTAAATTGTATTTGTAGATATTGAGTAGTGTAATTGGTTTTTTGTACCGTTCTATTCGTATAAATAAATAAAATTATTTATCCATTAGGTACTCAGAAAAAAAAACACCTATTAAACTGGCGATAAAACTTTCAATACAACACCAATTTTTCTTACAAAACGACGATGTCAAAGTTATTTTATGACAAAATATTTAATAACCATAGCGAAGACTGCAACTATCGAGATTGGTTGCACCGTTAGAGGCTAAAAAAACATTATTTTTGTTGTATGAGTCAATGCAATAGGTCAAGATGTCGCTGCGTGCCGTAGGGAAAGTTGGTCGCTTACTTCATAACTAAGATTGCTTTAAGATGGAAATTATTGAGAACAGAGTTTTAGATACCATTTTATAATACTTATCATTCACTTATTACTCAAAGGATGCATCTTAATTCAAATGTTTGTTTGTATATTGTGTATTACCTTTTATTTATCTACGTAACCTGTTTTTTTTTTTTTTTAATTTTGGGTACATATTATGTAGTTGGGAAACATATATGTACATGTACACGCGGGCAAAGCCGTAAAAGTTAGTCAAGAATGCAGACGCCTCACCACTCCACCCTAATCTAGTGAGTTCCAGGCTGGAGGAGGACAGTTTGTCCCCGTCCTCCGGCGCTCAGGAGGCGCCTCCCCCCAAGGTCCTCACGGCAGCGCGGGGTAGGGGCGGCAAGGGCAGCGGTCGCCGGAAACCGGCACCAGCTGCTTGCGCGGAGTCAGCCGAGCAGCTGGCCGCGGAGGGCAGGGCTCTCTCAAGCGCTGCCCGTTCGGAGTCCTCTGCGGCCGAGATGTCCGGCGTGGAGATGTCGGAGGGCGAGCGCGGCTCTGAGAGCGAGAGCTGCTCCGGGGGCCTCCAACAGGCCATTACGGCGGAGCTATACAAGCTGGCGATGGGCAAATCCCAGCCGGTTAGGCTCCGCCTCCTCAGGGCGGCGGCGGCCACTATAACGGAGGCGGCCTTGGAGCAGTGTGCGGTGCCCACGGCGGGAAAGGTGCGCTCCGAGCTGGCCGAGATGCGGCGAGAGCTGGCGCGCTTGGCGGCCTCCAATGCGGCTCTGGAGGCCGAGCTGCGGACGGCCAGGGCCGAGCTCGCCGCTGCTCGCGGCAGTCGCCCCCAGCCCCCGGCGGAGGCTGACGTAGTCGGACTGTTGCGGGCGGAGTTGGCTGCCTTCCAGCGACGTTTCGACGTGCTGGAGGGCAGGCTCTTGCGCCCCCCACTCGCGGCGAGTCAGGTCGCCCCCGCGGTCCCGCGGTCGTACGCGGCCGCTGCGGCCAAGCCTTCGACCTCGGGTCAGGCTAGCCGCAGCTCCCAACCACCGGCAAGGGCGCGACCGGCTGCCCCAGCGAGGGCCTCGGCGCCCCCGCCGGCGCAGACCCCAGCTGCGCCGACGGCGCCAGCGCCCGCAGGGCGCAAGGAGAGGAGAGGCGCTCCAGCCCGGCAGGCTGGAGTTGCGGCAGCGGTGGTGGAACCCGCCCCGCGAGCGGAGGACGGCGGCGGGTGGCAAATCGCCGGCGAGGCGAGGAGAGTCGCCAGGGAGGGCCGGAAGCGCCACAAGAAGGCGCAGCGGCAGCGACGGCAGCAGCAGCGCAGGGAGAAACGCGCTGCTGCCTTGCTCCTCGCCCCTAAGACCGCGGCTGTAGTGATTACGCTGCAGCCCGAGGCGGTCAATAGGGGCGTCACTTACGGCGACGTCCTCGCCAAATTGAAGGGGGCGGTATCTCCTGCGGAGTTCGGGGCGCCAGACGGGTTCGCGGTCAAGGTGACCGCTACCGGAGCCCGTCTTTTGGAGGTCCCCGGCGCGACCAGCGGCCCATCGGCCGACGCCCTGGCCGAGAGGCTTAGGGCGTGCCTCGGTGCGGACGAGGCCCGCGTGTCCAGGCCCACCAAATGCCTGGATGTCAGGATCTTGGGCCTGGACGACTCGGTAACGGAGACGGAGGTGGTGGCCGCTGTGGCCAGGACGGGAGGGTGCCCTGCTGACCAAGTTAAGGCAGGCGCCATCCGCCCGGACAACTCGGGGCTGCGCACTGTTGTGGTCAGCTGCCCCGTCACAGCGGCCAAGAAGCTGAAGGAGGGCAAAAGGCTCTTGGTGGGATGGGTCTCGGCGCAGGTCAAGCTGCTCGAGACCCGGCCTCTGAGGTGCTACCGCTGTCACGTGGTGAGCACGTGAGTGTCAAATGCACCTCGGAGGTGGACCGCAGCGACTGTTGCTTCCGCTGCGGTCGGCCCGGTCACAAGGCCGGCTCGTGCTCCGCCCCGCTGCACTGCAATGCATGTGCGGCGGCTGGCAAGCCGGCCAATCACCGGGTCGGGAGCAAAGGCTGCTCCCCTCCCGCCAAACCCAAGGGCAAAGGTAGGCCCTCCGCCGCCCCTGCCATTTCCGCCGCCGCCGCCGCCACTGCCACCGCAGTCGCCGCTGCCGCCACTGAGGAGGTCGGAATGGACTGTCAATAGTGGCTCCATTCCGCCTCCTCCAGGCGAACATCAACCACTGCGCCACTGCTCAGGATCTCCTGCTCCAGAGCATGGCGCAGTGGTCGATCAATGTCGCCGTGGTCTCCGAGCCGTACTTTGTCCTGCCCAGGGATCACTGGGTGGCGGACCTGGACGGCTCGGTGACCATCATCTCGTCGGCCGCCGCCGGTACCCCGACTCTTGAGGCTGCTCAAAGAGGCCGGGGTTGTGTCGCAGCACGGTTCGGAGAGCTCGCTGTGGTGGGCGTGTACTTCTCTCCGAACCGAACTCTCGCCGAGTTCCACAACTCCTTGAGGGAGTTGGTCACCGTCGTCGTCGGGTTCCGTTCCCTCCCCGTGCTCGTCCTCGGGGACTTCAACGCCAAAAACTTGGCTTGGGGTTCCCGGTTCACCGACGTCCGGGGTAGGATGGTGGAAGACTGGGCCCTTGAGACGGGCCTAGTCGTCCTGAACCGGGGTTCTGTCCCCACGTGCGTGCGGATGCAGGGCGAGTCGGTGGTGGACATCTCGTTCGCCAGCCCTGCTCTGTCACCGCGTATTGTTGACTGGCGCGTCATGGAGGAGGTGGAGACGTACTCCGACCACCGGTATATCCGGTTCGACGTCTCCGCCGAGTCCGCAGACCCGCCGGTCAGACAGGCCCCATGTGGCCCGCGTTGGGCGCTGAAACAGCTGGACCGGGAGCTGCTCCTGGAAGCCGCCATCGTGCAGGCCTGGGTGATACCACCGGTCAGGCCTGCCGACATAGACGATGAGGCCAAGTGGCTCCAGGACGCCATGTCCAGGATCTGTGACGTGGCGATTACCGGCCCATAGTGTTGCTCGACGAGGTGGGGAAAGTCTTCGAAAGAATCATTTCGAACCGCCTCGTCGCGCACCTGACGGACATTGGGCCGGACTTGTCGGACGGCCAGTTCGGCTTCCGCAGAGGGCGCTCCACGGTGGACGCCATCATGCGCGTTAGAGACCTCACGACGGGGACTGCAGTGTCCAGGGGTAAGGTCGTAGTGGCGGTGTCTCTGGACATCGCCAACGCCTTCAACTCCCTGCCCTGGAGCTGCATCTTGGAGGCACTCCGATATCATCGGGTGCCTACCTACCTCCGTCGTGTAATCGAGGCTTACCTGACGGACAGGTCCGTCAGCTACCCCGGTCACCGGGGCGAGTGGAACCGGCGAGAGATGTCACGCGGTGTTCCACAGGGTTCGGTTCTGGGGCCGCTCCTGTGGAACATCGGCTATGACTGGGTGCTGCGCACCGACCTCCCGAACGGCGTTAGCACAATATGCTACGCCGACGATACGCTGGTGCTAGCGCACGGGAGGTCACTCCAGGCGGCGGCCGACTTAATGGCGACAGCGGTTGCGACAGTCGTTGAGAGAATCCGGCAGTTGGGACTCGAGGTGGCGCTCCACAAGTCCGAGGCCATGTGTTTTCATGGCCGCGGGAACGCGCCACCTCCGGGTGGGTCCCAAATAACGGCGGGAGGAGTTACCATCGGCGTCGAGACGACGATGAAGTACCTAGGACTCGTCCTCGACAGTCGGTGGAACTTCATAGAGCACTTTCGACGTTTGGCTCCAAAGTTGGAGAGGACGGGGGCTGCGTTTAAACGCATCCTCCCCAACCTCGGGGGGCCAAACGCCTCCTGCCGGAGGTTATACGCCGGGGTCGTGCGGTCCATGGCCCTCTACGGCGCCCCTGTTTGGGCGCCAAACCTGTTGCGGCGTCCCGCTCGGACGCTGCTCATGGCACAGAGGGTCATGGCGATCCGAATGATCCGCGGATACCGCACGATCTCTGGGGAGTCGGCGAACCTCCTTGCCGGATTACCGCCGTGGGATCTGGAGGCGAAGATGCTCGCGCGCGTGTACAGCATGCGCGCGGAGGCACGTCGCCGGGGCGAAACTCCGCTGCCGCGCCAGATAAGTGCGTGGCGGGATGAGCTCCGGCGCGATCTCATGGCGGAGTGGCAGCAACGACTGTCGCAACCGAGGGCTGGGCTCGCTGCCATCGCAGCGGTAAGTCCCCTCTTTGAGGAGTGGCTTGAGAGACGCTACGGCGTCCTCACCTACCGCCTGACGCAGGTCCTCACCGGACATGGAAGTTTCGGGAGGTACCTGTGTCTGATGGGGCGGGAGGAAACGCCCGGGTGTCATCACTGCGAGGACCGCCCTGAGGACACGGTGGAACACACGGTGGGAGAATGCCCTTTGTGGGCTGAGCACCGCCGTGTCCTCAGGGAAGTGATCGGCGATGGCGACCTCTCGCGTCCGGGCCTAGTGCATGCCATGATGCGGAGCGAGGGGGATTGGGATGCCGTCTCCTCCTTTTGCGAAGCAGTCATGCTAGCTAAGGAGGAGGCGGGACGCGTGAGGCAGCGAAGCGCTGCCTCCTCGCAACCCAGCCATCGCGAAGGACACACCGGGCGTGGGCGTCGGGGATCGCGGGACGATCTCCGGCCACCGTAAGCGCGGGCCTGCGGACGGCGAGCATGGGTGGCTCCCCGTCCGACCAGAAACAGACCCGAGCGTACGGCGCGTCGCGTTCCGCGCGCGCCTCAAAAAGCCATCAGACCACCACAGATGGGGCCCAATAGGGCCGATGCCGATTCGGAGTCGCGGAGAACCTAACGGGTAACCGGGGCTCCGGCTCGACGTGCAGGAGAAGGAACGGGGTGGTTTTTAGTCAGTAAGAGTCTGACACTCCCTCCCGCCTCACCCAGGCGGGGGCAGTCATTCGATGATTTTCCCCCCTTAAAAAAAAAAAAAAATCTAGTGAGTTAATTTATTTTTTTATTTATATATGTACTTTTTTATATAAAGTTACTTAATGGTTATTCCAATTAATATCTTAAATGTGAAAGTAAATTTGTTACGCTCACAAACCTAAACCGCTGAATCAATTTTGATATTTTTTTGATCTATAGAGATAGATATGGGTCTGGAGCCCTGGGGATGAATATCTAGATTTGAGATAGGCAGAGGTATTATAATATTATTTGCTCATAAAGATATTGGAATTCATGGCGATAAAGAGATAAAACTTAATAATTTAGGCTGTAGACATACCAAGGCCGATAGCTTAGCGTTAAATAAATTTATTACAACCAGTTCTGACATTCCTTCCTACATGAACTGGATCAACATGATTTTTTAAATATATTTTTGAATTAACTGACTATTCTTAGGTTATTTGATTATTAAAATCTCAGGTAGTATTATCTGGCAATGGTTATTCATCAGCACTTACTCGTGTTTTTTCATGCAATTATCAATTATTATAACTTATTTCACTTTGACTAGACAAATGAAATATTAAACTTAAAATTTACGATACGAGCAATAAAGACAATTGACACTTACAATCAGAACATAGATAATGGGCAAAACAAATAAAAACAGTTACATTCGGGCAACATCACCATAAAGAATCAACCTAACTTTTCGGCGAAACTTGCCAAGTGAGTCCAAGTGCACATCAACAAGGTCACTATAACTATTCAGCAACCTGCATAGACGAGGAATGGGAGAATTAGCACCAAGTACAGTCCTGCGTAGTGGAGGACACAATGGAGTTGGAGGCGCTCGTGGATTTTTTGAGGGTACACGGATTCTGAGCTTGCTCAAAAGCTGGGGACAGTCAATATGATATCGCAAGGTTTTATATAAAAATAGTAAATCTAGCGAGTCTCTTCGTTTTTGTAGGGATATCATTTTGAAGTGATTCAACCTCTCATCATATGACAGCTTCTTATTAGCTATCCTGGAAGAGTACGCTAAGTGCCACAAAAATCTTTTTTGAACCCGCTCCAGTCTTAATGTGTGGGTGGCATAGTGTGGTCTCCATACACTACTACAATACTCCAAAGAGCTACGAACCAGACAATTATAGAGAAGTATTTTAGTCTGATTCTGGCGAAAGCAAGTAACATTTCTGATGACAAACCCCAGCATTCTAGATGCTTTTTTAATTGTATTTTCAATGTGGGGAACAAACGTTAATTGACCATCAAAATTCAGTATTCAGTAAGAGCACGGTAACACTCTCTATCAGTGTCTATACCCACAGCTTTTTCTAAGGTTTTACAAGTCCTGATGTTTCCACAAACTAATAAACGAATACACTAAACTCAAATCAAACAAATTCTCCACTCTCCACTTTTAGAAGACACTATTATTTTTTACGGTGAAGGAGGCAAACGAGCATACGTTTCGTCCGATGACGCCACCACCAGAGGTACACAGGGCTACACATCGAGCTTTACATAACCAGTATAAACTGAACGTTAAACGAGCAGAAAGATGAAGCGACGCGACACCAGGATAAACTGGTTTTGTACAGATTGATGTGTGGTCGTGTACGTAACAGTCACAATATCCATTACTTAAAAAAACAACCTTATCAAAAGTATCAAATGAATAGATAAAAGCTCAACACTCATCACCATAACCGTTTATATCAATTAGACAGCAAAAGTGGAACAATTATCACTTGAAGGCAATAAAATAAAGATAACTGTACCTATTGGACTATTCATATATCTACAAACTGATTGGGAGAACCATAAATTGTAATTACTGAGCATTGAGTAGTTGAGGATAGTCACGAAATGAAACCAGTCAATTGAAAATAGACAGAGAAAGGGCATCAGCGCTCTTTGATAGACCAGAAACTTTAAAACTGCAATCTTCTACATGTATTATGTAGAAGTGAGATCCCTATAGTGGAGGTGACTTTCACGGCCAGTTAGCAATCTTGCCTTGTTGGTTTGGGGCTGTGTCCGTGGATCAACATTTTTTTATAGAATGATCCGGTAAACGAACAGACTTATCACCTGATGGTAGATGGAGGCCTCTGGTGTTTCAGGTATCCACCTGAAACACCAGAGGCCTTACAAGCGGCCATTGTTACCGGCCTTTTTGGGATTGGGAATTTGATGATTGTGGGGGATTCGGGGGTTGGGGAGACTAAGAAGGGCAGGGGTTATTGGGCCTCCGTTAATCTTTCACATTGGAGAGGAGAAATATTTTTACAAGCTTTCATGATGTCCTATTTTTGGTTTCTTGTACCGTGGTCGATTGTATGAAGACTTTTAAAAATGGCGATTAAACAAATGGCGTGTCCATATTTTTATGGGAGCTGTGTTTTTGAAATTAGAAAGTAAAGAAAACCATCAATTGCCCTGTTTTTGTAGACATACTTCATAATGCAGTTTTTCACGAAGGTTTATAATATGTAATAGATTCCCATCCCATCAATCGTCGTATAATAAAACAATACTTAGATAAAACGAATCAAAGTTTGGTAAAAAGTTTGGTAGTGGAGACTAAAACGTCATTTCTACGTATAAAATGTACATAGAAGTGACGTCACGCGACATTTCAAATCAATAATATATCGTCGAAAGTATTCGTTCCTGTATGAAAATAAAAAATACGTGTCTAATGATTTAAAATAATCTACCAAGCGGACATTAAAATAAAAGTTAGGCATCTACCCTATTAGAACCAGCATATTGGTAACTTTTAAGTACTAATATTATTATCGCTATTTTAATATTTCTATTAGCAATTCACTTCATCACTTTCTTCAAACATACAATCATACTAAATTCGATGTGGATAATCATAGAGCTACATAATATCTATGCACATACGAAGTATATACGTAAAGCCTTCACTTAAAACAAGACCTTAGAACTAAAGTAACAGAATTTATTTTCAAACAAAGCAATCTTCAGTTGCTAACTAATTTCTTAACAGACACAGTACAAACACAGCTATATGAGCGAGCTATACAGAACCAGTATAAATTGACCGTTGAACGTAGAGAAAGAAAGTACAAACCGAGACCATAATAGCCTGGTTATGTATAGTTTGATGCTTTGTCGTGTACAAATATCTATTTGTTCTTAATGTTTCTTTATCTGCAGAAGTTTACGAAACACCAATTATGTGCAGATAGGTGTTAATTAACTATTGTGTTGGCAACATTCATTTCTAGAGTTGGCAACACTGAAACTAATGAATGGGAGATTCAATACTTGAAGCTTACCTACTTAAGTTACTACCTCTTTGTAACCACAAATGTTTGTTAATAAAAATTGTCTTCATAGAGATATAAGTAGGTTTCTTTGCAATTACTAATAGCATTTGCAATTTAGAGACGGAAAAAGACGTTTTTTTAAATGATAATATGATATGATAAGATTGCGCAGCGAGCTATGGTGGGGGCTATGCTCGGAGTCTCTCTAAAGGATAAAATTCGTAACGAGGTGATCCGACAGAGAATAAAGTTACCGACGTAAGCCCTAAAGGATTAGCAAGCTGAAATACCAGTGGACCGGTCACATTTGTCGAAGAACCGATAACCGTGTTCTAGAGTGGAGACCGTGTCTAGGCAAACGTAGTGTAGGGCGCCCTCCAGCTAGGTGGAGCGACGATATCCGCAAGGTTGCTGGCAGTGGTTAGATGAGAAGAGCTGAAGATCGAGCTGAGTAGCATGCTATTGGAGATGCCTATGTTCAGCAGTGGACGAGAACAGGCTCTTAATGATGAATGAATCATTTACTTTTAATAGAGAATACAATATAATTATGTACTTTTTATTACCGCCGAAATTAATGACCAAACCACTATGATTCTAAGAACAATTCCCAAAAACTATTTCGCTCGATAGGTCGAGGTAACTGACTTACTCGTCAAGTACCGGTTTTGCAGACACAATTATAGAACAATAGGTTGCGGTCACCGGTGACCGCTTGGTATTTGACAGTTTAATAAAACTAAACAAACAACTTTGTTTGTAGAAGTACTTACTTCAAGTTGAACCAAACGTCTTTCTACTAACAGTTACGTCAGCCATCTTTTTTAGCATACCACAAATGACGTAACTTTAAGTACAGACCAAGCTAAACACAACCAGTATATCATGGTCTCCTTTTGGATGACCTTCCCGCACAATCAACGTTCAGTTTGTACTGGTTTTTTGTAGCTTGTACATAGACAACAATACGGGCTCTATGTGATTTGAATGAATAAGTATTTAAAAACATAGTGTTAGGACATTTGCAAGGACTAGCAAAAACAGCCATTTTAGGTCATATCGCTAAGGACTTTGGTTTAAAGTTGTTATGGAGGATTGTCAGGCTGATCACGTAGTTTGGGGTGGTTGATGTCAGGAGTTGATAGCGGATACTAGTTGGTACTTATGATGTATGGAAAGAAAAATTGGAGGAATTGGATGTGGATTAATAGGATGGAGAAATAGGAACTAGACAGGGAGTCTGTGGTAAGTTTTTTTTAAACGTCATCATACACAAGCATACAAGTTACACATGACACCCAGACCCCAAACAACAGTTTGTGGATCACACAAAGAGTTGCTCCGAGCATGATGCGCGGCAGCCAGGTGCCCCAGCCACCGCGCCAACCGTGCAGTCAACATGAAGATATATCAGAGAAAATGAAAAAAAAAATACGTACAATTATACATAATCTGTGTTGATGGTACCTGACAGAAGGTCAAAGATTGCTACGGCAATTTTACATGTAGTAAGCACAGGATACTGGGGATACCGTGGACAGCTTACCGTACAAATATTTCTATTCTGTAAGAGTTAAAAATGGACAAAACTCAGCGCTTATCCACAGTTTGCTTGCAAAGGATTGTGCGATACTTTGGCCATATTGCTCGCAGAGATGCTGGCAGTCTGGAACCCTTCATAGTCACTGGTAAGGTAGAAGGAAAGAGACCGAGAGGCCGGAGTCCCATACAATGGTCTGACCAAATATCCAAGGAGCTGGAGATACCTATGAATGTCGCAATGCACCAAGCAACGGAACGAGATAAATGGCGACATCTAGTGAGCAGAATCAGAGGGAGTCACGATCCCCAGCAGTGAGGAAATCGATTAGGAAGAAGCACAGGAAAAAGACAACTGCTTTATCATTGGTGTCGATAGACTCGCAAAGCCACTAAATCTTTTGAACAGCTCCAAATTTTAAGTATCGCACAAAATAAAATGTAAATTTAAGATACTTATTTGACTTCTCTTTAGGCATTTTAGAAAACTTTATTATGTTCACTGAACTCTTAGAAACTAATTTTCATATCCTCTTTTCACTTTATACCAAAAAACATATAAAAATAACCAAAATTCTATGTGAAAGCTAAACTCGCTGCCTCTTATGCTTCACTCGTCCGCCATTAAAGGTAAAATGAGCTAACAAGACTCGTTGCGAGGACAATACCGTGTTTGCACGTAAAACAACATTTAAATTGCAAAGCGAATACATGGCGATATTGGAAAACAAGTTAAATATATTTATGAGTTGATTGATATCTTCGCAATATATTGGTATTTTTCTGTGGTAGGTATTTAGAGACAATTCCTTTAACGGTGTAATTTGTAGGTAGGTATATAACATAACATCACGCCTTTTATCCCCGAAGGAGTAGGCAGAGGTGCACATTACGGGAGTTAATGCCACTGTACAATGTAACACCCACTTTTCACTATTTATGTTATGAGTCCTTTGTAAAACTTGGTTTTTTTAAAACTAGCTGCTTGCTAAGTAGTACTTGCTCGGCAGCCGTACTTGCGACCACTCGGTCAACGTCGTATAGATACAGTACACGTAAAAATGTAAAAACATGGGTACATTAAATCGATAGCTCCTTAAACATATAATCCCCATTTCCCATACATATGTACCATAAATAAATTCGCAGCCATGACCATGCTATTTATGGAGGCAACTTCCGACACTAGATAATAAATTGCAGTCTTTCCTTCTCATTTGATTGACAGACGGATGTAAAACTGTTGTGATGGTACCACCTTATTTGGGACGCGAGGAAAGCATTCTAAAAGCTATTTATCTGGACGAATAAATACAATTGAATTGTCTGTTGATATTGAATATTAACATACCAAAATAACAATTTTTCGAATTTTTGTGTCTGTTTATACTGGCTTATCTTTGCAATGGCTACACCGATTTTGACGGGACTTTTATTGGAAGGTAGCTAATGTACTAAGGAGTAAGATAGGCTACAGTTATTTTGAAAAATTGAATCATAAAAAGTTATGTCCTAAAAATCATAATCTAAGCGGGCCAAGTCGCGGGCAACAGCTAGTTAATTATATTCTTAAGCAGGTGACTGCAAGGAAGAGAGACACCGTTCTAGACAACATATATCTTATTCAGTTACAATAACAACTTGGTAAACAACAAAAACCCATTTAAATAGAGGGGAAATCGCCATACTCCAGAATAGCGTCTGGAGAGTCTGGAATCTAATTAGATACTGAGACATTTGAATAAGCTTCTTCTTTTATTTGAAAGGCTTTTAAATACAAATCGATTTATGGAATCGGTCCAGGCGTCTTCGAACAATCGAGTAAAAAACATAAAAAAAAATACATTCGAATTGAGAACCTTCTCCTATTTTTTAAGTCGTTTGAAAAAAATCACAATAATTGCATACTTTTGTTACAATAATAGTTAATAATAACCTGGGTCTGGCATTTCTAGTGCATTACCATAATGCATATAGGGATAGTCGCGGTTTGTAAGCGTCCCACTCCATTTAGAGAAAAGTTGTCTAAAGGGTCTCTGCGCAGTTAGCTTCGGCCCGTCGTACGCCTCCCAAATGTCCGAGAGCCTTTGTCCCCATGATTGGTAAAGACATGGAAAGTGACACAATAATTAGACTACAGAATTGAACTGACAGCTTTTATGTATGACTTAACTCAGTTTACAAAACGACAAGTTATAAAGTCTTATCCAATGCCTATTTTGAATTTTCGCAACCAAAACATCTGTTGACCTTGAGCGCTCAATCAACTACAAATGGTGTCAAAAGTGTTGCGAATTAATAAATCTTTTAGTATAGAGCTCGTCAGTTACTATTGTCTGGTATAAGAACAGTATGATCCTCTTTTGTTAAATCTAGTTTAGTATTTTTTGCAAATGTTGTGAGTGAATCATTAACGATATTTCAACAGATACAATATAAAAAACGTCTACTTCTTAATCTTAATTAAAACGTAATATAAAAATCTGTCCGATTGCAAGTTTAAAAGAAGCTTGCGAAGCCTGGCTCAAAATGTAAACAGTGAAGCTGGTATAGGAAGTAGTACCAAATACCTATAAAAAAAACACTACATCACTACATAGTATAAAACAAAGTCGCTGTCCGCCGTCTATCTGTTCGTATGTATGCTTAGATCTTTAAAACTACGCAACGGATTTTGATGCGGTATTTTTAATAGACAGGAATCATTCTTAAAGAAGGTTTATATGTATAATACATGTATATTGCACCCGTACGAAGCCGGGACGGATCGTTAGTTTTAAATACTTCAAAAGACACAATTTGATCGTCCATAAAAAATATCCGAACAACCGCCCACGTAACATGTGCAGACGCAAATCACAGTCCAAACTTCACCGAACATGTTTAAATTAAGGTCAATTCTCTATGATCTATGGCTAAATTAATTACCATAGGTATGACGTCATAGATACACGTTTGTGGGTCAATGTTGTGTAACATTCTCAAGTCGTAAGTATCGTAATGTTTCTGTGAATGGTTTGAGGAGAAGTGGGGTTGGTAGTGTAGTGATTGGAGTTGTTATGGTTTTAATTAATCGAAGAATCGAAAGAGAAGGGCGGTGTAATTAAGGAGGGAAGCTTCTTGCTACTAAACAAAAATCTCATATTGTGTTTTTATAATAACTATCGTGAGACACACTAAATTAAATAAAAGTCGCGAGTTACTCACGTGAATATACTGAGAAAAGCTCTACTAGTTTCGAACCACAGAGGGATTCTTCCTCTACTTGTAGAATAGAAAACTAAATTATATGGAATTGACATACCTCTATATTTTGACACTTTTCAGTGTCATTCTCATACATTTAGTTTTCTACTCTCTCTGTAGACAAGCACCAGTGGCGTTTGTCCAAAGGCGCACTGTTTAGGTTAGAGTTTTCTAATTGCGTCGAAAGCCTCAACACAGATGTAATTTTATGATCCTAAAATAGAAATTAAAAAGTACTATTTTACGCAGATACTTAATGGAAGCCATCGCTACTAAAATTCAGCTAAAACCCGATCACACGAAACCACAGCCTTTGAAGCCAAATGTATTTCAAAACCTGAAGATAAAAAGTAAAACCACATAAGAACAGCGCACAACAGACTGAACCCACATGCAACGATCCTTATACAGAAAGCCGGTTACAAGTTACGAAAGGAAAGGAAAAAAAAGTAAACAAAATTCTGATCGTCGTGAAGAACCCAGCAATTATACGGAAGAATCAAGTTGATCGCCATTTTGCCATGTCTGTACTGTTTTTATTTTAGGACAAGCATGCCTCCACCTAAACCGCTGCAACTTCTGCAGCCAGAATCTTAAGTAAATATGGTAACAGGGAATAATAAATTCCAGTGCATCTCAGGGATATAACTTTTATCATAGCCATGTTGTTAGCGTTTCTTTTCTGATTCTTCTGTTTAATTTTTAACTCAATGTTTATCTTACTTCCACAGTCACTTTAATTGTCTTTTTATATTTCATTTATGCTGCATCGTGACTAGTGCTGAATAAATATTTTTTCTTTCTTCTAACTGTTCTTCGATAACGCAGTGAAATAAATCAGAAGATATCATAAGAGGAGAAAAAAGGAACAGTTTTAACATATCTCGGTTATTTTTAAGTCTGTACTGTGTCTGGAATTATTTTCCTTAGACTGTGAAACATTCAAGAGTCCTTTAAGTGCTAAAAGGTGTCTAGCAAGAAGGCAATAGGCTGCTCTCTATTTAAAAGAGCAAAAGTGAAAGTGTAGGTGAGAAAAGAGTTCCCTATAAACCGACAGACATAAACAATAACTTGTTCTGTCTAATTACCCATATCAGAGTACCTAACTAAAGGGTTTCCAATAGGTATAATAATAAGTGTCGGGTAGACACGTATTATTATTTAGGAAGACTGACAGACTTTTAGTTTCGGAGATAAGCGCGTTCAAACAAACAAACAAAAAGACAAACTCTTCAGCTTTATAATATTACTAGCTTCTGCCCGCGACTTCGTCCGCGTGGAATAATGACTGCCAGTTCTTTCGAGATTTTTGGATTAAAAACCATTCTATGTCCTTTCTCGAGTTCTAAACTGTCTGTACCAAAATTTCATCCAAATCGGTTCAGTAGTTTAGGCGCGAAGGAAAGACAAACACACAGATAGACAGACAGAGTTACATTCGCATTTATAATATTAGTTAGGATTAGGAAATATTAATTAGGATTTAAGTAGGTATCTATTTAATTTAAAGCTTCTCTATAAACAATGTTTGAGGTTGTTTTATTTTCTGGTAACAAAATTATCTGGTTTTCGGATGATCCCACTCTTGATAGACCAACATATAATTGCCCATGGGAGAAACATTCTTTTCGTAGGTCAATGCCAACCAAAGAGAATGTTTGTCCCTGGGACTTGTTAATAGTCAAGGCAAAAGATGTATGCCAAATCTTATCTGCATGATGTTCTTGTAATAATTTATTGCCATAAGAATTAATATTTTGTTGGTCAAACAACCATGCAAACGTAAGTATGCCAAAAAATTAAAAAAAATATGCAATAAAAGAAGTATAAAAGATAAAATGGAAAAGATAGAGATATGGTATCGCGGACTTTTTGTAGAAATAATTAAGACGAACCAGGAGACCTACATAGTTTTTAATTTTAAACAACTGTTTAGGTAGCGCACGCTTAATAAACATAATACCGGCCTTTTGGGCTCGCTGCCATCGCAGCGGTAAGTCCCCTCTTTGAGGAGTGGCTTGAGAGACGCTACGGCGTCCTCACCTACCGCCTGACGCAGGTCCTCACCGGACATGGGAGTTTCGGGAGGTACCTGTGTCTGATGGGGCGGGAGGAAACGCCCAGGTGTCATCACTGCGAGGACCGCCCTGAGGACACGGTGGGCGAATGCCCTGCGTGGGCTGAGCACCGCCGTGTCCTCAGGGAAGTGATCGGCGATGGCGACCTCTCGCGTCCGGGTCTAGTGCAGGCCATGATGCGGAGCGAGGGGGATTGGGATGCCGTCTCCTCCTTTTGCGAAGCAGTCATGCTGGCTAAGGAGGAGGCGGGACGCGTGAGGCAACGAAGCGCTGCCTCCTCGCAACCCAGCCATCGCGAAGGACACACCGGGCGTCGGGGATCGCGGGCGATCTCCGGCCACCGTAAGCGCGGGCCTGCGGACGGCGAGCATGGGTGGCTCCCCGTCCGACCAGAAACAGACCCGAGCGTACGGCGCGTCGCGTTCCGCGCGCGCCTCAAAGAGCCATCAGACCACCACAGATGGGGCCCAATAGGGCCGATGCCGATTCGGAGTCGCGGAGAACCTAACGGGTAACCGGGGCTCCGGCTCGACGTGCAGGAGAAGGAACGGGGTGGTTTTTAGTCAGTAAGAGTCTGACACTCCCTCCCGCCTCACCCAGGCGGGAGCAGTCATTCGATGATTATCCCCCCTTAAAAAAAAATCCCTGCGCCCCTCCCGCCTTGGCAATAGGTACTCACTTCGAAACGGGCCGTATAGAAAAAATCGTAATATTTTAATTTCGCCATAACTTTAAAACCAAACATCCGATTTTAATCATTTAAAGACCGAGTATTATCTACATAAACTGTACTTAGTGATGAAATAAAATACTTTGATAAGGATTAATAGCATGAGTGAAATAAATGTATTGAAATCTAGTCCAAAAAAAATCAAGATTTTTTCTTAAAAAATGCTAGTTGTGCCCTACTGGACCTAGATAGATATAGTGTGTCGCGGACTTTTTTGTAGATATTTATAAGATCTACAATTAATTAGAACATTTTATGGTTCTATCTTTTATAGTTTAGGCAGCGCACGCAAATAATTCTTTTTTATGAGGATTTTTTTCCGACTTGCTAGGCAAAACTTGTGATAGCTCGGTAAATATACATGTTATAGAAACAACTTATAGCACTCAGGAATAATGCAGCTTTCTGCTGGTAAAAAATTTTTAGAATTGGATTATTACTTCCAGAGATTACCCCTTGCATACAAGCTTACAAATTTTACCTCTTTATAATATTAGTATATACATTAAAGGGCGAGATGTTGTGTTAATTCCCTGATATCCAAAATAAGTACAGGTTTTAATATAAAAAAGTACCGTATTTTAAGAAAAAATCTAGATAAGAATGGCTTGCAAATATGTTTTTATCATGTATGACATGTGGACATATTTTTAGAATAAAATAAACATAAGATATGCGTGACCTTGCCACGTTTTGATAGTAGTATTTTCCTTAAAGATTTGTAACAGGATAAATTCCAAGATCGACTTAAAAAATGGAGGTCACAGAATAAAGACCTTACCATCGTCTGTTATATTAGACATAACATTAAGTCACACCTTTTTAACTGGAAGTAATAGGCAGAGGTGCAGATTTCACTTCAACAGCTTATTAATGCCCACTTCTGGGTAAGGCCTCTTTACACACGGATAATGTTTGAGCAGTAATCACCACACTTACACTTATGGGGTCCCTCCGATTGTGAGGAGTGAGGGTGAGTATTGCCGTACACCAGGCGAAATTCCAGTATTCGCAGTATCACTGAGAATTTTAGAAAAATCGTAAATACCCAAACTTACAGAAGACCACTAGACCTAACAGTCAGTGGATAGATTCAAATTACCAAGTGAAGCGGAACTAGTAAAAAAAACAAAAGCAGTTTTATATAACGTTATTATGAAATGGCAAGCTTTATTTTTATTAGATCCGTATTGGAATTTCATCACAATAAACTATTTAGGTATGATTACTGTTTCAAGCCACCATTTCAAGTGTGGGAGAGCCATGTTTCGGTACGAATGGGCCGGCTCAACCGGAGTGATACCACGGTCTCACAGAAAACTGAAACAACAACTGCGTGATATTTTGTCGTGTGAATGAGGTTACCGGAGGCCCAATTACCCGCCCCTTCCCCAATTCCTGAATCCCCAACGATCCTCAAACTCCCAATCCCCAAAAGGCCAGTAACGCACTGGTAATGCCTTTGGCGTTCCAGGTGTCCATGGGCGACGCCGATTGCTTACCATCAGGTGATCCGTCTGCTAGTTTACCGGCTTATGCCATAAATAAAAAAAAACACCTGCGTTGTATTTTGTCGTGTGAATGAGGTTACCGGAGGCCCAATTACTCCCCTTCCCGATCTCCCTAACAATCCGCAAATTCCTAATCCCCAAAAGGCCGGTAACACACTTGTATTTCGGGTGTTCATGGGCGGCGCTGATTGCTTACCATCAGGTGTCCACAGTTACCGTCTACTGTTTACCGGCTTATCCATATATATCCATAAATCTACTGTAGATCCTGGCTTACAGGAGTTGCAGCGGTTTTGGGAGGTTATGGCGGGCTTGTCCCAATACAAAAATTATATATCCATAAAAAATAATTTTGATTTAAAACCCGGAACTCGACTCCTTCAAACTTTCGCAGTGTTTACAATCACTAGATCAATGCAGCTGTAAGTTTAATTACTAGTCTAACGAATGGCAATAAATTAGTTGGAAATGTACCATAAAACCTTAATCCCGGTCACCGACCAGGTTAAAGTCCTCATCAATTTGATTTAGTGCACATAAACGTAGATGAATAGTTCAAACAAGTAATTACAAGATGGGAGAACAGGGCTTGTTGAATCCTTGTTTATGTTTTCTGGTCTCATTGGGGAAGAGAAGAGATAATGATATGTATTACCGTAACAGTTATTTAAAGCCTAACTTGACAATGGTAATCGCTAGTCGAGCGACAGAATACAAACCTCAATGTATATGATTAAATATTTGACAAATCATATAAAATACATGTTAAACCCATTGTTAACTATTCACTTGTCCGAGTGGTGTTTCGAGACGTAAAAGGCAAAAAATCATAAAAATAATTTAAAAATGCCAATATGACAGTAGTGTTTTATGGAACAGTGGCATATATAACACAATTTTAGTATTTTCGATCTTATCGAAGATACAAATAGCTTATATTTAGCCTTAAAGATCTTTAAAGCAAATGGAAAACAAAAACAGGATCCGCAACAGTTCGCAAATTTCTACCCACTATTGCTGGATCATACGATCACTTGTTGCCACAATTGCGTAAATCCACTCAGGATCCACTTTGATTGGCACATCCGTACCACCAGGGTGTTAGTCCGACTGGATCAGGGAGACAGGAGGTAATGAGGTACTTCCTCTCTGAGGTACTTTTGTCACTGATTACTGGTCAAGTAGTAACATCAACGGGTCAAGGCAAAATCAGTTTACGTGCCCTCAAAATCATTGGTGCTAGGAAGCAGAAAAGACGCTTTAATACTTTAGTAAAAGCTTTGTGTTTTGGGTGTGCATGGGCGTCGCCTTACCATCAGGTGATCCGTCTGCTCGTTTACTGGCGTCTTCCATAAAAAGGGACTTTACATTTAACAGACACCGGGTAACAGCCGTATCTGATAAACCTGGACCTGTTGCTGTGAAAACGGTTTTATTTCAGATCTGATACAGTTTCTACACCTGTTGTCATGAACAGAACGACTAGAATAACAAGATCAGTTAGACATGAATAGACTAAACAACATAAATTTTGCCGAGCAAAAAACGGCTAATTTTACGTCTTACTTTAAACGTTAATTTACGAGTGTTCAAAACAGGTTCAACCACGATTCTATAATTTAGTCCACTAAAAATTACTTCTATAATGTTATTATGTTGTCCAATATTATTAACTACTATGTTTAAAATTCTTGTTTAATCCGAGAGACCACCCACAAAAATAACTTCATCAAATAGTTCGACGGATTTCATTCTTCGACAAATTGGACATATACATTCGTTTGAAGATTGCATGCAAAACTAGCTGTTCAGCATGACCACCTTTGTTACTCCCGCGGCAGGTATAATTAGAACAGACTTAGAACTTTGACTCTTCGATAAACTTGAATCCTTTAAACAGTTAGCTTCAAACCCCCTGCTAAACGCGCTCCCTATGGAAGGGAGACCCCACAGGCAAGGGGAAGAAGAGCCAAAACGTGTTTCTTACATTCATCAACAGACTATAAGTGTCTACTGCTGAACAAAGCCTCTTCTCACACGGAGAAGGTTAGAGTATTAATCACCACGCTTGCTCATTGTGAGTTAGCGATTTCAAACTTATAATTAGAAATTATAAGCCCAGGTTTCCTCACGATGTTTTCCTTCACCGTATGCCAGCGGTGTCTAGACAATCTTATAAATTACATGTAACTCGCGAAAAGTCACATTGGTAGGTTTCGAACGGGACCACTCATGTATGAAAATTTGCACTTATTTTATACATTAGGTGTTCCAAATATACAAGTTTAGAACTGAATGCAATTACGTTAAGATATTGCGACTACTCTAACGTCACTAACACAGCAGACCACCCAGTTTGTCAAACAATCCTTCACTTAATTTACGATCACAATATTAGCTTCCTCACTGGGTCAATGGTTCTAATATCACAGATCTTATATTACCAGCACATCAAGTTATCCTCATCTCTTCAATAGATTACCGACTTTAACACCAAAGAATAAAGTTCCAAACCTTTTAATTTTTTTAACAGATTGAGGTATCTTCATATGCGGTGCCTATGTAGGTAAAACATATAAGATTTCATATCTTTGACTAAAATGATCTTATCCAAAGATCCTTTGTCAAACGGTGATAAGAGATGTTGATCTTTCATCATCGTTTGCAACATTATTTGGTAAACATATTTGTGTAACTTCATAACATAACATAACATCACGCCTTTTATCCCCGAAGGGGTAGGCAGAGGTGCACATTCTACCATAGTACAACTTCATCTAGGTTTAAAATACATATATAATAGTGACCCATTTTCTAAGTAGTTAAACTAGTGTCTTCATAACTATCTCTTTACATCCATAAATCTGATCAATATTAGTCTTTATTGATGCGCAGGCTCTATTGATGAGCAAAACTTTTTAAAAATAACCGATTATTATTCTCATCCTACCCTTAAGTATCATGTGCCAGTCATTCTTGTTCTACAAGTGAAAATGTAATAGGAATCATAAATCGCCTGTTGTCTAAATCGTTTGACACACAGAACTAATATTTGTATTTTAAATTGCACGTACTTTTATTTACATAGTCTGGGCGTGGTGTGTACCTAAGTATGAGGTATTTACATATATGTATCCCACACAAGGTTGAGGTTTAGAGCTAGACTACTTGCATCAGAAATATAAATAACTTCGAAATAACAAAACTTTATATTGCTGATTGTAGTGCATGGAAATAGCTTCCAAATGGTCTATTTTAGCGGTCTCCGGACAACTACGAGTTTTCTTCATACTTACTCATTTATGTTTTGCAATTAATATACGTACAATGTATTCATAAAAACACGGACAAAAGCTAATTCTACCTTAGTTTAAAATGCCGCAATAATCAGTAATATTCTTTTTATTGTTACATAAAAGCCGAGGCAACATGGTGTATTTTTCTCCAATCCAATCAAAACTTAAACACAAATTTCTTTTAACTAAAGGGTCTTTCAACAAGGACGGGTCGATGTTAAAATTGAATAAAACAAGATGTGTGTAAGATATTAACCAACTTTATTTTTTATTTGAAAGGTCCATTTATGCCATTATGGATGGAATATGACATCGTTTAAATGTCCGCCGCGGCTTCGTATGGCGGCACGAATCTGAGAGGTCCAATTTTCCATGACTCTGCTGCATAGATCCGGCTGAATCTGAGCGATGGCCTGCGTTATGTTGGCTTTCAGGGCAACAGTGGAATGTGGCTTATTGGCATAGACTTGCGACTTCAGAAAACCCCACAAGAAAAAGTCTAGCGAAGTCAAATCACACGATCTTGGTGGTCAATTCACGTCACCTCTGCGAGAGATAACCCTACCTTCGAACCGTTCATGCAGAATGTCGATTGTGTCGTTCGCTGTGTGGCAAGTAGGGCAATCTTGCTGAAACCACATGTCGTTCACGTCCATATTGTTAAATTTAAGCCAAAAAAAATTGTTTATCATTGATCTGTAGCGCTCACCTAGACTTTGAAGGACCACCGCGTTTGCCGTAAAATGGGCGCAATGCTCGCAACGTTTGCAATAAAATTAATAATAAAATTTGATAATAAAGTTTTATCATTTGCACATGCTGCTCAACCGTGTAACTTGCCATGGTGATTTGGCATCAGCAGCTGAATAAGAAAAATCAGATTTGACAGATGCCGCCAAAACAAAATGGCCACCACAGATTATTAACATCGACCCGTCCTATTTGAAAGACATAACATTCTTCATACTTTTTCTTCCATTTGCCAACAGTACTCGCAAATATTTAAATTACCAAAATAACCAACATCATAACAATTGCTCCACAAACCATAATAATACAGTGACTATAGTAAGTTATTGTCATATGACCTTGAGAGGCGCGATCGCGGTTGTAAGTCGGTTCTCTCCTTGCAAATATTATTTGTTGATAGTATTGTCTTTACCGTCTGGTAAGCAATGAATATCTTTGTTATCTTAACTTTTGAGATAGTGTTGCAGATTCCTTTTATACCTAGTAGATAGGTATGTTTATTTAATGCATGGTTTTAGCATGTATCTTATTGTAAGATATACATTCTGCTGTGAAGGTAAATCTGACGCTTTGTCTTTTCTTTATGGTTAGGTAATTTCTTCAAATATAGTTTTGTTGTTGATTTTATATTGCGTGGAAGTATATCAGACACTATTTTATGCTGTTTATAATGCATATTAAAATTAGAGTTGTCAGGCAATGAACTATGTATGTATAACGAAAAATCAACGTGAACTGGACTTATCCTTTTGAACTAACTAGGTATTTCAATACCTTATGAACTTCCTATCTCGACAAATCTCATATATCGGAACTTAGAGGAGGAAAAACGGAACTTGACTTGACTCTTTAATCTCCAAACCTCAAAACAGTCTGTGACAATCGCAGTGAAAGTTATAAATAATTATCTGTATGCATTAAATGTATTACTTTGGAGTTGGAATAAAGAAACAACGGATTATATAACTTAATGAAGGCAACGAGTCGCTGGGTCCCGCAGTTGTACGGTTATTGTCTTAAAATCGCTGACTCATACTTCACAATGATGGTCGATGGTACAAGTTATGAGACTTATGGACATATATGTACAGTTCCTGGATAACTTTTATTCACCAGATCATCATACAAAGGTCCAGTGCTTGCCTTTTAAATGGCACATCACAATTCACGATGTACCAGACCTTACAAATTTAATTTTTATGCAACTAAAGGATCTAGTAGTTTAACGTCTGTTCACAAATACAATATTTACTGATGTCGAGTCATTAATTAGTCATATTTTTATGGGACAAGCCCGCCACAGCCTCCCAAAACCTCCTGTAAGCCAGGATCTACAGTAGATACAACCATGGAAACACTGGAACACTGAAGACCGGCGTGCCAGGAACATGAATAACTGTCTTGGTTCCCGCAACGAAATAAATCAGAAGATATTATAAAAGGAGAAGAAAAAGCGAGTCTTTAATCAGTCAATTTGTGACAGCTAAGATGACGGGACTAATAGGACATTATGTCTCATTAGCGCCGCCTAGTCAACGCGAAACCGAAAACCCCCATTGTTCTAGCAGTGAAACTTAGGAACTTACTGCCATGACTTATTCCTTTAGGTAGGTATGTAGAAAACAGTAGCCTATATTATGTCATCCATCGACAGGAGATTTTTCTATCGAAGCTTGTAATAAACTAGACTAGTTTATTACTAGTTTATTAAAACTGCGCAAAACGATTAAAGATTCCCTTTCGACCTGACAAGTCGAGGCATAAGGCTCCTAGAACCGGTCCCGCACTTCCCACATACTGCAAAATCTCGGCCTTCACCCGGTCATTGGTCTACCTTGAAGATACACCCACGTTGAACCTTTACTGTCGTCATTCCAGGTTTAAGAAACAAAGAGATACTAGGAGTATAGTCCCTATATACTCTCTGGTATCCCTATATTAACTTTTCTTAAAGCGTGCAAAACTTTAGGGTCCTGATTGAACGGAAAACAATTGATGTAATTTTCTTGATCGTAAATAAAAGAGCACTTTATTTTGAGCAACATAAAGTTTATTTTGAATTCACAGAATGATGAACAAAAATTTTTCGCTAGTTACTTAATGTATACTTAATATGTGAAAAGAAAAATCTTTAAAAGACGTTATAGACGTTAGACAGACTTCTAAAAACGGTTCTATATTCCTGATTTTTTTTAAAAAAACAATGGATAACCGTCTTGTGGAGTCTATATCTATTTTCAATTCAAAAAATGCCTTTTTAACAAAATCGAAACCCAGCTCCTCTAGAAAACTTAACCCAAACGCCGCCACATGCATTAGAAAGTATCAGATGATCACAATATGGTCAATTTAGTCAATTTATACATTATACATGCGTTCCGTTGTAATATTGATACAATCAACGCGCTACATGCGTGCGGAGTATTGTACTCAGCATTCTAATATGTGGTTATATCGTTAACAATACGTTTGGGCCATTCCCTCTTATATCTCACCCATGGTAGAGGTAGATTCGACATAACATCACGTCTTTTTGTTTCCGGAAGAACATGTAGACATTTTTTTATCAATTAGTGTTTTAGAGACAAAAATAAAGAAGGTTATGGATCGTAAAACCCACAATAATTCATATTTCGCTAAAGAAAAATAAAAAATCACATAAAAATCCATTTAGTTAGATTTCCAAAAGTGCCTGTTGAATTACTTAGGCATTTAGATAAAGGGACTGACTTTTAAATCAACGAAACATCTTAGCATACTCTGTACTTCATTTCATAGACACAAAACTAGTCCAGGAGATAAAAGTAGTAAATATAAGACGAAAATAACAAACACAACACCAACCTATTTGCACAAGTAACCTGTCACCACATTCAAAGTCCAGATGTATCAAGTATCGATTAGGCAAACTCGATTGCATCGCAACTCGATTCTCGGAATGCAAAGAAGATTGTTTATTTTGGAATACCAGCACACATGTTCTAGGAAGCTGTATGATCGTTAAGTTTTATAACACTGACATGATTTCAATGCACAATTTACCTATGAATTCCAAGAATTCGCAAAAATCAGGCTGAAAATTCAGACTGGCAATGTTTTACGAGATTCCCCAGATTTTATGCGTTAGAGGAAATCTCAAAAACTTTACAAAACAAATATAAACAGTTGGTACATGTTTACATAAGTCAATAGGATGGGGATATAGATGCGGCGCGTCGCGATTCGCGTGCAACTCAAAGAGCCATCAGACCAACACGAATGGGGCCCAATAGGGCCGATGCTCCGGCTCGAATGGTATGAGTAGGAACGGGGTGGATTTTAGTCAGTAAGAGTCCGACACTCCCTCCCGCCTCACCCAAGCGGGAGAAGGCATTCGATGATTTTCCCCCTTAAAAAAGGGGGGCTATAGATATCCCTTCTTCATAATGCGACTGAACACTTAGATAAGACAATATTTTATATGTAAGTAATCTGAATCTTCCAACTGTTATTTCACAGGAAACAGACACAAGATACCTGAATCTTTAAGTACCATACCTAATTAACTAAAAATTACGAGTTCCTCATGTCAATCTACTGAGAAAAGCACTTCTAGTTTGGAATCACAGAGGGACTCTTCCTCATCTGTACTGCTCATGGCTGCATGATAACTCGTCATTTTAGTAAATTCTGTAAGTCTCACGATATATTATGTAATGATTAAAAAATCTTAAAAATTCTATATTAACATAAATAAACTACAATATGTTTTCATTACCCCACTAATCAAATGAGCAGACCACCGCGGGGTAAGCAATTGGCGCCACCCATGGGCATTAACACCAAAGGAGTCACAAGTGCGTTGGCGGAATTTTTGGAGATTCCAGACCATCCGCCCCATGTTCTAGTAACCCAGCGCCAAAATAAACAAGAGCTCAATCTCGCAGAATCAATTTTACGGCATCCAAACACAGCTGTTCCACAAAAAATTTCCGTCTAATTCCTTTGGGGAAAACTGCGGATATGACACATTAGTTATAGTTCTGATCACTACCGTCATTGGGGAATCCTCTTTATGAAACTTCTTATGCATGATTAATTATACCATGGTCCACATATGTCAGCACTGAACAGTAACAACATATGACTAAGAATCATACGTAAGCGTGTGCACTAGGAATTTCAATTAGTGTAATCTTTTATATCTTTAGTTATAGTTAGTAACACTTTATTTGACCTTACAGGGAAATCAAATGATACCGACGCATTTACTGTTCCGTGGAAGTAGTTAATTAATAAATTATATTGATATGTATGATCATGGTTAGATAGAATACATTAGTCATTCATCACCCGTATTTTCCTGCATGTGCCGTAAGTACTGACAACAGGACTCACTACAACATTTTACAGAGGACGCACAACAGCGCTTTCCAATGAACCTGACACTTTTTACACTTTGATCTCTAATCGGCAGGATTAATTGTATGGAGATTATGACAAACTGTCTTCTATAGTAGATAGTCGCTTATTTGGCTCCCAGGGAGTAGGAGCAGTGACTAAAGGCCAAAGAAGGTCTAGGAGTAGACTGTCACAGGCCGTCAATAGTGATGGCAATGTACCAATATATTTCTCTTTAGGGAGAGGAAAAAGGTATTATTATTATTATTATTTTATGGGCTAAGCCGGTCCACGAGCGGACGGATCACCTGATGATAAGCAATTGGCGTCGCCCATGGATACTCGGAACACCAGGGGCGTTGCAAGTGAGTTATCAGCCTTTTAGGGATAGGCATTTGAAGATTGTTGGGGCTTCAGGGATTGGGGAAGAGCGGGGAATCATTGGGCTTTCGATAACCCCACTACCACGACGAAACACAACGCAAGCGTTGTTTCACGTCGGTTTTCTGTAAGGAGGTGGTATCCTTCGTCAATCCGGCCTATTCGCGCCGAAGCATGGCTCTCACATACTTAAAAAAGTATGAATGTAACAGTTGACTACTCCATTACATCTTCAGATAACTATAGAAGTAAATACTTATTCATACCAAAGGAATTTCGCACAACAATCTAGAGCTTATCAAGAGAAGAATGAGAATTGCATATTTGATTTATTAATAAGTTATACCGTTACAAGTTTCAGAGCATTACTGCTAGTCTCATAAATTAAAGTCGTAAACATTAAATAGCCTAGATACAGATAAAGGAACTGATATAGATAATGTAAAGGAATGTCAGTCTAACTGGATTCTATTGTTGTTTGACTAGGGTAAGGAATTCTGATAAATTAGGATTAATTCCGTAGACCATGGCTTAGTATAGGATATATCTAACTTTGCAGACAGAAGAGATAATGTAGACATAGAATCTATAAAATAAGAATATTATAGGTACTTGTTACTGAATAACTTGTATCAACTAACTAGGTACTTTACAGAAATGTGGGTTTTATTTGTTACGCCTAAATGGCAGAACAGATTTTAATGGAGTTTGGTACACAGACAGATTCAATGGTATATTGTTGAGATGGTTACTCTTCTTTTTTCTTTTTAAAAGGCTAAAAGTCACATATATCAAATTTTTTAGCGGTTGGAACGTAACTGCTGAATCTAGTAGGTGGACGCAGTAGGTGTATTCGAAGTTAGACATTCAACATTAATTTTTATCAATATTTATGTAACGATACGGCTTTTTACCTTCCTAAATACAGACATTAAACCAAATACATTTTAATACAAACAAAATGCTACAAGCTAGTACATTTAAATGATTTCTTACCGGTTTATTCCACTTACGAGACAGAACTATCCTTATCTTAAAACACAGCAGCAACTTTATGCAAAATTCACTTTTAATTCTTTAAATTTGAACTCTAAATTAATTAGTATAAGGTTGTTTATATATAAACTGTGTAATTGCTAATCGTCTGGGCATACCGACGGACGATGCGATAACGAATAGTGCAGTAATCTCATTTAAGCCAAATATGTTTTTTTTAATTGTTTACATACTTGTTTATATAGGTAGGTATGTAGTTAGATAAATAAAGAGCTATCTATGATGTACTTGATTGTGATGATTTTATTATTATGAATAAATTAATTCTTTAGTTTTTTTTATTAAAATAAATTATTGTTTATTGAAATGACTTTAAACGTATCAGTAGCATATGAAATTCTTCTTCTTCTTGATAGAGCGAAAGTGTTATTAAGTTCATAGATAAAATTTAAAGACCATCCAAGTTACTCTTGTTTTGTGGCGTGTATTCTAGACTCTCATAGAGTCAAAATTAGTAAAGAAGGCTACCCATACCTTGTATCCTACATGACTTCTAATGACAAACACCTAAGCCTGTACCTAAGCTATTAGACACAAAAATCATATTTGTTGTTCACATTAGACACTAAATTAAAAGCGCTAAAAGCGCACTATTAACTTAGCTACACTACCTAAAACTTCTGCGAAATAACTGTACAACTTAATAGGTATCAAGTATAAAAAAAGAGACATAATGAAAGTGAATTCAAGTATCAAGACTAAGGAAAGTGTTGGCGATATGATGTCTATCTCATTCTATTGTTCTGATTCCGTCCTTTATTTGGCTAGCGAGTCGTTGACCTAGATTAGTTTAATTGAAACTGTTAATTCTGCCTTAGTGTTGTCAAGCCGGACATGAATTTAAGCTCTAAATTTAGGTTGATTTTAATATAGACGACGATATTAAACTGTCAAACACCAAGCGGTCACCGGTGACCGCAACCTATTGTTCTATAATTGTGTCTACAAAACCGGTACTCAACGAGTTAAGACAAAGTAGGTATTATATTTGTGATAGCTAAGAATACAGTTTAGCCAAGCTACGTGACAGGAAATTATCAACAGATCTTGACGGTCCACTTTTGTTGGGTTTCCTATACATAAGAGGGGACTGGCTGTGACGTCTCATTCGTAAAAAGACCAATCCATATACTTGAATTAGTAGCGCTAAGTCAAATATTGACATGGTTTCCCAGCAAACTCTAGCTAGATGGTTGGCAAGCCACAATTTCCCGGAATTTTCTGCCTCGCACAGCTAAAGTGTAAAATGATCTGTCGTCGGCGGTAACCGAACCGATACGACCCTCATACCTTCAAGAAAAGAGCGTACCTATTCCTTTTTAATAGGCTGCCAACACACCTGTGACTCCTCTGATGTTAAGGGTGCCCATGGGCGGTGATGATCGTTTACCATCAGGTGATACGTCTGCTCGTTTGCCTCCTATTCCAAAAAAGAACCTGTTTAAGCACCCAAAAATGCTTTTTCCGCATGGATGACTAAAGACTAGAAGAGGCAGTTCTGTAGTGCTATTAGCAAAGTTGTAGTATAGGTATTGCAAGTCTCCGGAGTCTAATTTAGTCATCAACTAACAAGAATTATCGACAAGGTATCAAGAGAAAATATTCTAACATTCGTTATAATGTAAATTCAATTCTAATATAAGTAGTACTGTATTATACTTGGTAATATCATGATGTCTTAAGTTGATATGTAGGCAGTAGGCTGATGGTCAGTGCGTAAGAAACTGAATTTATACTAAGTGAACTTTGCTTAAAAATATTAAAGATATTTATATGTTTATTAGATAACTCGTTATCAGCAATTCTCCACTGTTTCGAGTAGTTATCGTAGCATATTCACATATTGTGAGATAGAAAGGTGGAATTGGACAGTTGGTAGGACAAAATTGGGTGCTTATGAGTCCAAACCAGGACATAATGGAAAGGATTGTACGAGACCAACACCAAACGTGTTAAAAAAGGCTTAAAATTATGATGTTGATGACGAGAACATAGATTCATTCTCAATTTCGTACTTTTTGGCCTTATTTCTAGAATTGTTTTTTCTTTCTTTAACCATCTCTTAGCGTCCTTGTTTAGACATCCAATACCTTATTTCAAAAACAATGTAGCATTTCAGTCTGATAATTACACAAGCTCTTAAACTCACGCCCTTCAAAGTAATTAGCAACTTCTTAATGAGCATTTAAGGTTCTTTTCTGTCTGTTGCACAAGAGGTGAGAATGGTTACTCGTAATGGTATCGACAGCTCCTTGGCCCGATGCCACGCAACGACAGTTACGCATTCAGAGTTTGACGTTTCATTTTTTATTGATAGGCTATATTCTTTTAATTGTCGGAAGTTTTCTTCGAGTAGTTAATAGTAGAGCCATTTTTAAATTTTGACGTAAGTTATATGACATAATTTGTCGAATGTCACTGTCAAATCCTCACGATGACTTTTTCATTCGTTCAAATAGCGCGCATGTCATTTGTCTAGGGGTGAATCAGTCTTTAAAAAAATCGTCATGGTCTTATTTTTTATGAAATCCGTCTAATTTTCGAAATGCTGTTTGTTTTTATTTTTATAAATGATAAGATACACTTGAATTCCCACCATTGTCATATTTTCGAAATCACGAAAAAGAACGTTTGTATTACGAAAAAAAATTAAAAAAACTGACCGTGGAACTCCCTTTGTGGAGCTTGGGAAAAACATCGTAGATTTGTCTCGGCTAGCACCTAGGCAGAATAGCTGAGGTATGGTCGTGCGATGCAATTTATTACAGAAAAAAAAACAGTCAGTCGATTGCGTGTTGTTCTGACGTCATTTGTCATGAAGCGATCATTGCATTCGATATAAAAAGTGATCAGAGACAAGGCACTCATTGTTTTCGAGGCCAATAATTGTAAGTCTTCAGCATTGAAAGATTAAACTAAAATTTTGATAACTATGTATCTATAGCTGTTTAGGAATCTGCTGAGTGTTTTTGCTGTAACTATGTTTTCCCGGTTAAGAAAAGGCTATGATTATGTTTAGTTATAGGTAACTAGTATTAGTTATTGATCAAAATTGTATAGTTAGTTTTGAAAGAACTAGGTAATAAAAAAAGCCCTGTGAAACGAGATAGGTATAGTTTCTTTACAATGAATACTTTTGATACCCTTTTATTGATTTGGATAATTACCACTATTTCTCATAACAGTTTTGCAGCTTACCACCTACCACATACATTTCTGCACTACCCAAAGGATGACTGGCAAAGAATGCTGTTAGCCTTAAGTCCTCCTTATGCAATTGTATAAAACTTAAATAAATAAATACTTACCTACTTGATCTTTATAACTATCTATATGAACGTATAATTAATTGCATGCAATCGTTCTAAGATTTATTTAAACAATTAAGTTTTTGCAACATCAGGCGTTATTACAAATTAATTATCAAAGCTTTAAGTGTGTCAGATAACAGATAAGTCCACTATTGTTTGTGTATTTCACCTCCTCTCCAATTGTCTTCATTTGAATCTCGAATTTAAAAAAAAAGAATAAAATAGACTCCATGCATGCCAGATGTTTGTAGACTTTATTTAAGGGGTTTTGTAAGAGGAAAGTCATCGAATGACTTCTCCTGCCTGGGTGAGGCGGTTCCTTCTCCTGCACTTCGAGCCGGAGCCCCGGTAACCCGTTAGGTTCTCCGCGACCTTAGGGAGAAGTTATTTTAAAATATCTTAGTTATCACCATTATCTTTGAATGACTTAACTGCATCTCCTAGTCTCGGTTAGTTGGTCTTCTGCTCGGCCGCGGTATCTCTGTGTATACTCTGGTCGAGCCGACCCATTCGTGCCAAAGCATAGCTCTCCCACACTTTTTTTAAGTCATGAATTAATTCAACATACATCGGTTTGGTACCTTTCAAAACATAAACATACAAAATATCTGTTTCTTTCTTACTACATATTAATTACATCGGTTATTTAATAACATACATTTGGCAGCAGTTCCATTCCATTCCATTACAGTTACGTTACAACACGATTGAAATATATTTTCACTCGAAATAGATTTCGAAGCAAAGAAATCATATAGCTATTGTTTTAGGTATATATGTATGTACATTCGTCAAACATTCCAGGCTAGAACAAGCCCGATTTCCAGTGAAACATTCCTAGTTTGATTTATTGTTGTTTTCATTTAAAATGATCTTGAGGAGATGTATCAGATACCTACAAGACATTCATCTGTTAAAAATCGGCAGGATTTTAGACAGCACACGTTTGGTGTGACAGGACAGCTTTTTTCGTCCGTCGTGTCGTCCGTGTGAGGCGAGAGGGAGTGTCACTCTTACTGACTAAAAACCACCCCGTTCCTATTCATGCACTTCGAGCCGGCGCCTCGGCAACCCGTTAAGTCCTCTGCGGCACCGTATCAGCATCAGCCTTATTGGGCCCCATCTGTGGTGGTCTGATAGATCTTTGAGGCACGCGCGGAACGCAACGCGCTGTACGCTCGGGGTGAGAGGGCAGCTACAGTAGTTATTTTAGTAGTAAAAGTTAATACCTGAACGTACAAGACTAGGTTTAGCTACTTATCCTTTTTATTTAAAACATATAGCTCTATATTTGAAACAAATAAACATTTCATCTTGACTGAACAACTTAAAGATAAATACTCACGATACTTCAAAACCGGCGGACGCATTGATATCACTCTAAATGGGTACCTACGTAACCTTTTTAAAGCTTTTATTTTATAATCTGTAACATTAGGCTCTCGTGCCCAAGTAACTAGTAAATCGATATCTCTAAATGGAAGACAGATGGTTGGCATTTAATTATCAAGTCACCAACTTTCGAAAAGCCAAAGTAAATCACTTAAGTTTCACTCGAAAACAATGGAGCCCCACTGTCAAAAATTCGGGGCACCCATCTTTAAATACAATGAAGATTTATACATTTTACAAGGCCTGGTTTTTAACTGTTGTTTCCTTTGTTTTACTGTCTTTTGTGAAATAGGCATTGACGGATAGGCTGCTTGGAGTAACGGGTGTTTTGTTGCAAACTAAATAACTAACTATTTTAAAGTCTAGCACAGAATTAGGCATTGAATGGCAGATGCCATTCAATGCCTAATTCTGTCAGTCTCGAGCAGATGCTCGAGATGAAGTTCAGTTAAGGCATTGGCTGCCAATAAAAAACTCTTGAAGGCAAATCCTCCGCTAATGTCGGTCACCGGTGATTGCCATGGCGTTTAACGTGCGTTCTTCTTTTACCTTTTTTACGTTCCTCTTTTACACACTATATCTTCCTTTTTCGATAATCTTTCGGAATCCATACATACATACATACATAACTTCACGCCTGTCTCCCATGGGGGTAGGCAGAGACTAAGGAACGCCAATTACTACGATTCTTACATACCTCTTTCGCTTCAATAACAGTCATCAATCTTTTCATGCATGCTCGTCGGTTAAGGGTACTTTTAATTTGGCCCTTCTTTAATATATCGCCAATCTGGTCACTATATGTCCGTCTAGGGCGCCCTCTACCGACGGCCCCATTCATATCCGCTCTGTATACTTCCTTCGTTACTCTACTTTCGTCCATCCTTTCTACATGTCCAAACCAGCGTAACATTCCCTTTTCAATCCTTGTCACTACATCATCTTTCAATCCACACCTTTCTCTAATAACACTATTTTTCACTCGATCACTCAATTTTAGTCCACACATACTTCTTAGGGCTCTCATTTCCACCGCATTAATCCTGCTTTCATGCTTCTTCTGCCACACCCATGATTCACTACCATACATAAGCGTTGGTGTCAATACACACTGCATTACAGCAAGTCGAGCTTTGCTGGATATTATTTTACTCGACATGACAGAGTGTAAAGCACCATTAACACTATTTCCCGCTTTCACTCTCCTTTCAATATCCCCGTCACACTTTCCATCTCTCGTAAATAGTGATCCCAGATACACAAATTCATTCACTTGTTCCAATTTTTCATCACCTACCATTACCTGACATTCTGTTATCACCTCATTTCTTTCTATCACCAACACTTTCGTCTTGTTCACATTTACTTTCATACCTTTCCTTTCAAATGCATCATTCATAGCAGTGATCATTTGTTGTAATTCTTGGGCCGACGAGGCAACAAGCACCTGGTCGTCGGCATACAACAATGTTTTAATCACTGTGTCATTCATCCTTAATCCAGACTCTCCTACTTTCAGGTCGTTCAAACAGCTGTCCATAAATAGGTTGAACAGCCAAGGAGATGCTACACAGCCTTGCCTAACACCTCGATTAATGTTAAACCACTCTGTGTAGTCCCCATTTATTCTGACACAGGCACTCGAGTCCTTATATAAGGATTTAAGTGCCCGAATCAGGTGGCCATCCACCCCATACATGGACAGAGTTGACCACAAATCATCCCTCACCACTCTGTCATAAGCCTTTTCTAGGTCTATAAAGGCACAAAATACCTTTTGGTGCTTTGATAACACTTTCTCTGAAATGCACCGTAACGAAAAGACTTGATCCGTACACCCCATTCCCTTTCGAAATCCCGCTTGCACATCCCAGATTTTACGCTCAGTTATATCCATCACTCTTTCGATCAATACCTTGGCATACAACTTTCCTACTACGCTTAGGAGGCTTATACCGCGATAATTTTTGCACTCCTGCTGTGATCCTTTTCCTTTATACACAATTACGGCCTTGGCCCAGTCTCCAGGGACACGACCGCATCGCCAACACTTATTAAAAAGTAGATACAGCAGGCTTGCAATTACACCTCCACCCTCTGTTAGCATTTCAGTAGTTATCCTATCACATCCCGCTGCTTTACCTACTTTCAAACTCTTAATGGCACTCACAATTTCATCCATATTTATTTCTCCCACATTAGCACTTTCATTTTCATCGTTTACTTCCTCTTCTTTCAAATCACTCCTTTCAAATAAATTCTCGAAGTATTCCTTCCACTGCTTTAAAACATCCTTACTTTCTCCAATGACACTCCCATTTATATCCCTTATCGTACTTACTTTCGAGTCCCCCACTTTGCCTCTGGCCTTTCTTACTAAATGCCAGAATAGTTTAGCGTTGGCTCGAAAGTTCCGCGAAAAATTCCTTTCAAACTTTTCCTTGCATTCATTTTTCTTCTTGTTAACTATCGCTTTTGCTCTCTTTTTGAGACTACCGTACTTTCTTTCATACTTTCTAGCACTCTTCTATTTGCCTTTGAGGCTAATAAGTCAAGCCATGCTTTCTTCTTTTGCTCTATCACCTCTTTTACTTCATCATCCCACCATTCATTCCTCTTGCTTCCAGTGTTATTTTTCTTGCTTACCCCACATACTTGAGTAGCTACTGCGATCACTCCATCTTTAAATTCCTTCCAAAATTCTTCTATATTCCATTCGTCACCTTTCATTAGCTCCCTAAACCTTTCATTTAATAGTTTCCTGTACTGGTCCCTAGATTCCTCTTCTCTCAACCGTTCAACTCTCACTCTCTCGGTACCAGACAACCTTACCCGTGGCCGATGTCTCCACTTCATTGCCAGTCCAGCTATTCTAGTAACTACTAGGAAGTGGTCGCTTCCGACATTCGTGCCACGGTAAACCCTTGTATCCTTCACTTTTGTCCGCAGGCGTTCATCAACAATCACAAAATCAATCATACTTCTTTCTGTATGCCTCTGCCATGTATACATGTGTATCTTCTTGTGACCAAATGTTGTGTTGGTCACAACAAGATCCTTTTCTACACATATATCCAGAAGACATACACCATTCTCGTTCACTCGTTCGTCTCCAAATCGCCCTAATACTCTATCGTACCCATCGCGTGCCACTCCAACCCATCCATTAAAATCTCCAAGCATAATTATTCTTTCATTCTCTTTACATTCATTAAGAACATCTCTCAAGTTATCCTAGAATACTTCCCTCACCCCAATTGGCTTTGACATGTCCGGGGCATAAGCACAGATTACAAATAATTTGGCCAAGCCAATTTTAAGGCGGATCCAAAGTATCCTAGGACTCACGCATTCATACTCTTTCACACATTCATTCATCCTTTCAGATAGTATGACCCCCACGCCCTGGCTGCCTCTCTGGGAACTTGCAACACCAGACCAGTAAGCAATATATTGGCCATGTGTGGTAGTCATACAACCCTTTCTTTTCGTCTCGCTCACCCCTAACAAATCAATCTTTCTTGTATTCATCATCTCACATATTTCTAACATCTTGCCTTCTACGCCTCCACACACATTCAGTGTAGCAAAAAGGCAGTCCTCAGCCCGCTTTCTGCCTACGCACGGGGAGACAAAACGTGACGTGTGGCAGAGCACGTCGCCGTCGGGAATTTCGCCCCCCCCCAGATACGACGGGGCTGCCTGAGCAATCGCTTGACAGGGAGGGATTCTCCAGCGGAGCTGGTACCCTCCTGGGGTAGTGTACTCTTTAATCCCCTGTTCATAATGCCCTGTCGCATATCCCTATGGATGGGAAAAGGAAGTAAGGATGATTGGTAGGGGATTGTGGGTATGTGGGATAGGAAAGCTGTGGAAGCTATGATCACCCCCGTACATAGACAGTAGTGATCAAGAACTTCCACAGCTCAAAGGTTAACGGGGATACTGCAGAAACGGAAAGGATACGAGGAAAGTTCCTGCAGTAGCTCAGGCGGCCAGGGTCGCGTCCCTATCTGTTTCTTCTTTCATGATCGGAAAGACCATAAAGTTGAAAACAGCCTTAGCCATTGAATCCATCTTGATCAACTTTCTATAATTTTATTGCCAAATATTTTTTAAATTAATTTAATTTTGTATTAAAAAGATAACTAACTAGCAGCTGTAGCCAAATGCCATTTAGCGCTTGTCTACATGTAGAATAGAAAACCAAATTATATGGGATTGACTAATATTTTTACACTTGTTAGTGTCATCCCCATACATTATGATTTCTATTCCTCTGTAGACAAGCGCTAAAGTGGCGTTTGGATAAAGGTAACTACTAAAACCACTCCAAAGCAGTTGCAAGTTCAACATTTTTCGTAGTTAGATCTTAAGAGTAATCTGCAAACAGCCGTGTCAAATCTAAATAAATATGGCAGATATCTGACATATCGTAATAATTACGCTTTAGAAAGGAAAATATTGTCATAAACAAAATCTTTTTTAAATACAATCTTGGCGTCGGGTTCTGCAAAGGTTATCAGGTAACATGAACTTGTTATTTTTAATGTGAAGCCTGTTCTTGATAACTTCGTTAATATTCTGCCACGTTAATTTAAGTTAATATAAATAAATATAGCATTGAGTCACTTTTGCGAAGGCGAAGAAATTGAGTGTATTTTACAATTAATGTCGTCAGTTATATTCTGTCTGGGCATCTTGTGTAAAAAGGACAAAATATTTCTTACTTTGAGCAAACTCCTGAACTATACGATATTACGGACCATTATGAAATAAAAATCTCAGTCCCTATGCGGAACCAGAACATACGACAATAGTCGCAATGATAACTTCCTCCTTTTTGAGAAGTCGGTTAAAATATACATGTAAGCTGTTAAAATACACATTTCTGTTTTTCAACAGACTTTTTTCTGAGATGTATCTTCGAATACTTTCTTATCTATAAGCTAATAGACAGCCATTGTTGCCTCTTTTGCTTAAAATGAGGTACAAAGCAATTAATTCTGACTTCCTCCGGACATGCCATGTCCCAGCCACAGCAATTATAAATTTAAAACAAGCGACCTGTCACTTTCTTCAGTTTCCGATAGTTGTGTGTTCGTGACAATGATTAGTATTGGTAATTTAAATTATTTACTAAGAGAAAACATTGGATATTTTGTTTTTACTTACTTTAAATTTTTCAAAATGATTTGTCTAAGAACACACTACATTTTATCTACATCCTTTGTCTTATCTGACACTCTACGAAATATGGAAATTGTGGCAGACTTGACATAAAAAGCTTGTTGCCACATTTGCCATAACTAAATCAAGTTCTTGACCGTAATACTAACTAACAAGATACTTAGATTTTCTATCTTGAAGAAAGTGTTAACATTCTTAAGATTCTCCCAGACCTATAATATCCTATAACTAATATTAATGGTCCCGTACAGTTCGGTTTCAGAGAAATTTCCTATACAGACCCTCCGATGGTGGTATGAACTCCCTGCCGTGATTTTCTCAGTAGGCTATAACATCCCTATGTTCTTCAAGAAGGGAATAAATAGGTTCTTTAAGGATCGGCAAACTATATTTAATGCCCCAAGTGTTGCATGCGTTAATAGACCACAGTAACCGCTTACCATCAAGTGAGCCGTATGCATTTTTTGCCATCGTTGTGGTATAAAAAAAAAACAAAATAACTACCAAATGCGAGACACATAATAATAAAACAATGTTCATCCATGTCGATTATTATTCACCACTTAAAGCCACAACTAAGCTAAGCATAAACATCTTAAATCCCACGTCCAGTAATGCAAATAAGCCATTAGACAAACAAAATACCACAATTATCATTAATCAAGCCAAGAATATAGTTTGAAACAACCTGAATAATATTTTAATTACCTTGTATGGTAATTACGAGGTACGATAGCTAAATGGTTGAATATTTAACATGTTTCAGTAATTAGTTTATTAATAGTTTACTTTCCATACTTGATTGGATCATATCTACAATGTACGTTAGATAGTCACTTAGCTAATTATCGTCCTACGTGGTAGTTTGCATCAGGTACTTATTCATTTGAATGCGCCATTCTCATAAAGGAGCCTCTGGATGCAGGTCGCTTCCAACCAGGCTATCTTCAAGTTTCTATTTAGCAGCAGACGTTTTCTGGCTGTGATGATAATAACCAATGCTCAAAAATTACAAAACAGGAATAGAGTCTATGCATTCTTCCCCAGTCAAACGTTTTAGATCATGCAGAATCTGGAAAGGAGTAAGACAAGGTAGAAACATTTTTTTAATTGCAACTAACTAGTTAATGACTTTTCTTTTGTCCATTCCAGACAAGTAGGAATCTCATCAAGTTTTCATCATAATCAGCCAGAATACGACACTGTACATCTCTCCAAATGCGTTGGGACAGTTTTTAGGTGCTTATGACTGGATTTCTACCTTGACAGTGATTAAATCACACTATGTTTGTCCGTCAATCACGCTGAAACTACAGAACGGATTTTTATGAAATTTGGTATAAAGGCTGGGTATGGGCTGACTTAGGTGGTAAGATAGCTTTTTATCCAGATTAGATGCTTCCATGGGATGAAACATGAATCATATTCTACGCGGACTAAGTCGCGGGATGACAAAAAGATGCCACTAAAGCTGGACTCTTAGTTTTCAGTTTAGTTCAACTTGCTAATATAGCTGCTCGTGAAAGAAGGGTGTACCTTGTAACTGGTCGACCTTTCCGCTTACTTGAGTAAATCGAAAATTTCTATTATTTTGGTCTCACGCAAAATCTCCAACTATATCTAGTTAGTTTAACAGAACTGGGTCTAACGCATCCTGCTGTGGCGTCCTACTTTAACACATGTTTAACATATCAGAACGTTCTCAATTGGATGGTCTGCCATTAACGTTGTGTGAGAAAACGCATTGAGCGTGATAAGTCATCATTGTGGTTCAAGTATACTTAATCCTAAACGAATAGTTATTGCTTAATAAAATATGGTCGCGTTTGGTAGTTAGTATTTGGCATATTATTGGTCGATCGATTTATCGATTACATAACATGTAATCGATACTTGTCATTATAAAGAGCTACTCAAAAACATGTCATCCTTATTTATTGATCGGAGAGAATTTTGTAAAAGCCTAAACTTACGTGGAAGCAATGTCTATAAATCTAAGATTCAAACTTCAATCTTCAAATTTTAGTTAGTCCTCAAATGTGACTTGTTAGTATGTTTATTGGTGACTGGCTTCTAAAATATTTAGTTTTCATTTTTATTATTTCTTTTACTACGCTATCTCACCTCACCATCATCCTTCTGACAATATCACACATCAACAGCCTCTAAATGCCCACTGCCGAACAAAGCCTCTTCTCACACGGAGGTCTGAGCATTAATTTTGAGATCTACTGAACCAATGACGTAATAACTACAATACAACGGTCAAATCGTTAACGATCTCATAAATACGTGTATAATGTTGGCTGGAAAGAGGCGGGAAAATGTAAAGGAAAAAAGGTTTTATAAAGAGATACACTTGGATGGGATTAAAAAGAAGGGGATTGTCAATTGTGAGGAGATTTTTAGATTATTGTTAAAAGTAAACATAAATGTAATTATTTTGTTAAATAATTACCTAATATTTAAAACATCATAAATTATTTTACTTTTATTTCTACGATTAAAACTTATTCAGTCCATTTATTCTGCAATTAACTAGTTAAACAAAATTCTAAGCCAATCTTCTAAACTTATTAAACACAAAAAAACAACACATCCTAGAGAAACATAGTAAATTGTAAGCAAACGCATTAACGTATTCAACCAATATACATAGATATATTTAGCGTTCTTTTGAATAAATTTAAATTTTAACGAGTCACGTTCTCGTATGGAATTACGTTTAAACAATTTGTTTTAAGAGTTCCTTCCAAGCTGTTCATTCCTATTTGTAGTTAGTCAGTTACTTAGTTCAGGATTGTTCTTCTATTTTCGATTTTGATTATATTAATTTAGCCTGCTTACGTACAATTTTTCGGTTCTTCTTTGAGTCGTGTTTACCTTTCAATAATATAAAGTCTAGTTTTCCTACTTTTGGTATTATTTTGACAGATATTTTGAGATCGGCAGATATTAAAAATCTTTTCTTAAAAAATCTTCATTGCCGTGCCATTTTCTCAACATTCCATTCCATATTCGCTAGCTAGTTGTATCCAAACCCCTTTTAGGGTTACTCAAAATAGTTGTTCATGATGTCATTCTACCATAAAGGTACGTAGGACCGGCTTCCTTTTTCCGTTGCCCTAAAAACACGACAAGTTGTAACTTGCAAACTGTGGTCTAGACGAAACATGATGTCATCACATAATTGACTGCAGAATCGAGACCCTGTATTCTGAAACCGCAAGCCACTCTCACTCTTAAAACAATTGCGTTTATGACTAATATGGTCCGCGATAACCGCAGTAGGCGTTAGAAAGTTAAAACTGGGCAAAGATGGTTTCTAAGGAAGATCAGGGGCATTATCTTGACGTAATAACGGATAAGTTGCGACTTGCGGATGGTTCTTTATGATTAGTCTGAATTAGCGGTTCTTGTTTTGCCCCGAGACACTTTCTGGTTCCTCGCATCATCATTAGTGTAAGCAAATCTAGAGCAATATTCACAAGGAATTTCTTAAGTATCTTTCCAGTAATTTTTATTGTCTCACTTTTTGTGCCGTGTCATTTGTGTGAGTTGCCATTTTGTCGGTTTTTGGGTGATGTAGGTACTAATCTTATAGCAATAGCAGTATCCTACGCAAGTATTTTAGATGGCAACAAAAATAATAAGTCTTGCACACGAAATGACGAAATAAATAACGAGATTGGCATTTGTTTTTGGCCAAGGAACTAACTACAGCGTGAAAATGCTTAAGCAATAGTTAACTTGAATTCTTTATACAGTTGTTGTTTAAAAGACGATCATACAGTTATTGTTTAAAAGACGATCAACTAATTACTTTCCTACCTTTCTTTACGTACCTGGAAAAACGTCCTTAACATTTTTTTCCTATTTACAAATTATCCTCTTCGCAATAATGAATCGCGTATTTCCTTCTTCAACGACGACTTTGGAGCAATGCCAGTCGGTTGCATCGATCTCATTACGGATGCGGTAACCGTGATAGGTTTGTATCCCTCACAATAGTCCATAAACGTGTCACTTATCGATTTTTACACCTGGCATTGAATTTTTCCAGCATTTGTAAAAACTTTTAGACCTCACTTCTATATATATATAATATATATAATAAGACTAGACTTCTTACCTTGAAGAAACCTGGATGGTTAAAAATTAAATCAAGAAGTTTGAAGACCTTTTTCAGTTCACATTGGAATGCTTCTTTTATTATATCTATGGGAATGTCTAATCCAATTTGAGCTGGAATAAATTGAGGAAGTTAATTTGTTTGGTTCCTCCTTTTTTATTTGATAGGCCGAAACAGAAACGTTTTCTTAAAGAACAGAACTGTTTCTGCGTCAGAAATAGCCGTTTTTTTTTAAGGGGGGAAAATCATCGAATGGCTGCTCCCGCCTCACCCGCCTGGGTGTTACATATGAGTTAAAATTATTACAGTATTAACAGAAATGTAGCAGTTTATCGGTCAAACTGATTGAAAGACTGACTGTATTGGTGAGTTCCGTAACAAACTATAACCAGATTCGATCTTTTTATTGATTTTATTGGACCTATAAAAGACTGGTAAAAATTGGGTGTTTTTTAGCTATAAGCCCATGTTATATTTCACATTTAAGCGTAGAAATAAATACTATCTTAGCAGATAGCAATGTAAACGGCACATCAGTGGAATATAAATGAACGGTACCATAGTTTTCACATAGAAAGTGCCATTCGTTATGCCCTTAGGACATTCGTAAATACTAAGTTTTTCCTACATGCATGGTGTATTAGAAATCTTCTCGTAAGTTATAATTTTGCAGACGGTAATTTATTGTGACGTGCAATTATTAAACAACTGCTTAGGTACCTAGTTAGGTTTTGTGAAATTTTCCTTTTATGCTAACTATACACCTTACGTTTCAATTGTACAGTCGAACTGTACAGTAGTGTACAATTAAATCGTAGGTCCACACAGCCGACACACCTTCAAGTAAACTGTACAATTCAACTGTATGCTCTACATAATATTAAATTATGTTGCGGGATGATATGAAGCCTCTTTTGCTAAACATGGAGATGATGAGAGATTCAGACTTAATTTTAGACTATAAGCAATTAGGTAACTAACTAGTTACCGAGAATTTGAATAGTTCGGTTTACTCAAGTAAATATACTGAGAAAAGGCTGAGCGACGTCGTCTCAACCGTGCACGCTGCTCATGAGGAAGAATCCCTCTATGACTCGAAACTAGTAGAGCTTTTATTAGTAAATTTAGGTACGTGAGGAAATCGTTATTTTTAGTTAATTCAGTATGTCCCACGATAGTTACTATAGAAACATTGTTAGGTACCTAGTTATCGAAAAACCTACACTTTTAGATGGAATAGTTAGAAGGATTTTAACGATAACCAGTTAAATTTAGTTACAAAGCTATAAAAATATAATTATAGAAATACCAATAAATTGCAACAATATTTATTGCCTTATCAATACTGAATGTTTATGTAGGTATTTATAAGTATTATTGTACACCAAGTTTTATATTGAATGAAGTCATTCAACAGTTTATAAATAAATAACATTTCATTGATTTAAATGTACGGGAAAATACAATAGGTACATAATTATGACCTACACAAAACATACAGTTTACATTCATTGTGATAACTTGTCGTTAAAGTAACCTATAATAACAGCAAATACTAATACAAGTCATCTTCAAAGAAAGGTATTTTCAGTCAGTTAAGCCCCTCATTGTATCATATGATGGACCAAAAGTCTACTTTATTTAAATTTAATATGCAAATTTTATAAAGGTGCAGCCTCAAATCTAAGTTCGCCAAACTGTAATGTTTAAGCTGATTCAAATATTCAATGTCAACAGCCCGTAACAAGCCTCCTTTACATAAAAGGGGTTCACATTTTAGAGATCACAGTTACTTAAATATATTGACGATTATTAGAGATAGAGTGTTAATTAGTGTTTTAGAAATGCACTTCAGACATCGGACAACCTAATACAAGATGTACTACATTAAGCAACTAAAATTTCTATATAACAATTCTACAAATCAACAATGAACAACATAAAGTATTTCTTTAATATGTTTTGTAATACAAAAAGCAATAAACAGTTATATTTATGTATTCTAACAGTTATTAGAACAGATGTTAGCAAGGATGTGGTGTGGGACATAATTACAACGCCTACATGCAACTGCCACACGCAGACCATATTCGGACACACTTGTGCAATGAAATCAAAATATATTCTGTTTGAATGCAAATATCAGTTTTACAACACTGATTTTGAATTATAATGTCATTTTTTTGTGTTGGTTTAACATAACATCACGCCTTTTATCCCCGAAATGATATGCAGAGGTGCACATTACGGTACTCAACGCCACTGACACAAAACTCACTTTTTTAGTAAAAGTTTTTTTATCTACATTCTTAGATATAAGAAAATTAATAGAATTAGATTTGTAATTATACTTTATTATTGGTAATAACAACCAGATTATTTTGGTCTCTCCAACACATACTGAAAGATTGAAAATATTTAGATTAACCTGGGATTTTTTTATTAATTAAGATGTTTATAAACATTTAATAAGTTTAACAGATGATGAATGAAACCTATTTTAGAAAATTAGATACAGCTATCAACTACTTAGAATAATAAACACTACATAATAATGAAAAATAAAGACAGAATAACTATGAAAAACTGTTTTTAATGAATGTTTAATAAAAACTGATGGGATTTTTTTTGCTTTTTTCACAGTCACCTAATACTAAAAAGAGTATGAGAGTATTATGATTTACTAATATAACTACTACAAAGAAAGTTTTATTAGAAGTTCTTAAAAGTTTAAAAATGCAAGTAACAAAACTTTTTGTGTTACCCATGCCGTCTCAATATAATATTCATGAAAAAAACATACAGCCTTTTGAGATTTTGCATCTGTAGGTAAATCATGGATAAAAGAATAAAATGTTTTTTAGTTAATTTTATACATTAAAAATCGTAATAAAGTACCGCAACTAAATAAATAAAAAACAATATACATTCAGATTACCACAGATAATAATTATGACAACGAAAAAGTTGACTTTTAAAAATCGAATCGAGGTCATCTGTGCCGACAAAAAAAAATGCAATGACAAAACCCAAGCAAATCAAGATAGTTACATTACTTGATGTCACGCGTTTATCAATCACAGATCAGGAAATGTATAAAAAAAACAGAACTTACCTCTATTATCCACGGTAACGATCCGGAAGTGCCTTTATATTGACAAAACTCACGAAAAAAACCACAAAAACAGAAAACCAAAACTTTATATTCACGGAACGATGACTAAACTCATGCAAATAATATTGCAATGTAATTACATAAGATATCACAGTCACGCACAACACTTATACGTTTATCGTTAATTAGTGTACTAATGTAAACAAAGGACGGCAAAGTTGGAAAAATTTTAAATGAAAATAAAATGTAAACAAAACAAACAAGCGAGACGCACCGATTAGTACCGAACATAAAACTGATTGGAAACAATGACGTGAGTATACTGGGTTGCCACTCTCACACTAAAAATTACCAACATCCCGTCACAGATTATTTATATCGTAAAATTTCGAATTAGACGCTTAAGAATTCTTTCTATTTGTCACAAGGTCTTTCAAATAATTATACAAGGTTTAATGATCCTTAATATAATAAAATCATTGTATCAATGAATATATTAAAATTAGTTCACGCATTTCGGCTAGCGTAGATGTCGCTTAACGTCTTATTAATTTTCCGCTACAGGTTTACAGGCGCAAATTGTAATGTTTCCAAGTTGAAATGAAAGATGGCGCTTTACTATTATTCTAGTTTCACTGTAAGTTTACAATTTCAGTTATCCTTCGTCATCGAGGGAATCCCAAGAAGACAAGCTACATGTGCTGGCATCAATTAGGAGACTTATATAAATGCACATGAATCTTAACGTTTGCAATGATAACATAACAAGACTGTCGTCTTGCGCGAACGTGTTTAGTTTATCTATAATAATTTATCGTACGTAAAATTTTAAATAAGTTGCTAAGTGCTTCGTGCGCTGTCATTTTGTACACTTTATTATAAAAGATAAAGTGCGCGCATATCAATCTGTACTGAATATAAAAACATAACACAAGGTGATAGTGCTCATTTTACGTTGACAATCTACTCTAGTGATAAGGGATGTTCATTCATAAAATCATGACCTATAGCAGCCGGCCCAACGGTTTATGGAAATGGAAAAGTGATAAATCCGTACCTAACAAGATAATAAAAGTTCGTAGGACTATTAAATGATAATAGACTTGATTTATCTAGCTTTTCTGGATAAATTGTGCGCTAAAACTTTGACTGTTGTTAATAAAAATCCGTAGGCCGCTGGGCCATCCTAAATTTGTTATATAAACTCGGTCTAGGTCAGAGGACAAACATTTTGTGCGAAGCTTTTGTTTCGGGAACAGTATGAACACCAATTATACCATTATCAACTTCCTGGCTTTCATCGGAATATTTCTTATGTAAGTATTAAATCACTTTATCTTTTACAAAAGTTCATTTATTTAGTACCTATCCAGTATTTAGAAGATACGCTCGTGTTCAATGTCAAGGTGTTGTCTTTTATTTTGCTTTCTTATTATTGCATGCACCGGTTCTTTCAGCTTTCCACCTATCAACACAGAGAGCTTAAGTTCGGAACTTTTAGCATTCGAAATTAAAATTCATTCTGTAATTTAATTTTAAAGGTTAACATTTTTTGCGGTTGATTTTTTATGATGTTTTCGAATAGATAAATGCATTGTACAATTTGCGGAGAGCGGATTTAAAGTAATTTTAGATAAGATCCCACGTGTGAGTTACACTTCCTTTTAAAGTAGATAAGTCGGAGGATTATATTTAAAAATATACTCATTTGTAATTTTTTTACTTATATATGTTAACTTAATATATGTATGTGTATGCGATGGGTATGAAAAGTATTCAGTTATATACTTTTAAAATACCTGTATGATAATAATTGCACATGATGCTCTATTCATTATACCTACCAACAATTTCTTCTATCTCGACGGTTCCTTTACAAACATACAAATTCACACACATATTACCTACGTCTAAAACCCGAACGATAATTTCTGGATAACACAAATAGTTGTTCTGTGCGAGAAATAAACCTGTGACGCGTTATGCAACAGGTTGCTCCAGCAGGGGCAGTTGTGGCTTCACCGGTTTTGCATACATTTTTGACTCCACACCATATCTCCTTTTTATATGGGTTGCTCATTCATTGCACTAAGCGTGTAGGTAGTTAAACAGTATCAAACTAAATCGCTTTTTTTATTAGGTAAAACCACATTCGCCAATGTAGTGCACGTAAATTAAAGAAATAGTGTAATATAGGTATTATTTAGCCCTTTCTTTCTAATATAACCAACTTTTGTTCACAACTTTTAATTTACGGGTTAAAAATAAGATTTTTGACCATATTTTATAGTCTGACGTCTTTTGCTGCATGATAGCTTCATTCGTCCGTTCATTACTCAGACACAGTGTCAATCTTAATGAGAAGTTAGAATTACCCAGAATTGACGATTTTTTTTACTGTTGGTAACCTTAACTAAACGGGGCCACTACAGATTATAAAATTAAATAAGTTATTATCGATTTCTAATTTTTGTCCAACATTTGTGTTATAACTTTCGTGAGACATACTAAATTAATTATTATTCTTTTCGGCTTACTCACGTAATTAATTGACGAGGAACTCGACTAGTTTCCAGCTATGGTAGAGGCTCATATTCATGACCACCATTGCGCGACCCGCGACGCGGCGACTGTCTCGCAACTAAAGACAGTCGCCACATTGTGAGACGACTCTAGACTAAAAGGTATTAAAATAATGGAGAATAATTATTGTTTAGTTGTGTCTAGGCATTAAGTTAAATGTCTAGATACTGACTTACATAAAACTAATTGCGTTTTGTTTACCCTGAATTTTTTTAAACGCCTCCGTAGACAGAAATACGCCGATGATGAGGCAACAGGAAAAAGATCACCTGATCTCCAAACGACAAGGCAGCAAACATTGTTAAATAAATTTTTCCCAATTGTTGATTGACGATAACGAATCAAGGAATGAATGAATCATGATAATGTAAAAACGATTGTATCAATTCTCATGAATTGCGTCTGCATAATTCTGTGGTTGTACTCACTTGTAGAGACGCGTTCACAATACATCTAGTATTTTGTTTTAAGGGGGGAAAACCATCGAATGACTGCTCCCGCCTGGGTGTGGCGGGAGGGAGTGTCAGACTCTTACTGACTTAAAACCACCTCGTTCCTTCTCCTGCGCGTCGAGCCGGAGCCCCGGTGACCCGTTAGGTTCTCCGCGACTCCAAATCGGCATCAGCGCTTCGCTGCCTCACGCGTCCCGCCTCCTCCTTAGCTAGCAATTAGCATGACTGCTTCGCAAAAGGAGGAGACGGCATCACAGTTCCCATCGCTCCGCATCATGGCCCGCACTAGGCCCGGACCCGAGAGGTCGCCATCGCCGATCACGTCCCTGAGGGCACGGCGGTGCTCAGCCCATGCAGGGCATTCCCCCGCTGTGTGTTCCACCGTGTACTCAGGGCGGTCCTCGCAGTAATGACACCCGGGCGCTTCCTCCCGCCCCATCAGACACAGGTACCTCCCAAAACTTCCATGTCCGGTAAGGACTTGCGTCAGACGGTAGGTGAGGTCGCCGTAGCGTCTCTTAAGCCACTCCTCAAAAAGGGCACTTTTCGCTGCGATGGCAGCGAGCCCACCCTTCGATTGCGACAGTCGTTGCTGCCATTCCGCCATGAGATACATCTTGTATACAGTTTAAATTATTCATAAAAGTAAGGTAATTTGAATGATTAATTTGAAATTATTTATTTATCTATACTATAGATTAATATAGTATATAATTTATATACTATATTATATACTATATATATAAAATAAAGTAGATAAATTAATATAGTATAGTATAGTATAGTATATATATCACTGGCCGAGTGCGACTGCCGGGCAAGGGGTCTTGGGATCGATTCCCGGATCGTACAAAGTATTACTGGTTTTTTTTGTAATAATCTCAGTAGTAACCCGGAGTTTGGAATTGTGCCCGGTATATGGCAATAGGCTCACCCCCTATTACATGGCACTCATAACATAAATAGTGAAAAGTGGATGTTACATTGGAAGTACAGTGGCATTAAATGCCATAATGTGCACCTCTGCCTACCCCTTCGGGGATAAAACACGTGATGATATGTCAAAGACACAGGAGCAAAGTTGCAAGTCAATCGGTTTTTACTGGAGAGTGTGCGTGTAAATTGTATAACTTGATTCCCTCATAATTTTACTTTGCACTATTGTAAATGAACTTTATCGGTCTTATTAATAAAAATCTCCTATTCCAAACTTATTCACAGATTAGTCTTGGACTAGCTAATCCCGGACTAACAAAGTATTAACTTCAGAATTGAATTCCTATTAATAAACGTGGAATAACCTCGGAATGACAATACTATCCTTAGACTAGGTTTAATCCGTTTATTATGGTAACCCAGAAATTTTAAAAGTAAAAAGACTGAGAAGGAGGTATGAAATCGTATGAAACCTATGAAATCACTGCTTTATTGACAGATGTATGTTAGCTTGACATCTTGACAAATTGCTGTCGCTGTCAGTTTTGTTTAAAAACGTTCGTCGAAATATTATTAACTTCTTATAATAAATACAATTCAATTTATAAATAACGAAAAACGAGCGAAAATCACAGCCCCACTATTAACTAGCGCAAAGAATAAAAGGTAAATACTTCCGATGCCTGTTAATTATGGCGTATCTTAACAAAGAAAAAATGTCTTCATATTGTTTATATATTTTTAGATTTCAGCCATAAAATTATAACGCCTCGGTTCCTAAATAATATTTTCAAATAATTGAAAATAAATCGTTAAGCACAAACACCAACACAATTAAGATGAAAGAGTGGGAGGAAATATTATACATACCTATACAAAGTAAGATTTTTTTCAGCATTTTTATTTTATTCCATTTGTTCAGATCAAATTTGTTCAGAGATAATAAGATCAAGCATGCAGCTGAATATGTAGGCAGTGTGTATTATGTTAACCTATAGTATCTGAATCACATAATGATATAGTTATTTGGCTAAACATTTTATCATATTTACATTCATTTTATGTACTTTTTAGGTTTATCGAGTTGAATAGCAGACGTGAGTTAAGTCAGCTGAAAATTCAGTAGAAAGCCATGAAGATTAATGCTTGAAAACAAGAAGCTAATACAACAGGCCACTTGGATTGATATTTACCTCTCCTCGGGCCTATATTCCGATTGCACTCAAAACTTTCAAATATGGTGGTATAAAGCCACCTCTTGCGTCACCAGCTAGACTATTTTTGACCATGTTAATAATAAAAACTGCAGTAAATCGGTATTTTGATTTCTCTTCTTCTTCACGTTTCTCTATCCTACTAATATTATATAAATACGAAAGATTGGATGTGTGACTTCTTCACATTAAAACGGCTGAAGGGATCGAGATGAAAATTGATACAGGGGTCTATTATTGTCTGGAACTCTAAAATGACACGAAGGCTTTTTATTCCACGGGAACGCGGGCGAAGCCGCTGGCAGAAAAGCTAGTCCTACACACTTCTATACTCGAAGTCGATTTTCAACCTCATCAACTCTAATTTCCTTTAATAACTCAGATGTTGAATAAAATAATATCTATCCATTTTACCACGTTTTACAATGATAGTATGACGTTTTATTGATAAAAAGTTGTTGCGTTTTTACGTAAAAATCGAATCCATACTAATATTAGAAATGAGAAAGTGTATGTGTCTGTAAGTTTGTTCGTCTTCCGCGACAAAACAAAGCGAATTGACGTGTTTTTAAGTTGAGATAAGTATTTGAGTGGATAGAGAGTGAGATGGGCTACTTTCTGTCTCTTTCTAGCCCCCTACTTCCCTAAAATGGTGGGTTTATATAAAGCGTTTCACAATTTTCAAGTAAGAAAGATTAAAATTGGTATTTCGACTATTTGTGACAAAAAACTTCGTGGTTTCATTTTTATGCAAATCTTACCCCAACTCCATAAAAGAACACGAGCGAAACCGTGGACAAAAGCTAGTATAGTAACTCATAATCTGCACTAATATTATAAATAAGAAAGATAATAGTTCTATCCCGGAAATCTCACGGGAAAGGACCTATGCTTTCATATTCCGGGACTCGTATCGTTTAAACCACTGAACCTATTTTATTGAAATTCAGTACAGCAGTGGTTTGCAACCCGGGAAAGGACATTGAATATTTTTTCTTACTCACGGGAATGTACACTACACGGATAAAACCTGTGCTGTACACGGATAAAACCTGTACTGTGCGAATGCTTATTATTTGAAATCACGAAAAATAATTCATTTTACAATAAATATAACAAGTACCGAATCGATTTTGATGAGATTTGTTAAAACGCATTAGAATTAACCTCGGAAAAGACTTATTCAAAAACTCACATTCTGCCAGAAGGCATTATAATACGCGAACGAAGTCGTGGGGGTATAGCTAGTCTTGTACCTGTATACTTAGTAATGCCGCAACGCAAGGAAATAGGTTATAATAAAATAGGTTTTATCTGATAAAGCCGTACACCACTCGATACTGGTCATCAAAACCATATTGGAAACTCGATGGAAACTCGGTTGTCAATAAAGAAGAAAAAAATATCTATCAACAAAATGTCAAAATGACACTAATCCAAGCTTACACCGTCGCTAAACCATGTGGCACCATGGACTAACTTTTATTCTCAGACTAACGTTGGAATAGCTTAGTCCGACGTTACTCCTTGATTATTAATACCGAATTTGACTATTCTGAGCCTAAACCATGGAGTAAAGTTATTCTTACTCTATTCTATGTTTATTAATAAGAGGGTATGAGCATAACCTCGTATTACGTCTATGAACGTGAGCACAGGCGCATCGTAAAATTAAATTTACAATTGTAAAACTAGACGTTATACTTACGTAATTGGAAACAACTTATACTGATGGTACTTATCAGATTTCGGATCCTCATGCTTAAGAAGCTTCTATAGGTACTACAAAACTACGAAAAGCTGAAATATCCATTGGTATAATATTTTGCACGCCTCGGGAATTGCACTTATGTATCTGCATCAACCGTAGAGGCTCCGGAGCAGATCTCCGGTGAGACCCGGTGCCTCCATTCAAGTGTTGAGGGTGCCCACCGGGTTGGTTAGTGAGGTAAAAATCGACACTCCCTAGTCTTTTATCCCCAAAAAGGCTACGCGCCTTTTGAAGGTTTCCCCCCCCCCCGTCATAAAAAAGGTATCTGCATTGAACTGACTAATGAGACTATGACAAGGGACAGTCTTATGTGGAAATTATCTGATATCCATGTACTTACTTAATGATTAATGTGTGAATGAATACGAATGTGAATCATAACACATGAGTAATATATTTTACATGATAAACATACGTCAAGTATGATATGATTTGTTTGGAGACCACGAGCCGGAAGGTGAAGCGTGGCCCGGCCCCATAGAAGTATCTTTAATATATCTGTGGCCGGTCCGTTAGGAGGACCGACGACATCGCCAGATTTGCGGGGAGCCAGTGAATGCAGGTGGCGAGTTGTCGTTCGCAGTGGAGGACCAAGGGGGCTTTTGTTAAGCAGTGCACGTTGATGATGATAACGAATAGTCAAATTCAATATTTTTTTCGAACTGTCAAAAACGACAGTTTTCTATGAATTTTGTAGTGACATTGTGTATTGTGACGTCACGTTTTTTAGCGTCAAACAGCAAAGTTATTTCTTAAAAATTTGTTTGAAATATACTAAAATTAAGTTGGTCATAATATCAATTAATGAAAGTGTGAATAGTTTTTAATATTCTATTGTATTGAACGGTCGAAATAATTTACTTTTGACGAAGGCAAGAACCCAATTACATATATGTATTTAATACGTTATAGTACGTTGCCATGGTAACGAGCGTGTTATCTCGCATACTTATTTAATTGTCCAGATAATTTAGCTCGTATTATGCTTCCATATTTGATTATAACATTTACATAACATCACGCTTTATATCTCCGAAGGGGTAAGCAAAGGTGCATAATTATTATCTATGGCACTTAATGTCACTGTACAGTACAACACTTTTCAAGCTTTCTTCTCTCAGGAAATGTCAGCCTAAGGGTGCAGTTCCATTGAGGCGGAGCGGAGCAGAGCGGAGAAGAGCTGTGCCGCGATTCACCAATCACATGGCTTGAAATCCACATCTCTTCTCCACTCTGCTGAATTGGTTGTAGTGGATTTCATAATAACTTTCTCTTATTTATTTATTTATTTATCTTTATTGGCCCACCAACAATACATTCTTACATTAAATAACAAACATTTAATTAAGATAACAGTAAAATGTTACAATCAATTACAGGCGAGCACCGCATTCTTTAAGAAAAAAAAAATCAATAATTGGATACAAAATTAGAATACAAGATGTTGGCTAAAAAATCAAATTAAGTTGCATTAATTTACATTAATAAATTAGCAATAAATTAATTGGAGGAAAAGAAAACGCTGCAATAGAATAATATGAAACCAAAGCCAAAATTAAAATCAAAATCAAAAACAAAATCAAAATTAAAATTAATTAAAATTAAATAACAAACAAATCAAACCCCAAATTACATCTTACTTCAAAATATATAAAGTCAATAATTTGCGGAACTTGCCAAATGAGTCTGAAAGCACATCTAGATCCCCGCAACTATTTACTAACTTGCACATTCGCGAAACAGCAGAATTTGCACCTAGCACGGTTCTTCGAAGGGGGGGATACAATAGAGTCACGGGAGCTCGAGGATACCTGGCGGGAACTCGAATTGATATTCTATTTAGTAATCGAGGACAGTCAATTTTGTTCCGGAGTATTTTGAATAAGAGTGTTGCATCGCTAATATCTCTTCGCTTCTCCAACGACATCATACCAAAGAGTGAAAGTCTTTCCTCATACGAACTTCTCTTTTTAGCCACTCCCGATGAATATGCCAAATGCCACAAGAATCTCTTCTGAATGCGCGCCATCCTCAAACTGTGTGCGGCGTAGTGTGGTCTCCATACAGGTCCACAATATTCCAGAACACTACGGACAATGCAATTATACAGCAGAATCTTTGTACGACTGTGCCTGAATAATTTGACGTTCCTCATAACAAATCCTAGCATTTTAGAAGCCTTTTTGGTTATGTTCTCGATGTGAGGCACAAATGTCAGTTCGCTGTCAAACAAAACTCCAAGATCCCTTATCTGGGTTACCTCTTGGACAATCGTACTATTCATGCAGTAAGCAGATGGTATAATGTTCTTTTTATTTCGGGAATATTTTACATGATAGCATTTCTTTATATTTAAATTCATGTTATTTTGATTGCACCATTGAACAAGTGAATCTATATCTTTCTGAAGTAATGCTGTATCATTAATTGAATTAATTGACCTACAAAATTTGAGGTCGTCTGCATACATATAGCATTCGGAGTACTGCAAGTGATGAGGGATGTCGTTAATAAATATGTTGAAAAGAATTGGGCCTAAATGTGAGCCCTGTGGAACTCCTGAGTTGATATCGTACTTTCGCGATCTAAAACCATTAACTGCAACAAAAAATTCTCGCTTCGTCAGGTATGATTTAATCCAATTATATAGATTGCCTGTTATTCCGTACGCCGACAGTTTATGTAATAGTATACTGTGCGAGACACTGTCAAAAGCCTTGCTAAAATCCGTGTAGATCACATCAACCTGTCCACTACGGTCAACTGCTTCTACTAGCGTTTCTCTTGACAATAACGAACGCATATACCTCTAATTAGAAAAAACTAAAATATACTTAAAACAAATTCGGTTCAGAAGCATAGTAAATAATTAAATTACAACAACGTTAACAGTCGGGACCTAATATTATTTTTATTCAAATAGGTTTTACCGTCTTTGTACGTATATAGGGTCCCAATGAACCAACCAGAGGGCTTGCCTATACAAGTTCATTTTACGCTTAAAGTAATCAAAACACAGATCGCGGTCTCTTTACTATTATTTCAAACATGTAATGAACTCGTGCCCTATGTACCTGGTATTCGGCGACGACTGTGGTACGTTTGAATGCAGGTTGTTATACAGATATAAAACCAACGCTATGACAAATTAAATATTGTTGCACAAACACTGTCTGCAATATGTTTAGATTTCGCACGACATAAGTGAGCACGGCAACGAATACCTATAGCCAATCATAACACTTAAATATCAAGACATCATCATCATCGTCATCGTCGGTCTGTGACTATTCCACAGCTGGCAAAGGTCTCAAAAGGTAATTGGGCCTCCAGTAACCTCACTCACACGACAAAATTACCTGGCGTTGTTTCATTTGTTTCGTTTCCATTCCATAAAATCTTCGTTTAACTTTGTTTTAAGTCGACATGTAACCACTAGTGGGTATTATTTTAGGTATATAGAATATATATATCATATAATTCTAGTAGGTATATTTTTTTTGTTGAAGGGTGTAAATTATCGAATGACTGCTCCCGCCTGAGTGTGGCAGAAGGGAGTGTCAGACTCTTACTGACTAAAAACCACCCCGTTCCTTTTTCTGCACATCGAGCCGGAGCCCCGGCAACCCGTTAGGTTCTCCGTGACTCCGAATCGGCATCGGCCCTATTGGGCCCCTATCTGTGGTGGTCTGATGGCTCTTTGAGAGATCGCCATCGCTGACCACTTCCCTAAGGGCACAGCGGTGCTCAGCCCACGCAGGGCATTCCTCTACTGTGTGTTCCACCGTAATTTTAGTAGGTATAGGTACATATAGGTAGTGCTTAAGATGTTTGAGAAACCATTCACATTAGTACTGAAAAGTCAAACGTGGTGAACATGTGTGATCGATCAATCACATTAAATGTTCCTCGAACCATGAAATATGACATCCTCGTTAATCGAAGTTATTATATTTCATACTAGCTGTTGCCCGCGACTTCGTCCGCGTACAATATGAATTTTAGAATATAACTTTTTTTTTGTTTCAATTTTCCAAAATAAAAGTAGCCAAGTGTGGGAGAGCCATGATTCGGCACGAATGGGCCGGCTCGACCGGAGTGATACCACGGCCTCACAGAAAACCGACGTGAAGCAACGCTTACGTTGTGTTTCGTAGTATGAGTGAGGTTACCGGAGGCCCAATTACCTTCCCCTTCCCCAATCTCCCCAATCCCTGAATCCCCAACGATCCTCAAACTCCTAATCTCCAAAAAGCCGGTGACGCACTTTTAACGCCTCTGGTGTTCCAGGTGTCCATGGGCGACGCCGATTGCTTACCATCAGGTGATCCGTCTGCTCGTTTACCGGCTTATGTATGCCATAAAAAAAGCCAATGTTAGCACATCAGCTACCTGCCAATAAAATTCTTGCAAATTCGGTCCAGCCGTAACAGAGATTAGTCAGCCAGACAAACAGATAAACAGACAGACAAACAAAAATTGTAAAAAATGGTATGTGTATCGTATGTAAAGGTAATATTCATACGCTTGTAGTAAAAAGCAGTTATTTTAATATTACAAACAGACACTCCAATTTTATTTATGTAAAGATTGATACAGTTTCTTAAAAGAACATGTGGGTACAGGGTTCCGTTCTCAGTATACTTTAAAGTGATGAGACAGCTAGACAGGATCATGTATGTCGAATCAATTGGCACTGCCGCAAAAAAAGTGACTTGCACAAAAAAACCATTTGTGTTATTCTCTGAATTATGTTATATCATTTAAGAGTTCTTTGTAAGTAGGTTGGTACTAATATACCTCTATTAGCTGTGTAACCCATTTTTTTTAGGGGAAAATCATCTTATGACTCCTCCCGCCTTCAGCGAGGCGAGGAGAGGAAATGTCAATCAGAATCTTACTAGCTAAAAACCGCCCCGTTGCTACTCCTTTTTTTAATTTTTTCGGACAACCATCGAATAACTGCCCCCTACTGGGTGAGGTGGGAGGGAGTGTCAGACTCTTACTGACTAAAAACCACCTCGTTCCTTCTCCTGCGCTTCGCGCAGCCTGCGCTCATCATTGGTCGAGATTATTCTCACAACCAATGACATGGCAGTTCGATCTTTTGAATGAAAGTTACAGAATAACTAACCGTTCTATCGTCTATATTTGAAATTCAAATTAAAAAAAATATTTATTTGCGTAAATAAGGTAGAGATAGTTCGTCATTTCATTTTAATGAATATCCAACGATCCACAAACTCCTAATCCCTAAAAGGCTGGTAACGCACTTGTAACGCCTCTGGTGTTCCAGGTGTTCATGGGCGACGCCGATTGCTTACCATCAGGTGATCCGTCTGCTCGTTTACCGGCTTATGCCATAAAAAATTATAATAACGTACCTCCTCTTATTTTGCCTTCAATGTCGGCGTGCAAAAATAATGTAGGCATTTACTTACACACTTGCCAAAATTATGTTAAAAATACTAGAACTTAAAAATGCACTCATCACTCCTCTGTCTCATACACAAGGTGTAGTTTTGAAACCGTGGCATTTCTCGGGGGCATGTCACAAAAGTCATAAAGGTTCAATTTAAAAGAAATCTTCGGGTCAATAGTTAAAAATACGGCTATAATAAATCGTTTATTGGAGTTTTATGGAATTAAGAATAATATCAATTATGTGTTTGGGTTTGTGTGAGTTACAAAACTATTTAGTTACAAGACGGCGGCGTGTACTTAGTTCGCACTTACGGATTTCCGTAATTTACAGAAAAATGAAAAATATTTATGTACAATTTTTTTATTGATTCCGACTAATCGATAGCCGAGTTACCTCCTAGAAAATGACGCGGCTTTAAAACAACACCTTGTATATGGGTGTCTACGACTACAAGTGGTGCCTTTTTATAGGCAATCCCTAAGATTACAAATTCAGCTTTTCTGATAACATCACTCCGGTCGAACCGGCCCGTTCGCTCCAAAGCATGACTAATGTATGTGCATTCGAACTGTAAAAAACAGTTTTTCAGTAAATCATAAGATATACGTATAAACTATATTTTCCTAATTGCGGAAACACCACAGATATATTAAAGAAGGAGATATGGTGTGGAGTCAAAAATGTACGCAAAACCGGTGAAGCCACAACTGCCCCTCCATAAAACTAATTTTACACACACAGCTTTGATAAAACAATACTACGAATAAGTGCACACACGCGGCATCGATAACTCAGTAATTCAAAAATAAGCCTTATTTTTTAAACGACAGCGCACATTCTCCTATGATTTACTCACACTAAAACAATTTGTCAATGTGTATGTTAGGGGTGGGATCTACCGACGCCGTAGTGACTTGACGGTATCGATAGCTCCCGATGAATATATCGATAAATTTATTACAAAGGTTTTGGAAATAAAGTAAAAACGACATGAAACCAACAAAATATCATTTAATTATTAAAAATATTTTATTTAAAAAAATATTACAAATCAAACGACAAGTTGCATGTAGTTATAATGATATAATTTGGATAAGGAGGTATCGCATTCTTGATTAATTAGTGAAGTTTTAATGTTGTATATTTTTCCATGACTGCTTTTATTAATAATATTATTTGGTTATTTATTGGGGACTGCTCTGTGAGTACAAAACTAACTATGCGATGCTGATCATTATAATGCATACAAAGATAATTGATGAAAATTAAATTAAAATACTATAACCATTACAAGTGAACTATTTGTAGTCGACTTTCTTGTCGATAGACTTTGATAAATTTCCACGACCACATCACTATCTCGCTCAAAGACGGCGGCTGAGCAGCGGACGCACCATGTGACATCGCGTCTTGATTGATGAGCGTTTTGTTAAGTCACTTTTACATTGGTGGTTTAGTTACTCAGTGTCACACTAGGGTGGTTGTAAAAGAGCAATGTATTAATGTAGACCTAATACAGTCGGAGTAATATAGAAAAATAAAAATAAAATAATAACTTGTTGTTTTTCGTGATTTTTAAGATAAATATTGTAAATATTTGTTTTTACGCATGATAACCGATGCCATGACTTCTACAGTTTTTGTTTTGGCGTACATATCTGCACGAAATCACTGCACAAGACGTATTTTATCATTTGTTGTACGATCGCGGGTGACAACAGACTAACTCGCGGTGACGGCCATATTTTCCTTCATTGAGCCGAACGCTCAAGTGCGAGCGTAACCGACACGCCCCCTTGCCACTTCTCCTTTTTTAATATTTCTGTGGGAAACACAGTCAATATTATGATGGTGATGCGTGATGCAATACCTAATACCTACACATAACATAATACGAAACCACCACTTATCATATGGTTTAAGAACGTATGTACCTACATCGTAAGTTAATTAAAAACTTCTAAAGTCATCAGGCCATGGTAACAGTTACCAGTATATTGACACAACCACATTACATACCATAAGAAAATTACGTATTTTATCCCCAGAGGGCAGAGGTGCACATTACGGCACTAATAATGCCACTGTACAATGTAACACCCACTTTTTACTATTTATGTAATAGGGGGTGAGCCTATTGCCATATACCGGCCACGTTTCCTGACTCCGTGCTAATACTGAGATTTTTTTTTTAAAACTCAGTAATACTTTGTCCGACCCGGGACTCGGTAGTCTCACTTGCGACTACTGGGCCAACGAGGCAGTTTAACTCAACCACGTAGTATCCAATTCCTATTCTATAATTAACTATGACCACATTGATCACCATTAGGGTTGGCACCCGTACTTTATAATAAAGTATTGTACGTTATTTAAGGTAATTGTACTTTATAAGAATAATAAAGTACACGAAAATACTTTATTTTTGCAAACTTCATTTCTATTAAAGTCGTAAGTATTTTTCGGTAAACTTATCGATTCGATATCGATATTTATCCATTTATGTTGTATCGATTTCGCCACTCGCCAGCGCCACTTAGACAATTTCTAGTAAAGATGCAATTGTTTATTATTTCAATGCAATTGTTTAGTAAAGATACTAATATACAACAAACTGCAAAAAGCAATAAAAATATATATTTTAAATATAATATGTACTAAATAAGAATAAATTGTACTTTATTTTTGTACTGTGTACTTGTTTTCTTACCTATAATCGTCAATGTACTTTATATACCAAAAAAAAGGTGGCAACCCTAATCACCATTCACCACCTAAATAGGTACTAAAACACAGTAAGTTATTATTGTACCTAATCAAAATCTTTGTTTTTCATGACTAACTGTCAATACATCATCAATCCTGTGACGTCACACATCACGTATGAAATGACGTAACAAAATATCACAATGACTACCTACTGTTATATTAATAGAGTACGATCACTAAAAATACTTATTTACAAGTAACCCCGTAACGTAAGAGGAAAATTATTCGTAAAACCACATTTAATTTAAATAAGTACCTACTCACTTACGTTGTAATGTTTATTTATGTTTCTATGTATGTGTAATTGGGTACTTGACAACTAGTCAAATTCAATACCTACTTTTTTTTTCGAACTGTCAAAAACGACAGTTTTTCTATGAATTTTGAACGAGATTGTGTATTGTGACGTCACGTTTTTTTAGCGTCAAACATCGTACCTATTTCTTAAAAAATTGCTATAAAATATTAAAATTAAGTTGGTCATAAAATTAATAAATGATAGTATTTCGTAATATTTTATTGTACCTCTATTGAACAGTCGAAATAAATTAAAATAAATGAATTTTGATCAAGGAATTCCCAATGTAAGTAGGTATAAAAAAGTCAATGGATTGACATTGACAACTGCCTTCGTTTTGTTCATTCATAATTCCTTAAGAATATTGTATTCTTTATGAAAAGAATGAAGAATATATGTAATATAATATAGTCGGTTAAAGATCAACGATTCATTTATCTCTTTAATGTATTTACATTAATAATAATACATTAAAGAGATAATTGATCTATAAATCTAAATCTCTTCACATGTAATCAAAACAAATATTTCTTTATTGTAGTAAACCCGTCGACGATCTCTCGTGTGCTGATAATGAGACTAGACTAGACTAGAAAAAGATGGCTAAGCATCAACTTATAAATGTACTAGACAGTGTCGCTAGTGTCTTTGGAACAGAGTTAATTTTCTTAGGTGAGAATTTGTTCCATTTTTATCCACTAGCACATTTTAAATTGGTCACGTAGTCTTCGATGCCCGGTGCGTATGCAGAGGCCTTAGTACGAGTTTGATTAACGTTTAAAGTATTCGAAACGAGTACGCATTCGGCACTCTGATTGGCCGGCGCCAATGAACCAACCAATCACAGCGCGGAACGCGTACTCGTTACGATTACTTTAAACGTAAAATAAACTCATAGTAAGGCCTCAGATCTCAGTTCGCATTAGTAGCGTTCGGATCGGACAGCCGTTCAGTTATCAATCGTGGTTATAGTCAGCAGCACGTATAGCAATTCACTCGCTCGTGCGCACTAAAGATTAAAATACGTTACAAAATTATTAAATTTAACTATAATAATAGTTATTTCAATATCGTGTTCACACAATTTCACTTGAAATCAACTTTGGAGTACATAAAGCTGGTATGTAAGTTTTTGTTTTTATGTATTTTGATTATAGAGCGGTAATGCCGGCCGGTACGGAGGTCTATGAATAGGTAATAACAAAATTTTGTAGTAAAGGACAATGCTCGCGACGTTTGAACAAAAAACTCAGGCTTGGCCCGAATGAAACTTATATCAGATTTCTAGCGTGATCCTATGATACAATCACACATTGACATATCTATGATGGCATTATCAAAATCGATGGTTAAATATAAGAAATATTGATTCCTTTATTTTTTGTGGCAGGTAATTTTAGGTGCCTAAAATATTAACAACGTGCATATTTATTTATATATTTATCTTTATTGGCCCACCAACAATACATTATTACATTAAACAACAAACATATAAATAAGATAACAGTAAAATGTTACAATCGATTACAGGCGAGCACCGCATTCTTTAAGAAATTAAATATATCAATAATTGGATACAAAAATAGAATATAAGATGTTGGCTAAAACAATCAAATTATGTTGCATTAATTTACATGAATAAATTAGCAATAGATTAATTAGAGGAAAAGAAAACGCTGCATATTATTACCGGACCAGTTTTTAGTTCTTTTAGACTTCATGGGAACATCAAAAATAGTGTATCAAGGAACTTTATTCAACTGTGAGTTAATAAAACTATGTTAACTGAACCGAATCTCCCATAGATACCTATAATAACTATTTTTAATATGGCCTGTGCAATCTCTTGTTGCCATTGCGCACGCACATAACTAGAGGTACAGTGACTCAATTATTACTCTTGCTTATGGAGCGTTTTAGTGATACATTATGATGAATATGTATTATCTCAAAAAAAAGGTAATCTGATTTTACGTATTTTCACACTAAAAAACAAGATTTAAAAAACCCCTGCCATTAACCAAGTTTGTGAGTTTGAGTGTGTATGTTTGCCACTGAATCACGTCGAAACTGCTAAAGGGATCGGGTTGAAATTTGGAACAGGGATAAACTATGGTTTGAAATAATAGTACATAGGTTACTTTTTATCCCACTGAGATACGGGCGAAGCGGTTAGAAGTTAGTAGATCAGAATCTTGCAGTATTCGATTCTGTCATGGAGGACGTTTTAAGGAAGGTTTGTTCTAGTCACAAATCAGTAATTATAGAGGTATGTGGCGATTTTAATATTAATTTAAGTATTAGTAAATAGTACTAGTAATATGGAATTGTTAAATATATTTGGATCATTTCATTTGAAAAATATTTTTTTTGGACCAACAAAGGTAAGTAATATCCTCTACCGCCACCTGTATTGATAATGTTTTCTGTAATTGTGACTACAAAGAAAACATATTAACTATAAATTGCTTGTCATACGGTCACTGTGGACTAATGGTTGAGTATAGCTCTTAGGTATTTACCTATGCTAAAAATAAGATTTCTAGACAAATTACGGTAAAAATTTGGAGAATTTGAGCAATTCTTTAGCTACTTAATTATGTATGAAATTATTTGATACTATTAATCTGAATAAATTCTACAACGATTTCTTTGAAATGTTAAACAAGGAATTTATAAATATTTTGCCAATAAAAATAAAGATATTCATACCAAATTTGTATTTAGCGTTTGGGCAACTGTAGGTATTTGTAAGAGTAGGGACTAGGACAGACTTTTTGAACTTTATGGAATGAATTTTTTTTGGAACCAATTTCATCAGTATGTAACACCTTATTCAAAAACCTTTAGACTAGTATGCAGAGGCGCAAGACGTATTTATATTAGTAATACAAAAATCAGCCGATGATAAGATAAAAACTAGGAAAGTTATACACAACGAGATTGGCAGGAAAAGATTAAGAAATTCAGAATTTGATTTAAATACCGAAAGGGGACAGATTTCATCAAACCTGTTTTGCCGGTTCTCAGCAAGGTTTTTGAAAAGTGGATGCTGACCAACAACAATACGGTTTCACTAAAGGTCGTTGCACAACTGACGCCGGGGTGTCTTTGATGAAGGAAATATTTGGTGCTTGTGACCTCTCAAAAGCATTTGATTGCGTTGACCACGAGACACTTTTGCTGAAATTAGATCACTACGGGATAAGAAACTCTGCGCTACGTCTTATGAAATCTTATTTAGAAGAAAGACAGTTAAAGGTTCATGTTAACAGTATTAAGTAGTATTAACTCACAGGGCTCTGGGATGAATATGGGCGTTCCTCAAGGTTCAATATTCTCTTTTTAGTTTTAATATAAATGATTTGCTATTCATATTCAAGAATGAACTAAGAATGGTGAATTCTGCAGATGAGAACAGCATTCGTTATTTTAAATAGATCGATGTGGAATTAGCACCTAGCTTCACCTAACTTCACTGACGGACTGACTGACAGACTATTATTTATTTTGTGTTTGTTGACGTTTCAAAAGTACTTCATTATGGTTTGATTGAAATAAATGATTTAACTTTGACTTTAGAGTCTAAATGCAAAAAAATCGTCTCGCGATTTCAATTGCATCCTGTAAGTATAACCATGACAATGTAGTAGTTGTGGACCTCGAGAAAATCCGGTCTGGTCCCAGGCCGGAGGTGGATGAACCTGGTACTTGATGTCCTTGAGTCTTGAGTTATTTCTTGACATGAATGAGAGGAATATTTTTGTCGACGAGAATGCAAATACAGACATCTGCAATACTGAATATATATTATTATTAAATGCTATTTAAGTAAACAAGTCCCAAACTTGGCACAGAACAATGTAGGTAATAATGTATTATGCATCGATTGCTTACCATCAGGTGATTCGATTGGCTTTTTGTCCTCCTGTTCCATAAAGTACATAAATGGATACAATTGGCTAGTTTCCTAGGTTTAAAATAAATTGTTTCAACTTTTCAATGCAATAAATAACACATAACATAACAACATAACATAACATCACGCCTTTTATCCCCGAAGGGGTAGGCAGAGGTGCACATTATGCCACTGTACAATGTAACACCCACTTTTCGCTATTTATGTTATGAGTCATATTAATAGGGGGTGAGCCTATTGCCATATATCGGGCACGATTTCAGACTCCGTGCTACTACTGAGATTTTTTTAAAACGCAGTAATACTTTGCCCGACCCGGGAATCGAACCCGAGACCCCTTGTCCGGCAGTCGCACTTGCGACCACTCGGTCAATTTACACAATTTATATAAAATAAAAGTCGATACCGATTTTTGACTATCACCTAACTGATTGTATTAAGTGTTCACATTTGACATTCCAATTTATATTTAGGCAGTATGAGAGATAAGGAAAATAAACAGAATAATACGCATATTTTATGCAATGAGAGCTAACAAGATGCAATTGACGACTTCCGTTCTGATTAAACTTGACAAATGCGCTCTACTTTAGGTTATTGACATTGTATTTAGAACTCTAATTATGACACACATAACATAACATAACATCACGCCTTTTATTCCCGAAGGGGTAGGCAGAGGTGCACATTATGCCACTGTACAATGTAACACCCACTTTTCGCACTTTACTGGGCACAATTCCAGACTCCATGCTACTCCTCAGATTTTTTTAAAACCCAGTTATACTTTTCAACACCCGGGAATGGAACCCGAGACCCCTTGCCCGGCAGTCGCACTTGCGACCACTCGGCCAACGATGCAGTATAACCGATCTCTGCTCGTTGTCTAAACAAAAAATAAAATAAATATTCGATCCGAAGTTTGCACCTGAGTGTCCCGCTTAGAAGGCCCCCGATTTCCCCACTACTTAAACGTTATGTCATGACGAAATTTAGCTTCGTATTCTAATAACTATTTTATTCAATAAATCAAGGACAAAACGACAATTTATGAAAATGATACCAGATCGATTTATCGCCCCCGAAACCCCCTAAATACAAAATTTCAAGACAACTGATGAAGCCGTCTCCGAGATCGTTGTATATCAAGAATGGCTCGTTTAAAAGTATTAGATGTCTCACAAATAATAACTAGTTTATTACTTTTAAACTACGTTTAAAAACACATACTTCAACCCCCTCTTGTCGGTTAATTAATGTATCTTAAGTGTAACAAATACTTTTCTGACAATCGCATCAAAATCGGCTGAGACAATCGCGAGATGACCGTGCACAAATATGAATGTACATTTTTGAATTCGGTTAAAAACACAACCTTTATATAGTACTCTGTGAAACTGTGACCTTTACTATGGGGGAAATCATCAAATGACTAATCCCGCCCTGGGTAAAGTGAGAAGGAGTATCAGACTCTTACGTACGGCGCGTCGCGTTACGCGCGCGCCTCAAAGAGCCATCAGACGACCACGGATCCGGCCCAATAGGCATGATGCCGATACGGAGCCGCGGCTTAACGATCTACCGGGGCCCCGGCTCGAATTGCAGGAGAAGGAACGGGGTGGTTTTTAGTCAATAAGAGACACTCCCTCCCGCCTCACCCACGCGGGAGCAGTCATTCGATGTTTTGCCCCCTTAAAAAACTGGCTAAAAATCACTGCGTTCCAATTCCTTCCTTGAGCCAGGCCGAGGTCTGTCAATCTGTCATTGCCACAGATCTTTTATCACATCTATCAGCATTGCGGTTGATTCGCAAGTTGCGAGTCGCAACGATCCAATTGTACTAACAATACGTAAATAACATGACTAAAAAGGAACTAGATCCACTTTAGTCAAGTCATTCGGGACATATTTACCGCACATAAATATGTAGCATATTTCGGTGACTCATATTAATTTATAGATTCTTATTTTTATTACAATGTACGGTGAGCATCCAACGTTGATGAACAGATTTAGATTTTTTTAAATCGATGTACACCATAGCATACGTAAATTGGCGAACATGTTAAGCACCTTAACTCATTGAGTACCGTCTTTTTAGACACAATTATAGAACAATAGGTTGCGGTCGGGCACGGCCGCTTGGTGTTTGACAGTTTAAATGCAACGCAAGATAATTATTTATTTTTGGTGCTTGTCATATTGACCGATCTACGCAATACAGTGTACCTACTGCGATTTTTAAAATCGAAATGTGTTCATCAACTTTTGATGCTGACCGTACCTATCCAATGAATTAGTAAAGTTATGCTCATTACAAAAAAATACTAGTATTTACGCCAGATTCAACAACAGTCCCCGAGAAACTGTGTAGTAGGTATATTTAATCTCGAAAACCATAATACTATAGTTCAATTAGTCGTGCTATTCTGCATTTCAAAACTAATCGCCTAGTCACACTTTACAAAAAAATATACGAATAAAATGTCAAAATGCCAAAACCAAAAATGTCAAAATGACCTGACATTCTTCTCACTTCCGTCGTCACTTAGTGGCGCAAGTGTCGCAGTTACTTATTTTTTGGAAAACAATATTTTACTTCAAATACCTTAAATAAAACCTTATTATGTGATTACAAGAAGTACCTTATTTTTTTTTCTTACCACTGGTTTACATTGTGAAAATATTCATTTCTTCATTAGTAACTTTTAAAAATAAGAAAAAAAATATGTACACCTTAAAATATACTACAACTAATAGAGGAAATTAAATAAATATAAAGAAAAGGAAAGAAAACAAAAAAAATGTCAAATCTCAATTGACTAAATAATTTTGGCTGCATTTTCCTTGTCGTGATAATTGACATTGCATAATATTTTATGGTATTGTTTAACCTACCGTCCTACACAAAATCGCTTCGCTTCTAGTATTATAAAATGTTATTATAATAGTCTTCATATAAATATAATAGTCTTTAGTTCATATTTGGAGCTGAGTTTTCCGAGCGACGCCATAAATCAAATCGAAATGAATTTTGTACGAAGTTCTGTATTGTGTCGTCACGTTTTTTTAGCGTCAAACAGCGTACTTATTTCTTAAAAATTTGGTAGAAAAATACTAAAATTAAGGTTTTTTTTTATTGGGACAAGCCCGCCACAACCTCCCAAAACCGCTGCAACTCCTGTAAGCCAGGATCTACAGTAGATACAACCATGAAAACACCGGAACACTGAAGTCCGGCGCGTCCCAGGGACATGAGTAACTGTCTTGGTTCCCGCAACGAAGTGAATCAGAAGATATTGTAAGAGGAGAAGAAGAAAAAACTATGGTTTTCACTTCCCTCGGTGAATTACTGCAGGAGATAGAATGAATTAAGCCTAAAGGCACAAAGAAGAGACTGTACAACTGGGTGAAGCCCAGTCGCCAAGCTCCACGGAAATTTGACTAAAAACTAAGTGGGTCCTATGTGTGAGCTGATACTTGCTTCCAATAATAGGTATGGCAAAAACGCCTAAAAGCACGGAAATTGGTTCGTCCACAAGGTCCGTATAATAAACTACACCTGACGAAACAATTAAATTATTTAACATAGTGTTACGTTCATATTGCCAGAGATCACACTCCCAGAGTATGTGATGGGCCGACTGCTCGTATCGCAACTCCTCTGTCGAACATTGGCACCATGGTGAATCAATAAGTTTAAATAAGAACAATTTGCTTTTAAAGTTGCCGTGGCCAGTAAGAAATTGGGCAACACAGTGATCCACCTCCAACCATGTCCTCTCCAGCCGCTCATGCACGGATGGGAAGAACTGATACAGGTGGCGGCCCTTAATAGAAGATGCCCATCTACACTGCCATTCGGTTATAAGCTCGCCCCAAACGTTCGTCACTGGCTTAAACAATCTATCAATTTTATTTCTATCACGTTGTGCTAGAAAGCTTGCTGACAAATTAGGCCTCGCACTGTAGTCATAAAATCAATAAATGAAATTGTGATTATTTTTTACATTGAACAGTAGAAATAGATTTTTAGTTTTGATTAAGGAAAGTACCCAATAATTGAGTTTGTGACGTCATTTTATGTTATCTGTATCTAGTTACGTAGCCAATTATAATTTTGCGTCTAACAATGTACAGAACTTTAGAGATATGGACACTAACTAGGTCCCGCACACCACACGTAATTGGCATGGAACATTTTCCTGGCCGAATTAATAGAGATTATGGCAACTGATAATGAATGTGGTTCTAATTAATTCGGTTTCTTAATTATTTCTGGGTTCAATTGTGTGCCTCAACGTTGACCATAATCTGGTTACTTAGTTAGTTCTTTAGAACACGATCGGACAAGTTACCAGTATTATAAAAGCGAAACTAAGCATCGTGTTTTGCGCTCGCCTCAAAGAGCCATCAGACCACCACAGATGGGGCCCAACAGGGCTGATGCCGATACGTAGCTGCGGAGAATATAAAAGGTTACTAGGGCTCCGGCTCGAAATGCTCAAGTAGAAGCGGGGTGGTTTTTAGTCAGTAACAGTCTGACTCTCTCTCCTGTTTCACCAGGGCGCTAGAAGTCATTCGATGATTATCCTCCCTTAAAATAGGTGTTTTATCTCTAACTGCCGATATCAATTACCAATTAACCCAAAGTCTGGATTTTTTTAAAGGGAATAATCATCGAATGTCTTCGACACTCTCCCGCCCCACCCAGGCGGGAGAGAATGTCAAACTCTTACTGACTAAAACCACCCTGTTCCTACTCCTGAACTTCAAGTCGAAGCCCCGGTAATCCGTTAAGTTCTCCGCGGCTCCACCCAAAGTCTGGGTATGGATCTATTTTTATCATTAGTTGAATGGTGTTTCTGTCTAAATTGATATTAATCCACATGTTTTGGAAATTGGCAATAGGTAAATAAGTTTTATCTACTTAACCAGTGTTTTTATATATACTTTGGTACATAGAAAAAAATGTTTTTGAGGAAAAATGTAGGAAAAATTACGTACGACATTAATTAGGCTTGGCAGTCCACCCACGGTACACTTTTGCAGCGCGTCGAGTGGTCGTATAAATATACATACAACGATACACAAGAGCGTATCTGTTGGCGACGAGCCGTGTAGTGTTTAGTATACTCCAACCTCTTGCCAAGTCAACACGTGTTTTGTGTTTAATTGTTTTATACATATTTTATCGTGTCTGTTTACTTTTATATCTGATTCCTTCCCGTGTCACTGAATAGATTTTTTACTTTGTTTTTGTTTAGAAAAGTGGTTTAGTGTTCCAAATTATTGTACAATTATGTAAGTACCTAATCTTACTAATATTATAAACTAGCTGTGACCCGCGACTTCGTCCGCGTGATATAGCGACTTCTGTATAAATTGGGTTTTTAAATTAGTCATTGCTAAGATATATTCTACGGCTGTATGACTGTAACAATCGATTCATTACCTAGGTTATATTTATTGAGAAATGAATTTATTTTGGCATTTATCGCACAGAGGTTTTACCCATACAGTGCCCGTCTCGTGAGGTTTCAGTGATAAAACTATTCTATGTTTGCAAATCAATATTGTATCGCATTTCAATCAAATAGACAGGGATTTTAACACACAGTTCCCAGCTTCGTGGCCGGGGTTTACGGGTTGAAAACTTTTAGATGTCCTTTCCCGGGTCTCAAACTAGTCTCTATGTGAAATATGGCTGAAATCGATAATAATGATCTCAATCCGAAGTCTTTGAATTGATGCACGCTACACAACTTCAACTGTATAGTTTTTACCCTAGTGAATAGGATGTTTATGGGCAGATGTGCTCCATCATAGGCCGCATCATCGGTTACCATCACGCGAGATAGTGGTCAAATTTCGGCCTATCAAATATAAATAAAAAAAAACTGTACAGTCAGACTGAACAGTTAGATCGTAAGGCATGTAGGCTAACCGAGCGAACGGCGCGTCGCGTTCCGCGCGCGCCTCAAAGAGCCATCAGACCACCACAGATGGGGCCCAATAGGGCCAATGCTGATTCGGAGTCGCGGAGAACCTAACGGGTAACCGGGGCTCCGGCTCGGCGTGCAGGAGAAGGAACGGGGTGGTTTTTAGTCTGTAAGAGTCTGACACTCCCTCCCGCCTCACCCAGGCGGGAGCAGTCATTCGATGATTTCCCCCCCTTAAAAAAAGGCTTGTAAGCTGTATGGACCTTTTTTTTTTGGTGACGGCATAAAAGGCATCTAGCTGCTTTGGGGTGAAAAAACTGATAAGCATGGGATGTCATGGGATTTTTACATCATGAATTTTATCGCCGAAATGATAGGCAGACGTGCACACACATCGTGCCACTGCACAATATAACAAACACCCACTTTTCACTATTTATGAGTCCCATGTAATAGGGGGTGAGCCTATTGCCATATACCGGACACTATTCCAGACTCCGTCCTACTACTATTGCGGCAGTTGTTTTATAGGTGGGATTGGGGTATTAGGGTATTATACCTTTAATCATGTATAAATATTTAGAATATTATGGATATTATTTTGGAACTTCTATATCTATGTATATATTAAAAAAAAAGAATTTTCGTTCGTTAGTCTCGCTAAAAACACGAGAACGGCTGCACCGATTTGACTAATTTTGATCTTGAAATATTCGTGGAAGTCCAGGGACGGTTTGAAACGTCAGAAAAAGAATTTTTTAGGCGGTACAAATTTGGCTGGGACAGCTAGTTATTTCTATATTTGAATGGGACCATTTCTATATTCAATGAGTATCTTAATTTGTAGAGGTATATTGTATCGCGCCTTCTCTTGGGGAAATACCAGTTTGATACTGGTATATAATAATACATAATATTTGTTCTTACGTTTCGTCTTATCACGAGGAAAGGTCAGACTGTAGTCAGGCGTAACAGACAACTTGTATACCAATATTATAGAAATCTGATAAGTATTTATCTTAGTAAAGGGATCACGATGACAGGGTATGAAAATGAAAAATCTAATTAGTCCGTCAGTTAGGTAATGAAAAAATATAAGACACTTCAAATCAAATCAAAAATAAAAAAATGTTTATTTCGTTATTACACGTTACAAAGTTACACAGTAGGTGGCGTCTCCTTTTAAGCATATAAATGCCTGTACCAGGAGGCGCCGCTCTTTTATATCATACAAGTGTAATACGTTACACAAACATAACATACATAACATACCATCACGCCTTTTATCCCCGAAGGGGTAAGCAGAGGTGCACATTATGCCACTGTACAAAGTAACACCCACTTTTCACTATTTATGTTATGAGTCCCATGTAATAGGGGGTGAGCCTATTGCCATACACCGGGCACATTTCCAGACTCCGTGCTACTACTGAGATTTTTAATACTTTGCCCGACCCGGGAATCGCACCCGAGACCCCTTGCCCGGCAGTCGCACTTGCGACCAACGAGGCAGTCACGTTACAATAGTGAAAATGAATAATTGAAAGTCTAGTTATATCATAAATTCATAAGTCTGTTGGTGAGTGTGTGTGTGTGTGTGGCTATGTGTGTGAGAGTGTGCGTGCGTGTGTGCTTGTGTGCGGCTGTATGTGTTTTTGTGAGTGAAAGTGTGTGTGGAAGGTTGTTTTACATGCAGTTAGGTTTTTGTAAATAGGAAAAGCTTAATTTAGATTTAATTTTTATTTATTTATTTAACAGTAGATTCTCTGTTTCATCATAACATAACTAGTTTATCCAGTTCAACAGTAACGATTTACATTATTTAAACGGTTTAGCATAGATATGTATTTCTTTATTTATTTTATTATATAAGTAAGTCGAGCGTCTATCGTACTGAAATTTAGCAAATTCTGTCTTCACCCGAGCGGTGCAAGCAACATTGTGTTTTCTTCTTCTTCTACCTAAAATTCTAGAATCTAATGGTATGGTTTTATGTTTTTTTAGTACTATGTGTAAAATATATAATTTTTGGATTGATAATAGCTTACTAATTTGGTATAGCTCGAAAGCGGGAAAATTCCTTTTCCTGAAGTACATTACCTTTACTAATGTCCGTTGTGCTCTTTCAACTCAAAAAAAAACGTGTCTTACGTGGGCCTCCCCAAATACAATATATTATCACTGATTGGACTAGCGAGATATACACTTCATTTAGAAGGTTTTTTGATTCGCCACTCTTAGGGACTACATTTATTTATTTATTTATTTATAAGCACATGTATAATTTTACAGCACAAGCCAAAAAAACATTATACAGTTAAACAATAAAAAAAATGTTACTTATTTACTATTTTACACTTACGTAACAGGTATCTTATAAATAAGGAACGATAATTATAATTACTTAAAACTAATTCATCAGTCGTCCATCTTCTCGCAAAATCTTACACATTCACGACATACATCCTTCCATCTCGCTACATGACGCAGAGTTTTGAAAATCCAAATGAACTTACGTATTCTCGCAGTAATTTTTTCGATTTGAGGGTACCAGGACAAGCTTTGATCCAATCCACACCTAAATACTTGACGTGGTTGACTGTACTTAAGATTGGACAGTTACAATTGCGATTTGCTACACTCCTACATTCATGTATTTTAATGTTGAAATCATGTTCTGGTTGGACATTTTTATATATTAAGAAGCATATGTAATTAGTTTTGCTTGTGTTTAATGTTAGAAGGTTGGTTTTCAGCCATGAAGCTACTTGTAACAAACCATTTTCAGCGCTGATTTTGGCTTCAGCCCAGTTTGAGCCAGTAAAGACAATTGCGGTGTCGTCGGCATACGAAAAAAATGTTGGCATTATTGATTGACATGTTACATAAGTCGTTAATGTAAATGAGAAATAAGGTTGTTCCCAAAACGTTTCCTTGGGGTACACCGTAAATAACATCAACCTCCCTACTGACGTAATTCTCTAGGTTAACTTTCTGTTTTCTGTTTGTTAAATAATCTGTAAATATAGCTAGTTGTGTTTCTCTAATACCAATTATCTCTAATTTTTGGACAAGAATGGGAATAGAGATCGTGTCGAAGGCCTTTTTTAGGTCAATAAAACAGATAAGCACCTAGTTCCTTTGTCAAGTTCTTTTGTAAGTAAAGAAGTTAAAGATGTGATAGCATCTTCCGTAGAGATACCTCGTCTAAAGCCAAATTGGGATGGAGATAGAATGTTGTTGGTTTGAAGGTAATTTAATAATCTGCAATTTATAAGTTTTTCTAATATTTTTGCTATAATAGGAATAACAGAAATTGGTCTATAATTGTTGATATCACCCTCCTTTCCATTGTTGTATATAGGGGTTATTATTGATTTTTTAAGGAGCTAGGGAAGATGCCTTGCGTAAAACAAAGATTAGCCAGATGTGTTAAAATTGATATTATTTCATTCTTAACATGTTTTAACTACCAAGTAGAGATATTGTCCCATCCTGGGGCACTATCCGATTTTAGAGAGTTAATAATAGAGTTTATTTCATTGTTATCTGTATCCAGAAGAACAAAAGATTTAGAGAGACTAGGTAAAGAACGTAGATAAAGATTTACGTCATTCTGGGTTACTTTTTGTTGGATATCATTTGCAAGTTGGTTACCGATATTTGCAAAATATTGATTTATGAAGTTTGCTGATTCCACTGGTGATGCTTTCAGATTAGTTAATTCAGTATTCGTTGTAGTACATTTATTTGTATAGGTGATGGTTCTCAGGTTTTTCCAAAGTAATTTATTATTGTTTAATGATTTAGCTAAAAGGTTTCTTTCATATATTTTTTTTTATTAGTTTGTTGCAATAGTTTCTATAACGAGCATAATTATGTAATTTTTTTTTAATTTCATTATGCGGGTCGTCTCGAGATTGTTTTTGAAGCTTGTTACGATTCTTTATACATCTTAATATGCCTTCCGTGATCCAGGGTTTAATGACACTTATTTATTTTATTTTGTCGTATAACTGCCTCGTTAGCCGAGTGGTCTCAAATGCGACTGCCGGGCAAAGGGTCTCGGGTTCGATTCCTGGATCGGGCAAAGTATCACTTGGTTTTTTCAAAAAGCATAGTAGTAACACGGAGTCTGGAATTGTGGTGTAGGCTGACCCCCTATTACATGGTACTCATTACATAAATAGTGAAAAATGGGTGTTACATCGTACAGTGGCATTAAACTGTCAAACACCAAGCGGTCACCGGTGACTGCAACCTATTGTTCTATAATTGTGTCTATAATGACGGTACTCGACGAGTTAAGTGCCGTAGGTAATGTGCACCTCTGCCTACCCCTTCGGGGATAAAAGGCATGCTGGCATGATGTTATGTTATTTTGTTTAGGTATAAGACGCCCGCTTCTCATGCATGAGAGTGCGGGAAGCATTGTGAGAAAACCTGGACTTATAATTTCTAATTATATTTCATACTAGCTGACCCGGCAAACTTCGTACGGCCTAAAAGTATTCTCTCACCTTTTAAACCTTCCCTAGACTTCCACGAACCTATCAAGACCAAAATTAGCCAAATCAGTTCAGCCGTTCTCGAGTTTTAGCGAGACTAACGAATAGAAATTCATTTTTATTTATATAGATTATAATTTCTAATTATAAGTTAATGTAATCGTATAACAAAACAATACTAAGACTCTGTTGCACCAACTTACTTTAACAATGACAATTTTACAGAACATTTAGCTAATTACTCAAACAGATGGACATGGACAGACACGGCTTCACACGAATATATACATACTTAACCACTTTACAATGGCCTGCCTTTGTATATTCCTTCAGCACAATTCAGGGGTTATACTAATTTGGATAGCTTTATGTGTGGGTTTATGCTTTGATTTGTTTAACATTTGGTAGCAGTCTGATTTAATAATATTGCAGTAGGTATCATTAAATTTGATTTGTCCGCTTAGCAAAGAAGCAAAATGAACGTAACATAATATGTAACAGTATGTGATATTTTGTTTTGTTTTTCCAAGATTGGACAACATACAGCTGGATCTAAGAAGCTGGCATTTATTTGTCATGAACCGACATACCTACTTATTATCGTTGAGGAGTATAGGAGAGGACTATGAGATTTGTTTTTTTTATTCTATTGTTTTAGCAACATTATGAAATCAATGTTGTACAATTTTGTTACCATTGTAGTAGTGGTAGGCTAAGGCCTCTTGTGTTTTATGTATGAGTACGTTACCGGTCTTTCGGAGTGGAGTAATTGGGGAAACCGGTCTTTTTGCCCACAAGCACAGCTACACAAGCTGTAAAAAATTAGACGTCCAATCATGTGATGCTAGTCAATTGAAAGAAAAACGAGAGGATTTTTTATGGCATTAGCCGAGAAACGAGCAGACGAATCACCTGATTGTAAGCAATCGGCGTCACCCATGAACACCCGGAACACCAGGGGCGCTACAAGTGCCTTACCGGCCTTCTGGGGATTAGAAATTTGAGTTTTGTTGAAGATTCAGGGATTAGGGAAATAAGCTCACTTACACAACGAAATACAATACGTAAGCGTTATTTCACGTCGATAAAACGCATGTTCATAATACATACATATATGAATAACGCATGTATTGTTTCAGTTCACATCCCAGTTGGTGCAAAGGCTTCGTGGTATTTGAAGTAGAAAGAGCAGATCAGGAGGTTCAATCTTCTTTGTGGAGAAGGGTCAGAAGAATGACTGAGTTACAAGAATTTGTAGATGGCGACGACCTTGGGTCAGGTGCATCGTAAGTCAATTCCGATTTTGTTTCTTATTCCTAAGACATAACTCTCACAGTCATAAGTGTGGGAGAGCCATGCTTCGGCACGAATGAGCCGGCTTAACCGGAGTGATACCACGGCCTCACAGAAAACCGACGTGAAGCAACGCTTGTGCGTTGTGTTTCGTCGTGTGAGTGAGGTTACCGGAGGCCCAATTACCTCCCCTTCCCCAATCTCCCCAATCCCTAAATCCCCAACGACCTTCAAACTCCTAATCCCCAAAAAGCCGGTAACGCACTTGTAACGCCCCTGGTGTTCCAGGTGTCCATGGGCGACGCCGATTGCTTACCATCAGGTGATCCGTCTGCTTGTTTACCGGCTTATGCCATAAAAAAAGTCATGTACAAATACAAGTGAAATGGGTACTTGACAGCCGGGCCACATCGTTACGCCTGTCACAGACCTGGCATGAGATAATATCAATATATAATTGCATCGCATCGCAAATTTCATTTCTCTTAGAGTAACTAGTCTCAAGAGCTAAACAATGCCTTAATACCTAGTCCAAACACGTCTATCGTTAAAAACTAGAAACACATAAATTTTTGATAATAGCCTAAAAACAGGATGGCTCTGATTTTGTTTGTGTAGTACATTTTTGTTGATGGAAAATCTGATTTGAGAATTTCTATTTCAGTTTGGATGGCAAACGACATATTGATCTCAAACCTGAGAATACTGACGGCGAAACGATTTACGCAAAACCAGAAGATAATTTGTCAAGACATAATAGTAATGATTCTAGCAATGATACTTCCGATACTTCTGCCTTGGCCGAGTGTGATGATTGTTCGGTTATTCCAATTTCACGTTCAAAGGTAAGCTCTTTTAAAGGATAGAGCGGCAAGTGAGCAAACAATCAACTGATGGTAAGCAATCGGCCCCGCCCATAAACACCCGCAGCACCGAGGATTTAACCTTTTTTTTAAAAAGGAAAATCATTAAATCACATCCAATCCCGCCTACGGTGAGGCGAGAGGGAGTGTCAGACTCATATTGACTAAACCACCCAGTTCCTGACTTTACGCCGGAGCCTCGTTAACCCAGGGCCTTAACTTGCTATTACAAGTGGACCGTAAACCAAAATCAATCAAAATAAATTCGAGACGCTTATCGTTCATTCAGCGAGTCTGTCAACCATAGACAGCCATAGATCATTTCGTTGCGGGATCTAAGACAGTTATGACATACATGTCCCTGGGACGCGCCGGACTTCAGTGTTCCGGTGTTTTCATGGTTGTATCTACTGTAGAGGTGTGATGAGAGTTGTGGTGGGCTTGTCCCATAAAAAATATAGACAGTCAAGTTGTAATCAAATACTAAGTAATTTATTAATCCACTGTATGTTAAGTAAGTATTTTCTTTTTCTTTCAGTCGTTCGCTGACTAAGTGCAGTACCTTCTCATCGGGAGGATATTGACATAACTTTTTGGAAGACTCAAGTTGCACAACAACTACTCTATGTGATCCACAAATTGTCGTGTATGTCAAAATATGTGTTTGTGAACACAGATACGACACAAGACTTTTAAGTAAAATATGTATTTTTGAAAAAAAGGCTCCAGTCGTATTGGGGCGGAACCGCGGCGGTTTATTGAATAGAAATACCAAATCACATTTGGCATTCAGTTTCATTTTTCACAAAACCGCTGTGTTTACGCTATGGTTATTGGACCCTTAAAATAGATAGACTGTACCTCTACCTGCAATACATACATTCTATTTTATTTTATAGTAGTTGGTAAGCAAATATATTTAATTATTTAGTTACTGTATCATTTAAATTTATGTAAAAATTAAGGATTGTGTATTCCTAAGACGAAAAAAACCACAATTATTTTACCTAATCCTTATTTAAAGTTAGTATTTTTCCTGTATTCACTAGTCAATTTAGTTTTTTAGTTTAATTTTAACCGCTTTTAATGATAAAATTGCAAAAAGTAAAAGTTAAAAACATATAAAAGTTTTAGGTAATAATAATTGATTCGTTAAGTTATAGACAAAAAATAAGACAAAACGGATAAAAAGTATAAAGTCACATATTAAGTATTGTATTTAATTAAAGTTATTATTTAAATATGCTATAAAGTGAAGGCCCACCTCTATTACCGACATGGAAATCATATAAATACCGTAGTGCTATTCTATAAATGTAAACTCATTCTCGAAAAACAAATCGCAATAAACAATGTCACAAAAATGTCACAATGCCAAAATCCAAAATGTCAATTTGCTCCCCTGGTATAATTCTACTCACTTCCGTCATCACTCTGTGGCGCTAGTGTCGAACCCACTTAGACCTATTGTCCCAATATTATCCCCTTAAACCGCACCCGCACGTCACGTCCTGTGCACGCTTTTGTCAATTGACGATTGCAAGACGAATACTTGCGTATTGCGTAGAAACAATCTAAACAAATCCACCTATTGTTATTTGTACCTTGCGTGCATTCGTCAAAGGCGTCATGGATACTAGGCCTTATTAACAGAAAACGTTTAATGTCACTGCGCATTTAGAAATGACGTTGCAAAATAACTTTTAGATTGGCACGGCTACTGAATGATGTCTATCCCTCTAAACCCACTTCTAAGATGTCTAACTATTCGGGGATTAACTCCCAAGTCCCCAAGCTGTCACCGGTGACCACTCTCCACCACCCACTCCATAATACACCTTATTTCCGACGTTTAGAGACTACTTTTGTATTAAATAATGTTGTGGTTTTTCATAATTGTGGAGTTATATGACTTACTGACTGACTGACAAACGGTGAAGGAAAACATTGTGGGGAAACCTGAGCATATAACTTCTGAAACTTAGCTCGTTTAAGGAAATAAACTAAATCGTCTTCATATATTGGTATATAATTATAATATATGGATGTTTTTGATAAGTGATAGCCAGTGTTAAGCTCTTCTAAAGGACAAAATCGTTCTATGCATGCTTGTCAAATTGAAAAATTTTATTTTGTAAAATTGGAATATTCTGGTAAATTGGAAATTTTATAAAATTAAATATTACCTACTAATGCGTAAAATTCTAAACTTTCCTGTTGGAAACATTCCAATTTTACAAAACAAATGTATTTGACTGACAAATATCCCGATAATAACATTATTTTATCAGTATTAAATAAAATATAGAATTCAATTAGTGAATTAAATATGATTTGTGTCATTTTCATTGTACCTCAATGAAATAATTCACTGTCATGCCTCGAATATTATACTAAGAATATTTATTAAATTTACGAAACTTAATGTGTGTTTTTTTTCTAAACAATTCTACTTCCTACTAGATATAAATATACTCTCACTAGCTAATAGAAAAGTCAATAGGCTTCACCCATGGACACCCGCAACGCTCATTGAGGCTTTAAAAGTGCGTTACCGGCCTTTTGGGGATTAGGAATTTGATGATTGTTAAGGATTCAGGGATTAGGGAGATTGGATTGGAGAGGGGGAGGGGATAATTGGGCCTCAGGTAACCCGCGACGAAACACAACGCGAGCGTTGTTTCACGTCGGTTTTCTGTATTCGTCAGTAACTTAAGTAAAGTTCACGATAGATGTAATTAAAATAATTTTACTTAATAAATTAACAACATTTTATTTATTAAATTATCTTTTTCATTACTTAATTATATAATAATCTCTTTGCGTACATTAAAATATTGGTCCATTGGTCCTTGGCGGCGGTGCTATTTAGTTTTCGAAAATAGGCCAGTACACGATTCTGGGACCGTTAGGGTCGTACGTACGAACAACTTTTAATCCACTGAGCTGAAACAATATAAAGTATAAGTACATATTAAAATTTAATATTGTAGCTATGTTTGTATACATAGGCGGATCTGAAGTCCTAGTTCGTCTGTCTTTCTATTTAGCTATAAAATTACTCGCCATTTGACTAAAAAAATATATCATAAACTAGCTTCTGCCCGCGGCTTCGTACGCACTATCCTGTTTCTCACGTTCCTATTCGTGATTTTCAGTAAAAAGTAAAATAAAAGTAAACCTTGCATAAAATGTACCCTTAAGCTTCCTCCCCACCAATTGTCATCCAAATCGATTAAACGCAGAGAGCGCCCTGGCCAAGCACCTCATAGCGGCCCCATATTTTTTGCACCGCTGTCACTCTAAGGGCACGCGTGTCTCGCGGCGCCCCTCGGTAACCTGGCGCCCTAGCCTTGCCCAGTTTGTCTTAGAGATAATACGACGCTGAAAGACACAGGAGAATATGTCGTTTTTAAAAAATTAGGAAAATTAAGTCACCTTTTTGGGTTTCGTAATGGACCGTATTTGAACATAAATACGTGAGTCAGCATCATCTTTTGGAGACAGTTCGTTTTTAATCTTGGGCGCATTGTCATCCTCCCTAGAAGAGAAAACATTGTTTTTGAAAAATGGATAATAAGATTAATCAGCCTCCACACAGAGTTTCTTTTTTAATGCTACAGTTCGTGCTAATTACTCAGTGCTTTCTCTCTGGATTTGTATCTGAAATAAATGTTTTATTTTTTCTATGGCGCAGGGCGGCAAACGAGCAGACGATTCACGTGATGGTAAGCAATCGACGCCGCCCATTCTCACGCAACTCCATACCATACAAGTGTATTGAAGGCCTTTTGAGGATAGCGAATTGAGATTGGTAATAGAGTATAGTATAGTTCATATACCATGAACAGGGTGCTTACTCTTGAAACCAATCTCAATGTCAATGCAATTTCAATCCAATAAAATCTCAATAATTATTCAATGTCAAAACGATACAACCACAATCGTAGCTGTTAAAATAGCATTTAGAGTACGGGATATAAAGCCAAACTCAATATCATTTAGTTCATTCAATATCCACGCAATACGGATGCAATGGGCGCTAGTGTTGCACCTCAAGAGTACGAAATTTCGCAATACCAATGTCGATCGATCGGAATTGGATTCAAGAGTAAGCCACCTGGTCCGATTTGAATAATTATTCTTGTGTTGGAGGCTATAAAACATCACGCTATCCTTTAATGAGTGGCGACATTTAGTGAACGAAATCGAAATGAGTCACGGTCCTCAGCAGTGAGGGAATCGACTAAGAAGAAGAACATATATAATTGGAGCTGTGCGGCGAGTGCAACCAGCGGGAATAACTAGTTCATAAATGTATTGAACCAACATGCAAGGTCCAGCGAGACAGTCTCCGTCCTGTGGCGGTCTGATATCATTTTGTTCATTTGTCTCCGACTTATTGTGGTCCCAGAAATTTCTTTTCACTTGCTCATCCGGGTTGACGACCAGAATCCTGTAACTCTGAACTTTCGGGGAACAGCTGCTGCAATAGGAATACTTTGTTAAAAACAAATAATCATCAGCATCATCAACAGCTTATAAGTGGCCACTGCTGACCAAAGGCGGGAAGAGGCACGCAGAAGGTTTGAGCATTAGGTAATCACCACGCTTGCTCAATGCGGGTTAGCGATTTCGACTCCGTTTTATTACTGAACATAACATAACTTTTATTCTCGAAGGGCTAGGCAGAGGTGCACATTACGGCACTTAATGCCGCAATAACTGAGCCATTTAAAAAAAAACATGTTTGACGCAGTGACTGGGCAACTGTTATTACTGTGTATTTCGATTTCAAAACTATTCTATGATACACAAATACTTTTGTTCCGTATCTAGGTGCAATGTGTCTGAATTTGAATATCTCCACTTACGACCAAGGAGAAAATGCCAAAGTAACTAGGCAACGTTTCTGTTTTAAAAAATAAACAAAGAAAATATGAAAAGTTAATATTAAGTTACTAACATGAATAGAATACAGATTACAACGATGGTGTTGAAAATAAGTTTATTTGAAGACATTTTGCTGTTTCCTAATCGAAGCTTAGATCCTTAATGGTGGAAATTAAGAGTTCTCCGCTATTTATACTCGTCTGTCCTATATAAATGCTAATCTCCAATGATCGATTCATTATTATTTATTAAAAATTAATGTTAGATAATTCGTTCGTCACTCCCGATTCCCGAATATATTAATACTTATTTGGTCACTCGACTTTGACTGCCAGAAGTCAGGTAACATTTGTAGTAACAACAACGCCATGACTTAGCCACCATGACATAAGCCAGTTTCCGGCTTGTCGGGTTGCAAGCATTTGTATTTAGCCTGAGTTTACTAAAATATAACTTAGTTTTTAAAACGTCATTGCGCCCCACTAGGATTTTCTCCTGTGTCGTGGGTGCATTTACAAACATACGAGTTCACAAACACAAGACACCCAGACCCGTAACAACAATCTGTAGATCACACAAACAGTTAATCCGTGGGGAATCGAACTGTGAGAGGAACTTCTTTAATTCACAACCCGACTCCGTGCCTCAACACGTTTAAGTAGTTTGAAAGAAATGGTATCCCAGGATTTTAACACGTAGTTCCCGATTCGGTGGGGTTTCCGGGTTAAAACTTATCTAGGCCCTTTCTTCGGTGGTATCAAACTACCATTTTACAGAATTTTAGTCGAATAGGTTTAGTACTGTAAAAGAAATGGTATCCCGGGATTTTAACGCCTAGTTCCCGTTCCCGTGGGATTTTTGGGATAAAACCTGTCTAGGTTCTTTCTCGGGTCTCAAACATCACTCTGCGGGATTTCAGTCAAATAGGTTAAGTAGTTTAAAAAAAGTAGCATCCCGGAATTTTAACACGTAGTTCCTGGTTTCTGATGGCTCTTTGAGGCACGCGTTGAACGCGACGCGCCGTACGCTTGGGCCTGGTATATAAAATATTTACCACTTGACATCTAGGGAGCCGTGAAAAGCTTCATACATATATGAGGAAAACGTAAACTGTGAAATCAAAATAAGAAGTGGTTTCTTCTTGGAAACAGATTGCTAAGAAGGAGAAAAATAAAAAGAAAATATGAGGAAAGATGAATGTGAAAACTAGTATTACCTAACTTTGTTTTAGGTAGTTTTAGAATTGTAGCTGATAGCTGTTAAGGTATGTTATGTGCGTCTGTCATGTACTGTTAGGTTGGTGAACACCACGGTGGCATTAACCTATTTAACTGAAATCCAGCACAAAGATAGTTTGAAACCCGAAAAGAGACTTAGGTAAGTTTTATTTCAGAAACCCCACGGGACGGAATGGAAGCCTGTTTGCCTCAAATTCCATACAATGGTAGATTGAATCCCAAAAGGAAAAATGATTTATTCTGGACACCCTAAAGGAAAGCGAACTACATTGTTATGGCTAGTGTATAATATGTATACTGTTATTGTGCTTTTAATAAATTAGAAAATAAACTTGCAGATATAGGAACTGTACTGGTAAAACCGACTACACTGCGTGTCAGATAAATCTCGACGGAGATTGGGGTGAATTATATAACAACTTTCTATAATAAAAATCCTACGGAAACAAGATCTATGTGCTTAAAATAGAACTTGAGTGCACGGTTGGCGCAGTGGTTGGGCTACTGACTGCCGCGCAACGTGTCGCGGGTTCGATTCCCGCCCGGAACAATACTTTGTGTAATCCACTGATTGTTGTTCCGCGTCTGGGTGTCATGTGTATGTGAACTTGTATGTTTGTAAACGCACCCACGACACAGGAGAAAATCCTAGTCTGGGGCAACGTTTTTTTTATAAAAAAGACCTACAATTTTATGTCGGTATTTTGTTCTAAGGTAAGCTTTTGTAAGGGATAGTGCCGTAAGCGCGCAAACAGTCACCTGATGGTAAGCAAACGGCGCCGTCCATGATGCAGCACCACCGAGGTTTTAGCCATTCATTTAAGGGAGACCATCATACAATCACTTCTCCCACCTTAGGTGAGGCGAGAGGGAGTGTCAGACACTTATTGACTAAAAACCACCCCTTTCCTAACTTTGCGACGGAGCCCCGTTAACCCAGGGCCTTAATTTGATATTACAATTGGACTGTAACGCAGATTTGTTAAGCCATAGATCAATTCGTTGCAGGATCCAAGACAGTTAGGACTGTTGTGACTGTTCCGGTGTTTACATGGTTGTATCTACTGTATGTAGATCCTGGCTTACAACAGTTGCAGCGGTTTCGAGAGGTTGTGGGGGGCTTGTCCCATAAAAAATCACAGTCAGGCAAATTGTAATTAAATACTAATTGATTAATTCATTGTATGCTAAATAAGTATTTTCTTATTTTTTCAGTCGTTTGCTGACTAAGTACTACCTTCTCATCGGGAGATTATTGACATAACTTTTTGGAAAACTCAATTGACTCAAACTGATTCAATTCCCGCACAACAACAAGTCTATGTAATCCACAAATTGTTGTGTATGTCAAATAATGTGTTTGTAAACAAACCTATGACACAAGACAGTGCCTGAAGGATATAATACTTTTAAGTAAATTATGTATTTTTGAAAAAAAGGCTTCAGTCGTATTGGGGCGGAACCTCGGCGGCTTATTGAATAGGAAAACAAACTCGAATTTGGAAATCTGTTACATTTTTCATAAAACCGCCGTGTTTACGGAATGATGTGATTGGACCCTTAAATATAGATAATGAAGATAGACGTACAGTCTATCTTCATACATACCTGCAATACATACATTCTATTTTATTTTATAGTAGTTGGTAAGTAGATATATTTACTATAATATCATACATATTTCTGTACCTATAGATACAAATTTGTGCATTTCTGAGACGATAAAATTTTTCGTCCGGTTCCAGGTGTAAAAAACCCACAATTATATTAACTAATGTTTATTTAAAGTTATTATCTTTCCTGTATTCACTAGTCAATTTAGTTTCGTAGTTAAATGTTAAAATTGCAAAAAGTAAGAGATAAATATAAAAGTTCTAGGTAATAATAATTGATTCGTTGCAACGTTAAATTAAAGACAAAAAATAAGACAAATCGCATATTTCATTATAAAAATTAACATATTAAGTTTGTATTGTATCAAATTTAAAATCTATAAAGTGAAGGCCCATCTCCATTACCGACATGGACATCATATCAATACCGTAGTGCTATTCTATAAATGTAAACTTTTCTCGAAAAACAAATCGCAATAAACAATGTAACAAAAATGTCACAATGCCAAAATCCAAAATGTCAAAATGCTCCCCTGGTATAATCCTACTCACTCACTGTCGTCATCATCGGGTGGCGTTAGTGTCGGACCCACTTAGTCCTATTGACCCAATATTATCCCCTTAAACCGCACCCGCACGCCATGTCCTGTGCACGCTTTTATCAATTGACGATTGCAAGACGAATACTTGTATATTGCGTAGAAACAATCAAAACAAATTCGCCTATCGTTATTTGTACGTTGCGTGCATTCGTCAAAAGCCGCGTCATGGACACCAGGCCTTATTGCCAGAAAACGTTTAAAGTCACTGCGGATTTAGAAATGACTTTGCAAATTAACTTTCAGAATGGCACGACTAGTAAAAGACGTCTATCCCTCTAAACCCTATCCTATATGAATAGTTAGTATTTGGGAATTAACTACGGAGTCCCCAAGCTGTCACCGGTTACCACTCACCGCCTACTCCATAATATTTAATATTTCCAACATTTATGTAGTTAGATACTATTTTTGAATGAACAAATGTTGTGGATTTTTCATAATCGTGGAATTATATTCTAAGATTATGTATTACCTACATAGTAATAAAAATCAGTTTGTGTATTAGTTAACAATAACGGTTTACTCACTAATAAGCGTCCATTGTGATTTAAAACTAGTAGAGCTTTCCTCAATTTAATGTTTGATGTGAATAATGTCGTGGTGGCCCGGAGGCTTCTTAACATGCCGTCGCCCGCCGAGCCGTTCGAAACCTACCAACGGCAAGTACCAATGTGACTTTTTCCGAGTTATATGTACTTTCTAAGATTATCTAGACACCACTGACAAACGGTGAAGGAAAACATCGTGGGGAAAAGTGGGCTTATAATTTCTGAAACTTACTTCGTTTAAGCAAATAAACTAACTCGTCTTTATATATCCGTATATATATATATATATATATAGGTAGGTATAGATGTTTTTAATAAGTGTTAGCCAGTGTTCTAGAAGCTCTTCTAAAAGACAAAATCGGTCTATGCATACTTGTAAAATTGTATTTTATATAATTGGAATGCTTCAAATATTTTGGTAAATTCGAAACTTTATAGATACGCTTACTAGTTCGTAAGTTTGTAAACTTTCCTGTTGGAAGCATACCAATTTTACAGAACAATGTATTTGACTGACAATTATCCCGATAATAACATTATTTTATCAGTATTAGACAATTATAGAATGTAATTAATGTATTAAGTATGTTTTATGTCATTTTCATTGTAACTGAATGAAATAATTCATTATAATGCCTCGAATGTAATAAGAATATGTATATTAAAGTTACGAAACTTAAGCTCGTCGAGTACCGTCATTATAGACACAATTATAGAACAATAGGTTGCGGTTTTGACTGTTGACGGTTTTTTCTAAACCATTCTACTTCCTACTAGATATAATATACTCTCACTAGCTAAAAGAAAAGTCAACCGGCGTCACGTATGTACACCTGCAACTCTAGAGGCGGCAGGCGCAACTAGAGATTAGGAATTTGAGGATTGTTAGGGATTCAGGGATTGAGGAGATTGGATTGGGGAGGGGGTGGAATAATTGGCCCTCCAGTAACCTCACTCTCACGACGAAACACAATGCAAGCGTTGTTTCACGTCGGTTTTCCTGTGTTCGTCAGCAACTTAACTAAAGTTCACGATAGATGTAAATAAAACAATTTTACTTAATAAATTAATAACATTTTATTTAATAAGTTATCATTTCCATTACTTAATTATATAATAATCTCTTTGCGTACATTAAAATATTGGTCCATTGGTCCTTGGCGGCGGTGCTAGTTAGTTTTCGAAAATAGGCCAGTACACGATTCTGGGATCGTTATGGTCGTACGTACGAACAACTTTTAATCCACCGAGCTGAAACAATATAAAGTATATGTACATATTAAAAGTGAATATTGTAGCTATGTATATAGGTATAGTACCTCTATATATACAGAAAGACGTACTAGGCCCACAGAACCACCTATGTATCTGAGGGCCTAGTATGTCTTTCTGTTTAGCTATAAAATTACTCGCTATTTGACTAAAATACCAGGGTAGTCCGAATTATGCATAAAATTAACAAATTATGGTTTCAGACATTTAAATATGTCATAAACTAGCTTCTGCCTGCGCCTGATTTTCTGTAAAAAGTAAAATAAAAGTAAGCCTTGCATAAAATGTACCCTTAAGCTTCCTCCCCACCAATTGTCATCCAATTCGATTAAACGCAGAGAGCGCCCTGGCCAAGCACCTCATAGCGGCCCCATATTTTGCTCCGCTGTCACTATAAGGGCACGCGTGTCTCGCGGCGCCCCTCGGTAACCTGGCGCCCATAGCCTTGCCCAGTTTGTCTTAGGGATAATATGACTCTGAATGACACAGGAAAACATGTCGTTTTTAAAAAGATAGGAAAATTAAGTCACCTTCTTGGGTTTCGCACTGGACCGTAATTGAACATAAATACGTGAGTCAGCATCATCTTTTGGAGACAGTTCGTTTTTATTCTTGGGCGCATTGTCATTCCCCCTAGAAGAGAAAACATTGTTTTTGAAAAATGGATAATAAGATTAATCAGCCTCCACACAGAGTTTCTTTTTCAATGCTACAGTTCGTGCTAATTACTCAGTGCTTTCTCTCTGGATTTGTATCTGAAATAAATGTTTTATTTTTTCCAACCAATTGAAACCAATCTCAATGTCAATGCAATTTCAATCCAATAAAATCTCAATAATTATTCAATGTCAAAACGATACAACCACAATCGTAGCTGTTAAAATAGCATTTAGAGTACGGGATATAAAGCCAAACTCAATATCATTTAGTTCATTCAATATCAACGCAATACGGATGCAATGGGCGCTAGTGTTGCACCTCAAGAGTACGAAATTTCGCAATACCAATGTCGATCGATCGGAATTGGATTCAAGAGTAAGCCACCTGGTCCGATTTGAATAATTATTCTTGTATTGGAGGCTATAAAACATCACGCTATCCTTTAATGAGTGGCGACATTTAGTGAACGAAATCGAAATGAGTCACGGTCCTCAGCAGTGAGGAAATCGACTAAGAAGAAGAACATATATAATTGGAGCTGTGCGGCGAGTGCAACCAGCGGGAATAACTAGTTAATAAATGTATTGAGCCAACATGCAAGGTCCAGCGAGACAGTCTCCGTCCTGTGGCGGTCTGTTATCATTTTGTTCATTTGTCTCCGACTTATTGTGGTCCCAGAAATTTCTTTTCACTTGCTCATCCGGGTTGACGACCAGAATCCTGTAACTCTGAACTTTCGGGGAACAGCTGCTGCAATAGGAATACTTTGTTAAAAACAAATAATCATCAGCATCATCAACAGCTTATAAGTGGCCACTGCTGACCAAAGGCGGGAAGAGGCACGCAGAAGGTTTGAGCATTAGGTAATCACCACGCTTGCTCAATGCGGGTTAGCGATTTCGACTCCGTTTTATTACTGAACATAACATAACTTTTATTCTCGAAGGGCTAGGCAGAGGTGCACATTACGGCACTTAATGCCGCAATAACTGAGCCATTTAAAAAAAACATGTTTGACGCAGTGTCTGGGCAACTGTTATTACTGTATGTTTCGATTTCAAAACTATTCTATGATACACAAATACTTTTGTTCCGTATCTAGGTGCAATGTGTCTGAATTTGAATATCTCCACTTACGACCCAGGAGAAAATGCCAAAGTAACTAGGCAACGTTTCTGTTTTAAAAAATAAACAAAGAAAATATGAAAAGTTAATATTAAGTTACTCACATGAATAGAATACAGATTACAACGATGGTGTTGAAAATAAGTTTATTTGAAGACATTTTGCTGTTTCCTAATCGAAGCTTAGATCCTTAATGTTGGAAATTAAGAGTTCTCCGCTATTTATACTCGTCTGTCCTATATAAATGCTAATCTCCAATGATCGATTCATTATTATTTATTAAAAATTAATGTTAGATAATTCGTTCGTCACTCCCGATTCCCGAATATATTAATACTACTTTTATTCACTCGACTTTGACTGTCAGAAAACAGGTATTAAAATGACATTGTGGTTTTCACAGACGTACTGGGTGCTTACTCTTGAAACCAATCTCAATGTCAATGCAATTTCAATCGAATAAAATCTCAATAATATTCAATGTCAAAACGATACAACCACAATCGAAGCTGTTAATATAGCATTTAAAGTACGGGATATAAAGCCAAACTCAATACCATTTAATTCATTCAAAATCCACGCACTACGGATGCAATGGTTGCTAGTGTTGTAACTTAAGAGTACGAAATTTCGCAATACCAATGTCGATCGGTTGGAATTGGATTCAAGAGTAAGCCACCAGATCAGACATTGATTCCGGGAATTGCACAACTTGATTCGCCCTAGTCATTTCCATCATCGTAGCACAAGACAATCGGCGAAGCGTCACCGGTTGATCTATAGATGTCCCACCACGCACGAAGCGCTTCGCATCAAGCTCTCTTGTGCGTACTGCTAAGGAGTGGAATTCTTTACTAGTCAGTGTTTCCTGAAGTCTTCAAGGCCCGTGTAAATAGGTTGCTTATGGGACGACGTGCTCCATTGTAGACCGCATCATGGCTTACCACCAGGCGAGATAGTGGTCAAACGTCAGCCTATCAAATATAAAAAAAAAACCTTAACACCTACCAGAGATATTTCTAAAATCTTCTAAACGAAAATAAAGCGCATTTAAAACCCCCCAAGCCTACTAATTTCCACATCCATCCTTATAGCTTTTTTTTTTAAAGGGGGAAAATCATCGAATGACTGCTCCCGTCTGGGTGAGGCGGGAGGGAGTGTCAGACTCTACTGACTAAAAACCACCCCGTTCCTTCTCCTGCGCGTCGAGCCGGAGCCTCGGTAACCCGTTAGGTTCTCCGCGACATCCTTATAGCTTAGAGGGTCATATTATAACTGTTGAACGACGATTTTCAATCGGAGTCGCTTTAAGTACTACCTAACAATACAAGTAGTAAGGGGTTCATTTAACCATCACATAGATGGTTGGCAGGCCACAACTGTGCGCTTCTCATGTAGCTTTCTCCCTCGCACAGCATAATTGTGGAATAATCTGTCGTCGGCGGTATTTTCTAACTAATACGACCTTCAAACCTTCAAAAAAAGAGCGTACTTTAAAAGGCCAGCAACGCACCGATGACTCCTCTGGTGTTGCGGGTGTCCATGGGCGGCGCTGATCGCTTACCATCATGTGATCTGTCTCGTTTGTTTCCTATTCCATAAAAAAGTGCTACGTCACTCTAAGTAAATTTAGTAACGAGAATAGTTTAGGGGTTTGGTGGAAACGGATTTTAATATCGGCCGTTAAAAAAAAACAGACAAGTAAGAAAACTTGCCTCGTTGGCCGAGTGGTCGCGAGTGCGACTGCCGGGCAAGGGGTCTCGGGTTCGATTCACGGGTCGGGCAAAGTATTACTGGGTTTTTAAAAAAAATCTCAGTAGTAGCACGGAGTCTGGAAATGTGCCCGGTATATGGCAATAGGCTCACCCCCTATTACATGGGACTCATAACATAAATAGTGAAAAGTGGATGTTACTTCTGTGTGCACCTCTGCCTACCCCTTCGGGGATAAAAGGCGTGATGTTATGTTATGTTATGTAAGAAAACTTATGAAAATAAGTAAATGAAAATGTATTTAGTTTAATAAGAATCGAAAGTAACGGTCGTGGCACACTGTAGACGGGGGGAAAACATCGAATGGCTGCTCCCGCCTGGGTGACGCGGGAGGGAGTGTCAGACTCTTACTGACTAAAAACCAACCCGTTCCTACTCCTGCACTTCGAGCCGGAGCCCCGGTAACCCGTTATGTTCTCCGCGACTATGGGTTGGAACACTTTTTTTTTTGAGGGTAAAATGATCCAATGACTTCTCCCGCCCACCGTTACGGTGCTTGCAGAATGTGCTAGGACCTTTATACATTAACAACGTCTTTAAGATATGAAAAATAATGATAATACTTCATCTCTATCACTACATACTTAATGAAACTCGCTTTCCGCTGTCTGTTTGTATGTGTGCTGAAAATATTTAAAACTACGCAATGAATTTTGGTGCGATTTTTTCGAATAGATAAAGTAATGGAAGGGAAAGATTTTATTGTATAAGTACTCCGAATTTAACGTGTATGAAGCCGCGGGCAAAAGATAGTACATTACCTCTATAATAATATCATTAAGGCGAATGAAATAGGTTTCATATTAACTAAAAATCGCAAGTTACTCGCGTAAATATACTGAGATTTTTTTTGATTTATTATTTATCAACACAAGGTAAGTATTTTATAATCTAAGCCCCACAAAACTGGTGCAATGGTTTGACTGTGGGGTCGAATTTTACTCACAGTGGCCCGGAGGTTTAAGACGCCTGCTTCTCATGCATGAGGGTGCGAGTTCAAAACCTACCAACGGCAAGTACCAATGTGACTTTTTTCCGAGTTATATGTACACAAAACACCGCTAATTAGTTACTAGCGCCACACATCGACACTACTATCTTTTACACAGTGAACATGTGTGGGTAATTTCATATTACTGTGTATAAAAATATTCGTCCACCACATTCACATTGGTATTTTCATTGTATATGTATTTTTATAATTTAATTCACGGGTAAGGTTAAAACTATTTACAATCATTGATATGACCCGACATTTTGACTGGTATTAACGTAGTGTTCGTGGTCGACTGGTTAATGAGCACGCTTTTATAGTCTTTCAATGATCAATGATGATGTGAGTTCTATTCCAGCTGAAAGATTCTTTTTTTATTTTACTATGTAGTTTTTCTTATTTTTTTTTTGTTTTTTGAAATATTTAATCGGGCTATAAAAGAAGCAGATAAGTCGGTAAATAAAACAATACTATCTTTTATTACAATTAATTTATTTATTATACAAATAAGTGGTTTTATATTCAATATTTATAATAATTAATTATCATACCACAGTTAAGTTCTTAAAGTTCTTTAAATAATAATTAATCAATATGCCAATAAACCTTATAGTCGAATTGGGAAATATCATGCGATAAAGTATATACTTTTAAAATTAACATAAGAATATTTAGAAAAATAGGATAGAAAAAAAGAAAAGATTAAAACATTGTTTCAAATTTTAAATATTTGATTAATGAATTCTAGAAACAACTTGTGAATGCTGGAATCGATCCGGCGGCACTTTACTGGAGGTGATAACCATTACGCCAAACGCGCTGTGAATGAGATCATCGAAATATTGTATACCATTCAGTAACATAAAAATACGATGAGAAAACACTGTATTTATATGGGTATTGTATGGCTCGATTGCTCATTATTTGATTTCGATTTATTCCAAGTTTGTTATTAGTTATTTTTATCTTTACCCTCGTTTTTATTTAAACTTATTTACTAAATAATTACGTATACCGACACAAAAATGATATTTAAATACCAAGATGTGTGTGATAGACGAATGTTTCTATACATATCTATTAATATGAAATTACCCACACATGTATATTGTGTAGTCATACTAGTGTCGATGTGTAGCGCTGCGAACTAATTAACGGTGTTTTGTGTACTTTCTAAGATTATTTAGATACCACTGACAAACAGTGAAGGAAAACATCGTGAGGAAACCTGGGCTTATTATTTCTAATTATAAGTTTGTAATCGCCAACTCACATTGAGCAAGCGTGGTGATTAATGCTCAGACCTTCTCCGTGTGAGAAGAGGCTTCGTTCAGCAGTGGGCATTTATAGGCTGTTGATGACGATGTGCTGTGAGGTCGCGGCATTGTCGCGTAGCCTGCAGTCGCAGAATAGGCTGCTCATGAGGAAGAGCCCCTTAGTGCCTCGAAACTAGTAGAGCTTTTCTCAGTAGTTATATTCACGTAAGTAACCTGTTTTTTTGTTGACGGGGGGAAACCTTCAAAAGGCGCCTAACTTTTTGGGGAAAAAGAATGAGGAGTGTGGGATTTTCACCTTAGTAAAACCTCCCAGGCAGGGATGCAGGTCGCATCTGAAGGAGGCACCGGGTCCTCTTAGTAGTCCGGTGAGTAACCTGTGATTTTTAGTTAATTTAGTATGTCTCACGATAGTTATTGGTTAGATAAGTTTAAAAATGGGCCCAATGTTCACACAAAAGTGCCCATTTTCCTTTGTAGAGGTTAGATTCAACTGAATTATCACTCCACTCCACACCGTGAGCACGTGAGCACCGCCGTGTCCTCAGGGAAGTGATCGGCGATGGCGACCTCTCGCGTCCGGGCCTAGTGCAGGCCATGATGCGGAGCGAGGGGGATTGGGATGCCGTCTCCTTCTTTTGCGAAGCAGTCATGCTAGCTAAGGAGGAGGCGGGACGCGTGAGGCAGCGAAGCGCTGCCTCCTCGCAACCCAGCCATCGCGAAGGACACACCGGGCGTCGGGGATCGCGGGACGATCTCCGGCCACCGTAAGCGCGGGCCTGCGGACGGCGAGCATGGGTGGCTCCCCGTCCGACCAGAAACAGACCCGAGCGTACGGCGCGTCGCGTTCCGCGCGCGCCTCAAAGAGCCATCAGACCACCACAGATGGGGCCCAATAGGGCCGATGCCGATTCGGAGTCGCGGAGAACCTAACGGGTAACCGGGGCTCCGGCTCGACGTGCAGGAGAAGGAACGGGGTGGTTTTTAGTCAGTAAGAGTCTGACACTCCCTCCCGCCTCACCCAGGCGGGAGCAGTCATTCGATGATTTTCCCCCCTTAAAAAAAAAACTCCACTCCGCCACACTCACTGACTCCACCGTCCGTTGAAAACCGAAGATATGAGCACTCAATGGAGGGATATCAACTCTAGAATCTAAAATATGCAGGAAAAGTTCAAGAACAGCATCGAGGTATTATCACATACTAAATTATATTCGAAACTTTAACCTGTAAACTATAACTACCATAATTATTGTCGATGAACCCTCAGTCGAGTTTATTCTGTTCGCGACTTAGGAGAAAAACTATCAGGTTCCCTATCCATTTATCCATAGCCCTATTAACGTTATGCTAATGCCAAAACAAATTAGTCTTAAAGATGATGAGAGGTATGCCAACATAAAATGTATGCCTAAAAAATATACCCAAGTATTAATTAGTATGCCAAAATAGTTATACCGAGGTTATATTAGGACAAAGAACATTACGCGAAATAAGGGATACCTTATTAATAATTGTAATTGATAATTAAATTTGTTTTACTAACACTAGTGGTATAAGAAAATTGTTAATAACCATTCATGAGCTCTGCGCTTGAAATAAAGATTAGTACTCTATCCTATTCTTACTGATGGACTCACAATCGAGTAACTCATATATCGATCACGTGATTTGGAAGTCGTATAGGACTGTAGACAGCTTGGTTACAATACAAGGGTTGCCCACTTTTCCTGCCACTTCAATGAGCTAATACTTCAAAGTTACTTTACTTTAGTTTTGTATGCTTATGTTACGACTTAGGAAAGAACGAAAGGCCAGTGTTTTAAGGTTCTTTCTTTCTAAAGACAGAAGGCTTAGTGAACTAGGTTATGTTGGGTTTTCTACGTCATGATTATCAATGATTTTGTCAAAGTAGGAAGGTATTTTTGTGTTTCTGTGTATAATTATCTAATATTGTTTGTTTTTATAATAATTTGACCCAATAGGTACCAAATAAAATAGATAAATATTAATTTAAGACTCATTTATTTAATTAGTTATCACAATTATTTTTTACATCCGAAGATATCTAAAACAATTATTTATAATAGTTATTTACATACATAAACATATTATTTTAATGTCTTTTGCTATCAAAGCTCTGATTTATTATTTAAAACCTCAAATCAAGTTGAAGCTTTTCGAACAATTTCCCGCCAATTTAAAATCAAAGATGGCGGACAGCTGTCAAAAACTCTAATAGCGAAAGTATTTTTTTAATTTGCTTTTTTAAATAAGAAGTGTTCCACGAAATCCATTGTTGCTGGCTGCCATTGGTCTAGTAAGTATTTCGTCTGTTTTTCATGCTTAGTGCTTCTTGTGGGACCTGAGAAAAATAAAATAAAGTTAATGTCACTGTTTTGTAAGCTTATTTAATTGATTAAATATTAAAATTAAAATATTTACTTGAATTTGGGTGAAAAACGCCTCCTCCTGACTTCGTTGTTTTCGGGGGCGGCCTGGAAAAAGACAAACAATGAGATGAATTTTTTAACCTCAAAAGTTTGGATTAGGGTTTTAATAGTTTAAAAATACTAAAATGGGACACATACAATGGTGCGATGGGAGATCATCAGCAATGATTTTACTTTTGGTTTTAAATTATTAGGGTTTCTGTAATATTCACCTCAACTGCGGCAGATTTAGGGGGTCCATACTCCCTGAAGCCGGGGGGTCCGTATTCGAGGAAACCTTCAGGGGCCTGTTGCAGGGATCTGTAAGCAAATGTAGTTTAATTTATTGAAATTTGTCGTCCTGATTTTACTAGAAGCCTAAATGTCGATATTTTTGTTAAAAAGATAACCTTACAATTAGGATTATTTTTGAATGATATTGAGCTTATGATTAAAAAAACAAGTGAAAGAAATGCTTACCCTGAAACCTCCTGTTTGATTTCTACAGCAGATTCAACAGCCTGCAAAACAAGCATTCAAATAAATTATAATATTCCTTATCATTTACTACAAGTTAAACAAGAGTATTTCATTTCAAAATTACCTCAGCAGCTTTAGCCTCAGTCTCAAGCTTGACAATAGCTTCAGCAATGTTGTTCACACCTTCAGCAACTTTCTCAACAACCAGTTGTTCAACAACAGCGGTGGGAACAGCCTCGTCGACTACCACAGTAGGTACAATCTCCTCAGCTACTACCTCTTCTTGGACAGCGGCAGTTGGTTCCACAATTTCAGCCAGAGCTGCTTCCGTGGCTTCAACAGCTTGGGCAGCTTCGGTTTGGTCAACAACTTCAGCCACAGCCTCCAAAGTAGGCTGGACTTCGGCAATGACTTCAGCTTGCTCAATTTTCTCGGCCACAGCTTCAGCAGTTGATGCTACTTCTTCTACGATGGCGGCAGATTCTGTGTTAACTGTAAAATAGTATTGAGTTCGTTTACTTTGGTAATTGATAGATAATATTGCTCTATCTTTTATATTGTATATGCAGTGTTATAGAAATAGATGTTTGCTGTCTCTTAATCGTGCCTTTACGTTTCTTTGATGGTTGCTAGGCGATAATAGAAAGATATTATTATACATATTGCTCTGAACCAAAGCAACTTCCTAAAATGCGAGAAGCTATTTCTTATTTAAGTAGTCATGTTGTTCAGTTTACTTTTTATCGACTTTATTTGTTTCGTTTCTAACGCAACTTCTACTTACATTTTTGGTTTTGGACTTTTACATCTACTGATAAACTAATCTTTACCTTCGACGGCAATGGTTTCACCAGCTCCAGCCTGCAGTTCCTGGGTAGCCAGAGATTGTACAAAGAAGGTCTGTTGAGTAGCCTCATCAGGGAGACCTTGGTTCACGCTGTACTGGACCACGGCTTCGACTTTTGGGGGTCCATATTCCCTGAGAGCATCTGATGCGGAGGCCTCGGTTTCTTGGAGAAGGTTTTCCTTCACTGGACCGTCTGATGGCTTCTGTAAAAGTGGGATTATGATTTTAAAGTTGTTAATAAGAGAACCAAATTTTAGAAAAAACTGAGGAGAGCTTTTTATTTTCATTTAGTAGTTTTTAATTACTTATACTGATATTCAAATACAATTAAAAGAGAATCCATATTGAAAAGCTTGTAATAATACGACACTTACCGCGACTTCCGAAGGTAGATAGAAGCTGGGACCAGAAGGCCTCCATCCACTAGGTAGGTAGGGTCCAGACCCCAAAGCTGACACGGAGCCGATGGCGAAAATAATAGCAACGATGACCTGAATGAAGAAATAGAAGATGAAATGAAATATTACACAATTGAACTATGGAATGCCATTAATTGTGATGGCAAATTAAGTAGTTTAATAATATGTAAGTTAGAAATTATTGAATGCAGATCGTTTTCAAGTTTCCGACCGGGAAAACTGGGTGTTATTGTAAGGTCTATCATTCGCATTGGATGTCTTATAGCTGACATGATGATGAAGAACAAATGATTACTCAAATTAATTTCTTTTAAGTAATTGCGTTACACTTAAAATCGGATTGAATATCTTAGTTATGCTAAGACAAACAAGCTATAGATGAACTGAAACGAGATGAATATTTAAGTTATTGATAGACAACAAAGTTACTTGATTAAAATAACAAATTCAGAGAATATAATTAGAGCGGAACGACTTGACAAAAAATATTGAAAAGGAAGAATTTAATATAATATTAAAGGGATTTTTACCTTCATGTTGTATGAGATCTAAAGAACTGATTCTTCGAATGATGCTCCTTGCTCAGTCAACCCAGTTTTTATACGAAAATAAATCAAACAATAGTCCAAAAAGCCTTGATCAATATTTAGTCCAAATATTTACTGAACGCCGTTTAATTGAGTTATGGTTGTGCAATTTTTAATGTGGATTAATTGTTCGAATTAACTGATGAAGGTCAAGATTTTGTTGTCTAAGTAGGGTAGGTAGAATATTAGTTTTGATTGGTTATTTCAATAGATCACTTAGTGAACACTAAAGGGGTTTCTCGTTGGTGCTTTGAATTAGTGTAAGTGAGCATGGTATGTACGGAAATAGTGTTCTAATTGTTTTTAATCTTGTGAGTGTAACTTTTCGAATATTGTACGATATACAAAATAGAATCAGGCGTTACTTTACGGAATTCCATAGTTCACTAACAACAAGGAATGGATTTGTAGCATGCAAAGAGACACGCTGTACGCTTCTTAAATCAGTATTTTTATCTGCCTCATTGGCCGAGTGTTCGCAAGTGCGACTGCCGGGGAAGGGGTCTCGGGTTCGATTCCCAAGTAGGGCAAAGTATTACTGCATTTTTCTCAGTGGTAGCACGGAGTTTGGAACTGTGCCCGGTATATGGCAATAGGCTCACCCCCTATTACATGGGATTCGTAACATAAATAGTGAAAAGTGGGTGTTACATTGTAGAGTGGCATTAAGTGCCAGTGCCGTAATGTGCACCTCTGCCTACCCTTTCGTGGATAAAGGGCGTGATGTTATGTTATGTTTTTTTATTTTTCTTCTAGCTGTTTCACACATTGTGTTAACCGAATTTGACTGAATTTTCGTTGTTTAAATTAGATCCGTTGTTTTAATTGTTAATGATAGATTATAAAGACTTGTATACTAAATGTTGTTTGTGTCAACTGGGATACGACAGCTATTTTAACGTGCTTGAGTTTTAAAAGTAGATCAAGACAAAAACCAAATCATTTGATTCAATTAGACCAGGAATATTTTTAATGTCAAAACAACAAAATATAAAAATGTCAGTTTGTCGGTCAGACAGAGCTCAGGTGAAGCTATTTGCTCCTTCCAAAGTGTAGAGTAAATTACTCACGCCTAGGGTGCTAATTTTTGAACTTTTTCTGATTTTGCATGCTATAGAAATATTAGCAAAACATGTTCTACTTTAACCATGTTTCTGTAACTCCTATTTTATACCAAGTTTTAAGCAAGTAAATATATTATTATTATTATTAGATTCTTAAAGAGAAGAACAAGCAAGAAACTCCATGGTTACTCTATTATAAAATTAGAGTTGTCGGCTAAGGAGAGAGAGACTCTGTGTCCTGAACGGTATACTCTGAGTGTCTTCAAGGCCCGAATGAATAGGTTGCTTCTAGGCAGACGTGGTCCATCGTAGGCCGCATCACTTACCGCCAAGCGATAAAGCATCTAATTGCTGTGCACTGACCGACTGTTCTGAAGTTAACATAAATAGAATAAGATTTATCTTGTCTTACTGAAATTATATTTTTTGAAATAATGTGGCAGGATTCTTAACGGGTAGCCGGGACTCCGTCTCGAAGAGCAGGAGTAGAAACGGGGAGGTTTTTATTCAGTAAGGGTCTGACACTAAGAGCCTCCCGCCTCCCGCCTCACCCAGATGGTAGAAGTTATTGGATGATATTCCCCCTTAAAATAAGGGTCTAAAATTGTATATGATGATTTGATAGTATGGTGTTCGCTTACATTCACTATTTATGTTATAAGTCCCATGTAATATGAGTTGAGCTTGAGCCTATTATCATATACGGAGCACAATTCTAGATTCCGTGTTTCTATTGAAAAACCCCTTTGCCCGACCCGGGAATCGAACCCGAGACCCCTTGAACTTGCGACCATTCGGCCGATGAAGCAGTAGGAACTCTTAATAATAAGGAAAAGTAAGTGTACCTCCAATGTTTGTGACAGTCCACTGGTAGACTGTTTTAGCTCCCTCTATGAGAGGCGTTTGTCATAATCTGCATCAGGCGAGTTGGGAACATAATTTGAGTGTCGCAGGTGAGTTCGTTAATTCGAGTACCCAGTGACTATCTCATTGTTTTCGTGGGATTGACTGTGTGGTTTTAGTCGGTAAGAGTTCGACATAACCTGCTGTCTGACGCTCATTGTCTAGACAAAGGGTACCTATCCATGAGGATTTCCACACGTTAAAAAAAAGGCGAGTTGGGAACAGGTTGGATTTATTAAAGACTCTGTCAATGATTCTTAGTCGGCACTTACAATACGACCCACGGGAAGATTAGAAGTGTTGACATGTATTGTATTCTGCCGCTGACACACAACACACTTGGGAGCATAACAACGGACCCACTAACGTTTATTTTTCATTACCATAAACCTCTACCAAAAAATTCGCTTTACAACAACTTTACTTTTAGGTACCTACACATATTTTACAAGGAACCAAAATTAAATTACTTTTTGTGCGACGCGGCATACATATTATGTAAAACAAGTCATTTTGTTACCTTACGAATTAATAAATGATACCAAGGAGGTTACTTGAGGCCTAATTACCCCCTCCCCCCTTGCCCCAATCTCCTCAATCCTTGGCCAGAAGCATTTCAAGGCCGGTAACGCACTTGAAACGCCTCTGGTATTCTAGATGTCCATGGGCGACGCCGATTGCTTACCATCATTACCATCAGGTGATCTGTCTGCTCGTTTACCGGCTTATGCCATAAAAAAACTTGTATCAGAAAATATTTATCATCATCAACATCAACAGCCTATAAATGCCGACTGCTGAGCAAAGCTTCACACGGAGAAGCTTTGAGAATTAATCACCACCCTTCCTCAATGCGGGTTGGCTATTACAAACTTGGAAATTATAAGCCTAGGTTTCCTCACAAAGCTTTCCTTCACCGTTTGTCATATTCATATTCAATTATTTGCATACCATAAAGTGAATAAGGTGTTACAATATGCTTAAAGCTAAGTTACAATTATGGATCCTGTAAGGGCACAGCAACATATGATATAATGATGTTAACATTTTTAAAAATAAAGTTGACATTTTATCATCTAATATCAAAATGTAACATATAATCGAATTTAAATTAATGAATAAAAGTCAAAATGAAATAGTTACAATCAACACGTGTTATGTGTTGGAATACTTACAATACAAATGTAAAATAATTAATGTCATAAAACAATTAAAATCAAAATAAAATCAGTCAGTGGTGTCTAGATTTTAGAAAGTACATATAACTCGGAAAATGTCACATTGGTACTTGCCGTTGGTAGGTTTCGAACCCATCCTATCACCTACAGGCATCCTAGACCTACAGGCCACCATAACATATATCTATATAAAGATATGAAAAAGAAAAATGCTAGTGGCTTCGTTTCTTTTGCTCCTAAGTGTAATTAATTACGGAAATCTAATAAAAGAATAAGTAGGTACCTAAATAGAAATATCTTCTTATGGCTCAAGGTCAGAATTCGGTTCCGCACTGCTAATTGCTGTGGACATAGTGAACTATTTACTCTGCGACCAACGAGTTCATTTTGTGTCGTCATTGTTATAAAAACAAAAGTGTACCTATACAACTACATATATAGGTATTTCATTATTGTACTGCAAAACGAGATTGTGCGATTTATATCAATAAACTATAAAGTTTATTATTGAAAGTAGTGTATTACTTCAAGACTGCCTCATTGGCCGAATGGTAGCAAGTGCAACTGCCAGGCAAGGGGTCTCGGGTTCGATTCTCGGGTCAGGCAAAGTATTACTGGGTTTGTAAAAACCTCAGTAGTAGCTCGGAGTCTGGAATTGTGCCCGGTATATGGCAATAGGCTTTCACCCCCTATTACATAGGACTTATAACATAAATAGTGAAGAGTGGGTGTTATATTGTACAGTGGTACTAAGTGCCGTAATGTGCAGGTGCACCTCTGTCCTACCCTTTCGGGGATAAAAGGCGTGATGTTATGTATTTATGTATTACTTCAATTGTGCGAGACCCATGCTTCGCTTCCACGCTTGCGTTGTATTTCGTCGTGTGAGTGAAGTTACCGGAGGCCTAATTACCCACCCCCCTTCCCCAATCCCTGATTCCCAACCATCCTCAAATTCCTTATCCCCAAAAGGCCAGTAACTTCACTCGCCTCTGGTGTTCCAGGTGTCCACGGGCGACGCCGATTACTTACCATCAAGTGATCCGTCAGCTCGTTTATCGGCTAAACTCATAAAAAAAATATGGAGTTGCACATAGTAAGGTAAAATAAAAATGACAGTTCTGTCTTAGATATGATTATAATTTATTTAATAAAGGAATATAATATTTTTTTTAAATACAAACACATTTTTATCATTTTATATTATTAAAAGTATATTTGTCAAAAAATTAAAAGAAAAAATACAAATTCAAAATTAGAACGACGTTTAGAAGGCGGCTATATTTGAGTCAGTAACCATTAGCGCGGGCATTTCCGTTGCCATGGTAACCGTTGTCGTTGCCATGGTTACCGTGGTTGCTGTAGCCGTTGGCTTGGTTGCTACGGGCATTGTTTGCGTTGTTGTCGTAACCTCCTGAGCGACCTAAGTCTTCAGAATCTTCATAGGAGATCTGGGGCTTGAAGCCACGCTCGTCAGCTTCGTAGCTTACGGTCTGGGGAAAATAATGATATTTTTATTCAACTGTCATAATTATTATCATATTACCATTGCGTTAATAGAGTGTTTCCAAGGTTAATATTTCTGACTCTGTGCTACTATTGAGAAAATGTTGAGTGTTAAGACTACTTTTTCTCTGCTCGGGAATCAAACTTACAATCCCCTGCTCGGCAATAACACTGGTGACTACTCATATCAAACATCAAAATATATATTTAATTCTAAAAACTTTGCAAAATGACAACTGGATACTGTGCAGCAAGAGGAGAATTCGATACCTTCACGTCTTAACTCAATGTATAAATGAGTTCGAACTTTGTGTTTAGGTAATACACAAATTGTTCTTTTGGATCTAGGTCTATAATGTACTAGCTTCTGCCCGCGACTTGGTACGCGAAACCCCGTTTTCTCCCGTTCCCATAAGATTTTCAGGATTTTTTTCTATCATAAGAACCTTCTCCTGACAATAACAAACACAACGAAAAAAAATCAGACAAATCGGTCCAGCCATTCTCGAGTTATGGCGTGACAACGAGAAACGGGTTTTATTTTTATATATATAGAAGAAGATAGATTATTAATTTGTACTTAATTAAATAGTTCTAAAAATTGTCGGGAAAAATATTGATTTTAATTGCCTTGATTTTAATCCAGTTTTTTAAAAAGACTGCTCTACTAACCTGTTTCCTTCCATCAGGCAGCACGACGTGGTACTCTCCCTGGGCGCGCTCATCCTGCCTCTCCTCGTGGTGACCGAAGTCCGTACCCTCCTGGTAATCATTCACCATGTAACCAAAGTTGTAGTTTGCTGGCTCCTGTAGACGGTATGATATACACTCATGAACTGGGGGACCCTACTGAAGATCTGGAGCTTTTGGGTCATATTGGATAAGACTAGAAGTTTACTAAAACCGAGTCCAGTAGGCTACGCGACATCGCTTCGCTACTGCGCACGCTGTTCACGAGGAACAGTCCCTTTGTCACGAAGCTCTACAAGAGCTTTTTTATTTTTGAGTATATTTACGTAAGTGACTCGTATTTTTTAGTTAATAAAGCATGTCTCACGATTGTTATTATAAAAAATTAATAGAAGTTGTTTGTGATATGGTCATGTAGAAAAACCGTTTATGGGGCAACGTTTTGAATATTACTTCCAATAGTCCCTGTACAGTCGAGACCTATTAATGGAGACTAACTAATGACATTAATCGGGGGATTTTTTTATAAAGTAAGGGATAAAATGAAGTTGTGGGTCGTCTGATGATAAGCATACATCACTGCCCTTGCTGGGCTTTCAAGGAGCCTACCCTTTTTGATATAAAGTCTGGATTCCGTTATTGATGCAGTATCTGTAGTATCAGTAATAAGCCATTATTATCTACTTACAGAATTAATCTCCTCTAGAGCGTTTCTGGCAGCACTGTTGGGGTAGCCAGCTGGTTCTTCGGCTCCGTGGCGAGCGTGGGCAGCAGCTCCATGGTCCTGGGCAGACCTGGACGAATGGGAGGGAATATTAAAGAACTATTTACTAAGATGAAATGAGCTGACAAACAAGCAAACAGCGCTGAAAAGAATCGGTGCCATCCCAACCATGGACACTCGGAACACTAGAGGACTTGCAACTGCGTTGCCAGCATCTAATCCTTTTGGGATTAGATATTCGAGGATTAAGGATTTGGGGAATGGGAAGACTGGGGACAGGAAGAATTAGACGATAAGTGATTTATATTTTTTACCTTCCAAAACCATTAGCTTGAGCTCCATGCCCACTTTGGGCGTGAAGTCCAAGACCAGCTCGACCTTGAGCTCCGTCCAAGTTGCGAGCCGCTATAATCTGAGGTCCAAAGTTCTGGCTGGCTGGTCCTTGAGGGTAACCAGCACCACGGCTTGAAGATGGAGGCGGTAGGTAGCTGGGAAAATATAAGTATTGTTTTTGTTTAAAAAAAAAGGATATTTGAATGTCAATTTAACTTAATGTGATAATAATCTGAATTTTGTACGTTTTTTGTTTAAGGCGTTTATGTTTATGAGTTATGACTGCCTCGTTGTCCAAGTGGTCGCATTTGCGACTGCCGGGCAAAGGCGTCTCGGGTTCGATTCCCGGGTCGTGCAAAGTATTACTGGGCTTTTTCAAATAATCTCAGTAGTAACACGGAGTCTGGAATTGTGCCCGGTATATGGCAATAGGCTCACCTCACCTAGATGGGACTCATAACATGAATAGTGAAAAGTGGTATAACATTGTACAGTGGCATTAAGTGCCGTAATGTACACCTCTGCCTACCCCTTCGGGGATAAAAGGCGTGATGTTATGTTATGTTTATGAGTTCTGTGAGTAGATCTTGCATTAAAAACCTGTATATTTTAGGCGATTTCAAACTTATACGTAATGATGATGATGTAGTATACATTAAATAGAGCGTAAATGGTCACCTGTTGGATGGAGGTGGCTCAGCATAAGTGAACGCCACTAGGAGCACAGTAACTGCGATTGTCTGAAAACAGATTGTTGTAAACCAGTTAAAATAGTTTGGTAATGAACGTACTGCGTTTTAAGAAAAACTATGGATTTCTAAGTTTTCTCTTTCGTAAAAATAAATCTCTTAACATTTGATGGAACTTTAATTGGGTTTTTAAATTTTATTTTTAATTAATTAAAATTAGTAAGAAAACCAATCGGCGAAGTAACTATTACTCATTAAATTACAAGAACAGCGAGCGTACGAAAAAAGCCTGAAATGTTGATGGTTAATTAGTAGAAATTTATAAAAATGAAACATAAACAAAACAAACCTTCATATTGCCAAAACCAACACTTCTTTTACACAGAAAACGAAACCACAAAACTTATTACTTGATTTATTTAAACACAATTTTAAACTCACTGACAGTTTAAACTATATTTTAAACCTGTGTTCGTAACAGTTGATGTACCAGTTTCAAAATGATACTGTTTGGGACTCAAGTGAAGCTTTTATACAATTTGTGTTGAAAAGGCTTTCGGGGATGAAATATTATGTCTCATTAGAGCATAAAAGGCGAGCTTTCAAGGTGTAAACGTGCTTTGAAACGTGAAAAGGTATGGAGTAGATTTGGTAATAAATATTTTTGTGTGTGTGTGTGTGTGTGTGTGTGTATCTTTGTGGTGTTTGTTTTTTGATTAACATTTTTTGTGTGTGATTCATACTTTAGAATGTAGAATGGTTTAATTTGTTTAAAGGTTTTATTTTTTATATCAACTAAGGGCCAATTTTTCCAACGACAATTCCTCCATACTGAAAACTGTCAAATGTCAATTTTTTTTCTAGAGGTACAGTTAAGAATAATTAACTGATGATTGAAAAATTAACGTTAAGTATCACTATTCATTATTACCATTATGCACTATTTATTTACGTTTTGGTGACATACATTCCTATTTTAGTTATTTCATTTAAATTACCTTAGAACGTTGAGAACCTTGTTACAAAATTACAAGATTTGGTTAGATTATTAACATGTTTAACTTAACCCGTCGTTTGTCTAAACGTGGATCCACGCGAGACGCAATGTATTTTATATTGAGTCTCATATCGGTGCATTCAAGCGGTTATCTTAACTTAAAAAAGAATTGATTTTAACTTCAGTAAAATCCAATCCAAAGAAAACAGTCATCTGAAACCCATACACAAATTGCATTTTTAAAAATGTACACACATGACTCGACTCGATACCTTTCTTTAGTCCACAGATGTCACTCAAGGATGTACCAACACCACGGTGACTTCCTAATACCACGCACTAACTTGCATTATATCTATTATGTTATATAGTACTTATTTGCAATATATGACCTTACTCAGGATTAATGTCGTGGTGTCCCGGAGGTTTAAGACACTTCTTCTCATGCATGAGAGTTCGGGTTCGAAACTAATCAACGGCCAGTATCAATGTGACTTTTTCTGAGTTATATGTACTTTCTAATATTACCTAGATACCACCGACAAATGGTGAAGGTCATGGGCGTAGCCAGCTTTCGGCTCAGGGTGGGGCAGCAGCCAACCTATCCCCCGGGGGAGCCGATTCGGAGTCGCGGAGAACCTAACGGGTAACCGGGGCTCCGGCTCGACGTACAGGAGAAGGAACGGGGTGGTTTTTAGTCAGTAAGAGTCTGACACTCCCTCCCGCCTCACCCAAGCGGGAGCAGTCATTCGATGATTTTCCCCCCATGAAAAAAAAAATCCCCCGGGGGAGGGCGGTGGCCCTCTGATTTTTTGTACCATGAGCCGTTAATCTCAAACTTGTTTATCTCTTAAATTTGGCTAAAGACTGTCTCAGTAGGATCTCGCGATGGGGCGAACAAAATCGCTTGACTTTTACACCCCATAAAACTTACCAGCTATTGAAATCTAAAGTCATGGCCGTCTATTAAATTTAACAATGTTTCCGTAAAACGAAAGGAGTCGGTTTGCTATCTCGGTCTAGTTTTGGAATAAAACTTTTCTTTCATTGAACATATCAAGGCTATTAGTGAGAAAGCCAAAAAGAAAAAATTCGCTGACGCGAATTTCAAAAGCCACCTGGGGTCTCTCTTTTCTTACGTTCTGGATCATATACGGAGCAACCTACCTGGGATGCGTGTGCTACGGGCCACCTGTCTGGGCTGATAGGGCCACAATAGGCGTGGTACGGCGAAAACTTCTTCAAGGCCAGCGTCTAGCCTTGATTTTCCTGTGTAAGGCTTATAGGACGGTTAGCACTGAAGCCCTACCTGTGCTCGCGGGTGTACTTTCGGTAGATCTTGAGGTGCAGCGACGTGCTGCTATGTATGTGTGCGAGACCTAATTTGTCAGTAAGCTTTCTAGCACAACGTGATCGAAATAAAATTGCTATATTGTTTAAGCCAATAACGGACGTTTGGGATGAGCTTATAACTGAATGGCAGTGTAGATGGGCATCTTCTATCAAGGGCCGCCACCTATATCAGTTCTTTCCATCCGTGCATTGGCGGCTGGAGAGGACATGGTTGGAGGTGGATCACTGTGTTGCCCAATTTCTTACTGGCCACGGAAACTTTAAAAGCAAATTGTTCTCATTTAAACTTATTGATTCACCATGGTGCCAATGTTCGACAGTGGAGTTGCAATACGAGCAGTCGGCCCATCACATACTCTGGGAGTGTGATCTCTGGCAATATGTACGTAACACTATGTTAAATAATTTAATTGTTTCGTCAGGTGTAGCTTATTGTACGGACCTTGTGGAATCTAGAACAAATTTCCGCGCGTTTAGGCACTTTTGCCATACCTATTATTGGAAGCAAGTATAACAGCTCACACATAGGACTCACTTAGTTATTAGTCAAATTTCCGTTGTGCTTGGCGACTGGGCTTCACCCAGTTGTACAGTTTCTTCTTTGTGCCTTTAGGCTTAATTCATTCTGTCTCCTGCAGTAATTCACCGAGGGAAGTGGAAACTATAGTTTTTTTCTTCTTCTCCTCTTATAAGATATGCTCAGAAGATATTTTTCTGATTCACTTCGTTGCGGGAACCAAGACAGTTACTCATGTCCCTGGGACGCGCCGGACTTCAGTGTTCCGGTGTTCTCATAGCAGCAGCAGTGCACCAGGATCTACAGTAGATACAAATCTACTGTAGATCCTGGTGCACTGCTGTTGCAGCGGTTTCGGAAGGTTATGGCGGGCTTGTATTATTCATAACAAATATCAATAAAAAAAATCTCATAATTTGAGAGGTTTATATTTTCAGGTATTTTTTTTTTTTTTTAAGGGGGGAAAATCATCCAATGACTGCTCCCGCCTGGGTGAGGCGGGAGGGAGTGTCAGACTCTTACTGACTAAAAACCACCCCGTTCCGTCTCCTGCACGTCGAGCCGGAGCCCCGGTTACCCGTTAGGTTCTCCGCGACTCCGAATCGGCATCGACCCTATTGGGCCCCATCTGTGGTGGTCTGATGGCTCTTTGAGGCGCGCGCGGAACGCGACGCGCCGTACGCTCGGGTCTGTTTCTGGTCGGACGGGGAGCCACCCATGCTCGCCGTCCGCAGGCCCGCGCTTACGGTGGCCGGAGATCGTCCCGCGATCCCCGACGCCCGGTGTGTCCTTCGCGATGGCTGGGTTGCGAGGAGGCAGCGCTTCGCTGCCTCACGCGTCCCGCCTCCTCCTTAGCTAGCATGACTGCTTCGCAAAAGGAGGAGACGGCATCCCAATCCCCCTCGCTCCGCATCATGGCCTGCACTAGGCCCGGACGCGAGAGGTCGCCATCGCCGATCACTTCCCTGAGGACACGGCGGTGCTCAGCCCACACAGGGCAATCCGCTATAGTATGTTCCACCGTGTCCTCAGGGCGGTCCTCGCAGTGATGACACCCAGACGTTTCCTCCCGCCCCATCAGACATAGGTACCTCCCGAAACTCCCATGTCCGGTATTTCCGGTCCATATTTTCAGGTATAGAAAATAAACAATCACACACAGGACAGATTTCATAGTTTTATTTATGAATAATAAGTGTTTATAAATTAAAGTTTTTACTAAGTATATTATGTATGAGTAATATTACTTCAAGAGAAGACGGCGTTTGTTCTGGCAGAACCTGTTAAGCACTTCTTCTAAAAAATTATTTTCCGTTTCTGAGACCCTTGTTCTGGGCACACTTTGCATGTACGCAGGCCACTTAAACGATTTTCGCTCATGGTTAAGCGAAGCCACATTTTGACCCGCCGTAATGTGCTAAACGATCGTTCCATTGTACAGGTCATACATGACTGGGCAAGCAAAATAGCGAACACTAGGATAAAATTGCATTTCCGAAATCCTTCAATGCATTAATATCCGTATTTTTTTCTTCCCACAAATTATACCACATCTCAGCCTCGCTTGGGAAACTATCACTTAATTTACAAAAATTAAAATTAAGATCAACTAGAAAATTAGAATTAAACAAAACAAGCAAACAATACAAATCGCGCCACGAGCCATAGAAGATTTTAGTCTGCGCTTCGCGGGGCGCAGGAATGAGTGGACAGCTCGGCTCACTACGCCACATAGTACCTATTGTTTTAGGGAATACGGCTCGCTTTCAAATGACGCGCGCACCTTCGGGAACTCGAGCGTGCATTTTGTTTTGATCGCGCTCTTTTCAAAGTCGACAATTTTTTTGTGCAATTACTTACGGATAGTATGATTGTTGATGTTGTTAGTTAGAGTTAGTAAAAAAAACATTGTTTAATCAGACAATTTATGGGCCAGAGCTAGGGCCCAGGGTGGGGCAAGTGCCCCAGCTTGCCCCAGTGTGGCTACGCCCATGGTGAAGGTAAAGGAAAATATCTCGGGGACACCTGGGCTTAGAATTTCTAATCATAAGTTTGATATCGTCAACTTGCATTGAGCAAGCGTGGTGATTAAATGCTCAAACCTCAACCGTGTGAGAAGACGCTTCTTTTTAAAATGCGGGGCAACGTTTTAAAAATAGCATGGGAATTTCTTCTGTATCGTGGGTGCGTTTACAAACACACAAGTTCACATACACATGACACTCAGACCCGAAACAACTATTTGTGGATCACACAAAGTGTTGTTCCGTGCGGGTTTCGAACCCGCGACACGTTGCACGGCAGGCGGTTGCCCAGCCACCGCACCAACCGTGCAGTCAGCAGGTTCACATATTGGAGCCCAATTGATCCCGTACAGTTCGATGTCAGAGGAATTTCCTCCCACGGACCCTCCGATTGTGGAATGAACTCCCTTCCAAGGTTTTCCTGGTGGCCTTCCTGGGTTTATAATGTGTCGGCAAGGCGCATATAATGCCCCATGTGTTGCAAGCGTACAGAGGCCAGGGTAACCGCTTACCATGTCGCGGAGAACCTAATGGGTCACCGGGGCTCCGGCTCGACGTGCAGGAGAAGGAACGGGTTGGTTTTTAGTTAGTAAGAGTCTGACACTCCCTCCCGCCTCACCCAGGCGGACTCAGGGACTACCAGTATGATTTGAATAATTATTTTTGTGCTGGATAGTCATTTTATCGAGGAAGGCTATAAAACATCACTCTACGACGTCTATCGTCTATCTAAGAAGTCTATCAAAAGTAAATAGATAACATTCAGTCAAGTCAAAGTCAAAATCATTTATTTCAATTAGACCAAGAAGGCCCTTTTGAACGTTAAAATAAAATATTTAAATATTAAAGAAAAAATGTCAGTCTGTCTGTCAGTCCTCCAGTAAAGCTACCTAATTGTTTATTTCAGTTTCAGGTTTAAAAAATATCAGTAGGTAATATACTCACCCCCTATTACATGGGACTCATTACATAAATAGTGAAAAATGGGTGTTACATTGTACATTGGCATTAAGTGCCGTAATGTGTACCTCTGCCTACCCCTTGGGGGAAAAAAGACGTAAACTTATGTTATGTTCAGTTTCAGGATCAGGCGTAAAATACTGTTGGTTTATCGGGATTTGGAATATGTAATAATGTAATGTAACCCCATAGAATAGGTACTTCCTAAAAAATACACCCGCTGTAAGAGAGGTTTATGAAACAAATAAATAAAGCATTAATTCGTAATCATTTATTTCACAGAAGAATACAGTAGTTCCATATTTATTGCTAATATGGGTAAATTTATTTGTTAGCATATAAGTAGATACATTCGACCATATTACGCCTTGAGGCATGCAAATTACAAATACAATATTATTCGAGGATTAATACATTTTTTAAGATGTAAATATTTTAGTTATTTGTATTTCTATACATTCAAAATTTTAACTGTCAACCCAATTATTGTAATATAAGTGAATTATCAATTATTTTAAACTGCCAAACACCGCGAGGACACCGGTGACCGCAACCTATTGTTCTTTAATTGTGTCTATAATGACTAATTGTAGTTTATTTATTAATTTATTCAGGTGTTTATATAATATGCTTTATTGTACACATTTAAGTAGCTTAAAAACAAACAATTCAAGTAAATATGCGTACAATGGGCGGTCTTATCACACAATGGTGATTTCTTCCAGACAACCTTTGGATGGAAATATTTGTAAGAAACCATATATAGTACTTAAGTGTACAATAAAAAAACACAAAATAAAAATATGTACTTACAATACAACCCACAATAGATATAATATACTTTTTTTAAGGGGGAAAAATCATCTGACTGAATGACTTCTGAGTGAGGCGGGAGGGAGCGTCAGACTCTTACTGACTGAAAACCACCCCGTCCCTTCTCCTGCACGTCGAGCCGGAGCCCCGGTTACCCTTTCCATCTCTCCTAAATAGTGATCCCAAATAAACAAACTCATACACTTGTTCCAATTTTTGATCACCTCTCATTACCTGACATTCTGTTATCATCTCATTTCTTTCTACAAACAGTTATAAAATGTATTACAATTTGATAGCTTCTTGGATTACTTAAATTCATTCACCATAATTATAGTATATTCCGTTCCGTCACAGTCTACTGGTGGACTAACGGCCTTCTTCTCCTCCTTCTACATCAAACATTAACATCTCCTAAATTTTAAGGAGCCCATTAGCAAGATAGGAGACATTTTAGTTACATCCAACCTCTAAGTGACACCTTATAATACGACTAAGGGTTTAGTTAGGTGCCACGTCACGCTAAGTTAGTTTTAGTTGCCTGAGCAATGATTTAGGTTGTATGGTAATGGGTAGCTCGCCGCCCGACCAGAACCACGCCCGAACGTACGGCGTGTCGCGCCTTAAAGAGCCATCAAACCACCACAGATGGGGCCCAGTGGGCCTTATACGGAGCCGCGTGTTCATGGTTGTATCTACTGTAGATCCTGGCCTACTGACAGGAGTCGCAGCAGTTTTGGGCAGGCTTGTCCAAAAAAAATTCATACAAAATTACGTTCTTAATTCAAAATCTGGTACTTGTCAGCTATCCCGACATTGTTAAACAGTTTAAAGTTTTTTTTAATTATTATGTTCTGTAGATCTGATTTCATGTTATCAAAGGTGACGGTTGGCGCGGTGGCTGGGCAACCGGCTGAAGTATAACGTGTCGCGGTTTCGATTTCCACACGGAACCACTCTTTGTGTGATCCACAGATTGTTGTTTTGGAGTTGGGTGTCATGTGTATGTGAACTTGTATGTTTGTAAACGCAACCACGATACAGGTGGAAATCCTAAAGCCGGGCAACGTTTCTTTTAAAAAAAAAACTAGTATAAGTAACCTAACTAATAGTTTTAAATGACTCGTCGAGTACCGTCATTATAGACACAATTATAGAACAATAGGTTGCGGTCACCGGTGACCGCTTGGTGTTTGACAGTTTATATTAGACAGTTTTTCAAAATAGGTAGTAGATATTTTTGGTAAATAGCCTTCAGTTTTCAGTGCATTAGATTCTTAACCATAGAACCGTTTGGACTATGTAATCTGTTCATAGTGATTTACATTTTTTTTCATGCTGACTATCTGTAGGTATTCTACAAAACTCTTCCGTTACTGAGTGACTGATAACAGCCAACGCTCAGCCAAAAGTACTCAACCTAGGAAGCTGAAACATAGCATACATGTTCTGTGTTCCTTGTAGAGTATAGGGAAGCACTAAGGGCTCAAAACTGCGATGCGACGTCGCATCGCAAAAATGTGCAAACTCCCTCTACGCATCGCAAGAACTTGCGAATTGATTCGAATCGCACATCAAAATCTTATCTTCCACAAAATCTTGTTTGTTTCTTTTTCCTGTATCTCCTAAGCAAAAACAGAACTGCACACTTCTTTTTAAGATCCATATTACAACCTAGCTTTCAATTTAACTCGTCGAGCACCGTTATTATAGACACAATTAAAGAACAATAGGTTGCGGTCACCGTTCTCCGCTTGGTGTTTGACAGTTTAAAATACGTTTAGTATGGTTGACGGTCGTCGAAGGATTGAAGGAATGGTCATCCTGAGAGACGCCTTGTCGCACAAAATCGCATCACAGCTATTCGCTACGTAATTTTTTGTGTTGCGAATTCGCATCGCATCGCAGTTTTGTGTACCAGCACTATGAGAAAATTTCCTTAAATCACCACGAGAACAGAGGAATTATTTATTTAATTTGGTGCGTCTTGATTTTGATACTTGATAGGTTGACGTTCGGCCACCATCTCGCCTGGTGTTAAGCAATGATGTGACCAACGATGGAACACGCCTTCCTATGAGCAACCTGTTCACTCGGGACTTGAAGGCACCTAGGTACCTCCGAAATCGCGAGAAGTAACTATTAAGAGATAAGAGATTTAAAAGGAAGAAAAACAAAGTTAAGTATATCACAAAAATATATTTGTTTTGCACTAAACTACATCACAAAGCGACTTACAAACTATGAGGTACATTATTGCATTTTTTTTTATTTCTTTTTTTTACAATTTGAAAAATAATAAATTATTGAGTATTTTACAGTCAGATCCTTTTTACAGTCCATTTTCATAAACAATTCATCATTTAATATAATTTTTTACAGCACATTTTCTGACATCTTAATGTTAGTTCTATTGATTGCTGTTAGGGGCGCCACTGGTTTCAGTACGTTCTTCTTTGTGATTTTTATGGATTACGATTGGAATTTATTTTACAGTTTCTTTAGCAACACTTTTTTTAGATTATGTTTATGTTTTTTTACATTGGTCTGTAGGGTCATGTTTGTTGAACTAACGGTGCTCAAAATTATGACAATTTTAAAATAAAAATCTAGATAAAAATAATATTTATAAATCCTTATACAACACAATTAAGTAGTCTATGGCTGAATGCTCTATCTTCCCCACAGCCTGATTGTTAAATAAATAATATAAACACATTTATACATTTTTTTAAACTGAATCCCTTTGATTTTAGTCGAAATGCGCCACAGACAGCTACCAATCAAACTAACACCCGTCACAGCAAAATGATGTCTATCCCTTTATTAATAAGGTCCATCACCAGACCTGGCGAGATCAGACGCATTTTCATCGTATCCACCAGAGCGACCCAAGTCTACCTGCTCCACTGAGATCCTCGGCTTGAAACCACGCTCGTCAGCTTCGTACTCCACCGTCTGCAAAGAAAAATAGACTTTATGAAAATTACATCTGTTGAGTTCATTATCGCTTTGATTGAGTTTTTTTTTTTAGAAATACCTATAATAAGACATTTTAAATCCGTGAGAAAGCTATAGTAACTACATTTCCTGAAGGTTTTTTTTTATGGCATAAGCCGGTAAACGAGCAGACTGATCACCTGATGGTAAGCAATCGGCGTCGCGCTATCGGCATTTTGGGGATTAGGAGTTTGAGGATCGTTGGGGATTCAGGGATTGGGCAGATTGGGGAAGGTGAGGGTAATTGGGCCTCCGGTAACCTCACTCACACGACGAAACATAACGCAAGCGTCGCTTCACGTCGATTTTCTGCTCGGCCGTGATATCACTCCGGTCGAGCCGGCCCATTCATGCCGAAGCATGGCTCTCCCACACTTTAAGGTTAAGAGCTAAGAGATTACACAGATAGATGGACAGAGCCCAGCTACCACCGAACGCTTTTTGATAAACCTGTATTTATTCAACCCGCCTGCAATGGGCCCGCCTGAATCCATCGGTGGACGGGCCCGGGGTTTTGAGGAGGAAGATAACTAGCAAAAGGTGGGCATCCCGTAGTCTCTCACCTCACCTTGTTAGAATTACTATCAAAATAATAAATTTATAATCTTCAGTGATACCAGTGTCCCTATCTATGGTGACTTATGTGAACTTATCTGTAATCTGTCTATATAAAATTTTGTCCAACCATTTTTGTATGTTATATTAGGTTATGGGCCCAGTACGCTCCCACTGCTCTTCTCATTGTTATTTGCTAGTTTTCAAAGAGGGTGGCCTCTTTGAGAAATAACAAATACGTTACCAGCTTAAGTACTTTTTTTTTTAAGGGGGGAAAATCATCGAATGACTGCTCCCGCCTGGGTGAGGCGGGAGGGAGTGTCAGACTCTTACTGACTAAAAACCACGCCGTTCCTTCTCCTGCACGTCGAGCCGGAGCCCCGGTTACCTGCTAGGTTCTCCGCGACGGCTTAAGTTGTTTAGGGCTGAGGAAATGACACTATACTGTAGACTGTAGCCCTGACAAAAATCAAAAATAAGAGTTTAAGTCTTACCTGCTTGGTACCATCAGGTAGGACGACGAAGTAAGAGCCCTCAGCTCGGTTCTCCTGTCTGGACTCCGTGTGACCGAAGTCACTGCCCGACTCATAATCGTTCACTTTGTAGGTGAAGTCATAGTTCGCTGGCTCCTGGAAGATAAGGGAGATGATTGTTCAGGATACCTAGATTTTATGTTTTGTTGGTGATGGCGATTAGACCTTAGATGATAGGTTCTTGCCGTCCGGTGACTAATTTGTATGGAAATAATAATCAAAAAATATTTTTACATAACATAATATCACGGCTTTTATCCCCGAAGGTATAGGCAGAGGTGCAAATTACGGCACTTAATGCCATTGTACAATGTAACACCCACTTTTCACTATTTATGTTATGAGTCCCATGTAAAAGGAGGTGAGCCAACGCCGTATACTGGGCACAATTCCAGACTCCGTTTTACTACTAAGATTTTTTTTTAAATCCAGTACTTACTACTTTGCCCGACCCGGGAATCGAACCCGAGACCCCTTGCCAGGCAGTCCCACTGGCGACCACTTGGCCAACGAGGCAATTAAATATTTTTATAACACTGTTCATCAATAAATTCATATGATTTTAGATGGGCAAATACTTACTTGGTTGACAAGTTCATCAAGAGCACCCCTAGCGTAAGAGTAACCCTGGCTGTTTTGGTTGCTGTACTGGTCCGGCACTCCGTACTGCTCTGAGGGCATGGAGTCGCGAGCTGAAGGAGGTCCATAAGTGTCTGAAGGTGAAGAAGACCTGAAAATGGAAATCTTTTTAGAACTGATCTAAGTGATCTAAAAAAGAAGTTAAGTCATTTCTTTGCTTTTGACGCTTTTGCTCAGTGGATCGGCCTCATCGAAAGAATAAGAGAAGATACTAAGACTAAAGGAGATCAACGTTCGGTCAACGAATTTGGACCAACCAAAAGAATGGGGAAGAGCTGGTAGCCTCAAGATGAATGTGGACATTTTCCAATATTAAAGCTAAGAAATATTTTGGGTCACTGAGCCAACATAGTAAGTATGAATATACCTGGATGCAGCAGAAGAATAAGACGAAGCAATAGCACTGGTCTTCTGATTAGCAGCACGACTCGACGGTACTCCGTACTCCTGGGATAGACTCCTCGCGTTGGGCACTCCATAAGTATCTGACACATCACGCTGGGCGGGTGCGCCATACGTCTGAGATAGAGCCTTCGCACTTTGGGAATAAGAGCCAGAATTCCTCGCACTTGGAGCACCATAGGTAGGTGATGGGGAGCGCGAACCGAAAGACGAACGACTTTCCACACGAGGTTTGAAGGAACGAGCTGCATTGCTTCCGAAAGATTTCGCAATACTTCTGGGGGTGGTGAAGCTGTGATCATCAGCGGATCTGGATGAGGGAGCTCTATACTCTTGAGATAAGGAATTGGCAGAGAAGGAAGAGCTACGGGAAGTTGGTGGTCCATATTTCTGGGACGGCGAGCGTGAACCAAAGCTCCTTTGAGACGGTACTCCGTATTCTTCTGACGGGGTAGAGCGAAATTCAGGTGGCCCGTATTGGGAAGAAGGTGTTTGTGAACGAGCTGATGGAGGACCGTATTCTTGGGATAAGGCTGATCTAGCGGAAGGTACGCCGTATTCTTGGGACAAGGATCTAGATGAAGGAGTACCGTACTCCTGAGATAAGGATCTAGCTGAAGGCGCACCATATTCTTGAGATAAGGATCTAGATGAAGGAACTCCATATTCTTGGGACAAGCCACTTCTTTCAGCAGGTACTCCATACTCTTGAGACAAAGCTGATGGAACACCATATTCCTGCGACAAGCTCCTCACAGCTGGTGCACCATATTCCTCTGAAGGACTGCTACGGGCACTGGGTACACCATATTCAGTTGAAGGTGAACTACGAGGGTTTGGTAGACCATACTCGGTTGACAAGCTTCGTGATGATGAAATATCGCTAGGCACTCCATATTCCTGTGAAACTCCACTCCGTTGACTTGGTACGCCATAAGTTTGTGAAGGTCCTGATCTTGTGTTCGCAGTTCTGGCGTTCGGAGGTCCATATTCAGTTGAGAGAGCGTTTCTTGAGGATCCGAAAGACCTGGTAGGAGGTCCGTATTCTTGGGACAGGGATCTTTGGAAGTCCTGGCTGTGATCGTGGTCATGGTCATGGTCGTGGTCGTGATGGTGACTGGAATGAGGGTAGCCGTCGCTGGAAATACAAAATTAAATATTAAGCTTTCATTCAGCTTGGAAGGTTACATAAGGTTTGCAATTGTGTAGTCATTTACAAATATTTCGTGAGACGTACTAAATGAACTACTACCAGTAGCAGCGCGACAATCGCTGTGTCGCGGGTCGCGAAATGCTGCTCATGAATATGAGCCTCTAGCATGGCTTGAAACTAGTCGAGTTCCTCGTCAAAAGCTTCGTGAGTAAGCCGAAAACAATAATTCATTTACAAATGTTTTAGTAACTAATCGTAGTTAAGTTATTTGTATTTTTATAAAAATTGTATTATTGTCTTACCCGACTGGAGGTTCGGCGAGGGCTAGTGCCGCGATGCATAACATGGGTAGAAACACCTGGAATAACGAAAGAAAATCTAAATTGTAGTACCATGGGTTATTAAAAATGTCGTATTTTGTATTGAACTCCAGTGAGAGATATGTTTTAATAATAAGTATCGTGAGACATACTAGATTAACTAAAAATCGCTGCTTACTCACGTGAACATACTGAGAAAAGTTCTACTAGTTTCGAATCACATCTTCGCCTTCTTCTACATCTTTCTCCCCAAAAAGATAATTATTCTATTGTTATTTTATTTAACGTCAACGATCGTTACATTGTTTAAGACTTTACACAACAGATGGCGGTGATTATACGAAATCAAAATTAAAACCATAATAATGAAATTTTGCAGCGAATGTGTAAAGAATTATCTACATGGAATAATAATAATGATGAGGAAAATTTTTTTTTTGGTGCCTTATTATAGCTTATTTATTTATTATTACCTTTTTTTAAGGAGTAAATATTTTAGTTCATAGTTATTTATATTTTAAGTTGTATATATTTTCATTTAGTTATAGTTAATTTTAATTGTATATACCAAAATTTGACATTTCTTCTACGTAAATGTATAAAAATGTTTTGTTACATGGAATTAATTTAATTAATAGTTTTTCTTACCTTCATAATTCTGTTGTCAGATGTAACAAATTTAACTGAAAATAAAATAATTGTTAGAATAAATCAGTTGGCCTATGTAAGTATTTAAGTACTACGGTATTTTATTGTATACAAATAGAACTTTGAATACTTTTTACTAATTATTAGTGAACCATTAAGAAATGTTATTTTTGCAAGATTTATTTAGGATTCAGTTTATTTAATGTGATTACTTTTTCACAGACTGTTATTCATATTATTAGCCTTGTGATTTCCTTTTTTTGTTTGAAAATATCTACACTTAGGTAAATAATATACAAAGCATTTGTTTTTCTTTTGACGCCGTAATAACCACGGTATTTTATTAACTTTTTACACTTAATCCTTAAGCACCAGCTTTTCTTTAGGAAGCCGTAATGGGCACGGTTTTTATCTTTTTGCACTTAATGGTTTTTCTCAAAATCCACTTCTATCCACTGGTTAGAAACCTATCAAGAACAACTCAGTAGTTTTTGAGTTCATCTCTAATATATGCAACGTACACTTTTATTATAGCTCTCAACTCGAAAAATCTGTATAAAACCCGTTATTTTTCAAAAATATATTGTACACAATTAACTAAGAACTCTACCTACCCTCTTAACCGAAGATGTTACTACTACAAACAGTTTAAACTTGGAATGGTAACATCTTTAAATGTTCAACTATTTATACACACAAACTTAACAATACTAGGCAATTTACAAAGTTAATTGTACACCTATCTTCATGCTATGCTTTTGGATAACCGGCTGTAAGACTTTGTGATAAGGTTGTAAGGTTATTTTATTGGTTGTGGTGTTATGTCGGTGTTGGAATCTCATTGTGGGGTGTGCAACACTTTGATCTGAATATTGTTTGATTGGACTTGAAGCAAACTGCGTTTAGAAGTACCTATAGGTAGAATTATATGTATGTGATTAAAATTCTTCGATTTTAAAGAATATATGCACATAACATCATGCTTTTTATCTCCGAAGGAGTAGGCAGAGGTGCACATTACGGCACTTAATGCCACTGTACAATATAACACACACTTTTCACTATTTATGTTACGAGTCCCATGTAATAGGGGGTGAGCCTATTGCCATATACCGGGCACTATTTCAGACTCCATGCTACTACTGAGAAATTCGACCCAGGAATCAAACCCGTATACTAAATTCACATTTACCTGCATTAAGTAGGCTATTATAAATTAACAGCAAACATTCGTGACCACTCCTATAAGTTTCCAAAGATGTCGTCAACGCCGATTAACCCGTCGAGCGTCCGCGTTCCTTATGATCCAACGGGTGCACACGTGACATTTGGAGAAATAAAGAAAGAAAATGCATTTATTTGACCATTGGCACACGAAAACAAGGATCATACAAATACAGTCCAAATAAAAACAAAACATTAATAATAGATTTGATAAAAGAGAAAGCAGCATGGAGCATTTTTTCTTATGATCCGATAGGTTAACTCGAGGGGTAAACAGCCGAAATGAATAAGCTATCCAAGATCCTTGCATCGTTCATTTTTTTAAACAAGTTTCATAACATCGCATCACGCCTTTTATCTCCGAAGGGAATGGCAGAGGTGCACATTACGGCACTTAATGCCACTGTACAATGTAACGCCTTTTTTCACTATTTATGTTATGAGTCCTGTGGAATAGGGGGTGAGCCTATTGAACTGATTGAAATTGAGACAGAAATTATTCCACTTTTGGATAAAGATCAGTTATAGTTAGATTTTATATTTTTTCTGGCATAAGCCGGTAAACGAGCAGACGGATCACCTGATGGTAAGCAATCGGCGTCGCCCATGGACACCTGGAACACCACCAATTTTGAGTGCGTTACCGGCCTTTTGAGTCAGAAATTTGAGGATTGTTAGGAATTCAGAATTGGGGACATTGGAAAGTATGGGGGAAAATTGAGCCTCCGGTAACCTCACTCTCCCGACGAAACACAACGCAAGCGTTGTTTCACTTCGGTTTTCTGCTCGGCCGTGGTATCACTCCGGTCGAGCCGGCCCTTTCGTGCCGAAGCATGGCTGTCCCACAGTTGAACAGAAACCAGGCAACAACGATCTCTGATAAATTTGAATATACATACATAACTTCACGCCTGTCTCCCATGGGGTTAGGCACAGACTATGGAACGCCAATTACTACGATTCCCACATACCTCTTTCGCTTCATCAACAGTCATCAATATTTTGATGCGTGCTCGTCGGTTAAGGGTACTTTTAATTTGGACCTTCTTTAATATATCGCCAATCTGGTCAGTATATAAATCTGAACATTGTTAGACAGTGTATTTCATTCCTCCTGCAGAGCGTGGGGATCGTGGCATATTATCTTATGTAAAGCAGGCATATTGGTTCAGAAGTGGACTGCCTCCAATTGTTGATGATGACGACAGTTAATTCTTACCTATCTTATCTTATTTACTTATATACTACTGTATAAAGCTGAGAGTTTGTTTGTTTGATTGAATGTTTATTTGTTTGTTTATTTGAACGCGCTAATCTCCGTAACTACAAGTCTGATTTGAATAATTCTTTTTGTGTTGGATAGTGCATTTATCCGGGAAGGCTATGGGCTATACAACGTCACGTATGACCGTATGTACCGTACCGTAACGTAACGTATGACCGCCGAATGACCATTAGGAGCCGAGTAGTGGGTCAAACAACGTGGAAGTAGATAGTACAATAATATGTAGGGACCCAAAGGGACACAGGAGAAAATAATAGAATGGGGCAACGTTTAAAAAAAACACTTTACACTATCTATAGGTACCTAATTTAGGTTAGGTCTTACGATGCATTTCACAGCCGATCTTAGGGCATGTCGCAACACTAAATTGTGGCGCATCGAACGACATAGCGACGTTTATTGAAGTTATGGGATGTGGTGCAAAGCGTGAGAATCTTGATTAGATTTCGTTATTAGTTCATAGACATGTGTATGATGAAAACCGTGAAATTAAGTATGTTTATAGCGCAATGGCTGAATGATCGGATACTGAGTAATGTGCCGCTTCACGGCATTTGACGACTAGTCAAAATCAATACCTTCTTTTTTCGAACTGTCAAAAACGACAGTTTTCTGTGAATTTTGTACGAGATTGTGAATTGTGACGTCACGTTTTTTTGCGTCAAAAAGCGTAGGTACTTATTTCTTAAAAAATTGCTGGAAAAATACTAAAATTGAGTTAGTCATAAAATCAATTAATGAAAGAGTGATTACTTTTTAATATTATATTGTATTGAACAGTCGAAATAATTTATATTTGACTAAGGAAATTACCCAGTTCACGTATCTGTTATCATTCGTATGATTCATGAATTGGGATCTGTGCACCAAATGTGTGTATGAAAAACAAACTTTAATTCTAGATTCTGTGTAGATATCTAAGCCTAAGTACGATTTTTAGTAAAAGGATATGCAATCTAATTTGTACTCACATCGTTATTAATGTGGTCTGGTTATTTATTCTATAATAATAATAATAATAAGCCCGCAGGGCACCTTGAGGCGAGGTGACGGGCATTAGCGATCCCGCGGGCTACCATCATCCCGAGTGCTCCAGGGAGAAGTCACCATTCCTTCTTCTCCGGCTTGCCTTAATTGGCTGGCTGGAGTGAACGATGACAAGGAACAGGTCTCCCACCTCTGGCTTGCCTTCATTGGCCGTCCAGAGTGGAGTCGTGAGAGCAGTGATCCTGCTCGGAGGGTAAGAAACTATTCGTAAGTCGCGAGTGGGCCAGCGATGCAGGAGGCTTCGGCTGGAGCAGATGATCTGAGTAGAAAGCGGTGGTAGTTTCTTAACCCTTCAGCCACTCACATTCTCGTTGCCCCTCTGTTGCTATATCGAGCAACCATTCCCGGGGCCCGGTCGGTGAGTTGGCGAGTCTCCGCCTGCTATTTTTACGTATAAAAATTACATTGTTTCGGCAGGTGTCATAGTCATCCATAGTTCCCAATTTACCAGTCCACAGCAACCCATCCATAGCCCTACCTTTTTTTCCATTATTCACAATAGTCCTACACTAACCGAGGACTGTCCTTGGGTGAATTTCCATAGTGCATACAGGGATAGTCGCCGGTTTGTGTCTCCATTACATTTAGATTAAAGTTGGCTAAAGGGCCTCTGCGCAGTTGTCTTCGGCCCCTCGTACGCCTCCCAAATGACCGGGACCCTGTGGTCCCGTGAATGGTAAAGACATACAATAATAATAATACGTTTATTTGTTAGAATATTGTTACAAAGGTGTTACAAATAAATTTATGTTCTGAATATTCTGCTGTTTCCAGCGTACAAATATTAAAAGTTAAAATAAACAAGACAGGTAAAAACATACAATCAAATAAAAAATTGGATCATATAGACGATTAATTACCACAATGTAGTAAAATTATTTTCGGTACAAAATTAAGATTATTCTTACAATTTACATAAAGGATAATAAAAAGTCGTCTAGGTTGAATTTAGAATTAAATTTTTCATTCAAAAAATCATTTGTTGAATAATAACATTTATGCAAAAGAAAACAAAACAGCTTCTTTTTAAATTCCATAAGATTAAGGCTTTTAAAACCATTTGGTAATTTATTATAAATACGAATTGCCATACAGTATACATTATTAGGAAAAAGTTGAATTCTTTGTTGTGGTACATATAACTTATGAGTAAGTATGTCTGCTTTTTCTTATTACAACATTATTATGTGTTTGAAATAAACCTATATTTTTATGCACAAAGATACACAGTTCGAATATATACAGAGATGGGAGTGGTAGAATTTTTAACTTTTTAAAGAGTGGTACACAGCTATGTAGTGGGTCGACTTTACACATGGAGCGAATACATTTCTTTTGGGCTCGGAATGCTTTAATAATGTCATACTATGATGCCGTAGCGGAGAATAGATGCTACGTATCCGTGATAGGCACAAAGTGCTGCATTGAGACCGGCTACTATTTAGAACTGGGGACAAGAACTATGTCGTGGTGGCCGGGAGGTTTAAGACGCCCACTTCTCATGCATGAGGGTGCGGGTTCGAAACCTACCAACGGCAAGTACCAATGTGACTTTTTCCGAGTTATATGTACTTTCTAAGATTATTTGAACACCACTGACAAACGGTGAAGGAAAAACATCGTGAGGAAACCTGGACTTATAATTTCTAATGATAAGTTTGAAATCGCCAACCCGCATTAAGCAAGCGTGGTGATTAACGCTCTAACCTTCACTGTGTGAGAAGACGCTTTGCTCAGCAGTGGGCGTTTATAGGCTGTTGTTGATGACAATTGACAAGAACTATTGATCTGTAGGGAACTAACTTACAAAATACCGATAAATCGGCCGAATCTATTCCAAACACTAAGCATCGACACCAATTGTCCTTTTTTTCTGACCTCATTCCACAAAAGGTTAACGAAAAATAAATATAGATAGATGAACCGGTTCATAATATCCGGAATCTATTGAATAACAGTTTCTATTCTCAACTTCAACAACAAACAAGTTCAAAAAATCCTAATTACTAAGGCACAAGCGTTCGAAAAACCGGATCCACGTATTGTCTCCTAGAAGCGGAGTATCATCACGACTTGAACAATAGAGGTAATCTATTAAGGGCAAGGACATTTCTTGATTACAAACTTAAAGCAAACAAAAGATCGAATTGTGTGACTCGCTCAAACAAATGACAATCCATTGGCGGATGAAGAAACCTGTTGTCATTTAAACCTCTATTTTAAGCCACATTTCTGTTTACCTCCGTTCAGATACAGTGTGATAATGTTTTATGATAGTAAAGTTTGGTAATTTCCCTATAAAACTGTGTTTGTTTCATCGAAATCGGTTCCATAGTTTCTGAGTTATTGCCATTTTTTTAAAACTGTAACTTTCCTAAAATATGCACATAATATGTTTAACCAATTATTCTCATAACAATATGACACTTGTCGTACTAGGTATAAGAGCTATTTTCGTTTGTTGTTTCTGTTACGGTGTGGTATTGTTAAGTTTAATATATGTTAGGTTACAATGAACAGCGATAAGTGAACTCTTGACTGGTGGATGGCATCGTTAAGTAGTTAAACTGTAACTTCATGTTAAGTAGGTACAGCATTAATCAACGTTAGCCTTTTTGTAAAGCATAAAGGGTCGGTATTTAGGCGTTAAAGACAAATATGGCTTCGAAATTACCTTTCGTTATTTAAAATCATAATGGATTACCAAGCTTTGGGAATAAGAAGAGGAATATCAGCTAATGTCTTAAACCTCGGAAGTCCGCGTCACATCCTGCGGCTTGAGAAGATAGGTAAGAAGCACATTCTTGGAAATTCCTACTTTCGTGGTGTAGAGAGAGGGAGAATAGGATTAACATTTTCATTCATCCTACACCTAATCAACTACGGTTTATTTTATCTTAACTAGTCCTTGTCATAAATGCTAACCAAGGTTTAACAAATCGCTTTTTGACCGTCTTACGGTGTAACCAGCCCTCATTAAGCTCTAGGACGTCAAATGAAAGGTGTCACTAGTCTCGATTGCTAACATTACACTGCCCATTATAACTTGAGCTGCGATTGCGACACCACTTTTTATGAACACGGGTCACACTCACGATAAATCCATTTAATTAATGAGCTTTCATTGAATTTTCAATGTTAATGTCTTTTGGCCAAACTGTTGGTGTTATTTCAAGGAGGGTAAGTGAATTTGTTTAATGTAGGAGGGAGGAATATAAAAGGGTTCAAGTTGTGTGAGTTATCATTGTCATGAATCTACTATCTATAGTTAGCTAGATGGCATTGCATCAGCTCGGGACATAGTCACGTAGGGTACTTGTTTTAATCTGGTTGATATTGTATAGATAACAAAATAAAACAACCACAAATGCTTGATCAGTAGGTACATTGTATTAATATCATACTAGACTCATACAGGCAGTCCAGTTTCCTTGTCATACACCTTCAAAAACGCGTGCACATGGAAACCGAACTTAATTCTCTCTGTAGTGGTCTTCTCATTGTCCATATTCCCAGATTTCATAACATCCTGGATCAATGGACCCCAAAAGTGATGACCCCTGTAGGGCCTTTTATAATTCACAGCCAAATTTCCAACTAGGCTGGCTTTATGAATGACTTCTACTTCCAAAAAACCTGCTTTTGCAGATAACACTGCGGTTACAGCTTGTCCTGGCTTCAATTCAGTTTCCATTCCACTACTTGAACCAATCGTTTGGGTTTTACTTTTCTCCTCACTAACACCCCATCTATTAGCAAACGAAAAACCAGTTACGCCTTTTGCTTTTGAAAATCCAACGTTAAACTCGTATTCAATCTCTTGAGAAACCGTATATTCTTTTTCCTTAGACCAACTTGTTGTAAGAGTATTTTCCACACTCTGTGTGATCCCTGTATTCACTTTTACCGTTTGGTTCGATAAGTTTTCAAAGTCATGTGACAGCACTATGACTGGTTCCATAGACATGCGCGTTACTCTAGCCGATTTTATAGATAGAACTCGCATCACTGGCTGCCAGCTGTATGTTTTGTACAGATCTCCCCAAGGCGTCGGACTGCGAAGGTAGACATCTTTAGGCTCCTTCCCTAAATGCTGTTTCACAGCATTATGCAATCTTTGCACTTTGAACAGATTGATGTCATTATCCGATATTAAATCTAATTCCGATCCTGAATAGCTTATATTAACTTTCTCATCTTCATCCACATATATATCAATTTCAATACGTCCAGTCACAACTTTTATTAGAAGCACCAACACTATAACTTTGTAGTCCATTTTTATAGTCTAAAAACCACTGATTCTTCCAAATTTTGTAATGATACTGACTAATTTGTTGATTGTCTCACTGACCTGTGTGAACCTCAGTTTTTCGTCACTGAGGAAGTGATAAACGGGCAAAATCTAACTCTATGTATAGCTGTTGTTTAAATATAACTACGCTTCTTCCCTACTAATGTACATGATTATGCACATGAAGATAAAAAGGTCAAGATCGAGTTCTTGAAACTATAAACAGTTCACTCTTATTTATTATTGAAACGTATTAAAGTTTATACCTATAGAACTCTTAGAAAATTGTGATTGTAATAATTATAAAATGTTAGTGCTGATTTTATTAATACTACCAATAATTGTAGACGGACGAATAGAAGTTGATATAACAGTGAAATCAAATGATACAGACGTTACAGTAAATGCAAGTTATACTGGCAGTGATCACAAACTAGTTACTTTTGACGATTTAAAACTGTTTAATGTCACCATGGCGGATCTAAACAGAGGAATGCGAGTAGAACTGGGTAAAGTACCAGACAACATATTCATAAGAAACCCAACACCCTACGGAGATTTATTTACAAAATTTAAATGGGAACAAATGAAACGAAAATTAACTATTGTAAGGACTAAGATCATAGATATTATCAACCAAGATATAGTGCTAGATACACATGAACATATTAATAATACAACAATTATAATAACAACTAAAAGAAGTATGTATAAAGTTATGGATAACAGTATAAGTTCTACGTGGTCAAATACAGGACTACCGGGAGATAATGCTCATACAACTTTCATCCTTAATTTTGAAGATGGAAAGGCTGAAGTCGTGAATCAGTGGAGGAATGAAAGCACGAAGAATTTTAAAGTGCCTGTTGGTATAACTAATAAAGGTTTGATAACGATTGTACCAAAACAGACGGCAGTTACGAAATTAATTGTTTCAAGAACAATAATCCTGATTGAGATAACATATAAGGCTGAATTATCAGGGAGTGTGATAGGTAATTACGCTGAACTTTATGGAAAATACCATTATTGGGCTCCAGCTGTCAAGAATATTTTAAAAGCTGCTAAAGTAAAAAACGAAATTTTTACGACAGAAATTGTTGAACTTAGATGCTTTACCAGACCTCGATTGGCAATTTTCGACAAAAAAACGGATAGTGCTGTAGAAACCAAAAGGAAGAGACCTCGTATGAAAATTATACGAAATAATAATCAAACACGGATTATTTACACCAAAACTAAAAAGCAAAAGAAGACTAAAAAGTATCTGCAATTAAATATTTAGTTAATATCAATACTGTATTTTATTTATATCTAATATCTTCGTACATATTTTTTTCTTTTTAAGTGGGGAAAATTATTGAATGATTTCTCCCGCCTGGGTGAGGCGGGAGGGAGTGTCATACTCTTACTGACTAAAATTCAACCCGTTTCTACTCCTGCCCTTCGAGCCGGAGCCCCTGCGGGTTGCCCCAGCTGATTAAGTCGTCCGCGGCTCCGCATCGGCATCAGCCCTATTGGGCCCCATCCGTAGTGATCTGAATCTGATGACACTTTGAGGCGCGCGCGGAAAGCGACGCGCCGTAAGCTCGGGTATCATGCATAGAGGTACAAGTTTCAAAGTCCTTGGGTACTTTTTATTTGTAAAAATAAAACTCCCAGTGCAATCTACTTTCTAAGTGCGAAGCTGAGAGATACCCGTTTAATATATCATGCATGATATATTACCTACTTTAATTAAATGTATGGTTAATATTCATATTTTAATAACACTGGTCTTGTCAGTTCTTGTATTGTTTCTAAAATGTTAATTTAGAAAAATGAATCGAAAATTCAAAACACAAAAAATACATTTTTTATAATTTTTATAACGTCAACAACACATTTTGTTAGTCAACAACAAGTTCATGCCTTATAAATAGTTTATTTTTCCTATAATTAATTTTAATCATAAGTTGTATATATTTAATTTAGTAATATTTAGTTTTAATTTTATTTATGTAATAGTTGTTATTTAAGTTTTTTATTGAAATACATGCCTTCTCAAACACAAAATATTTTGATCATATTTCTAAACGACAATGTCAATGTCATTGGTACATCTCAAAACATGACGTCTTTATTCTGTCAAAATCAAATTGTCGTGTCAAATCAAATGTCGTCAAAAGTTCGAAGGTTCGATTCATGATTTGCAATAATTTGTATTAATTGACCGATAAAATAATAATCTAAATACCGAGTGGACGATGATTTCATGAATTAAAATATTAGCTTAGTCTCGACCTCGATTCAATTCATCATTTTAATTTATTTATCTGACGCAACCCGTCGTAGACTAACGCACGTAAACCATTGTGTACATTTGTTTATTTTGTTGTTAATATTTTTTTCTAATAAATTTTCTGCGGTGTAGTTATTGTTTTGTTTGCCTGCTTTTTTGTTATTGTTTTTAATAACTAATTATGGTAGAATTCCAAGGACTGTTGATATGTGTGCCTCTTTACACTGCTGGGTAAGTGAAATGTAACTTTTTTTTTATTTATTTTTTAATTATACCATGTACTGGTCAAGATCACAAGTCATTCAGCAAGATCAATAATCCTTTTTTTATTTTTTAATGGTGTTGCATGGATTTTTGTAAAGTGTGAAGAGAAAGTATGTGTGACCTATAAGAAAGTTAATGATTACTTTCATTTCTTGCAGGTTTTGCAGTGTGTACTAGTTTTGCATTAATTTTTTTTTTAAATCTGAATTTAATAAGAAGGGCTTTTTTCCGTAGAGGTAAATGTCCTATTATAGTATACAAAATTCAATATTAAAAATAAAGCAGCTAAACCGTTTATAGGTTTAACTAGCCCTTAAACTCAAACACAAAATAATTAAACTATACAATTTTCTAGCCTCAGATGACAATGGTGACGCTAAAACACTGATAAAAACTAGTTTTGCATGCATTGCATAAATCTATAAGAATTTATAGAAGACAAAAAAAAATTGTCAAAAGAATGTTACCAGTAATAACATGAATATCTCATGCACTTGCCACACTGTCTATCACCTGCTTTTTTATCTTAATTCTAGATAAAGAACAACTATTTGTGTTACGGACTTTAGTACGGACATTTTAATCCTGTATTATCTGTTATCGAAACTGTAATTACCCTGATATGCTAATTTATCTGTGTGTAAGGACAAAGGAGTGTTGTTAAGGGAACTGAACTACTTAATTTGTGTTTACTATAAATATTATTATTTTTATTACTTTCTTTGAGTCATAAAAGAACATTGCTGTGCAAAAACATTTAGTTGTCCTATTATTTTTTACACAAATACAAGTTTTCTAGAAGCCTACTACAATGCCCTTGGTGTAAGTTTATTTTTAAGAAATTAGAATAAAAAAGTCTCGGTTTCTAGTATCGAGAGATGGTAAAATCGTTTCTGTATTATTTTGTGTGTGTTAAATGGACCAAGAGGCCTGTTCCACTCCAGTGCAGTTGGGGCCTAATATAAATAATAAACTAATTAACTACAAAAGTAAATAAATTAATATACATCATAAATGTTTAAAACATTAGATTTTGTTTTGACCTCTTGAAACAATGTTTGCTATTCTTAACCTTGACAGAAGACATAGGAACCACAGTTGTAGGTACTTAGAGTTTAGACGATACTGCAGCCTGCCCTTTGGTGGCTTGATATAGTGGTTGGTCAGAGGCAGATTATTCCCAGACTGCGTTCTAGGCAAGCACCTCATATCCGCTCTTATTTTTTTTTGACGGCCACTGCCACTTACTAATTTTACTATTGGCAGTTGGGCACGCGTGTCTTACAGTGCCCCTCTATAGCCTGGTGTCCTAGACCCTTGCCTAGTTTGCCTTAGGGATAATATGGTTGTATGGTGCATGGATAAAGTAATATAATGTTTTTTGTTCTTTCCAGGGTGCTGATACTAGGTGCCTCATTGTCTGCAAGTCTGTTTGTGTTCCATGTAGCTGTAGTTCCACTTATCTTCAAATATTCAAAGGGCTTTAGAAGAAATCTAGTTTTTGCTAATTTTGGTAAGTGTAAATTTGTATATATATGTATACAACATGTAACTTAAATAACGCACATCCTGAAAATAGTTTGTTCAGAATCGTTTACTGAATCGATTTATATAATTTTTAGTATAGGTAATTTTTTATCCCAAAAATAATAATAACTACGGAAATTATTGTCATATTAACCCTGTATTGTCAAACAAATCGAAATGGACCATAAGTCAAAGCAATAAGACTTTTAAAATCGCAGTTTTATTTGTATTCATACAAATTCTATTATTCAATACAAAACAAAGAAAAATAAACCTTATGACAAGACCAGTAAGGATGCATATACATGTTAAATTAAAAATGTAGTGTATGTATTATGATCATAACATAATATTCTAATTGCGGTGTTTGAGGGTGTGCGTTAATTACGTTACATGTTGTATATGTAAATTAATGTTTAATGACTCGATCACGAAACTGTTTGGCATAAATATGTAAAATTAAGTGCCTACTTATAAATTATTTAATAATCTTGCCTTTAGGTAAGAACTCATATTATTATGATAATCTATATATATAAAAGAAAGTCGTGTTAGTTACACTATTTATAACTCAAGAACGCATGTAATTAACATCATTGTCTTTATAATTACAAATAAATTTTAATCTTGCTATTAATGTACCGATAATTTTAACTTCACACCTGTTAATCTTCCTAGGTATAGGCAGAGATTATATACATAATTATTGGTACCTACATGTCTACATACAAATTCTTATAGGCTTTTATAACTAAACTAGATAATTTCACGCGGTATTTACCCGTTGCTCAACTCCTATAGGCCGTAGCGTGATATTTTATAGCGTATTACCTTTCCTCGATAAGTAATTATTTTTTTTTATTTTTTTTTTATACTTTATAAGTCGACGTTTAACCACCATCTCGCCTGATGGTAAGCGATGATGTGGCCGACGATGGAGCGATTTGGACCAGTAGTTTTGTAACAGCGCGTTCAAACAAATTTTGTATCTCATGTTAGTACTACGCCGTCGCGGTTTCACCCTCTGCTCAGGCCCTATAGGTCGTAACGTGATATTTTATAGCTTATAAACTTTCTTGATAAATGGACTATCAAACACAATTTAATAATAGTCAATATGAGCCGAGTAGAACGGGTGAAAGCATGTGGGGATAGTTACAAAAAGATTTTGTCAAATCGGACCAGTAGTTCACGAGATTAACGCGTTCAAACAAACAAACAAACTCTTCAGCTTTATATAATAGTATGTATAAGATATTTAGAGTAGTTACATTTTCTCGTAGTCGAAGCTTTTATTTCAATTAAACCTTATAGTAGGGGACCCCATGAAGGAATTTCGGTAGTTACTCGAGCGCGTCAGATTAACATATGGGGAAAACCTAGTGTCATGTTGAATATACCCAACATATATCCGATCTGATTAGAAAGGGGGGACTGAAAATTAAAAAAAAAGTCTGACTAAATAAAGTCAGTTTCGTCAGATTAAGGGAAGGTAGGTCAATACCGTGCTAAAGGAAGTGCGTTTAAAAAATCTGCCCATTCCAACTTGATTTGCAAGAGTGGGGGGATTTTGAAGGGTTCTCGTTTGTACTCTCCAGAACATTCAACCCCACCATGCAAACTGGCAGATTAAGAGTTTTTTATTATTAAATACACATGGAGCATGTACATTATCAATATCTGACACGCTCGACCACTAGAACAAAAGTTACGCTTAACAATTTCAAAGATCTGTAGATTCCCCCTTCCCCCACTGGTGGAAGAAATTGTCACTAAACCATTTCTTCTTTCTATCAGCATATCTTCAAAATCCAGTAGGTCCCAAGGACGCTCAAGTAAATCCCAATTTAGCATCGTGGGCTCCCCTACTATTAATCAGGCACTTTGGAAACGTCAAAAATTGAATTGTCTGTCCGTCTGTCTATCAGTGAAGCTAGGCGCTCGTTCCATAGTTTAGTTTCGAATGGAGAACAACAAGAAACTCACCTACAAAATTTATTTAAGTATGTACCTACTGTATTAAAAGTAATTGCTATTTATAAGTCTCACAGAAGTAATAAAACTAACTAAAATTAAAATATTTACAAAAACAAACGATTCTGAGTTTGGATATGATGTGTGTAGGCCTGTAGGCTACGTGGTTGTATAAAAACGAAGTTGTAAACGTGCCCAGCGAAATGATAGCTACTTAATTATAAATAGGGCCCACATTTTAACTTCTTAATGTAAAATCCACAATATTTGTTCATACATAGTAGTTTCTAAACATGGGAAATAAGGTTTATAATGGAGTAACTGGAGTGCGGTCACCAGTGACTGTTCCTGGGGACTGGGTAGAAATAAAATTTGCGGGTACGTACATAATTAGATTTAGTTTAGTATATTTAAACACCGTCAGCCACCGGTGACCGCAACCTATTTTTCTTTAATTGTGTCTATAATGACGGTACTCAAAGAGTTAATATTGACAGAAAAGGTTAAATGTTTTCGGCTTACTCAGATAACAGTTTGACGAGGAACTCGACTCGTAAGTAAGGCGAATCTGGCGAATACATAAAAATTAATTTAATATGTCTAACGAGAGTTTTAATACAGACAAATAATGTGTTAACATAATCCATAGTGCTTTTTTAGTGAATAAGTACCTATGTATTCGAAATTATAGATAATGGATAAGTAAGTAACCTTACAAAATTGCCCATTTTGATAGTTTAAATTGTTTGTGTGACCTTGAGTAAGGTCTAAAAATGTTTATGAAAATTGTCTTTTTCGATTTCGTTACTGGGTGCCAGAAATTATTTGAAGTTGATCTGGTGAGGACATAAAAATTATTATGATGACGTTTTAGTCTTCTTTGTATAAATTGTATAATAGGTAGGTATAGGGTAGGTAGATGCCTAATTTTTATTTTAATGTCCGTCTGGTAGATTGTTTTAAATCATTAGACACGTATTTATTATTTTCTTACAGAAATGAATACTTTGGACGATATATTGATTTGAAATGTCACGTGACGTCACTTCTACGTACATTGTATATGTAGAAATGACGTTTTAGCCCCCACTCCTAAACTTTGATTCGTTTTATATCTAAGTATTGTTTTATTATACGACAAAAAAATACGTGTCCAATATTTTTTCATTACCTAAATTACGGACTAATTAGATTTTTAATTTTCATACGCTGTCATCATCCCAATTCTAATTACCGAGATAAATAAGATTATACTGTGGTGTGCTCGATAACAGGTATTGAGTTGATAGATAAAAACGGTTTTGCTTTTCTTATCTCGTTTAAATTGCTCGGAATTATAATTTTTTTTTTAAGGGCGGAAAATCATCGAATGACTGCTCCCGCCTGGGTGAGGCGGAAGGGAGTGTCAGACTCTTACTGACTAAAAACCACCCCGTTCCTTCTCCTGCACGTCGAGCCGGAGCCCCGGTTACCCGTTAGGTTCTCCGCGTTCGGAATTATAATACGACAAAATGAAAGTGTTCTAGTATAATACGGTAGTTGACAACTAGTCAAATTCAATACTTTTATCGAAACGTCAAAAACGATACTGTTCTATGAATTTTGTACGAAATACCATCTTATGACGTCATCATAATTTAGCGTCAACTAGCACACTTATATCTAAAAAAAATGCTAGAGTAAATCGAAAATTAAGTATATCGGCAAATCAATGAATGAAAGTGTATCAATATCTAATTGGACTGAAAAATCAAAATAATTTATTTGTAACCCAGGAAACTATCCAATTACATACATAGCTTCACGTCTGTCTCCCATGGGGGTAGGCATAGATTATGGAACGCCAATCGCTAGGATTCTTACATACCTCTTTCGCTTCATTCACAGTCATCAATCTTTTTATTCATGCATGTTCGTCAGTCAGTTTTATAATTATTAACAGTGTTATAACTAACAATATCACAAAACTATTAATTATATTATTTCGTTTTTGCAGTACAATGGCCGCCCAACACGGACTTCGAGGAGCCGATCGCATCTGGTATCGAGGGAGCGCGCAACCTTAGCATCGAGTACCAGTCCAAAGTAGACAAGTGCAATGTCAAGATTGGTACGCCATCTTTTTTATAATAACTATCGTGATATATACTAAGTTAACTAAAAGTCGCGGGTTACTCACGTGCAAATACTAAGAAAAGCTACTAGTTTCGAACCACAGAGGGGTTCTTGAGCATCGTGCGATGTCGATGTCTATGGAGTTTCTTGCTAGTTCTTCTCCATTCGAATCTACCTCCATTTTGGAATGAGCACCTAGCTTCACCTAGTTTCACTGACGGACTGACTGACAGACTATTATTTATTTTGTATTTGTTGACGTTTCAAAAGTACCAAACTATGGTTTAATTGAAATAAATGCTTTGACTTTGACTTTGTCGCGGCGATGTACTGACATCTGGCTGCGCGAGTAACCCGCGACTTTTAGTTAAGGCTTCTTATATGGTAACAATGGAGCTGTTCCTCCATAGGAAATCTACGTTTTGCAACGAGTACCTACTGCTAATAGACCATATGACTAACAATGTCTTTGTTGTGTGACTGTTACCAATCTATCACCCCCAAAAAGCTCGGCAACGAACTAATGAATCCTTTAGCGTTTTAGCTATTCATGGGTGTCGCCGATTGCCTTAACAATCAAGTGAGCCATCTGCTCGTTTATTATCCCCGTTCTCGAAAGTGTCAACAAATAATAAGCCTATTAAAAAAAACCACGGATGGGGCCCAATAGGGCTAATGCTGATACGGAGCCGCGGAGAACCTAACGGTTTATCGGGGCTCCGGCTCGAAGTGCAGGAGTAGGAACGGGGTGGTTTTTAGTCAGTAAGAGTCTGACACTCCCTCCCGCCTCACCCAGGCGCGAAGTCATTCGAGGATTTTCCCTCCTTAAAAAAAATACAAAAATAGTATAGTAGTAATAATAGTAAATAGGTCCATTATATTTTTACTATTTACCATTTGCAGGTATCTGGCACATCCTCCCAAAGACAGCGTATGAGCGGCTGAAGGGTAACTTCGAGAGCAGCACGGACCGGGAGGAGCTGAACAAAATACTTGATGACGAGATCACCAAGTCTAAGAATCCTGTAGTACTGTACTGTCATGGTAAGAGAAAAAAAGAGAATAAGAGATATAATATGGCGTGTATGTTTTTGTATATGACTGCCTCGGTGGCCGAGTGGCCGCAAGTGCGACTGCCGAGCAAGGAGTCTCGGGTTCGATTCCCGATCGGGCAAAATATTACAGGTTTTTTGTTTTTTTTTATTTCTTTGTAGTAGCATGGAGTCTGGAATTGTGCCCGGTATATGGCAATAGGCTCACCATCTATTACATGGGACTCATAATATAAATAGTAATAAGTGGGTGTTACATTGTACAGTGGCATTAAGTGCCATATTGTGCACCTCTACCCCTTCAGGGATAAAAGGCGTGATGTTATGTTATGTGAGGTTTTTGTTCGTATGTTTGAACACGATATTCTCTGGCTGGAACTACTGGGTCGAATTGAAATGTTCTTTTCGGTAAACTTCGGTAGGTTCTTAATGTTAGGTAAACCCATTTATCGGGGAATATTGCCATTTATAGGCTATAAAAGCGTCACGCTAAGATAAATTGCAGCCGAGCAGATGAAACTGCGTGGCGAAGTGGCTAGTATGTTCTAAACAAGTTGTGATAAGCATCATCAAGGTAAGTGCGTGATAAAGACGAATCACCTGATGGTAAGCAATCCGCGACGCTATGGACATCTGGAACACCAGAGGCGTTACAAGTACGTTACCGGCCTTTTGGGGATTAGGAGTTTGAGGATCGTTCGGGAATCAGGGATTGGGGAGATTGGGGAAGGGAGGGAGGGTATTTGGGCCTCCGGTAACCTCACTCACACGACGAAACACAACGCAAGCGTTGCTTCACGTCGGTTCAGTGAGGCCGTGGTATCACTCCGGTCGAGCCGGCCCATTCGTGCCGAAGCATGGCTCTCCCACACTTAATGTTCGGTTTATATAAGCTGTACTAGTACTTATAGTTTATTATTATTCGCAGGCAACTCGAACAACCGAGCAGCGTGGCACAGGATACAGCTGTACAAGTTCTTCCAGAAGATGGAATTTCACACAATCGCCTTTGATTACAGAGGTATAGGAGTTATTTAGTTATTTGTTTGCACGACAATACTTTAATATAGATCGGATGATAAATTGGTGTTACTACTAATATCTTATACTATGAGAGCGACTGCCGGGCAAGGTGTCTCGGGTTCGATTACCGGATCGGGCAAAGTATTATTAGGTTTTTTATAAATTCTCAGTAGTAGCACGGAGTCTGGAATTGTGCCCGGTATATGGTAACAGGCTCACCCCCTATTACATGGGACTCATAACATAAATAGTGAAAAGTGGGTGTTACATTGTACAGTGACTTAATGTGCACCTCTGCCGACCCCTTCGGAGATAAAAGGCGAGATGTCATGTTACTATATAAAGCTGAAGAGTTTTTTGTCTGTCTGTCTGTTTGTTTGTTTGTTTGTCTGAACTCTCCGGAACTACTAGCCCGATTTCAATGATTCCTTTTATGTTGGATAGTCCATTTATCGAGGAAGATTATAGGCTACAAGACATTACGCTACGATCAATGGGAGCCGAGCAGAGCGGGTGCAACCGTGAGGAAGTAGCTAGTTATAAATACAAAAGTTTGTTTGTAACTCTTTCACGTCAAAACGGCTGAAGGGATCGTGATAAAATTCGGAACAGGGGTAGATAGAACGCCCGCGTTTTCGTATGATAATATACTTATCATACGAGAACATGTACACAATATCATACGTGTATATTAATATATATTTTTATTATAACAATAATAAGCTGTGTACCTTATGGATCACGAGGATCCATCAATACTTAAAGAAAGAAAGAAAATGATTTATTCAGCCTGCACCAGGCACGATGCAGCATAAATAAAACATAGAAAAGACAATCAAGATGTGACAGTGGAAGTAATAAAGATATAAGAGTTGAAAAATTGAAACAGAAGAATTAGAAGTGAGACGCTGACAACATGGCTAAAGGGTCACCCACTCAGTGTAATTGTTTACTCAGTGTGCTTCAAGTCTGGATGTCAATATATTGGTTTTGTCCTATAATTTACATTTACATTTTGATGAAATACTAAACTAAAACTGATCAGATATAGTTTCAGTTATGTTTTAGAATTAAAAGCAGACTGCACGGTTAGCGCAACTGGGCCACAGGCTGCCGGGCAACGTGTCGCTGGTTCGAATCCCGTACGGAACAACTCATTGTGTGATCCACAGATTGTTGTTCCGTGTCTGTGTGTCATGTGTATGTGAACTTGTATGTTTGTAAACGCACCCACGACACAGGAGAAAATCTTAGTTGTGGGGCTACGTTTATAAAAACAATACATATATATTCCAGGGTACGGCGACTCGACAAACATACGTCCGACGGAGGCGGGCGTGGTGGAGGACTCGCTCGTTGTATACGAGTGGTTGCTCAGTACGCTCGGCGGCAGCAACAAGCTGTTCGTATGGGGACACTCGCTCGGTAAGTAGACATATACTGCTGGACAAACTATACTTGTTATTGTGGTTGGATTTTAGACGCTAGAGCATCGTTACGTTGTCGTGGAGAACCTAACGGGTTACCGGGGCTCCGGCACGAAGCGCAGGAGAAAGAACGGAGTGGTTTTTAGTCAGTAAGAGTCTGACACTCCCTCCCTCCTCACCCAGGCGGGAGCAGCCATTCGATGGTCCCCCCCCCCCTTAAAAAAGAGCTTTGTTACGTTTCCATTGACATTTACCTTTACCTTTATAAAATTACCGTAAATAAATTTAAACTCTTCCTTGTGCGCACTGCTAAGCAGTAGAATTCTTAACCTGGGTATCTTCAAGGCCCGAGTGAATAGGTTGCTTATGGGACGATGTAGTCTATAACGGACTGAAACGATGATTCGTTTCCCAGCAGGCGAGATAGTGGTCAAACGTCAGCCCATCAAATATTATAAATGAAAATAAAATAAACAGAAATCCAGTACTGAAAATTTCCTTTATTACACTAACTTCCTGTACTTCTACAGTAACGGTGTAATAATAAATCAAAAAAATTACGGTTTATTCGTATTACGAGAATTACCCGATTAGTTTCGAGCAACACCGGGAAGCTTAACTCGTGGCATCTACCGACACTCGAGAGGTTAATTATGAACCACATAGGCCTCGTTGTCGCTAGGTAATCGGGACCAGTGTCGTGGTGGCCTGGAGGTTTAAGACGCTCGCTTCTCATGCATGAGGGTGCGGGTTCGAAACCTACCAACGGCAAGTACCAATGTGACTTTTTCCGAGTTATATGTACTTTCTAAGATTATTTAGACACCACTGACAAACGGTGAAGGAAAAACATCGTAAGGAAACCTGGACTTATAATTTCTAATTATAAGTTTGAAATCGCCAACCCGCATTGAGCAAGCGTGGTGATTAACGCTCTAACCTTCTCCGTGTGAGAAGAGGCTTTGCTACGCAGTGGGCATTTATAGGCTGTTGATGATGATGATGAATCGGGTCCCAGAATCCACCTGATTCTAAAGGCAGCATCAATTTGATAATAAACACGGACCCATACACAAAAATAATAAATAAATAATAATTTGTTTATTTTATAAAAAGGGAAAATATATTTTAAGTTCTATATTTTTTTTTCAGGTACAGCTATATCATCTCATCTATTAGGCAATCTACAAGAGCTGTCAGTGACACTACTAGAAAGATCTACCCCCCTCCCGCTACCCAGAGGTCTAATATTGGAAGCACCCTTCAATAACTTGGCTGATGAAGTCGCTAAGCATCCATTGTCGAAGGTAAATGGTGTACTTGGTAATGATGTAACCTAAGGTCAAGGTCCTGAAACATGTTACTATGAAAAAAAGTATAAATAAAAAATAATATTTGACTATGCACCGTCAGATTTTCTAGACACCACTGACAAACGGTGAAGAAAAATATCGTGAGGAAACCTGGGCTTATAATTTCTAATAGGGATGATGACGGGGTATGAAAATCAAAAATCTAATTTGTCCGTCAGTTAGGTAATAAAAAAATATTAGACACGTATTTTTTTGTTTTGATGTATAATAAAATTATACTTAGATATAACGAATCAAAGTTAAGGAGTGAAAGCGTCATTTCTACGTATAAAGTGTACATAGAAGTGACGTCACGCGACATTTCAAATCAATATATCGTCGAAAGTATTCGTTTCTGTTAAAAAAATACGTGTCTAATGATTTAAAATAATCTACCAGACGGACATTAAAATAAAAATTTGGCATCTACCCTATTGTAAGATTGTAATCGCCAACCCGCATTGAGCAACGTGTAAAATATAAACATAAACAAAAATTCATTCAAATTAGTTCAGCCGTTTAGGATAACTAACCTAGACACCGACTGCAGCGCCATCTGTCGGGCTGATTTGTTAATCTAAACCATCCAGGGTGCCACGCAAAAGCGTACAAAAAAAAACATTTAAATCGGTCAAGCCGTTTAGGAGGAGTTCAATGACATACACACGTACAGCGGTATTATATATATAAAGATAATTAAACTTCGTTTTTTGCCATCATCTGTCTTCATTTATTTGGAAACCTTCCGTTTACACCCTGTAGAAAACACGCGTTGATTTTTAAATTAATCTGAATTATATTTTATGTATTGTGCTGTTTTTGATATTCAGATAATAGTTGTTTTCATTTTTTAAAATAAGTATGCTCACTTCTGTGTAGTGGATGAAGGGAACTTTATAAACGCGCCTTCGCGTCATTTTCGGGACACCGTCGACGTTCCCCGAAAATGATGGCGCTATTTAATTAGTGAAAAGAAAAACTATTATATCATAAGTAATTAGGTATATCCTGAATGCTTTCATTCTTTTTGTACAATTATTATGATTACAGTGAATAATAAATATATTTTTTTTCTACAGTTAGTTACCTGGCTCCCGTACTACGACTGGACATTCGTGGACCCGTTCCGTAGTAATAAAGAACAAACGTTCAAATCTGACGAGTATCTAGTGAAAGTGAGGTCTCTGCCCATACTCATACTGCATGCTAAGGATGATGTTATCGTGCCTTTCGTGGTGGGACTGAGAGTGAGTATCCTTATAACTAGACTTGGGAGCAAAAAACGGGGCTACTGGCGGTTTTTTTTTTCATTTTATCTAACTAGTAAATAATACTTTTATAATAAATCCTTTTACAACAAAATCCTCTTTTTTACGTTACCAATTAATAAAGTACATGTATCAGAAAATGTTTATCTAGAAATGAAATAGAAAAAATGGTAGTAGGTCCGTTAAGCCTTTTGAAGGTTTCCCCTCGACATCAAAAAAAAAAAAAAAATCCGTTAAGCCTACAGAACACCACAGATAGGGTCCAATAGGGCTGATGCCGACACTGAGCCGCGGAGGGCTTAACGGGTTGCCGGGGCTCTGGCTCGAATGGCAGGAGTAGGAACGGGGTGGTTTTTAGTCAGAAAGAGTCTGTCGCGGAGAACCTAACGGGTAACCGGGGCTCCGACTCGACGTGCAGGAGAAGGAACGGGGTGGTTTTTAGTCAGTAAGAGTCTGACACTCCCTTCCGCCTCACCCAGGCGGGAGCTGGCATTCGATGATTTTCCCCCCTTAAAAAAAAAAGTCAGTAAGAGTCTAACACTCCATCTCGCCTCACCCGGGCGGGAGAAGTCATTCGATGAGTATACCTACCAACAAAAAAAATAATAGCTCCTTTTCTTGGCTCTCGAGTGTACTTTTATAGCGTGATAGTTAGTCTAAATGGTTTTGTTCTAATTTATAAAATACTATCTTCTGTCAGTGTCTTCGTCTTATTTTCCCAAGAAAAAAATGTCCCATATATTATTTCAGACTATTTTGTGTTATTTTCCGACATTTTATTAGAAATCGTATCAGAAATAAAATTCAGCGTAATACTTAAGATCTTAATTAGTTTTTGATAATCCTTATTGTATCTATTTGTAAATTGGTTCGCCCGCATTTCTGTACGACAAAAAGTATTCCACATCATAATCTGCCGCCGTTCCAGATATTATCCTTATTTTTTTATACCATAAGCCGGTAAACGAGTAGACGGATCACCTGATGGTAAGCAATCGGCGTCGCCCATGGACACCTGGAACACCAGAGCCTTTACAAGTGCGTTACCGGCCTTTTGGGGATTAGAAGTTTGAGGATCGTTAGGGATTCAGGAATTGATGAGATTGGGAAGGCCCAATTACCCAATTGGGTAACCTCACTCACACGAAAAAACACAACGCAAGCGTTGCTTCACGTCGGTTTTCTGCTCGGCCGTGGTATCACTCCGGTCGAGCCGGCCCATTCGTGCCGAAGCATGGCTCTCCCACACTTCTCGATCACTTCAGCCGTTTTGACGTGAAAGAGTAACAAACAAACATACAATCGTTCGCATTTGTAAAGTTAGTAGGATTGTAATAAAGGTGTTGTCCTTAATTTTTCAGTTATACAGATCGATATTACAATCTCGGAGTACAGACGACGCGATGATCAAGTTGCATGCGTTTGAAAAGAAGGAAGATCTCGGCCACAAGGGGATCTGTACTGCTGCTGACCTACCTAACGTTTTGGGGTGAGGATATTATACCATTTTATGTGTCCCTACTAACTATATCAATTATTTTTGTAACAAACGGTTCTGCCATCATTTTTGGGATCAACTGTTCCCGTAAATGACGGTAGTCCGGGTAGTCCCCTAAAATGATGACATAATTGAACAGGTTTTTGTACTATTTAATTACTTTCGGATTTTGCAATGAAATAAATTATATTTTTTCCCAAAAGGATAATCAAATATGAGATATTTACAGTGCGCCGGCGACCAATACATCATTAAGGTAGTTTAAATGAATTAATACATTATTTTTCGTTTCAGGGAATTCGTAAATAATCACCTACAGTGATGTCAAACAAGTTCAAATGATGGTATACGCCTTCAATTCTGAAAATCATGATATTACTTACACGTAACATTACGCCCGTTTCTCTTCAAAGGGACGGAGTAAAAAATATACTCATTTTTTGACAAATAGTTGGGCTTTAACTATATAACTCTGCTGTTCTCTTCAAGGTAAAATGGCGTGATGGTATGTTTATACTTGTACTCTATAAGCATGTTCCTAATATTATATTTAAAAAATATAACTTTGTTATATGTACCAATTGAAAATGAACTTTCAATGTATGTTAGTAAGCTATAAAATCCTTAAAATTGTCTACAAAAGCCTAAAGTCTGGATTTGTGCCTAAATAAGCCTAACAATTCGAATAATTAATAGTTTTTAAACCGTCACTTTTAATTCCTAGCAAGTTACTGTAGATTTCGCGTTCTATACCCCGGTGGGGTACGAAAAACGTTTCTTGTTGGCTTATTTATTACTTAAACTGTCAATAATAATATTAATCACTGTTTTTACTACAAATTTGACTTTAGTACAATGTAAATAATATTTAAAAATAATGTTTATATTACATGATATCAACAAACTGCACCATCACTTTCGGGGAAAACCGGCTCCCCGAAATGATGACGATATTAAGTTGGCAATAGACTTAGGATACCTCTGGTATTGCGTTGATCGTATATCATCAAGCTATGTTCCTCTCGATAGTATAGTAAAGCAATAATATGTATGACCAATATGTTACCAACAATATAAATATTTGTGCTAAATCCTAAATAATAGGATACCAAAGCGTGGCTCTTTATCACGCTTGCACGCCCAAATAGCTTTTCTTCCTTGCATTCTTTATTTTTAACTCGTATACAATCACCAAATCCCCAAAATTTGTTCATACAAAAGTAGTCTCTAAACATCGGAAATAAGGTCTATAATGGAGTTAGTGGAAAGCGGTCACCGGTGACCGCTTGGGGATTGATTAGTTAACTAGGATTTTACATTCAAACTCAATGGATGATTATTTTCCACTTTTTAACGCAAATTAAACTATTGACAAAAGCTAGTGGACTTAGAAAGAACTACTTGAATTGAATAAGTTAAGATGGCCGCTAATTTGAAACTCCTAATATTAATTAGAAGACAGTTTTTAGCATTGATTGTAATGTGACTGATGAACAACTTAGGTGGTTTTATGGGTTTAACCGCCTGAATGCCTGTTTTTTTATGGTATAGGAGGCAAACGAGCAGACGGATCACCTGATGTTAAGCGATCAGCGCCGCCCATGGACACCCGCAACACCAGAGGAGTCACAGGTGCGTTGCCAGCCTTTTAAAAAGGAGTACGCTCTTTTCTTGACGCCTGTATATGAGACACAATAGAAAATACACAACAGATTAAGCGAATGGTTTTACAATAAATTTTCAATATGAGAGTACAATTGAATAGTCCTAGATTTTTTTTTTAATTAAAACGTTGCCCCACACTAGGATTTTCTCCTGTGTCGTGGTTGCGTTTACAAACATACAAGTTCACATACACAATGACACCCAGACCCGGAACAACAATTTGTGGATCACACAGTGTTGTTCCGTGCGGGAATCGAACCTGCGACACGTTGCATGGCACCAACCGTGCAGTCGAATTTATTTAATATTAAAACTATTGACTTTCTGAGAAAGCAAGATTGTCATGATATTTACTAATTGTTGATTTAGTATAATGGTCACAAAGTTGTATCACAAATACTATATTTATTCAATAGTAATAAAATTCTTAGCTCGTGACAGTCCATTCCTAGACCTCTAGAGTGAGTTTGCTATTATAATCTCCTTTTTTTTTGTATTGTAACTTTCGTGAATATGAGCCTCTAGCATGGCGTGAAACTAGTCGAGTTCCTCGTCAAATTATTACGTGAGTAAGTCGAAAACATAATAATTTCTTATGTTGCAATGCAAAGAAGTTCAGGTTTTCCAGAGCGACACTACCCAATCAAATATAAAATTCTTTAGTCGGTTTTATAAAATCCACAGTAGGAGTAGGGATGATGACAGTGTATCTGTATTCAACTCTATCTACGATCACAATACGTCTTAGATTTAGAAAATAAAATCTGTGAATAATAAAATCAGTATCTAAATTCACGCGTGAGCTATTCTAGAGGTATATAGGAAAGGGTGCTTTTCTAAGTCAAAAATCAGTGGTTTTGATTCACCCATGCACAGAAACAAAAAATAATAATGATATTTTACTTTAAAAAAGTATGGCGTCGTTACTAACATTCTATACACAATTCAAGTTAAAGCAGAAATAAGACAAAATGCCTATGTGGTGTTTTAGTTGGTCTAACATTAAAAAAACTTAAGTATTGTGTTTTGACTAGTAGGAAAGTACCCCACAAGTATTTGTAGCAAGCGACTTATAACTTTTCGTGCAAATATTGCAAGGTAAAGCGCAGATATACTCATCAATGCTATGTATGTACTACCAATATATGTGACCGACATAATATTGCATAGTTAACTAGAATGATTCGTCTAGTAAGAGATTTTGCATGCCCCGACTGTTGTTCAGAACCGTCATTTTCGGGGAGCCCTAAAAACCAAACAATGACTAAGTAATTATTCACTATTTTGTCACATAGCATAGCATGTCACGTAGCCTATAATAACAAGCATAGTTCGGAACATATGTATTGGTGTGACGAAGAGCTTTTGGTGCAAACAGTGCATGGTAAAGCGCAGCGATGCGCTCATCTGTGTTACGTGCTACCAATATATGCGACTGACATATAGCATATTTTGTATATTTTTCTAGTAAATGCGCCATCATTTCCGGGGGGGGTCATCGTCACCGGAAATGATGGCTACGTTTGGGTGACTCCTGGACAATACTGGTGCAATTATTTAAGTTTTGATGCAACGCCCTTTCTATACTTCTAGTGTTGTAAATGTTATTATGCTGCTATGGAATTTTGTATAAATTGCTGTCATTGTAACCTTTGTAATTAATTAATATAAAAATAAATAAATGGTTGCTTACCAAGCAGGTCATTAACACTGATTTGATACTTATGTCTAACACCCCAGTAAGAAATCCGAGATTTAAAAAAAATGTTCTAACATTCGTCCATAGATGGCGCTTTTTACAAAAGACCGATCTTCCGTTCGAAGATGGAGAACTCTCTGGACGGTTAGACAACTGATATGGCTTTATTGAAGTATCAAAATAATTGTACAATTTTGTCAATAAACATAACACATACATACTCGTTAAATATGATTGTAAAATTTACTCCGCGCTTAACTCCTTACCTAATATTATGGCGTGATGCTATGTGGGAAATAGTACATTATAATTTTATTAGAACCTACTTGTTTTTATTTGTCCAAGCTGTTTTATATCATGACTTAATTTATTTGTTAGGTTGAATTTTAATAAAGTTTTATAAAAAAAAATGTGTTTCATTAATTAAACTTTTTACGTTGAACCTATTTTGAAAACTTGTGAAACGAACCAACGACAACTACTCATATCAGATATTGTCAACATCAAACAAAATGTCAGCGTGCTAATATTTTAACTATAATTTATTATAAAATAAATAAAGCTTTATAAAAAGATAAAAAAGGATAAAATGATCGAAAAAAATTGCGAAGAGAATAAACAGGAAAATATAATTTTTATTAAAGTAAGAAAACATAAAATTGCGCCGTATCAATATGGTTATCGGGTGAGTATCGATTGATGTTACTATTATTAATAACTAGCTGTACCTACCCCGCGATGTCGTCCGCATATAATAATGACTTCTGATTCTGATGCAGCTAAATTCTATTATTAGTCGTTGAAAACAGTTTTGTATGGGCAGTCAAAGGCTTAAGCAATATAAGGAGTTTTTTTGGTAGATTTTTCACACATCGGGTTACATTATCATAATTTTCACACGGTTCTCCTTATTCTGTTTTATTAAATGTAGCCTATGTTCAGCATCGATAATGTAGGATTTCAACGGTAAAAGAATTTTTCAAATCGGCCCGGTAGTTTCGGAGGAGATACCATTCAAACAAACAAAAAATCAAATCTTTCCTCTTTATAATATTAGTGTAGCAATAATGTTTTCTTTTCATTATGAAAAAGTGTACTGCTGGATATCACCATCAGATGATATAGGAATAAACAACATACTACGAAGGATTAGGCAGAGGTGCACAATGGCAATTAAAGTCACAATGTAACACTTACTTTTCACTATTTATTTTATGAGTCCCATGTCATAGGGGGTGAGCCTATTGTCATATACCGGGCACGATTCCTGACTCCGTGCTATTACTGAGATTTTTAAAAACCCAGTAATACTTTGCCCGACCTGAGAATCGAACCCGAGACTCCTTGCCCAGCAGTCGCACTTGCGGCCACTCGGCCAATGAGGCAGTAATAAAGGAATAAATAAAGGTTTTAGTGAACTCTTCACATTTTCCTAATTTTTAGGACCATATTAGTGACTGGCGCTTCGGTGACAGCGAGCATATTTGTAGTTCAAGTGGCTGTGTTACCACTACTTTTTAAATACAGCAAGTCAGTTCAAAGGAAAATGGTGTTTTCTAATTGCAGTAAGCTATTGGTTTTTCTTTACATTATTTATTATATCGAGTACCTAAGCTTAAATTCATCATCATCAATTTCACTGCTGACCAACGGCCTCTTCTCACACGGAGAAGTTTTGTGCATTAATCATTACGCTTGCTCAATGCGGGTTGGCGATTTCAAACTTATAATTAAAATGATAAGCCTATAGGTTTCCTCGCGATGTTTTCCTTTACCGGTTGTTAGTGGTGTCTAAATAATCTTAGAAAGTACATATAACTCGGTAAAAGTCACATTGGTACTTGCCGTTGGTAGGTTTCGAACCGTCTCATGCATGAGAAGCGGGCGTCTTAAACCCCTGAGCCACCAGGAGGAGACGACGAAGATTGAATTCTTTGAAAGTAATTTCTCTAAGTCTGATTTAATCCTGTACCTACTATTGGAAAATTTACTTTTTAATGAATAACTAGATCAAGAGACTCTTGAGAAATATGAGTTCAAATTTTCAAAAGCTAGTACCTACATTATTTTTTCATAACGAACTGTTGCCTAATTATTTTTATAGAGCAATTGTACAAAAACTCACTTTGCTATAATAATTTTAGGAGGCGTTTACAAAATAATATAGAAAAAACTGGTAAGTAAATGTGAAATTAATTATGATTGCAGTCAATTATCCAAGGAACTTGGATTATGAGAACCCGTCAAGTTGTGACGTCGTCGGAGGGAGATATTTCAATATCTCATTCAAGTCTGCTGTCGATTCCTGTCCTATCAAACTCGGTAACAGCAATTCGAAGTTCTATACTAACTATCTACTAGAAGTAGTGTAGACTATAGGCTAGTGTATATTTAGGTGATTAATATATTCTGGTGTTCAAGACACCCAATGTAGCGGCGTTAATAGAGAGTTCCAAATTTAATCCTGCCTTGTTATGGGATAAGCCGTTATTCGAGCGTCTGCTCGTTCAGGATCATCACCTGATTGTAAGCAATCGGCGTCACCCATAAACACCCGAACACCAGAGGGGTTACAAGTGCTTTACTGGCCTTTTAGGGATGAGGAATTTGAGGATTGTTGCGGATTGGAGGAGGGGGGATAATTGAGCCTCCGGTAACTTTTCTCACACGACGAAATAGGTTCAACATTAGCGTTGTTTCACGTCGGTTTTCTGTGAGGCCGTGGTATCACATCGAGCAAGCCCATTCGTGCCGAAATATGGCTTTCTAATGCCTGGGCCATTTAGAATTTTGGATCTGGAAATCCGCAATAATAACATAAAGTATAGATATAGTAGAAATTATGAAACGGTAGACTTAGAACAGCAGCATTAAAGTAGATGCCTAATTTTTATTTTAATGTCCGTCTAGTAGATTATTTTAAATCATTACACACGTTATTTTAATTTTCTTACAGAAACGAATACTTTCGACGATATATTGATTTGAAATGTCGTGTGACTTCTATGTAGGTACATTTTGAACGTAGAAATGACGTTTTAACCCTCACTCTTTGATTCATTTTATCTAAGTATTATTTTATTATACGACAAAATAAAAAAATACGTGTCTAATATTTTTTCATTACCTAACTGACGGACTTTTCATTTTCATACTCCGTCATCATCCCTACTCTTTTGCAAAGAGATTTTGTTGTTATTCAAGGTATTAGTGAGTGAATACTTATTTACTAACATCATTTCAGGAGCCTGGCACATAGTGCCGTGTTCAATGTTTCGCGAGGTGTTTGTGATTCGTGACTACCTGTCAGTGGACGCTCGTCTGCATCAGGAACTGAAGCGGACACAGAATACAGTCGTACTATATTGTCATGGTAAGAACAACAATTTTTTTTTAATAACTATCTTGAGATATATTATTAACTAAAAATCGCGGGTTACTCACATGTATATACTGAGAAAAGCTCTACTAATTTCGAACCACAGAGGGGTTCTTCCTCATGAGCAGCGTGCGCGGTCGCCGCGATGTCGCGCAGCCTACTATTCGGGCCCGCGGCCTTTGTAGAATTCAGATATTATGTATTTTAAAAAATCAAAGCAATTTTCACGGTGTGTTTTACGCCCGCGGGTGGCGGTTGCGATTGTTTGCGACTCCCGCTGCACCCGCGGCGGGCGCGGCCGCTGTCCCGCGCGCTCTGCGATCGGTCGGCGGGCGGTCGCAATGGGACGGCCGGTCTGGAACTCAACTGATTGTTTAACCGCCTGTCTTACCATCGCCATCATGGCGGGCGCGTGACAAGATCGCGCCATGAGTCCTTACCCTTAGGGAAGTAGTCGCGGAGAACCTAACGGGTAACCGGGGCTCCGGCTCGACGTGCAGGAGAAGGAACGGGGTGGTTTTTAGTCAGTAAGAGTCTGATACTCCCTCCCGCCTCACCCAGGCGGGAGCAGTCATTTGATGATTTTCCCCCCTTTAAAAAAGCCTTAGGGAAGTACACATATTTGTACAATTAATCCATGTACCCCAAAAGGCCGGCAGCACTTTTGTAACTCCCCTGGTGTTGCAAGTGTCCATGAGCGGCGCCGATTGCTTACTATCAATCAGTTGATGAAAGTGCTCGTTTGCCGCGTAATGGCAAAACATTAAGTACAAATATAGGTATATTTGTACTTAATATACATATTTTCTATCAATTTCTTTAAATGGAAATTATTAACTAGTTATAAAGCGCCTACAATTTTAATGACAGTTGATCACACAGAAAGTGGCTATAATAAAATTAGTAGGCGTCACAAAGAATAACCTACGTATTTGATATTCTTTTATAGATTATTTATTCACAGTTCTGGACAGACAGGCGATTGTTGATTCCTTTATTTAATTATGCATTATTTTCAATGAATAATAATACAGTAATGTATAATTATCACTATAAAACAAATTTGTTTCAGGGAATTCAAACCACCGTGCTTCGCCCAACAGACTACAAATGTACAAAGTGTTCCAAGAATTAAATTTCCATGTGATTACATTCGACTATAGAGGTTCATTACATTACATTACATAATAATTAATTATTTGAGTGCCCTTATTGAGTTTTGATGCAATGATATTTCACGCGAATTTCTGTAAATAATGAAGCTAAAATTGCAATTTGTTAATTCAACTGTTTGATACAAGGGAACTAAATAATGAACAAAGAAATATATACAAATTTAAACAGCGACCAAATAATTTAACATACCTACATATTATGCTTCCTATTTAAAATAGGAAGGGTTTTTTTGACGGCGGAATATCATCCAATGACTTCTCCCGCCTACCCGTTATACTCTGGCAACCCGTTAAAATAGGAAGATTAGGGTGATACAACACAAGCATGTCTGGATGTTAAAACAGTAGATGCGATGATATCCGGTCACCGTAAGCACGGGCCTGCGGACGTCGAGCATGGGTGGCTCGCCGCCTGACTAGAACCAGACCCGATCGTACGGCGCGTCGCATTCGCATCAGACCACTACGGATGAGGCCCAATAGGGCTAATGCCGATACGGAGCCGCTGAGGACTTAACGGCTTGCCGGGGCTCCGGCACGAAGGGCAGGATTAAGAACGGGGTGGATTTTAGTCAGTAAGAGCCTGACACTTCCTCCCACCTCACCCACGAAGGAGACGTCATTCGATACCTTTCCAACCCTAAAAAAAAACAGTAGATAGAAGCTGTAATAATAATAAAATGATTGTTTTTCTTCTCCTCAATTATTATCTCCTGATTTATTTCCAAGACAGTTATTCATGTGACTGGGATGCGCCAGACTTCAGTGTCCCGGTGTTTTCATGGTTATATTTGTATCTACTCTACATCCTGGCTTACAGACGGTTTTGGGACGTTGTGGCGGGTTGTCCCAATAACCTAAAGAAAAAGATGTAATAACACATAAATAAATGTAAATCTGATTAAGAATTCGTTTTGAATAACTTAGAAATATGCGGACGACATTTGTTTTCAAATGTCTTTGTCTAGGATTTTTTTTTTTTTTTTTAAGGGGGGAAAATCATCGAATGACTTCTCCCGCCTGGGTGAGGCGGGAGGGAGTGTCAGACTCTTACTGACTAAAAACCACCCCGTTCCTTCTCCTGCACGTCGAGCCGGAGCCCCGGTTACCCGTTAGGTTCTCCGCGACAAGGTTCTCCGCGACTTTTAGGATACGGTGACTCCACGCATGTAAGGCCGACGGAGCGAGGAGTGGTGGAAGATGCCCTGGCGATGTACGCCTGGCTGGTAGACTCACTCAATGAGAAGGACAGACCACCTGTTATTGTATGGGGACACTCTTTAGGTAGGCATCTACCTATAATATTTTCTGATGTGGTATTTTTTACGTTTAGCACCCCGTACGTGTGACTGCCGTATACGGGAGACCTCCCCTTTCCTCCCCAGTCCTCCTTTATCCCCAAAGGGGTGAACAGCACGAAAATGTATTTATGGCTTCTCTGGTGTTACGGGTATTCATAGGAAGCGCTAATTATTATTTATCTAATATCAGATAATCCATCAGCTAATCCCTCCCCAATCTACCGGGTGACCGTAGGCGGCGCTGATTGCACCATCAGGTTTACGGCCTAATCCCGTAAAAAAACTCATTTACCCCTGCAGTTAATTTTTTTTTGTATTGGCCGGCGTTTGACAGCTGTCCCGCCTGGTGATAAGGGAAGATGCGGCCTACGATGGAGCACACCTGCAACCTATTCATTTCGTCCTTGAGGACATCCGAGGTCATTTCGGGATAAATAAAATACTAATTTACTTTAATAGCTATTGGATTTCATTGTCCCAGGGACGGCAGTAGCAGCAAATATGGCGGCCAACCTGTCAGATCTGTGTCGCAGTCAAGGTCGTGCTCAGCTGCCGTTACCAGACGCAGTAGTGCTCGAGGCGGCGTTCAATAACCTCACAGACGAGATCGAGAGCCATCCCTTTTCTAAGGCAAGTCATAATTATAAAAATTATCAATTTACATTGTTTTTGACTGAACGAGGTGTACAGTGGCTATCCAACCGGGCTCTGTCCAACGCGCCACGGTATCGTTACTGGAACAACACTTTAAGGCGATCTAGAAGTCGTTGTTACGAGTTAGGGTGTCATCATGTGTATATGAACCTATATACCTCTAATTGTAAACGACCCCACTGCAAGTGGATCAAGTGCAAGTGAATTTATCCTAAACACATACAAGACAAAAGAAAATTCATGTGTAGGACAACAACGCAGTCCTTTCTGATGAACCTGAAACTGTGATCTAGAATGAATCTCCTAAACATTTTGAGATTATTATCATTATCATCATAATGTGGAAGGAGCTCATAGTCTATCATAGACTATCGAGGGCGTATAAATATCAACAGAATTATGAGCTATTTTAAAAAAATATATCTTAATGTCTAAATTTGTCTATCTCTAAACGACTGCCTCATTGGCCGAGTGGTCGCAAGTACGCCTGCGGGGAAAGGGTCTTGGGGTCGTTTCTCGGGCCGAGCAAAGTGTAATTGAGTTTTTTAAAAATTCTCAGTAGTAGCACGGAGTCTGGAATTGTGCCCAGTATATGGCAATAGGCTCACCCCCTATTACATGGGACTCATAACATAAAGTCAAAAGTGGGTGTTACATTGTACAGTGGCATAATGTGCACCTCTGCCAAACCCTTCGGGGTTAAAAGCCGTGATGTCATAGAGGTATATGTATAAATTACTATTCTCCTTCCTCCAGTTTGTATCCTGGCTACCCTACTACAAGGACACCTTCGTGAAACCATTTACCGCATCATCAGAATACACGTTCACCACTGACCAGTACCTCTGTCGCGTGCCAAATTTACCTATCCTCATGCTGCACTCCAAGGGAGACAAGATTGTACCCTTCAATTTAGCTGTTAAGGTACTTAACTGTCAAGTTTCATTTTAGTCCATTTTTTTATCAAACTACAGCTCAATTTATCAGTTGTCTTACATGGTCCGTAGTGATACTGATGTACTTAACCTCCAGGACTCGTGAGTTGCAAGTGGGTGTAATTTTATTTAGGCCATAGTATCCATTTGTTCTCAGGCAGGCCGTAAACTTTGTTTCTATCAATAGAAGTATAAATATTTAGATATACATAGAGTGACGCGGTTTTTTTTATTATATCTTGATACATGTTTTCTGATATAAGTATTTTACTAATAGGGATGATGACAGGGTATGATAATTAAAAATCTAATTAGTCCGTAAGTTACGTAATGAAAAAATATTTGGCACGTATTTTTTTATTTTGTCGTATAATAAAACAATACTTAGATAAAACGAATCAAAGTTTAGGAGTGGGGGCTAAAACGTCATTTCTACGTATAAAATGTAAATAGAAGTGACGTCACGCGACATTTCATATCAATATATCGTCGATAGTATTCGTTTCTGTAAGAAAATAAAAAATACGTGTGTAATCATTTAAAATAATCTACCAGACGGACATTAAAATAAAAATTAGACATCTACCTCTATTGGTAACATATGTCTTATAAAATACATATTAGTTATCTTTAAATGATACAAAAGGAATATATTTTTTATAGCTATTGAGGATTAGATAAAATAAAATAAATAACGCTCGTGGATCGATTTCTTTGTTTCTTAATTTAGATCATAAAGGCGCTGTTAACTAAAGTTTCGGTGTCAACATGTTTATTTCTAGGTAAAATGATAACAACACTAACCCATGGTTTATGTATTTCAACGAAAAAGATAATATAATTATTATTTAATCAAGTTGTAATCACGGATTTCATTTTTCTCAGATTTGACCAAGGCTTTCGATATTGTTTATCGCCAAAATACCTACCTATATACTTACCTAATAGAGTTTAGTTTTTCAAATCACAACTGAAAGGTATAAAATTTAAAATAATAAACTCAAACAAAACAAATTTTAAAAATTTCCATGAACAGGGTACCTCAGGGCGGTATATTAGGACCATTTCTATTTTATTCAAGTTTGTCACATATTGTTTATGCATTAATTAATCTTTTTTGTCCAGTTACATGCAAAAGTAGGTGAATCTCGAAAGAAGTCGGATGCTCCGCTAGTATTCCATGCATTTGAGCGGGGTTTGGGGCTGGGGCACAATAATCTATGCGAAGCACCGGAGCTGAAAAATGTCGTGGAGTAAGATTATATCATAATATAGTATATTTTATATTTACTAGATAGCTAGATCTCATCCATTTTAGTTTGATAATTATGTTTCGTGTTGTAGATAGAATTTAAGTCACTGTAAACGACACTTTATAATTTTTAATTTATTGAAATTACATATTGTTAAGTTAGCTCTAAGCTATCCACGACCGATGGAGTAGAAAGGTTCTTAGCAGCTCCGTAGCGGCAAGCGTAGGTGGTCCAACAATATATACAGATGACCCGATTAATATCGCAGGAGCCACTGGATGCAGGTCGCTTCCAACCGGCCTATCTGGAAGTCATTGCGGGAGGCCTATGTTCAGCAGTGGACGGCTTGTATGATGATACCGAAGTTTAATTCTGTTTAATCCTTCATTAGCTGCACCATCACATTACACATGCTTACCATCTTAGCCTAAACACGGATTGAAATCAAATGGTGTTTCACTTATCTAATACCTACATTTTTTTAAATTGGAATTTATTGACTGCCTCGTTGGCCGAGTGGTCGCAAGTGCGACTGCCGGGCAAGGGGTCTCGGGTTCGAATCCCGGGTCGGGCAAAGTATTACTGGGTTTTTAAAAATTCTCAGTAATAGCACGGAGTCTGGAAATGTGCCCGGTATATGGCAATAGGCTCACCCCCTATTACATGGGACTCGTAACATAAATAGTGAAAAGTGGGTGTTACATTGTACAGTGGCATTAAGTGCTGTAATGTGCACCTCTGCCTACCCCTTCGGGGATAAAAAGGCGTGATGTTATGATGATGATGATGGAATTTATTGATGTTTAAACTTACTGACATTAACATCGATTAGCTTACTGCCTACATTTTACAAATGTTTCATCTTACTTATTTCTTCTTATATCGGTGTTCGGTTCAAAAACAGCTTGTCTTTCGATATAGGCCTCCTCTAAAGGTTTCCATTTCTCTCTGTCTTTTGCTGCTCGGATCCATGCATATTGAGGAAGGGCCCACATTTTAATCATTAGTTAATTGTTAACTATAGAATTGAACATTTGAAAGTTTTTAGTACGGAGGAATTATCATATATTCCAAGTTATTCCTCAGTTAAAATTCATCTGGCATTCGAAAAATCGGCTCTAATTAAATATACACACCTAATACATGTATTATTTTTCAGACAATTTCTGATACAAGTCAAGGAGTCCAAGTCCAAGCCTAGAACAATAAAATCTTTACTACATATCTAGTGTTTGAGAGCATGTTCTTAAATTAAACAAATTGTGTGCTGATCTTTCTTTTATTTTCTACTAGTTTATCCGCAATCGGTTCGCCACGGCATTGGTTGTGAGTATAAAGCGAGTGTCTGCCTCGTTGGTCGAGTGATCGCAAGTGCGACTGCCGGTTGAGGGGTCTCGGGGTCGATTCCCGGGTCGGGCAAAGTATTACTGGTTTATTTCTTTTTTAAATCTCAGTTGTAACACTGAGTCTGGAATTGTGTCCGGTATATGGCAATACGCTCACCCCCTATTACATAAATAGTGAAAAGTGGGTGTTACATTGTACAGTGGCATTTAATGCAGTTACGTGCACCTCTCTGCCTACCCCTTCAGGGACAAAAGGCGTGATGATGTTATTATAATCACCACCAATGACGGACGAGAATTAGAGCGAGCTTTCTTCGAAAGTTCGAATTGACATCTTGCAGAGTAGACTAGCTGAATAGACATTAATTTAATTGACGTGTAAAAGTGCTGCCTTGTAGCCTATTTGCGGAAATAAATTCACTTGTTTCACTTATTAAACACAGTTCTACAAGACCGGAAAGATCAAGGGTTTACAAATATCAAAGGTTAATATAAAACCTTTATATTAAAAAGGTTGGAACAAATAAATCAAATAATATTATCGTCTCATGTTATAAAAGTACAATAGAAAAGTCGTTACGTTTCTCTCATTCTTACCGACTTCAAAAAAGGAGGAGGTAATGTTCGAACGACTGTTTTTTTTGTATAAGGAACTATGTTCAACGATCTCCCGCCGGAAATACGTCGCGTTCCATATGTATCCGTTTTTTTTTATCGAAGGTTACCTATTTGTAATTGGAATTGTGATTCGTTTTTCAAACAGTTTATAGAAAATGTTGTTGTACGTGTTTAAAAACAGCAATAGAATAATTTGAAGTCTTGATTCAATTCTTGATTTTTTTTTAAATTGTGATCGTATTGGAAATTTTCAATACATTATTGGGTAAGTACTAAGTAGGTAGTCTGGAGTAGGTACAGAGAAGGATAGGTTATTTTTATTTATCATGGTAAACTGGGTACTTTTCTTAATCAAATATAAATAATTTCGATTGTTCAATACAATAAAATATTACAAAATAATCATACTTCCATTCATTGATTTTACTTATAACTTAATTTATATGTATTTTTACAGCAAATTTTTAAGGAATAAGTAGGTACTGTTTTGACTCTGAAAAACGTGACGTCACAATACACAATCTCGTACAGAATTCATTGAAAACTGTCGTTTTTGACAGTTCGAAAAAAGTATTGAATTTGACTAGTTGGCAAGTACCCAATTACCCAAGTACCATAATGCCATTGCATAATGTAACATCCACTTTTCACAATTTATGTTATGACTTCCATGTTATAGGGGGTGAGCCTATTGCCATATACCGGGCACAATTCTAGACTCAGTGCTACTACTGAGATTTTATTAAAACTCAGTAATACTTTGGTCGACCCGGGAATCGAACCCGATACCCCTTGCCAGGCAGTCACATTTGCGACCACTTGGCCAACTAGGCATTCTAATGACCTAATAAAAATACCACATACAGCGCTGCTTACACCACATGTCAAAATAAAATCTCCTATATTCCAAAACCATAACAGACGTCTAATTACTGACATTTGTTACATCTACACTTATTTCGACCCTCTACTACCATCTCTGCTGATACCCCTGCCATACAAGCGTGAAATTACGACGTACTTCAGTACAAACGCACAACAACCTATACTTACCTCACAATGTATTTTCAACTTTAGTCCAAAGATCATAAGGTTGATATTTTATTGGAAATATTTCTCAGTTTAAAATATGTTGAGATGCATATCAAGCTGTACTTACCTTGCAATGTATTTTTAACTTTAGCTTTAGGAAAATAAAGTTGTATTTGTTTTGGACGATGTTTGGTTATTTGGTGTATGTTGATTTGCAGTTGTCCGTATGACGGTTCGCGGGACGCTACTAGTGAATATTGCCGACTACCCGCCGAGTAATTGCCGTGGAATAGGGATGTTATTTATTGAAAAAAATATCGATAGTTTCTATTTAATGAAAAATATTTATTACCTCTACCTTTGGACTTTTTCACCATCCACCCCTAAACTATCTCTTAATTAGGAGCTACTTAGCGTGACGTAGTAACTAAACTAGTGTCTATCTACACTAGGAGTGTCAGACTCTTACTGACTAAAAACCACCCCGTTCCTAATCCTGCACTTCGACCCGGAGCCCCGGTAACCCGTTAAGTTCTCCGCGGTTTCGTATCGGTATCAGCCCTATTAGGCCCCATCCGTGGTGGTCTGATGACTCTTTGAGGTGCGCGTGGAACGCGACGCGCCTCTCGGGTCTGGTTCTGGTCGGGCTGCAAGCCACCCATGCTCGCCGTCCACAGGCCCGCGCTTACGATGGTTCTTACTTATACTAGGTATTAGGTGTCTTATACTTAGAGGTTGAGGAAAACCAAAATGATATTGTCACCCATTTTAGCATAGGGTATTGAGTAACAAATATATATATAGGTACCTACACACAAAGACACAAAATTTCCGCAATAATAATATACGTAAAATAGATGGCAGTTAGGTGCTCCATTTTTAAAGAATTCACAATAATGTTATCTAATCTAGTTAAATATAATCCAGTTTGAGTTAAGTTGGAATAAACCAGAAATTAAACAAATCACAGAAGCAGTTAAAATCCCTTAACACCAACACAAAAGCAAAAAAAATTGACTAATAATAAAAAAATGCATTTATTAGTAATGTGAAAATCTTTTCTATATGTTACAGAACAAGTATCTACCTATTTATTCAACAAAATTATTAATGCATATTTTCTAAAAAGTTAAATTAAAATTATCGACAAAACAACATCGATACGTCCCCATCCCTACAACCCAACAACTGAGGGGTGAAATGTAATATTCATAACAGAGCTTTGTGTGGCCATTTTGCGGCAGCAGGCGAGTGCCGGCACTCCCTGACACTCTGGCACTCTATAGGTACACTCTTAGCCCTCCGTATCAATAGCTATTGTGCTTACCACCTGTCGTGCTAGTCGTGATATTACGTCATTATATTTGGATAGTATTGTATTGTTGATTTTGTTTGCTTTTATTTTAATATTGTGTGTATAATTTCAATTATACCTCTACATTGAGACTGCATTGAGAATCGCAGTGGCGATCATTAATATTATGTATTACGAATTACGAATTACATAACATAACATCACACATTTTATCCCCGAAGTAGTAGGTAGAGGTGCACATTACGACACTTAATGCCCTATTACTATATACCGGGCACAATTCCAGACTCCGTGCCACAACTAAGAATATTAAAAAATCAATAATACTTTGTTCGACCCGGGAATCGAGCCCAAGACCCCTTGCCCAGCAGTCGCACTTGCAACCACTAGGCCAACGAGGTAGTCTTTAATACTTTGTAGTCAAAAAATCATACGAAAATGTAGACATATAACGAAGTAACCTATTTTGTATAATAAAGATAGAAAGTGAACATGTTTCATAACAACTTTTACAAACAACAAGTTGACAAAGTGTGGCGTCTCCATTACTGAAATGATCGCCTGAAGCCTGAAGCGATGGGTAAATTAAATGGACGCCAGATTGTTTCTACTGAAAGCTAAATGTTTATTAATTGTGCTCTGTACCTACTTATTAGTTAACATAACATAACATCACGCTTTTTTCCTCGAAAGGGTAGGCAGAGGTGCACATTATGCCACTGTACAATGTAACACCCACTTTTCACTATTTATGTTACGAGTCCCATGTAATACCACTATTATGCCTATTTCCATATACCGGCCACGTACTGAGCTTTTTTACAAAACCCAGTAATACTTTGCCCGACCCGGGAATCGAACTCGAGACCCCTGCCCGGCAGTAGCACTTGCGACCACTCGTCCAACGAGGCAGTATTATTAGTTAGTATATTTTTTATACTTAATAAAATATAGGTATAAAAATAAAATTAAAATTACACCATAGAGGTTAAGTTCACCCCTATTACGTACCAAAATGTGTTTGTATAGGTACTTACCTGTAGGTCTACCTACCCCGCTCATGGTTTAAAAGGAGTAATTATACCTATAAGATTAAAATTACGACTTACCTATTCTTACACGTTTATAAAATATTGCTGACTTTTCTGAACAATAATAAATATATATAGACTAACAAAAACGAACAAAATTTATCACAAAAATAAAAAAATTCAGCATAAAAATCTGACTTAATTTTTCCTCTATAATTTAGCTACTTACAAGTCAAAACTATCAATAGTTAATCTATCAATCTTATGCCAGATTCCGTCAAATAAAAATATTGTTTTCCAAAGACAATACACGTTTTGTGTTACCTCATTAAACCACAATATCGATTCCCTCAAAAAGAGCACGTGTAGCCACCATTACGTTCCTTAAAACATTCGAAAACCACAATAATCTTCATCCCTGACTTTTTTCCGTTTTCCATATTTCCATAAATCATAAATATAACATTATTTATTACAGATACAATTACAACAACCCACGTATTCTTGTTTATTCCACCTACCTACGGACCTATAACAAAAATAATTCCAACAAAAATCATCTTGGGCCGGTTCTCCTTTAAATAAAACAAAAGAGACCACAAAGACACGTCGGTAAAACAATTGAGTTTTTATCGATAACTAACGTCGCATCACTAGTTCTGTGATAAACGAATTTAAAATCTTTGCTTTAGAAAATAAGGGTAAGTTTTCTTTTCGGCTGTTTGGAAGTTATGACAGTTTCAATGTGTTGGTAATGAAAGTGGTTACATATTTATAAAATGGAATCGATTTTTAAATGAGCCAATGGTGGTGCTCGTTTGGGGAGGCGGTTACTGTAAGCCCCACCCAACGTTGGATGTCAGATGAACGTCTGCTACGCTTTTTTGTTCATTCGCTCAGCGTCCACCGACGCGAGCGGTTGCCTCGAACGATGTGATTGTCTACAATATTTATCATGTTTTAAACTACACTTTGTGGACTTCTGGACAATTTTATTAGGTATTATGCTTTAAAGAATGTTCATTTCTTTAAACACTTTGTTTATTTATTATTTTAATAAAGTAGCCATTTTGAAATGGTAATCGTTGATGCTACATAATGTATTATAATTAATTCATTGGCTTAGCAATTAGATTTGCGGTTGGCATAAAACGAGATACATATCAGATTTCATTTTATTTATATCTTAATTTAATTAAATGTCTGATAATGTTGGCCAGTGTGTCTGAACATAGGTACTATAAATAAATAACTAAATCATTCACATATGAAATACTATTATACTGTTGCATTAGTTGAGTGGTTGCAAGCGTAGCTGTGGAGTAACGAGTGTAGGGTTCGATTCCCGAATCAGACGAAATTTTTGGAGTTTACGTTTTTCAACGGTAGCTTAGGATTAAGAATAGGTGCCATAATGCATGCTACTTATAACAACACTGGTGGAAAGTAGGAGTTACTAACACACTTAATATTCCTCTCTGCCTACCCTATTTCTAAATAAAAAGGTATAAATAATAACAATAACATAAACTCAAAATCATACACATCAAGACCTACTTAACCAACACAACATCAATTGCCAACATCGATTTGTCGATAGCAAAGTATCGATATATTTTACGACGCTGCACAACACTATCTCTTGCTGATCTTGTCGTCTTAGAGTAAAATACACGGCGTCAGCCGGTGGTTTAACATTAGAATATTGTGTGCAATAAACACAGATAGTATGTACTATGTTCTTATATATTTTCTTTTATGTACTGCCTCGCTGGCCGAGTGGTTGTAAGTGCGACTCGGCAATGGGTCTCGGGTTCGATTCCCGGGCCGGGCAAAGTACTTCTGGGTTTTTAAAAAAATCTCAGTTGTAGCATGGAGTCAGGAAGTGTGCCCGGTACATAGCAATAGACTCACCCCCTATTACATGGGACTCATAACATAAATAGTGAAAAGTGGGTGTTACATTGTACAGTGGCATTAAATGCCGTAATGTCCACCTCTGCCTACTCCTTCGGGATTAAAAAGACGTGATGTTTATGAATCTTGGTTGGTTTGGTTGGATGATGCCAACATAATCATATTTGTAGTTGGAAATTGACTAGTTTGGACTAGTAGAAGAATCAATTCGAGACTTCCATTCGAAAGTATTAAGTACTAAACACTGTATTGTTTCATTTATGATTTAAAAAAGTATGTAAGTGGTAGATCGTACGCGGTTGGGCCTCTGGTATCCTCAATCACACGACGATACACAACGCAAGCGTTGCTTCACGTCGATTTTCTGCTCGGCCGTGGTTTCACTCCGGTCGAGCCGGCCCATTTATGCCGAAGCATGGGTCTCCCATACTTAAAAGCTCATTCTTCATATCCAAGGATCGCACTGATTGCTTGCTATCATCTGTTCCAAATAACTCGTTTACTGCCCTATTTCCAAGCATAGGAAAAATAGAAACAACAAATAGAAGGTAACATCGAAAGACCTCAAAAATTCCTTTTACAATCACTGGTCATCTCTCAAACGGAATGAATCAGTCATTGTATGTACATAGATGTTCTATGATCCGTTTCCGTTTCCTGTCGGAAGTTGACTGGGTAAGCTTAGAATGTTACTGCCACAAGATAGCTGTCCGCTCTCCAAGGTAGTTAGTTTCAAATTTAGTGTTCTTTTCTTGAATGTTGGTAGCTCTGGGTTTTTGTGATTGCGTTTGATAGATGTGTTAGTTTTTGGTGGTGTTTGTTTTGGTATCTTAATATGATATCTTGTTAATCGACTTTAAAAAAGAAGGAGTCTGTCTAATTTTAACTGTTATGCATCGTGTCTTGCATAAATCTGAAGCGACCCTATTATTAAACGCCAAGCGGCCAATCTATTATTCCACCACTTAGTCTCCGTGCAATAACATAACATAATATAACATCACGCCTTTTATCGCGAACGAGTAGGCAAAGATACACATTATGCCTCTGTACAACAATGTAACACCCACTTTTCACTATTTATATTATGAGTCCCATGTAATAGGGGGTGAACCTGCTGCCACATACCGGGCACAATTCCAGACTCCGTGCTACTACTGAGAATTAAAAACCCAGTAATACTTTGCCCGACCCGGGAATTGAACCCGAGACCCCTTGCTCGGCACTCGCACTTGCGACCACTCGGCCAATGAGGCAGTCTCTCCGCCCAACTACCAAAATAATCAGAATTCCAATTTAACACTATATTACCTGACCAACAATTCGAATCTGAGAGCCATATAAAATAAAACCACACTATCAGAAAACCTATTAGAAAAGATTTATACCCAGAAGATCTGCCAATACGCAAAACTTTAATAGTCATCAATTTCACACATTTATGAAAATTTATTAAACCACAAACGCGATCCTGTCTAAACTACTTATTCCCATAAAACCAACAATATATCAAGCAACCCTAATTCTTTGAACTATACCTACATTTCACACAACCACCCATCCGAATCCAGACCTCAATCACCGCAACTTAACCCGATCTTACACACCGCTCACAGACAATAAATAATCTAAAATCTGCTACATTAAAACCTCCGTGTCCACTCGGTCAAGGAATGTCTATGGCCATACATTTTTTTCCTTCGTTCCTTTTTTAAATATTCAAATCGAATCACCCAAATTAAGTAGCCATAAACGGAATCAGCTTCCAAATTTGAATATTTCATTCTCACTCGTACGACGCGCGCGCTTTGATTTGTGTTGTTCTTTACCCTGTGAGAGTGTTGTAGTGATGTGACATATCGATAAATATAATTTTATAGCGACGTTTTTGATGTTTGCTTACGGGATATTATAATACTAATAAATAAATTATAACAAAATTAAGAAATAGTGGTCACAATAATTAAGAGACTAGAAATACCGTTAGCGTTTTTCTAAACTCAACAAATTAATGTCACGTAAGTATATAAATAGGTTCATAATTAACTCTGTTCAATGCAAAAAAAATTAACAACACTGTTACTCTTGACTATCGAACACACTTTTACTGTACAATTTGCTATTCCATTACCTATTTCCATTATCGGATGTAAACCTATAAAATGCAGTCTTAATCATAATTATAACTTGTTAAACGAATAAGTGATTGCGAATTAACTTCAAAATTACCATTAAGGTAACAAAAAATGACTAAAGAACGGCTTTGAGTAACTTATATACGAGATATTAAAAGGTATCTGTTCGTTTAGCCTTAGTATTATTAATGAGAAGTAATTTATACCGGATAAATTAAGATCCAATTACTTTCTTACCTTTATTTATAGCAGCTTTGAAAAAACCTCTTGAGTGATGGCTAATTTATAATCCTGTCACGGAAAGTGATATTTACTGCGTTAAACCTCGCGTGATGAACTTCACAACTCATGATAAATAATGTTCATTTCTAAAATACGTACAATAATCGATATCGATACTTTTTATTCAGTTGAACAGTCCATCACTACACCTTTTGTCGCATCGCGCCGCGCGTTGATAAGAAAACATTTTAAATTAGTAGTAAAAAGAGTAAAAAATATTGTAATATATACATATTTTTTTTTCGTTTTTTTTACTTGTATTTTGTCGAACAAAACGGGTAGCCGCTACCAAACGATATAAATTATATCATTTTTCACTGCGACATCCCTAACCGAGGTAAAAAATTACGATCCATTCAACGTTCCGAGTTTGAAAAAGTTTTGCCGCGCGCGCTTTTTATACGTTTCCGGGCGGCGGGATTCCATTATTGAACTTATAATTCGAATGCGTTGCTCAACGGTTGTTAATACTTTATCGTCCATTGCTGGTTTTATTTCGAAGTATTTCTCCTTGGTGTTTTTGAGCAAGCAATGTACATACACGAAGGTTGTTTTTGGTGTTTTTAAGGTCGCGTAGGTGATCACGTCGGCTTTTTTATAGTTTTCGTCTGTGAGTAAGTTTTGTACCGTACCGGGTTGTAGGGCGAGGTGCTATTGATAGCGATAACGACTTATGACGTCATAAAACTGTGATTGGTAATGACATTTGATTTTGTTTTGTAAGCTATCGATTTTTTTCTGTATTGTAATTTAGATTGTTTGCCATAAAATACCACGCTTTTGTAAGTCTGCTGCGCACTTGGATATTATTACTACAAAAATGTAAACCGCTTAACAAATCTGCCTAGACAGTGTTTCGGTCCTACAAAATTATTACTATAAACAAATGTAAGAATAAAAATTTTGCCGATGCCAAAATTCTCCAACTCTTTTTCTTTGTTCTATTGTTAAGAACACAACTGAAGTTTTTTTCGTCTGACGACTCGCACCACTGTTTGACGACTGAAGTTTTAATGTAACTATGTAATTATAATTTCTGAGTCCCTGGAATGGCTATATACTCTAGTTCCTCGTCAAACAGTTACGTGAGTCAGCCTTTAAAAACAAAATAAAAAAATTTTACGTCATAAAATATATTTTTTTAACTCGCTGATAAAGCGACCGTACCCTAACTTAAATCATTATGATATTTATAATTATGTCAAAAGTTTAAATGAAAAATACGGTCTATAACCTTATGTAGGTAATAGGTCAATGTGTTTGTCACGCACTGAGGTTTATTGTGAGTCTTCACGCTTTTGTTCGGTAGGAGGTGAGCAGGGATTGAAGGTTCGGTTGGGAAATTTTTAACAAGTTGAAATTTTGTTTTTGATGTCGACTGTATCTTTGGTCGAGTTCTTTGTATGGGTTAAGCCGGTAAACGAGCTTACGGTTCACCTGATGGTACCCAATCAGCGTCTCCCATAAACACCTGAAACACTAGAGGCGTTACAAGTGCGATGCCGGTTTCCGGGGTTAAGAATTTGAGGGTTGTTGGAGATTCAGGTATTGGGGAGAATGGGGAGGTGGGTAAATTGGTCCCCCAGTAACCTCAATAACACAACGAAACACAAGGCAAGCGTTGTTTCACGTCGGTATTCTGCTCGGTCGAGGAATCACTCAGGTCGAGCCGGCCCATTAGTGCCAAAGCATGGCTCTCCCACATTAAGATGATCCCACATTAGAAATACTCATATATTTATTATTTTATAGTAATTACTTATTATTTGCGACATGTTGTAAGAGTAACTTCTGAGGGACAAGTTTCAATTCCGAGTTCAGATGTAATAGATTGACGTTTGGCCACCATCTCGTCTGGTGGTAAGTGCTGATGTGGCCGACCATGGAGCACGCTGATAGGTAGAAGCAACCTGTTTATTTGGGACTTGAACCAACAGACTTTAACAAGGCATTCCACTCCTACCAGTTTAGACAAGGAAACTCGAATATCACTACGGTTTTTTCGCTCCTTCTCAAAAATAGCACGGAACCTGGATCTGTAGGCATTGTGTAACAATAGGTCCTTATTATTATTAGTACCCTTTTAGGGATTTAAAGAAGTCTAATATTAACTTTGCCTGTTAAGATGGTTTGTATTTATAGGTTCACTTAGTTTTAGTCAAATTTCTGTGGTGCTTGACGACTGGGCTTCACCCAGTTGTACAGTCTCTTTTTTATGCCTATAGGCTTAATTCATTCTGTCTCCTACAGTAATAAACGTGAAGGAAGTGGAAGCTATCGTTTTTTTTTCTTCTCCACTTATAATATCTTTTGATTCACTTCGTTGCGGGAACCAAGACAGTTATTCATGTCCCTGGGACGCGCCGGACTCCTGTGTTTCGGTGTTTTCGTGGTTCTATCTACTGTAGATCCTGGCTTACAGGAGTTGCAGCGGTTTTGGGAGGTTGTGGCGGGCTTGCCCCATTAAAAAAAATACCAGATTCAACCAAAACCAAACAAGACCTCGTTCGGTGCTCTGATTACTTGATTCCTATGTTATAATTATATTATACGGTTTTAATAATAGTTTTACTCTCATTATTAGCTGTGGACTATCATTTATCAATATTACACCTAAGTTACTTCATAGAGTCACGCGAAGTGTATGCCCGACCCAGGAGTCAAGATCCTAAGACCCCTTGTTCGGCAGTAGCATCTACAAACCACTCGATATAGGATTAAATGCTCCCTGAGTATTCCACAGGCTGTTTAGTAAAGTTATAGCACAATAACACACTCAAATAAAGCATTTAACAGCAGATCTTGGACCTCCGGCACTCAGTGGCGACGTGGAGGGAAGAAATTAAATGGATGCGCTCGATGTTTAACACAATTTTAAAAGTGGTTTCTGATTCTAGTTTCATTATGAAGGTTGTGTCATGTTTGTGTTGATTTATCAAACTGGATCGCTTTATGATTATTAACCTTTTTATTTGGGGAGCTGGCAACCCTGCTACATGAAAGAATGTGTTAATTATTATTGCTAATTTAGAGTCTATGAGGTTCATAGAGATATTCACAATGAGAAATCAATACATTTTCTTCAAAAGGAGAATGTAACTATTTGTAAATAGTTTTTCGAAAATTACACCTTTTGTTCGTCGAAGATTCCGTATAAGAAAATGAAACTTCAACCCTCTTTGTCAATAGTTCTTGGTTTCGACTTTACCAACGATGCAATCAAATTCTTAACTTTCTATTAAACTCAAAATCATACTTTATTAAGACCCCAAACCATATTTTCCTGGCTCCCGGTCTCACGTGTCATAAACCTCAGTCCAATACCGGTGCTACAGAGCGGTGAATAAATAAAAATAAATAAATTACGCGGCAACTCATAAATATAGGCTGTATGGCTGTATGGCGGTACGATCTGGACGCGACGCACTGAAAACTAGAAAAAAATATCATATTTAAACGTGGAACACTTTGGGTGCACACCGATCTGTAGGAATGATTAATGTGGACATGACTTTGTTCAGATTCAAAATGACAAGACACGTAATTGAGATGTTAGGTACTATTTGATTAATAGACTATATACTATACTTATACTTTTGAAAAAAATGATGTTATTTTATGCTAATTACACCTTACTTGTTTTTTTTACCTTCTGGCTGCTTATGGGGGTACTTATTAGATATGCAAAATTTTTGCCAAAAAAGAGAGAACCATTAATATTACATGAATTTTATTAATTTCAAGTAAGTTTCCTATCCTACCCCCGTGACAATGTGAACAAGCGTGATAATATAATGAAGCAAAAGAATCATATCACAAACATTACATTGCACGCATGATATGTAAATGCTAAGATTTCATTACCTTCACGTTATCGGTAAATCCGGAACTTTATCACACCTGTAAGTACTCAGATAGATAAGCAACCGTGAATGTATGAATGTATGAAATCACTCGCTTATCTTGAAATCACACAAATAACTCTTCAGAATGAAAATAAATACATGTTTTACAAGTTTTTATCTTTTTCTTTTGGATTATTTGAAGTAAATAGAAACATTGTTGTTGTAATAGAATATGGATTTGGAAGATAAAATATAATGTTTGACTTTTAGTCAGATTTGATAGGATAAAAATTCGAAGACTAGGAATTACTTAGTATCTCGAGCTACTGATTTGCGAGGAAGTAACTTAGGTAGCCCTTTTATAAATAAGTAGTAAGGTTTATTTGATTTCTGATTTAAAATATAGCAAACTCTGTTTTGACTTTAAAATGCAAATGTCATAATCGTTACGCAATGTGATCGTACTTGAACATGTTACATCGTTAAAGTCTTATCCATACAAATCTTACTTCATTAGTTGGACAAAACCATTGACATTTAACACTACGATACACAATCGAAACGTTACAAGCGCAAAATGTTGTAACGGAAAAGAAACCTAATCGATATTGTTTAAAGGTTTGGTTTTGTCAAAAATAGTTTCGTGTATTTATTACGTTTTAGACAGGTGTGAATCTTATGACATTTGAGCAGGCACGCACGGTGTTCGAAATTTGAATTCGATCGGTGGCCACTGGCCAGTAACGAATACAATCGGGCCGTAGAGAAAATAACTTTCTTTTTTTATTTAAAATTTGTAAATAATTTTTTTGTTAAAATCATTAATTTTATGATAAAATATTTTAATACTGTTTTGAATATTAATAAAAAATATGAGAAAATGTCATATTCTTATGACTTTGTTAATAGTAAAAGTCGCGTTATTGCTTTTGTGGTCGTAACAGTGGCTATTGTCAGTCTGGCCTTGGGTTCTGGGTTACCAATTCAATAACTCTCTATGGCATAAATGTGGTAAAATAGATGCAAAAATTTTGACTTTTTTGACGAATGAAGGATTTCACAGACAAAACCAGTTACAATAAACAAATACTTGGAATAATTACATTCATTGAGGATCGTCTTAAAAGGTTTCGTTGTCGATTCTCAAGTTGACCGAAGCATTACCATGGGTATTTAAGTCTTTTACAAAATTACAACAATTGCATAGAGCTTAGATTTGTGACTCTATGACAATTAAATAGGTACTTTTGTATTTTAATGAGGTGGCTACACCATTAAAAGTAGGTACTCAAATATCGAAATACCACTTCGAGGAATAAAAGCTGTGATATTTATATGAGTACCGTCATTATAGACACAATTAAAGAACAATTTTTTTTAAGGGGTGAAAATCATCGAATGACTGCTCCCGCCTGGGTGAGGCGGGAGGGAGTGTCAGACTCTTACTGACTAAAAACCACCCCGTTCCTTCTCCTGCACGTCGAGCCGGAGCTCCGGTTACCCGTTAGGTTCTCCGCGACAAGAACAATAGGTTGCGGTCACCGGTGTCCTCGCGGTGTTTGAGAGTTTAAAACTAGCTTCTGCCAGCGGTTTCGCCCACGTTCTCGTGGGTTGAAAAGTACCCTACCATACCAATACGTATCATACCAATCCCTTCAGCCGCGTTGACGTGAATGAGAAATAAACATAGGTACAAACACACATCAACAGCCTATAAGTGCCTACTGCTGACCAACGCTTGCTCAATGCGGGTTGGCGATTTCATATTTATAAAATTAGAAATTATAAGCCCAGGTTTCCTCACGATGTTTTCCTTCACCGTTTGTCAGTGGTGTCTGAATAATATAGAAAGTACATATAACTGGGAAAACGTTTTTTTTAACGTTGTCCCACACTTAATCTCCTGTATCGTGGGTGCGTTTACAAACATACAAGTTCACATACATATGACAACAGACCCGAAACAACAATTTGTGGATCACACAAAGTGTTGTTCCGTGCGGGAATCGAACCCGCGACACGTTGCACGGCAGCCGGTTGCCCCGACCGCCGACCGCACCAACCGTGCAGTCAAGTCAGTTACATTGGTACTTGACGTTGGTAGGTTTTTGAACTTGCACCCTCGGCATGCATGAAAAGCGAGCGTCTTACTGACCGCGCCACCGCGGCACAAACACACAAACTTTATTAAGATAGATAATAATAATAATAATAAAAGAAACGACAGATAGGAAAACACAAAATACACAGTTCAACAACAATGAAAAACTATTTTACCGAAAATTGACTCAACAAAACAACAACTCACACGAAAATAACACACCACTACCGACTACTGAATCACTACACGCATTTTGGTCTGATATTTGGGCTAACCCAGTCACGCATCATCACAACACTTGGATTGAGGAAGATAAAGAAAGATGGATAGATACACCAGAAATGAAATTTGACCAGATTAGTTTACAACTTTTGCAATCAGTTATAGCTAGGACACATAACTGGAAAACTGCAGGATCAGATAACATTCACAACTTCTGGTATAAGAAGTTAACAAACACTCATACACTACTGCTAAAATACATTAACACATTCATCCAGTCACCTGACACAATGCCACCATACATCACACAAGGCACAACATACATGCTGCCAAAAGACCTATCAGACGCAGGTAATCCTGCCAAATACCGACCCATCACTTGCTTACAGAACATATACAAAATCATCACATCCTGCCTTAGCGAAACAATATACAGACACACATTAGAACACAATATCTTAGCAGAAGAGCAGAAGGGGTGCCGAAAAAATAGTAAAGGGTGTAAGGAACAGCTAACTATTGACGCTGTAGCGTCCAAACAAGCAATTAAACAAAAGCGTGACATACACACCATGTATGTTGATTATAAAAAAGCCTATGACTCCGTCCCACATTCTTGGTTAATTTATATATTAAAACATTACAAAATCCACCCAGTTATTGTTAAATTCTTAGAAGAAATAATGCCGACTTGGAATACTAAACTAAAAATACGCAATGAAAATCAAGTCACTGAAACAGAATTCATTCAAATAAAAAGAGGCATCTTCCAAGGTGATGCACTGAGTCCCTTGTGGTTTTGTCTAGCACTCAACCCACTCTCCAACATGCTGAACAAAAATAACATTGGCTTCAAAATTAAACATAACTCCTTACACACAGGTCTCACACATCTAATATATATGGATGACATCAAACTTTTTGCAGGCACATTAAATGAAATACACATTCTCGCTGATATCACACAAACATTCTCGAATGACATCTGTATGGAATTTGGGATTGACAAGTGCAAAATCCAGTCAGTTATCACAGGAACAGTAGACTCGACATCGTATGAACTAAGGAACAACGAAGTAATAGAAGCCGTAGACCCTAATGAAGGCTATAAATATTTAGGCTACTATCAATCAACAGAAATTCACCATAAAAACACAAAGAAAATATTGCAACAAAATTTCAGAACCAGACTACACAAAATACTGCACACACACCTTAATTCCAGAAACACAATCAAAGCAATCAATACGTTTGCTGTCCCTATTTTAACCTACTCCTTTGGTATCATACGTTGGACTCAAACAGACCTAACAATCTTACAACGAATAATCAACACCACAATGACCAAGCATAGGAAACATCACCCCCGTGCTTGCATTCAGAGGTTAACCCTGCCTAAAATGGAAGGTGGCAGAGGACTCATCGATATCACAAACCTTCACAACAGCCAAATCACATCACTCAAGAAATTTTTCTTCAAGCGCTCACAACATTCCTCACTTCATCAAGCTATTTGTCAGGCAGACTCATACACACCACTCTCTCTAGCAGACCACACCAAACAAATGACCTCAATAACCAAACAGCAAAAGATACAAACTTGGACACAAAAATCGCTCCATGGCCGTCATCGTCTCGATTTAACCAACCCTATTGTTGACAAAATAGCGTCAAACGCATGGTTAAAGCGAGACGAGCTGTTTCCAGAAACGGAAGGTTTTATGTTAGCGATCCAAGACCAAGTTATAGACACAAAAAACTACAGAAAATATATCATTCGCGACAGTTCCCTTGGCAGCGATCATTGTAGACACTGCCACAGACAACCAGAAACAATACAGCACATTACAGGCGGATGTTCATCCATCACACAAACAGACTATAAACACAGGCATGACCAAGTCGCAGCTATCATACATCAAGCACTTGCGTACAAACACAAACTTATTCCAGAAAAAATACCCTACTATAAATACACACCCCAAATCATTCTAAATTCACCTGATTTTAAAATGTACTGGGACAGAACAATTTTAACCGATAAAACCATACATCACAATCGGCCAGACATCACACTCCACGACAAGAAAAACAAAATAGTATACCTAATAGACATAGCAATACCTAACACCCATAACCTAAGTTCCACTCACACTAACAAGCTCTCTAAATATGCAGACTTGACCTTTGAGCTCAAAACTCAGTGGCAAGTCCACACAGTCAAGACCGTTCCCGTTATATTATCTAGCACAGGCGTCATCCCCAAAACACTGCACACAAGTCTAAAGACTCTAGATTTACATCCACTCACATACACACTCTTACAGAAAGCAGTTATACTCAACACATGTAGAATAGTTAGAAAGTTCTTATCAATAGATTAAATCACCACAAGTCTCATCCCCAAAACTGCTTTGACCAAAAGTCCGCAGCTTTGGTGTAGTCCCCCAGAAATGGGTGAGGTTTTAACCTAAATTACAAAATAATAATAATAATAATAATCTTTATTACGTAAAAAGTACACAAGTATACATTAATTTGATACAAGTCATAGTGTCGTAGTACAAAATTAAAACTCTGACCTCTGTACTAGGGAAATACCTGTATCACAGAGATCAGTGCCTTCATGGATGGTATCATTGTGAGCCTAGAATAGACTTTACATAATAAATTAATTTAAATTAAGATTAACAAAAAGCAAACAGAGAAGACAAAGAATGTAATTAAATTAAATAAACAAAATGGGATGAAAAACAAATGGTAGCTATGTGTGGTGTGTATGTGTGTGTGTTTGTGAGAGAATGTGAAAGTGTGTGTGTGTGTGTGTGGTGTATCTGTGAGATTATGAATTTGTTTGAAACCTAACGCGTGACAGCAAGAGTGTATGCGAAAGAGAATGCACTTTTCGCAGATTCCAGTCCCTCACCACTACAGACGGCCCCCCATCAGCTCCTCAGTGCTGTGATAGTCCAAGCCAAGCAGAAATTTTCTTACCACTGCTTTACATTGAAATTTGCAAATGGAAAAGATGCTTAGTTTTTTTATTTAGGCTATTATACAATAAAGCACTATTAATATAATATTGTCGGTTTGCGAAAGATGTCTTTCGAGACTCCACGATAAAAATGCGATGTTTAAGCCTGCGAGATAGGGGCTGCAGAGGCCTACCCGAGTGTCTACGGAGAACCGATGAAAACACGTACAATTGCCTAACTGTTAAGACTTCTGCCCTCTCATACAAGAGTTTTGTGGAATAGCGTCGGGGCAAGAAAAGCAAAACCTTCAGGACAGCTCTTTGAGCTCTCTCCAGGTGGATAAAGATACTCTGTGCGGCACCCCCCCATACTGGTATGCAATAAGCAAGAATCGACTGGCAGAGAGCAAGATAAGCCATTTTTAAAATTTCTGCGTCGGCAGATTTACGTAGTTTTTTAAAGATGTAAATTAATCTACGTGTCCTAGTTGAGAGTACATCAATGTGTTTGTGCCAGTTGAGGTTCCGGTCAATGTATACTCCCAGGTATTTAGCGTCCTGCACCCTGGACAAGACCATACAATCACAGTTTAGAATTGAAGAACAGGTATGGGCTTTAAGAGAGTAATAAAATGGCGGCTGGAGATCGTTTCTGATAGCAAATGCGATATAAACCGTTTTCTCGATGTTAAGAGTAAGGAGACTATTGTTTAGCCACTTCATTACAGAGGACAGTGCTAGCTCAGCATTATAAAAACAGTCGTCCCAATTCTCTCCAGATACTAACAAGGCTGTATCATCAGCATAGGTAACAATACTACAGTGTGCCAAAGGTAGTTTACATAGGTCATTTATGTAAATAAGGAACAAAGTTGGTCCCAGTATACTCCCCTGGGGAACACCGTATGCTATCCCAAGTTCATCACTAACGTACTCCCCAATTTGAACAACCTGAGTCCTGTTGTTGAGATAATCGCGGAAGATATCCAAGACGACCCCACGAACCCCCATCCCCTCCATCCTCCTCAACAAGACGGGCGCAGGGACCGTGTCAAATGCCTTAGATAAGTCAAGGAATATGCCCAATCCTCTGCGCCTCCCATCCAGAAACCTGGCTGCTTGTTGCGAGAAAGCCAGAACAGCATCCTCAGTACTAGTATTTGCTCGAAAACCAAATTGATTGCTAGCCAATATTTTGTTTGTGCTAAGGTAACTAACAAGGCTCTTATTTAGTATACGTTCAAGTATTTTTGAAAAGGTAGTCAGAATTGATATAGGTCTGTAATTGTTAACCTCATCCTTTCGCCCAGACTTGTGAATTGGGAGGACCAGGGCCTTTTTAAACACGTCGGGGAAAACACCATTGGTAATAGAGAGATTACAAATGTGAGTAATGATGGGTACCAGTACTTTCCTGGAAGCTTTTATTATTCTTGCCGGTACGCCATCGTATCCCACAGCACAGTCAGTCTTTAGATTTAAAATGATAGCCTCGACTTCCTCACATGAGACCTCTAGAAGGACCATCGACCCAACTGGTTTCAAAGGGCTTGCAAGTGAAGTGTTTGAAGGATTAGGGTTTATACTTAAAGCTAATTTTTTCCCAATGCTGGAAAAGTAATCATTAACCAGATTGAGTGAGGACACGGGAGAATCAGACAGCTTCAAAAGATCAGAAGGGGGCGAACGACTTATCTGCATGTCAGACACCCTTTCTATCACTTCCCACGTGGCCTTGGGGTTGTTCTTTGCTTTAGAGAATTCCTCTTTTTCGTATGCTTGTTTCAGTTTATTTAAGAGAGAATTACAAAAGTTACGATATCTGGTATACGAAATTTTTAACACAATATTATTTTTGTCCTTATTTAGTATCAGGTGCATTTTATCACGATTGCGTATACAACGCAGGAGGCCAGGTGTAATCCACGGCTTCAAACATCCGCTTTTCCTAGGGAGCGTCACAGTCCGAGTAAACCTACTTACTAGCTGTGATAGATCTTCTGTAAGGGATTTTGCCGACAAATTTGGATCCGACATATCCAGTATTCGGGACCAATTGTGGTTATTGATGGCTTCGGTTATAGATTCATAGTCGAGCCTGGACTTAGTTCGATGAGCATCAATGTACCGCTTCTTATTAGCAAGGAATAAAAATACCGGTTCATGATCTGTGATAGATGACTCAACAACAATCGTGGTAGCAGAAAAACTGGTTTTTAAGAGAGAGAGATAACCTATACCAATTTTGATTCCAGGTGAAAATGAAACCTCAACGATACCAATCCTATTTAGTTTATTCTATTTTTTATTTACATCCTAATACTTTAACGATATGGTTAGGTTAGATTCGGAAGCCATATTGCTTTTATTTATGACGGCCATATCAATTAGATGCAGTCTGTGGGGCCTTCGGTATCGAGGCTTTTTTGTAATTTACGGCTGTCGAGTGTGAAGTATTGAAGTGCTTGGTGCATAGAAAGTTGAGACGTAACTTAAAGTCTGCAATTGTCCCTTGTATTTGATCATTTGTTTAATACAACATAACATAACATCACGCCTTTTATTCCCGAAGGGGTAGGCAGAGGTGCACATTATGCCAGTGTACAATGTAACACCCACTTTTCACTATTTATGTTATAAGTCCCATGTAATAGGGGGTGAGTCTATTGCCATATACCGGGCACAATTCCAGACTCCGTGCTACTACTGAGATTTTTTTTTAAACCCAGTAATACTTTGCCCGGCCCGGGAATAGAACCCGAGACCCCTTGCCCGGCAGTCGCACTTGCGACCACTCGGCAACGAGGCAGTGAAAAAATAATCACACTTTAATTAACTGATTTTATGACCAACTTAATATTAGTATTTTTCCAGCCAATTTTAAAGAAATAAGTATACCGTTTGGCGATAAAATAACGTGACGTCACAATACACAATCGAAACCTACGAACCCGCACCCTCATGCATGAGAAGCGGACGTCAATAACATCCGGGGCACCACGACACTTAAAAAAATAAAAATACTTGGTCGCCTGCCGAAAAAAAAACACATTACAGCAAATATTGTTGCAGATGAGAATCAAACCCGTTCTTTATGTCAATATCTACACATAACGTTGTCAAGGTGGCGCTGTTCCTAAGCGCACGTAATTCAAACGCTCCGTAGTTAAATATCCTTAAAATATAGAAATAGTGCCCAGAAAGTTAATGAAAGTGAATAAAACAATAAAACATTATGTAATAACTTAGTGTCAGTGTTTTCAAAGTGTTTTATACATAAACTGTGAAGTTATAGACGTAAAACTTTGAAGCCCGATACAAAATTTAGTGACTAAGTGACTAATTTCAATAAATACTTTGACTTTGTATACTCAAATATATCTCACAAAGTGCCATATTACAATATAAAGAACATAAAAACAGATGTGATAAACCAAACAATAAACAAAAAGTGAAAAAGTGAATAAAACAGTAACCGCCAAAAATTCAATTTTTCGTAAACAAAAAAGACATTGACCCCCTAATTATCGTTATTTGAAAAAAAAAATAAGTATAAACAGATCTCTAATTTCGCTAGCACAATTAATGTTTACATGGCAGAGTGGGTGAAGCTACTACACGTTTTGCTTAACGATTAGTTATGTGGCAGCCGGTTCGAACCCCAGTGACAACGACATTCACTTTTCGTAAATTCTTAAAATTATATTAATATTTGTGCATTTCTTTTCTAACAACTTCGACACCAAGTATTTAATAAAGAAACAAAAAAAAAACTAAATTCAAATAACTATCAATTGTTTCGAATACTAACGACATCTAGTGGACAAAAATGGCAACCAGAGCAAGCATTACCAAAACCACCCACAAGATGCGCCAGTACTAGTAACTTGCTACAGATGCAAAAAATCTGTGAACGAAAAACAAACTGCTATGTGTTCTGTTGTAAAAACCGAATGGAACCTGATTGCGATGGCTATCCCTTACAAACATATAGACTAAAGAGCCAAGAATCTAAAATTAAATGGCGCTGCAGTATGTGCACGAAGAAAATGGCTACTAATAAAGTTCCTACTTCTGACGATAACATATCAAACATAACAGTGAGAAAAAAGCCTGTGCAGTCTTTAAAGCAATCATCACACACTGAGATTCACAGAAATAAGAGAAAACCGTTAAGTCCTAACCAGGATTCACATATACTCAGTGATTACGACACCTCACGCGAAACTAACACCACCACCCCGAACAGCTTATTATTACCTAGCTCAGACGACTATTATGAGATGCAAGACACAATAGCCCCAGTTGACCGCAAAGCTAGAAAGTACTGAAAACAAATTGGAATGCGTATCATTACAAAATAATGAGTTAAATAAACAAGTCGACAAATTAACTCAAGAAATAAATATACTAATATCTCTATGTAATTCTTCCACAATGGTAGAAAGCAGCCCTATCATCATCAATAAAAAAAGGAAAGACAATCCAACGCCAGTCAAGATATCTTCTCCACACCTACATCTGGGATACAATCGCTGGACGTTAATTGCCGTACCAATAGAACATATCAACATTTGTACGAAAAAATCGCCTACCTACAGAGAGAACTAATTAACTCCGAAAAAGAAATAAAATCTCTCAACACTCAAATGCAGATTCTAGAGAAATCCCTTAAAACCTCACCAATAGGACGACAGTGCCCTGCAGAAATTGGAAACTCCACACAAAATACAATCAAAATATTTGGCGCACAACAATGCGTCGGCCTAGCCGCAGCCCTTACTCATTCCAGAGAGGCTACCAGGAGAAACCATGCCTAATGCCCTCAGCGACACAATAATAAATAAATGTACTAGCACTAACTTATCTTATAATGACAAAATTGTATTATGTATAGGCGAAAATGATTACAATACAAAACACGTATTATCTCAGTTAAAAATTGTATTGAAGACTTTCTATAACAGTAGCATAATTGTACTAAACGTAGTCAAAAGTAAACATCTAGATGTCAATGAACTAAACTATCGCATCAGAAATATTTGTAAATATTATAAAAATTGTCATTTCGCTGATTGTAAATATTATAACTTACCTAACATTTGCAAAAAGATAAACTACATTATAGATTGTGAGGATTATAGTAAGAAGTATCTAAATCCAATTGAAATCAGGAAACACCTTGCGGGTAGCAAAACAAGCTCTTTGCACAAAACAGAGCCGTTAAAACCTAAAATAGGGACCATTCCCTTCTATTTCACAAATCGTAACTGCAGACATCCTACTCAAAATCCTAATCCTATTCAAAATACGTGTATGTCAACAGAGAAACACATAAAAATAGGTACTATACCATATTATTTTCCCTCCACTACTAAAGGTAACACATGCATAACTTCAGAATACTTCATCAAAATATCGCGAGTGTTCTATCTAAACAAGAAATATTGGAATTAACATTACAGGATATGCGAGAAATACAGAATGACCCACATGTAATTTGCCTATCAGAAACATTTATAAAAAAAGGTCAAGAAAACTTTCTCAACTTGTCTGAGTATGAAATGGCCTCAAATTTCAGCAGGGAACACCAGCGAGGTGGCACCTGTATTTTAGTTAAAAGGGGTCTACAATTCAAGGAATTATCACTTTTAAACAATCACGCCACTACTAAAATATTCGAAATATGTGGCATAGAACTAGTAAATGAAAAATTAGTAATTATTTGTTTATATAGAACACCCCAGTCGGATCCTAATCAGTTCCTAGCTAAGTTGGATAGTATTTTACATGATCTATTCAAAAAATACAAATCTAAAACTCATATCGTTCTGTTAGGGGATTTTAATATAAACACATTAAAAAAACGCAAAATCACACAAAACTTTCAAGATATCGCTCAAAACCACAATATAAAAATTCATATCAACGTACCCACCCGTAAAAATTCATGTATAGACCACATCCTGAGTAACATACCAGACGCGATTGCAAGCGTTCTACCACTTAACCTTTCTGATCACGAAACGGCACAAATGTTAAGCTTTCCTTTAAAGATTCAATTATCAAAAAATATTGTATCATATTTCATTTACAAAAGGGATTATAGTATAGATAATATACGTAAATTTAGAGATTGCCTACAAAACTTATCTTGGTGTGATGTTTACATGGACACAAATGCAAATACAGCGTTTAATCATTTCCATGAACAAATATATCTTTTCTATAATCTCTGTTTCCCAAAAATAAGAGTTAAAATAAATATAAGCAATGAAATGAAACAAACATAGATAACTAAAGGCCTTAGGCAAAGCTCTAGAACTAAACGTTATTTAAGACATCAATATTACAAGTTTAAAAATTTAAGCAATAAAAATATGTATATCTTATATTCTAGATTATTACAAAAATGTATTTATAATGCCAAACGGAACGCTAATATAAAATTTATGAACAATAATAATAATAAGTGTAGGGCAACATGGGCAGTCATACAAAAGGAGGTAAACAGTGCTAAGCTCAAGCACAATATTGAAATTATTAAAACTGATACTACCACACTAACACAGCCCACAGAAATTGCATCCGCCTTTAATGATCACTTCATAAATATAAATACCACACTAGTACAAAACGTTACAAATACCTGCCGAAATACAAAACTAGCACATAACTCAATGTTTCTAATACCTACGTCTGAAATTGAAGTAAAAGAACAGATATTATCATTAAATAACACTAACTCGGAAGGCTACGATGAAATTAACACCACAATAATAAAGAAATGCGTTGATGAAATAACCAAAATATTAACTTTCCTAATTAATTTGTCTTTTTCACAGGGGTTGTTCCCTGACGCGTTAAAACTGTGTATTGTAAAACCACTTTTTAAAAGGGGGCACAAATATGACTTGTCCAATTATCGTCCTATAACACTAATACCCATTATATCAAAAATTTATGAGAAATGTATGTATAGAAGGTTAATCACGTACTGTGAGAAGTACAACATTATAAGAAAGGAACAATTCGGCTTCCAAAAACATAAATCCACGACTTTAGCTATATTTTCACTTCTGAAAGTAGTATTAGCTAATGTTAACAAAAATAAACTTACAACGGGTTTATTTATTGACTTATCGAAAGCATTCGACCTAGTTACACACGATAGATTGTTGCAGAAGTTTGAGGTTATCGGAATCCGAGGACCACCTTTACACTGGATATTGTCATACTTATCTGATAGAAAACAGAGGGTCATTATCACCAGAATTGATAAAAGTCAGAATATGATCAATTACCCATCAGAATATAAATGCATAAAGCGGGGCATACCCCAAGGTAGTATATTGGGCCCGATTTTATTCTTACTTTACATAAACAATATAGTTGATGTGACTAACAATAAATGCTTTCTTTTTGCCGACGATATTTCCATAATTGTCACTAATGATAAAAAACGTAACTCCATTAAAGATCACGAAATACATATAAACAACACAATAGATAATATAATCAACTGGCTCGATAGTAATGACCTATCCATCAATCTTAATAAATCAGTTTATGTACAATTCAATAAATCATATAACAGTAAATTTAATTTTAAAATGGATATACCTAAAATTTCACAAGCAAACAACACCAACTTTTTAGGAGTATTTATAGATGAACATCTAGACTGGAAAGAACAAGTCAACCATGTCTGCAACAAAATAAATAAATTTGTCTATCCTCTCAAACAAATCAAAAATGTCACTTGCATGAAAACTGCGGTCATGTCCTACCGTGCGTATATTGAATCATCACTACGATATGGTTTAATTGCATGGGGAAATAGTACTGATCAAGATAGAGCATTCATCGCGCAAAAACGATGTATACGAGCTTTATATGGGATTCCACCTGATGTATCATGTCGGTCAATATTCAAAAAGCTTGGTTTGCTACCCCTACCCTCTTTGTACTTATATGAAGTGTGTATATTCGTACGTTGTTGGGGATATGATCGCTCATGACAATGATATCGATATATTTGCCGACCACTTTAAAAAACTATGTTCTAATACTGAAACATTTGTCAATAAATTATTTAACGCTATTCAATAATGATGACCTTTTGACCTAAATGTGTGACTTGATATTCGTAAATATGATTTGGTACTTCTTAATTATTAAGGCTCTTCACAGTTATTTCTATTGTAGTGATATTGACATATTGATTCTTTTTATTTGTAGATTTAATATACAATATCCTAGATTTTATGTATTTGGACATGTACTACAAATATTTGACATTTATTAATTTGACATTATTTATTTGTATTGTATTCTATTTTTATTATTTTTATGACATATTTTTTCTTCTTATTTAATTAACTAGCTTGCTGGCGTGTTGGTACCCACTGTAAGCCAGTAAGTGCATTTTAAAAAATAATAAATAAATAAAGTAAACATAAAGAACTGTTCAAAACGGCAGAAGATGTATGTTCTAGAAGTCGACGCGACCATTACAGACTAGTACTAGAGGAGTTTCCTAAGTTAACAAAATATAATAAAAGCTGCCTAAGTATGTGTGTCCGAATATTTAATAAATTGCCGATAACATTAAAAACACTTAACCTCAGACTATTTAAAATTAAATTATATGTATGGTTGAATGAAAATAATTTTTATAGCATTAAGGAATTTTTTGAACATAAATAAGTAATAATGTATAACAACTACGAGTGTAAGCTAGTTAAAATAAGTTTTAAGGTAAAATTTGCATGCTTTATTTATTAAGCAAAACATGACGATCTATTTATATTGTTACTATAACATCTTTGTATACCATGTTTTTACGCAAATAAATGTCTTTATCTTTATCTTTAATCATTTAATTAGACTAATGTCCTAATACTTAAACACCGCTCAATTTTAAAACGCGTCCCTATAAATTCTATGTAAAATGATAGAGATGGCACGATTAACTAAAATCGCGGGTTACTCACGTGAATATACGCGACGTCGTCGTCGCCTCAACCGCGCACGATGCTCATGATGAAGAACCCCTCTGTGGTTCGAAACTAATAGAGCTTTTCTCAGTATATTCACGTGAGTAACCGGCGTTTTTACTTAATTTAGTATGTCTCACGATAGTTATTATAAAAACAAATTTTGTTTATTTGTTTTTTCGCTTTACGCTATAAGTATCCACTCAGATATTTATACAGGCAAAGCCATGGCTAAAAGTTTATGAATAAAGAACATCATTTATTTCGAACTTTATGATAGCTGACGAAATGAAACGATGTGTTATTGATGAGATACAGCCACGCTTGCCGCGGTCGCCACATAGATGGGTAACCTTGACTTTTCTATTGTTATTCTAAATAACTCCGAGAGCTTGTTAGCATAATATCTATCATATTTATGTAGATATAGAAAATATATTTTATATTAATATCTTGTCTCTAAAGAAATCGCAGTCGCTGAGGTATGATTACCGAATAAGACATAGTGCATTGACTTTTTGATTAAGAAATTATCAACGATTTTTAATTTATTAAGGCTAACTCTTTTTCTGGAATAGTCGCAGGCGTGTGTGTGTGTACTATGATTTATTCTCGCGTTGGATTCTAAGGTCAGAACTGTACTTGATGTCTGGCATTGGAGGCCCAACTACCTAATTCCTAATCTCCAAAATTACTTCGTTACTTGAAACACCTCCAGTGTCCCGATTGTCTATGGGCGACGCCGATTGCTTACAATCAAGTGGCTCACCTTGCTTCTTGTAATACCGGCTTATCCCATAGAAAAAACTAAGCCCCTATCCCTATTTAGAACAATGGGATAACAACTTTGTCTATTTATGTCATTGTGTCAAGACTATAAGTATTTACTGAAAAACGAGTTTGAATATGACCCGATACAAAACTTTTAATAATTCGAATTTAGTTTAAGACTAACCGTCTGCAGCTGACGTGTAGTCCCACAGACACCGCGAAATACAAAATCACGTGTTATACCGTCATTTTTCAAATACGAGCATCACTGCTGCGAGTACCTTACTGTATAGTGCTCGCTATACTTTAATTCTACAAAAATATTTGCTGTTGAAATGGTGTCTGGTATAATATACACCTCAGTTGAATTGTAACAATTTAACCACGTCAGTTGCAGAGGGCTAATGTAGACACGGTATAAACACTTACATACGTTATTTAAATATCGCGGAGAACCTAACGGGTTACCGGGGCTCCGGCTCGGACTGCAGGAGAAGGAACGGGGTGGTTTTTAATCAGTAAGAATCTGACACTCCTTCCCGCCTCACCCAGGCGGGAGCAGCCATTCGATGATTTTCCCCCCCTTTAAAAAAACCCGTAATTTAAATAATAAGTATATAGCTTGTATATCAAGTCCAAAGCATCAACCAGTCAACGTAAGATACAATTTTAAAACAAAAGAAATATAGCTAGTTCCAATGTCGTAACATAGGTATTATGAAAATATAGAGGTATTAAGCGTGAATTATGTAATCAAGCTTACTACACTGACAGATTATCTTGAAGATAAGAATGCTTGGCAGCATGTTGGTTCGGCTCCACTGGACAATACTCAAATGTAGTCAGTAGTTAAATTCCAATAGTATGTAATATAATACATAATTTAATACTTTAATTCTAATGTAGACAATCTAGTTTCCTTATGGCATCGAGCATTTCATTCTTTATTGAAACAAAGAGTTTCTTTTTTCTTGTATAGAAGCACTATTTTTATGGATTGTCAGTATGCATATGTGAGCACCATGTTAGACTATAAGATTGTTTTTTATTTTAGTTAGGTTTGTAATTAGTACCTATAATGCGTCAAGCGTGTCTTTGCATAGTTCACACATATGCGTACAGTATTGAAATATGAATCAGAGACATTGTAGAACATACTTTTTTTAAAAAAGAGTAACGATTGGAGTTTCTTGCTCGTTCTTCTCCATCCGAATCTACATTTTGGAATGAGCACCTAGCTTCACCTAGCTTCACTGACGGACTGATTGACAGACTATTATTTATTTTGTATTTGTTGACGTTTCAAAAGTACCAAATTATGGTTTAATTGAAATAAATGCTTTGACTTTTGACTTCTTTAATGCTCAACGCTCTCTTGGCGTCCGCACCAGAGTGTGATCTGTTCGCAGCGAGACGGAAGGATGTACATTTATGTCGCGAATATATAAGATTATCCAAAAAGATGAATGGCTGATGAATTAGTTTTACATTTTATATAAGATACCTATTGTCTACATACGTGTAAAGAAGTAAAATAAGTATTTTTTATATTTATATTTGATGGGCCGACGTTTGACCACTATCTCGCCTGCGGGTAGGCGATGATGCATAGGTAGCACGTCGTTCCATAAGCAACCTATTCACTCAAGCCTTTTTGAACTGAATAATGTCTTTTTTTTGTTTTAACAAACGTTGCCCCACACTAGGATTTTCTCCTGTGTCGTGGGACTCGTGGGTGCGTTTACAAACATACAAGTACACATACACAATGACACCCAGACACGAAACAATAATTTGTGGATCACACAAATGTGTTGTTCCGTGCGGGAATCGAACCCGCGACACGTTGCACGGCAACCGGTTGCCCAGCCACCGCACCAACCGTGCAGTCATATGACTTGTATTGTAAAATTATGCATGTGTTTATGAATAATAAATAAATATTTCGTAGCCCGTAGCCCGTAGCCCCGTAACCTACTGGTAGCTCCCAAAAGACATCAACGCATTTCTTATATTATTTTTAATTGGCATATGTGAGATTGGCAAGGTGACTGCTCGCTGAGTAACGGGTCTCAGGTTGGATTCCCGGGTTGGGAAAGCGTCGTGGTGGCCCGGAGGTTAAGTCGCCCGCTTCTTATGCATGAGGATGCGGGTTCGAAACCTACACCACTGACACCACTGATAAACGGTTAAGGAAAATACCGTGGGGCAACCTAGACTTATAATTTTTAATTATAAGTTTGAAATCGCTAACCCGCATTGAGCAACCATGGTGATTAAACCGTCGTGTGTCTGACTGTGGATCTACGTTAGACACGATGCATTTTCTATTATGTCTCATATCGGTGCATTCAAGCGGCTAAAGAAGGACCGAATTAAAAGTACCCTTAACCGACGAGCATACATGAAAATTAGTGACCATTGATGAAGCGAAAGAGGTATGTAAGAATCGTAGCAATTGGCGTTCCATAGTCTCTGACTACCTCCATGGGAGACAGGCTTGAGGTTATGTATGTACCCGGTGGCCACCGGGGTGATTTTAGTGAGGTAAGAATCCCACAATCCCTGGTCTTTCTCCCCAAAAACCTAGGCGCCTTTTGAAGGTTTTTTTTAAGGGGGGAAAATAATTTTTAATTATAAGTTTGAAATCGCTAACCCGCATTGAGCAACCATGGTGATTAAACCGTCGTGTGTCTGACTGTGGATCTACGTTAGACACGATGCATTTTCTATTATGTCTCATATCGGTGCATTCAAGCGGCTAAAGAAGGACCGAATTAAAAGTACCCTTAACCGACGAGCATACATGAAAATTAGTGACCATTGATGAAGCGAAAGAGGTATGTAAGAATCGTAGCAATTGGCGTTCCATAGTCTCTGACTACCTCCATGGGAGACAGGCGTGAGGTTATGTATGTACCCGGTGGCCACCGGGGTGATTTTAGTGAGGTAAGAATCCCACAATCCCTGGTCTTTCTCCCCAAAAACCTAGGCGCCTTTTGAAGGTTTTTTTTAAGGGGGGAAAATAATTTTTAATTATAAGTTTGAAATCGCTAACCCGCATTGAGCAACCATGGTGATTAAACCGTCGTGTGTCTGACTGTGGATCTACGTTAGACACGATGCATTTTCTATTATGTCTCATATCGGTGCATTCAAGCGGCTAAAGAAGGACCGAATTAAAAGTACCCTTAACCGACGAGCATACATGAAAATTAGTGACCATTGATGAAGCGAAAGAGGTATGTAAGAATCGTAGCAATTGGCGTTCCATAGTCTCTGACTACCTCCATGGGAGACAGGCGTGAGGTTATGTATGTAGGTATGTACGTTTGTAAAAGACGAATCTTTGTATTTCAACAGTATCGTAAACTCTACTTCAAATCCATTCATGGGGCAAGAAGACACAAATAAATATTACTATACTATATACTACAATCCTTACTTATCCTTACTATATATCCTAATATCCTAATATTATAAATCTGAAAGTGAGTTTGTTTGTTCCACCATCACGCCGTAACTACTCAACCGATTGCTTTGAATTTTTGCAGACGTAAAGTTAGAAGTCCGGATTAAATAATAGGGTACTTTTTATACCGGAAAATTGATATTCCCGAGGAAAAACAAAAGTATTGGTATAGATGGCGCTGTGTGTTTTAGTATATGTCACATAGGCTACTTTTTATTCTTTTGTGACGCGAGCGAAGCCGCGGGTAAATAGCTAGTATATAATATTTAATATCCTTACTAATATTATAAATCGGAAAGTGAGTTTGTTTGTTTGTTCCGCTTTCACGCCGTAACTACTAAACCGATTGCTTTGAATTTTTGCAGACGTAAATTTAGAAGTCCAGATTAAATAATAGGGTACTTTGATCCTGGAAAATTTGATATTCCCGATGGAAAACAAAAGTATTGGTATAGATGGCGCTTTGTGTATTGATATATGTTACATAGGCTACTTTTTATCCTTTTGTGACGCGAGCGAAGCCGCGGGTAAAAGCTAGTAAATAATATATTACACCTCAAATACCACAGACATTATTATTTAAAGCCAATCTTTTTAAAACTCCCATTCAGGAACAGAACACAGAAAATTCTTGAGCTCTATCTTAATCCCACCTTTTTGGTAAAAAAAGTAATTGTCTATAATCTTTTTCTGTTTTTAACTTGTTATTAAAAGGTAGGATTAAGTCTAGATGAAAAGAATAGGACAAAAGACCTGGCCATAGCCATCAGTTCTCATTTTGAGACTAACAATAAATAATTTTATAGGACAAAACATTTAAAACAATATTATCGCAACACTGGTAGGACAACAATGAGGATCTTCGGGTGTCATTACTTTTCATACTGAAATAAGTGACAATTTCTAACAATGAATGAGGTTTTAGTTAATATTTTCATATTATTCATTGTGTCACTTGTAAACTTATTATTACCTTTTTTTTATGTCGGGGGAAACCGGGTAACCGGGGCTCCGGCTAGACGTGCAGGAGAAGGAACGGGGTGGTTTTTAGTAAGTAACAGTCTGACACTCCCTTCCGCCTCACCCAGGCGGGAGCCGTCATTCGATGATTTTCCCCCCTTAAAAAAAACCTTCAAAAGGCGCCTAGGTTTTTGGGGAGAAAGACCAGGGATTGTCGGATCCTTACCTCACTAAAACCACCCCGGTGGCCACCCTCAGCACCTGTAAGGGGCACCGGCTCCTCTGAAGAGACCTGCTCCGAAAACTTATTATTACCTAGCTTATTCCTGTTTGTTACCTATATCTGTGCGACTGTGCCAAGTTTCATCTTTATCTGTTTTGTAGTTTTGGCGTAAGACTTAGTAATATACCTCTAGTTTTAGTATGTTGTACAGTGCCCATACATATGTATACAATACATCGTCATAAAATTTCGTATGAATACTAATTAAAGATGAGTCGTTTGTATGTTTGTATGCGACAATAACCAGAACTACTGGTAGGAATTGAATAATTATTGTTATGTTGGATAGTAGAGGATTTGTCGACGAAGGCTAAGTTAATTAAATATCACGCTACGTTCAAAAGGAGCCGAGCAACATCTTAGAGTAGCTATAATTTATAATATTATGTGGTGTTGACTGCCTCATTGGCCGAGTGGTCGCAAGTGCGACTGCTGGGCAAGGCGTCTCGGGTTCGATTCCCAGGTCGGGCATAGTATTACTGGATATTTTTAATATTCTCAGTAGTAGCACGGAGTCTGGAATTGTGCCCGGTATATGGCAATAGGCTCACCCCGTATTACATGGGACTCATAACATAAATAATGAAAAGTGGGTGTTACATTGTACAGTGGTATACCTCTGCCTATCCCTTCGTGGATAAAAGGCGTGATGTTATATTATGTTATGCATATTAATTGTATTGCAGCAGCATGAATCCTGGTTACGATATTAGCAATATAGGTATATACTCATCATCAACGTGATGAACGTGACATGAAACAATGCTTGCGTTATATTTCTTCATTTACCGGAGGCCATCTCCCCAATCCTCAAATCCCCAACAATCCTTAAATTGGTAAACCCCAATAGGTTGGTAACTCCTCTGGTGTTCCTTGTGTCCATGGGCGACGCCGATTGCTTTCCATCAGGTTATCCGTCTGCTCTGTCTGTCTCTGACGGTTTACTGGCTTATGGAATAAAAACATCATCATCATTATCATATACCACCCACGAAACAGCTACCACTGAATATATGATTCCGCTAGATGGCGCGCATAAGTAAACAATACTATTACCATGCTCTCCGTGTTTAAATTCGCTAAATAATAGTTTTCTTACATATTTTGAAACGTACTATACGTAAAAGTGAAAGTGGACATGCGTACTAGCTATGGTAGTGTTACTAAGTGAGTCTATGCAGTAATATTAAAAATAACGGTGGTGTTGATATTTAAAGGAGTACCAAGCAATAGTGACTGTATTTCCGTAACTAACTGAAATGTGATAATTTCAAACTATTACTGTAATTTATAAAACTGTAAACAAATAAAGTGACCTTAAGTCAAAGCCAAAAGGCAAAGTCAATGTCATTTATTTCAATTAGACCAGGAAGGCACTTTTGAACGTCAACAACAAAAAAAAATTAGAAGTGAAGCTAGTTGCTCATTCCAAGGTGTTGATTCCTATGGAGAAGAACGAGCAGGAAACTCCATAGGTTACTCTTTTTCAATCGGGCTTACAATACAATAGGTTGAGGTCACCGGTGTCCTCGCAACGTTTGACAGTTTAAATGTACTCACTTCTACCTACCAATGTGGAGAATTTAAGGCGTGATGTTACTAACATTATTAACTATTTTTTTTCTAACGAAACCACTTATTTTCCTATGTCTCGCTTAGAAATAGGTTTCAAAACAATTTTGTAGTTAATTTAATTTTTATAATGAAAAAAATATTTAAAGATATTAAAGATGGTACTTACATAAATCTTGATTGTAATATTATTATGTTTTAACTAGACATTAATAAAATTGTATTTATTAAAGTCTATAACAATAGATAGGTAAGGACTTAGTAAAAAAATCATGAAATATGTAAATTTAAAGGTAAAATGCAATGATTCATGATAAATAAGTTGTCAGTTTGTATATAAATCTATTTTAATTTTGTCATATTTTTATATAGAAGTATTGAGTTAAAATTATTGACTGTTACAAAAATATTAATTGACTAAATAAATTATTTGACGCACGTAACTCGAAATTAATGTCTCAATTATTAACTTCAATTTTAAAGCCATCATTGTTGTACGTTTTCGATATTTTTTGTTAATTTTCATTTTTGTCGACTACAGAAAAAAAAAATCAGGGACATAGTTTTTTTTTTCTAAATACTGATCATGCAACTTACGCAATTTAGTTTGTGCAAGGGACAGTTTAACTCAATCAATTGGTATAATACCTATACGCAACAATAATAAAAACAAATAAAGTTATTAACCTCCTCATAAATAAATAATTATTAGCCGGGGACAGTATTAGCACGTGCCCCCCTGGCGCCAACAGTGAACTCCCACAGAACAATAGAGCTCGGCAAAAAGACAAAAGCAGGCACAGACCACCGGCATACAGCCTACCATAGCAGGTAACTAAAATCTGTCGCCAAATAGATAATAAACAGAAAGTGTTATCTGTTTTCCCGTTTCTTTTTTTACCTGAAAAATTGGCCTCGGGTGGGGCGTGCGACAAGAGTGGCGACTCGTTGCGGCAGTCTGGCTTCGACCACGCCAGCGCTCGCGTCGCATTCCTACGACACCACACAAGTGCAGTGCTAACTTACAAAAAGGCCTAAGTACACAACGAAAACATTACGGACTTCGATTTTTTAATAAATCTTCGATTAAACGTGTTTTTTGATAAGATAATTTTTTGATACAACGTCTCAGTCGTGTCTTGTTCGTGCTGAGTGATCGATCGCGGATGATTAACGTTTTTAAAATATTTTTTTTATTTTTCTTTTTTATTGTCGAGTGCATTTATCAAGTTTCACAGTCAGTGCGTTCGTAAACAGTTGGAGCTTTGGATTTTGACGTAAATAGGTGAGTGTTTATTTTGTTTTTTGACGTCTGCAAGTGAAATATGTCGGAAACGGCCTGTCAACTTGTATATTTTTGCAGAAAAACAATAGAGTGTATGTTTTTCAAAGTTTTAATTAAAAGTTGTATTAACATGTCATTGACCTTCAACAATTGTTTAATACCTTCATTAATTTCTTATGTAATTACTACTTTTTAAAACATACCCTCCGTTTGTTTAAAGTTAAAGTCATTGAGTACAAATTATGAATTAAACCAAGGGCCGTCGGCTGTGTTTATGTTTTTGACATGAAACAGTAAAATATAAGAAATTACCTATAAAATTATATAAAGAAGTGGGAAATGTGACAAACGTCGCGTGCCAGTTTAGGCCTATCTACAATGCCAGTATTCCGATAACATTCGATATCACAAATATCTACGATTAAAATGTTGTCGAATTATGAATTACGAAAGTAAATCCATTTCACAATTTGGTAGCTAATAGCTCGAAATGATAAAAAAACTGCATATTTATTTGAACATAAATAATAAGTCGCTAAGTCGTATTTAGAATTCCACGGATTGCCGTTTATAAAAGAAAAAAAAATAGAGAAATAAATATTGACACTCCAATTTTAAAAATAAAAAGAACATTATTTGTTGATGATTCCGTTGGCATTTCACAACTTACATATATATTATTATTCTCTTGTTTTTAGATTTAGAAAGCTTGGTTAAGTTTAAAAACTTTTTAAAATTAAAAAAATAAACTGTTTATTATTGTATCTACATAGTCAAAGATCAAAGACTTAAAAAACGGAGACTGTCAGTAGCATTCTTACAAAATTAATGGGATTCATCGCGTGAGCGTTTACTATAAAAAATATACTATGAGTAAGTAGGTAAGCGGCGAATCAAAATGATTTTTTTTCGTTTTTCTTGATAAATATACGCATTTAATCTAAGTCTAGTTTCCCAATGTTGATTTATTTTAATCAATAGTATTTTCTCACCTCGGACGTGGAGTTTAAGAATAAAAATATAATTTATACGATTTGAATTTAAATTACGTTCGGCAAATGAGCGTCCATTTTTATTTATGGTTTATCTACGATATTTTTTTTAATTAGATATCTATTATTTTGTGTTGGCATGTCAGTTTTTTAGCTTAATATTAAAAATGTGTGAATTTTTGATGGAAATATGATTTTTGTGGTTTGATGGGAAAGTATTCGATTTCAAATGTATTTAGTCATTTTTCGAAATTATTTAAATTAACTTTTACCACAAAATTGTTATGTTAAAGCTTTTTAACGTTAGGTAGCTATAAAATTTTAGTTTTGTATAAGTACATTTTTGATAGTCTACCTCTAGATTAATGAAACCCTAGACATTATAATAATTTTCTTATGAAATTTTTGAATGAGCACCTAGCTTAACATAGCTTCACTGACGGACTGACTGACAGACTATTATTTATTTTGTATTTGTTGACGTTTCAAAAGTACCAAATTATGGTTTAATTGAAATATATGCTTTGACTTCGACTTTGACTTTGGACCTTAAATAATAACCCAACCTATCCACATATCAGTGCAGGCTACATAAACATACCCACATCCAAAATACCACTTAATTTCCTACATCTTGCTACTAATTTATTTATATGACCAATATCCGTTACGCCCCTACGCCCAACCGTTTCTACCCACACCCGCCCCATTTGGCAACACTAATAATTCATTTTTGCGTGTGGCAACAATTCGGGAAGATAGGGGGCTTAGAATCTAAGGGTGCAATAATAGCTATTGTTGGAAACGAATTTAATCTGTTGATGCTTTGAAAAAAATGTTATTTGGTAATAATAGTGACTTTTTTAATGTAAAAACTACTTTATTACGTTTGTAATAAAGTATACTATCATCGCCTATAAATGCCCACTTCTGAGCAAAGCCTCTTCTCACACGAAGAAGGTTAGAGCATTAATCACCACGCTTGCTCAATGCGGGTTGGCGATTTCAAACTTATATTATAAATCATAAGTCTAGGTTTCCTCACGATGTTTTCCTTCACCGTTTGTCAGTGGTGTCTAAATAATCTTAGAAAGTACATATAACTCGGAAAAAGTCACATTGGTACTTGCCGTTGGTAGGTTTCGACCCGGCACCCTCATTCATGAGAAACGGGCGTCTTAAACCTCCGGGCCACCACGACCTACTGTAAGGTATGCTATGGTAGAACCTGGTATACTCTTTCCTCCGGTATCATATAAGCCAACTAACCTGCCTAGTACGCATGTAACAGAGTACTCTCTGATAAACCTGAACCTTTTAAACTCCAATCGCATATCCACCTGCCCACAGCCCACAGCTCCAGCACTATAAAGTCTCGATGTATTTATGATGTTCATGGCAGATATTCATCGTCTATCTACTACAAATCCTCTCTATGTCTCCGACAGACAATAACCATGGCATTTAGCCCTCTGCTGTACCATTTGGTTCAGTGCATAAAGAATAAATAAAAATACGGTACTTACAATAGATTAGACCGGTTTTTATAATAAGTATCGTGAGACATAGTAAATTAACTAAAAATCGCTAGTTACTGAGTAGGCTACGCGACATCGCCGCGACCGCGCACGCTGCTCGTGAGGTAGAACCCCTCTGTGGTTCGAAACTGATAGAGCTTTTCTCAGTATATTCACGTGAGTATTACTACAACTATTATTATTACAACGCTCAAGAAAAAGAAAGATAATCTTTTAATCTTCGAATATTTAAAAGTTAGCCTATAAACTGTAACTTTAACTACAAATTACTTGATCAATGACCGACCATAATCCACAAACTCGGTTATAGGCACAAACTCCATAAAATATACAACTAAAGTAAAGAAATCGATATCAAACCAAAAAAATCGATATCGATTTCAACCGTTACATTACAAAATCAAACCGAACAATATAACTACGCATTTTCAATAACATAACATAACAAAAAAACCGGTTTCAACTCCGCGTTCACCTCTAGTGTTAAAGAATGCATATTACCCCAAACCCAGATTGAGGGTAAACTCATCCCCTAGAGGGCGTGACGGTCCAAGCCACGCCTACCCATTTTATTAACATTTTCAGGACCCCAAGTGACTCGGGGGTGAACTTTACACATTTTTTATGAAGGATAAGGTACTGTATAGTACATTCTATCTTTTGGACCATAAGCATTATTTTTCGTGGTACATATCTTAAATATTTTGAGTGAATGACTTTTAGTTTTTATATTGACATAACATAATATCACGCCTTTTATACCCGAAAGGGGTAGGCAGAGGTGCACATTATGCCACTGTACAATATAACACCCACTTTTCACTATTTATGTTACGAGTCACAATTCCAGACTCCGTGCTACTGCTGGGATATTTTGAAATAACCCAGTAATACTCCAATAGACAAATGCCCAATTGTTATAGTGATCTAATTATTAATTATAGTCTTTTTAAAATATGTATAACCTAAATATCAAAGTTTGTATAAAGTCGTAATTAGAAAACAAATAAAAACATGAAAAATAAAATGAAGTAAATAAAATACTAAAGTACTGCTGTTGAAGTACGTCTTGTAAATTTAAAGATTTTTAACATTTCGAACTATGAATTGCGCTTTATATTTAAAATATATCATGAATGTACCACTGAAATATATCGAGTATTCTAGGAATTTTAGCTTTACTTATTTTAGCATGCCATCAATATGAGCATAGTTCCAAATATAGTTTCAAATGCCTCCATGCTATTTTTGTTTACAAATTAATATATTTATTGAATTGCTTTTGATATAAAACATAGCTGAAAATAGTAATATCTAAATCTAGACGTCGATTTTTTAAGTACTATTTATTAGCAACAGGGCTTACTTACTGTCAGCCTGATAGTAAATGATCACCGTGGCCCATGTACACCACCATCACGAGTGCGTCGCCAACCACGGAAGCACAATTTTTTTCTAACAAAATACCAACTATGTACATATGGCATAGTAATATCGCGAATGCCGAACCGATGCTATTCCTAATTTAAATTCAAAATTCACTTTAATCTATTCAGCCAGCATCAAATCAATTGTCTATGATAACTTTGACAGGCGTTGTTACAAACCTCCTTTTAAAAAGTGATGCTCATTGCTCATTAAGCCTACCTAATAAGTTGCATACGATATCAAACATCGACTACCGATTTAATTAGCTCGCTCGTTAGCAGGGCTATGGGGTTGCATCCCCGTTTGTTAACAAACAAACGAATCACCAACTAATTGGACGTCTGGTGCACTTTGAATCTAATCGCAGATTAAACTAGTGAAGGGTTGATTTACCGTGAATAATTTCAAAGGGCGATTTTAGGATAATCAGTAAATAAATGGACAACGATGCGTTAGATGTTTGTTGTTAGAACAAAAGTCAGTAAGCTTTGGAATGATGCGCAAAACATCACGACTTTTAATAAATATCTAAATGCGTATTTGCGATGCGATAAAGGGCCGCAGCTGAATTAATAAGCCACTCATAGCAGGCAAGTTGGAGATCTCCGATAAATATTCGACTCTTACCTACGAGTACCGTCCATATACTTACGGCACGCTATATCTTTAATCAGCAACAAATTAAATGTAACCAACCATAGTCAATAGAAAAAAAAACAAACAGCCAATTTTCCCGCCAATAAACCACAGTAAATGACTTAACATATCGCTCCTATACACGAAACGTTAATGAAGCAAAAAGCTTACAAAACTAATGATACCTACGCAACGTAACTGCCAATTATTTAGTGTTCCAAGTTAATTAATATCGAATATTTGTGTAATTAAACAAACCGAGCTCTAATGATTGTAACATTGATATTTTGAAATGTGGTATTTTGTTGTTTACCTAATAATTTGTGTTTGAGAGAATTTACAGGCTCATTTATTAGTTGTTACGCGTGTAAGACCCCAAACTGAATCAATCAATCAATCTTTATATTTATTCTAATTTTGTAGATGTCTGTAGAAAATTCTATTGAAAACAATAATAACTTAATCACTATTTTTTTATATTTGATGGACTGACGACGACTATCTATTCAAAATAAAAACTAGGTACATTTTAATTTATAACGTACTTAATTAAAGATTTTACTAACAGAAGGCCTTTATAGATTAAAAAAATAACATTCTGGCCATTTTTAAGCACAAATACAAAGAACGGATTAGATATTGTTCCCCGATTAATACTTTATCAAACGACAGAAGCATAGCGGAAAAGACATAGATAATGGTTCAAGGAATCAATCATAATTAGGCCACAAGCGAACTTGTCCCTTTTAGCAATCATTACTAGTAATTTAGATTGTCAAAAATCATGAGATTATAGGTCTCCTGCTCTGCACAGAGAGCCTCTAGGAGAGACACATAGGTTTATATATAGAGATGCCGTAACAGGCGTTGCACAGTGGGAGCTCCGGTCTGGTCTACTAAGAGGATCCGGTGTCTCCTTCAGGTGCGAATGATGGCCACCAAGAAGTTTTTAGTGAGGAAATCCGACACTTCCTAGTCTTTTTCTCCAAAAAACTAGGCGCCTTTTGAAGGTTTCGACCCGCCAACATACAAGACCTCCTCCTCATAAGAGGATGTCATACTCTTCATCAAGTTGTAGATCTAACTGTGATAGGAAATCGCAGTTTAAAGGTTCAGGTTTATCAGAGCGCTGTTGCCGGGTCTCTGGTAAATGTGTAGTCCCCTAGTCTCATTTCATTGATCAACTTCAGTCCTATCTATCTTCATTTCAAAATATCATTACGTTTAATCCATCAGTTTAGTAACAAAAACGTAACAATTCGTTTATATTTATTGTAGTAATTGTAGTAAGTACATCAGATAGATAGTGTACGTTATAAGTATCAGAACATGGGTTTAGTGGCTTGATAAACTGATTATATCCAAACAGAGATTTTAGAGAGCAACAACACATACATACCTACATACATAGATTTTAATATTACATAGCATAGTATTAGAAACCAGATGAAAAATGTGTCTTAACAAGTATAATATATGTACCTCTATGTTTATGCATAAAATCGTAGCAATTGGCGTGCCATAATCTCTGCCTAACCCCATGGGAGACAGACGTGAGGTTGTATAATGTATATAGATACTTTTATTTATAACATAACATCACGCCTTTTATCTCCGTACGGGTAGGCAGAGGTGCACATTACGGCACTTAATGCCACTGTATAATGTACCACCCACTATTCACTATTTATGTAATGAGTCCCATGTAATAGAGGGTGAGCTAATTGCCATATACCGGGCACAATTCCAGACTAGGTGCTGCTACTGAGAATTTTTTAAAACCTCAGTAATATTTTGCCCGACCGGGGAATCGAATCCGAGACTTCTTGCCCAGCAGCCGCACTTACCACCACTCGGCCAACGAGGCATGTATGTTTGTATATATGTATGTACTTACCTTTTGTAGATAAGGAACACATTTTACTTACATTAACATAAGGATTAACAATATCGTCAAGTAACGATATATCATATGATTTACAACACTTCATTATATTTTAATCAATCTTAATAATTATGAAAGGTATTAATTTTAACTACATCATCATCAGCCTGTAATTATCACAATTGTGGACAAAAGTCTCTTCTCATGCGGAGAAGGAATGACTATTGATGAACACGTTCACTCAAGGCGGATTGATTCCAGACTTAGGTTTAGACCTAGATTTCTAATCTTTATTTATCTTTACCTTTTTTTAAGTGAACAAAATCTTCGAAGTTTATATAGTTTATATTTTTATAGTTTCAGTGAAAAATCGATACAGATTTTCGATTCGGAAAAATGGTTCATTTAGGTTGTTAAAAATATCTTGGAATTAATAACATGACATAACTTCACGCCTTTTGTCCCCGAAGGGGTAGGCAGAGGTGCACATTACGGCACATAATGCCACTGTACAAAGTAACACCCACTTTTCACTATTTATGTTATGAGTCCCATGTAATAGGGGGTGAGCCTATTGCCACATTTCCAGACTCCGAGCTACTACTGAGATTTAAAAAAAACTGCTGCACTACTTGCCCCAGACCCAGGCCCGGCAGTTACACTTGCGGCCAGTCAATGAGGCAATCAACTAATGTTATTATAGGCAAGGCATTAATATAACCTAAAATAAATAGTAGAGGCAACACGTGACAACACACTCGTCTATACCTAATCAAATTAACATTGGATTTTCATTTCGTAATTAGATTAGCGAAAATAAATCATCAATTCATACATTATCTTTATCCTGACATTTTTGATGTTATCTGTGCACATTACATTCCGTATCACGCACCTTATCTAGAATTTTCTGTAATTACAGATAAAAAATGTATCAAGTGATTCGATTTATTTTTATTATTTGAACAAGGAACACGCGTAATTCTTCAATATTGCCTGATTATAACATTTTAAATGGAATTTAGATTATTTTATTAATTGTCTCCTTGTTTGTTTTTATTTAAGTATTGTCTCCTTATGATTATAGTATTAGGATGTTTAAATATAAATTTAATATGTGAGATTTTTTTATTATAGTTTTTAAGGCCTATGCCTTATAAACTGCCATTAAACCCCAAAGGGTTTAATGGCATTAAACCCCAAAGGGTTTAATGGCAGTTTATTGTTATCTTGGGAAGATAATGGGTATTTCTTGGACTGATAATGTAATGAGGTTGTGTATAATATTTATAGGTACCTATAGACTGCGTCGTTCGCCGAGTGGTCGCAAGTGCGACTGCCGGGCAAGAGGTCTCGGGTTCGATTCTCGGGTCGGGCAAAATATTACTGGGTTTTTAAAAAAAATCTGAGTAGTAGCAGTCTGGAAGTCATCCGGTATATGGCAATAGGCTCACCCCCTATTACATGGGACTCATATACCTCTAACATAAATAGTGAAAAGTTGGTGATACATTGTACAGTGTCATTAAGTGCTGTAATGTACACCTCTGACTACCCCTTTGGGATAAAAAGGGGTAATGCTATATTATATATATGTATCTAGGCATTTATTTAACAGAGTAAATTGCCAAATCCTTGTAATGAAACAGTTAATTTGTTTCTAATATTAATCATTTTGACAATTTGAAATAAGTTCTTGGATCGACTACTGCCTTATCTGAAACTAGCGATATGATTGTATCGTAATCACTACATAGTATAAAACAAAGTCGCTATCCGCCGTCTGTCTGTCCCTATGTATGCTTAGATCTTTAAAACTACGCAACGGATTTTGATGTGTTTTTTTTAATAGATAGAGTGATTCTTAACACGTTAAATGCCATGGCAGTCACTGGGTACCGACATTTGCGAAGGATTTGCCTTCAACAGTTTTTTATTGGCAGCGAAAGCCTTAAGGAAGGGTTATATGTATAATACATGCATATCGCAAGCGTGCGAAGCCGGGGCGGGTCGCTAGTATTGTATATTTTAATATCAATTTAAACATTAGGTATAAACTACACAACTGAACTACCTGTACCTGGGTGATTCTCCAAAAAAAAAACCAAAAAATTAACGGCGTCATTATCCTCAAGCCACAGTTAACAATTTTGCTGATTAAAATACAAAGTTTAGTTTCAAAAACTTGAGCCATGTCACTGCTCTCACCCAATGCAATAAAAAACAGATGCTAATAAGTTACTGCGATGCTTAACAACGCGGGAGGATAATGATTTGTTATATAAAAGTTAAAGTTTTTTGAAGAAACACCCACCTATTTAATGAAGGAAACAACACAGTTTCTATAAAAAAAAATACAATGAAGTTTCGGTATTTGACAAAAGACTACCTCTATTTATAGTGCTTCTTAATCAACTACGTGTAAGAATTGGAGTTCCGCGCGGTTTCACTCTCTGCTCAGCCCCTATTGGTCGTAGGTAGCATGATGTTTTATAGCCTATAGCCATCCTCGATAAATACGCTATCCAACACAAAAAGAATTAATCAAATCCGACTTGTAGTTACGGAGATTAGCGCGTTCAAACAAACAAACAAAAAAACAAATTCCGCTTTATATAATAGTATAAGATTTATATTTAGTAAACTTAAATTTAAATAAATCCAGATAACACTACAATAACATGGTCATTATTAGAGCCGCGGAGGACTTAACGGGTAACCGGGGCTCCGGCTCGAAGTGCAGGAGTAGGTACGGGGTGGTTTTTGGTCAGTAAGAGTCTGACACTCCCTCCCGCCTCACCCAGGTGGGAGAAGTCATTCGATGTGTTTCCCCCCTTAAAAAAAATAAAAAAAGCTTCACTGACGGACTGACTGACAGACTATTATTTATTTTATATTTGTTGACGTTTCAAAAGTACCAAATTATGGTTTAACTGAAATAAATACCTTTGAGTTTATTTTTGAAGTCGGTTAAAAATAACATGAAATTTCGAAAACTACACGCAATATACTAATAAAACTAACAGTTATGTTACGGTATAAGTATTTAAAAATAAATAACATCTGTATTAGTCAGTAAGATAAGTCACACAATACAAGTTAACACGTTAGGCGACTACAAACAAGTCGGCTTATGTTTGTTGTACATTAATTTAAAATTAACAATAGACAATAGACCGCGGTTTTAATATTCGAACCGAAATTTCAAAAAGAAAGAAATGTGATTATCTTTGCAATGAATGAACTTGACGATATTTTCTAAACAATAGGTTACAAAGCGTTACCGCTTAAGGCCCATAAAACTTCTGTCGCTAGACCACTGGCCGTACTAGTTGTAAAAAAAACGTAACAGCTAATATTTTTGCCCATTTGAAAGCGAAGTTGAACACAAAGGAAGGTATTCAAAGAAAATTACTGAAATACAAAAGAAAATATCTTTATGGCTACCCCTTTGAAAGCGCGAGTGCCGCGCTCGTGTTAATCCGAGTAGAGGTAAATTACCTGTTTTAGAAAACTATTATTACATAATTTTAATAACACGAAGTCTAGAACTGTATCCGGCAGTCATCATCAACAGCTTATAAACGCCCACTGCTGAGCAAAGCCTCTTCTCACATGGAGAAGGTTTGAGCATTGATTACCACGCTTGCTAAATCCGGGTTGGCGATTTCAAACTTATAATTAGAAATTATAAGCCCAGGTTTCCTCACGATGTTTTTCTTTACCGTTAGTCAGTGGTGTCTAAATAATCTTAGAAAGTACCTACATATAACTCGGAAAAAGTCACATTGGTCCTTGCCGTCGGTAGGTTTCGAGCCCGCACCCTCGTGCATGAGAAGTAGGTGTCTTCAACCTCCGGGCCACCACGACAATTTTCTACACTACCTGTCTACCACTTCATACATCATAAACGTGTGATGTTATTGTTACATTAGGTAATATACACATTAACACGAGAATAGCAAATCCAGTTACATTGAGTAATACAGTTTACAGTCACTAAAAGATAACTGTCTAGATAAAAGATAACAATCTTATCTTTTAGCGGTCGATAAAAGATTGTAAACACTCATAAATCGGACTTAAATTTACTTAACTTTAATTCAGCAAATTTGATATTGTTAAAACTTTAATGGCTATTATCAGTATTCGTTTAATTCATAAGTATTCAGGAAATGTAATTAAATTATTATATACGGTAGCCTGCAGCTAAACCTATACTTTCCCAAGTGTACGGAGCGTGGCGTTCCGCGCGCGCCTCAAAGAGCTATCAGACACATGGGGCCCAATAAGGTTGATATCGATTCGGAGTCGCGGAGAACCTAACGAGTTACCGCGGCTCCGGTTCAAACTTCAAAGTGCAGGAGAAGGAGAGCTCCCACCTGGGTGAGGCGGTGTGTCCTGCGCTTCGAGCCGGAGCCCCGGTAACCCGCAACGTTTAAAAAACAAGAAATATTGTATCATAATCTTTCTAATTTCTGTTCACCCCTATGAATCATATCTTCAATTTACATTGACATAAAGAGAAGGTGGTGCAATAATTGTTATCAACAATGTAAATGTGTTATCGTTTAAGCTAATTTGTTTATGAATTATGAATTATGTTTGGACATTATTGCATCACTATTCATTCTTTGGAATGATCTGTCGTCGGCGGTATTTCCGAACCGATACTACCTTCAAACCTTCTAGAAAATAGCTTAATCATACCTTTTTAAAAGTCCGGCAATGCGCCAGTGTCTTCTCTGGTGTTGCGAGTGTCCACGGGCGGTGATGATCGCTTACCATCAGGTGATCCGTCTGCTCGCCTCCTATTTCGCAAAAAAAAACATTTAGATACCTGCATGTAGGATACTTGCAACGAGTCACTTTGAGTACCGTCAAAGAACAATAGGTTGCGGTCACCCGTGTCCTCGCAGTGTGTGACAGTTTAAGGGACGCCTATGCGTGGTCTTAGGGCTGATATAAAATACGTCTCAACTCGCCTCCTCTCTATTTGCTGTTATCTCCATGCTTGGCATGTGGGTTGGAGATTGCAACCGAAATTAATAATCTTATCTCTAATCCAAATACATCTAGATCGATCTGGTTTATCGGAGCGATGCTGCCTAGTCTCTATCAAATGTGTAGTCCTACCACACTAGCGGGGATGGCAGGGGTGGTGACTAATATATTATACAAGCTTCTGCCACCGGCTTCGCCCGCGGTTCCATGGATAAACAGTATCCTGTGTTTAAACCCAGACCATTATCTACCCCTGTTCCAAATTTCATTTCGATACTTTGGAATTTATAATATGACATTTATATAGAGACTGATAACTGTTATTGAAGCGAAAGAAGTATGTAAGAATCGTAGCAATACGGTAGATACCTAATTTTTATTGTAATGTCCGTCCCGTAGATTATTTTAAATCATTAGACACGTATTTTTTTATTTTCTTACAGAAACGAATACTTTCGACGATGTATTGATTTGAAATGTCGCGTGACGTCACTTCTATGTACATTTTATACGTAGATAGAAATGACGTTTTAGCCCCCACTCCTAAACTTTGATTCGTTTTATCTAAGTATATTGTTTTATTATACGACAAATTAAATATATGTGTCTAATATTTTTTCATTACCTAACTTATGGACTTATTATAGGTATTTTTAATTTTCATACCCTGTCATCATCCCAATTGGCGGTCCATAGTCTCTTGCTATCCCCATGGGAGACAAGTGTGAGATCATATCTATATGTACTTATATCTCTATATATAGTAGGATATTTGATATTTTATTCTGCCGTGACCACATTGCTTATATGACGATTGTAGCTGATATGAAGTCGATGAATAAAGATCCTAAAGATTAGAAAATGCAAATAAATACTTGTAAACTTTATAACAAGTCTAGGTATAAACAAAATATCTAGATTGTAATGTTTATCACTAGATATTTAGGAAACGTCATATTAAATTATCGGACGCGGAAATAAAAATCGATTGAGACTGAATCTATAAATTAATCTATATTTATGATATAATACAATTGCATGTTTTATTATGTCTCGTTTGCTGAAGGATCGCCAGCGCGGTAGTCGAGCCAAGAAGTCCTGAATACATTTTCCATCTTAGGCATGGTATTATTAACTTTTTGAAATAGGATACTAATCCTAAATGTCCTATCTTAATGTCCGTCTGATAGTTAATTTTAAAACACATAGTTTCGACAATATATTGATTAGAAATATCCTGTGACGTCACGATTTACTACATTTTATATTGTAATGATCTCCCACTCCTAAACTTAACTCCGTTTTATCTAAGTATTGTTTTCTTATACGACAAAATAAAAAAATATGTGTCTTATATATTTTCATTACCTAACTGACGGGTTAATAACATTTAAATATTCATACACTGTCTACTACTATGATAATAATAGTACAGAGTACAGAATGAGTGAATCTAAGATCTGAATGTTTTATAATGTTCCCAAAACATTGGAAAATCCTGGATATGATGCTCTTCTGTTCTTCAATTCACTGCTGAGTAACATTCTCCATCTAATGGTGATATTTTAATCGTTCTGTTATGCGTTTGTCTTCCAGAGTCTCTCTATCGTTACCCTGATGACGTATCTAAGATCTAAAGATTAATCTATATATACATATAACAGAAAGTCAGTGTTACTTACACTACTTATAACTAAACAACGGCTAAATGGACTTCGATGAAAAATGTAGTAGCTTAGAACCAGGAGACTGACATAGGATACTTTTTATCCAATACTTACCTCTATTTTTAATTTTTACCGAAAGTAACAACGAACATAGAAACAGGGAAAACGGGGTTGCGCGTACGTAAGTCGTAGGCAGAAGCTAGTAGAGTAGTGTTTATAAATGCACCCAAAACAAAAAAGAAAACCTTGTAATGAAGACAATTTTTATGAACAACGATACCCAATGCCAATCCGCACACCCTTTTCTACTTATATACCTCTAGTTTAATCTTCTTTTTTAACTAATCACTAACTCCTCAACAACCTATCAGGAGTTAGTTTTAATCCACGGCTTCTGCTAACCCTCTATCAACGAGTAAAGAGGTCACGTAATAACTTGAAAATGTAAAAAAAAAAACAAGATAAATCAGACATTATCTAAAAGATAAGGTATCGTGATTGAGAACTGTGTATTAATGTGTACGAAAACGTTGCAAGCGTTTTGTAGTATATTTCCTATTGATAATCATGTGGTCAATATATAAATGTATATATATATATGTAATCATGACTGTTATTCCCCGGATGACACAGGAATATATATGAAGATAATAGGGTTGTAGATAAACTGTTTTAACCGACTTATAATTTCCTTTAGGAAACCTGGGCTTATAATTTCTAGTTATAAGTTAGTAATCACCAACCTGCATTGAGCAAGCGTGGTGATTAATGCTCAAACCTTCTCCGTGTGAGAAGAGGCTTTGCTCAGCAGTGGGCATTTATAGGCTGTTGATGATGAACCGACATCTAAAAAGTAGGGTTTCGGTTTCAAATGCATGATTGTGTCCGATTTTGTCGCAATTGGTTGAACCGATTTTGATGTGGTTTTCAGAAAGCGTTTTTTAAACATAGCATAACATCACGCCTTTTTATCCCCGAAGGGGTAGTCAGATGTGCACATTTCGGCACTAAATGCCACTGTACCTCTACAATGTAACACCCACTTTTCACTATTTATGTTATGAGTCCCATGTAATAGGGGGTGAGCCTATTGCCATATACCGGGCACATTTCCAGACTCCGTGCTACTACTGCTACGTGCACTTGCGACCACTCGGCCAACGAGGTCGTTTTTTAAACTTAGGACAATTGGGTAGTTTCCAGAGTAAGAAAATTAAAAATCTAATTAGTCCGTTAGATAATGAAAAAATATTAGACACGTATTTTTTTATTTTCTCGTATAAATTTACAATACTTAGATAAAATGGAATACAGTTTCGGAGTGGGAGGTAATTACGTCATAACGTGCTACATTTTGTAGCACGCTGTGACGTCACACAACATTTCAAATCAATATATCGTCGAAAGCAATTAATTTTGTGAGAAAAGAAAAAATACGTGTCTAATGTTTTAAATTAATTACCAGACGGACATTAAAATAAAATTTAGGAAACTAGCCTATTGTATTTTATATAGGAAAGCTACATGTCATTGACTCAATGGTATTGCAGAGAATGTGATCACAAAATATAATTTTCAATTTTATTTGGATAAAGTTGATAATTGTCTTCAAGTTTATTATAAAATTATTATAACATATTTAGGTATATTAAGAGATTAAATTAAATAAACCTAAAATTTTAAATTAATAATAACTATTACTAAATTAAATATATACAATACAAGACAAAAATTAATATATACAACTTAAAATATATAAAAAAAAATTTTAAACTAAAATATTTACACCTTAAAAAAATAATGATAATAAAAATAAATACATCCTTATACTTGTCCTGTTTGTATGTACGTATGTATGTATGACTAACAAGATGTAGGTATGTATGTAATTTTCCTTTCATAATCTTAAATAACTTTTGGACTCATTAAAATGAATTATTATCTCATCACTAATCCTTTAATCTACCAACAGAGCTACTGTGGCAATCTTTTGTTTGGATTTTAAATCCAATATATGAAAAAAAAATCCCTTTTTTAATTACTAGATATGACATATTATATCTACTTACGTATTGGTCTATGTCGTCACGCCTATCTCTCATCTTATACTATTACATAAAGCAGAAAAATTTGTTTTTTTGTGTGTTTGTTTGTTTGAACGCTCTAATCTCCGTAACTACAAGTCTGATTTGAATAATTCTTTTTGTGTTGGATAGCGCATTTATCGACGATGGCTTTAGGCTATAAAACATCACGCTACGACCAATAGAGGCTGAGCAGAGCGTGTGAAACCGCGCGGTAGTAGCTAGTTAGGCTATATAGAGATTATGGAACGCCATAGGACACGAATCTTGCATACCTACGTCTTCATCTACATTCATCTATCTCTTTATGTATAATCGATGCCATGAACTACGAATTATAAGTTTCACCATAGCATTTTTTTATGGCATAAGCCGGTAAACGAGCAGTCGGATCACCTGATGGTAAGCAATCGGCGTCGACCATGGACACCTGGAACATCAGAGGCGTTACAAGTTCGTTACCGGCCTTTTGGGGATTAAGAGTTTGAGGATCGTTGAGGATTCAGGAATTGGGGAGATTGGGGAAGGGGAGGGTATTTGGGCCTCTGGTAACCTCACTCACACGACGAAACATAACCGAAGCGTTGCTTCACGTTTGGTTTTCTGTGCCATTATAGCATCTGCTCTTCTTTGGATAATATAGAACAGTTATGTTTGGCTATTCCAGTATTAATAAAGTTGCTATCCCATTTCTGAACTACAGACGGTCTCATATAAAGAAAGTATACCTAAGTCTAGATTGCAACGCTTGATTCAGACTACCACAACTTTCCGAATCAATTAATAAAGAGACAGACCTCTGAGTTTGTTTCGGCATTTCTTCTCAGAGTAGTCAGTTAGGAAATGTCGACCTCATCGTTCGCTTGATAAAATTGACGTGTAAAAGTGCTGCCTTGTAGCCTATTTGCAGAAATAAATTCACTTGTTTCACTTGTTGTTTCACAAAACATATTCTATAATTAAAACCAATTTTGAAATATTAAAATATCAAAGTTATTTATAACTTACGAACAGTCTACTCCATTTTATAATACTTTAGCGCCCTCTAATGAATAAATAAATAAAGTTGAACAGTACCTAACTCAGTTTCAAAGTCAGTCACCGGGCGCCATATTGGAATCTGTTTGAATAACGACCTCACCTTTGTGCTTCCACATATTATCTTAAATTAGCACCTATTAGGTAACTAATCTATCGTTAGATACGCGATAATAGTGAATTTATCTTTGTTTCATTAGAAATCTATCGAAATCAATATTTTTGTTCTGTACAGATAGGGATTTGCTATCAATATTTTCATTCGTGGGGTTTTTCCGTAAATTTATCGTTGGTACAATAATAAAATTATTCATATACTTCATCAATAGCCCGTTGTCGGACTATGGGCCTGTCCTCTACATAAGAGAGTTTTTAAAGAGTGTCGGTTTTACCAGAAAGCGTTGCTATTCGGTCTCTGTCCAATTGTAGACCGTTAGCCGGTAGTCCAGACTTTTAGAGAAAACAAAATTAGCCGCTATCACTATTCTACCTTTATAAAAAATATCTAAAAGATAGACTACGAAAAATATAAAAAATGTCGTAGCATTGCTACGCCGTAGCTTATAGTGTAGCACAATTTTATTGTACTTACCTAGTGAATACAAAACCGTGATGGGCATCTTCTATTCAATTTCGTCTGTAAGTACCTACACTAAGGAAGCAAGTAGATATTAAATATCATTTCTTTGTTGGAATTCAATTATTTTAATAGTTTTGTTGATAAACCATGAAATAATCGTGACTAAAACTGCCTCGTTGGCCGAGTGGTCGCAAGTGCGACTGTCGGACAAGTGGTCTCGGGTTCGATTCCCGGGTCGGGCAAGGTATTATTGGGTTTTTAAAAATCTCAGTAGTAGCACGGAGTCTGGAAATGTGCCCGGTATATGGCAATAGGCTCACCCCCTATTACATGGGACTCATAACATAAATAGTGAAAAGTGGGTGTTACTTTGTACAGTGGCATTAAGTGCCATAATGTGCACCTCTGCCTACCCCTTCGGGGATAAAAGGCGTGATGTTATGTTTTATGTTATGTAAAACTATATTGGAGACATATTTATTTAACACTAGCATACCCGCCGAACTCCGTTTCGCCTGCAGATGGCTTCGTTTTATGTAACATTTAGTTCGGTGATTAAAAGATGAAGAAATTTAATTCATGAATTTTCTTTGCTATATACCTCACGGAGCCTGAGACCTTTCCAACGAATGCAAAACCGTGGAAATCGGTTCGTGCATTTTGGAGTTATAGCGTCAGGAAGGAAAACCCGACTTATTTTTATATAGTACTTAGATTGTTGATGCATTTGATGTTGATTCTAAACACATGGCTAACATTTAACGTGAAGCTCTATTTTGAGGTCCTGAACAAGATTTATACTTGAAATTTTACATACAAAAATTCTAGTTTCAAAAATAAATCGATACTTTTAAAATTCCAATACGAACCTCAGCCGACTGTACTTTACCTACCTATCTATACCACGCCACTACCATCCAAAACAAAAAAAAAACCGACATATCGTTAACATAACGTAACTCGGTAGCAACAATAAGAATCGCTGACTCAGCCCAGTACCCAATTAGACGAGCGTGAATGTTAGCTTAGAAACAACCCACACAATTGTAGCTTGTATTTTTATTTAGTTATGTTATGTTAAGTTAAACCATTCATGTTTTAAAATGGTGTCCGTAAGGTCATCCGGCGCCTGCGTCCATTTTGTGTGTTTAATTTGTCTGGAGCCGTATTCAAGATGGTTTTTCAATGTGTTTAGATGGATTGTGAACACGGCTGTGTTCAATATTTTACGTGTATTTTTTTAAGTTTTAGGTAAAAAAGAAAGAAAAAGCATTTATTTGGCAATTAGCACACAAAACACACACAACATCACGCCTTTTATTCCCGAAGGGATAGGCAGAGGTGCACATTATGCCACTGTACAATGTAACACCCACTTTTCACTATTTATGTTACGAGTCCCATGTAATTGGGGGTGAGCCTATTGCCATATACCGGGCACAATTCCAGACTCCGTGCTACTACTGAGTATTTTTTAAAATCCCAGTAATTCTTTGCCCGACCCGGGAATCGAACCCGAGACCCCGGCAGTCGCACTTGCGACCTCTCGGCCAACGAGGCAGTCACATAAAACCAAAATTATAAAAAAATAAAAATACAGATACTTCCATAAATACTTACGTAATTACTTTTTAATATTATTTAGACACCACTTACCAAATGGTGAAGGAAAACATCGTGAGGCAACCTTTTTTTTTCAAATTAGCGGGTTGCCGGGGCTCCGACTCGAAGTGCAGGAGAAGGAACGGGGTGGTTGTTAGTCAGTAAGAGTCTGACACTCCCTCCCACCTCACCCAATCGGTAGAAATCATTCGATGGTTTTCCCCCCTTAAAAAAAATCGTGAGCAAACTTGGGCTTTTAATTTTTAATTATAAATTGGATACACATTGAGCAACCGTGGTGATTAATGCTCAAACCTTCTCCGTCTGAGAAAACGCCTTTGGTCAGCAGTGGCCTCTAATAGGCTGTTGATGTAGGAAGTCTAGCGACTGCGCTGTTGGTACTTCCAATCTCATAGTGACTGCACAGCGTGTCGCTGGAATGGTTACCACTCTGAATAATTATTTGTGTGATATGTGAATGTTGTTTTGGATCTGATTGCGATGACTATCTATCACACTAATATTATAATGTGAAACTTGTGAAAGTTTCTTTGTTTAGATGTTTGTCCGTCAATTATGCTGAAACTACTGAACGGATTTTGATGATATTTGATATACAGGCAGGGTATGGGTTGAGATAAGTGATAGGATACTTTTTATCACGATTAAATGCTCACCTGGGATAAAGCAGGAATCATATTCTACGCGAATGAAGTCGCGGGCAACAGCAAGTTTGAAAATATATGTTTGTAAACGCACCCACAATAGAGGAGAATATCCTAAGGGATTTTTATTAAAAAAAAGTCTCTTTAAGACAGTTTCTTCTTCATTAATTTTCTCGTAATATTCTAGAAATATGCATATTTACTAACTTATGTTTTACATAATGCATTCAAATAAGAATTCGAAAACAAACGCCACATTGCACATTAAAAATCTACGCCGCGATCCGCGATGTCATTCAAAAACAACGGTTCCTTTTTTAAAAAGGGTTTTATAACCTAAACAATACTCCCGCCATCGCCATTTTGACGACCATAAACAATCAAGTTTTTTTTACGCAGGCAGATGTTCGAACACATAATGCCTTATATGGCACATAGCCAATTTGACAAAGGTTTGATATAAAGGGGGACTAGAACGCCCCTTTTGTAAAAATTCGTACAATTCACATTGTTATTTGTTGGTAATAATTACAGTGGTTTGACAAGATACAGATAATTCTAGTTCGGTTTTGTGTGGTCAAAGGTCCCAATATTGAATTACGATCTACGAATAAAGGTCTTTATGATCTCTAGTAATTATTCAATGTCCTAAAAACCTTCCTTCTTTACTTTTCGTCTCTAGCTAAAAAACTAAATATTTAAAATATATTTTAACATGTAAAATAAATGCAGAGTAAAACTAAAAAGTTTATATTGTGCAGCAACCTTAAGCGCAATAACTGAATTCATATTTAAAACCTATAACTGTACTGTACAGTGATTTTGATTAAAGTAATCTACAATAATTTCGCCCAAAAGTACCGATTTCAATTAAACAATTAACATTTTCAATAAATCATTTCATTTCGTCACTATGCCTCCTGCACACGACGCGCCATTTTAAGGGCTTTTTATATCGCCACTTTACAATAAAACGCAACTGTTTGTTACAATCACGTACAGGCATTCATGGACGAAACGTACACTATAAATTAACCTTTGTTCATGTTCTATTTTCAAAAGTCACGTAGAGGATGCATTAATTAGAATGTGCGTGTTGGTACGCATGAATCGAGTTGCCAATCTAAAAATTGTTAAGATTGATTGTGTAAAAAGGTTTGTTGCGATGTTTTTCTGACAAAAGGTGTGTTTCTATTCTCTGATGAAGTAGTGTTGCTTAATCTTTAGTTTTACTGTCTTAGACAGTATTTGTAAATTTAATATTGATGAAATTTCTCCACATAAAGTAAGTTTTCATGTTTCCTATCAAAACAACCTTTCATTTCATTATGAACTCTACGCACAATACCTATTCTCCGTACACAATTCCAAGAAAAGTTTCTCTTTCAACAAAATGTAAACACACCAATAAAAATCTCAATAATAAGTCACAAAGCATTTTCCAATAACAAGCAAGGAGCTAAACAGTTCCATAAGTTATATGTTTTATTTACAATCTAGGTTTCAAATAAAACCTTTTTCTTTACTCCGACGACGGAGCGATAAACTTATATCCGTCTCGCTTACTCGCGGCCGTACTTTTGGAGTCGTAACCACGCCTTACAAACACCCCAGTATGCCTATCTTTTTCGTACAAATAGTTGCGTCGTCTCACTCGCTCGCGACTATCGATTTACCGCGCCAAGTTTGTTTACCCGACCAAATTCCGTAGCTATATTTAGTTCGGTAGTTTGTAATAACTTGGGTGAACTACACATGGTGGGGTTATATTTAATTGTGTCGGTGTTACCAACGTTGGATGAATTTTTTCGTTACTTTTTTTATTAAGAAATAGGTTTTGTTGTAAAATATGATATAAGTTGTTTGGTTGCTTGTTTTTATGAGTGTTTTGATTAGATCGAGTAGTAAACAGTTTATTTTTGCACGTAGTTAGTGAGGCCCCGAAGCATATAGTAATTAGGAAGTTCCATAAAATAGTATTTTCTTCAAATCTGGGTATTTATACTACTCATATATTTACAGTTGTAAAAGACGAAGGGATGGGGATGATGTCGTTTTAATATTTTGTAACTTGAGTTCCTCACTTTTCTCTAGGTACCTACCTATCCACTCTCCTTTGTCATTAAGATAGTACATAAGGCGACCTTTTATTTACATCATATAGGTATGTATTGTCTGCAGTGACAGTGCGTTATACATCGACAATTTGCTTAAAGTGAATCAGTGGTATTAATGTCACTCTAATTCCTTTGTTAAATACCTAACTCTACACTTTCGAATGCAATATAACATCATGCCTTTTATCCCCGAAGGGGTAGGCAGAGGTGCATATTACGGAACTTAATGCCACTGTACAATGTAACATGAAATGAATGAAATATATTTAAAGTTTTTTTTTATATTTGAGGCTGTATAGTACAATACAAAGACTGCCTCGTTAGCAGCCGAGTAGTCGCAAGTGCGACTGATGAGCAAGAGGTCTCGGGTTCTATTGATTGCCAGGATGGGCAAAGTATTATCGGGTTTTAAAAAAAATCTCAGTAGTAGCACAGAGTTTGGAATTGTGCCCGGAATATGGCAATAGGCTCACCCCCTATTACGTGGGACTCATAACATAAATAGTGAAAAGTGGGTGTTACATGCAAATAATGCTATTTTCGTTATTTGTCAAACTTACAACTTTATGTACTCAAAAGTAATAAAATGTGAGCTGAATCTTTTCTACTTAACAGGGTCCAATGCTGCTTGCATGCAAACATGCTGTTGGTGAAATATAACTTTCCAATTTCCAAAATCCTAAGTTATGGTAAACTGCGCGACCAATATTAATAATACCATTGAAACATCATTAGTCTAAAGTGATCAAGTCCCGTAAAATATGCACAAGACTTAATAAAAAGTAAAAGATGTAAATAATAATTTGCATGTACACACAATAAATCAATTTTACTCGCTTCATACTTATTACGCCAGTCTGTGATTAATAATCATAATGAATTCAATAACCTACTCGCAAGCGTTACTTTTTGATTTATTACAAAGTTAATTTAAAATCTAATGATGACGTTTAATCTCTAAAATTAACTGACTGTTTGGCAGATGCTTGTAGTTAAGCTGGCAACACTGTCGTTAATGTCATTTGTTTTCATAAACGAAGTGTTAATTTTAATTTTAGACAAATTAGTTGTTTCGCTTATGTTGGCAGTACCTACTATTGTGTAAAGAAATTCGTTAATTTATCAAAAATGCACATTCATCTTTACTTGGGTACTTATCAACCCTTATATTCCTATCGTTTAGGTTAACATTTATTTAACTATGATAAATATAAGAAAAATAATAACAACTAAGTATCCAGAAGAAACCATATATAAAAATTAAATAGTCAATAAGTTAACAAACCCCATATGACATTAGATACATGAGCTATTACTCAAAAACACGCCTGTGAACCAAAATCAAGTGCACTCAACGAAATTAATATAATCAATTGGCAACACTGGCAGTTCAACAATGGCCGCCGCGTGTCTATTGTTCCAGTCGACCGCCTCCCGCCAAAACTACAATAGACAAAATATGAAACGTATTGATATCTTACTCTATGGGAAACCATACTGTATTGAGATTGCAATCTAGTTAAATGCAAGTTGAATGAAGCTTGGATTGTTTTCAAATATGGAGTCTGTAATTTTATTTCGAAAGACAGTTGGTCGAATATTAGAAAGTCGACTGAACGAATGGTCGAATTGAATTTACTGCGAAACAATCTTATATCGATCAATGCTACTTCGACTGAACGATTTAGTGAGATGTAGAAAATTTATATTTAATATCATAGTTATTGTGTCTAGGTAGTTATCTTGGCTTTATTGTTTTGGTTCTACGCATTCATAATTGGGTACCTAGTACTTGCTAACTAGTCAAATTCAATATTTATTTCAAACTGTCAAAATACGACAGTTTTCTATGAATTTTGTACGAGATTGTTTATTGTGACGTCACGTTTTTTTAGCGTCAAACGGTATACTTATTTCTTAAAATTGATGAAAGTGTGATTATTTTTTAATATTTTATTGTATTGAACAGACGAAATAATTTATTCTTGATTAAGAAAAGTACCCAATTGAAGTACGTACATAGTTTTGGCACCTTTTCCGTAATATTGTTCTCATGATCCGTCTACAGTAGAAAGGCACATCGATTGAGAATCATTGTCATTACAATAACCTACTTTACTTAAAGGATAAAGAAAACCGGTGCATTACAATCTATACAAAACGCTTCGAACTCATTGGACAGTTCCAATCTACTTTCGACTTCCCAAAAACTTTCCACGGCCTATCCTAAAATTCATTAATCAATTTCTAAACAAGACATCAAATCTTCAACAACAAAACAAATTAGAACGCCCCGCCTGTGCTGTAAAACGCACAAAATATTACATCGCTCTTTGGTGCACAGTGGGCCACTATTTGCTAACACGCGCCATTACCGGCACCCTGGGGACTCCGCCCCCTGGGGCTCCAGGCAATTACTGAGACAACCGCAGTAGCGTTTCTCGATGAAAGATTTCAATAATATCAACCTCTGATATGTTATTAAATGCACATGTTAGCTAAAATTGAATTGTCTGCTTTGTGTTAAACAAAATGGCGGGTTTTGGCGGGAAATGGCACAGATTATAATAGCATGGTGTAAGGGTATGTATAGATTTCATTAGTGTTGAATATTTTATATTCGATTTGGCAATAATTCTCGTTTATAGATTGATAAATACTTATATTGAAATCTTCGCTGTCATTCTCCATGCTAATACTATTTACTGTCAAATATTAAAATTATTTATTGAGTATTACAAATCTCCAATCAGCTTCAGTACTTATATTTTCAGTTATACAAATAATTATTTACTTATTTATACAATTGACTAACATTGAATACTTACTTACTTTAAGTAAAATATTGAATAGGTAAATATTAAATTATTTTGAAAATATCGTATAAAATGTGATATTTACAATGAGTAATTCGTATTCGACCTTGATAAACAAACTACTTATCTGTATAAGCTTCTTGTAAAACATTGATACTGATAAAGTGTCAATGAATTCTTAGAAACTTCCTTTTATATACCTGACTGACCGTACTATCTATTTATTTATTTTTATTTTTAGCCGTGGTCGTCCCACTGCTGGGCAAACGCCTCCCTAGCCTCCACTCGTCTCTTCTTATAGCTTTCTGTGCCTCCAATCCTATTCATAGGCGTCAAGTTTATCTCGCCATCTCCTATTGGGTCCACCGCGACATCTACGTTGAGTGGGTTCCACTCTAGTATCTAATAGAACAGTTCTATTTACTGTACTGTGAATGTATTCCGTACATCTTTATTATGGGGCTTGTGATTGTTTTAGTACACCTTTTCCTATATCCTTATTTCAATAGTCAATATTTATAGCCAGCCAAATATATCTGATCAGACTGTTTGTTCAAATCCTAACTCTGTTTGGATGCAATATGTCTCTGCTATCACAACAGACATTTACCACCTACAGTTGTCACCGTTTTATCTACATGGCACCAGCTCACACCGAATGAAAACCATTAAAAAGCACTCAAGATCCTAAAAATAGAACATTGTCAATAAAATAAAGAACGTGCCTAAAAAGATCCTTTTCAAACATTTTGTCCACGCACCCTCTTATTTTTTACCCCTAAAACCGCAACTAGATCAATAATCGAGCGCGTAATGAGTGTATCAAGTTTCGTCCCCAGAGGCCTAACTGATTTGCTTTTAGTTTTTGTCTTGCGCATATTACATTCGACCCACTGTGCGCGTAATTGTTTTCTGCGCTGGCAACCCCAGGGAATCGCGAGGAAAGAGGTTCTTTATGAATATTGTGAGGTTATTTATTATGCAATTTGTTTACTTTATTGTGACTTTTTCTTGTTGGCTGTTTATAGGTAGATTTTTTCAGATGGGGTAGAATTTACTTTTATAGGGAGAATTATTGCCGACTCAGGTTTTACTTTGCCATTTATTTTTACATGTATATCTATTTGACAAAGGATTGGGTTACATTAAGAAGTGAGGCTACCGGAGACCCAATTACCCCCTTCCCCAATCTCCCCAATCATTGAATTCTCAACGATCCTTAAACTCCTAATTCTAAAAAGGCCGTTAACGCACTTGTAACGCCTCTGGTATTCTAGGTGATCCGTCTGCTCGTTTACCGGCTTATGCCATAAAACAAAAAAAAACCTGTTAGAATAATTGATTATCTGAGACCTTTAAACTTATCAATAGGTATTTTAGATACGAGCTAAATTATAATATTATCTGTTATCATCCAAGTACATTTTACTAAGAACTGTTGTGCCTGTCTGTCTCGTTGGCCGAATGGTCGCAAGTGCGACTGACGGGTAAGCGGTTTGATTCTCGGATCGGGCAAAATATTACTGGGTCCTTAAAAATTCTCAGTAGTAGCACGGACTCTAGAATTGTGTACGGTATATGACAATAGGCTCGCCCCCTATTACATGGGACTCATAACATAAATAATGAAAAGTGGGTGTTACATTGTACAGTGGCATTAGGTGCTGTAATGTGCACCTCGGCATACCCCTTCGGGGATAAAATGCGTGATGTTATGATGTTATTATTATGCTTTAATCATAATTGTTTGTCAATACCAACGTATTACTATACTTTTTTGACGTCTATCATAAAGAAACAAAGTTTACCAGTGGTCAGCATACTTTATTATCAGGACATAATAATAAAAGATAATTATTTTCTTTTCGAAAACAATTTTGTTTGTTTTTAATGACTAATAATTACAATTTATTTATTACAAAAGGAAGTTAGAACTAATAAAAACAATGATATACCTAAACATGCCACTGGGTTTTCCTTCTATTATCATGACGATTTCTTACTCATTACAACACCGATCGATAATTTGAAGATAGTGATGGACATTTTGACAAAATTATCATTTAATTGATAATATCCAACCAGGTATGAAGTTACTAGGCGAGTAGTAAGTTCCTAGTTGGTTACAAACGTTTAATTTTAAAGCTGTCTGGATGGAGTGTGGGAATGTCATGCTTCGGCACGAATGGGCCGGCTCGACCGGAGTGATACTACCACCTCACAGAAAACTGACGTGAAACAATGCTTGCGTTGTGTTTCGTTGTGTGAGTGAGGTTACCGGAGGCCAAATTACCCCCCTCCCTAGTCCCCGTCTTCCGAATCCTCCACAATCCTCAAATTCCCAATTCCCAAAATGCCGGTAACGCACTTGTAACGCATTGGTGTTTCGAGTGTCCATGGGCGGCGCCGATTGCTTACCATCCGGTGATCTGTCTGCTCGTTTACCGGCTTATGCTATAAAAAAAAGAGAAGGGCACCAGCGTTCTCTGATAAACTTAAACCTTTTAAACGGTGATATCCTGTCAAGCGAGGAGATTATAGCCAATCTTCTTATGTAGAGAAGGCCTATAGTCCAACAGCGGACTGCCACGGGCTGTTGACATGATAGAAAAGTTTTTTTACGAGCTGAAGGATCCCCTGATGGTAAGCAATCGGCGTCGTCCATAGACATCACGAACACTAGAGGCGTTACAATTGCGTTACCGGCCTTTTGGAGAATTAGGAGTTTGAGGATCGTTGGGGATTCAGGAATTGGGGAGATTGGTAAAGGGGAGGGTAATTGGGCCTCCGGTAACCTCACTCACGCGACGAAACACAATGCTGTTGTTTGACGTTGGTCTTTTGTGAGGCCGTGGTATCACTTCGGTCGAGCCGGCCCATTTGTGCTGAAGCATGGCTCTCCCACACTTAGAAATCTAGTCAACAACAAAAATAAATTAATAGATAAAAATTTATATCGTCGGCATTCGTAATATTTGACTTTGACACTCAAACAGTGGACCGTCACGCATCAGATTAAAATTAAAAACATCAATAATAAATTAAAAATGTCCTGATCAACTGTAAAAACGCGTAGCTTTATCGGAATCAGATAAATTTTACATCGATAAAATCTACGTATCTCGAGTAGCACTATGATATTTAATCGATTAATCGATAATCGAGATAGAGATCGGATATGATTATCTTTTCTAAATATCTAACGTGAATTAGAATAATCATTTTTATCTTGAAGAATCTTTGGCTGTTGATTAAAACATGTCTATTAGATAAATTAGTTTCATATTAGATGTCTATCATACGAGAATTTTAGCAAAACAAGTTATTTGTTTTCGGTTTTAGTCTTAATATGGTTGTCGGTAACTAAATATGATCAAGTGACTGATCTGCTGATTTGATAATTAACGCAAAATACTAACTTTTGGTTCTTTATATATTCCTAGGGCAAGCAGTTATGGAAAGTTTCTTTCCTAATAGGAAAATCTGGGATTTTAAAAATCATATTAATTACTTGATATAGGTATCGTACGAAAAATCCACAACATTTGTTCATAAAAAAGGAGTCACTAACCATCGGAAATAAGGTCTATAATGGTGTATGTGGATTGTGACCACTTTTGGGACTGCATAAATTTCATATCGGTACTATAATTAATATCTGAATGTTATAAAAACTTCTTTTTAAGTAACATTCGTGTTGCATTTATCAAAGAGTATGGATAACAATAAAGAACTCAATAAAGACGTTCCAATTTCGAACTTATATTCAAATATGGAATGTTTAGCAACTGTCAGCTTTGACAATAGAAGACGATACGCCGTCGTCCATAATGCGCATGTCCAACTAACTTTTTTTTCTCATGTTTTGGGAACATGGAATAAATATTTGATGCTACCGTGGCATTTCCGTTAATATGGCTGTCAAATTAAGTTCTTTTTTTTTTGAATATTTGAAAAGGAAACCGTTTGATCGTTGATTACGTTTTTGAAATTAATTCGTTACTTTGTCATTTGTTGATTATTTTTCGTTCCAAGGCTGTGTAGATTAGAGTTTGACGTAATATTTTATTGAACATTGGTATGCAATGCATTGTTTCTTCCGTATATGTATTTAATTATCTGCGATATGCACTTATTTCAATAATATATAATGTTGATTTTATTTGTGGCAAGAATATCAAAGTAATACGTACATTTGCATGCCTCGTACTCAAAAATCTATAATATTTTATTAAAATCTTCTCAGGTAAAATTCACAATAACTTGTTTCTTAAAAAGTCAGGCTACGTTCGAGTGACGCGTAGCGATGTCTCTGAAGTTTCAGGCGTCCGTCCATAGGTTACCCGGTAACTGTGTTCCATTGAGTAATCCGTATGACCCTATATCGTAAACGGATGTGCCACCTCAATCTGTGGACTAAAATATTACTTAAATTATTTCATACGATACAAATGATCATAATTAAAGTTGAAATGAACACCGAAAACTAAAGACATACACGAACGAAGCAACCATTTCCCCCTTCACATCACTTTTCTTATAAATTCTTGAAAATATAGATAAAGTAGAATTCAGACACAACCAACAAAAAGTGCCGACAGCATTGTGGTCTACACAAAACCCCAGGGTTGCCAGAAAAAAAAATACATATATTCCATAGAAATAGTTAATAGTGTGTTCCGATGCGCGAAATTTGTCACAATAGGCGCCCCTGACGGGCAATTATCACGCCATACTATTAATGTCTTTGTCATAATATCATCGTGGTTCTGCACCTTGGGTGGAGGGGCCATGAAGCGGTCTATTTAAAGATTGGGATGTTAGATGTCTTGGTGGAGGGAGATAACAAACAAATGATACGTAGCTTTAAGATACGATGAATTTTCCCCCCTTAAAAAAAGCCTTAAGATACGGGATATAAAAATATATGCTTTATAACGAAGAATACTCGTATATCAAGCTGTTATGTAAAATTAATAACTATCGATACATTATGCCACAGAAAAGTTAGTGGACTGAATGTTCGTAAGACTTCTAGTGATAGATATAAAATTGTAAACAGTAAATTATTTTACCATTCCATAGGTTTCAAAATGAAGACATTAATCATGCAATGTATATTAAAAAACACTAGTGACATGAGAAATTTTAGAAATAAGTAACCCAACTGACTGGTATATGTGTTGAAATTAGCATAGAACACAATAACGACGAAAGCCGCATCTGTTATTGATGAAGAAATATTGTAAAATACGTTTGACTTATGTTACCGACCGACACATCAAAAAATGGCCAGAATGTTTGAAATCTTTTTTTTTTCTAAATTATCTGTGACTTTTGACCCTCTGTGCGCGCGCTTTCTCAATTTGTCACACTGACAACCAGAGCTGCCAACTGCGCAAACAAAACGAGGGCGCTAATGTTTGTTTTCCTTCACACAATATGTACGATGTTTGCACTGTTATTATTTATGGCGTTTATTGCGCTTTGACAAATAGATTTACAGAGATTGACACCGTATTTTAAATGATGCTTTTGTGATTTTATTTCATTTGGTTTTGGCTGCAATGCCGATATTAGCGTTTTTGAATATTACAATTTTGTACCATCAGTTTTTATTACAAACAAGCGACCCGCCACGGTTTCGCACTGGTGCAATTTGCATGTAATATACATATAAACCTTCCTTAAGAATCACTCTATCTATTAAAAAAAAATCGTATCAAAATCCGTTGCGTAGTTTTAAAGATATAAACACATATAGGGACAGATAGACGGCGGATAGCGACTTTGTTTTGTACTATGTAGTGATGAAGTAAGCAACGTTCATTATTGAGGTGGTCTATTTACATAAAAATTTTTTCTTTGTAAACACTACGTGTGGTTCACGCAAACTGCCGCATTCCAATTTTGTACTTGGTAAAACCAAAGTTTTCTCACATTGCGGTCTGCTTTTGTTAAAACGAGAGAAACTTCTGCGAACGTAACCTAAAAAAAAACTGCGTATTTACTCTTGCAAAGAGAACGTAATTGCCAAAAAATCGTTGACGTGAAAACTCTTCAGATCCACCGACTTTTGGGACTCGAAAAGTCTTACAAAATCTACATTAAGTTATACAATTGAACACCTTTTAAGGGTCTGGTCGGCAAAACTATGGCGAGTTATTTGAACGGAAATCCTTTACGAAACCTCGAATAAAATTGGACAAATTTCTACTCTACTCCAGTTAATATAGAGTTGCATTTGTAATATTAGAGCGTGTTTTGTAGATACACATCTATGGGGCTTAGGATAATCTTTTGTTGCTATATTATGTAGCATGAACAGAGCGGTTTCTGCGAACCACTGCCGGTTACAGCGTTAAAAGTGACAATGTCTAGTTTTTTCTTTCACTTTTACTATGCAAACTAATATTTTTTTGCTTACCGTCAAAGATAAAATTGGTCAAATGATCGTAAATTCTTATTTCAAGTAAAAATGAGAGTTGTCGTCACTTTGTTCATCGTCATCATCTTCCGAGGGCCTAATGCGACTTTTTTTTACATTAACGCAATTGAAACGTTATCCCGTTTTGCCTTCTGATTGGCTCGTTAATTCGAGCAGGCCAATCAAAGCACCGAACGTCATAAACCGGTCATAAAACAAACTTACACTAGACCCTTTGTTGGCAACATAATTTGCATTTGTCTTTTTAGCACTACCTATGTCTCCTCTTCATATCTGTGAACACACATACATTACCGTCCGACTTAAATTGGATATTCTTAATCAAATTACATAATCTCTTTATTATTCTAGTATCAGTTTGAACAATGTATAGGTAGAGATATACGTACATATCTAAGATTTGCTATCCAAAGCTCTCTAAGAACGCAACACACTTTTAAAGGGAAAACTGTTTATTATCAATGTCGTTGGTTTGTCATGTTCTAATTTTACGGTCTGCCTAACTGGTAACCGGGGCTCCGGCTCGATGTGCAAGAGAAGGAACGGGGTGGTTTTTAGTCAGTAAGAGTCTGACACTCCCGCTTCACCCAGGCGGGAGCAGTCATTCGATGATTTTCCCCCCTTAAAAAAAACCCTCGAAATTGACATCAACTTACCTAAAGAGGTCAAGAGACAGAACGATTCATTCAAAATTATTATGCACAGTTCATAATTACTCCCAAAATAAAATTATAAAAAGTATTTTTTTCAAAATCTTACAACCAGCACCATAGATATATCATACAATTTTTCTTCTCAAATGTCATCACATTGATACGCCTTGTGATTTTTTTTTCAAAAAACACAAAGGCTACATGTGATAGCCCCCTCAATTTGGCAAAGGCAACTCAGGTAACAGCCACAAAAAAAAATAAACGTGACAAAATGTCAGTAAACATGTACCTACACTACACCTTTGCCAACATTAGAAAAAAAAAGAATTTTGCTCTTTGGAAAGGTACACGGTCAATGCATGTAATTTTTTTTACTCGACACTCGTGTCTGATATTATTAATTATTCCTCTTTATTTTTAATTCCAGTTATTTTTTACGATTTCTTTTTTTTTGATAATATCATCAAAACCTATTTTATAAGAACTTCTACCAAAATAAATCTTTAAAAGTTTGTTATGTTTTCGTCAAAATAGTTCACATACGAAGACGTGGGTGTTCGAAATGCTACTCTTCTTCTATTTAAAATTTAATTTAAATTCAACCTTTTTTATTTTCGATCACCAAATAAAACCATTCTTTATTCGCAAACCAAAGAACGAATCAGTTCCGTTCAAACCTTTTCAATGAAGTTAAAAAAACGTTTGAATTCAGAACGCCCGAATCGTGACGAATGGAACGCTCGAGGCTCATTCAAATATCAAATTTGGAAGGCGTTCCACGTTTGACTTTAACGTTTTTAGTGTTGCAATAGTGCAGAAAATCTACCATTGTCATGTGTAATTGTAAAATAAGTTATAATTCAAAAAGACGTGCGTAAACTGTTTATTTATGAACGTATGAGCCGTAAATAATTGCTACATTTAAAGTTCAGTTGCGCGAACAAATTGGAGATGTATTGACTCTCATCATATTCCAATTTATCTTTTATTAAATTTATGTTGCGCAAAAAATTGAAAGCATGAATATACCTAATAATATACACAGGTATATGAGGTATAACACCTATATATTTAGGTAATAACGGCCGATTGTCACATCACTACCTCTATAAGTAGATAGATGTTTACGACATCTAACAATTTCATTTTTTTGTTTCAGATATCAAAAACAGCAAAAAAAAATGTCACCAACCAGAGACTAACCAAACGCGACAAGAAAACCGCAAAAATGTCAATACACACACGAAAGAGGTTGATGCGGTGACTAAATACTTTTGACTATAATAAAAAAAATAATAAAAAGATGGCGTTGCTGACGAATTCGGCGTCGGCGACAGGACCGGCGGCCGGCGGGCCGACGGCACCTCAGGCCCATTCGGCGACGCCTCTTCATCACTACTTCCATTACTTGAAGCAGCCATCTCCGTTGGCACAGAATCCTTATGCTCACCACTCGGGTGCGCATCACATGGGAATGGGCCCAGGCCCTTTAGGAGGATTAGGGCCGTTTGGCCTAACCCCACATGGTTTAGAAGCTGTTGGATTTCCACAAGGTAAGATTTTTTTATTGCCCTTCAAATTTTGAAAAAAGCTACTGTTGTACCTTAAACTTTAGGCTATAACTATTGATATCCAATATTCATAGTGATTCTATTCTATGTCTTAAGTTTCTACGCCTAAATTCCTTCAACACGTAAGCTTCAATATTTTGCAATGCAATTAAAATTCGTATCCGTTAAACAGCAATCAATTCTAAATTAATATCATTAAAATACATGACAGCTTAGTCTAAACACTCATAAATGTGACTTTTCAATCAATTTTTTTAAAGTTTCTGATTAATTTATAGTTTTAATTAGATATTTTTGAAACGACGACTTTGTTACTTCATGTGTTTAAAAATGTTTACTAGAAATGTGAAGGACTCAAAAGATGGACGTTAAATCTTTAGACTTGTGTTAGACGAAGCTAAGTCGGTTAGGAATGGTGTGGTAATATTTTAAATAGACTTTGAAAATTGTATTCAAAATATTTCTAAGCCTTAAGGGAAGATTTAGAGGTCAGCGGATAACCAAAGCGCAAAGGATTCGTTAGACTCTTTCTTAAGTACGTAAAGAGTATTGGTGGTATAGAAATATGGGTTTATAGACTACAAGTTCTAAGACAGAAAAATGACTTTAAGCTTCACAAGAACAAGTATTTTTTTTACTAATATTGCTCCACTATGAAAAAAAATACGTTCAACTGCTAAACAATTCTCATAACATTTACGAAATATACTTCTTATATACCTTTTCTAACAGTACCTAATGACATTAATAACAACAACAAAACAAAACAAAATGAAACAATCACGATGGCGGAAAACAGAATCGTTGTTTGTCACAAATTCCAATATGGCGACAAAATGAATTTCACTCGGGATTTCATTTTGTAATTTATCACGAGCTTTTTATGCCCAACGGTGTTTCTAATGAGATAGATACTCTTTTTATTCATTCTCTCTTGTAATGTATTGTATTTTTCCATTTTCACGCTGGTAAAAAAGAGAATACCAGATATTTACATTTGTCAAAATGTAGAAATATTCTCAAATGCCGCAGAAACAGTTACCTATTAAAGTTTCGAAACTAACAATTTACCTACTTTAATATTTAAACAAAGAAATATCAACATATTTCGGTCTTAAAATCAAGTAATGGAACTTATGGAACACATTTCGAATTTATGTTCGTGTTCAGTTAAACTTTGTTGACACAAAGGCACTACCTACTCCATTTGTCAAACTAATGATCACAATTTGTATATTTTGACAGAACGCGTAAAATATTCTACAACATTTGCATTTTCGACTTCTGATTCTTAAAGTTTAATGTTTAACTTCTTGTAAAATATATGTGGTAATCTATCAACGAAGCACTGCTTTGTTATTTACGTATCTTTAAGTTAAGTATTTAACCTCAACCCAGTCTTATTTCGTCAGTTTTTTAACTTACAAAAAGTTTCTCAAATTATACTTTATTTGGTAAACCTTTAGGTATAGTATTGCATAAACTAAAGTAATTACCGCAACAGCAGGGCTGCCTATCTGAGGAAAATTTCAAATTTTATATACACAAACAAGTACAGTTTGACAGACAAGCCCATTCTTCAAACAACAGCTAGGAAGGAACGCTGCATAATTTACGTACCAAGAAGACATCCTTGCGAAATAATCAAAACAGGCCCTCTCTCCCCTGTAAGCCGCTTATCTCCCACCCCCTGTGTTGCCATGCTACCCCCGAAATGTGGGAGAAACGGGAAGTCGCTTGTTAGTTCGCTTTAATTAGTAACAAGTTTGAGTTTTGATGCTGGCAACATTTAGCGTGTTGTGTTTTTAGACCCTTTTTCGGTCGATTGTAGAGGTTTTAGATGTTTTATTTTTATTCGAAGAGATCAACGTATGTGTGTTGGTTTTAACGGATAAAAGTTGAAAGCTAACAAGTATCGTTTTGTATTTTCATGTAGACAGTAATAGATAATCTTTGATAGTAGATGAAACGGTAAATAAAGAGAAAAATGGATGTAGGTAAATACAAAATGACGAGCATTTTCATTCATTTATTTCATTGTGGTGTATAAATTGATATAATCATGCTTCTTACATTTATGTCTTTCCTATTATCTACCTACTTCTAAGAATATTATAAATATTGTCATTTGACCTTTTTCAAACGATTCTATTTTCTATTCTAGAAAACATTTTACTTAGAAAAGATATTTCAAACAGTTAAAAAATATATCAACGCTTGAAAAAACTGACCAATCACAACAGAGATTTAAATTTTCAAAAAAAGAAAATGGAACGACATTTTTAATTCAAAAGGGAGGCATCTCGGGATCCGGATTAACCTCTCTTCGCTTTTTAGAAGTATGGTTTTGATACCGACGCGGGCGTTCGCAACGGTTGTACACTAAAAATATCGTAAAAAATATAATTATCTCAACATTTTTACCCATAATGACTTATTATAATACATAAATAGAATATTAGAATTACTTCGAAATTGTGTTGTTAGTAATTCCTAAGAAAAAATGTGTATAATTTATGGCGTTCCACAAGGTTCGGTCATAGGTCTTGTAATTTTTTTTTCATAGTATATATTTTTATCATATTCTATAGATTTTATAATGTAATATTATATATTTTACCGTAATGTACCGATTAAATATCGTCATAAATCGAGTAACAAATTATATATTCTATATATTCTACAATAAAATATCACACCACAGATTTGTGAAGTTAAAAATTACCAAGCCTTTTTTAATCCACGGCGTTTTTTTGTCAGCCATTTGTTTTCTTTTTCTGAAATAACTCAAGTAAAAATAAGTAAAAGGATTTCAAAAAGTACTCTCCATGTACTGACGTAGTGTTGATTTATAAAAAATGGGTTCCTAATCCCAAAAAGGGTTGTACCAGGAAATATGCCGCGATATTTTAGCGTTTGTCTTTCAGGTAGCACTCTTACAATTTTCTTGAAAAAGAAACTAGTTTTTTTAGCAGTTCTTTTATGACAGATAACGATAGGAGACCGTTTTTAATTGTTTGCTAGAATAAGCTGTCAATAGGCCTCATAAAGTGAGAGTTACAATCACTAAGTTGTCGTGCAAAAAATATGCGTTTTGATTTATTGCCGAGTTTTTTGTTTTGTTTTATTGCCGTGTCAATTCTGGACTACACTTGATTTTCATTTAGGATGTCTTATGAATTATAATTCTGGTAAATGTAGCTCTAGAAGGCCACCCAGAAGGTGGACAGATGACCCAATAAAGATGCTAGATGCAGGTCGCTTCCAACCAGTCGTCCTGGAAGTAATTGGGGATCCATGTGAGGCAAAGAACATGTTGTGGCAGATATTATGACGATAATGACGAATTATAGTCTATATCATAAAATTTATTTCAGTTATAGTTTTGAAAATCACTTACCAATTCTTCAAGTATAGAAAATTTTCTCTCCCTGCCTTTTAGACATTTTATATCTACAATATCGTATTTGGTACTTATTCGTGGGCAGGATCAATAAATGGATAATATTATTTCAACAATAAACAATAATCATAAAATCTATACCTACACATCAACGACTTGGGACCTATTAAACGCAATATATGTTTTACTCTCCAATAAAATTAATCCCACTTCCAATTTTAATCCATATTTTCATCTCTTTCTCTCGTCTTTGGTATTCTTGTAATGTTATCTCCCTCTAGCGATAGATGCGTTCGGCGTAACGATGGCAGCTGGGCATTCGTTTTTTGAATTCTTTTTTCGTCTTTTTTTATTATTGCCATCCCTCAGAATTTTATGGCTAGTTGCTTTTTTAATCTTTTGGCGGCCATAATTAATTTGTTTTTTTTTCTTTCTTCCACTGATAATAATTGGGAGTTCGGAAGCCGGATATGGATGAATGCGCTTTATTATGTTGTTGATTTTTATTTGTGTATCGAATTCATGTATTTATTTCGATGCTCAGTGAATGCAGTAATTTGGTAGATAGGTACTAAACATTCAGTATTCATAAAATCATAAAATTTCTTTTTCTTACGTTTTGCTTATCTTTTCGTCTGATTTTCTCCTTGCAATAAATTCATGTTTTTCAAAACTTACTATCGTCTGTAGTCATTCGTTTTTATAACTAAACGCATACCGCTTTAAGTACCTAGACGACGATAGAAGTACTTACCTTCCTTAATAAAAAAATCTAAACCTACAGATATTTTTTCAACAGTATAATCAACAACGTAATTTACAAATTCTGTAAGAGAACGTACACAAACAGCCGTATGGGATATATTTGTCCATTACGCAAGAAAAATCTAAATGACAGGAAAATTCCCAAAGGAGACAGCCACATTGCTTGATGCCGTCTAACAAAACAAAAACAAAACACGACGCATGCTACCTACGTAGAGGATTACCGACATAAGGTTTCTATAATCAATACCACACCGAGAATGTTCACTTTTGAAGAACATTACTTTAGCATAGAACTTGAAGATAAGGTGTAAAATGTATAGCATGTGTTATAAAAGCTAATTCATATATCTAACTCCCAACCCGCTTTGAGCAAGCATGGTGATTAATGCTCAAACCTTCTCCGTGTGAGAAGAGGCTTTGCTCAGCAGTGGGCATTTATAGGCTGTTAATGTATGTATTTATGCATATCTAGTTACATTTTTAGGCTGTGCATTCCTACCTGGCTTTTATTTCAGTTACCCATGACTTCTTTTTTAACAAACTTTGTCATTGTCATGCTTAATTGTGCTTTGAAGACCAACGCTTGAATTATCTTCAGCTTTGTTATTAGGACCTTACCTATATCCTGTAGAGAAGCGAACACTAGTAGTGGAGTTCATTAGTTGAGTCGGCTTGTAAATAGTCTGACTTCGAATCCACATTTCTAGGTATGTTCTAAGCCCCCAAGTCAGCCATGAACTTTGTAGCTGTAACCGATCGTAGTATGATATACAGAAAGCAAAAAGTGTTTTACCCAATGAAAAATAATCGTTTTATTACTTACTCAGTATCACACTATTAAATAATAATATTATTATTAAAAAGATTCTTTGTTTGGATGTTTGTCCGTCAATCATGCTGAAACTACTGAACGAATTTTGATAGAAATTTGGTATACAGGCAGGGTATAAGGTGACTTAGGTGATAGGATACTTTTTTATCCAGATTAAATGCTCGCATGGGATAAAACAGGGATATTCTACGCGGATGCCGCGGGCAACAGCCAGTATTTCTATAATTATATCTGTTTATCCGTCGATGAAAATAGATGTAATAATAATAATGTATAATAATTACATTGTTTCGGCAGGTGCCATAATCATCCATAGTTCCCAATTTACCAGACCACAGCAACCTATCCATAGCCCTACCTTTTTTCCATTATCCACAATAGTTCTACACTAACCGGGGACTGATCTTGGGTGCATTTCCATAGTGCATACAGGGATAGTCGCCGGTTTTTGTCCATTACATTTGGTAGGTTGTCTAAAGGGCCTCTGCGCAGTTGGCTTTGGTTCGTACGCCTCCCAAATGACCGGGACCCTGTGGTCCCGTGAATGGTAAAAAAAAATTTTAATACAGAAAATCTACTACCTAATAACTTAATCGTGGAAAAAGTGTCGATTCACGACCAATCTTCTTAACTTTGTTTGGCTTCCCTCCTGACCGACATACTGCCCTTAATTTCATCGATTTCAGTGTCAGATTACTGAAGGAAACAATCAATTTTATTAAGCTTTACCAGTTTTAGTTTTACCGAAGGCTTTTCCGTAAAATCCTTAGTAATGTTGTATTTGTTTTAGTATTTGGTTATGTTTCTTTCGTGTCTGGGGTTCAATTCCCGGATCGTGCAAAGTATTACGGGGGTTTTTAAAAATGATCAGTAGTAGCACGGAGTTTGGAATTGTGCCCGGTATATAGCAATAGGCTTACCCACTATTACATGGGACTCATAACATAAATGGTGAAAGGGGATGCTATACTGTATAGTGGCAATAAGTGCCGTAATGTGCACCTCTGCCTACCTCTTTGGGGATAAAAGGCGTAATGTTATAATATTTTTTCATGTCGCAATAGCGTCTTTATTTCAATGCGTAATGTTGTATTTTAACTAAGTATTTTATAATGTAACATGTAAGCACTTTTGTAGCATCAATAATGTCAGTCATGTAACACATAACATAACATAACATCACGCCTTTTATCCTCGAAGGGGTAGACTTAAGAAGGGGGAGAAGGAGTAATGTTTCACCCAATTTTCACTATTTATGTTACTCACATACCGGACACAATTCTAGACTCCGTGCTACTACTGAGAATTTTTAAAAATCTTATTAAAACTTTGCCTGACCCGGAAATCGAACCCGAGACCCCTTCCCCGTCATTCGCACTTACGAAAACTCGGCCAACGAGGCAGTCATGATGATGGATGTCAGTAAAGTAACTAATATATTATTTAGTTCTATACACCCATACTCATCACTATCAACATGAACCTTTAACCCTGCCACTGCTACAGCCATAAATCTATACCCAAACTCCAGAAACGCTACCAAAGAATCCAGAAAATTTTCAAAAGATCATTTGAGGTGTTCAAAACCGAGGTGCGATTAACAGAGGTCCTTCACACCCGGTTCGAGGTCACGGTGATGTCGCCAAGACCAGTTAAATTAACTATCATATTTTATATAACTCGATTTTTTTTTACTAGAAATACATAGAGATGTTTAAACCTGACACGATGTTTGAAAGTGTAGAAGCAGATGATTAATTAACTAGTTACGTGTGTAATTTGTTATTTTCTATTACAGCGTTCACGTGATATGTTCGTAGGAATGTTCGTAAGGCGTCTCTTTGTCTTCTGACACCCGACATATTGGCTGGCTCGCAGTCAAGCGTCATTTTTCTTAAAATTTCTGATAACGTAGTGATTAACTGATTAATTACTGTCCATTAGCAATGTTGAAATGTTTACGCTGTTGAATTATTCATAATTAATTGAGTAGGTATTAAGTTTTTTGAAGTTTGTCATATAAGTATCGATATAAGTAAGTTTCATTAAAGTTTTAATGACTCCACAAGCAATCGGGTTTCAAAATACGAATATAAAACACCAAACGTTTTGAATTCCTATTACTAAACCTAAATGTATTTGAAAATTTTAATACCTTTAAGGCTACCGGTATTATATCATTTTCTCAAAAAATATTTGAAAAGGTACATAAAAAATAGTATTTTCGTCTTAATAAGCACATTTCGATACAAAATAGGTAATCTAGCATTAACATATCGACATAAAACTTTACTACCGTCTTACGGAGACCAATAAAAAAGGTTGTCACACCAAAATGATACTTGGTCACATATCGTCAGCTCCAATTATGGCCTAAGAGTAATAAATTATATTAAATTTATCATTTATGAATTCCGATGCGGCGAGCGGCTACCGGCGGCGGCCCTTTGACGCACCGCCTTCTTGCCGCAGCCATATTTGTTTTGTTTTTTTAGGGTTCAGTTAAATATTAACGGCTAAACATTTATTTTACGATTAATAAAAGTGAGCTATCGATTAGTTGAGCTTACAATAAAGTTTCACTCTAGGCAGCCGAAACAATTTTACACATACGTTAAAAGTGGTGACGATAAAACAGTTTAAATTAAAAGTATGTCGCTTTTCTATGACATTTCGGCAAGTTCATAATATTGAACGTAAAATAACAATTGGAACTAAACTCCAAAGATATATTTATAACCCTAATAACCCAAAGTAATTGGATTAAAAGACCACCCGTAACGAACTAAAATTATTTGACTGCAGCTACTGGGTAATAAAACAAAATGTATTTTATATAATAATTTTAAAAAAATCAGTAGGTATGTACATTTTTTAGAGGGTAATCGTTTGGTTTTTGTAGAATTTACGAAATTCCATAGGTTTTAGTAAAAGTGCGGAATTTAAAATTAGTTCTTTAGTTATTAGTTAAACTAACAAACACCAAGCGGTCACCGGTGACCGCAACCTATTGTTCTATAATTGTATCTATAATGACGGTACTCAACGAATTAATTCGTTTAAAGAGTTCTGTGTTTATCAGTAGGTTCACACTATAACATAACAATCGAAAAATAAATTTTATATTATTCACATACTAGCCTCTGCCAGCGGCTTCGCCCGCGTTACAGTAGAATAAAAATTTGTCTATGTGTTATTCTTATTCTAGACCATAATCTACCTCTGTTCCAAATTTCATCCCTATCACTTTAGCCGTTTTGACATGAAGGAGCAACTAACAAACAAACAAAAAAACAAACAGACTTTCACATTTATAATATAAGTCGGATGAGCAACTCTATACACTTTTCCAATCATAAAAAATATACAGGACCCAACGCGAATAAATTATAATATAACATTCCATCGTCTAACCTTTATAAAAAAAAATCTTAATGCAATGCTTCTGTCACCGTCAACCACTATCTGAATCATGTCAAAAATAAAATGACATGTAAAAAATTTTGCTACCTTCATAAAGATAACTTTGAGTTCTTAGATAACTTTGTCTCTTAACCGCAGTTAAAAGTTTAACTCACTACTGGAGACTCATGATTGCGTGCTGTTTTTATTTAATTACCTATATTTATCTTGAGTTATAATGTTTAGTGAGCTGATTAATTATTTTATTGCAGTTGTAATGGGTACCGGGTAAGTTTGGGTAACTATGACCCGCTGGGGTAACTTTAATCCAGAACCAATAGGAACTTTTCATTAGTCTATAAGATTTTATAATAACTATCGTGAGACATACTGAAGTAACTAAAATCGCGGTTTACTCACGTGAATATACTGAGAAAAGCTCTACTACGTTCGAACCACAGAGGGGTTCTTAATTATGACTTCATAAACAGCGTGCTTAGTCACAGCGATGTCGCGCACCCTACAGAAACTTGTACTAGTAGTTTTTAGTTAATCTAAAAGTTTGGCTCAAATTAGCCTATTAGGTAAAAAAATCCCGATTTTACGGTATGTATGCATATTTATTGTTTCGCTAACATGAAAGGTTTTTTAAATTCATCACCTGAAATATAAAACGCATTCGCGAGTGTCGATTTAAAAATTCAAAATCAATCCGTTACCCGATTCCAAATTCTATTACAAAAAAATCTTTTATGCATGAAAAGAAAAACGTAGGCGGAATCGTGTGAAAACCGACACTCGGGTTTTTCACGGTCGGGTCTCTCGGGCCCCCTGTGGCGTTTGGAGGGTTAATTCATTTGTCGCAACGACATCCTGAGGGTTGAATCGTTCCACAGTCCACTTGATTTCCCATCATTGTTTCTTATTTTGCATAATTTAAAAGAAAAAGCTTATAGAGTTGTTTCGTTTTGACATCGCTTCTTTATATGTTTTTGAAGTTAACTCAGTTGAAAAGGAAAGGTTAATAACCCTTATTTTATGTCTTAGAGAACTTGTAGAGGTTTTTAACGTTGTCAAAAGAAATTCCACAAATGAAAATTTATTTCAGTTTTTTTTTTATACCACGACGGTGGCAAAAAAGCACACGGCCCACCTGATGGTAAGCGGTTACCGTGGCCTATGTACGCCTGCAACACTTGAGGCATTACATGCATCTTGCCGACCCTAAAGAAACCTATTCACTCCCATGTGTATCTAGTATATCTAGAGTACGATCATTACTTAGCAAATAAATATGGATGTAATACATTGACTCTTCTCAAATTATTGATAAACTACCAACCATTCTATACAAGAACCAATATCAACACTTAACTTTACAACTTAAAAAAACAGTCAACAAATAAATTAAATATATTATTATGTTTTCGGCTTACTCACGTAATTATTTGACGAAGAACTCGACTAGTTTCAAGCCATACTAAAGGCTCATAATCATGAGCAGCTTTTCGCGACCCGCTACGCTGCGATTGTCGCGCTGCTACTGAGTTCACAGTTACAGTTCCTCGTCAAATAATTACGTGAGTAAGCCGAAAACATAATAATATATTTAGTATGTCTCACGAAAGTTACAATACAAGTAAATTAAATACAATATTATCCCGAAATAAATACCTCATCAAAAGAAAATATGTATTGTGGTTTATAAAAGATGTAGGTACCTACGTAACTTAATCTCAAATTGATAACAGAACCGTAATAAACAAAGAAAACAGTAGATAAGTAATTATTTTGTAATCCCTGTTCCATTTAAAAACAATCAGATGGTTTTTACCTTTGTAAATAAGGCCTCCTACGCAATTCCTTGTTTTAATTATTTGATGAACAACTTTTGTACCTCTACTAAAGGCACTTTAGTCTTAGAATAGCTATGATCTGTCAGTCATTTTTAACCGACTTAATAAGTCAACTTTACATACATACGTGTATATACATAATTTCACGCCTGTCTCCCATGGAAGGCAGAGACTTTATAACGTTATACTTTTAAGTCAACTTTATTCCATATAAAGGCGAAAATCTTAATGAAACCATAAACGGTAACTAATGGTATTAATCAAAGATGGCTGATTTAAAACGAAGCACTCCTAACACATTAACTAGAACAAGTAACTCTCAATTCTCTCCTAAGACAACACAATCGTGAACTCTCATTATTATTCAATTAAACATTCATTTTGTTTATCAGGGGGCACTGTGTGAAAGTTAACACTGGCGCTGTTTATTTACGCTGTGGGCTTTATAGACCCACGGTGGCGCGCTTGGGGTTAACCCTGTCCATGAAATAAAAAAACAAGTGAGGTGTTTTTGAGTAAGTTCTTTTGGAGATGTCACTGAGGCTAAAATTAGAACATATAGAACTACACATATGTTTGTTTCTAAATTTTTTTGCAATTGCAATATATATATTAGATTCCGGGTCTGGATGTCATGTGTGACTGCGCAATTGGTGCGGTGGCTGGGCAACTGACTGCCGCGCAACGTATCGATTCCCGCACGGAACAAGTCTTTGTGTGATCCACAGATTGTTGTTCCAGGTCTGTGAGTCATGTGTGTGTGAACTTCTAGAGGTATGTTTGTGAGCGCACACACGACACGGTATTTTTTTTTAAATGTTCAAAAAACATTACCTACAGTTAAAATAAAAAATTCAAGTGTATTTGGCTTGTTAGGTCATCTACTCGTTTATGTCGAGACGTATCTTGATATGAATGGAATAAATTTATTGTATCTTTTCTTAATAAACTTATAATTTACCTCTCTATCATCGTAGGTACCACAAATGCCACTTACTAAATTCACCATTTAATTTTGACACCAAACGCATATATCGCGGCACGTGGCGCATAACACTCGAATCTGCCTCAAGGGTAATTGGCAAGCGATACACTTTCAACCCTGCGACGATTTCCTCTCCGGGACATTTCGTACCCCAACCCTGCGGCCGCTAATTGTAAAGTCAACACTGTGTTTGCTCAGAAAACTGTTTTTAGTGATTGTTTGTTTTTTTTTTAGCAAGTGCAATTCTAGCATGTGAGGGTGGGGGTGAGATAGGGGGCGTGAAGTGGAAGGTGCGATATTTTTTTTAACGTTACGTTTTTGTTCATTTTATACTATTTTATACTGAATTAATTATTATGTTTACAGTTTACTCACGTAACTGTTTGACGAGGAACTCGACTAGTTTCAAGCTATACTAGAGGCTAGCATGGCTTGAAACTAAAGACGTGCCGTAAGTAAGCCGAACATAATAATTAAGTTATATTTTTGTTTTTGGTATATTTTCGATTAGAAAATCTATGTTTAGTTCTGGGGCTGGGATCGATTGTTTTTGCATAGTAAGATATCTAATTATGTACTCCATAACATAACACAGCATCACGCCTTTTATCCCCAAAGTGGTAGCCAGAGGTGCACATTATGCCACTGTACAATGTAACACCCACTTTTCACTATTTATGATAGGAGTCCCATGTAAAAGAGGGTGAGCCTATTGCCATATACCGGGCACAATTCCATACTCCGAGCTACTACTGAGAATGTTTTAAAACCTAGTAATACTTTGCCGACCCGGGAATCGAAACCGAGACCTCTTGCCCGGCATCGGCAGTCGCACTCGCAACCACTAGGCCAACGAGGCAGTCTCCATGTTTGGAATGAACCTAGCTCCTTTAAAATGAAATAAAATATAGAAAAATGAATTTGTTCATGTAATTACCTAACTATATCTTTCTTATTAAACAACAAGTCTCAGCTATTAACTGACTGACCGCTTGGGGGCTCGGCAACTAAATTAACCCCATATTTATACTGTTAGGTCTCACTTATAGGTTGGTCAACACAAATGTATGTGTCACCTATCTTAGTTTAGGCATTGCTTAAAACTTGATGAAAATATAAAAAATAAGGCAATAAGAATTAGCAACTGGATTTAATTTAGGTCTTTAGATATTGGTTTCTCTTGTCTCGTCAAATTAAAATCGTGTTTCAAATTAAAATACTCAGGTTCAAATTCATTTTTATTTTAAATGTATTAAATCAATTAATTCACTCAATAATTAACGATGGCATTGCTACATAAAAACTAACATGTTTTTTAAATTTTTCTTAAACTACCCCTCTTTAATTTCACAACTAAATTCACAACTACCGTCATTAAATGTCAAGAAGATAATATATATATTTTTCCTTCATTCCCAGATCAATATGAAAAACCATGGAGCTGGAGTAAGTCCATCTATATTATTTTCATTTCCTTTACACTTACTAACTGCCATAATTATGTAGAAAAAAATATTTTAAATTTTAAACGGTTTTTATTTAATTAAATAAAACAGGAATACCCGCGGCTTTGACCACGTACTTATCCCATGCATGCATTTAATCGGAATAAAAATCACATAAGTCAGCTCATACCCTGCGTGTATACCAAATTTCATCAAAATCCGTTCAGTAGTTTCAGCGTCATTGACGAACAAACAACCAAACAAAGAAACTTTCACATTTTTTAATATTAGTGTGATTTATTTCATTCAATTAAATAGACCATATAAAATACTATCTATACACACAGAACATAAAATAATATACAAGGCAAACAATACTAAAATAATCAATTTAAAACAAGTAATATATAGTCATAAAGAATAAAGAGTGTGATCTGCGGTCAAGAAGGGGGAAATATTCCAATTTCAAAATTTGATCCAAACAAATAAACAGATCAAGTTATATAAAACCATTTAATTTTGTTTTGACTATTTATTAAACACAATAGGTCTGTTAACTTACATGTCAATTTAAATATGAAAATATTACTAAATATATTAAAATAATAATACCCCTGGTGGCAAAGACAAGCATGATTTTCTTTTAATTTTTCCATCTATATTTCCGTAACATACGGTTACATGCAGAGATTAACCTACACACTTATGTTAAGCCCCATTATACCTCAAAGAAATTATATATAATGGGGCTAACATAAATAGTACTACCTATTACTGAACTCCAGGCACAATTCTAAACTATGTTATTCCTAAGAATTAAAGTCACACGCCAATAATACCGGTGGGCAGTCAAACATTTTTTTTAAATTTGAATACAGCAAACGGAATCCTCATTATCTATGGTAGTTGAAGTCGTCAGTCGTAAGTGAGAGGGCGTAGGGAGCGCACGTGTCTGGCACGCGCTCACTTTTATCTGTTTACACAGCAATTCGCGCTGAATATATTTACGATAAATAATTAAGAGGATGACTTGACACTTGATACTATAGTCGGTTTGAGTAGAAAATTAAATGAAAATAAAACGGTGCATTTGAATTTGAGACTGAAATAATTGTGATGAGAAAATCAATTTTCAGAGTAAGAGTGTCTCTATAATGGTAATGTAATCTATACTCCTTAAAACATTTAGTACAGGCAGAACATTAAATTTTTGACATTATCAGTCCATATTCAGCAAACATTGAAACAATACTATTAACTGAACATACTGTATATCTTTAACAAATCTATCAATCAATAAGCCGGTTTATTGCGAACCTAAATTGTTGTGGAAGATAATTGTGTTTCCCTTGTTCAGAGAATATCTCTAAGTTCAGTGTGATTTTTGACAAAGGCCTAACAAACAAAACTAACCATAACAATGTCAATATTTTCCGTAATCTAACCTAAGTTAACTAAAAATCGTTAGTTACTCAAATGAATATACTCAGTCGGTACATGGCGCACGCTGCTCATGCAGAAGAGCATACATATAGCTAGCTTATGGGACGACGTGCTCCACCGTAGACCGCATCATCGCTTCAACCAACAGGCGAGATAGTGGTTCAACGTCGGCCCATCAAATATAAAAAAGCCCTTCTGTGGCTCGAAACAAGTAGCTTTTTTCAGTGTATTCACGTAAGTAACCCGCAAGTTTTAGTTAGATAGTTATTATAGAAACATAACCTACTCCCAAAACAGTTACTTCCAAAACTAATTCATTTTGAACCACTCAAAACAAATTAACCGTTCCACTAGCTCCTCAAAATATAACCCTCCCCTAACATTACATGCTCAGTCATTAAAGAAATAAATTGTAACCGAGAATCGAAACCCCGTCCTTATCTCGGGAGCCCACTCGGAACTTGTTTATCGTGGCGTTTCACGATAAGTTAATCCTCTATGCTAGAGTGGGACAGGTATATCGAATCTCCTTGTCTTACAATCTTGGATAGAGTAATTTTTTTTTAGGAATGAAAACCTCTTTGGTGAAGTGACTGCAAGTTCTATTGGCAAACGTGGAAGCTTGGGTTCAGTTTTGGAACATAATGTTATTACGGGTTTAATATTATTATTCCCAGTCAATGACGTTGAAGAACATAAACATAACATAACATAACATCACGCGTTTCATCCCCGAAGGGGTAGGCAGAGGTGCACACAGAAGTAACACCCACTTTTCACTATGTATGTTATGTGTCCCATGTAATAGGGGGTGAGTCTATTGCCATATACCGGACAAATTTCCAGACTCCGTGCTACTACTGAGAATTTTTTTTAAAAACCCAGTAATACTTTGCCCGACCCGGGAATCGAACCCGAGACCCCTTGCCCGGCAGCCGCACTTGCGACCACTCGGCCAACGAGGCAGTCAACATAATGTCACTTAAAAAACATAGAAGCACCAAAATATCAGTGGTGTATTCATGTGTGCGTGTGTTAGGTTAGCACGTTAACAGACTTAAGAAAATGACAGATGTCCTTCGTGTCAATGTGTATGTTCTGCGTGTAAGTCTATAGTAGCCAGGTGCCTCTGTCGTTGTTTTAAGAGATTGTGTTATTTTTGTGCTATCACTGTGTTGATTATAGTAACCTGTTTGGTAGATTTATCTTCTGCATTAGGAAATTGAACTGATGACAATTAGGTCAAGGTATTAAAAACTAAAAGTAGCTTAGTTTCCAAGTCTCTCTATCTATCCCTTCCAGAGCTACAAGGAAGTTTACTACCACACAATGTCCCTTCCTAATTTAATATCTTGAATCCATTGACAAAAATAATGGCCTCCCATACATTTATAACATTATTTAGGAAGGCCCATTCAGCCTATAACAAATAACTAATAATTTATAAGATATATTTCAATTCGGTTAGCACACCCCTACTGTAGGGCTGCCACATTATCATGGTAATAAAATAACTCATTGCATACTGTCAACATTAACACCAACCTTTCGCTCTTATCACCCAAGTCTTAAGGTACAAAATTGCATACTCGCGATTCCCTATTTTCCCTTAGTGGTAATCTATCACAACTTGTCATGTTTCGCACCCCTGCGGCAGTGTTGCCAGCGCAATTTATGTGTTAACATGATTTATAGGCTGGCAACCCTCGTTTCAGTGGGTGTTGCAAGTTGCTACCTATTTTATTACATAGGGAATTGATAAATAGGCACTCAGTACCTATATAAGTCAACGATTTTCTTTTAATGTCTTCGATATTTTGACTCAGTATCCTAAACGAGGAACGTGGTTTTAAACGTGAAATAGTTTTTCTATTCCATGGGTTTAAATTGAAACAAAGCCAAAGTCATAATCATTTATTTCAATTACATCACGATGACACTTTTGAACGTCAAAACATAATATTTACCTAAATATTAAAAAATGTGTATCGGTCAGTTCTTTAATGGAGCTGTTTGCTCTTTTCGCTTCATCTGTTATAAAAAAAAAAACAAAAAACAATGAAAATTAGCTAAAGATATTGTAACCATAGAGTAAAATTAACCTATACATATCTAAAATGGGTCTTGTCAAAACAAATCATTTAAATTCAACCAATCAATCAATATAGCAATCGTCTAATGAAATCACAATTTCGTGAACACATCTCAAAATCATTGAATCAAATCACGCTACATCTAATCGAATAGGATGTTTAGCGAGTTACCCTCCATTCTACAACACCATTCTTCTAAAATAACAATCCCGTTTAAATCCGAACGCGTCCATTAAATTCCCCCCTTCGAAATGTCAAAGTGACAGTTGACGGACCCGCCATTTTGAAACTTCGAAATGTTGCTTTCAAGTTTCTTGTTTTGTTATTTTTAATTAATTATTTTTGTGTTAATCCTTGGTCTGTGTTGGTAACTTAGTAAATTAATAGTTAATTTATATTTTAAAATGCTTCTTTGTATTATTACTGACATAGAATACGGTTGGATTTTTTAAACTAAAACAAAAACTCGGCTTTTCTTTGAAAGAAAACGTCGATCTACATATAAAATTAATTGCAACATAATTATTTATTTGTAGGACAGCTTAACGCTTGTTTTAAATCTGAAAATTAATAAATCATTTCAATCCTTCGAACATTTCACAATTCGACATTTTCAATTATTTTTCCAAATTCTATAATTTAAATTAAATAACAACAAAAGACTTAAATTAAAATGTTTCTAATTCAATTCAACAATAGCCATTGCAACAGTGGCCAGTAGCCAACCCTAGAAAAATGCAAATCGAAATCAATCTAAAACAGCTCCTATTCTATTGATAACAAAGATGACATTTTATAATCCCTTGCAGCTGTGTGCCCTTAAAAGTATTTTACACGTCATTAGGGGTCCCCAAACTCCGGTCTCTCTGGGGGAAACTCCGAGTATAGGGTCAAATGCCGTGAAAAACGGAAAAATAATGCGTTCGTCCCCTCTATGTACTTTACAAATTAGCTCCACGATTTATTTTTATGTGGTGTGGTGTTGGTTGTCGCTTTTGAGTAAATAAGAAGGTGGTTTTGTCTGCAAAAAGTCTTGATTAATTTGTTCCGTAGAGAATGCAGTTTCTTGTAGTAGAAAAATGAAAAATATTTACCGAAGCCTCTTTTATAGATAAAGAATACTTGAAGATATTATCAATAATAACACCAGAAATTTACCTATGCCACCAAGATGTTTTCTAGATTTATGACAGAAATTAGTGAGCATAGATACAAATCTATTGTCAAAAAATGTCATGCTAAAGCTGAATTTCACTTTAAAATTAATGAACGGTTACATAAACAAACTAAAACCACTATTCACCTAAACAAGTCACCCAAAGTCCACAAAAATTTGACGCTCAACCAAATTCCTCCCTATAACCAAAAACATTCCAGTAACATGACCTTACAAAAACTTCTGATTATCATACTGATCTATAAGGCTTAGAAATTGGAGCACAAACATGACTCTACCATTAGGGACCCGGTAGCAATCTGAATTGAAATCTGTCCAAATCCATCGATAAGATCCATTATAGAAAAAAAAACGTAGAAAACATGATTTTCGAAGAATTAAGCTTTTGTTTCTGTAATAATAATAGACAGATTTATTATTACCGAAATCATGTTTTAATGAAGAAAACTAGTGTTTCGTTTGACACACTCAAAAGTGTGTGTAATAGATCTAATGTTTAATCTGGAAGTGGCAGAATATTCTACATTACCCTTCTCAATATTGACTAAAACAAAAATTAATACAATTCACAAATTCACCTATATAGACACACAAAGAAAAATCAATATCGGCAAATTGTAACCTATTTCGCGTAACCCATTTAACGGATCATAAAGAGAAAGAGGACAAACATACGTGCCCCATATTCATTACAATAAAAGCTATAACATACGACAAAATATCAACACCATGTGCATACCCAAAGGAACTACGGAACCCTACAAACCTCGACAGTCGCCATGTCACTAGGATTAGCGATCATGCCATTGTCAAATGACAATTGAAATCTATCCATCTTTCTCCAACATACCCCGATTTCACGTGAATGAAAGAGACAAACATATGAATTCATTTTCACTTTTCAACATGTGACAGTATGAATGTTTGTTTGGATATTCACAATGGGGTATCGCGAGCGCGTTCCAAAATGGATATTGTATTATTTTTATATTTTTAATCCGTCACAGAGAGCGCTAATATCAGTTTTCGTTGGATTGTTATAGTAGATCGAATTGTTTGTGAGAGATACATTTTAATGCAATGCTGTTTTTGATATTTTGTCACTTTTTGCTGTTGTATTTGTGTATTTTTGGAAATCGGTTTCAATTTCAGTAAACCTCTGTTTAATAGATCGGAATAGACATTCAATACCTTGACAAATGTTTTATTTATTCGCATATTTTCACTGGTTGCTGAGGCAAATGACTTAAAGTGTGATTTGAGGCTGATTTTCTTGAATATTATGTCCTGAGTAGGTAGATACATGCTCCTGTATGTGGCTGCATAATCTGTGGAATAATAATAATAACAAAAACTTACCCACGCTTACAAAAAGATGCATGATATAGTAAATTAAATTACCGTCTATTTATTTAACCCATCGATAATAATCTGTTACAGTTACACTACAACAAAAGCGTCTAACATCATAATCCCAAAAAAGACATTCCATAACCAAAAATAAAGAATTATTTCTCTATGTCTCTAGTTGTCTATGGGAAACAAAAGCGTAGAGCGCGCGCTCGCGTCACGCAGTCTGTCTTTGACCATTCACGAGAAAACATGTAGAAAAACATGCGTCAAAGCTATTTATCATTGAAACTTTGTGACTTACTTATGTTAGATGTAATTTAGGCTTGACTGATGGTAGATGGGTTTGTTAATGATTTTTAATTTCTATGGGGATTACAAGGTATTAGTGGAGGTATGGCCTGCTTTATTTGTTTGTTTAGAACGACATACAACTTGAGTAATGGCAGATAAATTCCTTTCGTCAGTTGTTTGACATATTTTCCAGTCCATTCTTCTTGGATTATTGTTATGAAAGTGACAGGATTTGAAAGTGTTTCGTTGATTTCTACGAGAATATGAATTGCTTGATTATAGTGACAGCTGTCAGTGATATTGCAAATAGTTTTTCGGATTTCTCTTGTTAGTAATTCTAGACTCCTAATTAGTCATCAAACGCTAAGTATCTAATTAATGTTTATATAGAGACTTTACCCTCTTAGATCGAATCATATCTGACCACATCTTATAAAATGTAATACGGAATACCACACACCTATACATAAACAAATTATTCAGATTTCGAACTTAAACCATTCAATTAATTACTTTTTAAACCATAAAGTTCTAAAGTAGGCATAATATTTTATTGCCTTTGCCATAATTTTAGACACGCCATAAATCGAATGACGTTTGACGTTTTGATTGACTGTCATAATATTAAAGAAAGCGATTTAGAACGTAACCGGTTATATTTTTATTATAATATTGGTACCTACTTACTAATAGACAGTAAACTTATTGCTGTTTTTTATTTTAAAACTTAGCTTCGTAACTGAACAAGAGAGATTAATGCAAAGCGTAGAATTTTATCAATTTAATATAATTACATAACATAATATAAACATCACGAATATTATCCCGGAAGAGATAGGCAGAGGTCCACATTATGGCACTGTACAATGTAGCACCCACTTTCCACTATTTATGTTTATTATGAGTCCCATGTAATGGGAGGCGAGTCTATTGCCATATACCGGGCACAATTCCAGAATCCGTGCTACTACTGAGATTTTTTTTAAAAACCCTTTAATACTTTGCCTGACACTGGAATCGAACCCGAGACCCATTGCCCGGCAGTCGCACTTGCGACCACTTGGCCAACGAGGCAGTTAAATTATGATAAAATATAATTATGTTAAATAATAATTAAAAAATTATCAACTCAGAAATCAAAACCATTTTAACTAAAATCGCGGGATACTCACGTGAATATACTGAGAAAAGCTCTTGAGCAGCGTGCGCGGTCGCGGCGACGTCGCCAGCTCACTGATAGGTCACACGATAGTCATTATAAAAAGAAAACCATTTTACAAACGTAGTATTATGCATCTAAAAAAGCTATCATCAATCAGAATATATCCGCTGCAGAACTAAAATCGTCCTTAAGAAAGGGTTAGCAATACTCCATCACACTTTGCAACCGGCTTGAGGATCCTCAAATTGCAGAGGGCATTTAAATTTCAACCAATGCAATAATACAATGCTCCGAATAAAAGTACTAGTATGTCACTCTAACCTCCTCTGATGGCGAGATATAAAAACGCTCCGTTCTGACCTAAAAGAAAGATAAACAAACATATTATCGCATTTATAACATTAGCAGGGATGAGCAAAAGACGAATTCTTGTTCACAAACTAATCATAACACAAATGTAGTATTTTATTTCGATACAAACAGACAGACGGTGGCACTTCCTATATTTACAACTAATGTCAGTATAACTAACCAGTATAACTAATGTCATAATTTTAATATTTAATATTCATTAAACGGGAAAAACCAGTGGGAATAGTGATGGGACTAGATAATCGACTAACGAATCGAATAAGCGATTAGTATAATCGATTAATTTAGTGTGGACTCGAGTATCGTTATCATTCAATTAATTCAAGTTGAATGCGTTCGTTATTTATGTTTTTATTAATGATTGTGGAGTTTTATGCCGTTTAATTTTACTTCATGGCTACTGGTTTTTTGATTTTCTAACGCATTTAAACTAGTTATTGGTTGTAGAATTATATCTATAATTTCTAATCACACTTCTTTACTTAATTATCTTAACAGTTCGGCCAAATGGTTAATTCAGGTACCTATAACTCGCTGCACAGGCAATACGCACCTCGCAACCAGTTCAATATAAGAGTCAATAAAACTCGCCATTTAATCTCAATTTAACAGCCAACTAACCATTTTACTACAGTTTAGAAACTTTTACTAGATCCTAATTAAGTTTATGATACGTTTTCTAATCCAATATCTCGTTTTAGTAACCGATTAAGAATAATACTAAAACTGAAGCAAGGAACATCACTACACTACTGAACTAGGACCATAAAATTATTGTAACCAACTTTAATGACATTTGTATAATGAAATATCATAAAAATAATTTGTTTTGTCGCCTCTGAACGTGTCGTGTAACATTAGAGATTTTTAAATTTGTTATAAAATTAATATAAGGTCGTAAAATAGTAATAAAATTATCGATGTTACTAAACGCGTTAATAAAAAACTCGTAATCATTGTCCGCGCTACTGGGAACATCGAACAAGTCTTTAGTCGAGTAGTGATGAGAACGAGTATCGTACACAAGGCTCTAGGTGTGGTCCTTTGCCTCTTTCGGTTGGGTAAAGTATTGGTTAATGTTATTTCTAAATATTTTGGCAAATAGTAGAGAGATAGTATAGGCAGTAGTATAACAGTAGATAAAGTTGGAGACACAGAATACAACATACGTTAAACAATATACAACTTAAAATTAAAATGAAATAACAGTTATAATATACACAATAGGCTAGAAACAGATATACAATAACATTTTTATATATGGTTCTGCATATGTATCTGACAAAATCATACTAATCACTATCACTACATAGTATAAAACAAAGTCGCTATGCGCCGTCTGTCTGTCCCTATGTATGCTTAGATCTTTAAAACTACGCAACGGATTTTGATGCGATTTTTGTAATAGATAGAGTGATTCTTCAGGAAGGTTTATATGTAAGTATAATACATGGATAATATAGTAGAGAAAAACTAATAAATTTAGAGGTTTCTAATTGTATCCGTGCGAAGCCGGGCGGGTCGCTAGTAATATTAATTAATTTATTAGAAATTTGGAACAGCTGTAAATTATGACCTGGAATTGGTATTCCAGGTCCGTAGACCACTTTTTATCCCACGAAAAAGATGGTAGAATGTAGTAAGGATGTCACTAATGTAAGACTTACCTCTGCTTAAGTGCTTACTCTTTCGTATATACCTAAGTATATTAGGTTTCAAAATCAAAGTTAAGAAAAAAATATATATATAAATTTACTACCTAATACTCTGAAAGCCTAATAAAATAATTGGACCTTACGAAACTGAATTACTAAAAATCGCGGGTTACTCACGTGAATATATTGAGAAAAGCTCTACTAGTTTCGAACCACAGAGGGGTTCTTCCTCATGAGCAGCGTGCGCGGTCGCGGCGATATCACATGTAGGTTGTGATGTAGTATGTCTCACGATAGTTATTATTAAACTTAACAAACTGGTTTCCACATTAACATAGCAATTCAAACAATTTGCAATATAATAAAACAACATAATAAATAAATATTTTAGTTTACCTGTTTCATATTATATTGCCATATTTTAATTTAGCACATTCATAATATAAATATTACTTATACGCCCTTTGAAAATGGTATCGTAAATCTAAAAATAGAGTAATGTTCGGACTTCGTAAAATACTAGGAAATGTCATTGGGATTCTTAAATCTGTTACTATTCTTCAATTGATTGATAATCTAATTACATAACATAACATCACGCCTCTTATTCCCGAAGAGGCTGAGGTGCACATTACGGCACTTAATGCCACTGTTCAATGTAACACTCCCTTTTCACTATTTATGTTATGAGTCCCATGTAATAGAGGGTGAGACTATTGCCATATACCGGGCACATTTCTTGACTCCGTGCTACTACTGAAAATGTTTATAAAAACCCAGTAATACTTTGTCCGACCCGGGAATGAAACCGACCCCTTGGCCGGCAGTTGTACTTGTGACTATTCGGCTAACAAGGCAGTAACAATGTAAGTATTCGTAAAATGAATTGTGTTGACGAATGATAGCAGAATATAATACAATTTGGTACACTTCTCATATTTGGTTTTATGATTCAGTTACCCAGTAGTTAGAAATGTTAAACAGTTAAATTTGTATGGGAAACTTTATTGTATTAAGTAGTATCTAGGTATGTACCTCTATAAGTGTTAAGTTTTAACTTAATTATAATTACGTAATAAGTAATTGCTAAAAGATGTGATGAGACTGATGGCTACACTATCGTATTGGAATGTATCTGTAATGGTAGTAGTTAGTGCATTAATTAAATAAATAAATAAAAATCTCGCGGGTGACAGTGCCGACTGCAGATCGGCCAGAAACCAGGCAGCAATGCTCTTTGATAGAGCCAATTGCCACACACCGTACACACATTCAGCCTGCGTTCTATTACTGGGTATTTTTAATAATACCTATATAACATAACATCATAACATCACGCCTTTCATCCCCGAAGGGGTAGGTGCACACAGAAGTAACACCCACTTTTCACTATTTATGTTATGAGTCCCATGTAATAGGGGGTGAGCCTATAGCCTATATCTATATCTAAGATATAGGTAATATCTCAGAATCTAATCACAACTTACTCTTTGTCCCCAGGTGTTAATCCTAGAAAACAAAGGAGAGAGAGGACAACATTCACTCGTGCGCAGCTAGACGTGTTAGAAGCTTTATTTGGGAAGACAAGGTACCCTGACATCTTCATGAGGGAAGAGGTCGCGCTGAAGATTAATCTACCTGAGAGTAGAGTACAGGTAAGAAGTCTATTTTAATAATATTCTCTCTTCTGGCGCCTTTCCTAATTAGGCTACCTTTTTTTTTTGAGGGGGAAAATCATCGAATGACATCTCCCGCCCGGGTGAGGCGAGAGGGAGTGTCAGACTCTTACTAACTAAAAACCACCCCGTTCCTACTCCTGCACTTCGAGCCGGGCCTGGTTCTGGTCGGGCGGCGAGTCACCCATGCTCGCCGTCCGCAGGCGTGCTTACGGTGGTCGGAGATCGTCTCGCGATCCCCGACGCCCGGAGTGTCACTCGCGACGGCTGGGGTGTGAGGAGGTTCGTTCCTTCACGCGCTCCACCTCCTCCTTAACTAGCATTTCCTAACTAGGCTGTGTCGATTTGTTATGATTTAAAGAACAATCCACATGATTCCGATCACCTGGTGGTAAGCGATCAGCGTCACCTATGTATATTTGTTGCACCACAGGAGTTGGAAGTGGCCTTTTAAAAGTAATCTTCGTTCTCCTGGATTCTTGCTCTCTAATTAGGTTGGCTAGGGTCAACATGGAATAAAATTTAGTACATGTTGCTCGAGTGCTAAATGACAGTTTCACATAGACTAACAGAGATGCTTCAAGATGCTTTCAAATCGACTTTGGTCCAATTTTGATTCAGATACTTAACAGTATCCCAATGTTTTGAACACATGCATTCATATCTACACATATCTTCAAGCCATGCTCACCAAAAACTTACGCATAATCATAATCTAGTTAATACATTATAAAACAACCATCGCCCTTATCCAGCAAGCGGAGAAAATCCGTAGATTATTAAATTTCAATTAAGTCGAGATAGCGCATCTAATAGATGAATAATAATCCATCATAACGCGACTATGTGCCACCCAAAACGCTATTAAAAAATAAAGTTATTAAAATCTTCAACAGACCCACACCGGTTCAATACCAACGCCCGACTGATTTCTAATTCGTTCAAACGTCCAATTTATACCAACACGAATAGAGCATTAGCGCTACCAATCGAATTACGTTCTGATTTTGAAATTTGAAAATCGAATTATTCGATTGTTTTGCGTCGACGCTGTCTGAGTTGTTAAGTACTTATAAAGCTTTTAAGGAATCCGTTATAAACATGGCGGTAAAACGTTTTTTAAAAACGGAATGCATTTTTAACTGGCGTGTCAATTGCGAAAAGTTACAATGTGTTAAAAAATTTGAACATTATTCATTATAACGGTTTTCTACTAAAAGGAACTTAAGGGAGTAGTAAAATATAAGTTTTCTATAGACACTATTTTATTATATTTCCTTTATTCAGTATCTACCCATACTAATAATGATCTCAAAAAACCTTAAATTACCATCTTAATATCGTCGAACAAGACAACAAAATACAATGCTCTATTTTTTTTAAAAGTCTATTCGCGATTTAAAACCCCTACTAGAAGTTCTCGCCAATTAGTCGTTGCATAAATAGCAAAGCTTGTCCATTTGACGGTTGCGATCTGATAAAATAACTTCAAACACATTATAATTGGAACGTTTAGATGTCACTATCTGATCTGTGTAATGATGTTAGGGGACACAATCACTTTATCTTGTATTGTCAGGGTACAATTTAAAGGTTATGACTAGGATGGGATTTTTTGTATATAGAGGTAAATACCTATCGCTGTATTTTGATAATTTAATTTAATTGACGTCCAACAGTAGTATTTTGTAGCATGTTCGTAATATAAAACAATCAATTAATATATGACTTAGGTATACGCAAGCCTTGATCTTTCAGCCTTAAACTTTTTATAATTTTAAGAGTATTTGCATCTAAATACTTTCCATATCTTGCCATTGAATTCTTTTTTTCTTCCTTAAATATAATATTTACATTGTTAACATACCTTTGCCATAGTAATACGTTTTTTAATTGGAACAAGCCCTCCACAACCTCCCAAAACCGCTGCAACTCCTGTAAGCCAGGATCTACAGCAGATACAACCATGAAAACACCGAAATACTGAAGTCAGGGACATGAATAACTGTCTTGGTTCCGCAACGAAATACATAAATCACAAGATATTTAAGAGGAGAAAAAAAACGATAGTTTCCACTTCCCGCGGTGAATTTGTGCGATAGTTATATTATTTATTATTACTGTCGTTTAATCAACGGTACACAAGTACTATATACACAAGTTGACATACTTAATTGTGCCCTATTAATACATAGGCTTAACAATCACACCCCACAAAGTGCACCCGCCTACTAAAACTTGCCACACGTTTCTATAACATAATAATAAATTAAGAAGAATAATTAGTTAACCATCTGTCGAGTTACATTTAGATCTTTTTACAAAAAACAGCATCAAAATGAGGGTGAGGTAAGCTCAGTTGTTTATGGTAAAGCACGTAGCGACCTCTGGCGAAAACAATGAGTACCTTTCTTTGACGCTACTGTTATAAATAGTAGTTTCACCGTATTGAAAATAAATTGGATTGTGGTGAAATAACTACTTATTGCTATAATTTAAGAAATAACTCTTTGTGGTAGTCGAATCCAATTATGAAAGCCTATAATAGCCCGCGTACAATCTTTATAAGTTTATGACCTGATCGAGAAAAATTTAATGCTTTGTCTGTGCAATTGAAAACGCACTTATACCTACATTAACGCGTTACATACAACATGTCGAATTACAAACAATCACTGAAAATATACAATAAAGAAATGCACTACATAAAACCTAGGATTTGCTAAAATAACGCTTGAAAACTGAATTACAAACATCCAGTTTCACACAAAATAAATTGCAAGCGAAAGCCATAAATATTATAATACAAAAAGTAACCTAAAAAAAAATAATCAGCCCTACCATTTGCCTTTCGCCACATACTCACGTGTACGCGTAATAAATCACTTTATATAATCCGCTACGCAAACTGAACTAGAACGCGTCGAGTAATTGCTTCGAACGAATGCAATGAGCAAATAGTAGGAGCTTGTTACTGGTGGCTTGTAATTGTGATATGTTTAATATGTTTAGCGATATTAGGGTTGGCACTGTGTTTGTTTAGTTTGTTAAGTGATATTTTCATTACGTTTACAAAGAAAATGGATAGAAACCAAAGAGATTTCCAGCACTGGATATTCAAAAAAAATAATTTAAAATGAAATTACGAAATCTTGATTTTTGACTAACAAAGCTTCTTGTCAACAGGTTTGGTTTAAGAACCGAAGAGCAAAATGTCGACAACAGCTGCAGCAGCAGACGAACACACAGATTTCCAGTAAATCCACGTCCAGCTCGAAGTCATCAGTAGCCAACAGCAGCATTAAGACTTCCACAAGCTCCACAAAGATAACCACTTCCAAATCCCTTACCAGCTCCTCAAACGTAGCTACTACACAGAATTCTAGTATCACCACATCTTCTCCCAACCTTCCTATAACTCCTACGACTTCTGTCAGTCCCCCTATAAACGTTATCTGCAAGAAGGAGTCAGCAGGATCGAACTATGAAAGTTCACCGCTGAACAAAAATAATAGTTTAACTTCTTTATCCCACTACAATTCCAATGAGCTGAGAATAAGTGGTGGCAAGGAATCTTCCCCTTCGGAACCTGTGTCCAACATCCACGGTTATGGAGTCACTCCTAAGCAGGAATTGTACAGCAGTCCGAAGAGATTGGACTACTCCAGCAAGTTGGACTACACAGAAAAGTTCGGGAGTAATTTGGTAAAAGACCAGTATAGCTCCCGATTGACGGGTAATCTTACTCCTTTGGGATCCAATTCCTCAATCATGACCACGCCGTCTCCTCCTATTACTCCTCAGAGTATAAACGGACCAGGGAACGTGTACCACCCCGATAGTTACAACAGCTTCCACTGGCCGGGCAGTTCCGACTACATCAGGAGTTATTCGACGTCACATCATCACCAAGGCTACGGGCAGAGCGCGTACAATTCGCCGTATTATCCTAGTCAGGTGAGCAACGAGTTTAATTATTTTTAACTGTACCTAAATTCATAGATGAAGTCCTTAAAGCTTTCAAATAGGTATGTAGTTCAAATGTAATGTTCAGTATGGAATAAACTTAACGGACTAGGTGTAACTTAGCATTACTGCCTAAACGTGTTTCATCAAAACGATTGCAAAATAATTTAAAGTTTAACTATTAGTGAAAGAAATATTAATAAGTAGATGTAAATGGCATAAAACAACCATAAAAATGTCAAATAATGCTGAACAGGTAACAAACTTAGTATACGCTCTGCCAATTACAACATTATTGCTTTTTACAATTCTGCCAGTAGTTATAACGATAAATCAGTAGTACATAACGACACAATATTATGAGTATGACATAGACATATTAGTTTTTTGATTCACAAATTCATGTGATTAAAAACAACCGCCGCTTAACCGTAATGCGACCGGGGCGTGATAAATACTATTCCAGATTTATAAAGTTAAACAACTATTTGTTAAAAGTTCGATAAATAAATAACTCACTCTTAAAGTAGACTGGTATTTACGATCATCATTGAAACAGTGTCGTTAGAAGAATAATAAAAATTCCCTCTGGCTACATACCGCTTTAAAGGTACTTTCATTGAATCAAAATAAAATCGCAGTGTCCGACGGCTAGTTTTAAATAAATTGTTTTACAATTCTAAACTCAAGCAATAGTTTTTCGTACGTTTTATGTTTTCATTAACGATTTCGTGTCATAGGTATTTTGATGAATAATTAAAATAGAACAAAAACTGCCATTTTAAATTCGTTTTTAGAATACTTAAAGGTTTTTTTATTTAATCTGTCAAATTATCAATAAAATGTTTAATTAAATACAAAAAAAGCTAATCGAATGTATAATATACGAAGATATATTATATTATTATAGTTTAAGTTACTCGTTTGTCCATTTTTGGGCAAAAATTCTAACCTAAATCGTCTTTACAGATGGAATACTTCAACGGTGCTTCGGTGAACCAATCGCACGGCAGTCACCATGGTCACAACCTGACTGCCAATGGCAACCAGCTGTACAACCAAGTATCCTTCGGCAACCCATCTCCTCCAGGGGCCTGGGCATCACACCACAACATCCTGTCTTCAGGCCCAGAATCACCAGAAAACCAATCTCAAAACTCTCCACATTTGAGCATGCTACAAGCCTCGCAAATAACGAACTTTTCAAATTCGGGGAACAGTTATTTCGCGCCAGAAAAGTACGGTATCAATATGGTTTAGTACGTCTAGTCCTTTATTTCGTAGTTGTACATATGTCTGTATAGTGGGTGTGCGAGGACGATTCAAAAGTTGTTTGTATGTTTTTGGAACTCTATGCTTTTTTGACACCTGTCAGTTGCGTTTAGTTATCGAAAGATGCTAAGATTCGCTACAACTTTTCTATCGTATTTTTCCCTATTTTCATTTTTTATTTATACTTAAGTGTTCTTTATTTGCTTTAACTTTAATAAAATATGAAAGTTTATAAAAATACGATGTAAGTACATATCATTCGACATGCTGCTATACAAAACATACAAATTGATTTTCAATCGTCCTTATTTACTTCAAGTGTAGGAAAGCGTTCTTATATATTGTAAATGGTTATTTTTAACAAGACTTGTTATCATATTTAGATACTAAAAGTTATTTATTATCATAAATTACTACAATATGACTTCAAGTCCTGTTTAAACTAAAATTTACAAAATACAATTAATTCATTTTACATCAAACGCTACTATGAAACGATTTTCAACGAAATCTTTGTCGAGAGGCCTAATTTTCTAAACGAAGGAAGTACTATTGTATAGTTAATCTATTATTATTTCTTATAAATAAACTTCGAAAAGAACAAAGGACAATTTCCAAAAATATTTAGGGTGTTCAAATGTGGAAAAATATCTTGAAATTGTATAAAGATTATTTTGTTTTGAATTGGCTTCCCCGCGCCCGTCTAAAAACACCTGAAATCATATCAGATTATTATATTTAAAAAAGAGTTACTTAGGATAAAATTTAGTGAGGGAATTCGCTAAATTAACGAAATAATTAAACGTTACTTGTATTAAGACGGAAAAGGGCAAACATCAGCGATTTTTATTACCTACACATCTAAAGTCAACAAACTTCTATGTTTGAATTCACCAATTTATTAAATAAAAAAGAATATTGTTTTGCTTATGAAGTGTCAAAATTGATTTTATTATTTTAAATATCGAAGTACTCTAATTTCCCAAATATGCTTTAATAGATTTTCAACCGTGATTACTTCGTTGTAAAGTTGTAAATCTTTTAACATTATTGGGATAGCTTGATGTGCTTTTGTCTGTACATAAGGTTTTTCTTCAAAACTGATGATGTGTTTGAATCTAAGTTTTTTAATATAAGTAACGTTACATAGTTCTATTGTACATAAAGTATATGTTAAGAATTTTATTTTGTATATGTGTGTGCTACGAATGTATATGTGGGTTATTATTGTCTAGTTCTAAGTGATTGTATTTTTTTTTGTAATTTTTAGACCAGTGACAACCCTGCCATAACTTGTACGAAATAATTTTAAATTCGTAAAACAATGAAATTTTAGGGTAATTTCGTAGCCATCTTCGTTTCAGGGATTAAAATATTATTGAACCGTAAATTTTATTTCATGAAATTTTAACTTATTTAACATATTTTTGTTTCATTTTTTATTAATTGACATTTAATTTGTATGTTTAAAAAAGAGACCTGATCGAAGGTGGCTACTAAACGTAATTGGCGCCCATGACAGTAGCACATTGCCGCCAAAATGGCGGATTAAAAACAAATAAAAATCTCTTTGACTCGTAATCGGGTTTTTGAGTCCGATAATATCAGATCAGAGTACTATAATGAGATTATTAGTTATTTATATTGTGTTATGATTAAAACGGGAATATTTTGAGCGGGGAATATGGGCCTAATGTCTACATTAGTTATTGAACCGCGATTGGGGGTTACTTGAACATCGGTATTACTTTTATTTGTAAATACTTTCACCAACTTGTGTAAAGATTAACTTTCCTTTTTGAAGGTAAGGTAAATTTCGTAGAGGGGCATAAAGAACTATAGCCCTAACTTCTGAACGCATCTATTTGTTACCTAAACAAAATGGCGAGTAGATCATAGAGTATTTTAATTTTTTTTTATATATTTTTTAAACGCCAGAATAAATACTTTATTTAATATTTTTTTCTTTCAAGAATAGTATAATTTTATTATATTTTTATAACGATCGATGTTTGAGGGATACCAGTGTCGAAAACAAATTTCCCAATTTCGTAGTTTTTAATGTAATGAAATTGTAATTTATAGTAAATATTAAGCTTGGAAATAGCTAAATAGTTAAGTACATTACTTGTACGATTCTATCAAGAGTCAGTGTATTTTTTTTAAGTTAAGTTGTATTAATTACTGATAGCTATTGAAATATTGAATCCGAATATATGCATATAAAATACATTTTTCGTGTTTCATTTTGTGTTTTGCCTGATGATATTGTGAAGCTTAATTGTAAATAGTTACTAAATAAATAAAAAGCACCTACAATAGTTGTTTCCCTACTAAAAAATACGGTACAACGTGATCTATCATGTAATACATGCCGGCATTCTGTTGTAAGTATATTCATTTCATGTGGAAATACTTACCTCATGTGGAACAAAGGAAGACCTTTTCTACGTAAACCAGAAAATTAGGTTAAATTAGGTTAGATATGTTAAATAAAATAGACAGATCTGTTGGTGTCATAAAAGCCAACTTAGGGAGGATATTTTTCGGGGATCAAACAGCAGTGTCCTCTGAAAAACTTGAACCGTTTATGATGAAGCCATAAACGAATGTACCTACACAGGGCCGTCTTAGACTACGCTTAGGCCCCTGGCCCCTGTGCCACACAACAATTCGGGGCTTTTCTGTCGAAAACATTATTTTTTTTAACGTTGCCTCACACTATGATTTTCTCCCGTGGCGTCGTAGGTCCATTTATAATCAAACAAGTTCACATACACATGACACCCAAACCCGAAACAATAATTTGTCGCAAAGAAGCTCCGAAATTGCGAAGCAGCCGGTTGCCGCACAACGTGTGCGGTTCTGTGTTCATCATAGAAATTGTCGATCCTTCGGGGCTCCAGAGGATGGGGGCCCTGGGCACGGGCACCCGGGCCCTTATGGTAAAGACGGTACTGAATGTATCCTCTTATGAAAAACATGGAGGTCAGCAGCGTATTGCGTGACAATACTATTATTGTTGTTGACTTCCGTGCCTAACGACATTGTAGTACCTACTAAGATAATTTATACAACTTTTTAACAGTACCTAAAATCTTAACAAATCTTAAAGACACCAATAAACTTAAACTAACTACACACAACTTCTTAAAACCAACCTTAGTAGTTATTATATATATAATATTGTTATAGGATTATTCACAATTACATATTATACGCGATTTTATGTGTTGATAAATAAAAATGCTGTGTTTACTACGACATTTCTTTATTACAAGATACCCATTTGCCTACTACTGCAGACTGCTATCTAAGTTTTATGCCAATCTAATAATCATAAAGTTAAATATTATACTCATTTCATGTACTAAGACAGCTGCTGTAAATGAAAAAGGAAAAGTTTTTGATCCAAAATCTAATACGTTTTTTTATTTCGTGATACGGACGCAAAAGTCCGAATGGTCGAGTAAATGACTGATGTGATGTTGGGTTTTTCCAATTTAAAAATAACCATATATATAAATTGATCATGTGGAAAATATAAATAAAAAAACATGAATGCTCACCGAAAATGTAGACGCAGGTGTATATAATTCTACTAAGTTTGTGTGTTTGTTTGTTCGTTTATTAGATACTCCTTCACCTCAAAACGGCTTAAGGGATTTTTTTAAGGCGGGAAAATCATCGAATGACTGCTCCCGCCTGGGTGAGGCGAAAGGGAGTGTCAGACTCTAATAACTGTCTAAAAATCACCCTGTTCCTTCTCGTGCACGTCGAGCCCGAGCCCCGGTAACCCATTAGGTTCTCCGCGACACGGCTTAAGGGATAGAAATGAAATTTGAAAGAGGGGTAGATTATGGTCTGGAATAGCATATATTTTTTTTTTATTTTAAAAGACTTCATGCACACACTACAAGGTGGGCTTAATGCCTAGGGCATTCTCCTCCAGCCAGACCTTAGGGTGATGCAGAGACAAAAACAATGGTTGATGCAAGAAGCAAGCGTATTTAAAACTCAACAGAAATACATAGAAAAACGGATAGTATAGACTTACATACAATAAATCCCTATATAAACTTACATGTATATGTCATAACAATAAACTTACACAATTATATTACATATACTACTTAGACGTAACATAATTATACATAGTATATTGATAGTTACGATTCTGCCAGCCTCCTCAAAAGTAGCTCCCGCACCTTCCGCTTGAATGACAAACGACTGGGCACCATCCTGATATCGGGAGGGAGCGCATTCCACAGAAGAATAGACTGAACAAAAAGGGAGGAATGAAGAAATTTAGTACGATGTGTTGGACATTGGAGGAGGCGATTATTAGAAGAGCGAAGATATTTGCTGTGGTTTGCGCATGTATATTGGAAGTGTAAGGACAGATAATGAGGCGAATGAGGCGAGTCAAGAACAGAGAAAAGAGTGGTTAGCGCCCTTAGTTCCCTGCGCTGTCGTATGGGCAACCACTTTAATTGCAATCGGTATGCAGAAACATGATCATATTTACGCAGGTTGAAAACGAATCGAATGCAGTTATTCAGAAGTCGGTCAAGTTTATTGAGGAGATCTGTATTCAGGTCATAATAATACACATCAGCATAATCTATAATAGGGAACAACAGGGCCTGCACCAGCATTGCCTTGGTGTCGGACGGAAGCAAGTTTTTAACGCGATAAAGAGCCCGCAGCGATCCAGTCACCTTTTTGCTTACACTAATGACTTGTGCATGCCAGTTAAGATTGCTGTCAATATGTAAACCGAGGTCCTTGACGTCACTAGTAAACGGAAAGATCGCACCGTCGTAAAGGACAGCGGGTAGAGATGCAACGTCAACCTTACTCAGAGAACGAGAACTTCCTATCACAATCGCCTGACACTTCTTGGGGTATACCGCAATGCCGAACCTCACCGACCAATTATTAATAGCGGATAAGTCGTTGTTAATTTTTGAGATGGCATCCGGCAATCTGTCATAGCTGGTCTGACAGTAAAGCTGCAAGTCATCCGCATATAGATGGTACGCACACCGAAGCTCGGAAGTGATGAGATTAATAAAGATGGAAAATAAGAGAGGTGACAGTATACCGCCTTGAGGAACGCCAGCCTTTAATTCGCGCCAGTTAGATCAATTATCACCGTGCTTGACCGCCTGCTGACGCTCCCGAAGATAAGAAGAGAACCACTCCAGTGACTCGCCAGAGACCATAAGATGGGATAGGATAGATAGGTAGATACATATAGGCCACGGCCAGGCCTTTTGATACCAACGGGAACGTAGGAGAAGCCGTTGGCAGAAACTAGTTATACAATGCAATACCCACTTGACACCAGATATTTATTTTACAAGTATTATGTAATTCCAGATTCTGGGCTATAAGATACCTACCTACGGATTTTTTTCTAAAAAACCAACAAAACCCCCCCAATTTTACCCCGTTGCTATGGGGGTCGCACTGACACCTACTTTACGAGTTCGCAGTAAATAATTATAATATGAACTGCGTTTAAAAAAACCAACTATAACTCCCTCTTTTTTGGAAGTCGCTTAAATAATATCTATACCTCGCTAAACTCTCCTCAGTGTAACACTTTTCTAAAAAAATACATCATAATCACTTCATTCAATCGCTAGATAATTGCAACAAACAGACAAATACCTACGTACGTACAGGTCTAACTAAGAACCTCGTTCTTCTTCTGAAGTCGGTTAAATATCACAGCTAATTCTCAAATATATTCTTAGAAAACGAATTAGCTACAAAATGAATCTAATAAAATTATTCAGAGCCTTGTTCAAACGCAGTGGCGACTCGTTACTAGTAGCAAGTAACTCGAGCCGAGTTCGACGACTGAAGCCCTCAGCTCGGACGTCCTACAAGCTACTGCCGAGGACTCACGTGACCTGGCCACGACACGAGGACGATACGACTCGTCTATAATAGGGTAGATGACTAATTTTTATTTCCACGTCTGTTTGGTAGATGATTTTAAATCATTAGACATGTATTTTTTATTTTCTTACAGAAACAAATACTTTCGACGATTTATTATAATAATAATTTTAATAATAATTTATTTCATCAACTATTATATACATATCAACAAAATATTAGGAAAAAACCTGTTAAGCAAGAAAATGCTTGTGGTAGGCGATCCTACTATACCAAAGACATCAGCCAAACATAAGTTTATAAAAATAAATAAAAAGAAAGAAATTTAGAATTAAACAAATTATAAACTGAAAATTAAAGGGAATAAGTAATGTGAAATTAGAATACATTAGTTCGCACACTGAGTGTATGTAATGTATGAAGGAATGTGTGTTGTTATGTTATGTTATGAATGTTTAATCTGTGTATTAGTGTTGTGCTCTTGTGTCTGTGAATGTATGTATAATGTTGTTTAGTTTCTTTTTATCTATGTGAACGTACACAGGACGGATTCAACTTCATCGTAATTCTTATTGGTCAGCCATTGAAGTAATGCTTTTTTACATTTTTGTGAATTCATAGAATATATGTTAATTTCTTTATTTAATATGTTATATATATGGGATGATTGTTTGGTGTACTGTCTCGTAGCAAATGCAGTTTTCACTGGGAGTTCTGGAGCGACATTATTTATTCTCCTTGTTTTTGTTCTTCTAGGGTAAAAAGGAAGGGATTTATGTTTTTTCAAGGCGATTTGCAGTATGTATAGCTTCCGGACAGACAGAAGATCAGACGTTAAGTAAAGGCTTTCGGTTGAGAATCTCATTGGTTTGCAGTATATGACTTTCAGAAGTGCTCTCTGTACTCTTTCCAATTCTAAAAACTTTGTTTTGGTTGCGCCACCCCAAATTGGCAAACAGTACATTATTACCGACTGGCCCAAGGATATATAAATCTGTCTAATAAGCTCTTTCGTGGCCACGTAGCGGAGTGATTTGAAAGTCCATATCAGTTTCCTTACCCTACTCATTATGAGTTCTATATGCAAGTGCCAAGACAGTCTTTGGTCGATTATAATACCAAGGTATTTAGTATGATTGACTTTGGTAATTTTAAGACAATGACAATTGTTATTGGTAGTATCTGAACACGTATGGATTCTAATCTGAAAACCATGTGATGGCTGGGAACGACTTGACAAAGAGAAACAGATGTAATTAGTCTTTGATATATTTAAAGTTAAAAGGTTCATCTCAAGCCAGGAAGCTATCTCAGACAAACCACACTCGGCAATTCGGCCAACGCCGTCCCATGATTGTCCAGAGAAAATAATTGCTGTGTCGTCAGCGTAGGTGAATATATGAGCGTCTTTTATTACGTTTGACATATTACATAAATTATTTATATATATAAGGAACAGCGTTGGCCCCAACACACTGCCCTGCCCCACTCCATAATTTATTGATTTGAGATATCGCGTGACGTCACTTCTAGGGACGTTTTATGCGTAGAAATGACGTTTTACCTCCCACTCCTAAACTTTAATTCGTTTTATCTGAGTATTATCTATTGGTACTTCTTATAATAAAATCGTAGTAAAGTCAAAACTGTACACAGAATATTTTTTAAAAGACTACTTGGGACATGGCATAGAAGAAGATATTCAATGTAGGTAGGATATATATTTTTTAAGGGGGGGGAAATACTCGAATGAGTGCTCCTGCCTGGGTGAGGCGGGAGAGAATATCAGATTATTACTGACTAAAAATCACCCCGTTCCTTCTCCTGCGCTTCGAGCCGGAGCCCCGGTAACCCGTTAGGTTCTCCGCGACTCCGAATAGCATCAGCCCTATTGAGCCCCATCCGTGGTGGTCTGATAGCTCTTTGATGCGCGCGCGGAATGTAAGTAGGATATAAGGTTGAAATTTCATTACAATGTACCCAAAAATACTAAATACTTAGTAAGTGAAAAGTAGCATAACATAACATCACGCCTTTTATCCCCGAAGGGATAGGCAGAGGTGCACACAGAAGTAACACCCACTTTTCACTATTTATGTACCTCTAATGAGTCCCATGTAATAGGGGGTGAGCCTATTGCCATATACCGGGCACATTTCCAGACTCCGTGCTACTACTAAGATTTTTTTTAAAACTCATTAGTACTTCGCCCGACCTGGGAATCGAATCCGAGACCTTGCCCGGCAGTCGCACTTGCGACTACTCGGCCAACGAGGCAGTACAGCAGTCATAAATGAAAAATCAGTGTTTAAAATTCATTCTGATTATGTTTTTTTGGAAAAACAGGTGTAGTGTACACGATAGATAAGCAGAAGTCCGGCGAGTGAACTCAATTCAACGATTAACAATGATAAAGATAATCCATATTAATAGTACTCACCTATAAATGCAAAAGTGTGTGTTTTTGTTTGTTTGTCTGTCTTTATGGGAAAACGGAGCAACAAACTGACCTGATTTTTAAATGGAGATGGTTAAAGAAATATAGAGAGTGGCATAGGCTATAAAATATCTCGCCACAATCCTAATGAGAGCCGGTGAAACTGTGCAGGGGATCCCAGTTTATATTTATACCAATACATTCATGTTTTTACCCGAAAGTTACCCAAATTTACTTATAGCTGGATTTTTAAACCAACAGATTTTTCTTAACTATGGAATTAAATTGACATTGACAGTTTTTATATTTACCTTAATCCAAAAAATATATTTCGACTGTTTAATACAATACAATATGAAAAAAGAATTACACTTTCATTAATTGATTTTATGACCAACTTAATTTTAGTAGACTGCCTTGTTGACCGAGTGGTCGCAAGTGAGAATGCCGGGCAAGGGGTAGGCAGAGGTGCACATTATGCCAATGTACAATGTAACACCCACTTTTCACTATTTATGTTATGAGTCCCGTGTATTATGGGTGAGCCTATTGCCATATACCGGGCACATTTCCAGACTCCGTGCTACTACTGAGATTTTTTCGAAAACCCAGTAATAAGTCCTTAGCCCGACGCGGAAATCGAATTCGAGACCCCTTGCCCGGTAATCGCACTTGCAACCACTCGGCCAAAGAGGCAGTCGATGAAAAGACTCAATTATGTTCCACTTAAAAATAATAAATTGAAACTTGTTCAGCTATAACAAAGCTCATAGCATAACAAAATAAACCTAATTTTAGACACAACAATCCTTTTTATAGGAAAAATTGAAAATGTAGTCTAAACATCGAAAATCCGGACAAAATACGCCCATCACTTATTCTAGCTAACTGAATAGTACGGATAGTCTGATGGTAGACGGATAAAACTCTCATCCGTCACCGTTTGCTTATCCGGGTGGAGATTAGGAACACGATTGGACGGGCATACGGTTCGACTAATTGATCCGGAAGGTTTCGACCCGATACGTCTGAATCGATTGGTGTAGTTTCCTAGGTATCTTCTATTAAGACTACGTTTATTGACTTGATGTAGACCAGGGCTGTCCAAACAAAGGCCCGGGGGCTGCATGTAGCCCGCGGCTTGTTTTCATGTGGCCTGTGACACACATTTCAATCTCAACATCTTCATCTTATGGGCAACAACAATATGCTAGCTAAGGAGGAGGCGGGACGCGTGAGGCAGCGAAGCGCTGCCTCCTCGCAACCCAGCCATCGCGAAGGACACACCGGGCGTCGGGGATCGCGGGACGATCTCCGGCCACCGCAAGCGCGGGCCTGCGGACGGCGAGCATGGGTGGCTCCCCGTCCGACCAGAAACAGACTCGAGCGTACGGCGCGTCGTGTACCGCGCGCGCCTCAAAGAGCCATCAGACCACCACAGATGGGGCCCAATAGGGCCGATGCCGATTCGGAGTCGCGGAGAACCTAACGGGAAACCGGGGCTCCGGCTCGACGTGCAGGAGAAGGAACGGGGTGGTTTTTAGTCAGTAAGAGTCTGACACTCCCTCCCGCCTCACCCAGGCGGGAGCAGTCATACGCTGATTTTCCACCCTTAAAAAAAAAAACATGGGCAACAACAATGATACAATTCAGTGTAACTATGATTTGTATACAAATTTTGTCTGTGAATAAAGAATACAATGTTAAAAGTTATTATCGGTACAACTAAATATATTTTTCTGGTACTACAGCTTTTGTAAAAATTTAATTAGCCCGTGAGGGTATATGTATATGTAGTTTGGACAACCCTGATGTAGACAATATTGTCTTTGTAACGCTACTTAGATATTATAATCACTATTAAGGTGAATATGTTAGATACGATTTACTGAGACTATTACATAGGACTTATAACACAAATAGTGAAAAGTCGATGTTATATTGTACAATGGCATTTAGTGCTGTAGGTTCTAAGTCTACCCCTTCGGGGTAAAAGGCGTGGTGTTCAGTTATGATTTAATGACATTTTTTGGACAGAAAACAAGCAGACGGATTAACTGATGGTAAACAATCGGTGCTACCCATGGACGTCTTTAACATAAGATATCCCAAGCATACCTTATTGGACTAAAAAGACAATGGTGTTATGATAGACAATTGGGATGATGACAGGGTATGAAGCATAAAATTCTAATTAGTCCATTTTTATGTTGTCGAATAATAAAACAATACTAAGATAAAACGAATCGAGGTTTAGGAGTAGGGGCTAAAACATCATTTCTACGTATAAAATGTACATAAATGTGATGACAGAGTGGGCATGATATTTCAGTACAACTTAAAATTTAGTAGCCTTTCAGTATTCGGGCAGTATAGGTACCTACATCTAGCACAAGATATATTTATATCAAAATTTCACGTATTTTATTCCACGAATTGATAGACAGAGGTGTAGTAAGAATGTAAATCCCTAACTGGAGGACGTAAGAACTTATAAAAATCTCAACATACGAAAATAAATGATTCTTTTATACAAACTCCTAATCCCCAAAGGGCCAGTAACGCACTTGTAACGCCTCTGGTGTTCCAGGTGTCCATGGGCGACGCCGATTGCTTATCATCAGGTGATTCGTCTGCTCGTTTACCGGCTTATGCCATAAAAAAACTATGTTTCAAAAACCATGTTAACCTCCTCTTTTATTGAACTCGGCTAATTAATATACTGAACCTTCTTATAAGTGTACCTAACATTTTTCTGAACGCATCAAAATCGGTTCAGCCAATCGCGAGATACTCGCGCACATACATTCAGGTACTTACACATACAGATTAAACTGAAAACACCTTTTTTCAAATCGACAAAATACGTCTAAGATATTTTTTGTAGAAGACCCTAAAGAAAGCGCAATTCATAGGCATACAACATATTGGTTTCGGCTTTGAAATTCTGAACAATTAATTGTGTTACATCTATAGGTACCAAACACTGAAATACTTTTAAGAGAAATCCCAGTCATCTCAATTAAGAATGGCTCCACTTTACCCGAAAATACGAACAGCTTTAACGTCCAACTTTCATCATGACTGTTTAGTCCCCAAAAATGTCTGCAAAGAAGAACCTAATCCGTTTTTTAATAAACCCCCAAGTGATTTTCAAAGACACAAAACTATCACACAAAAAATGGCGGCGCAATGTCAAAATTGCTCCGAAACTGTGGACTTCTTTAAAATTAGCTGTTTAGACGGGTCTCGTTGAATTGTGCGACACACATAGCTATACGTTACAAACGCAAACTTTACTTGTACCCACGTAGATATTCCCTGGAAAATGTATTTTTATTTTAATGTGGCAACCCCGGTCGGGTAACCTACCAAAACGCTACACACAAAATTCTACCGTACACTCCGTCGTTTAAATCTCACAATTGAATGGACTAGAAAGGAGTTAGCACGTTTGAAATAAGAACGCCCCGCTTCGAGCGTACGCAGTAATGTTTGCAGCTGTATATAGTAATGTATTTCGCTCTCGTTCTCTCTCGTGGGTTTGTGGTATAGTGCTGTCTCAGGCGGGTGCGGAGTTAAGCCGCTTATCGAGTGCCCGCACGCCGCGCCCCTCCACCCGGCTGCTGCGCGTAACATGTCGCATTCTGCAATTTGTTTGCCTTTAATATTTTTATTTTTTATTTCCATTTTAAATAGCTAGTGGTAAAAGATGGTTGTATAATTTTTATTGTCGCTATAATCATTAGTGGATTGTGTAAAATTGTGTTTAGAGTTTTTAGTAGATTATTTTAATTTGTTTGTGAGTTAGAAAGCACACATAATTATGAATTTCATATTATGCCTAGGTCATCACTACAGCATTTGAAAAAGCTTTGAGAATTCTGAATTTGAATATCACAAGCCAAACAGTAATTCTCGAAAATCACTTCATCTTCATTAAGTTGTGACTACGCTTGCCGTTGGTCTGATGATAAACTTACGATCACCGTAGCTTAAATACACCTGCAAGACCAAAGGCATCACGAGTGTGTCATCACCATGTTGAAGTTTTTTGATTATTTTTTTGTAAACCAATACTTGTTGTTGTTAAGAGGGCCAACTAATCACTAGTTAGGAGATACTGGACGTGATTCGAAATTACATACTTTGTTATCATAATTGAATAATATTTGGGGTATTTGAACATGACTGCCTCGTTGGCTGAGTGATCGCAAGTGCGACTGCCGGGCAAGGAGTCTCGGGTTCGATTCCCGAGTCGGGTAAAGTATTACTGGGTTTTAAAAAAATCCTCAGTAGTAGCACGGAGTCTGGAAATGTTGCATGGGACTATTACATGGGACTCATAACATAAATACTGAAAAGTGGGTGTTACTTCTGTGTGCACCTCTGCCAACCCCTTCGGGGAAAAAAGGCGTAATGTTATGATGTTATTGAACATGATTATGCCAACAGACACACAGACACATATTCTCTTGAATATAGCAAAAAATTGGACTCCGAACTTCTTCTGAGAAACTTTTAAAAATCAGAGCGATGACAATACTCTCTTCGACCCGTGAATTAAAACTGAGACTCAGCAATCACACTTGCAACACAGTATATAAATAACTAACAAAAGAAAACAACAAAACAAAAATAAAAAGTCTTCACAGCAGCGCCTTTAACAAAAGGTTGCAGAATAACACTCCAAGCTATATATTACAAGAAGCGCGTCCAAGCGCACTCTCGCTCCGTCTCCTATATAAATATACATACATACGTACTTATATAAGCACAATCGATCAACGATGAATTTCAAACCAAAACCAATATCATACATTCGCATTCTTTTCGGGACTGTTTGGTCCAGTTCCTAGGATATTATCACGCATTTTATTCTAAGTTCTGTGTACCTAGAATAAGATATATTTTTAGTTATAAGTTCTTACCTGATCAGAGGTATATTTCTTTAAAGTTACACTTTTGTTATTCATAAAAAAACTGGGTCCAGGCTCAGTTGAACTTATAAAAAAGATTTCTTGAATTCTACTTGGTTCGATCTAAATTTCATTTACTAATTTCCACTGTTCGAGGTCCACTTCACCCCAGACAAGCCCACAACTTAATAATTCATAAAAATATAAATATAAAACATGTAATTTCTTGAACGATTACTTAAATAAGAAAAAGAATTCAACCACCTACTGGACTTTAAATTAAAATGATCGTCATCTATTTCAGTTAAAGTTCTTTTTTGTAATTACCTTTTTTAATTCATAATAGGGCTATTCTCAACTAATTGTAATAAACAAACGTCACAATAAATCGGTCAAACACCGGTCAATGTGTAGCTATGTATTTAATCTGTGTTCTGAGCCGTATTACCAGCGCGCAATATGCTTGCATTATACCTCTGTACTCTGTAGTTAAATGTTTATGGGAATATTGTTCACAGAATGCGTGATACGGGGACCTGTAGCCATCACTTAACATTGTAGACAGTTGAATGTTGAATGTATATGCTATTTTTCGCCACTTCATGCTAGTATGTAGTTTTGGTCTATTGCCGTACATTAGGTACGAGTTTCGAAAGTCGATCATTCTAAAAGTAGATGGTTGATGACAGAAGCATCAAAACTCTTTGCTAACAAACAAATAGTTCACGTTTTAAAGATCGAATTAGTACCTATTATATTAATATGTACCATCGATTTCGAAATAAAAAAAACTGTTACACAAACTTGAAAAACAACCCCATTTTACATGAAACAAAAATTTAATATCGTGAAACCAACCGAAAAAGCTTAATATGAATTGTTAAACCAGAGGTATAGGACAAAAGGCTGAACAAGGCAGAATGAGTAGGTGTCATGGCGCGTGTTTTATAAACGACGGCACGGCGCCACTCGGCCACTCTATGGCAATTCAAACAAATGGGCTATTCACCGATATTTCGCAATTCATGCGACCGGTCGTATTGTCTATGGTTGCCACTTGACACGAAGTAGAGTTAATTAAAGTTTTTGACAACTGTGTCGTTTTGTTTGTTGTGTGATATTTGTGTAGTTGGAGTTGCGTATCCATTTCAAGGGCCAATATAATCCGGAATTACTGACTTCATTATCCACAAATAGAAAACAGACATAGCTACGAAATGCGGGATGGTTTTGATCATGCAATTCTAACCCTTGTCCCAAGATACAATAAGGATGTCATTAACATTTTCCTTTACGATTTCTCCCTGTTACTCCTTCTACCAATTTTCAATGAATCTCTAACACCTGAGTCATAGTTTTCTCACTTTCCTCAAAACATATTACAAATACCTAATACATTGTTTACCTATCTATTATGTAGCTTCATGAACAATCTAATGTAACTAAGTGTGAGTAAGAAACAAAATTGCGCACATAGAATACTAATAACATTACAAAATACGCCTTCAACTTCAAGTAATAAGGTAGAAATTCGCACTTGAAAAGAATAAATACACAGTTGACTGTACTCTTGAATCACGTAGGCAGTATAATCGAATTATTACGAACTTGAAAGGTCGAGGTTTCTTTGTAAATAATATTAAAGGTCACTTCGTTTTGAAAATCGTGACATGAATGACAAATGCATTATACACGCCTTGTTCGTCTTGTCTTTGTTTGTTTAGATGAGTAATGTAATGCAAGTTTGCCTGTCTTGTTGGGATGATGGTCAAAATACAGTGGTGTTACGCAATGTAGTAGATTTATTGTTTTTTTTAACAATTTTTGCCCCACACTATGATTTTCTCCTGTGTCGTGGACGTGTGTTCACAAACATACAAGTTCACATACATGTGACACCTGGCCCCGGAATAACAGTCTGTGAAACACACAGAGTTGTTCCGTGCGGGAATCGAACACGCGACACGTTGCGCGGCAGCCAGTTGCCCAACCACCGCGCCAATCGTGCAGTGCAGTTTTCGTTACTGAAAGTTTTGATTCTTAGTGTTTGACAGTAAATGTAAGCTAAAAGAGAATGAGAAGTGTGACGTGATGCTGTTTCCTTTCGTTTGGTTCTAACAAAAACATCTTATAATTATTGTGATAGCGCTTTTCTCGGAACTTTCTGTCTTGCACAGCTAAACTGTACGAGTAGAATGATTTGTTGTCGGCGGTATGACTCTTTTGGTGTTGCGGGTGTCCATGGGTGAGGCTGATCACTTACCACCAGGTGATCCGTCTGCTTGTTTGCCTCCTATTTCATAAAAAATAGTGGTTTCTTCAAATTTATTATCGTTTCATGTTATAGTTGCTTTTGTAAAGAATTCACCACTTGTCAATTAACAACTGCATAATCTAAGAATCTCGATGCAAAGACAAGCCCACCCAACTATCACATTACAAAGTAAATCGCCAATACGAAACTCATAAGCGTCAGATGTATTAGGAAAATGAATAATAAATCCGTACCACAGACAATAGAGGTATTAGGCGCATAGACAAGAATCGCTATTTACATGGGGTGGGGTGATTCGGTAACACAATCCGTACGCACGTCAACTCTATTATTTATGGATTCTTTAACATGTAAGGACTGGGGTAGTTTGGTGCGGGGGTGCCATCAATCGGACATTTGGCGCAAGGAAGTGTTTCTTCTGCATCGGTGACCATAGAGAGGGATTTAAGCTTTTTTCCTCTCGATATTACAAGCGAAATTGTTTTTGGGGTTGCAGTTTTGAGTGTTGAATAATTATTTGTTGTAGTACTTTTTGGTTTATTGCAACCGCGAATGGGTAGGGTGATTAGACAATCTTTAATGGGTTGTTAAATGCACCTGTTCTAAGACACATGTGTGTACTTCTGTAGATTTACTATAGTAATGATAATTATTTGGATATTCATAATACACGCTGGTAAGGACGTTGAAAAAAGGCGGGCGGCATAATATTACTTCGAATCGATTGAAGCACCAAAATGTCAATGGGTTATTTATGTGTGCGTGTGTAATGGGTTACCACGTTACCAGACTTGGCAAATGACAAATGTCCTTCATGTCAATATGTTTATGTTCTGCGGGTAGAACTCTATAGGAGCCAGATTCCACAGTCGCTGTTTCAAGATACTGTATCCGCCTTTATTTCAACGTCCTTGCATAAGTAAAACATCATTTTCTCAACGTTTTCTTGGCTGATGATGATAATCCGAATCAATCGCAAATATCTTTTTCAATAAATGGGATACTACCTCTACATCTTCTGTTAACTTAACTAAGTCACATACACCAAAATAATATTGTACGATATGAGTATCAGCACACACATTTCTGCATAACTCGACATCATGTTTAAATGACGCCCAATTCATCATACAGTTCTACGAAGGAACAATGACCAAAATGTCAGCACTTATACATACATCAATAGACGTAGGTACTTGCTTAGGACAAAATTAGTAATAAATCTGCAATGAAATTGACATTTCGCAAACGACACAAAATCAGGCTAGCGAAACTAAAACCGCAAATCAATTTCCATAAGGTTAATTTCTCCATCTAACCAAGATAAAATTCGAATTAGAATTCTTGATGACATAAAAAGCAATCAGTAACCGGTTTGTGAGAAAAAAAGGAAAATTGTAGATCAAAGACGGGAAACGAGGACGAACCGACGCGGGAATAATGCAATAAATTTACTTTTCGGACGCGGTTTAACCTAACATGGCGACAAATCGAATCGTAACGCTTTAATGAACGCGCCGACCGACGAACACTTTGAATTTCGAACGACGAACTTAGTATAAAATGTAATTTCAATTTCTTCGCGATTGTTTCCGCGAATTTTCATTTTTTGCAAAAATGTGGAGAATTGAGCGTGCTTTTATAAAATTTGAATTTAGAATTGTTTGATGTTTATTGTTCTTCAATTTTCCTTATTAATTTTATGCACTAACAAAACAATGATTATAGAGAACAAACAAAACATATTTATAAATAGAAAATCAGTAGGTATCAATGTCTAAATGACATTTCCATGTCATACCTAAAGGGAGGTTGCAATCGCGCATCGAATTTTTACTCGATTTATCGAATTAAATTGATGATAAATTTCTTTGATCTGGTTTCATACTGAACATTCGATTATACGGAACTCGACTTTTCAATTTGCCGCCCCCTTTAATATCAGTGATGAAATGATTGATGTAGTAAGCATAAAACAGGTTATTTCGAATCTAATTTTGTTTTAGCTGATTTTGTTATTCGGACATACGCGACAAAATGTAACATCGTAGGGGTCTGTTTAATCTATTTGTAGGTAATTCGATTATTAAAACATATCGTTTCAATTTTGTAACCCTATGATAATAATGCTAATATTGCTTTGTCGATCTAGAAATTAAAAAAAAGAAGACTTTTAGGTCTCACGGCCTTACAGAAACAATACTTGTGTTTTTCCCAATCCCTGAGTCCCCTAACAATCCTCAAATTCCTAATGTCCAAAAGGCCGGTATCGCACTTGTAACATCTCCGCTGTTTCGGATGTACATGGGCGACGCCTATTGCTTACCCAGGTGATCAGGTCAGGATCAGGTGATTCACCGGTTTGTTCTATAAAAAAGTGAGCACATCGCGCTGTTTTTTCTTCAATTCCAATAATTTAAAAAAAGTGCGTAATTTTATCAATGGTGGTAGTTTTTGTAAAATATCTATTAGATAACTAACATTAACAGATCACCAAACATTTAATACAGTAAATCAATACCACCCATGAACAACCGATACACCAGACGAGTCAGATTAAATGCGTTACCGATTACCGACTTCATTTGCGGTACTTTCTTTAAACGCACCACTACCACGGAACAACAATATATCAATATAATTTCGATTGACACTATCTCAAAAACTATGACAGCTAGAGACAGACATACAGAAAATGTCAGAAGTATCATTATTAAGTTACGTCATAAGAATAATTTTAAGTCTCCGCCCAAATGAGTGGTCGGACTAGCAAACATTATGCTATCTTGATTGAATTAATCAATGTGATAAATATATTATTGTAGCTTACTATGATTCATATGTAATATATGTTTATTTGAGTAATAAAGTAGAATACCTATTGGTGTTTTTGTAACGGCTATTTTGACATAATAAGCTCCTTCGAAATGTCTCGAAATACTAGCTGGCAAATGTATAAACTGATGTACTTAAACTGCAATTAAGTTGCATAACTTTTCTTTATCATTATTGAAAATTTTCTGTGGAAAATCTTACTGAGGTTCAATTAAGTATAAAGTTCTAAGTTTATTTTATGGTCATAGGGACCTACTTTCGCCAACGATCGAACCTTAGAATACCTTAACTATTGCATATTAAGTAATCCTTTACTCTATTCGAGTTATCTAAAATTTCACGTTCGATAGCTGTACAAAAAGTTCTATAAACCTATTAAAACACCAACTGCTTCCATAAAATGTTAAATAAACATCAAAAAATCCATTTAATCCTGCTAATATCCACCCTATTTGTTTTAAAATTACTCAATTTACTTTTCTGTACCATCACCACGGATGTTTTACCACGATTACCCGCCAATCCTCTTGATTTATTCGATTTTCGAATGACGCCATTTCAAGTCACGTGTGCATCGCAAATATATCGGCGGCCATCTTGGGAAAAGTTGGTCCTAAAATATTGCACAGGGTGTGTGTCAAGAATTCGTAATAGGAAAGGTGTTGGAGAAAATGGAATAGATAGATGTTGTGAATACGTTTTATTCTTGTGATATTGTGTGGTTTGTTGGTTGTGGGTGTGTATTTTTAGTTAACTATAAAATATGTTAAAAAAAATTAACGGAACAAGAAAGTAAACATAGTATTTAAAAATACGATTACATATAGGTACAAAAGTTAGTTACTTATTAAAGTACCGAATCACCAAGACAGAATGAAAATACACTAAATGGTTGCGACTAAAATAACTTCATATTGGACCTGAGTATAGAAACAAAAAATTATAAATATCGACACAAACACCTACCAAATTGTGAAAAACCAAATACCTACCTATTCAAAGAAGACGAATAAAGAATAAAAACTGACTTACGTTACCTAACACAAAAACTAAAAAGAATGCAAAAAAAATATAGCAAGCCACAAAAATAAAATACAAGAATAGGTACTTGACATAAAAACCCACATCCTATACTTAAAGTAAACCCGACACTGTAATTGGAGCACTCAATTTGTGCCACTTGCCGCCGACGCGTGCCTCGCACGAGGCTCTATCAATTGTCTATGGATCTCTCTCTGGTCACAACGGAACTCTTTTCAATGAGAACTGTTCTGCTTCCCTTTGTTGTCTTTGAACATGTGAGATATGGTTTCCATTAAAAATTCATTAAATAGGAGATGAGTTGATTATTGTTGTTAAATAATGAGATCGTACCTAATATGGAGCTATTCACAGAAGGATGATTGTTACTTTAGAAAGCTACTTAGGTATAATGAAAAAGTAGGTATGCCATAATCATGTAGTACTTAGGCATTTAAGTTTGTCTTCGTCATCAATAGGGTAGATGCCTAATTTTTATTCTAATGTCCGTCTGGTAGATTATTTTAAATCATCAGACACATATTCATTATTTTTTTACAGAAACGAATACTTTCCACGATATATTGGTTTGAAATGTCGCGTGATGTCACTTCTATGTACATTTTATACGTAGAAATGACGTATAAGCCCCCACTCCTAAACTTTGATTCGTTTTATCTAACTATTATTTTAATATACGACAAATAAAAAAATACGTGTCTATATTTTTTCATTACCTAACTTACGGACTAATTAGATTTTTAATTTTCATACCCTGTCATCATGATTATTGTAATAGTACCTTACCTACACTGCTGAACTACGAGCCTCCTCCACCACACAAGAAGATTTCACAGGATCTCTAAACTTAAGTAAATAACATAACATCACGCCTTTTTTCCCCAAATGTGTAGGCAGAGGTGTCCATACGGCACTTAATACCACTCTAGAGGTACTTACAATGTAACAACCACTTTTCAGTATTTGTGTTATAAGTCCCATGTAATAGGGGGTGAGCCTATTGCCACATACCGGGCACAATTCCAGACTCCGTGCTACTACTGAGAATTTCTAAAAACCCTGTACCTAATACTTCGCCCGACTCGGGAATCGAACCTGAGACCCCTAGGCCGACAGTCGCACTTGCGACTACTCGGCCAGCGAGGCAGAGAAATAATGAATGAATGGGTGTCATATCTAATCTACTGTTATTGGCAGGAAGGACCCCACCGGCAATTTTAAACCCTATATTAATAGCATTAAATTCGCATTTAAAAATAAATAGTAATCGACTTAACACACTATTTGCGCTCAGAAATAATAAATCTACTTAAACTAATAGATATAAGATTAGAATAAATATTATCAGTAATTAAAATATGATTAATAAATATAGGTAGGTACTGGTTTTCACAATTTTTTATCGCTTTTTGTTACATACATATCGATTTAAATTGATTCATAGTTGAATAAAAAATCATAATTTAAAAGAAGTCCTTTTTAAAACGACTGCCTCGTTGGCCGAGTGGTTGCAAGTGCGACTGCCTGGCTAGTGGTCTTGGGTTCAATTCCCGGGTCGGGCAAAGTATTACTAAGTTTAAAAAAAAATCAGTGCTAGCATGAAGTCTGGAATTGTGCTCGGTATATGGCAATAGTCTCACCCCCTATTACATGGGGCTCATAACATAAATAGTGAAAAGTGGGTGTTACATTGTTGTACAGTGACATTAAGTGACGTAATGTGCACCTCTACCTACCCCTTCAGGGAAAAAAAGCCTTATGTTATGTAAAACCCGGAAAAAAGTTTGGATTTTGTAAATAAAAACCGTTAATTCCTTTTTTCTCTTGTAGATAGATCTAAAACAAAAAAGGCAATTTTCCGCCTTCAAATTATTCTGATTCTTCAAAGTATTTTATCCATCAACGACACTACCACAAATATGACCTTTAAAATAAAACCTCTTTTCTCCAAAAACCATTAATATAACGTTTTTTTTATTTCCCGTACATAACTACTCACCTAAAAACAAAAGAGGTATTAGCATTTCAAATAAAGAATTAAACTTTCTCCGTTAACATGTACCACGATAATTAGAAGACATAAATAACTCGCTCTTGTCTAAGTAACAACATGAGTTTAATCTCAAACGATCATTAACAATGTACAGAAGTTCAAACAAATAATAAAGTAACAATTCATATTTTTTCAAACCATATTTAACCTCCTTTCATAACCTTTTCGCACCTAGACGTCATAAATTTTGCTACCGTGGTCATCAATGAGTTTAAAAAAAACGTGAGAATTTGTCTACGGGTCGAGACGTCTTTTGTCCGTGATTTGTCAGTTCCGTTCTCTATGAATGAAGTATTGTAAAGTTTTTTTTTTCAATCGATGTATGCACAGGTGTATTTGTTTGGTATTTGTGAAACGAGCCCCTATCCGTCAATGCTACGTTTATTTGTAGTTAAAATAAATATTAGATACATTTTGATTCTGAAGTTTGAATGCATGTTAAGAGTACTTAGATGCAGTTTGTTGATTTTATAAGATAATATCTTAGAAAAATAGTAGTTTGCGTTTGATTGACTGAAAATGTTAACGGGATTTTATATTCGATGATTAAAAGATCCGTCTACCTTGTCCTTACTTCATAATGCTAACCTAAACTTCAGGAAAATAAAATTGTATTTTTAAACCTTTTTGGCACAATCCCAGCTCCCGTTTCTCCATAAAATTATGAATATTGTTCAGATGACAGTATAAAACATTGCTACTAATGATCAAGTTAATAAATCACAAGGCGCGTTGTATTCACTGATAAATGCATTTAAAACCCAAAAGAGATACAAGGGAATATCTTCGAGAATCGAGAGCCTAAAACGAAAATTATCAAGCGCACAACAAAATACAGAATTAAACTTACACATCGCTACCTCGCTTTAAAAAGTTTTAATTCTAAATTTAAAACTTGGAGCGTTGGCGGCAAAATGACCATAAACAACTTTTATTTTTTTCTCGCCGCGCCCGACTTTGTCCCGCCTTTGTGCCTGTATCCTGCCTCTTTCATTCGACCTTTTTAAGGAAGAAATTTATTATGTATACTTTTGGCCATGACCAGTAGCCGATTTTAATTGTGAATTATGGCTTTAATAGTTTTTTTCGGGAGATTTTTTCGTTTCCTCACCGATTGGAAGGTCACTTTTATATTTTTTATAGTTTCGGATTTATTTAGGATAGATTTTTTCTATAATTGATTTAGTTACAGGTCGTATTCGGGATTAATCGGACGGAACGGGATTTTTAATGTGTTCAAATATAATAAAACGGATGTTCAGAATTTTTTTCATAGTTATGGAAAAAATTCTGAAAAAACAGGAAACGTTTGTGATCCATAAATGCGAAGGATGTAATATAGAGCCCATTACCACATTAACATAACCCATTAAAAAAAGGGTGACCCGTGTCCAAAACTGAAGAAAAACTACGTTTAGTGGGCACCTAAGATACCTATTTAATTTTTAATTGGATTGAATATCATAAAAGTGTTCACCTATGTAAATAAATTTAGCAAACCTTAATTTTTTTTTTTTAATTTGTATAAACATGTGTGGGTAACATTATAACATATCAATGCAAATGCAGATGATAAAGTAAACACTGTAACGTCTCAACATGTTTTACCACAATTGGCGTACAAAATAATTATAAAATTATTAAAGAGAAAACTAAAGTAAAAACATATTGAAACAATGAACTTTTAAATTATCATTTAAAAAATCCCTAATATGGTAATAACAATGCTTAATAAGTAATTTTTTTAATTCTTTTTTGAATAAATTATTATTATTTATATTTTTCAAATGATGTGGAATTTTATTATATATTATAGGTGCCATACAAAACACACTTTTACGGAGAAGTTTCATTTCTAGGATCTATACGATACCAACACATAAAGTTAAGGGATTATAATATACAACACCGTAGTGGTGTAGTTGGTAGTTTGCACTTTAAAGGTATTTAAATATTTTTTATGGCATTTTAGGCTAACGAGTATTGAACCAGCGCCGCCTGCAACACACTAAACACCAGAGGAGTCACACGTGCGTTGTCGGCCTTATAAAAAGGAGCAAGCTCTTTTCTTGAATGTTTGAAGGTCGTATCGGTTCGGAAATAACGCCGACGACAGATCATTTCACAGTTTTCTGTGATGAAATATTCAAACAAAAAATATTATATCACAAGCCAATTTACAATGCAGAATTAAACTTCAAAAACGCCAGTACATATACCTATAAATATAAAAAACTTTGGACCTCCCACTGGTGCCATGGTATTGCCACAATAGTGTCATACCAGTGCCATTGTGAATTCTTTAACCATTTCTTTAAGGGTTGCCCCCTATTGTATGGGAACGTCCCAATTAAACTCCCATTCTGCACCCACCTGGGCAATTACAAAAACGTTTCGCGAACTGTGATTTTTGTCTGTTAGTATTATGTTTGTTCGTTTATGTAATGCAGAGATAATAATGTAACAGTTAGCTAAGTACCAAATACATACGGTAGTGTGTAACATAACATCACGACTTTTTATCCCCGAAGGGCACTTAATGCCACTGTACAATGTAACACCCACTTTTCACTATTTATGTTATGAGTTCCATGTAATAGAGGGTGAGCCTTTGCCATATACCGGGCACATTTCTAGACTCCTTGCTACTACTGAGATTTTTAAAAACCCAGTAATACTATGCCCGATCCGGGAATCGAAACCGAGACCCCTTGCCTGGCAGTCGCACTTGCGACCACTCGGCCAATGAGGCAGTAGTGTGTATTAAGTTATTGAATAGTATAAAAAATGAATGTTTTTATTTGCAGCTAGCTGATACGGCAAACTTCTAAATTTTCCCTGGATTTCCACAAACAATTTGAGATCAAAAGTAGTCAAATCGGTTCAGTTGTTCTCGAGTTATAGCGAGACTAACAAACAGCAATTCTTTTTATATATAGAGAGCGAAGAGCCATATATAGATCCATTATTTTTTGTTTTAGAATTATAGACTTGCAGCACTTTCCCGGTCTAAGAACCACCTAAGTCATAACCAACGATGTTGATTATAGACAAATATGCTAGCAAAGATTTTTCCATACAATAGACTTGTAACACCATCTCTATTAATTTTCGTAGACAATGTGTTTTTCGTAGCAATTTCGTAGCACTCGTAGCGAAGTGCTACGAAACTTTTTTAGTTACGAAATATCCTATTGTTCATAAATCTAGAAAAAAGATTGTAGATTTTTTTTTTATTTATCATATTAACAATAAGTACAGGATTATCCATTTAAAATAGCAACCAAAATCCACTAAGGTTTAAACTTGTGCTATCATGAATCAATCTCAAAATCGAATTTTTATCAAATGATAATACCTCTATTCTACGTTTAATTGGTAAGTAAGTTACATTCGGATTGTTTTCCGCAGTTATATGGACAGTAAACTATTTTGTGGTCAAGATACAGATGACAGCCGCTAAATGCAGGTCAAACAAAGCGGTGGTTGACGACTTGTCAAATTCAATACTTTTGTCGAAATGTCAAAAATAAACGATACCATTCTATCAATTCTGTATTGACATCGCAACATTCATATGTCTTCGTCTAAATTTTTGCGTCAAATAGCACACTTATTTCATTAAAATCACTTAACTAAAACATTTAAAAAATTAAAACAAATTGTTAAATGACTGCACGGTTGGTGCGGTGGCTGGGCAACCGGCTACCGTGCAACGTGTCGCGGGTTCGATTCCCGCACGGAACAACGGTTTGTGTGATCCAGAAATTGTTGTTTCGGGTCTGGGTGTCATGTGTATGTGAACTTGTATGTTTGTAAACGCACCCACGACACAGGAGAAAATCCTAGTGTGGGGCAACGTTTAAAAAAAACTATGAATGAAAATACGATAATTTTTGAATACTTTATTGTGTTGAAAAGTCAAAATAATTTATTTTTGACTTAGAAAATGGCTGGTTTGAAAGTCATTATTGAAGCTTGTGCTTAGCAGTAGACGTCTCATCGCTGACAGAATGATGACCACGACGATAATGAAACTTCTTCGCAGCATCGGAAGTCTTGTAATACATAAAGTATGTAACTTACATGTCAAACTATGATCGAATGTCAAAAAGTATCTCTTTACTGTACATAATAAAAAATAAAAACCCTTTATATTCCTAAATATAAGTATAATATCGTTCAAAGTATAAGGAAAGCCACGGGGTCCTAATAGAGTACAATAAAAAGGAGATGCCAATTCTTTTCGAGCGAAAATTATAATCGGCAATGAAGCGTGCTTCGTAATCCATCGGCCGCTTTTTACCATCGACAAAAAAAAGAATAAAACTTTTGCATCAAGCAACGGTCGGTTACCGATATATTTTTTTTTAAATTCAATTCGTCTTTCGATGAAGCCTATTCGAATTTTTAAAAAAGGAATAAAGAGCTAGTCGTTGTGTAATATATTTTTTTAAATGTAATTCTTTTTATCGTCCAGTTTACGTTTATTTTTTGCGTTAATAGCATTCTTATTTCATATTAAGTTAGTTTAATCTAGAATGGGTTCATTTCGCTTCATCTAACAAGTTTATATGATTATCTACTCCTGTATAGAATATTATAGAATAGACTGCCTCGTTGGCCGAGTAGTCGCAAGTGCGACTGCCGGGCAAGGGGTCTCGGGTTCGATTCCCGGGTCGGGCAAAGTATTACTGGGTTTTTTAAAATTCTCAGTAGTAGCACGGAGTCTGGAAATGTGCCCGGTATATGGCAATAGGCTCACCCCCTATTACATGGGACTCATAACAACTAGTGAAAAGTGGGTGTTACATTGTACTGTGGTAGAATGTGCACCTCTGCCTACCCCTTCGGGGATAAAAGGCGTGATGTTAGGTATGTATGTATGTATAGAATATTACTTTGTAAATGTCATGTTACACACTTTTTGAAAAAATTGTGAAAAATAGCCTTGTCTTTTAAAATTCCGTACTTACCTATGACACACAAGAACACTTCTCGATGTTCATTTCCGAAATGAACCAGTGAATGTCAATAACATCGCTATTTAATTATCATCAGACGCTTAAAACAACCAACTGAAAACCCTATAAATCATTAAGTTTTAGCTCTTTCATCACTGCACATCCTAAGAGTTCATAGACATCGCACCAGCCATCCAGTCCAGTCCCTCGACCAGTACACCAACATAAAAACAAAACACTCCCCAAAACTGCCAACATAACAAAGCAAGTAACGCAACACCGTCAGTCCCAGGGGGGCCAACCGAACGGGCCACACAAGACTACACTTTGAGGGATTACTAACGAACATTAATAGTGTATAGAAATTATTAATGACGGAACTAAGGGTAGCTTAGCATCTTGCAGATGTACAGGAGGAAATTAGTTGAGAACCGATTGGATCCTACCTAGTAGTCATTATTAATTTAGACACATACGCCTGTCTAACGAATCTACATTTTGTAACAAGCACCTACCTTAAATGATGGACAGAGTGACAACAATTGAGATGATGACAGGGTATGAAAATAAAGATGTAATTAGTCCGTTAGTTAAGTAATTAAAAAATATTAGACACGTATTTTTTTGTGGTAAGTATAATAAAACAAGACGTAGATAAAACTAATCAAAGTTTAGGAATGGGGGCTGAAACGTCATTTCTACGTATAAAATGTACATAGAAGTGACGTCACGCAATATTTCAAATCAATATATAGTCGAAAGTATTCGTTTCTGTAAGAAAATAAAAAATACGTGTCTAATGATTTAAAATAATCTACCAGACGGACATTAAAATAAAATTTAGGCATCTACCCTATTCTATTTTGACATTAACTGTCTGTATGTAGATTAATTAAAATAACACGTGCTTTAAAATAGCGTGTTATAAATCGTTCTATTAAGCATGCTCAAAAATCTTCAAAAATCGTACGCTTGCCGATTCGCAAACATGCCCGAAGTAGGCATACATTCAAATTCAAAGTCAAAGTTATTTATTTATTTCCATAAACCATAATATATTAACTATATTATATTATATTTAATATATTAACCATATTATACCATAAATAATTTGGTACTTTTGAAACGTCAACAAATAGTCTGTCAGTCAGTCCGTCAGTGAAGCTAGGTGAAGCTAGGTGTGCTCTGTCTCTGATACATATTCCAATACTTTATAGAATAGAATAGAATAGAATAGAATAGAATCTTTATTTGCATAAAATGTAGGTACATAATGGTGATAATAATAACATAGTCAAGGTGCCATATACATCTTGCCGCTTGGCGACATGCAAATCTTTATACAGTTCAAATACTTATCACAGAAATAGAACATTTAACAATTTATCTAAATTATAAGTTTACAGTCTATACCTCACAGATCGCTCACAATTGTAGAATTTACATGGGTTTTTTGCTAGAAATTCGTCAACTGAGTAAAAACATTGCTGACATAACCATTTTCTTAGCATTACACTAAATTTATTTGAAGGTAGTCCGGAGATAGTTTTTGGTAAAGAGTTATATATTAAGGGACCCATGTAAATACAGCTTCGTCTAAATAACTCTAATCTAGGAACAGGTAACTGAAATTGTAGATGAGTAGCTTTCCTTTTATTTACATTATTGTTAGACACAAAAAATTGAGGATTATTTTTCACAAATTTAGAAATCTCGTAAATATAAATACAGGGAACCGTTAAGAGGCTATTTGATTGGAATGAGGGTCTACATGAATCACACCAGTCAACATTAAACATTGCACGAACACACTTCTTCTGGACAATGAACACTCGTGATATATCCGAAGAGTTTCCCCATACAATGATACCGTAGCGGATAACTGAGCAAACGTATGCATGGTATACCATTAAGGCAGTTTGCATGGATGTTATACATGTAATTTTTCTCAAAGCAAAGACAAATTTATTGATTTTTACACATACATTTGCAATACAAATACATTTACGTATATGTGAGAACAATGCAAAGACACGCTTAACGTATTATAAAAATAATTTTCATACAATAATTCAGACACACATGCTATATTAAGTGACAAAAGCTCAATTGAATATGCTTTCGTGCTTGTAATTAGCATGTGCACAGGTCCACTCAAACTTCGGTTTACCTCAAAAGACCACTACAGAATAAATACTTCCTCCACCACAAGTGGTTTTGTTTAATACGGTAGATGCCTAATTTTTATTTTAATGTCCGTCTGGTAGATTATTTGAAATTATTAGACACGTATTTTTTATTTCCTTACAGAAACGAATACTTTCGACGATATATTGATTTGAAATGTCGCGTGACGTCACTTCTATGTACATTTTATACGTAGAAATGACGTTTTAGCCCCTACTCCTAAACTTTGATTCGTTTTATCTAAGTATTGTTTTATTATACGACAAAATAAAAAAATACGTGTCTAATTTTCATTACCTGTTATCATCCCAATTATAATATGACTGCCTCGTTGGTTTGTGGCTTCAAATGCGACTGTCGAAAAGGTTATCTCTTTTTCGGTTTTTCGAAAATAGCACGGATACTAGAACTGTACGTTATTGCAATTGCTGAATTCAACAACCAATCAACCACTGAAATAATATTTTTTGAGACTCATTGTTAATGTAATCCCTTGCTCCAACGACAAAATTTAAATCAGAACACATTCTATAAAACTATTTCCTTCCACCTTTATCACGGATCATTTTATTAAAAGAATTTTAACACGCAATAATTGGATTCCTATATGATGGACGTGACAGCAAACAAAAGAAAAATGCAACAATAACTAATAGAAAATTAATAAACCGTATAAAATACTCGACGTGCCTCCGTCCCAATATCCCACGCAAAGGACAATGTTCCAAAAAATAATAATTGATTGAAAAAAAAATGGAAAAATAATCCATATCCCTAGAGGATTACACGACAAACGCATTTTGGTTGGCCACACTGAACCTGGGGCTTCCAAATTCAAATTTCAAAAAAACAAACGTCGAACGCCTACAAAATATTTGTCGTTGGTGCCTATCTGCTTTTAGGGATACGTAAGAAATTGAGTATGGCGAATTCTAGATGTAAACTTACAAATATAGAAAAGAATAATATATTATGAATAATAAACAAATTGTTATTTATTTTTTTGTTTGATACCAGTATTGCTCATGGTCCTTTGTTGCTTGCTGATGATTGCTGATGTTTCCTTTTTTAATTTAATTTCATAATAACGAAATACCTGCCTACCTATTTATAAATAAGTTTTTTTTAATTGGTATGATTTTTTTTATAATGAAGGTTAAATTCAGATGTAATAAAGATTTAATTCAGAATAATACTTATAGATTTATCATCTGGATTCTAATTTGGTACCAATCTCTCTTAATTGTAACGTCACTGATAGAAACTAAATTTAAAAATGAAAACATACTTACCCACGGAACCTTCGACCAAAACCGCGTTACATTAAAAAAAAATCGATTCTTAATTCAATAGAGCTGCGATTCGATCTATGAGTGACATAGCAAGTGCTGCCACCTGTCGCGATCCTGCGTGTGAATGATCCACATATTTATCGTCGATCAATGATTTAGCAGTAAACACTACAATAGGACTACTTGGGTAGCCATTTTTATATTTGACACGGGTGGACTCTACTATTCAATATTACGTATGACTTGTCAAAAAATTGTTTGACATTAGAAATTCATTTGAAAAATGTCACTCCTTGCGTATATATTGCTTAACGATCATTGATAGGTATTTAAAAAAAAGAATACTTTTTAATTTGTGTCAATTTAATATTTGTCAGAATTGTCAGTATTACATCATACCCGTCTACTTTGAAACGGGTAGGCAGATCTTACTATAACTAGGCACCAGATAGTCTTTTTGCCCTTATTACATCACGACTTTTAGCCCCGAAGGGGTATTTATCACATTACGGCACTTAATGACACTATACAATGTAACACCCACTTTTCACTATTTATGTTATAAATCACATGTAATAGGGGGTGAGCTTTGCCCTTATTAAAAAATAAAATTGTGGTTGTCTACAATTATGAACACAATCTTGTATCGGTATGACTTTGTCGTAATGTCGTCAGTTAAACTGTAACAGGGACGTTGCCATTGTAAGTATCCAGTATATGGCAAAATAGTATTTTTCTCTATGACATGTGGATCTCATACTGTTGTGGATTTGTCCTCAAAAGACCAATACAGAATCAACTTGCACGGTTCTTGCACGAGTGTGGAACCTAATATAGAATCACGTAAGTACGACACTACTGGATGCAGAAAGCATGGCTCATAGAGTGCGCTTCTCACGATGCTTTCTACCTCGCACAGCAAAACTGTGGAATGATCTGTCGTCGGCGGTATTTCCGAACCGATACGACCTTCAAACCTTCAAGAAAAGAGCGTATTCATTTTTAAAAGGCCGGCAACGCATCTATGACGCCGCTGTGTTGGTCCATGGGCGGCGCTGATCGCTTACCATCAGGTGATCCGTCTGCTCGTTTGCCTCCTATTCCATAAAAAAAAAAAGAGTCTGTCAAGCGAGTCTAGTCCCATGAGAAAGGCGGCAAATTAAAAATCTTTCAGGTGTCAGGGTACTGATAATTGAATTTTTGATAAAAAAGAAACATAATATTTGAAATAAATTAAAAAAACAATCAATAAGTTTTCAGCGTGCTATATCAGTGTTGCCATCTGAAAGATTTTTGAATTTGCCACCTTTTTCATGGGACTTTTTTTAAGGGCGGAAAATCATCGTATGACTGCTCCCACCTGGGTGTGGCGGGAGGGAGTGTCAGACTCTTACTGACTAAAAACCACCCCGTTCCTTCTCCTGCAGATCGAGCCGGAGCCCCGGTAACCCGTTGGGTTCCCCAACCTCGGGGGGCCAAACGCCTCCTGCCGGAGGTTATACGCCGGGGTCGTGCGGTCCATGGCCCTCTACGGCGCCCCTGTTTGGGCGCCAAACCTGTTGCGGCGTCCCGCTCGGACGCTGCTCATGGCACAGAGGGTCATGGCGATCCGAATGATCCGCGGATACCGCACGATCTCTGGGGAGTCGGCGAACCTCCTTGCCGGATTACCGCCGTGGGATCTGGAGGCGAAGGTGCTCGCGCGCGTGTATAGCATGCGCGCGGAGGCATGTCGCCGGGGCGAAACTCCGCTGCCGCGCCAGATAAGTGCGTGGCGGGATGAGCTCCGGCGCGATCTCATGGCGGAATGGCAGCAACGACTGTCGCAACCGAGGGCTGGGCTCGCTGCCATCGCAGCGGTAAGTCCCCTCTTTGAGGAGTGGCTTGAGAGACGCTACGGCGTCCTCACCTACCGCCTGACGCAGGTCCTCACCGGACATGGGAGTTTCGGGAGGTACCTGTGTCTGATGGGGCGGGAGGAAACGTCCGGGTGTCATCACTGCGAGGACCGCCCTGAGGACACGGTGGAACATACTGTAGCGGAATGCCCTGCGTGGGCTGAGCACCGCCGTGTCCTCAGGGAAGTGATCGGCGATGGCGACCTCTCGCGTCCGGGCCTAGTGCAGGCCATAATGCGGAGCGAGGGGGATTGGGATGCCGTCTCCTCCTTTTGCGAAGCAGTCATGCTAGCTAAGGAGGAGGCGGGACGCGTGAGGCAGCGAAGCGCTGCCTCCTCGCAACCCAGCCATCGCGAAGGACACACCGGGCGTCGGGGATCGGGGGACGATCTCCGGCCACCGTAAGCGTGGGCCTGCGGACGGCGAGCATGGGTGGCTCCCCGTCCGACCAGAAACAGACCCGAGCGTACGGCGCGTCGCGTTCCGCGCGCGCCTCAAAGAGCCATCAGACCACCACAGATGGGGCCCAATAGGGTCGATGCCGATTCGGAGTCGCGGAGAACTTAACGGGTAACCGGGGCTCCGGCTCGACGTGCAGGAGAAGGAACGGGGTGGTTTTTAGTCAGTAAGAGTCTGACACTCCCTCCCGCCTCACCCAGGCGGGAGCAGTCATTCGATGATTTTCCCCCCTTAAAAAAAAAAAAACACGTTGGGTTCTCCGCGACTAGACTCGCTAGACTCGCTGGACAGACTATGAAATTTATATTCTCAGGAAGTACGTTTCGCCTAAAACTTTATTGGTGGAAAATATTTTTCGTAGATATCTCGTTCTATAGAAAGCACTAGCCATAGAAATCTCTATTCTTAAATAGCTCGTTTTACCGAAAACTAATACAATAATCTGTCTGGACATTAAAAGAGACAATGACCTCTGAGTTTGTTTCGATATTTCTTCTCAAAGTAGTCAGTTTGGAAATGTCAATTGTCATTTTATTTATTTATTTATTATTGTGATGTTAACACGGCTTTACACCAATTACATTAACACACATACAAAGAGAAATCAAAGAGAATCAAACAGTTACAATAACAGGAAAGAAGAAAAAAAAAATTAAACACATAAAATAAAAATCACTTAAAAAAAAATTACAATTAAAAGTCATCTAGTACTTTAAAGATTGACGAGTAAAAGTGTTTCTTTATAACTTATTTGCAGAAATAAATATCATTTCATGGAATACATAAATGAATTAAACTGGTTAAAAGTGAGTGTAACTCACAAATATGTAAGTATCCGCATGCTACCCCCACTTTCGGGGATTAAAAAACATTGACGTTACGTTATGCACCTCTATAAAGCAATTCTTTCTTCTAGTCTTTACCCAACGAGATAGCAGTTGGTCCTCAGACTGATCTTAACTAAGTTAGCATATTTTTTTAATTGAATTTCTTTCTATTTTATTTTCTTTTATGAAAACGTTGGCTCACACTAGGATTTTCTGCTGTATCGTAATATCATATACCATGATATCTAGACCTGAAACAATTTTTAGATCACATAAAGAGTTACTCCTTGCGGGAATCGAACACGCTTCACGTTGCGGCAATAAGTTGCCCAGCCACCGCGCCAACCATGCAGTTTGAGTTGAATGACAATATGTTACTTATAGCATTAGCCATCTACCTACCCTCCTCAAATCCACACCAATTGCCCTTGAAAGTAGGTTAAAAAATTCTATCAAAATTAACTCCAAAATCTCAGTCTCCAATTACATTTTTTTACATAAAATCGACAGCACATAAGAACAGAAATACGACACAGGTTATTTAACAACAGCGCGCGTTTAAAAGGATTATTCGAAGTCGGCCATGACACTTGAGAGCATCGACAAAAAGAGGAGTGACCGGGAGGATTAGCTGCCAGTGTCAAAGTGTTAAATATCGAACACCATCTAATTTGACAACTGCGGTTGCATGAAAAACTTTACGTGGTGTTGCCAGATTCCGTTTGATAAGGGTCTACCCTTAAGTATGGGACTTTTATCCTGTCGGTTTTTATAAAGAAAATGTGTTTTAGCAGTTTAGCTTAGTTTCCGCTTGCACCATGGGTATGTAATTAAGTAAGTTTGCATATTATAATTGAAAATTGTCCCTGTTGTGTCTTACTGCAGACTTTTAACGTAGCAACATAGCTATAATCAAACTAAATTCATCACAGCCAGCATACAGCCACAAACGTCTGAAGATGTTGATAAGCTGATGCCTATAACTATTCCACTATAGAGCATAGGTCTCTTCTTTCCACAGTCAAATCAACAACACAAATATCAAATCACAGAACAGGGCAAAATTGAGACCAAACTCTAGCAACACAGTCATCTGCATCGGTCGTGCAACAACAGAAAAAAATATCTGACAGTCGTGTCACATTTCCGTTGAAATTTGACATTGACAGTTTCAAAATACGAAGCATCGAACGAAACACGATGAAAAGGCTTAAACGAAAATTTTTAAATATGATTAGATATTTTTGGATAACTAATGAATAATATTTTGAAATCGATTTTTGATGGTTTGCCTTATATAGTCCAGTACCTAGTAAGTGCGGGTGGTCCTAGATTAGATTCTCTAAAGTTTTTATATTATCAACTACCGTCTGCCAGCGGCTTCACCCTGTTATTCCAGACCATATTATCTCCTCCTATTTCAAGTTTCATCTTGATCCCTTCAGCTATTTTGACGTGAAGGAGAAAGAAAGAAATAAAGAAACGTAATAAACTTTCACATTTTTATAATATACTAGTAAATAGTAGAAATAAAAGTAGAATATCGATCGCAATCTATGGTATGGCGAGTGTCCATGGACGGCGGTAATCACTTGCATTTATTTTAATAACTCATTGGAAAATAGTATAGGCAGCGCAGTAACGACAAATCTACTGCTCAGTCCAGGCGACTTGGTGACATCGACGGCAGCTGTCCTGACGCCCAGAGCCTTGCAAGTCGCGCGGGTGGACAGCTCGCGCCATGCCGGGGCGAGGGCGTTGCAGGCGGGGCTCCATGGTGCATAGCTGAAAAGTAGAAAATACGGTGAAATTATTCTCATGGCCTGGGGCTTACTCTTGAATCCAATTCCGATCGATCGACATTGGTATTGTGAAATTTCGTACACTTGAGTTGCAACACTAGCGCCCATTGCATCCGTATTGCGTGAATATTTAATGAACTAAATAGTATTGAGTTTGGCTTTACATTCCGTACTCAGAGTGCTATTATAACAGCTACGATAAGGTTGTATAGTTTTGACAATGAATAATTCTTGAGATTTTATTGGATTGAAATTGCATTGGCATTCCGATTGGTTTCAAGAGATAGCAGTGCTTGCTTGCCAAGCACCCTGTTCGTTCTTACTTTAAATGCGATACTGACATGTAGGTTCCTTATGACAAGTAGGGGACCTCTAAATGGACGGAATAATCGTTACATTATCCATGCTTACCTGTAGACAACCATCATCATCATCATCATCAGTCTGCTTACCCTCCACTACTAAAATAAGCTTTTCCAATAGCCCGTCATTCAACTTGATCTTTAGCTCTTCTCGTCTCACCAGTGATCTTGCGCATTCAAGTATTTATTTGTATCCATAACGTACACATACAGGTGGTAGGAAATACAATCGTAACAATTATGGACCAGACCGTTACAGAGCGGCGGAGGACTTAAAGGGTTACCGGGGCTCGACGTGCAGGAGTAGGAACGGGGTGGTTTTTAGTCAGTAAGAGTCTGACAATCCCTCCCGCCTGGCCCCTCTCCCAGGTGGGAAGAATCGTTCGATGACTTTTCCCCCTTAAAATAAGAGGGTAAAGCAAAATTTTTAATTAGTAGCTAATTATGCGTCCGACACAACGTTTGCCTAGACGCGGTCTCCACTCCAGACCACGTCTACTCTAACGGTTATTGGTTCTTCGACAAATGTGATGGGCCGACCGCCACTTCAGGTTCCTAATCCTTTGCGCTACGTCGAGAATTTTATTAAAAAAAAAAGGAAAAATCTTTCAAAAGAAAAATTTGTGAAATGTCAAAGATCATAAGTATGCCTAATGTTAAACTCCCTCCAAATATCACAGTAACTGCCAAAACTCACCTAAACACAATACAACAAGGTCTAAATTCAATTGTTACACCACCTTCGTATCTCATTGCACTTACAGTCAGTCATTACAATTTTCAACTTTACCGTTAAGGTTATAGTGATACATATGCCTTGTACAGATAGACGAGGCAGTATACTGTAAGAGGGTAGGAACATTAGTCACAGTGGTTTTAGAAGAAAAAAGAGAATGTGCTGTAATGAAGGGGTCTCTATATCTTAATATTACGGAGTCTTATTTGCTTTGGTACTTGCCGAGTTTGGGACCTATTCAACATTGGATTGGAACCCTTTGTAAAATGGGGCTGATGGTTGTAAACGCGACTGTTGTGGTATAAAGTCTTTAGTTCTATTCCAGATAAAAATTAAATATTAACTAGATTTTTAGATAACTAGACTAAAAAGAGTCTCGATCATCTAAAATGTAATATTTTCAGTATTTTAAGAATTGTTCAGCCGGTAATAGCACTGTAAGTAAAGCTATGAGCATGAGCTATCTAGAAGCTAATGCGAAGCGATGCGGAGCGATGCGAAAACAACAAACTGTCGAAACCTATTGAAGTGTCCAGTGACAATACGCCCGTGGAATGCGGTGCGGAGCTGTGCGAAATGACGCGTAATCAGTTGTTTTGATATTTTCGTGCGAACTGTTGTATTTGATTGCGGTACTGTCATGTTTTTGTTTGGATATAATGACGGAAATAAAAATTAAACGAAATAATTCACATGCACGTAGGACATCGCATTGAAATCACGTGTCACCGCAACATAATCGCGTTCGCTTCTAGATCGGTCTCGCAGGACGTAGCATACATACTGCATAAGTAAGTGTTCCAATTTCAAACCTATAACACACAGCATTCCCTCCAATGACGTCACACGTCACAGACACAGACCACACAATGATAATCTCGTGACTAGCCGCTAGCCGCGACCATAGATCAGATCTAATGTTTTTATAACGGGCAAAGGTATTGGACCAACATGTTATCTATGATACCATTGAATCGAACTATGACTTGGCAAATATTTTAAACTTTTTAGTTTTGATAACATAACTTTTATAGTTAATGTATTTGTTACAGAAAGGGGTAGGCAGGGAAAGGGTTTATTATTCATTATTTTCCCAGATATCTGAATTAATTTTTCAACCAGAGACTTTTCAGGTGCCTACTTAGAAGTACTTACACGAAAGTAAGAAATAACCATGAAGAAGACCCAGAAGACCCAGCAATAATGAGTAAGTAGATAGCTTCTGATTCAACAAGTTACCTACAAATCTAACATAGTTTCTTTACATTTTCTGACCCGCGAATCGAACCGGAGAACCGAACCCAGCAAAAAAATATCACCAAATCAAATTCTTAGCGGTCCAGTAAATGTTAAAATGCATAGTCATCGACAAAAACTCCGTTGTTGTATCAAACACTCAAAAATAAAAATAAATAAATACGCCATATTGATCTAGATACGAAATAATCTTGTCCACAAACAATGCCATTATACTTATGAAAATAAACAACTGATTTGAAGCTTCCATTCGTTCGATATTTGAAAATTGAAAAAATAAAATGCCTGCTCATAGACAGGACGGCTGCGTTCGAATTTCGAACGAAACTGGGGCATATGTTAGGGTTGTCAGTACGTGATTTTTAATATCATAATATTATGAATCATGTACTCGTTTACAATCGTTTCGAATTAACCTCTGCTGAGGTTCGTTCTCACATCTTAAACAATAAACTCTTGACAGGTTTTGTAAAAGTTTATTACCTGTATATGATTGAAATAAAATAAATGAAGCCAACTACTTCGGCATGATAGATGCAACCCTTTGGAAACACCTTTATAATTCAATTGAATAATCCAACAGACATAGCAAAATTGCCAGCCAATAAACATTACGGACCTCCTTTAATTAATATCGAATGCACCTCATTACGCTCAACGTCAATTTAAATTAAATTAATTAGATAAACGTACAAATGCCAGCCCTACATAATTCCATTACAGTCAGCCCTGACCATAGACAGCGTATCACAAAAAAGCGCGCGTAAAATATTTTGATGTTTGACAACTGTCACGGTGGATTTGATCGATATCTATTTTATTTATTTAAATGCTTATATGCTACGATAGAATGTAATAAAATTCTTATTTTTTCTTATTAATTTTATTCTAGTGTAATTTTTTTAGTTGCATTTAATTGCGGTTTAAAATTAAGATCGGACAGTTGAATGGTTTCTGTCACCAATTTATTTTGATTTTGAACTTATTCATATTGAATAATTAAAACGAAATTGGATTTGTTGCATCATTTTACAAGTCCAAATAACTGGATCAATTACCGATTTAACTAATTACTTAAATGTGTTTTTAACGTGGGAACTGAATAGGATATTAAAAATAGGCTCAAAGTCAAGACAGAGAAAAAGTAAGTAGGTACCTACTTTTATCCGATGGCACAAAACCAATTAACTACTAGTAGAAACGGTAAATATTCCATTTTGAATTCAGAATTGGGTACTTACCAACTAAACTAGTCAAATTCAATACTTTTTTCGAACTGTCAAATACGACAGTTTTCTATGAAGTTTGTACGAGATTGTGTATTGTGACGTCGCGTTATCTTAGCGTCAAACAGCATAGGTACTTATTTCTTAAAATTATGCTAGAAAAATACTCAATATTTTATTGTACCTATTGAATAGTCGAAATATATTATTTTTGATTATGGCAAGTGGCGTGATTTTATGTAGAAACAGTCTAGATATCTAGATAGAAAATCGAAATATTTTTTTTTTCTAATCCTTCATGACGTAAAACATATCGGAGCACGTACCGCCGATCGATAGTAGACGAAGCCAGTAGGGAAGCCCTAGCAATGCGACATCGACACCGTTGTCGATAAGCACAACACTGGCCGACGGACGATTTTTTAACGTTTTATACACAAACATAGTAAACTAGGTATAATATAGATATACTCGTACTCATCATCACGCCTTATTCCCTCGAAGGGATAGACACAGGTGCACATTACGGCACTTAATGCCACTGTTCAATGTAACACCCACTTTTCCCTATTTATGTTATGAGTCTCATGTAATAGGGGGTGAGCCTATTGCCATAAAGATAAATATACTCATATAACCTTTGCCAGAGTCTGTGTTTCTCGAAGAGTGTCTAGGTGTGTTCAAGGTCCGAATGACAAGATTACTTCTGCCCCATTCGAGGTCGCATCGTCGCTTACCATCAGGCGAGATACGAACCACACACAGACCCATTCTCATATGAAAAGGAAAGCGGAGTCGAACTCCTAAAGAACACCAAGCTGCGTTCCACGACTAAAATCGTTGACGTTAGTCTTATAGCCGTAGGCTTAAAGTGTAACTGGGCTGGTCATGTCAGCCGTAAGTCAGACGAGCAGTGGGCAAAACTTACTACCAAATCGAGCCCACTCAACGTCAATAGACATCGCGGCATACCCAAAAGGAGATGACGGAGCGAACTGGAGATAAATGACAAGGATTGGTGAATGACAAAAAGGTTTATATAGAGAGTAGTGGGAGGCCTCTACTATGCAGTGAGACGATCATGACAGAAAATAAAATATAAATCTTATACTTCTTATACTATTATATAAAGCAGAAAAGTTTGTTTTTTTTTGTTTGTGTGTTTGAACGCGCTAATCTCCGTAACTACAAGTCTGATTTGAATAATTCTTTTTGAGTTGGATACCGCATTTATCGAGGATGGCTATAGGCTATAAAACATCACGCTACGACCAATAGGAGCTGAGCAGAGCGTGTGAAACCGCGCGGAAGTAGCTAGTAAATAATAAATCTCTCATCGTAGTCGTAAGAACCAATTAAAGGACTACGTAACAGAGACGAGACCGAGCAGTAGCACTTTTTCCAAACTGCAATCTTTGACATGTCCGCTAAGCGTAGTAGAGATTATCTCCACTTCTATATGGGCTCGTATCTACACAAAACTGCGAAGCGACGTCGCATCGCAAAAATGTGCGAGCTCCCTCTACGCATCGCAAGATCTTGCGAATTGATTCGCATCGCGCATCAAAATCTTAGCGTCCCAAAATCTTCTTCGTTTCTTTTTCCTCTATCTCCTATGCAATAATAGAAGTGCACACTTCTTATTACGATCCATGTCACAACCTAGTTTCAAATACGTTTAGTACGGTTGACGGTCGTCGAAGGAATGGGCACCCTGGGAGACGCCTTGTCGCACGAAATCGCATCGTAGCAATTCGCCGTTTTGTGTTCGACCCTATACCTAGACTACTATGGCAAAATCGTCTTACGTAGAGGAGGCCCATAGCCCAACAATCGACAGTCACGTGGTGTTGTGCTTTTGAAGAGTACCTAATAATTTTGTCGCTACATGGGAACCGATAAGACTACCGTGCACGAATAAGAAACTAGAAACTATACAGTATGTAACACTATTATATATCCTGTTATTCTTTATGTGAGTCTCTGATTACCCCTTCGGGAAATATTGGTGTGAAGTTAAATATAGTTTAATTAGGGAACCAAAATCGCAATGAGTTTTTTTGCAAGGTTTAACCTTAGGTAGTTGTAACGCTGCGTCTAACCAGACATTTGAAGCATCTTTCAATTCTTGAAAAACCATAATTCCAAAATTATAGTTATCTATAGCACAAGTAGCGACATCTCTCCTCGAATTTATAAGACTCCCAATGAATCTCTTCCAATTAGACTATACTAGATGGCAGAACTGTTGCTGATGTAACGAATTTTTTTTTAATAAAACATAAACACAACCATTGTTTTGTATATTGTTTGATAATTAATATTAATAACAGCATATTTTTAAATATTAAAATAAATCTACCAATCACTGATTTGGTAATATTTTAATTTAAAACTCTATAAATATTTTGTAGCAATTTTCGTTTGATTCCTGGCAACATTACAACAAAATCAAACATGGCGCGCGTACACACGGTTTCGCAAATTTTACATTTTTTCCTTTATTTCTCATTTATTTTATGTTGTTTTACTGGTTTTGTGAGTGCCAACCGCGAGTTAAATGAAGACAACTGGAAAGAAATCCTTGAAGGAGAATGGATGGTCGAGTTGTAAGTAGTTTTTTTCTGTAGCCGGTTTCAGCCAATTTACGGGAACGTGTCAAATTTGTTCCTTGATTATATAGGTGTGAAATACCTAAACTTTAAATAGAGAGTTTAATTTTCTATAAATACTAATTTTCATATTATAATGGGTATATTAATGGTGTAAATTCTGTGGGAGTAACAACCCACCCGTCGGGTTCAATAACCACTACAAGGTCGCTAAGGTCTATGTGAAAGAACCGTTTTGAAAACCGTGACGCACTATTGTCTATTGTTGGTACATGGCATGCTTGCGACTTCCCGCACGTTCCGTGTGAAATACAGCATCCATTTTGTCCAACAGCAACTACCTACTAAGAAAGAAACAAAATCATAGATAATTTTACACATTTTATTACACTGTAAATAAACCGTTTGCTTGTGATAATCTGTAGATAACCTTATATAATTATCTGTAATCTTGTCATTTTTTTTTTACATTTCACTACATTGATCAAAAATTTTGTTAGACTAGATTTGTGGGTAATCAGTACCCAATAAGCATTCAACAAGTTGTTAAAATGTTTTAATAAGATATGACAAATAGATTAAATGGATTTTATAATAAGAATGGATATTGCACTGTAAACTTATCAAATGATAAAAGTTTTAAAACTGTAAGGGATATGATAGCACAAATCTATGACTAAAAAGTGTTTTAAAGTCGATTTCATCTCTGTAAAATACTTAATATGAACTTTATGTTGTGACTCATGATATGACTGAGTTCTACTCACATTTTCTGTCTCATACCTGGTTTAACTCATCGAGTACCGTCAATATAGACACAATTATTAAAAAAAAAAATGGATTACTTTTACATTAACATAATTATCTTATTCCAGACTATCTATTTCTATACGAAGTTTACGAATACAATCTCAAAAACAATATTTTCTATAATATTAGTAGAGGAAGTCATGAATACCAAGATTTTGTGTACCTAAGCATATAAAAGTAGTCTCTAAGCATTAGAAATAATTTCTATAATGGAATTGGTGGAGAGTGCTCATCAGTGACCGCTTTGGGATTGATTGTTAAACTTTAGTTCCTGTTTAAATCTTATAAGAAATGCTAAGTTCGTTAAACCTGTCACTACAAATTCACATACTAATGTGATTCAGTTAGTTGTGTAAAGAAGTTGGTTAATAAAAATCTTGCAGTACATGTGTACTGCCAGAAACTATTATTATTATTAAGGTTCTAAAGATTGTGTTTAATTCAAATAATTTTTTACCTCTACCACCAATTTTATTTCTAAAATTATGTATTAAGGTTGATCAACTAAAACAGCTGTACTCAACGACGGTAATATTATCATAAACATTTCTGATTGGCCCATCTAAAGTTCTTATACTTTGTTCTATTTTGTATATTGCACCTATCTGTCATTATAGACACAATCAAAGAACAATAGGTTGCGGTCACCGGTGACTGCTTGGTGTTTGACAGTTTAAAAAGAAGTGAAATTAATTAGTATAGTGAAATTAACATAGCATCATGTCTTTTATTCCCGAAGGCATATGCAGAGGCGCGCATTACGGCACTTAATGCCACTGTACAATGTAACACCCACATTTTTTTGTTTATGGTATGAGTCTCATGTAACAGAGGGTGAGCCTATTGCCATATACCAGGCACAATTCCAAACTACTACTGTGATTTTTTTTTATCCAGTAATACTTTGCACCTCCCGGGATTCGAACCCGAGACCCCTTGCTCGACAGCCGCACTTGCGACCAATCAGCCAAGGAGGCAGTCATTAGTAAAGATATTTTTTTTTTTTTTTTTTTTTTATTATTGGTTCACAAAACTGAATACAATCAACGTTACATATAAAATACCGCAACAAACTTAATTAAGATTATATCCTACTAGATGTGAACACGGCATGCATAATAGAAAAATCTTACATTACTAAATGGAAACAAAAACTTTAGTTCAAAATGTGTAAAAAGATCTTAACTTCTTCTTGAAAGAGGCAAGAGAATCGAGACGGAAGACATCAATGTCTTTACAAATGTTATTAGAATAACAACACATACGGTACATGGGCGAGTGCTGGCCAAGATTTGTCTTCGAATGCGGTGGGTGAAAAGTTTTTCGATTGCATATCCGACTACCCGCTCGCGGTACAGAAATATCCACGCGTTGCAGTATATCAGGAGAATCGGTAAGGTTGTGTATTAATTTGTATAGAAACATAATATCGGCTATTTTTCGTCTTGTGCCAAGAAGTTCCATTTTGTATGTTGACAGGCGTTGTTCGTATGATTTTAGGTTTTGGCATCCTAAGTCATTATATGTTAGGTGATACAGGAACCTCTTCTGAATACGTTCTATTCTATTAATATGCACTTGATAACTAGGATTCCAAACCGTACTGCAATACTCAAGAATACCGCGAACAAACGTATTAAATATTAAAATTGTGAGACTTGGTTGCTTGAATATTTTCATCTGTCTATTGATAAAACCCGAGATTCGAGAGGTCCGCTTTGTTATGTCATCTATGTGGAACCTAAAACTTAAAGACCTATCCAGAATTATTCCCAGATCACGGATGGTTGTCACTTCTGTTAGAGGGACATTATCTATTGTATAAACTGTAGGGTGAGTATTTTTTCTTCTCGTAAATTTTATATGGCAACATTTTTCCAAATTCAAAGACATGCAATTGTCAAGGCACCACTTGTAAACATTATCAAGATCAGATTGTATTAATTTGGCATCAGAATTATTATTAATTGCACGGTAGATTTTTAAGTCATCCGCGTATAGTTTAAAGTGAGATTTAATAACGTTCTTGATATCATCGATATAGATCAAGAAAAAGAGCGGACCCAAGTGAGAGCCTTGAGGTACTCCTGAGGGAATCCTGCACACATTCGATTTGAAGCCGCGAACATAGACTAACTGTGAACGATTACATATATATGACGCACACCATCTAAGCAATGAACCATGTATACCTTTTTCGGCAAGTTTGGCCAGAAGACGATTGTGGTTAACCAAATCGAATGCCTTCCTGAGATCTGCGTACACTGCATGCACCTCACCGCCACCATCCATCACATCCACAATATCGCACACATAACTTACTAAGTTTGTGTTGGTAGATTTACGAGGTAGGAAGCCGTGTTGATTTGAATCAATGTATTGTTGGAAATGATTCAAAAGCTTTCTATTGACAATTGCTTCCAACACCTTCCCAGATGCAGATAAAATAGAGATTGGACGGTATTTAGCAACATCGTCCAGTCTGCCTTCTTTGTGGATGGGCGTTAGATGTGCAATTTTCCATCGTGTAGGAAAAGTACCAGTCTGTAACGATTTATTGTAAATTATTGTTAACGGCTTACTGATGTTGTGAGCACATTCCTTCAGGAAGATAGGTGGAATAGAATCTGGGCCCGGTCCTTTGTGTATATCTAGGGATTTCAACCTATTTAAGGCTTCATCTTCAGTAACCGTTATATTGTTATATATTGGTCCGTTCCAATCGTTACACTGGGAGGAAGAACTATTACAATTAAGACTACTATTGCAAGTATAAACACTTTGAAAATGTTTAGAAAATAAGTTACAAATTTCCTGACCCCCCCTAGCTGTTTCATTATGCAGAATCATTTTGTTGGGTAGAGAAATACTATTAGACTGTCTATCTTTGAAAATTTTCCAGAAGTATTTTGGATTGATTTTCAGGTGATTAACAGACTGTTTCTTAAAATTTGAATAGCATTCCGAGATCAATGCATCACACCGGTTCCTGGTGATATTATATTGCAGTTTATCCATGAGATTACCATATTTTTTATACCTAGAGTGATATTTCCGTTTTTCTTTTAACGCCTTCAGCAATGTTTTACTAAACCATACGGGATAGTTATCATTTCGCTGTTTGGGGAGCGGAGTGTGATTACTGATTATAGGATTGATCGTGTCGTAAAAAATGTCCACCATCTCGTCCACAGACAGCGAGCACTGGAGTAGATTAGACCAGTCAACCAGCTCCAGATCATTGTTCAGTGCCTCATAATCGCATTTGTGAAAATTGTAAGTTGGAGCGGGACAAGGTCTAACGTAACTCTCTTTCGCTGTCTGTACTTCGATATGTAATGGAGGATGGTGTGGATCCGGTGGAACTAAGCAATTACTAGCTGGCGAAACCTGTATATGGGCTGAACCATTGCATAGCACCAGATCGAGAACTCGCCCATTAGCATTCGTTATATGATTGTGTTGGTGCAAATTACAAAAAGCTAAGGAGTCGATAAAGATATGATGAAGCGCACCATCAGGTGCAATGGGAACCAATTGAGAAGAGTCGGGATCTATATGCCATTCTATATCACTCGCGTTGAAATCTCCAACGATAAGGAATAGACGCTCAGTGTTAGCTTTGGCACAATTATTTCCATCACTGTGAACAACTTGAGTTACATTTTGAAGAAAGGTTTCAGTATACTCAAGACTAATAGGGGAGGCATATATACACCACAGATATTTACTACAGTCTTACCAATTTTTAAGCTAAGCCACAAATCCTCGCATGTTGACTCCCAGGAATTCATTCTTAAAACTTCATATGATTTAAGTACTGCAACAAGCACACCTCCGCCGTCCCTTTTAGTTATATAGGATCTAGTGGAAGACCTATCACGCCTAAATACATTATAGCGATGATCCAACAATTCATAGTCAAACACCGTGTCATTAAGCCAGGACTCTGTTACGACTATTAGATCATAGGTGTTCTTCAATACTGCTAGATAAAAGTCTTCCGTCTTGGTTCTCAAGCCTCGGACGTTTTGGTAATATATGTTTAGTTCGAATTTTAATAACATTAATTTAAAGAATATACTTAATTACAATAATATGTGAATATTACAGCTTGGCCAAACAATCTAGTGATTTGATTATTCTGTGATCAGATGAAATTTCTTTGCGAACATAAATGCGACTGTTCCGTACCCACACAAATTTGTAATTTTTCTCCCTCGCAGCTATTCTAGTTGCAGCGTGTAGTTTTTTATTTTCTGGAGATAAATGCTCAGTTACGAAGATAGCTTGTTTATTGCCAGAGTAACCAATGTGCGTACTGTTCAGTTTGACGTTATCGCTAGTCCTGTTAAACATTTTGACTGATGCCAAAAAGTTATCACGATTACGTTGGCTGCTTAGCTTGACTACAATGCTGCGAGGACGGCTTGACTCCGGATTCAATTTCGAGACCCTGTGAAACGACTTAACTTCGGTGTCTTGCAGGTTATACGATACGGTTTTAGCGATCTGATTAATTATGTTAAGTAGATTTTCACTTCTATGTTCAGGTACTCCTTGAATTTCAATATTGGAATCTCTGGCATGCTGTTGTATTTGGAGAAGATTTTTATCGAGTTCAACTAGTTTTCGATCAAATTCGTTGCTTTTGACGGACTGTTCAGACATACTCACAGTGAGTTTGTCGTTTAGTTTCATTTGTTCGTCGTGAGAGTCTGACAAAAACTGTATAGTCTTTATTGCCTCATCCAATTCTTCTCTCATTTTTGAGTATTTGATCCCCAGCTCATTAAAATCGCTCTGCACCTTACATAACATGGAGTTGAATTTTAAAAATGTAGATTGTTGATTTTCGAATTTGTCCAACATTTCCTGGCGTAGATTCCGTATTTCAGTTAAAATTAGATTTTGATCAATTTCTAGGGATACCATGCTATTTAGAGGACTATTCTTAGCTTGACTTCTCTGTAATGGTGTAGAATTACCATCGTCAACTTTTTGCTGAGCACAAATAGAACAAATCCACTTCGAACGTGTCGCCGTTGATTCATTAAACTTCACACATTCTTGATGATAATGGTGATGGCAATTTTGATTAGTACACTTAATACGCTTGTGCGTTACAAGAATGTTCGACTTGCATTCAGAACATTGCACCATTTTGTCTTTGACAGCTATTACACTATTGCTATTTACTATATCTTATATAGTCTTTAATATTCAAAATTTACTTTAATATTCAAAATTCTACTTTAATATTCAAAATCCTCAGTACCTACTTAAAGTTAATATGCGGCTCATGTTTAAAATAAATGAATATGTTTTTAAATTCATTGATAAATGATTTGTGATCTAATAATTTCACGTGTACGGCCAGGGATCCCACAACTGTAACCCTAGTAAAAAAAATATTGACTATGACTGAACTAATTAAACTGAACTAGGTATTTTAATTGTACCCATAAACACCACTAAAATAACAGAGTAATTAACAAATACCATTATCAGGCACCTCAAAATACTCACTAAATACAGGCAACAAACAAGAGGTAATAGACAATTTTTGGACAAATGAGTCACTCTGTATCAGAAAGCAGTTTGTATAGGTGTTGCATCATTGTCTTACATGAATGTTAATTATAATGCTGTTAGTCATGCTATGACTATCTATTGATATTTTGTTGATGTAGGTTTGAATAAATCTAAATAATAATATGAATTACTAAGTTTTAGATGCATCATGCATCCTATCCACTAATATTAAGCGTTTATAAGTTTTTGGGGATGTATATTTATTTGTTACTCATTCATTTAACAACTACATAATGAGTCTTATACATTACTAGCTTTTACCCGCGGCTTCGCTCGCGTCACAAAAGGATAAAAAGTAGTAATAGTAAGTGGCATATAGCAATACACACAGCGCCATCTATAGCAATACTTTTGTTTTCCCTCGGTAATATCAAATTTTTCCAGGATAAAAAGTAACCTATTATTTAATCCAGACTTCTAACTTTACATCTGCAAAAATTTAAAGCAATCGGTTTAGTAGTTACGGCGTGAAAGCGGAACAAACAAACAAACTCACTTTCCGATTTATAATATTAGTAAGGATATTTCCTAACGGGTTACCGGGGCTTCGGCTCGACGTGCAGGAGAAGGAAGGGGGTGGTTTTTAGTCAGTAAGAGTCTGACACTCCCTTCCGCCTCACCCAGGCGGGAGCAGTCATTCGATGATGTTCCCCCCTTAAAAGAAAATACATTCTGGTCACTGGCAAAAACTAGACCATAGGTAATATATATCCTACCAGGCTAAAGGATATTTCGTTTCTCTTCAGTAATTAAGGCTATTATAGACTCACGACGCGATCTTTTCCCGCGCCCGTCGCGGTGGCAAAATGGAGGCGGAATTATCAAAACTCACGAAACCGCAGTTTTTTGCGATACCGCTACCGCCGCGGTTGCGATTATCGCCAGCAAACTTAGCGGTTCAATATCGCAGGACGGGCGGCCGGTTAAACAATTAGTTGAGTTCCAGACCGGCCTATTAGTCCTATCGATCGGCGATCGGCAGAGCATGCGGATGTTAGCCACCGTGGGGCCCAATAGGGCCGATGCCGATTCGGAGTCGCGGAGAACCTAACGGGTAACCGGGGCTCCGGCTCGACGTGCATGAGAAGGAACGGGGTGGTTTTTAGTCAGTGAGTCTGACACTCCCTCCGGACTAAAAGCCCTGAGACATACAATGTAGACACATTATTTTATTGACCTTGAGTAAGTCTCAGACTTACGTCGATAAGTTCATATCACCCTACTGGAACAATGCCAATACTATGCTAGACATTGTTACAGACCTACATTATAGAAGTACAAGTTTCTAAGAAATTATTACAAGATATTAACTTTTAATAAAATGTTTATGTTAATCCTTAAAGACTTCTTGTCATAATTACATAACTGTAGGCATTTTTAGTATTGCTTAAATATTAGATAGGTATTAGAAATATTGTAATGAATATTTTGGTATAAAGCACTTCAAAGTCCTACTAACCATATGCAAAACAAAGTATAAATGCTAATTACTCACTAACATTTGAAGATTGAAACCATTTATTGGATTGTAGTTAAATGGGTATGTCCTATATTTGAAATGAAGCAGGAAATAGTCATCGAAAATCGTAACAACTAGCTGGAAGCAAAGTAACCTAAATTCATTCCATTTTATTACTTGAAGATACACTCACCTTTAAATTATATACATTGTACCTTTCCAAATTTTATTACATTCCGACTCCGAGCAGTCACGATCTAAATTCCAAAAACACTTACATAAGATGGTACAATAATACAATAATAATATATAACTTATAACTACAAGTGTAAGTTAGTTAAAATAAGTTGTAAGTAAAAATTTGCATGCTTTATTTATCAAGCAAAACGTGATGATCTATTATCTTGTAACTATAACATCTTTGTATACCATGTTTTTACGCAAATAAATGTCTTTATCTTTAATACATTAACAATACATTCGGTAGCTGTTATAAAAATTATATAATATTTTTGTTTTAATGAAACGTTGTCCCACACTAGGATTTTCTCCTAGGTCGTGGGTGCGTTTAGAAACATACAAGTTCACATACACATAACACTGAGACCCGAAACAACAAAGAGCTCACACAAAGAGTTGTTCCGTGCAGGAATCGAACTAGCGACACGTTGTGCGGCAGCCAGTTGCCCACCGCACCAACCGTGCAGTCTAAAATAAAAACGACCAGCTTACCTAATCGATTTATTTTTCTGTTCCACAAATAATGAGACAGTAGAAGTTATCGTGTCGAATCGAATGTTCGTTACTTTGACACGGTTATAAGAAAATATTAAAAAGCAAAGTCAGTAGCTTGGTATTAACAATAAATAATACAGTTACCTTGTATAGCCACACGTAAGTGTCGAACATTAAGTTTTATCGCTGATAGTGTGCTAAGAAGTCATAGAATAAATGCTCATAATCATCACTTGTGACTTCCCTTTTGAAACCGATTTTTTTTTTGAGTCCGCAAAATCATCCGATGTGCCACCCGCCCGGGTGAGACGAGAGGGAGTGTCAGACTCTTACTGACTAAAAACCACCCCGTTCCTTCTCCTGCACTTCGAGCCGAGGCTCCGGCAACTCGTTAACACCTTGAACGCCATGGGGGACAAGGTATGGGTCACAATAGCGGAGGATTTACCTTCGCTAAGAGGAAGAATAAAGGATTAACAGTTTTCTGTCGGCAGTCAAACTGTTAAGTCCTCCGCGGATACTTGTAACTCTCCTAGTTTTGCGAGTATCCGTGTGCGGCGCCGATTGCTTACTATCAGGTGGTCCGTCTACTCGTTTGCCGCCCTGTACCATAAAAAGATCACATCATTCACAAGACATTCAAATTCAATTGAATTAATATTTAGCTAAAAAGCTTGCCCTATTATTACAATCTGACAATAACATACCGAACTGGCTAACAATAGTAGTCAAACGTCGGCCCATTAAAAATAAAAAATAAAAAAAAACAGTAGGCGTTACTAGGTAATACATCTCTATACTTTTTATATTAAAATAAAATAATAATTTATTTGTCATTAGGCATGATGTACCAAATACACAGACACAAATATTAAAATAACAACAGTAAGGTTTTATTGACAAAGGCGCCATTTTTAAATTGTCAAACACCAAGCGGTCACCGGTGACCGCAACCTATTGTTCTAGAGGTATATTTGTGTCTACAAAGACGGTACTCGACGAGTTGGTATATAATGTTACGTGTATATACCTAATGATGTCATTTGTGTTTGTAATGTCTGCAGGTGTTTTGTCAATGCGCAAACTTCCTGTACCTGTTTACTGTAATTCAATGACTACTGACACTATGTACTTCAATACCGTGTAAGAACATCCCAAAACTGCTTACAGTTTTGTTTAGTATGTTTTACCTCTAGATGATTTGGAAACCTAAGCAAGTGTACCTTAACCATCAGACCACCACGGATGGGGCCCAATAGGGCTGATGCCGATACGGAGCCGCGTAGGCCTTAACGGGTTGCCGGGGCGCTGGCTCGAAGTGCAGGAGTAGGAACGGGGTGGATTTTAGTCAAGAAGTAAGGGTTTGAACTCCCTGGCGCCTCACTTGGACGGGAGGGATCATTCGATTATTTCCCCCTCTCAAAAAAAGCAAGTGTACCATATACTCTTACTTTAAATAAATTACGCAAGAAGAGTATCTATCATAGTTTACGTCTAAACAACTCAAACTCGACCGAGATTGATGAATTTTTGCCATAGAAATAAGTGGAACTTGGCCTAGAAGTAGTTATCTCCGTGGAACCTTGATATTTATTCATACAGACTTTCATGCTACTAAAATCCTGAACAAAAGCTATCTTAAATCCTCATGTTTTTATATCAACTATCTGCATGATATAGTATGAAAAATATAATTTGTAGAAGTCCAAACAGAGGAGAATGAAAAATTGTGTCATCAATTACATATTAATATATACATTATTATTATACATTATTAATAATGCCTTTTACACCAAAGAAACAGAAACTATAGGAACATTTACTTGTTTGCATAGATTGCACTACTGTTTATTCATACATATTGTAGACATATTGATCGATGTTATGCTGGGACGGGCCTGACCTTAGTTCTGTCATATGACCTTTGCAGCTTAAAGGTTGTGTATGCTTTCAGATAGAATCTATGACTTAAATATCTATCTAAGGCCTAATGTTTTACTAAAAACGTTTACGCGTCAAGCGCGTTTTTGCATTGTTCTCACATATACGTACAGTATTGGGATATGTATCAGAAACATTGTAGAACATATTTTTTTTAAAAAGAGTAACGAGTTTCTTGCTCGTTCTTCTCCATTCGAATCTACATTTTGGAATGAGCACCTAGCTTCACCTAGCTTCACTGACGGACTGATTCGTTTCAATAGCACCAAATTATGGTTTAATTGAAGTATATGCTTTGAGTTTACCTCTTTGTAACCCCAAACATAACTGCAGGCTTACTAATTATTATGCATCAAGCTTACGTATTTATTATTTCGCGTCAAGCTTACTTGTGCGAACCGAATGGAATACCTTGCCGGAATCTGAATTTCCCGACGTACATAATTTGGGTGTCTTCAAGTCCCGAGTGAACAGGTTGCTCATAGGTAGGCGTGCTCCATCGTCGGCCACATTATCGGTTACCACCAGGCCCAGGCGAGATGGCGGACAAACGTCAACGTATCTAGTATAAAAAAATGCTGTCTGCTCTCTTTCGAGGACTGGAGAAGGATAAAACTAATAACTGCGAGAAATCTATAAAATCGTATAATACAAACCATTCTTTTATGTAATGATACTTAATTATTTTCCATTACTATATACGAATGGGACAACGGTATTTTAAAGGTATCTTATAGGTAGTTATTTTTCATTTCCCTACGAGTGTAGTCGCGATCAACAACTAGTATAAAAGAACATCGTTCTCTACCATGGCTGTGTTCCAACTATTTAAATTGTTTCATTTGATTGTATGTCAGTATCCGATCGCTATGCTAATACACGTACACTTTTAACCCACTAGAATGGAAATCACTTCCTTAGTGAATTTTATTGTGACACTATCGAATTTATGGCTATTCAGCTAAAATAGCTACCGAATGTACCAAATTGGATGATTTTTTTTATGAAGTTGTAGTTATTATCAAAGCAAGGCAAGCAAGCAAGGAACAAATACATTAAGCTTTAAGAACAGCCTCAGGGCAAAGTTGGCCTGCAGTAACAGATATAATAAGCATAGTTCAATGGTATACTTAGTCTAAAAAACTTAGTAATAAATGAAAAGGAAATTCGCTATAAAGAGTATGATTATAGAAACAAAGGGTATTGACCTGTTTCTGAAATACTAACATCATGCTGGAAGACTAGCAAATACCTTCTTCCATTAGTAGACCTGAGCGCTAACTCTTGTAACCAATCTCAATATCAATGCAGTTTCAATCCAATATAAATCTCAATAATTACTCAATTTCAAAACTATACCTCTACAACTACAATCGTAGCTGTTACAATAGCATTCAGAGTACGGAATAAAAGCCAAACCCAATACCATTTAGTTCAATCAATATCCACCCAATACGGATATAGGCGCTAGTGTTGCAAGTACGAAATTTCACAATACCAATGTCGATCAACCGGAATTTGATTCAAGAGTAAGCCCCAGGCCATCACAATAATTTCACCGTATTTTCTACTTTTCAGCTACGCACCATGGTGCCCCGCCTGCAACGCCCTCGCCCCGGCATGGCGCGACCTGTCCACCCGCGCGACTCGCAAGGCTCTGGGCGTCAGGACAGCTGCCGTCGACGTCACCAAGTCGCCTGGACTGAGCGGTAGATTTGTCGTTACTGCGCTGCCTACTATTTTCCAGTGAGTAAAACAAAACAACAGTAAAACAAATTATTTTAAATAATGTAATCGTCTTCTTGCCTTTATGTCTAATTGTTTTGGGGGCTTAGAAACTGAAATAATATTTTTTTGGACTAAAATAAATGAAACTTCGAAACTTAGTAAGTTGCAAAATTTGTAGTTTTCAAACTCTTAATTTAATAAGAACGTACTTATGATGCATAGTTCCAAAAAAATTATTTTAATATGTTGGTACTTTTAACTCCTACAACTGTTAACCATCGAAACCATTGCAGCAAAAAACCTTAACTTTTTTATGGGATACGCCGGTAAACAGTCGGATCACCAGATGGTAATTAAGCAATCGGCGTCGCCCATGGACACCTGGAATACCAAAGGCGATACAAGTGCGTTACCGACCTTTTGTGGATTAGGAATTTGAGGATTGTTGGAATTTAGGGATTGGGCTTTGAGGGTAATTGGACCTCCGGTAACCTCGAACACACGACAAAACATGACGCTTGTTTCACGTCGGTTTTCTGCTCGGCCGTGGTATCACTCCGGTCGAGCCGGCCCAATCGTGCCGCAGCATGCCTCTCCCACACTTAAATTTAGAAATAAAATTAATAACACCACATAATCCAATACTAAATCCTCAAAAACCTCTCTTCCAGTGTAATCGACGGCGAATTCCGTCAATACAAAGGCCCACGCGACGTGGAATCCATGCTTGGCTACGTGGAGGACCAGCGCTGGAAGCAGACTGACCCTGTACCAGCGTGGAAGGCACCACACTCAATTCAGATGACACTGGTCGCTGAATTCTTTAAACTTAGTCAGGCACTTAGGGTAAGTTTTTTCAATTTATTCGTTTACTGTCTCTCTATCTGCGACTTCGCCCTTCTGATGTTAAGAAGGTTTCTCTCGAGTAGACCCCGACCCTGTCGCAATGTCGAAAGAAAATGTGGAATATTTTATTTTTAAATTAGATCATTGTAGCCTCTATATCTCTTTACAATAACTTAAAACGACATACGTAAATCGCGTCTTTCGTACTGATAAATATTGAATTTTGTATGCTTTTTTCTAATATGCTGTGAAAATATTAAACTCTAATTATGACTGCACGGTTGGTGCGGTGGCTGGGCAACCGGCTGCCGTGCAACGTGTCGCGGGTTCTATTCCCGCACGGACAACACTTTGTGCGATCCACAAATTGTTGTTTCGGGTCTGGGCGTCATGTGTATGTAAACTTGTATGTTTGTAAACGTACCCACGACACAGGAGATAATCCTAGTGTGGGGCAACGTTTTTTTTAAAAAAAAAAGAAAATATAATTTTTATTGATTGATATATTTCTATCGTGAGACATACTAAATTAACTAAATATCGCGGGTTACTCACGTGAATATACTGAGAAAAGCTCTACTAGTTTGGAACCACAGAGGGGTTCTTCGATTCTTAGTTAATTGATTGATATTAATTATTTTCTCGTTTCTTTATTTCAGAGTGTGCACACTATGTTGATGGAGACGTACGGCCTACCGACATGGGGTTCCTACCTGATCTTTGCACTGGCAACCATATTCATCGGAGCACTGCTTGGACTGGTCAGTATTTTTTTAACGGGGGAAAAATCATCGAGTGTCTGCTCCCGCCTGGGTGAGGGAGGGAGTGTCAGGCTCTTACTGACTAAAAACCACCCCGTTCCTTCTCCTGCACGTCGAGCCGGACTCCCGGTTACACGTTAGGTTGTCCGCGACTCCGAATCGGCATCGGCCCTGTTGGACTGGTCAGTATAAGAAATAAATAAAATATCCCGATCCATTTCGATCATGGCGGCCAGTCTAACTAGACTAGTCTATTACGCAGGAGATTATAGTACACAAGTGTGAACGCAAACACAGGTGCACTCTGTTCCCTCACGCTCTGAACCTGGGACGGCAGACCGACACGACTGGAGAGAGAGATCAGGCGCAAGTCGAACGGTTTCACGTTCTTTCCAAGGCAAGAAGGTGAAACACCGCCGAACTTCCAGACTCAGGGTTAATTATGGTCATTTTACTCAGAAGACGCAATGATCACTTTTTGGCCAGCATAATATTATCACTACATAGTATAAATCAAAGTCGCTATCCACCGTCTGTCTGTCCCTATATATGCTTAGATTTTTAAAATACGTAACGGATTTTGATGCGGTTTTTTTAATAGATAGAGCGATTCTTAAGGAAGGTTTATATTTATAATACATGCATATTGCACCCTTGCGAAGCCGAGGCGGGTCGCTGGTTATTATAATAAATCTATACACAATATCGAACATAACCGGATGACTTGATGGTAAGCCATCGTTGCGCGGTGCCATCTAGGACATCCGCAACACCAAGGAAGTTACAACCCTCGCACAGCAAAACATAATTGGATACTTTCCATAGTCAAAAATAAATTAGTCAGACTGTTTAATTTAAGTAATCTATATATAAATAAAAATGAATTTCCGTTCGTTAGTCTCGCTAAAACTCGAGAACGGCTGAAATGATTTGGCTAATTTTGGTCTTGATAGGTTCGTGGAAGTCTAGGGAAGGTTTGAAAGGTGAGAAAAAACTTTTAGGCGCTACGAAGTTGGCCGGGTCAGCTAGTACAATATAATATTAAACAATAATCACACTTTCATTAATTGATTTTATGACTAATTTAATTTTAATATTTTGCCAGCAAATTTTTAAGAAATAAGTACTATGCTGTTTGACGCTGAAAAGTGACGTCACAATACACAATCTCGTACAAAATTCATAGAAAACTGTCGTTTTTGACAGTTCGAAAAAAGTATTGAATTTGACTAGTTGGCAAGTACCCAATTATTGCATCACGTCTGATTTCTATGAGGCCGTGGTTACCCCATCCGAATAAATTGTTCTAAAATGATCATCGCCAAAATTCAAATGGAAACTTATGAAAATCAATTTTGTAATAGTATTATACTTTTCCAGGTCCTAGTATGCATAATAGACCTGCTATACCCGCCGCATCGCTCGGACAAGGTGTTCATCTCACAGAAGGAGCTCGACAAGCGCGCACGAGGAGACCAGGACGCTAAGGAAAAGTCTGATGATGACCAGGTAATATATAATATATTGTAGTATTTATGCAGTAGGTATAAGTATTTGTTTAGTAGTATGTGTTATATGGTATGTATATGTCTATACTGATTTATAAAATATTGTATTAATATATTTATTCTACCTTATAGGTTATTTATGTGTGTAGTATACATATTACATAACTTTTTTTTATTTTTTCAATTGTGTTCTGGCTTCGCATCCACCACTTCATTTCTCTGCACTTCCCTACGGTTGACTGTAAGAGAATGCCTTAAGGCATTAAGTCCGCCATTCACTGATGTATTTTGTGAAGAAGAAATAAATAACTAATAATCTAATCATTTTCTATAGTGTGCCCAGTATTGGCAATAGGCTCACCCCCTATTACATGGGACTCGTAACATAAATAGTGAAAACCGGGTGTTACATTGTACATTGGCATTAAGTACTGTAATGTGCACCTCTGCCTACCCCTTCGGGGATAAAAAGGCGTGATGTTATGTTATGTTATGTCATTTTCTACAGTCTAATAATAAATATAGTAAGACGAGCCTCCTGTAGCGCAACTTATCGTGGGTTCGATTCTCTTATGAAACAACTCGAAATTAGTGTTTCGAATGTGTGACTAGGGTATCTGGTTTTTATTAAAATTACTAGTGTGACATTTCAACGTTAAAAATCCTATGAAGTAATAATCCCATATTTTATCTTCAGGAGCTGATCAATGATGACATAGTAGATGATGATGAGAACGCGAACAACAGTGATGCTGAGAAGAACTCTCCCAGCGATGTGAGTACCATGTCATTCCTTTATTACAAAGTTGGTGTAATGGTCGCAGGTTGAGCGAAAGTGAGTAATTAAAGGGTTATTCCTGAACTATACTTTATAATCTTTATTTAAATAAAAATGCACGACTGAGGGACAATACTACCTATATTCACGGAACAAGGCGGAAGTACAAGAGACATAGACAATGCAAGTGAAGAGAGTGACAGGTTTTGATGAATGTCACATTACATAATGTTGTCTGTGGTTTGCAAATAGTAAGTTAACCTCTCGCGTGTAGAGAGTTGAGTGCCCATCGCGCAATTGTACACACAGGTGTACGAGAGAGTTGAGTGCCCATCGCGCAATTGTACACACGGGTGTACGAGAGAGTTGAGTGCCCATCGCGCAATTGTACACACGGGTGTACGAGAGAGTTGAGTGCCCATCGCGCAATTGTACACACGGGTGTACGAGAGAGTTGAGTGCCCATCGCGCAATTGTCCACACGGGTGTACGAGAAACGCGCACCGATTGGATATTTTTTCTGTGACGTATATTTTCAAGTTTGCAACCCGTACTTTTTTTGATTGAACAGAATAGTTATATAGTATATTCGCTTTTCTAGGTGCTTTGGTACTTTCTTCGTGCAGGAGTAGGAACGGGGTGGTTTTTAGTCAATAAGAGTCTGACACTATAGGCGGGAGCAGTCATTCGATGATTTTCTCCCCTTAAAAAAAACCCTTCGGAAATGGCAGTTACAATACGAAGCTTATAGGCGAACATACATACATTTTTTCTTCTTATAATATCTTCTGATTTATTTCGTGCGGGATCCAATTCATGTCCCTGAGACGCGCCGGACTTCAATGTTCTGATGTTTTCGTGGTGGTATCTACTGTAGGTCCTGGCTTACAACGTTTCAGGGGGAGGTTGTGACGGACTTCTTCCAAATAAAATACATAGGTACAACATAATGTTCTAATTTTATTTTTTCAGTCATCAGACGAGGAACAGGAGAAAGAAACAGAAGGCGGTGGCGATACGAAGGCAGCGGACCCAGTGGACCGACCCGAGGTTCGCAAGCGAAGGCCAAGGAAAGCCGACTAGAGTGCGTAGTACACACACACCGCCCGCCGCGGGTTCATTTACCAGCTCGATACATTCCCAGCCAACAACTGACAACTTTACAGAAACCATTGCCATGTCTTTAGTAAGATTGATCAAAATTTTACTGTTCTATGGTAGTTCAGACACAAGTATTAGTCGATTTAGACATTATAAAATATTAAAATTTAGCTTATTTTAAATAAATAACATCGGCCACAAAAATATAGTCTTTGGTAAAGCCAAATTTAGGTTTTCAGGGCCTTAGAAGTCGAAAATACTGTTCTAAGTTCAAAGGCCTAGTCGTGACCTTATAGAGGTCAAAGTAAGTCGTAAGTTGTTGAAGGCTATTCTGATATATCTTGTAAAAACGAAGGGATTGTTATGAGCTCAAAATACTTCTAAGTAAACGTAAAAATTATAAACTTTGAAAGTTCAAACATCGTTTTTGTTGTTGCCGTCTTTGTTAATAGTATTGCTAGATGCTTAAAATTAACGAATGAAATTGTCACACAAACTAGATTTCCAAATATATGCTCGAAATAACACATTACGCATAGCCGAAAAGATCTACCATTCTACCGATTACTCTAAATTCTGGCAACATTATTAACAAGTATGGCAACACTGGCGTCTGAATCCGCGGCCGGCAGTATCATATGAAAGTATAAAATAGTAAGTTTTGTATGTAGTCGCTCCATTCATACCAATATTATATTGCTAATTAGAATGAATTGATATTTAACTCATTTTAGACTCAATATTCTTGCCTGTTATCTTCAAGGCCCGAGTGAATAGGTTGCTTATGGGACGACGTGCTCCATCATAGGCCGCATAATCGTTTAGCACAAAGCGAGAAGTAGACAAAATCGACCCATTTACAATAAAAAATAGGTATGTGGCAACAGGCTCACCCCTATTACATAGGTTTCCTAAAAAATAAATTTTGATGAAAAGTAAATGTTACATTTGATATGTGGAATTTTGCCTAACTTTTTTTTTTGGAATAATTAAAGGCGGCTCCACACATTGAACCAATATAGAGAATTGTAAATGCCCGCTCTGTGCAATCTCAGTGTTAGTCCACGCTATTGTAATAAACAACAGTACCGTCTCAACTGATGATTGACAATAAACTGAATAAACGTTTCAACGCCGTTTGTGGAGCGCGCCAAGGCCCTTTGATATGCGAAGCCAACAATATTCGCTTGGCCGGCCAACGCTAGCGCCAACTACGAATATACCGCCTCCTAGGCCACTACACATTGGCCCAATGCGTTACCTCAATGTGAAGAACCGCCTTAATCCAAGGTTGAGTCGTGGTGTAAGAATTCATTCTCGATTGAAGTCATATATTGGCTGGTAAATGGCTGTACTTACGCATATTATAAAATAAGTTAAATATCAATTGAAAATTAACAGTAACTTATCAGAAGTAATTAAAATTCATTCTCCTTTTATTAGTCTTCCTTATTAAGCCTCCATCATGTATTTTGTTGATTCATTGAATGCCTAAAATTATTATACTTATTATAAAATGTTCAGAATGATTGTTCCAATTCTTGTTCCAATTCTTGTTTGAATCTTAAACTATGTTATAAACGTAATGTCGTTTGAAAGACCAAGCATTTATTAATGCACTATTTTTGTATGTCAACGTAAATGCATAGCATCATCTTAGTCTGAGAGTCAACTGCTGAACTATGAGTCTCTACATAATTAAGAGGTTTTGCCATAATCTTCAAACTAAAACCTCTTTGTGTTGACGGGGGAAACCTTCAAAAGGCGCCTAGCCTTTTAGAGACAAAGACTAGGGAGTGTGGGATTTTTACCTTACTAAAACCTCCCCGGTAGCCACCAATAGCTTCTGAAGGAGGCACCGGGTTCTCTTAATAGACCAGGAGCCCCCTGGAGCCCCCACGCTGCAAGGCCTGTTACGGCACCTTCCTATAAAGACCTACACGTCTTCCTAGAGCCTCTCTGTGCAGTGCACGGCGGCAAAATTATAACCTGGCAACTCTTATAGTCAAATACTTAAACACCACTCAGTTTTAAGGCGCTCTAAAGAAAGTTCTGTCACTATATCTTTGTCAAATGACAGCTCAGCACGATATTTCAGTTCAACTTGAAATTAAGTAGTATTTCATTATTTGGTCGTTATTTCATTATGTAACTGTTAGTGACTACCTCGTTGACCGAGTGGTCGCAAGTGCGACTGCCGGGCAAGGGGGTCTCGGGTTCGATTTCCAGGTCGAGCAAAGTATTGCTGGGATTTTTAAATAAATCTCAGTAATAGCACGGAGTCTGGAATTGTGCCTGGTATATGGTAATAGCCTCACCCCCTATTACATGGGACTTATGACATAAATAGTGAAAAGTGGGTGTTACATTGTACAGTGGCATAATGTACACCTCTGCCTACCCCTTTGGGGATAAAAGGCGTGATGTAATATTAGAGACAGCAACAATTTTAGTTGATATACAAAATTAGTGCGGCCAAAAACTTGGTTAATTTAAACCTTTTTATTTATAAACGCTGTTAACTGAACTGTTATTCAACGAGGATTTAAAACGAAATGTTTATTTATATTTCACTCTTTGGTTGTTTTCAAAAATTTCGCCTTACGACTGTGAACTCAGCTCAATGTATCTGCATTTTTGTCTTTGACTAGAGTTTGTAATCTCGAAGAATCAGTGTTGTATCTATTTTTACTGTAAATTAAATAAACACACTAAATTTTGTTAAGTATGTCTCGTTGGCACAGTGGTCGCAAGTGTGACTTTATTAAGATCAATTGGGTATTTGCAAGGGTATCAAAATTAAAAATCTAATTAATCCGTCAGTTCGAAAATGAAAAAATATTAGACACGTATTTTTTTATTTTCTCGTATTAAGTTGCAATACTTAGATAAATTGGCGCTAAGTTTAGGAGTGGGAGATCGTTACGTCATAACGTGCTACAAAATGTGGCACGCTGTGACGTCACACGATATTTCAAATGAGTATGTCGTCGAAAGTATTTAATTTGGTGAGAAAAGAAAAAATACGTGTCTAAAGTTTTAAATTAATGCACCAAACGGACATTAAAATAAAATTTTGGAAACTACCCTATTATTCATTTCGGCCGTTGGTATCGATATCTTTGTCTATACTTTAATACAAGTAATTTTGTGTTGTTATAATTTATTTTACATTAAAACTAAGTACAACTTCATGATAGCATTTATACGTCACGAGTGTTTTAGTTAGCGCACCAAATTTAGCGTAATTTTATGTATTTAGTTGTGTAATGTTCGTCGAAGTATTATGTATTATGTTTTTATATTGTTTTTTATTATATTTGCTCGTAAATTAATTATGTACTGCGTGAGGAAATGTACTTGAGCTGCTCAAGAAGTGATGAAAAAATGAAATATTGTGCTTAAAAACACAATTAATTAGCCTTTACAAGCGATTGCAGGATAATTGTTTTACAAGCATATGGTTTCGTAAACGTGAATTTTATTTTTATTCTATATTTTTTTTTTTAATTTACAGAAAGTTTAAAAAGAAAATGGGTGAAAATGATAATTAACGAAATCATGTGAAACGTTTTGTTCAAGATTTTTTTTATAACTTTTTCGCGATCACGTGCTTAACAAAGCGACGGGGTTCTAAGCGGTTTTTATACGAAATATATGAATAATTTTATTTTACCGCTTTTTTATATACTTAGAGGCTAATTTATATACAATTCTTATACAATGATAACCTCGATTTTTCGCTACATTAATTTATTAATTTAATTTTAATAGGAACCCCGCCGCTTTTTTTACGCTGATCATATTAACAACATTCCTTTTTTAACAAGAGTAACGAATTGTGCGCTCAATAGTTAAACAAATCAAACTACGTACTTATTTGAGATTAGAGATAAAATATTAGGCCTCGAGTGTTACATTTTTAGCTTTGTGATTGAGATTTAAAAGAAATATGGATTGTAGCTGGCCAAAGTTGCATTGAGCAAAATGGCGTTGCATAAATGTTAAATGGACTGGATACATTTATTTGATTAATGTAATCGAAGATCAAATGTGTACATTACGTTAAATTGTACAGCTTTCTTTCAAAATTCTCAGTAGTAGCACGGAATCAGGAATTGTGCCCGGTATATGGCAATAGGCTCACCTTATTACATGGGACTCATAACATAAATAGTGAAAAATGGGTCTTACATTGTAAAGTGACATTAAGTGCCGTAATGTGCACCTCTGCCTACCCCTACGGGAATAAGAGACGTGATGTTATATACAGCTTTTCAGAATAAACTAGTATTTCCTTATTGGTTTCTCAAACACAACGCTGAAAGTGTTCTACAAACTTATCTATTTACATGTTGCAATACTCAAATTATATGTTCGCTTATTTTACATAATTATATATTTATATATTATTATACAATTATTTGGATACAAGATACATTAGGGTTTAAATTGTAACTGTAACTAACTGATTGCTGTGGGGGTTGGAAACGGTCGAGGGGGATGACTGACTGGTAAATAAGCTAAGATATAAGAAATATAGTTCATTAAAAGTATTATATGATCGCTTTATAACACAAAATGTGGAATGTTGGCTCATCAATGTCTTAATAGGCTTTCGTGGGCAAGCACATGGTGAACAGAACCTGATAATGTTCGCATACAGTGGCTGGCCTATCTAGAGGTCACTGGAAACGTATACCCGTCAGTTATCTCGTCTCATGGAGTATAGAAGATATTGTTAACAAGAAAATTGCCTTGTACAAAGACTTAAGATTGTTTTAAGTGTTGCGTTTATATTAACTATTGATCTAGTGACTTGCTGAAATAAAATTGTATTTGTATTTTGGTGTTTTATTAAGATTTTTCCTGTGACAAACTCCAAACCTATATTTTAAAGGTTACTTCTTCCTTTCCTTGCTTTGAAGGCCAGAACCCTGAAAATATAATCTTAAGAATAATAATTGTTATTTATTATTCAAAAGATGAATTATGCATTTGGAATTCATACTTCCAATAGAGTACACTTTGTAAATAAAAGAAACAAACAGTCGAAATAAGAACATCCTCCTTTTTTAAAGTCAGTTAAAAAGTGACATAGCGTAAAATGGGGTGAATAGGAATCGAATTTTTTTTTTAACGGGGGAAAATCATCGAATGGCTGCTCCCGCCTGGGTGAGGCGGGAGGGAGTGTCAGGCTCTTATTGACTAAAACCACCCCGTTCCTTCTCCTGCACGTCGAGTCGGAGCCCCGGTTACCCATTAGGTTCTCCGCGACTCCGAATCGGCATCGGCCGTATTGGGCCCCATCTGTGGTGGTCTGAAGGCTCTTTGAGGCGCGCGCGGAACGCGACGCGCCGTACGCTCGGGATCGAGAGGTATAGGGACAGAAGACGGGTAAATAGATATAAGGAAATTCTTCATAGTATTGATTCACCCATCTTCTGTCCCTTTTCGCCGCTCCAACCCTATTCACCCCATTTTACCGTACATGTAGTTTCAAGTACGTTGGTATTTGGACTTTTTGTGGCTTCATGGCATAGTTCGATTTTATTTATTAATGCGGAAATAACCGGACCTTGGCACTGGCAGTATTGTAGGTCTTAGGCGTCCCTGAAGTCGATCAAATGGCACCAGGTGATCGGCAAGGTTCCAACAGTTATCAGTTCCCGCAACACTGTAGTCTGACGCAGATTTCAGACTCGGCTTCCAGGCAGGTGGTGCCACCGAATCCCAGCCACCGTCTCTGTTAAAGTTCGGACGACGGCTTATTTCGATGGCCTCACGTACTTTCCGCGGTACGAAGTATTTCTCCCTCGCCAGTACTGAGGCCTTGTCGAAACGGAGGAAGTGAGCCGTGCCCATGCTACACACGCATGCTCTGCTACTGCCGATGTATGAGTGTCACGGTTCTTCACACTGCATATGTGTTCCTTAAGTCTGGTTGCAATGTTGCGGCGAGAGAGAATACTTGTTCATGAGAAAACGACATTATTTTTTAAACTAAAGCAGTTGGTTCAGAATTTCTGATTCAATAATATTGAAACACTATTCAGGATAAAGTAACCAAAATTAATACAGAGAAAATAAAGAATTGCAGCAACAAGAGTTAAGACTGGCAAAGCGTGTACTTTTTCGTGGATAACACATAACTCATTGTAGTTTATGAACTATCTGACTTGGATTTTTTTTATATTTTTCTGATAACTATAGGAACCTTGCTGATCACCTGATGCTCTTTGAACGTCGACTTCAGGGACACCTGTATATACAGGTATCCGATAATTTTTATTATCGGATACCTGTATATATTATTTATATTAAATAGGTATTTTCTATCTATAGATTTACCTATAAATGCTTATAGACAATACAAGCGCCCATGACAAAAGCCTAGAAGAAGAAGAAGGGACTGTCAGTACCTGTCTGTACCGTTTTTCATAATACTACATAATCTAGTTATTTATATTTGTATGCAAGGTAAAAATATTTCCTTGTAGTTGTTGTATTGTGTATAATTTTATTATGTGATTTACACAGAAAAATCTTGTTAATCATAATTTTTTTATTGTTCGTAATTAAAATTACGTGATCATTAACCAATCCTTTACTATATCAGTTTAATTATCAAAATCTAAGTATAGATAATATTTTATATTAAAATCGGTTTTATGAAAATAATTTGTATTCATTTCAGAAAATAAATGTGCACCCCTACTTCTATGAACCTCTTTTTTTCTATTGCAGAAGTGAATGGACTATAGGCAGATTAATTATTATGTTTTCGGCTTGCTCCCGTCACTGTTTGACGAAGAACTCGACTAGCTTCAAGCCATGCTAGAGGCTCATATTCATGAACAGCATTCCGCGACACTCGCCGCGTCGTAAGTCGCGGAATGCTGCTCATGAACGACTGTGTCGATTCCCACACGGAATTGTTATACTCAACTGTTCGATTCATGATTTTTAAGTGAGGTGTAGCAAAGGTATTATGAAACGTCGTTACACAAAAGCCTATAGAATGATTATTAAGCGGTCTTGGACAAAACATTCATTCCTCGAAGCAAGTATTCGTAAAAATATGTAAGTAGGTAATATCAAAAAACAATAATTTTGTAAAAATCATTGTTTAGAATCGCATTCATTATCTTTTTATATACAAAGATATTATTTAATTACATGCATACAAACCAAAAAAGGCCTCACTCAACAGTACCAAAAAAAATTTTGTTTGGGCACCAGAGTTGTCCACGCGCTCGATAGATGGCGACTCAGGCAAAAATACATCGCGCTATGGTTTCGTTACCGCAACTTATAGACCATCGCGGTGCACCGATCAGCCGTCACGTTTTTGACTATTCTGTTAAATACAGAAACCAGATTTCTCTAGCAAGGTTGCTGGCTAGGTCTTGCCTGGTCAGTGATCTCAGATATTATATAAAATGTATTCGAATGGATGTCTAACTAATTGTCTAGATATCAATATTATCAATACGTTACATTCATTCTGTAATACAGACTGTATTGTAGAGGTATAATCAATTAATTATTGTAATAGCTTTAATTTATATACGGTAACTAACGCAATGTTCGTTCCTAATTGTGGCACGTGGCGTTATAATCGCACCAGCTGTTGTGTATGGCAAAATTATCTTTCATTTATTTGATTAAAAACAAAACACTCGAGCTTCATGTAAGATAAAAATTTTATCAGATTTTTTGAGGTTTCAATTCAACTTGTTTATTAGCTAAAATTTGTTTTTCGAATGACTATTAATTCAGCATTTTTTGAATAAGATTATAATTATGTATTTTTGTATAACGTTAGCAAATACTCAAACTCTCAATTAAGAATCGTGTATAGTTCCGTCTTCAAATTCTTAAAAAATGACAGAGATGGCACGATATTTAACACATTAATCGCCATGGGGGTCACCGATGAACGACGTTAGCCGAGGATTTGGCTTCAACAATTTTCTAAAATGGCAGTCAGTAATACTATTAAGTACAGTAAAATGGGGTGAATAGGGACAGAAAAGGGGTGAAAAGGTATAAGGAAATTCTTCATAGTATCGATTCACCCCTCTTTTTAAGTAGCCTTTCATTATTCGGTGATAATGCCATTGTTTTTTTCCAATCGATCTCAAGCAATGTAGATTATGACAAGCTCTCTAACCATGTAGAGGAGACCTATATATAATCCAAAAATGGAGAGTCATGAGCTGATTTTGATGTCATTAGTGGACATTGATTTTTATTTTGGTTTACTGTCTTTTATTGTATCTATTATTTAAAATTGTGTGACAATGTGCTTTTAATTTTTCACATTATTCTGATACTATATATTGATTGGGATTGGCATTAGGACTTTAGTATTCTCTTCTTATATCTTCAAAATTTTTAAGTATGTGCCTACATTTTAAAGTTTTTTTTAAACGTTATCCTAAACTAGCGTTTCCTCCTGTGTCGTAGGTGCATTTACAAACATACAAGTTCACATACACATCACACCTAGGCCCTAGACAAAAATTTGATCACACAAAGAGTTGCTCCGTGCGGGAATCGAACTGGAGTCAGTATAAGACAGCGAGAAATCGGTGTAACCAGATGGTGAGAGCTGCCAAACGCAGATTTTTGATAATGTTCAAAACTCTTCGCAGGCTGATATATGGAAGTTCTTAAAAACTCTGGGCGTTTGTGAGACTTCAACAAGTGTTTTATCACCAAACTTGTCCCTCAACAGTCTCAACTCGCAATTCGCTGCATCTACGGGTCTCACAGACGCTGTCAAACACAAAACTATTTCTGAGATAACTTCCAGGCCTATATTACCTCCTAACACTTTTTCATTTAGTCCCGTGACTGACCTCGAGATCCAAAGAGCTTTTGCATCACTCAAATCCAGGGCGGTGGGCTCTAATGGGATGGGTCGAACCATGGTGTCCTTAATATTTGAGCACTTCCTTCCCCATTTCACTCACATAATTAATTTTTCTATTTTTTACTGTGTATTCCCGTCATCGTGGCAAAAAGCATACATAATTCCACTCCCAAAAACCTCCAATCCTTGTCAGCCCAACCATTACAGACCCATTACTATCCTTCCTTACCTGTCCAAGATCCTCGAAGCAGTTGTTCATAAACAAACGTCCTCTTACATATTTAAACATAAACTGCTGTCCCCCTTCCAATCAGGTTTTCGGCCCGGCCACAGCACATCCACTGCCCTGCTGAAGGTCACAGAGGATGTAAGACATGGCATGGAGGGTTCGAGGTTAACTGTGTTGGTTTTAATCGATTTCTCCAACGCTTTTAACACGGTTGACTACGATATTCTCTTGGCCGTTCTAACTCAGATTGGGTTCTCGACGTCATCGCGGGATTGGTTCTCTACTTATCTTCGTGGTCGCCAGCAGGCGGTACGCGTTGTTCAGGAATTCTCCGACTGGGTCGGGCTAACAGCTGGTGTACCACAAGGCGGTATACTCTCTCCTTTGTTGTTCTCTCTATTCATAAATTCTATCACTAGTCTCCTCAAATGCTCTTATCATCTTTACGCCGATGACCTACAACTATACGCTCAGGCTGATATCACTAACTTGAACACTTGCATAGAACATCTCAACACTGACTTGCTTGCGATTGAAGACTGGTCAAGGAGGTATGGGATTGCAGTGAATGTAGGCAAATGTCAAGCCCTCATCTTAGGTAGCTCCTATTACTTGAATAGCCTAAATGTCAATCAGCTTGATCCGATAACTTTTAATCAAACCACCATACCGTTGTCTCCTCACGTAAAGGATCTAGGTTTGTATCTGGACAGCGGGCTCAACTGGAACTATCAGGTTGCTCAGATTGGCCGGAAGGTGACTGGCACGCTACGATCTCTCTACAGGTTCAAGAATTTTCTGCCACCAAATATCAAGATTCTGCTTGTCCGGTCCCTTGTGCTTCCTGTTGTTGATTATGCTGATGTTTGTTACTCCGATCTATCCCAAGACCTTCTTAACAAATTGGATCGAATGCTCAATAACTGTATCCGCTTTATCTTCGGTCTTCGTAAATACGACCACATCTCTTCCTTTCGCGCTCAGCTTAAATGGCTTCCTGTCCGTGAGAGGAGATCCCTCAGATCCCTCTGCATGCTCTTCTCTATTCTTAATGATCCTTGTGCTCCAGATTACTTAAAATCCTGCTTCCAGCTATTAGGCAGTTGCCACAACCGTAACCTCCGCTCGACGGACAACTTGCTTCTTGAGATACCTTCCCACCGGACCTCTTTTATTTCTAATTCTTTTACAATAAGTGTCATCAAACTTTGGAATGCGCTCCCCCTCAATATCAAAAAACCTCGTAATAAAATCTCCTTCAAACACCAAGTTCATGAATTTTATTTAAAATCGCTGCAACGCTAGATCTAGGTCTTCGTCGATATATAGTTATGTATGTATTTATACCTATATATTTTATGCATATGACTATATATACTATTTACTATTATGTAATATATATGTATAACTATATTATTTAATAATTACCATTATTTTTTCCTCTCTCTCTCTCTCTCTCTCTTTGTTGTTAGTTTATTCTCCGTACCTCAGTTTTCGCAACTTTTCTACTTAAACCCTAAGGTTGACTGGTAGAGAATGCCATATGGCATTAAGTTCGCCTTATGTACCATAAACAAATTATGTACATTAAAGAATAAATAAATAAATAAAACTCACTACATGTTACGCGGCAGGTAGTTCCCTAGCCACTGCGCCAACCGTTCAGTCAAATTGAATTATTATTATTTTTGTGTATGTTTTAGTAAATTTGCTTTCCATTGTGTACTATTGTAAATTTGAGACACAATATAAATTGTTAAAAGAATAACGAAATAAAACAAGAAATATCATTTAAATGTTTCTTTATTCAGATATATTTACATAAAATAATTAAGTATTGAGATAATTCACATAATGCAATTTAATATTAGACAATAATTTAGATTTTACATAGAAATAATAACATAAGTATAGAATTTTAGCTGGTTACAATATGAAGTATGGGTGGCTAGTATTTTGACAAAACATTATTTTTTTTTAACAATTATCTAAGGAATTAGCGATATAAGTAATTGTCAGGTTTGTGAATATTGGTCTTAGCTGTAAATGTGTCATAATTGAGCGTGATTTTCATACCTTAATATTCCTCGCTAGTACGATAATTTCATAGTGATTTTCTGATATGTTTTACTCAAATGCATGTTTAGGAAAGTGCTAGAATACTGAAATATTCACTGGATCTATTTAAAATCATGATGAAGCATGCTTAATGAGATTTGTTTAGCATAACAGTGAATTTGAAACCGATACTTCCAATAATACAAGCGTTCTTTATAAAATACATTTTAAATATCAATTTTAGCAAAATCTACAATATCTAACACCCGTCGCGTATTGTTTGGGTTTTTACTTTTAAATATTTTAATACATTTTTTATATAATCTTACCCTAATATTGTTGGTAAATAAATTAATTGAGATATACAATTTATAAAGTTTCAATTTAAACATGACGTAACTTTTGATAACAATTTCATTAATACCAATCAATTGACCAATGTAAGTGTAGTGATGTGGTTTTATCGACATCGACAGTCGATAGTTTCGATATATCGACAAGATTGCTTCGGTTTTTTATAACGGAATGTTAATTAAAGATTGGTGTCCATTCCTTTGTTACAGGCAAGATTTTGAGATGATTTGTTCATCAAATTGTTTATTTATAGAAATAAACAGCAATCTTTTTTAAAATGTTCGAAAAACGGTTCACTGAGCGGGTATTACATAAAATTTTCTTTTTTAAAATGTTCGAAAAACGGTTCACTGAGCGGGTATTACATAAAATTTGTTCATAATCGTTTACATTAATATACACAATTATATAAAAAGCAACATACATTCAGTTCTTTCTGGTGCAAAATTTGCTTTTAATCTAAATATTAACTTTAACCTTTTTAACTAAATAGTACTGAAACATTGGACAAACGCTATTCATATAAGTGGTAATACTAATTATGGGAGTAAAAATTCCAAAGATAAAGTTACATGTAGGATGTCGTTACCCATTATAATAAAAAAAAAACAGTTCAATTATCGCTTGAACAAAACCTAAGGTTGTATTTAAAATTAAAAGAATTTCAAATAATTTTGGTCACAGATTACTGTGCCACACTAGTTGACTTTATCGCTGTACCAATTCATACAAAATTAACTAAAATCGCGGGTTACTCACGTGATTATACTGAGAAAAGCTCTACTATACTCGGAATTTTAATTCGATTCCAGATTTGACAATTTCAGTGTTGCAACGTTATGACAAGTACTAAATAGTAACGTTGCGAAATTATTCGATATGGAAATGCAATATTTCTGGATCGATTCTTCTCGTTTATAATTTTACTCCCGTAAACTAAGTATATCAGGAAATTAAATACTTCTGAACCGATAATTTAGTTTTGAGGATTAATTAACGATCTGAGACTTTTCTTTTGTAATTGTGTGTGAAATAAATAAAAAAATTACATTTTTTGAACATGAAGGAACATGACGAATAAAACAGATAGATGTATTATGGTAAGAAGTTATTTTATAAATTGTCGCCGTCATCGCTATCGCTATCCTGTCACTTTCTGTATCATTTATTATAAAACACACACACACTGATTGTTTATCGATTTTTGTGTTCATCACTACACTATTATATGTGGTATCATTATTTCACAAAATGACAGTAGCTATTGTCAAATCTGGCTAAAATTCTGACTGTAGTTTCGAACCACAGAGGAAGAATTCCTCTCTGGTTCGAATCTAGTAGAGCTTTAGTAAAGAGTAGAGGTTTTCTTAACCCGCAATTTTAGTTAATTTCATACATAATCGATTTTTTTCTACACTTCATACAATTGCACGATAATTTACCAACAAAAATTTCAAACACATTTGTTTAAGAACGATCTTTGGACAACTAAAATTAATTAATCGATGTTCGTTTCTCAAAAATGATACATAAATTTTGAAGGTAGATGGCGCCACTATAGTTTTATGCTTCACACCATATGAAACATGTATTTAAACCGAGATTCACTTATCGTTTGCAAGTATATAAACACAATTCTCGTGGTATAGAACTAACCTATGAAGAAAAAAAATCTCATATATTTATAAGAACTAAGTAATTCAATCTTAATAATAATTTGAAAACGCATAGTCGTAATAATACATTACGGTCGTAAACAAAACAGACTAGATTGTTAAAAAAAATTAACAATATTACAAAAACATATTGCTTACAGTTAAAGGGTGAATAATCACAAATTATTTATAATGAGATTTGTTACATGTTGGGTTAATACCTAGACCTAAATTATCATAGAAATGTTTATAGTTAAACTTAATACTTCTTTATGGGACAGTCGGGTAAAATCATATACAATATAATCAGCACTTTTATAATTTTTACGTAAATAATTTGCGCATTGATCCAAAGATATATCTTATACTATTAGAGGTATATAACGCGGAAGAGTTTGTTTGTTTGAACGCGCTAATCTCCGTAACTACAAGTCTGATTTGAATAATTATTTTTGTGTTGGATAGCGCATTTATCGAGGATGGCTATAGGCTATAAAACATCACGCTGCGACCAATAGGAGTTGAGCAGAGCGTGTGAAACCGCGCGGAAGTAGCTAGTATGTATAATTATATACAATAAGATGTTTTCTCTAAGTTTGATGTACAAAATGATAACATTATTATTCGGGGTTTCTTCGCCATAATTTAACACAAAAATGTATAAAACGGTTAATTAAGTTTAAATATCAACATTTCTACTTAAAATAATGAACATCACTTTACACACAAAGCAATAAAATAAAGCATAACCATTTAATGTTTATAAATTAAAACTTAAACATTAAATGTGACGATTATTTTGGTAATATAACTTTTTAATAACTTCATTAAAAATTCAAATAATCACATTATTTATTATTATTATTATTTCATATACAAAACTTATGTATATTATATATAATTATATAGTATACATTTCTAGCGAGAAAATTAAAAATTATATATCATAGTAACATCGAATTTCAATTGGTATCCATGTCTCTATTTTAAGAGTATTGGATAGTAATTGAATGTCGATTATCGATATAATAGGCGATATCGATTAAACGGCGAATAATCGATATTATTTAATCGATAACGATACAAAGAGGTAACGAAATGATTTTTCTATTTGTTCCACAGTGGGGTATAATAACTACCTACCTATAAAGGAATGGCAGTGTTCACTTAGATTATCATTGTCAAATATTATTTGAAAATATATACAAATTACTGACAATTATTTTTCGGATGTAATAGTCCTTGAGCGAAAAATTTATTATTATATTTGAAACCCGGGAAAATTATACATTAAATTAATCTTTTTTATATTTTCAAATAACATTCGCAATAACGTACATACATAATATTATCATTTGGTTAAAAAACATAGAAAATTAACGTGACAACTTAATTTATTATCTCATACAATACATTGTTCATGTTTAATCATAATAATTCTTAATTAAAATAATTATTTATTAAATAATAATTAATTATTGAAATTAATTTTAGCTTAGTTTTACATCGGCGGTGAACGACCTCGTCAAGGTAGCGTATAGAGTATTAATTAATACTAAAATAAAAGCAATTAAATACAATTTGGTTAATAAAATCCTACGACTATTTTTTATTTAATATATTATGTTTTTGTTTATAAGTGGATTCCGTTTATTATGAAATTGTTATTATATTGCGTAAAATACAATAATCTGTGGAAATCATTAATTCGTCAAAGGCGATTTGGACTTTTAAACAGTATCTTGTTAGGCAACAAAATGCTTGAAGTAATAAATATTGAATTTGTAAATATGTATATAAACATAACATAACGCATGTTATTCCCTAAAGAAGATAGCAGAGATGTATTGTCATCAAACATCGAGATCAAATTCTAAAAGAGAGATAAAGTTCGAAGATGAGAAAGAAAAAGAGAAATAAGTATGTGCTGAACACAAAACATGGAGACAAAATACGTCTTAGTCATTTCAGGAGCGATTGATCGTATTACAAACAATATACATATGTTGATTGATTATTTATTTAACTATAATAAACGGAATCCACTTATAAACCGCTCCTTACGTACATGGATATAAAATACATAAGACAGAGTCTAATTGACCTACAAGCCACATCGGGTCTTTACAACTAGAGCTTAGTGCACACTGCCGGTATTAGGTATTAGGCATAAAATATTTTAAAGTTTATATGAGTGCTATCGTGAGACATACTGAGTTAACGAAAAAATACGGGTTAATCACGTAAATATACTCATTAGGGACAGAGGAACTCTTCCCTCTGTGACACGTAACTGATAGAGTTTTTCTCAGTATACCGTGAGTAACTCATAATCTTTAGTTACTTTAAAGTTTGTTAAGGATGAAGTGTCTTGCATAATTCTGGTAATTTTAATTGGAATACTTTACTGAATTTACATACGATTTTTATCCCCGAAAACACAGGCAGAGGTGCACATTACGGCACTTAACTCGTCGAGTACCGTCATTATAGACACAATTATAGAACAATAGGTTGCGGTCACCGGTGACCGCTTGGTGTTTGACAGTTTAATGCCACTGTACAATGTAACACCCACTTCTCACTATTTGTTATGAGTCCCATGTAATAGGGAGTGAGCCTATTGCCATATTTAATGAATTTGTTTCGTAATAATTAGCTAAACAATGAATCTGTCTCATATCATGGTTAGTTATAATAAATAGGTTTTCTATGAAATAAGAACATTAATTTCATAAGTATTCACTTAACATTGATACGACAAAGTTGAAACAAAATAAATAATAAAGTGTACAATAAAAATAAATTCATAAGAATTTGATCATATCATGAAGTAATTCATTTAAAACATTTACACATTGTAAATCGTCAATTAAATGTAGAAAATATCGAATTTTATTTACAAATGTAACGAGAACAAGTCCTATGACTTGCCTACAATTAAGTCTACGCCTATTATCCAGTCAATGTGCACTTAGCTTTATAATTATAAATAACTCTATTATTAAAAATTTGTTTATTATCGCTTAATGGAAGGTTCAGTATCAACGTTTTCATGCAAAAACCCATTAATTTTAATTATTATTTATTATAATTATTATTTTTGTTTCTGATAAATAATTTAATGATATTGCAAAATAAATCTTCCATAATATAATTTCTTTAGGAACCAAATATGTTGTAATAATAATAGTATATATAATAAATTAATCGTTAATTTATTACAAAATGCTATATTTATGCTAGATATATTTTTATTGGATATTAAAATATACCCCATAGTATACAGATTAAAAATTAATTTAAGTTTGTTTGTATGTGTGCTAACTACTATAGAACTAAAAAGTTTCTGTGTAATATATAATTAGTAAAACATAACGCCTATATCCTACAAGAGGTAGGCAGAGAAGTATTTGTACATATTGTACAGTTTATTAATCATTATTGTCATCCTGAATATTTACATTTTATTAAATAAATTATTTTGCCTTCAAATTATATCTATCACAAATATAGCAGTGTATAATTTAAAGTTTTTAAAGCATCGCTTGCTACGGCATTTTGAACTCTGTGTATAGGACACAAGGTACAGTTTGTAGTCCCGATCGCAACTAATATAATGTTTTAACAAAAGCAAGCGTAGAAACGGGACATGTCAAGTGTCCATGATGAGTTCAGCTGGTTTCTGGAAAATATATTAATTTATCTTTTAAACATCGATATTTTATACCTCAGTGTGGCAACATAAAATAATACATTTTATTTCCACCCCTCTACTCTTCCCCGTCTTTTTTTATGGGACAAACGGTGTCGCCCATGGACATCTGGAACACCAGAGGCGTTACAAGTGCGATACCGGGGGGTTAAGAATTTGAGGATTGTTGGCGATTCAGAGATTGGGGAGTGTGGGGGATAATTGTCCTCTGGTAACCTCACTCAGACGACGAAACACAACGCAAGCGTTGGTTTTCTGTGTGGCCGTGGTAACTTCGGTCGAGCCGGCCCAGCAGTGCCGAAGCATGGCTCTCCCACATTTAAAAATCGACAGTGGGGTTGGACCCTGCCACAATGAGACCCACCGCTTCTTTTGATTGGCCAGATGGACCTTATACAGCGAGAAGTCTAACTTTACTTCAATAATTGAATATACCTCTATAATGAATTGACTATAGCCAATTATTTATTGGTTACTAAAAATCGGCAGCCCTCATTAATGAAGGACAGCAGTGCTCTTTGATACAACTTGAACCTACAAACCTGTTTAAACTAGAATCCAGTAGAGTATAAATATACAGTAGTATGCACTTACCATCAAGGATCCATAGGATGTGGCGGTGAAGCTCCACAACTACTGTCCTCGGAATGCAGACCGTCACCTAGCTCCGTACCAACCTGCACGATATAAAATCGATATGAGTGTTATTTTTATTATTTAAGTTCGGTTAAAAAAGGATAGGGGAAGGGGTGTCGGCAAACAAGATGTAAGGAAGATGCGGCAGTGAAGAAGTAAGTCTAGAGTAGTCAACGAAGAAGGAGCCTACTCCTATAAAAACCTATAAAAGAAGTCGGCGAAGAAAATGTAAAAAAATACGAGGTTAGCAAAAAAGCGTAGGAAATGAAAGGATCGGCGCAAAAGGGGTGCATTAAGGAGGAGAGTGAAGGGGAGAAGCGAGTGCAGAGTAAATTACATGACAGGTTTACCTTGAGCACATCATGCAGTGAGCTCATGCTGCCCAGGCTGAGTGGAGTGATGGACCGCTCCAGTAGGGAGCCGCTCCCCTGCGAGCCGCCCCCCAGCGACCGCTCCATACGTGGGGGGGACGCGGGGGGGTCGCACGGGGCGTCACGACGACCTGCACTTCTCCAGGAACCTGGAAACATCATGAAGAGCTCTAAAAATGTATATCAAACTAACGGCGGGAATTAATTAACCTTAAACGAGAATAATAATAATAATAATAAGCCCGCAGGGCACCTTGAGGCGAGGTGACGGGCATTAGCGATCCCGCGGGCTACCATCATCCCGAGTGCTCCAGGGAGAAGTCACCGTTCCTTCTTCTCCGGCTTGCCTTAATTGGCTGGCTGGAGTGAACGATGACAAGGAACAGGTCTCCCACCTCTGGCTTGCCTTCATTGGCCGTCCAGAGTGGAGTCGCGAGAGCAGTGATCCTGCTCGGAGGGTAAGAAACTATTCGTAAGTCGCGAGTGGGCCAGGGATGCAGGAGAGTTGGCGAGTCTCCGCCTGCCATTTTTACGTGTAATAATTACATTGTTTCGGCAGGTGCCATAGTCATTCATAGTTCCCAATTTTCCAGTCCACAGCAACCCATCCATAGCCCTACCTTTTTTTTCCATTATCCACAATAGTTCTACACTAACTGGGGACTGTCCTTGGGTGCATTTCCATAGTGCATACAGGGATAGTCGCCAGTTTGTGTGTCCATTACATTTATATTAAAGTTGTCTAAAGGGCCTCTGCGCAGTTGGCTTCGGCCCCTCGTACGCCTCCCAAATGACCGGGACCCTGTGGTCCCGTGAATGGTAGACATACAATAATAATAATAATCTTTATTGTACACCAATTTGAGACAGTATATCCAGGAACAAATAAAGAAAATAGGCGTACAAAGGCGGCCTTATCGCTAAAAGCGATATCTACCAGGCAACCTTTGGGTGGATAGAATACTATAGTAGGATATTAAATGAGGTAGTTATAGCTTGGCGTACTGAGGTGCTTATTTATACAGTGTGTTAAGTTAAACGAGGGACTTATTGAGGGAGGGTATTCAGTATTCGATTCTCGTCCCGAATATGTAAAAAACCTATAACCAAAATTTTTGAAGTAATTGTCCAATAAAAAAAATCATCATGAACACTGAGCGCGCAACAAGTGAACTTGTAAACAGAAACAGTACTTACATAAAGTAAGTCGCGTTGCAAAACATGCGCCGATCTTGCCGAAAAGGATAGAGTGCGCTTAAGCCCGCTAAGCCGTAACCCGTAAGCGTAAGCGGAAGCGTTTTTATGGTTCTGTCTGTTATTTATTAGTGTTTTCGTTTTGTTTATATGTTTGTTAGGTTCATGTGAGTATACACTATTATGGGTTTGAATATGTCCCTCGTTTAAAATAACATACTGTATAATGTAAAAGTGCAGACATTAAAAAAACAAATTTATTTACTTCTAATATAGAATTATATACATACATACACACATACATACATACATACATTCATACATATATTCATACATATATACATATACTAATACATACATAAGTACATTTTCAACAAGATACAATGACAGATAGGTGACACTATGTGAAGAAACAGCAATGAACTACAGTGTGGAGAGATAATGCTCCCTCACGCGTGCCTTGAACGTGACCAGTGACTTTGCTTGTTTTATGGAAGGGGGAAGTGCATTCCACAGTCGAATAGCTCGAACTGTAAACGATTTATCGAGAATATCATGATCAATCTGTTTTTTTTTAAGTAGTAGTCATCTTGGTATTTGATGATTATTATGAATAGTAAGTAACATGAGGGCCGTCTCTGTTCTTTTAGTCTCGTTTTTTTAGTTTAGTTTAGTTTGACCACTATCTCGCCTGGTGGTAAGCGATGATGCGGTCTACGATGGAGCATTTATTCGTAACTTGGGCTGATTGGAAATTACCACGGCAGCACGCCGTCAAAAGATCATTACAGAACACGAACAACCTGCACGGTACTCGCAAATGACCTCTGAGTTTCGGCATTTCTTCTGAGTAGTCATTTAGGAAATGCCTTCATCTAGTAGTTTAAAGATTGACGAGTAAAAGTGTTACTTTATAATCTATTTGCAGAATCATTAAGTATGTTTCCGGCTTACTTACATAAATGTTTGACGAGGAACTCGACTATGTTTTACAATAACTATCGTGAGACATACTAAATTAACTAAAATCGCGGGTTATTCACGTGAATATACTGAGAAAAGCTCAAATAGTTTCGAACCACAGAGGGGTTCTTCCTTATGAGCAGCGTGCGCGGTCGCGGCGACATCGCGCAACTCACTGAAGTGAAGCTTTTCTCAGTATATTCACGTGAGTAACCCGCGATTTAGTTAATTTAGGAACTCGACTAGTTTCAAGCCATGCTAGAGGCTCATAGTCATGAGCAGCATTTCACGACCCGCGACGCTAGAGACACGCTAAAGGCTCATTAGTATGAGCGTCTAGCATGGCTCGAAACTAGTCGAGTTCCTCGTCAAACAATTACAAGAGTAAGCTGAAAACATAATAATTAATTTATTATGTCTCATGAAAGTTTTAATATAAAAATAAATATAATTTCATTTCTAGATGAAAATGGCTAAAAAATCTATGACTGATGATATCATTGCATTCGTCTACATACCGTTATAGGATCCAGTACCGTGCGATATCGTTAACGGTGACGTTCGTTTACTACTTTCTCGACTACTGTACATCTGTAAATAACAAAAACAAACATATTAGAATACACATTTTCATACAGAGACATTTATGATGACAATGTTTTACGGTTTCTGAGGCTAACGACTATATTCGACGCCAGCGCCACTAATGACCAATTAAATTTTAATAATATGTAGGTAAGTGCTCAGTTCAAAACAAGATTAAAAAAAACCTTTTTCAATATTTCATTCAAAAGTCAAAGTTTAGTTTAGTTTGTAACGACCTGTTCACTTTTAATGTCGTCTTAATTCCTATTAACGAATATAAACGACAACTGATTTAAAATATTAACAATGTTATCAATAAATAATTTTACTCGAATAGAGTATTTCCATTTAAAAAAATATTACTATCTTACAAATGATTTATAAACTACGTTTAAAAAAAACGATTTAAACCTCCTCTTTTTCTGAAGTCGGTTAATTAATATACTAAAATCTACTCTTAAGTGTAGCAAACACTTTCGTGAAAACTCGCATCAATATCGGTTCAGCCAATCTCGATAACCACGCACAAATATACATACATACAGGTTAAACTGAGAACATTCTACTTTTTTGAAGTCGGTTAATATTATAAAACTATCTATGCCCGGGATTTCGTACGCGTGGAATAGTAATTCACCGGTCCTCTCCTGTATATGATAGCATGAGACTATGTAGGCTATAATGTTGAACCGACCTGTTAGTAATAATCATGCAAGAAATAAATCCATGCAGTACTTTTGAGTTTAGCCAGGACATACATATACAGACCAAACAGACAGAAATTCTAAAAACCATAATATGTTTGACTTCGATATAGATTTGCAGATTAGTTCTCACATTCAAAAAATTTCTATGTACAGTTTTCATTTTCCTACGATTTTATCTTATACTACCTCTATATTATAGAGGTATATTATATAAAGCGGAAGAGTTTGTTTTTTGTTTGTTTGTTTGAACACGCTAATCTCCGTAACTACAAGTCTGGTTTGAATAATTCTTTTTATGTTGGATAGCGCATTTATCGAGGATGGCTATAGGCTATAAAACATCACGCTACGACATATAGGAGCTAAGCAGAGCGTGTGAAACCGCGCGGAAGTAGCTAGTTTTATATACGTATAGATACGTACCTGTGGATGATCATCAGCAGTTTCGACGGTGGTGGGCAGGTCTAACAGTCTCTGCGACCGGATCCCGTCCCCGGGGCCCATGTGGGACAGGTGCGCGAAGTTCGTAGGGGCTGATATTAGACGGGACCGCCTTTCTGATCTGTAAGCGAATTTATAGAGCCGTTAAATATGGCGGCAAAGATTCTTGTACCATAAATGTACAAAGAGATAGGGAGAGATTACTCATGATAGGTCTTGCTCACACGTACATAAAGAAAATAAAAATGTTGGACCATGTAGTTTTTTGGTAGTTCTTCTCCATAGAAAAAAATATTTTAGGTTTAGCATTTAGTTTCACTAAGGCGACCAACTAACAGACATTTCTAATTGTTTTAGTCGTGTTTTGCTCTTTTTATGGGATAACCCGGTAAACGAGCAATTGGCTTCGCCCATGGACACCTGGAATACCAGAGGCTTGCGTTAAAGGGGTTTTGGGGATAAGGAATTTGAGGATTGTTGGGATTCAGGAATTGGGGAGGGTGGGGGATAATTGAGCCTCCGGTAACCTCACTCACACGACGAACCACAACGCAAGCGTTAGTTTTCTGTTCGGCCGAGATGAGTCTGATTGAAATAAGTGACTTTGAATACCTTTCATAATCTTTTCGTTGACACCATTTATAAACACAAGTAATAAAATTGTGTAACCGCTATTTATTTTGTATTGTGTAAACGCTACTTACAATCTATTGTGCGCTTCAATGGCTTGGTGTGATTGTTCCCGTACCGAGAACCTTCTCTTGTTGCCCCATAGGGACGTATCTACGCTCAGCGGTGGGTCCGACGCTCGGGGATCTGACAAAACAAATAGGTAATTATGTACGAGTATGTTCATAGTCAATAGGTTATGAATTAGCACTTTTAAACTAATTAAGACTGATATTAACTTTCTAGGACGACTCTGGGATAAAAAAACAATTAAGGGTGCAAGCTCAAAAAAAAATATTATGAGAAAATTCAACGAAACAATGTTAATTTTATTACACAATTCTACGCAACACATAATAAATCTAATAAAATGATAAATAAATGATAATTTTATCATCATTATATTAGATAATGATAATTTTATTAACATTGTTTCGTTGAATTTTTAAGTATCGTATCGTCTACAATTTTATAATTTCTAATTATGAATTATAAGAAATCGCCAACCCGCAATGTGCAAGCGTGGTGGTCAATGCTCAAACCTTCTCCATGTGAGACGAGGTTTTGTTCAGCAGTGGGCATTTAAGGGCTGTTAATGATGATTGTGTACAATTATTGTATAAAGAGCACGCCGTTACAAGTGTATGGTTAATAGTATAAATAAATACTTTTTCTTTGAGACTATTTTCTTTGCATGCCCTAACCTTTCCAACCCACCAAACTGCGTGTGTAATTTAAAAACAATAATTTCACTTACGTGTCAACAAGGGTCGGAGGTAAATGATGAATGGAGCGGCGTCAGTAGAGAACGGGAACCCGTTCCCGCTGCCGCCGCCCACGCAACAGATCCAACCTGTCTCGTCCAGCGGCCGGGCGCTCGCTGGAAGGCGAGACAAAATACTTGGTAAACTTTTACTTGAACCTGGAGTAATCTTTAAAAAAATCTGTCTTATTTGCTGGCGATAATATCGATAAAACATAACATCGCGCCCTCGAAGGGTTAGGCAGAGGTGCACATTACGGCACTTAATGCCACTGTACAATGTAACACCCACATTTTTCACTATTTATGTTATGAGTCCCATGTGGGGGTGAGCCTATTGCCGTATGTCGAGCACAATTCCAGAAGACTACTGCAGATTAAAAAAAAATCCAGTAATATCGATAAAACTTTTACTATTTGCATAATATACCTGATTAGAGATGTGTGAGGTTTTTTAAACAAAACATAGCATCTCCATATCTTAATGTGTTACAAAATAATAGAACCTTCTGAAACAAGATTATTTTCAAAGACTATGTACCTCTATAGTATGCATAACCTACAAAACTACATGTGTATCATGTCTTTTTTTTAAACATTGCCCCATACTAGGATTTTCTACTGTGTCGTGTGTGTGTTTACAAACATACAAGTTCACATACACATGACACCCAGACCCGGAACAACAATCTATGGATCACACAAGTTGTCCCGTGCGGGAATCGAACCCGCGACACGTTGCACGGCAGCCGGTGGCTCAGCCACCGCACCAACCGTACCAACCCCACCACCAACACTCGAGTTCTAGATCTGACATAATAAAATAAAGTTGGATATTTTCCATGTATATACTATGCTATATGATATGATGTATGTTGCTCTGTTCACTCAAAGTTAATATTTTACGACGTTTCTTGACTAAAATATACCAAAATTAATGAAAAACTAAATAAACTTACGTATATTCATAGTTTGCACCCAGTCGCCAGTTTCAATGTCGTACACGTCGATATGCGTCGCAGTGAATATTAGAAGATGTGTGTCGTTGATTGCTGAAACCGATAACATTAGGTAAGTACGTAAGTAAAAGCATAATTCTAGATTTCGTTTCAAATTAATACTTTAAGGACTGAATCGGTTTGTAACTTCAGTTATCTCTCAAAAAATATGATATTTGGACGATTGAATCAAAATGAATAACGTAATCTTAACAAATATGCCACAGAGATTTGCAATCTGAAATGGCACAAAACTCAGTAATTATCCCAAATGTATATTGCAGACAAAATCGTGAGTCCGGATAACTTTAATGAAATTTTTCTATGACACAAAAACACGAAGCCATTTAACAAGTTTCTTTATAAAAAGACACGAATGAATCGTACCATGGTGCGTAGGATGCGCCGTGTACATGAGCTCGGTGTCCCGCGCGCGATGGCCGGCGCGGTCCACGTACAGCGCCAGCGAGTTGAAGACCAGCAGCGTGTCCCCGCAGCCCAGCGGCGCCGCGCCCAGCGGACGCGCGCCCGAGTGCGACAGGAACACGTTCACCTGGTTCTCGGGGTGGACCAGCGCTGTGGACACGTCTTACTTTTGGAATTTAACCCTTTTATAGACACAATTAAAGAACAATAGGTTGCGGTCACCGGAGTCCTCGCGGTGTTTGACAGTTTAAGAAGAGATGAAAAGGGAGTCTCCTTTAGTAAGGAATTTGTAGGTGGTGGTGAGTGTGTGTATAGTGAGTGGGTGAGGTATTCGCATGTGTAATGTGAGTTTGTAGTGTATAGTGTATACTGTCAGGCAGTGTGCGCGATGTACCAGTACGTAGTGAGTATGTATGTACATGTATACTGACAGACGGCGGGCTGGTCGTGATGCGGCCGGCGCGGGTCGGGCAGACAGTGCGCGCGATGTACCAGTACGTAGTGAGTATGTATGTACATGTATACTGACAGACGGCGGGCTGGTCGTGATGCGGCCGGCGCGGGTCGGGCAGACAGTGCGCGCGATGTACCAGTACGTAGTGAGTATGTATGTACATGTATACTGACAGACGGCGGGCTGGTCGTGATGCGGCCGGCGCGGGTCGGGCAGACAGTGCGCGCGATGTACCAGTACGTAGTGAGTATGTATGTACATGTATACTGACAGACGGCGGGCTGGTCGTGATGCGGCCGGCGCGGGTCGGGCAGACAGTGCGCGCGATGTACCAGTACGTAGTGAGTATGTATGTACATGTATACTGACAGACGGCGGGCTGGTCGTGATGCGGCCGGCGCGGGTCGGGCAGACAGTGCGCGCGATGTACCAGTACGTAGTGAGTATGTATGTACATGTATACTGACAGACGGCGGGCTGGTCGTGATGCGGCCGGCGCGGGTCGGGCAGACAGTGCGCGCGATGTACCAGTACGTAGTGAGTATGTATGTACATGTATACTGACAGACGGCGGGCTGGTCGTGATGCGGCCGGCGCGGGTCGGGCAGACAGTGCGCGCGATGTACCAGTACGTAGTGAGTATGTATGTACATGTATACTGACAGACGGCGGGCTGGTCGTGATGCGGCCGGCGCGGGTCGGGCAGACAGTGCGCGCGATGTACCAGTACGTAGTGAGTATGTATGTACATGTATACTGACAGACGGCGGGCTGGTCGTGATGCGGCCGGCGCGGGTCGGGCAGACAGTGCGCGGCGATGCCCCCGCGGTACCCCAGCAGTAGCCGCGCGCCCGCCAGCTGTAGACTCAGTACGGCGCCACACGCGCGTAGTTCGGCCACTCGAACTCGTCGCGCTGCCGTGCGGGTAATCTCGTACACGTTCACCACGTACGCGTTCTGCACAAATATACAACACCATCACATTATGTCTAGAACTGAGAAAAAATCTAAAAAACAATCGTATCACTTTTCAATTAATGAACAGGCCAATTACCATGCATACACTAGTAGTGACCGGAGAATGGACATTTCAAAGTTCGGAGAATGGACATTTCAAAGTTCGTAGTGTGGACATTTCAAGGATCGGAAAGTGGAAATTCCAAGGATCGAAGTGGACATTTCAAGGACAGGAGAGTAGACCTTTCAAGGACCGGAGAGAGGACATTTCAAGGACCGGAGAGTAGACATTTCAAGGACCGGAGATTGGACATTTCAAGGACCGGAGAGAGGACATTTCAAGGACCGGAGAGTGGACATTTCAAGGACCGGAGAGTAGACCTTTCAAGGACCGGAGAGAGGACATTTCAAGGACCGGAGAGTAGACATTTCAAGGACCGGAGAGAGGACATTTCAAGGACCGGAGAGTAGACATTTCAAGGACCGGAGATTGGACATTTCAAGGACCGGAGTGTAGACATTTTAAGGACCGGAGAGTGGACATTTCATGGCCGGAGAGTAGACCCTTCAAGGACCGGAGAGTGACAATTTCAAGGACCGGAGAGTGGACATTTCAAGGACCGGAGAGTGGACATTTCAAGGTTCGGAGAGTGGAAGTTCCAAGGATCGGAGTGGACATTTCAAAGTTCGGAGAATGAACATTTCAAGGACCGGAGAGTAAAAGGACCGCAAAGTCCGGAGAATGGTCATTTCAAGGATCGAGAAGTTGACACTTCGAGGATCGGGCGGTAGGAATTTCATTCTCCCGGACTGGACATTTCGAGAACCAAAAAGTACATTTTGAGAGGTAAATATTATGAGCAGGTACAACACATAATTCTATATTCTTTATACCTATGAACATTTTCAGACATTCCTAATCATTATAACACATAAAACAGATCACAATAACTAACCTGCTTTTTACACAGTACAGCGAATCCATGTGCAGAATGTCCTAACGGGCCGGCAGCCAATGAGAGCGCGCCTTTGCTTTCTGCTAACTTGATACACTCCACTTCTGCGCATTCTAGCGCTCGGATCGGTACTAAACGGACGTGTCGACCGCGGCCCGCTATTACCACTGTAAAGTAACAATTTTGACATGTATTACTTGTTTGCATGTAAAATTTGAGACAAATAGTAAATGTTTAAAAGAAATGAGCATCGGAAATAGATGTACCACTTTGCTTGGGCAATTGGTGTATTGCTATCGGTGTAAAAATCTAACAGCATTATAACTATAGACAAAAGTCAAGTAACAATTGAATTTTCCACTGCATAGAATTTCGACATTGAAATGACAAAAATCTTTAACATATTTTCAACATACAGCATGACAATGTTATAGTTGGACCATCACATGTATGAACTGTCATAAGTAATTTTAATCGGATCTCTCGCTCACACGTATGCGTGTTGTAAAGCATTGCGTGTAACGTGTGCATGAAACGTAAAATACAAAATGAACCATATCACTGTATACATAAAGCATTTTTAACACTGAATATTCAAACGATTAATTGTAAGATTAAGCACTTTTTGTACATGATAAGGGTAAATTGGATAATGTTTAATTATATAAAAGCAAATATTACAAATGTTAAGATTAGCACAGATCACCTATATACCGAGTGTAAACGGTACGCTCCCGAAAAACAAACGCCGACAGGTGACCAAGTTTTATTTTCATATATTAGCTGTAGTTAACTGATCAAGGGTGATGTTGCATGAATAATACGAAAACAACAACGAATAAAGTTGTAAAAACAATTTCTTTTCGTCAGCGGTTCGGGAGCGTTTTGTTAACACTCTGTATATCAAAAGAAGATAAAAATATGACTAGGTATGTAATACATAGACGAGCCCCAATATTATGATTGTTAGTAATTGACTAAATGAAATTTAATTCGTCGCAAAAAAGGATATATTTTTGTTGAACTTCTATGATTTTAAGATACCATTTTAGCACTCAATTTACTGTTCAGTCAAAGCAGGTACAGTTTCGACGCAATAATTGCGACTCATGTTTTTCAATCTATAAAGGTTTCCAACAATCTCCGAGCTTGTCAGGGTTTTAGTTCGCAGAGTTTCAGTTTTATTAGAGAGTGCTGTCCAGTCCAGAAAAAGACATAGTGACAATTGTTTGCTATTTTTATTCTCGACACTAACACGATGGCAATAAAAATGGATTCTATAGTCTGCCCTAAACCCTAACCTTGCAATGAACAGAGTATTAGAAAATCTTCAACGATATCCTCCAATCGTGAGCGTAGACAGAAGTAAGATGCGATGTATTACGTCGCGCGATACCGGTGAATATCAAAGGATTTCTGTGAGTATAGCTAGTAGCTATGAAATCCGTTGGCATTCACCGATACCGAACCACGTTTTCCGGCTTCAAATCTTCGTTTCTCGTCCTGTTGTATTTCCAAGTGGTAATATAATATGAAATTTACATAACGCCTTTTATCCCTGAAGGAGTAGGCAGAGGTGCACATGCCCTTACTGCCACTGTACAATGGAACACCCACATTTCACTATTTGTGTTATCAATCCCATGTAATAGGGAGTAAGTGCATTGCCATATACCGGTTACAATTCAAAATTCCGTGCTTAGACTTTTTTTAAAAACCCAGTACTAGGTATTTTGCCCAACCCAGGAATCGAACCCGAGACTCCTTACCCCTTGATATCGATATATGAAAACTGTGCTTTTTTTAATTTTGTAAAAATTTAATAACATACAAAGACTTGGGATTTGAAAAGGTGGCTTGTATAGATATGTATTTTGTGTAAACACAGAATATAGCACGATAATCCCATAAATTAATGGTGATATGATTTAAAATTTTATTTTAGATTTCCATAAGACATTCCCGTTACGGTTAATTATAATTATAATGATGATGAAATTAAGTATTTTATCATTTGAATAGAATAGAATAGAATAGAATCTTTATTTGCATAAAATGTAGGTACATAATGGTGATAATAATAACATAGTCAAGGTGCCATATACATCTTGCCGCTTGGCGACATGCAAATCTTTATACAGTTCAAATACTTATCACAGAAATAGAACATTTAACAATTTATCTAAATTATAAGTTTACAGTCTATACCTCACAGATCGCTCACAATTGTAGAATTTACATGGGTTTTTTGCTAGAAATTCGTCAACTGAGTAAAAACATTGCTGACATAACCATTTTCTTAGCATTACACTAAATTTATTTGAAGGTAGTCCGGAGATAGTTTTTGGTAAAGAGTTATATATTAAGGGACCCATGTAAATACAGCTTCGTCTAAATAACTCTAATCTAGGAACAGGTAACTGAAATTCTAGATGAGTAGCTTTCCTTTTATTTACATTATTGTTAGACACAAAAAATTGAGGATTATTTTTCACAAATTTAGAAATCTCGTAAATATAAATACAGGGATCCGTTAAGAGGCTATTTGATTGGAATGCGGGTCTACATGAATCACACCAGTCAACATTAAACATTGCACGAACACACTTCTTCTGGACAATGAACACTCGTGATATATCCGAAGAGTTTCCCCATACAATGATACCGTAGCGGATAACTGAGCAAACGTATGCATGGTATACCATTAAGGCAGTTTGCATGGATGTTATACATGTAATTTTTCTCAAAGCAAAGACAAATTTATTGATTTTTACACATACATTTGCAATATGAGTTTTCCAAGTAATATTTTCATCTACTGTTATACCCAGGAATTTAGAGCAATGTATTTGTTCTATAACATTATTATTATATGATACATCAATTTGTACGGGCTTACTTTTCCATGTTTTAAAATAGATTACATTAGTTTTAGGGATGTTTATTTTTAACTTATTAGTATCTAGCCATTTCATAATTTCACCTAATGCTTTGTTGACCTGAATACTCAAATTTTGGGGTTCATTACTCTTTATGATAATAGTAGTATCGTCAGCAAAGAGAACACACTGATGACTTATTGACTGCGGTAGGTCATTAATGTACACAAGAAATAGTAGCGGCCCCAGGATACTACCTTGAGGCACGCCACAGCCATTAGTAAGTGGAACAGAATCAAAATCTTCAATAGTATTTGTTACTTTACTAAGTTTAGCTACCCTTGTTATCTGTTGTCTGTTACTTAAATACGACTGAAACCATTTTTTTGCAGGGCCTCTAACACCATATTTTTCAAGTTTCTCTATAAGTCTGATATGATCAACGAGGTCAAATGCTTTACTTAAATCTAGGAATAAGGCACAGGATGGTTTCTTTGTATTAATATTTTCTATTATGTTTTTTACTAAGGTAAATATTGCCATGGTAGTCGATTTATTCTGTCTAAATCCATATTGTTGCGGAACTAAAATTTCAAATCTATCCAAGTATTTAAGCAATCTCTTGTACATTATTTTTTCGAATATTTTTGATAATATTGGAGTTAACGCTATTGGCCTATAATTGTTGACGTCTGATTTTGTACCTTTTTTGTGTAAAGGTTTAATCAACGATAATTTCAATCTATCAGGAAAACAACCCTGTTCAAAAGACAGATTAATAATGTGAGCCAAAGGCAGAGCAATATAACGAGCCACATATTTAATAACGTCTGTTGTGATGCCGTCGTAACCAGCTGATTTCGTATTTTTTAGCGAATGAATTACCCAATATAGTTCAGTTGCACTTGTAGGTTCCAAGAAAAAACTATTTTCCCGTGATTGTATGCTAAGCAAGTCAGTATTATTATTATTAATTGAATTAAATGAATTATTATTGGCAATGTCAATGAAATATTTATTAAATTTATTAGATATGTCAGACCCAGAAAGAAGGGTTATAGAATTGTCAATAATACTATCAATAAATTCTCTGGGCAGCATATTACCCATACTCTTTTTTACAACCTTCCACGTCGTTTTTACCTTATTCCGTGAAAGGGCTATAACTTTACGGTTGCATAGGGACTGTAGGTTATTTATACACTTTTTTAGGAGTCTGGAATAAGTTTTAAATTGTTGCTTATTTTCACTATTTTTATTTAAATAATATTTATACCTTAATAACCGTTTTGTCTTACTACTTATTTTTACGCCTTTTGTTATCCATTTAGGTTTTTTATTATTTTGATTTATTTTTACCTTTATTGTTGGAAAACAAAGTTTGTAAAATAGTGTCAATAGATCGTGAAATTCATTAAAGGCGTCGTTGACATTATTTAGTTCACAAATTTCGTTAAAACTTAGACTACCAATATAATGAACAAATTTACTAATGTTTTCCTTACTTAAGTCTTTTAAATTCATATTATAGAAACTATTGGTTTTTAAATCCTGGTGTTCCACCGTTATAGTTTGAGCTGTGTTATGGTCAGAGAGATAGAAATTGAAAGTTTCGCCTATGGCACCGTCAATGTTACTAATAATATTGTCTATACATTTATTGAGTCTTGTAGGTTTATTTATGTGATATTGTAATCCCTGATTAACTATTAATTCTTTAAATTGGATACTATTTTTATCGGACGCTCCTAAATCTATATTAAAGTCCCCACAGATTACTATTTTATGTTTTTTATTTTGTAATTTAGACAGAATATTTGATAAATGGTTGAAAAAAATTTTTAAGTCTGAGTTGGGTGTTCGGTATATGGAAAGTACGATTATTTTAGGTTTATCTAGTTGTATGCCGCAAATCTCAAAATTTCTATCTTCAGCAAAGGTTTTTGTCACGTCAAGTTCAGTGCTTTTGTAACCTTTCCTACACAGTATACAAGAACCTCCACGTCGTTGATTAAGTCGTGAGTAACTCACAGCCAGATAGAAATTGCCTACGTTTAGGCCACTTTCTTCGTTCTTTTTCAAGAAATGTTCACTCAGACATACTATTATAACATTTTTCCCCAACTCTTGTAGCTCTTGCAATGCAATTTCTAAATCGGGTGTTTTATTTAACGCACCAGCAATATTTTGATGGAAAATTGTGTGTGAGTGCTTAGTCACGAAAAAAATTACTTTTGTTAGTCAGTTTACAGTCAGGTTCTATTTGTAAGGTTTTGTAAGGGTTGGTTCTATTTGTAAGGGTTGTTTTTTTAATAACGGGAAAATAAAACGGTATTGTACCCTTTCTTGGTTCTATTAAAATAGTGTTGTTAATTTTAGGTTTGACAATCGGTATCGCATCTGCTGAATTACGTTTTGTAAATTGATTTCGAACAATATTTCTAAAATTGTTACTCTGTTCTAGTTTGTTGTCATTGTATGAAAGAAATGTGTTATTGTATTGTGCAATATTTAATTGGTGAATAATTTGTGTCGAGATGTCTATATTTGGATCAGTTTCAATATATGTACAATTTTTGTAGTTTTGAGTTAGTAGTTTTAATTGAGAATTAATTTTGTACTCATTAAGGTAGCGATTATGAAAAACATCAATGACAAATACGTTACAGACTTTGAGATAATGTAGTGCTATAGATATTTCAGACATTAATTCCACTGGATTAGAATCGTTACTGCCTACCATTAACACAACATAGTCACTTTTTGTCAAACTTTTCGCTAAATTACTACAGTCCGCTAATACATATTTTGTTTTCGCATTCGGTCTTCTAATTGAATTAATTTTATAATTTTTAAAAATAAGTTTATTCTTGTTATGGATAAGTTTCTGCACAACGCCTTTACCTTGATTATCTGCTAGTAGAATTACCTGTCTACATTCAGGTACCGAGTTATTACAGTTGACCTGTTGATTAGTCGCCGGGGATGTGTGGGACTCGCAAGTGGTGCTCTTCTTCTCGCAATTTTCCTGAGTTCTTTCTTCCTGACACTCAATAACATTAACTTCCTTAATATTGATAGGTAAGTCATTTTGTCTTGGAGAGTGTGGTATTGGAGTTGTCTTAGGTGTATGAAATTCGAAATCTAGGTTTAGTCTTCTTGCAGAAAAGTTTGATTTTGTTTTGATTCACCTTTCTTATTCCTCTTTAGCTTGTTTGACGAGGTAACTGAATTCGTGCTTAAAGCATTGCACATTTTTTTAAGTTGGTTATATTTGCTTATTTCTTCTTGTAATTTTTGTTTCAGTGAGGAATTATCTAGGTTCAATGATTCAATTTCGGAATGAGCGGCCAGTAGTTCATTTTGTAGCTGTTTGATTATGTTTTGTAATTCTATCACCTCATCGGATTTAACATGAGTCGATAAATCCATCATGCTTTGCACACTAAGAGTTGGTGAGGAGTCTAATGAATTAAGAGAAATATTAGACTGAGAACGCACAATTCGCGTGTTTCTTAATGTTATGTTATTGTTATCACTTAATTCCATTATTATTTATTTACTTCTGTTGTATTCAATATTATTGTATTATTGCAAAATCTGTGCGTAACGAAACGCAGCTTAAAAGCCAAGAGTCCAAAACACAAAATTAAGTTTCTGAACGTATATCGTTCTGTCAAATTTCCGTATTTGATCTGTGATTGGTGAATGTTGAAGTACGACCTTTGTTTACTTTACGAACATTTTAAAAATTCCATTCGTAACTGTTATTTTATTTTTATAGTTGGAAATAATTGTGTTTTTGGCTTTATTAAGTAGAAATGTCGAATCAATTGAATAATATAGTCTAAGAAACTTTCAATTCACTCAATGTTTTCACTTATAAGTTTAGTTTATTGTAGTGTTCCACTGATATAAACACACTGTAAAATTGTTCTTGTTTTTAAGTCAACACTTATTTGTTTTGTTAGATAACATTTTCACTTAAGTTTTTGCATGCACTTAGTCCGTAAAAATGTTTTAAACACACTTATACACACTTAAACTATTTTTAACTTATTTACATTACTCAGAGCAGTGTTTTGGCCGAACGTTACGTTCCGTATTTGTTCCGTATTGTTATTGTTTATCATTTGTTTGGACACAAGATATCTACAATATAATGAATGATTACAATTTTGTTAGCATTAGGGTACAGAAACAATCTTAAATAAATTACATGTTAGTTACACATATAAATAAATATAAAACTTTATTTTACACGCGAACAATGTTACATTGACATATTTAGTTAAGAATTTGAATATAACTATGTTTGTCAAGTGTCAAGAGTAACTTTATAGCTAAAAGCCATGACTAGACAACCTCCTTCAGACAATGATGTTAATTGCAATATTAGTTTGCAATAAGACCATTACATCTTTCTATTAAACTGTCAGACACCAAGCGGTCACCGGTGACCGCAACCTGTTGTTCTGTGATTGTGTCTATAATGACGGTACTCGACGAGTTCAATTGAAAAACTGACGCCCAAATACTGTAAGGCTTCTCAATTTTAAATTGTACTTAAATATCGAGCCATGTCTGACATTTTACAAAGAATTTGTTGCGACAGAAATATTTCTTCTAAGTACGCGCGGCGTGAGCTCGGCGCGCTCCAGGTCCAGCAGGCACAGCCCGGCCTCGCCGCCGATACATACTCGGGACCGCTCCAATATGACGTCGAAGTGGCTACGTACCGAGCAACTGTTCCTGCGGCACGTATGCGACGGTGGTGACGGGTGCGTGCTGGCGGCGCGGCGTGAGCTCGGCGCGCTCCAGGTCCAGCAGGCACAGCCCGGCCTCGCCGCCGATACATACTCGGGACCGCTCCAATATGACGTCGAAGTGGCTACGTACCGAGCAACTGTTCCTGCGGCACGTATGCGACGGTGGTGACGGGTGCGTGCTGGCGGCGCGGCGTGAGCTCGGCGCGCTCCAGGTCCAGCAGGCACAGCCCGGCCTCGCCGCCGATGCAGACCCGGGACCGTTCCAGGACGCAGGCGCAGAGCGCGTTGCGGACCGTCGCCGCCGCCGTCGAGTCCAGCAGCACGCACGCGCTGTATACCTGTGGGTACGTACGGATTTGTACTGGCTGGTTTGTTAAGAGTATTTTTTTAGGGGGCGTCCATAAATTACGTGAGGTATTTTTTTTTATTTTCTGACCCTTCCTCCCCCATGGTGAGATTTCATGAGATTTTATTCACACCCCGTCCCCCAATCTCACCTGAGATTTTTCAGGCGTAAGACGTTCGGCTGACATATGATAGTGGCGCGAAAACAAAGGACGAGCTACACTGGACTGTAAATGACAATGACCAAATTTGTATGGAGGGTGGTGCCTTTTCATTTTTTCGCGGCAGTTGATCGGATGTGGAAAAACTGATGCAGAATAACATTACAAACAAAAATATATATGGGGTCTTATATCAAAAACTCAGTCCGAACCGAGTTAAATCAGTTCAAAGATGTGAAAATAGTGCTATATTATTCCTGTTATTTTGTTGATGGTGACCGTATACAACGCATATTTCTTCATTTTCTTGTCAGAAATATTTTATAATACATGTTTATAAACGATTTCAAGGAATATAATAAAGCTTATTGTGGACTTTTTGATTTTTTTTTTGTTACGGTGTATGTATACGGTTTATGGCCTATGACAGATTTTCATGATCAATTTCCTCTCAGTCGAAAACCCGCAAAATACTTTACTGCGCTCTATCATGAAACGCTTTGTTTGTCAGATGCGGCGCCGGCAGCGGATTGAGTAGCGGCAGTTGGTTGATTCTGTACAAAGATATCGTCATTCAGTCACAAAGGGATGGATTATATTTCGACGGATCAATTATATGAAAAAATTATGCGCTCATCTGACGTATAGTCCATCACTTTCCAAGGTCGACGGTTTCCTTTCTTCAAAAGATTATGCTAACTTTAAAGTAGATGAGTCTCCCACCAGGAGTCCACGGCAAAAAAATAATACTTTATTAGATGTTTAGACGGCTACCACTAATCAACCCACCGCATGGGTACCGCAGCTGAGGCGCACGTACGATCATGACACACCTCCTTGAAGCATCCCAAAAGTTATCGACTGAGAGAAAATAGGTGACAAAAATTTGTTCCTGGTATGCCAGGTGTACAGTGGCGCGTAATGTAAAATCAGGGATAAAGATAAAAATATGAATAATTTGAATAAAAATAGCGAAAACTATACGTCAGGTGGGCACATTTTTTTTATATTTGTGTGATCAGTCGAAGTATAATCCATTACTTTTGACGATATCGTTCTACAAAATGTTATTATAGATATTTGGACGGCTACCACTACTCAACCCACCACTGGTACGACAGCTGACGCTCATGAAGCTTCATAACACAACTCCTAGAAGCATCCCACAAGTTATCGACTGAGAGAAAAAAGCTAATAAAACAGTTAATAGACATAATAATATGATCATGTAATCCAACGTACACATTTGTCAGGCAAGTTGTTCCGCTTGAGTATCCTGTGCAGTTCACTGAGTGCGACGACCCACTTCGTCTTCTCTGACTCGGACTCCGCCAACATCAGTGTATGAGATCTCTTGCCGCCTTCCAGTTGGGACGTTGATATCTGAAATAAGAAATAAAAATTGTTTCATCATTACAAGCTTTACTATCAGACTTTAGACGAACGATCTATTATAAGGATGTTGCAACAGTGATGACCCGCTGGTATTTGATATTTCTAATTAATTTTTAGATAATTTAAAATGTTTTAGATAGATAAGAATGGGCTACGATGGGGCTGCCGTAGCCTATTGGTTAAAAGCCCCTAAAATAAAATAGATAATAAAAAAATACTTTAGACAACGGGTTTCTCTAATATTTACTCCTTTTTATTATTATTTTACATATACTGCCTGCTGCCTCTCTCGTTGATCGAGTGGCCGCAAATGCGATTGCCGGGTGAGGGGTCTCGGGTTCAATTCTCGAGTCGGTTTTTTAAACAACTCTCAGTTAATACTGAGAATTTCTACTACTGCTCCCTGCTACTGCACGGAGTCTGGAATTGTGCCCGGTATATGGCAATAAGCTCACTCTCTATTACATGGGACTCATAACATAAATAGTGAAAAGTGGGTGATACATTGCACAGTGCCATTAAGTGCCGTAATGTACACCTCTGCCTACCCGCTCAGGGATAAAAGGCGAATTTTATGTATGTAAGTTTTAAAAGAATGCCAAAAAAAATTCTGCCCAGTAGTATAACAAATTGACATGAACTCTATAAATTTAAATACTCACCCTAAATATACAAGGTATGTCCCGTTTGCTGGCGTGTATGACGTCAGACTCCTTCACTGACGTCACGCTGAAGTCCGGGTCACGCATGTCTAGCACCTGACTCACGCATACCGACGGGAGCGCGTTACTGGAACATTAAATATTGTTTTATTAAACTGACAGGTCAATAGAAACTAGACATTATTATACATATCGTATCAAACATCCCCAAAATTTGTTCATACAAAAGTAGTCTCTAAACCTCGGAAATAAGGTCTGTAATGGAGATAGTGGAGAGCGGTCACCGGTGATCACTTGGGGATTGAACAGTTATGTATGTATGATTATCCCACATTAGACCTTTTGACGTTTCCTCTAGTCTTCTATAAAATACTAGTTACTTCCGGCAGTTTCACCTACTCTACTCCCGAGTAGAGTAGGTGAAACCGCCGGAGCGCCGGAGTGCCGAGTGCATTTCTTGAGGAAGCCCGCTTCCTCAAGAAATGCACTACCCAACACAAAACAAATTATTGAAATCGGATACTATTTTCAGCTTTATATAATACGTATAAGATGAAGGACAGTTGAGGCTTTCCAAAACTGAGAGTTGTACAGACGAAACGAAAGATTTTGTGGTCGCTTACGACCTTTGTTTATCACCTCTCCCACATAATTACGGGAACCTACCAACTCTTAAGTTACGTACGAAAAAACCTACAAAATTACATGAGAAAATTACTAAAAATGATTGTAGTTTAAACAAATAAAACTCACCGATCTTGCGATATATCGTAGAGGAACAGTTTGAAGTCGCACACGACCACAAACTGTCTCATCCACCCTTTCTTCACGCCACCGGGCTTCGGGACCTGAAGAGAAAACAGAATACATTATAGTATTTATATACATGTAATAGGGATGATGACGGGGTATGAAAATTAAATCGTCATTAATCGTGTAATTAGTCCGTCAGATTTATTTTGATGTATAATAAAAAGATACTTAGATATAACGAATTAAAATTTAGGGGTGGGGGCTTAAACGTCATTTCTACATATAAAATGTACATAGAAGTGACGTCAAGCGCCATTTCAAAACAATATATCGTCGAAATTTTTAGTTTCTGTAAAAAAAAAAAAAATACGTGTGTATATGTGAGGTCGTGGCATTACTCCGATCGAGCCGTTTCAACAGTACACAATGTACGGAGTTTTCATTTGTTTTTACCAAAATTATTCTTAATAGGTATCGGTAGATATCGCTACAAAATCGTACGTAACCAAATTTCACAAGGAAATATACTGACGTATCCGGAGCTGTGGATGATCTAGCGGGTAACCGGGGCTCCGGCTCGAACAAGGAGTGGAAACGGAGTGGTTTTTAGTCAGTAAGAGTATGACATTCTTTTACCTCACCCAAGACGAGGAAAGTTATTGGATGATGCGATTTTTTTGTAACCGTGAAAACAAACTTTTATTTATGGAATAGCAGGCAAATGAGCAGACGGATTATCTGATGGTAAGCGATCAGCGCCGCCCATGGACACCCGCAACACCTGAGGAGACACAGGTGCGTTGCCGGCCTTTTAAAAAGGAACACGCTCTTTTCTTAAAGGTTTGAAGGTCGTATCGGTTTGGAATCACCACCGCCGACAGATCATTCCACCGTACCTTGACGTATCCCTCGTAGGCGGTGCCCTGTCCGCGCGCGGGGTCGATGCCGAGCGGGCGGCGGCCGGCGGCGGCGGGGAGCGGACAGCGCGGCGCCACGTTGTATTACGTGGTGTAGCGTACCTTGACGTATCCCTCGTAGGCGGTGCCCTGTCCGCGCGCGGGGTCGATGCCGAGCGGGCGGCGGCCGGCGGCGGCGGGGAGCGGACAGCGCGGCGCCACGTTCTATTACGTGTTGTAGCGTACCTTGACGTATCCCTCGTAGGCGGTGCCCTGTCCGCGCGCGGGGTCGATGCCGAGCGGGCGGCGGCCGGCGGCGGCGGGGAGCGGACAGCGCGGCGCCACGTTCTATTACGTGTTGTAGCGTACCTTGACGTATCCCTCGTAGGCGGTGCCCTGTCCGCGCGCGGGGTCGATGCCGAGCGGGCGGCGGCCGGCGGCGGCGGGGAGCGGACAGCGCGGCGCCACGTTCTATTACGTGTTGTAGCGTACCTTGACGTATCCCTCGTAGGCGGTGCCCTGTCCGCGCGCGGGGTCGATGCCGAGCGGGCGGCGGCCGGCGGCGGCGGGGAGCGGACAGCGCGGCGCGACGCGCGCGCAGCACCACGTGTGGACCGCCAGTCCGCACGTCTCGCACACCACGCCCTGCCGCGTCAGCCCCATCTACGGGGGACATAACTAATTGGGTACTTGCCAACTACTCAAATTCAATACTTTTCTATGAATTTTGTACAAGATTACGAGACGTATTCTGATGTTACGTTTTTTTAGCGTTAACCACCATACTTATTTGTTATAAATTTAATTGCTAAATTTAATTTTTAATTGCTGGAAAAATACTTTCTAAAATTAAGTCGGTTATAAAATCAATTAATGAAACGATGATTATTTTTAATATTTTTTTTGCATTGAACATTCGAAATAATTTATTTTTTATTAACTCTTTCAATGGAGCATTTTAAAAGTAATGTTAAAGAATGCCCTTCTGTTTTTCGGTTACACAAACCCCCAAGCAGTCGTTAAAGCGTTTAAAAAATTTATAGAAAAGGCTTTTATAGAGACTATAGCACCTCATTTAGCTTTCATTTTTAATAAAAGCATATATCAAGGAGTTTTTCCGGATTTGATGAAACACTGTAAAGTAGTTCCATTGTTTAAATCCGGTGATAGCGCTGAACTCAATAACTATAGGCCGGTTTCTATTTTACCAGTACTTAGTAAAGTGTTTGAAAGACTAATGCTTGTTCAGATGCTGCGCCACTTTAACACGAATTCTATCTTTCATGATCAACAATACGGGTTCCTGCACTACTGACGCAGGAGTAGCTTTAATAAAACGTGTTGTTGCCTCATGGGAAGAAGCACAGGATGCAATTAGAATATTCTGTGATCTTTCGAAGGCATTTGACTGTGTTGAGCACGAAACGCTTTTGCTGATGCTGGAACACTACGGCATTAGAGGGGTATCGCTAAATCCGTTAAAGTCATATCTTCGGGATAGGCAACTTAAGGTGCAAGTAAATAAGGTAAACTCACAGGGTACTAGCATATCTATGGGTGTACCGCAGGGTTCAATACTAGGTCCTTTCCTATTTTTGGCATATATAAATGACTTGCCCCATTTATTCCAGAATGAACCGCAGATGGTATTATTTGCTGATGACACATCACTGGTTTTTAAAATAAATAGACGAACAAATAATTATGACGATGTAAATAGTGCTCTGATGAAGGTTCAAAACTGGTTCACAATAAATAATTTAGTGCTGAATGATAAAAAGACAAAATGCATTAGATTTGTTTTGCCAAACGTTAAAAATAACGAATGTGACATAATACTGAATAGTGAGAAATTGGAATTTGTAAAAGAGACTATTTTCTCGGGAATTACTGTAGACGACAAATTACAATTGGGTAAGAATAGATTAAGTCCGCCATTTTTTAGATTGTCAAAAGTACATAAGTCGTTCATGGGATTCGGTGTTAAATGTTATAATATCTTTCACTGCATCTAAATGAAAGAAAATGTAAACTATGTATTTAAAAAAACGTTATGTAGACAAGCATACTACAAACTAAATGATTATATAGAGGATAAAAGTGCTTGGAGGCAGGCTGGTCCGGCTCCGCAGGATAATACATGAAACACAGTGATGTAAAATTAGAGAATTGTATTGTAAACCTGATTGAAAAAGAGTAACCTATGGAGTTTCTTGGAATGAGCAACTAGCTTCACTTCTAAGATTTCGTTGTTGACGTTCATAAATGCCATCCCGGTCTAATTGAAATAAATGATTTTGACTTTGACTTAACATTTAACAACATTTAAGTGTCACCTGTCCTGTAGAGTAAGTAAATAATTAGTTTAGGTGCTACATCGCGCTAAGTAACTGGGAACTTTCCAACCCAGGAACAGTCGAAATAATTTATTATTGATCAAAAAATGTATTATTTCGACTGTTCAATACAATAAAGTCTTAAAAAATAATCACACTTTCATTAATTGATTTTATGACTAACTTAATATTAGTATTTTCCAGCAAAATTAAAAAAAAATTAAGTAAGCTGTTTGACTCAAAAACACGTGACATCACAATACACAATCTCGTACAACAACGTTTTTCACAGTTCGTAAAAAATACTGAATTTGACTAGACAAATTTAGTTGGCAAGTATCCAATTTCATTCTCCTAGATTTTAGAAGACAATAGCTATAACTTTACAACAAAATAAAAACCATGACCAGTAAGTATGATAAGAAATGAATTTGTCGCATACACTACTTACCATGAGCGACGTACAATGGTTGCACTTCGTAGGACTGCTGAACGTCCTCACCAAGAACTGATGGACCTTCTGCTTGCCTGGTACCGTGGGGCCCAAGGATGGATCCTGGGTAAAAACGATAAATGGTTAATAAAAATGGTAAACGTATTTCCGAGCAAATTTTTTACAAAAACTGTATAATATTTTTCTTTGCTGTATTAGTTCATTCATATGTAGACAATCTACCTCTAGTTTCCTTATGGCATCGAGCATTTCTTTCTTTATTGAAACAAAGAGTTTCCTTTTTCTTGTATAGAAGCACTATTTTTATGGATTGTCAGTATGCATATGTGAGCACCATGTTAGACTACAAGATTGTTTTTTATTTTTATAGTACCTATAATGCGTCAAGTGTGTCTTTGCATAGTTCACACATATGCGTACAGTATTGAAATATGAATCAGAGACATTGTAGAACATACTTTTTTAAAAAGAGTAACGAATGGAGTTTCTTGCTCGTTCTTCTCCACTCGAATCTACATTTTTGAAATTGAAATAAATGCTTTGACTTAGTATGAGATGAAGTATGAACGTATAGGGGAAACGAACAAGCGAATCACTTGAGAGTAAGTGATCAGCGCCATCAATAAAAATCCCACAAGAAAGTTGCCAGCCTTATAACAAGGAGTGCAGTGTTTATTTAAAGATTTGTAGGTCGGTATCAGTCTCGAAATCCCGCAGGCTACAAGTTCATTCCATAAATCCACAATTTGAGACATCGATGACGACCCCGATCATCAACAGTATTTACTATTTGCCATGAAGCGCCGTATCTTCGAGTTTGATTATCGGGCAGATTAAGGAACACTACGCTACGCTCCACGACTAAAACCGTTGACATTGGTCATAAACATCAACGCAACTCGAGCGCACTCGGGTCACGGCATTTAAGCTGAGCTCTGGCCTTTTTGCGCCGTCTTCATTGTATTATTTTTTGTGTGTTATTGTACTTTGTGACGGTGTGCGTATAAACGATTTTTCTTTCTTTCTTCTTTCTTTATAAGGCCGCAGACTTGAAGTGAAATTGGGCTAGTCGTGTCTGCCGTATGTCCGCATCCGTAAAAAGGTTTTTGTCCAATTAAGTAAAAACGCGGGTTACTCACATGAGGTTACTGAGAAAAGCTCTACTACTTTCGAACCACAGAGGAGTTCTTCCTCATGAGCAGCGTGCGCAGTCGCGACGACGTCGCCGCTCAGTATATTCACGTGAGTAACCCGCGTTTTTACTTAATTTAGTATGTATCACGATAATTATTATAAAAACTTTTTGTCCTATCTTTGCCTTTGCCCTGTAGTGAAACGATCATGGCTAAAAATAAAAATAATTGACTTACCATACTAACTGTGGATATTTCACTAGGGGAACTCTTGCTGGAGGCCGGTGAGGACGCCCGAGGCCCTTCCAATTCGTCCTGTAGTTCCACCGACCCACTCAATGCGGCCGATTGTTGGGAGCCGTACATTAACTGTGTGATATAATAATATATTAGAAAATTATTAGAAGAAGAACTTTGGAAAAATTTTGGTAAATACTAATGTATTTTTAATAAAGATTCAATGGACATAATTTTATTATAGATTTTTTTTATAACATATCTTTGCGTGCCAAGTGAGAAACTGTAAACTTTGTTGACACCTATATTTTGTGTACGAAAAAATTAATAGATTTTTCTTTTATAATTTATTCAAAGAATTTAATTATTATTTTATACAAAAAAAAAATAGACTTTATTTATAAAATTGGTGCAACAGAAGCACAGTCACTACAAAAAGTATCCAATTTGTTCCTAAAAAAGATTTTATTACAATTATTACGGTGACGGTGAACATTTATTATTATGGTAAAAGAACGAATATTTTAAACACGAGAGTTAGTATAGATGATCGTGACACAAAAGCAACCAAGTTAAATGACAATTTCCTTCACCAAAAGAAATTATTATGGTTCATATTCAAATGGCAGAGTGGACGGTTGGCACGGTGGCTGGACAACCGGCTGCCGCGCAGCGTGTAACGATTCCCACACGAAGCAACTCTTCGAGTGATCCACAGACTGTTGTTCCGGGTCTGGGTGTCATGTTTATGAACTTCTATATTTTTAAACGCACCCACGATACAGGAGAAAACTCTAGTATGGGGCAACGTTTTAAAAAAAAGTAGAACTAAAGCACTATTTCTTTGTTATTGTTTATTCAGATACCAATTCGCTCAATTGACAAGTCAAATATCTAAGAAATAATAAAGAAAATCTAATAAATATAAAAATAAAACAATACCTTCGCATTACAACAATGTTGGTTCCTGTATCGGTACTGCGGCGACATCTGTGCGAGTAACAGATAACAAAAACAAAATGGCAACATAAAAATAAAAAAAGCTTGCATGATTATATTGTTACACTGAATTTTATCATAAAAGACACTGTGACACTCCACATGGGAGTTTTGACATGCCCTGATAGAATAAGTATTATATCTTTATATTGGTAATTTAATACTAGCGGACCCGACAGACGTTGTTCTGTACCTCTATATAATATAATAATATGATTATACTGAAACGTTACTCAAATTTAAATCACGCTTAAGTATAGTTCTGTCACTACAAATTCTTTGTGAAATGACAGAGATGGCACGATATTTAAGCACGACTTAAAATTGAGTAACGTTTCAGTATTCCAGCTATAGATAAATAGCAGAGATATCGACTGCAGCGCCATCTGTCGGGCTGATTTGTGAATCTACACCATCCACTCAAACGCATACAGAAAAATTCATTTAAATCGGTCAAGCGTTTAGGAGTTCCATGACGTGACATTATGCGATATTACCGGCACGTTATACGCTTATGTATTAAGCATTGGTAGTATATACTAGAGGTATAGTAGGTGCGTTGAAACATTCATTACAACTTTTCTAATGCTCTAAACACCACTTTAGATTTTGCAAATCTAGCCAAATGACTTGAAGAACATAGACAATTGACAAAATACAGTGTAACAATTCTAAAACATAAACTTTCACCTTATAATTAGTCACAAAATTAAGCTGTGAGCATATTCCAGTAACCGAAATAAAACCTAAACACCATTTAACACAGTTAAAAATATTGTCTTGTTAAGTCAATGGTATCAAGATGACCTATTGTCTAATTTAAAAACTTATCAAATTATAATAGATCTATGATATACAAGGTGTTGTTTTAAAACCGCGTCATTTTCTAGGAAGTAACTCGGCTATCGATTCTGGTTCCGAATCAATAAAAAAAATTGTAGGTAAATAATTATCATTTTTCTGAAATTAGGGAAATCCGTAAGTGGTACACACCGCCGTCTTGTAACTAGCTTTATAACGCGGCTTAACACACAAACTCAAACACGTAATTGATATCATTACTAATTCCATAAAACTCCAATAAGAACCATTGCTGTCGCTTATTCTGATATACTGTCGAACTTACAACGATTCATTATAGCCATATTTTTAACTATTGGCCCGAAATTTTCTCTTACATTAAAACCTTTATGACTTCTGTGACACGCGCCCGAGAAATGACACGGTTTCAAAACTACACCTTGTATATTATATTATGTAAACAAAATATTGGAACACACCCAAACAAAAAAAATGAAATGAACAAATGACAAAGCGTTGTTATAAACTTATTATGTACAGATACGTGTTAAGCAAAAACCAACCTTTTGCTCGTTGATAGTAGCCACGTTATCGTAGTGCCGTTCCGTCGGCGCTTCCTTGAGGAATTGGTCTAAGTAGCTCATCTGAGACGGTGGTCGATCCAAAACTGAAAATTGTTATAAAAATAGTTAGTTAAAAAGTAAAAAAAAAGATGAGTTTGGTTCTAGATTTTCGTTTCCAAAATTAATGTTGATAAGATGAAAGACGAATTTTAAGTATCTGTATAGGTATCCTAATACTGTGACAATCGAAATGAGACCGCGTTCAGCGCTCTGATTGGCCTGCTGATTGAACCAATCAATCGTACTTAACCCTTTGTATCCTTTTACAAAATTTTTGTTTAGTCTCCAACCGTGTTTGTGTGGGAGATACTTATTTCATAGTAAATGGAACATCAAGGTTTATATATATGTATATATATACAAAATTAACAGTTATTTTTGGAAACGAAAACCTATAAATATAAGTAAGAAATATAATACGACTATGAAGTTACTCTCTGAATTATTATAAGAGGGGAACGTTTTAGAAAAATATAATAATATTATGTAAATATAATGAAAAACACATAAACCAATCCCAACCCAAACCACGTTCACAAAACAGTAATTATTATTAAAAATAAAACGGTACAATTTATTAGAAAGTAATGTTTTCTTTTTGTGTACAGTCGAGCACAAAAATATAACGTATTTTGCAAGAACTAGACGAAACTAGTAGAGCTTTTCTCAGTATTTTCACGTGAATTTTAGTTAATTTTTATGATTGAATGATTTTTAGTTAATTTAGTATGTTTCACGATAGGTATTATAAAAAAAATAGAGTTTTATTTTTATGGGATGGGGCGGCAAACGAGTGATGGTAAACATTCAGTGCTGCTTATGGACACTCTGAACACTAGAGGAGTATCAGAAGTGTTGCCAGTTTTTTAAAAGACCTTTCATAAAGATCCGAAATGACTAGTACTGCGAGGTTATTAACAAGTTTTGTGTTCGACTGTACATGATCACATTTTAGTCAATACAAAACCGGGACTAAGGACATGCACTTCAGACGCTTACAATGGACGCTGTACAACTGTTCCCATTCAGCACACGAGGACATTTTGTTATTTACACAAAATATTTACAATAATGGCTCAAATAATAATAGCCGATGTAGACGAACAACTTGAAGCACTTCTAAAAGGTATATCCCCATTTCTCGGCTTCTGAAAGACAAATCAACTTCATGTGATCGATCATCCGATCAAGAAACGGTCATTAAGTTTCAAATATTTCAAAGCTATTGCATCCCTTATTATTATAGATCGAGTGTCGCGGTTTAAATCTACTAAAAACTTAAATTTAATTAAAATTAATAAATTAAATTTAAATTTAAAATGTCAACTCGTGTGCTGACGTAAAAGGTTTACAAATAAAAAGATGCTAAGGTCGAAAGTACAAGTTACAAATAAATAAAAAAAAAGATTAGTCAAAAAATACCTATAGTGCGTATACAAACAAGTGTTAAAGGAAAAACCAATCGCTTAGGGCATTATGTGGTGATTTGGACGATTTAGAAAAACCTTTTTAGTACACAATTTCGATGTACATTGACTATTTTTTTCGATACCTTTTACAGTTATTGAAGTTTTTTATACGCCAATGGAGCAATGGATGTTTTATTGAATTGAGTACTAGGTATCGAAGGCTTTCTTCACATCCACGCCACCGCAACAAGCTCAAGCAAAAGCGAAGCGATTTGCAATAAGAGAAGAATTGTTTCATATTGCATAATAATTTTCAACAAAATTTTGTAAGTCACTGTTTTGGAGTTTTAATTGATAACTTAGCGTTAATTTGAATGGCAAAACCCAAAACCACACGTAAACATGTGTTTTCTAGAACAAAGAGGTCACAAATTGATTGTAATTTTTTAAGAAGATCCATCTCTTTTTTATTATTATTTTATTAAAAATCCAAACAAAATAATTTTTAATGTTAGCCAAATCGCCAAAGGACCCACAAAACAGTGACATAATGAAATAAATTTAGAGAAAAACATATTCCCTTTACACTTGCTCGTATTTACAATGGACATATCATAGACAAAATGAAACTAATCGATAGAAAACTACGTACGCAGCACAAATACTAAAAAACTTACACCTTTAAATAAAAAATTAACAATATCTGTCGTTACCATTAAGAAATACACACACAAAAAAAATAGTATTTTCTTTTCAACGAAATTTTTGACGCGAACTGTACTTTAACGGAAAAAAATACTGTTATTTTTATGAAGATATTTTTTTTTTCTAAATAATGTTAATTAAATAAATTATTAAACCAATCGCCCCAAGATTGTTTCTGAAGCATAGGTAATGAAAGGAGAACGTTATTGACAGCGAAGCTTTTATATAACAACAGATAATGTTACAGGGACAAAATAACACACAGTCTAGTGATGTACGATTGCGAATAATGTAATAATGTATGTAAGAGGTAATGACCTCTATATTTATCGATAACTTTTTTATGAACCACCAGTTAATTTATCGTTGAATTGAAATCAATTTTAGTGTTATATCAACAGTGTTTGTAAACCATCACAGTTTTGTTTTTTTTTTATCAAAAAAGATAGATTTTTTTGTTTAATAGTTCTTATTCGTAAAAGGCGGACTTAATGCCTTGGGCATTTTCTGCCAGTCTACCTTAGATTACTTCTTCTGATAATTTTTAGGATTTTTCACAGTTAAAGCTCTCATCATAAAAACTAATACCAAAACAAATACTAAAACGATGAAATTAATATCGATATCGATAATATTCGCAATCGGCCACCTCTACCACGGTCACATACGATGAATCTACTTCTAAATAGGAATGTTTAGCTAATATCATGATAAACGAACCATTCTCTTCTTTGCCACTCCAGTAACTTGAAGATTTCGCCGATCCTTGCCTGGCTGCTTGCGCATAACTTAGTGTTTTAATTGTATTGTGATTAAGTTTAATTTTCAATGACTTTATCGCCAAGATGTTGATTGTTTGGGTTTAGATTACTGTGTACTCTATAATTCTACTTTTTATTTTTAGAATGGAGATTGTTTTTAGAAAGATGTGGAACTATTAAGCCCTCTATGTTACGAATTGATCTGTGTACGCAGTTATGTACTTAGTTTTGTCGTACGATCAAAATTGGCCGAAATATATGCGTTTAAAATTTTGATGACTTGCAGTTTTTATACAAAAATTACATTGTACTGTGACGTCATACCAGAACGTCTGATACATTGTATTTTTTAAACATAGTTTAAGGTAGTAAGTACCTATTAGGTAATAGTCATTATTAGTCAAGTTATTTGAGATACAAATGCGTAGGTACTTTCTAAATTGTACGTTACAGTAACATTCCCCATTGAGAAGATGGGGCTACTTTTTTCAGGACATTGTCTCGTATAAAAATGGTATGACCCAGTTTAATCTTCATAACATGCTAAACGACAATGCACGTAAAATGGCAATCAACCCTCTTTTGTTTCAACCACGACAAATAAAAATCACAACATAAAAAAATTAATACATAAAACCCAACTAAACAGAAAATAAATAACAAAAAAATAAATTAAAACAGATTGTTTAATAACTTATGTACAAAAAAACAATGTACACAGTTTACGTAAAAATACAGTGATGCACGGAGTGACATGACATAAAATAAAACTAACAAATAAACATAAAATACACGTTAAATGCAGATTAAATGTGCTGACAATAACTTAAAACAAAAAAAATATATAAAAAAATGAGTCCGTATGTTACGTTTTAAGACCGCACGTATGTATGGATATTTTTTAAATAAGTTGATATATCGTACCATAAATTTGTTTAAACAAAAGTAGTCAATGGAGTTACCGGTGACCGCTTGGGAATTGAACTTTTAACCTTTTGATACAAACTGGATCTGGGTGACAGCAGCAGGTTGTGATAAACCTGAACCTTCCAAATTGTGACGCCCAACCTGCCTATCCGGCGTTGACTTTATGATTACCCATTTATGTAGAGGAGGTCCAAAGTCTTGCAGTCGACTGTGAGAGACGGTTGATGTGTCAGACGACTTATTAGATAGACGAAGCACGTATCTTAGACAAAATTATCATTGTTTGTAGCTGCCTTTAACACGTGGTACCGGACCGTAGGTCTACGCGAGACAAAATGTATTTTCTAGTGTCTCAAATACTGACACTCGAGAGGTAAATAAAATAATTTGTTTTAAACAAATTATTTTATTTACTTTACATTTTATTTTACAAAAGCACTATACGGTCTTAAAACATAACATTAATAAAAAAAACAAACTCAATGAGATTCTACAACTGATCTAAAAGAAAAACTTACACTAAATAATAAATTAAATTAAAAAAAATTGTTCATTGTGCTGTCAGTATTATAGGTAATCGATTATTGATTCCATTCGAATAATAACATCGAGACGATTGCTTGACATTTTACAAAAAAAAAAGTTATAAAAGTGAGACAAGATGGTATAATATTTAACATCTTACTGGGAAATTACGTACGTATTACAAATGGAACATACTTCAACCAATGCATACATTAAAAAAACAAGCATTATTCTCGCTAAAACCTTAAAAAATACTTTTGCGTTTATCGAATTTTATAATTGCCTATTAATAATATAGTTCATTTGAAATAACATTAGATAATTAAAGTTCTACTCTTGCAGTTACAATAAGGAATTTGTTCTGTATGCTATGTCAGTAAAAGCAGAATAATTACAATTATCAGCTTGTCTTCATTACTGCTGAGCTGGCCTCTCGTATAGAGGAAAAATTGTTGATCACCACGCTAGTACAAAAACGACCGGTGATTTCTGGCTTATGATTAAATAAAATAAGCACAAGTTGAATAAGAATCACATTATTTTGTTTACTTATTAAAATCCAATGTTAATTCAAATAGACATTAAAATAAAAAAGAAAACCGTATCGATATCGATTGTAATGACTAGTTCGATCGGTTGGGGTACAACACTATCGTTTAAAATATCTTTGGCAATCAACGTTTTCGACTAGACTATTTTTCAAAGACTAGAAATGATTATACTTTGGTGAGATTACTGTAAATAATGTCAAAATGATGGGATTAGTGCCTGAAATTGCGGCTTGAGGCGCTAATGTAGTACAAGGTCTATAGATTATTAGAGAATTATCGTGACAAGCTTTTTGATCATTCAACTTTTAAAGCTGCAATAATTGGACGTATATGACCTAAATCTACACTATGGCCATCTATCGATCATGTAACAGATAGTCCTCATTGGAGTAAAATTATCATAAAAATTAAAATTTTGAGCACTACATTTCAATGTCATAATTTTGTCTAAAATAATTTTATAAAATTTTCATAAATATCATTGAATCTTTTAAGTTTAAATTTAATTATTGATATCTATAGCCACGAGACACAATCATTTCAAAGTTAACCATAAACTTTATTATTTTTAGCTGCCTTATTTCCGACAAGTGTTTGAAAAAAATGAAATTAATAGGACAAATGTGAATATAACATTAAGACTAATTTCAGTTTGTTTCGTGCAAGCACATCGATACATGACATTAACACAGAAATTAGGACATCGAGCTCAAAAAATAAACACTGGGCCAACTGCTCCACTTCAAATAATTAAAGCTGTAAAATGATGACGCCACAGTACTTACAGCACTTTTAACTAACATAAAAGTAATAAATAGTTGCATCAAATTAAAGTGGCTATAGAAATCTATATAAATATCAGGGGTATATATGATGGTACACAAGAATGGCAACACCCCATATACATGACGTCACGCCTATGAAAAGAGGTATGTTGCGCCTCAACCAAACTCGAACTAATATTAAAAAAAATACCAACAGCACAATAAAAAAAAACACGAGAAAAATACACCAATACGTAGTTAAAAACAGATAAAAAAGAGCGTTAGACGCATTTATAATTATAATAAAACATTAAATGCCACAGATAATACATGTTCGTTAAGACAAAAAAAAACAAAGCAAAAATTTTCCGGGCAGATAAAAAATTTCGTTAACAATTTTTTTTTATAAAAAAAAGTTTTTTGGAATATAAAATCACAGTTCCAATTTCGTTCACAATTAGAGTCCATATTCACAATTTTCGCAATCAAAAGACAAAATAGTGACGTGCATTTTTTTTTTAAAAGTTCATTATTTCCGTTTTTTTCGTCGCGGTCGACGTTGAACTTTGAGGTGGGAGCCAAGATTCCGTTGTCGGTAAAATTGCAGTAAAAGTGAGGTTGGCGGTATTTTTCATTTTCAGAAAGTTGTGTATAGGGTAGGAATGTGCGGTAACATGTAACGAAAACAAAAAGAAATGGTGCACTAAATAAACATTATTATTATTAGTGCTTATACATTTAAAGGTACGTGTTTCGGAAGTATCTTTTAATTATTTCGAAAACATTTTACAGAGATATAACTGAACAATTATACCATTACTCACTATTTAAAAATAAATTAGCATTTCAGATACTTCCCACTTTTATAGCTTATATTAGGAGTTGAAAAAGGTAACTGAACATTCTTGAAGTACAATTTAAAATCATCAAACCAGATTCGAACCCCAAAACCTACAGTGTAAACCGAAGCGTGATAATTACATTGTCCAAGGGACTGTGCCACAACAGTGATGCGCGTGAGCAAGTACACAAGCCATTTTTCAACTCCCATTTAGTAAAAAACATAAAATACAATGTCCCAAATAATCCCATTGGGGGTAAGCGTAACAGTAGCGCAATGATATTGGCATACCTGTCTAAAGTATACTACAATAAACACTAATAAAATGCGTTTCAAATAATAATTAACAAATAAATATCATCACGCCATTTATCCCCAAAGGGTAGATACAGGTGCACATTACGGCACTTAATGCCAATGTACAATGTAACACCTACTTCCACTATTTATGTTATGAGTCCCATGTAATTCCCTATTATGATGAGCCTATTGCCATATACCGGGCGCACTTTCAGACTCTGTACAACTACTGATATTCTTTTTAAAAACTCAGCATTCCTTGCCCGACCTGGGAATCGAACCCGAGTACCCCTTACCCGGCAGTCACACCGGTGACCACTCGGCCAACGAGGTAGGCAATAACAGTTAACGTGTTGAATTAAACAACGTTTTAGAAATCAATATGAAACACTGGTGTGTCAAACTTTATGTCATTCCTATATTGGATTTTGTACTCTCTCTGTAGACTAGGAATTAAACGGCATAAGGCTCATAGCACAGCTCGGTGACGGCGCTCAAATATAGCGTTCACTTCCTGTTACGATCTCAAAAGTATAATTAGGTACTTTCCTAAATTAAAAATAAATTATTTCAACTGTTCAATACAATAAAATCTTAAAAACGAATCACACTTTTATTGATTGTTTTATGAGCAAATTAATTTTAGTACTTTATCGGCAAATATTCAAGAAATAAGTATGTTGTTTGACGTTGAAAAACGTGACGTCACAATACACAATCTCGTACAAAATTAATAGAAAACTGTCGTTTTAGACAGTTCGAAAAAAGTATTGAATTTGACTAATAGCCAAGCTAATAAGAATCAGTTTCCTATGAAAGAACTAAGAACAACACGGAAAGCTTCAAAATATGACAATTATTTTGAAACCTCATGATAACTAAAAGTATTACTCTCTACAACTAGCCACGCACATGTCTGCTTACCCCCTTCTGGGACGTATATATAATAATATATAGTGTATATAATACTCACAGGAGTTACCGGGTTGGTGCGGCGCGTCGAGTCTCGCTTGCATGTCGCGAATATGTTGCTCCTTGCGCTTCATATCGTGCGCAAGGGAGTCCAATCGTTGTCGGGTTTCTAGTAGTTCTCTGTGGATTTTTATGTTATCAGTTTAGCAGTTATTTGGTGACAACACTTTAAAATACACTTTTTGAAACCAACAAACTCTTTCATTACTTACATCCGAATTCTGAAAGGTTACTCAATTTGAAGTTGTACACACGGCTACACATCGAGCTTTACATAACTAGTATAAACTGAACGTTAAATGTGCGGAAAGATGATGCGACGCGACACCAGGATAAACTGGTTTTGTATAGATTGATGTGTGGCCGTGTGTACTAAAATATAGTGTCATCTCTGGTATTTTACAAAGAATTTGTTGTGACAGAACTATACTTTAGAACGATTTAGAATTGAGTGGAGTTTCAGTATTTGAGCATTAGTGAATAAAAAGAACTATTCTATTTGTGCTGCCTTAAAGTACAATGATGTAAATTAAGTAAATTATCAGTAATCCATTAAACACTCTTTAAAAATTGGATAGGAAGACTCTAAGATCGTTTCATATTTAATTACATAATAAAAAATGAGTTAATCACACTCTTATGACGATGATGCATGGAGCTTGTAGAAAATAAATGAAATCAAGCAACAATTCCAAAAATGATAAGTGTGGGAGAGCCGGCTCGACCAGAGTGATATCAAAGCCTCACAGGAAACCAATGTAAGACAACGCTTGCGTTGTGTTTCGCCGTATGAATGAGGTTGATGGGAGGCCCAATTAGCACCTTCCCCAGTCTACCCAATCCCCGAATTCCCCACAATGCTCAAATTCCCAAAAGGCCGGTAACGCCTCTGATGTTTCAAGTGTCCATGCACGACGCCGATTGCGCCTTAACATCAAGTGATCCTTCTGTTCGTTTACCGGTTTATCCCATAAAAATAGTGTTTGAATTCCAATAAATTCACTAGTTTATTATCAATCCAAAATATGGAAAAAATATAACAAACTCAAACGAGTATCTACCATGTACTGTAAAGTATGAATTCCAAAAGGTTTTATAAAACTGGATGAGCGATGTTTTGGTAATACTATATACCATAATAGTAGGGGAGCCCACGATGCTAAATTTGGATTTACTCGAGCGTCGTTGGAACTTACTGGGTTTTAAAAATATGGTGATAGAAAGAAAAAATGGTTTAGTGACAATTTCTTACACCGGTGGGGGAAGGGGGAATCCACAGATCTTTGAATCTGTTACGCGTAACTTTTGTTCTAGTGGTCGAGCGTGTCAGATATTGATAATGTACATGCTTCATGTGTCTTTGATAATAAAAAACTCTTAATCTGCCAGTTTGCATGGTGGAGTTGAATGATCTGGAGAGTACCAACGAGAACCCTTCAAAATACCCCCACTCTTGCAAATCAAGTGGGAATGGGCACATTTTTTAAATACACTTCCTTTAGCATGGCATTGACCTACCTTCCCTTAATCTGACGAAACTGACTTTATTTAGTCAGACTTTTTTTTAAATTTTTAGTCCCCCCTTTCTAATCAGGTCGGATATATGGTAGGTATATTCAACAGGACACTAGTTTTTCCCCATATGTTAATCTGACGCGCTCGAGTAACTACCGAAATCCCTTCATGGGCTCCCTACTATAATGTGTGAATTAAAATCCATGCCCATTCTCATTCGGTTGCAATATAAAATTTACGTTTGTAACTATATCAATCATTACAGATCAGTTGGGCAAAACTAAAGGGCTTACTTAAACGGTTCCCGACACCAAGACGAAATATAACTATAGAATAAAATAGATAGAGTTGAAGATTTGCATAATGTAATGTGTGCAAGAGAAAAGTGGAGAATGTTATGGTGAACTCTTTTAAGGTAAGTCACAGATCTATATATATAAAATGAAACCCGTTTTCCGTTGTCACGCCATAACTAGAGAATGGCTGGACCGATTTGGCTGATCTTTGTTTTGTTGTGTTTGTTATTGTCAGGAGAAGGTTCTTACGGCAGAAAATGTCCTGAAAATCCTACGGGAAAGGGAGAAAACGGGACTGCGCGTACGAAGTCGCGGGCAGAAGGTAGTAAGTAATATAATTGAATATAGGTAAATTTTTTACGCTAGTAGTCTAGTATAATCTTAAATATTCGACTCAGCTAAATCAGGTTAAGACTAAGTCCAGGAAAAATAAATGTAAGGCTAATGAAATTAGAGAAAGGTATGTCAGAATTATGTAATTTGGTGCTTCATTATTTCTGCCAAACCCGATGGATGATATGAACGAATAAAGTTTATTACATATCAAGCTATCAAAACTTTAAGATATCTTCAACAGAATACGAGTTCCATCATAATATTACAAGTGATCGTTATATAAAGTTACTAGACTTGAACAAACCTTTGACTAGCGAGCAGTTCAGCCCGAGTTCTAGACAATTCCTCCCCTACAGCCTGCTTGGCCTGTATCTCGGAGTGCAGCGAGGACTGTAGCGTGAGTATCTCCATCTTGTCCAGTTTCTGCGAGCGTCGGTTCCTCCAGCCGCCAGTGCCGCGCGCTTCATTCCCACCCGACGGAGGGGACGACGCTACTACTAGCGAGGAACGAGAGGCACTCGCTATGGACAGACAACATTTTAATGTTGATTTATGTTTTAGATGATTTTTGCTTAGCTGTCTATCGTAGAGAGATGGATACTGTCGCATACGAAAGGGAAAAGTAATACAAAGTGTACTACTTTTCCCTTGTGAAAACATCACCAAATCAATGCAAGCCTTTTTCCCCAACTCAGTAATAGAACTTGCTCTGAACACAAGTGTCAAAAATGTTAAGTTCTTATAAAATGTTTACTTCGAGAAGCGGTGTTGTTTTTGTGTCTTATAATTTGACAATGTACAACATAAAAAGAACAAAACAATGTATTCAAAACTCACCATGTTTAAGATACTCCAATTCTTCAGTCATCTTAGTAGCTAGCGCCTGTAGGTAGCCTCGCGCCTCCTTCTCATCAGCCACCCATCGGATTATGTCGGCTATCTATAGGAGCCAGATAATAATAATACTTAGTACACAATCAACATTATTGCTTTCGTAATAATGATGCTTTTAACACTGATTCTGGTAGGGATAAAATCTGTCCAATGACAATGTTGGACCAAATTGGGGTATAAGTGGAAAGATTAAATGAGAATAAATAACTATTTATTCTCATTTACATTTTCATTTACTTGTTACCGAACTCGGTAACAAGTCAAACGAGATTATTGGAGCAAAAATCGACATTATACGAATTGGTTTGGACATTCTGTGAAGGGACATGCATTCTTAAGACTTTCGAAGCTCGTATTTATTCCCGTAATAAGTTTTTGCTAACATCACGACTAATATCAACGCATAAGAGATCAAATCGAAACAAAATATTTATTTGCAAGAATACAATATGGTTTACAGGAAAGACCTTATAACCTAAGTCACTGTATTCAGCCTGCAAGCAAGCGTGCAAATTGTTTATATCTATGTCAATATTCATGCAATCAATTATTATTATTTATCATATAGAGGAGGTCCAAAAGACTCTGATCTTATCATCACCACCAGCCCTTGACATACCATTCCTGAACTGCTAGCCTCTATGATATAGAGAAGATATTTAACAGGTCTTATACAAAGACCCTAATCACTCAAAACCGTGATTTAGCCTTAATCTAGTCACGAAATGGTCTCATTCAACTCTAGGAAGACTAGGAAAAGTGAGTAAAATGTTTAACTGCACAATATCAGTCCCAGTGGGTTAAAAGGGCCAGGAAAAGTTGCGTACTGTGTTTAAATCTAAATATAAAGTGTAGGGGTTGAACTTACATCACTGACCTGTGTCTCCCAATGCTGCATGGTATCTCGTTTAGCTCTCAATTCTTCTAACTCTATCTCCATCTGTCTTCGTTCTGCCTGCCATCTTCTACCGTTTTCTGCCAACTGACGGCAATAGAGAGGATGTTTAGAAGACTTATTCTATTTGTGGATATTTTTTTTGTGGGATAATAGGACAAACGGACTTATGAATGGATGGTAAGCAATTCAATGTGCACTATAAACTTTTACCATCGGAAGGGGTATGCTAAAGTGTACTTAATATTTAATATAGTATAAACCACTTTTTTGCCATATTAAAGAAGTAGGTGTTTAGTGATACATGAAACCTAGCTACTCATGAACAAAATCCAATCTTTAAGGATTTTTCCTAAATACAGAAATTGAACCCGAGAGTTATGCTCAATTAAGTCTACTTGGTCAAAAATGCAAGATCATCAAGATCAAAATATCCTAGTTTGAATCGCCTAAACGGAATCTAGGGACAAGTTAGTAAAGGACCTAAGTCTACATAAAAATGTTAGTGAAAAATATAGACTTTGCTATTCACAGCGTCGAGGTCCTTGGCAAGCTTCCTGTTTTCATTCATAAGCATCTGTTTGTCTTCACTGTCTGACAACTGCTCCAGACGACGACTTTCTAACTTCTCCTTCGATGTTTGCAACTGTAACAAGATATAAATTAATATAGTAATAATAAAATATTATAGTTTCATTAAAGGTAAATGGGTTTAAAATGGTATGAGAAATGTTGCGTTGGACCCAAAGTTGAACCTTGTGGAACACCAATGATGTAGTCTGACTGAATCAAGAGACGTGTAGTTGGTAAGATATTTGAGTAATTAGTTGTTAGAACTGAATATTATATTGAATTGCTTTATTTCACATTAAATTAAGTTTTTTGAGAGAAATAACATCGATATTTAAAAATAAAAGGCTTCTAGAATCTACTATGCACATTAATTTTAATTGACTATAGTTGAGTTCTCATTTGGGTATGTGCAAACGTACTTTGACCACAAATTGTTTTGCTAACTTCAATAATTCGATGTTGAAAGGATTTCTATATTTTAAAAAATATGTACCTCTCTATTGAGAACATTGCGCAATGCGTCTCCCTCCTGCAGTTGGTCATTGAGCGCGGCCAACTCCGCTTGGAACCGCGCCTGTTGCTGCGCTAGCGATTCCTTGTATTGTAGCTGTTTATAATGAAAGATAATTTAGTATTCATAATATTATTATTTTCAGAGCAAGTTTTACGATGTCACGAAATATTCAAATAGTCGTCGGCGCCAACTGGCTTAATTATCGGATCGATCAACAGCCTAGCTTATTTAATAAACAGCGTAGCATAGTTACTGATTCAGCTAGGCAAATTATGACAGCTTCACATTATACAAAATGACTTGGATCGATAACTATTTAGTTTTATATTTGCTCTCTAGCGCTGACATTCTTCAAACTGTCAAGACGGCATCGCCAAACATCAAATTCTTGCAAATAAGCGGCTAGGTAGTTTACTGAATGGTTGATTAAACTAGTTGGTTGCACCCGCACACCAAGTGCATTGCTGATATTTTTTGGGCAGTTATGTTTTAAGTCTGCGAAGTAAGAATGTAAGTGTAGAAGACCTCGAGAGTGTCGACCTCAGCCTGCAGGCGCGCGACGTCGGCGGCGGCGGAGGCGGGCGGCGCGGCGCTGTCCACGCGCGCGCTGCGGACTGACTCCTCGCGTAACTTGCGCTCCTGCCGACAGTCATTCTACGATTACACACTATTGCTGACTAAAAACCACGCTGTTTCTACTCCACTCCTGCTCTTCGAGTGCCTGGTAACCCAAGGTCATCCGCAGCCCTGACCCTGCAGGGTAGTTCAGAGTATAGGGCTAGTATAAAATATTAATCTATTCGGTTTTGGAGATCACTGCTTTCTTCTTAATGATCATCAAAGAATGGAAAGAACTCTCAATACCTAATTTTGCAACAAACAACCGACAATCAGACGCCAGAGAAGATAATAATATCCATTTTCTTAACGACTTCAAAATTTTCTTTGATCGATTAAGAGCAGTAGTAGTATTAAAAATACTTATAAATTACAATATTTACAGCAATTTAACCTCTAGTCTATTGAAATTTGCTGGTATAATGTGTTTTATACCGGGAGCCGCTGTTTCAACAGATAAAAGGATAAGTAAATACAATACCTTGGTAGCCTCAGAGATAGCAGTGTCGAGTCTAGCCTCGAGTTCCCTGCGTCCCTTCTCAGCGCGCCGTATGTCCTGGCGCAACGCATCTATCTTCTGCATCGCTACTTCTAACTCTTCCTCTTTGTCGCGGACCTACAAATAACAGAAAATATTTAACTCTTTAATTATCTACGCTTATTTATTTGTGAAACAAGTGACAAGTATAACAAGTGAAACAAGTGAATTTATTTCTGCAAATGCTGTAGCCTTACAAGGCAGCACTTTTACACGTCAATTTTATCAAGCGAACGATGAGGCCGACATTTCCTCACTGACTACTCTGAGAAGAAATGCAAATATTACACCTAGGGAGGCCTAATCCTTCCCTTTACCATCCTATGCCAAAAAAGAGGGTGCGGGGAAGATATTCAACTCTAACCACACTCGCACAGTGAAACACAACACAACATAGTGAAAAAAAAAGTGTTATATCACGCCGGTATCACTCCGTTTAAGCGTATCCATGCCTAAAAATCTTTTTAAAAACATAGAAGATATCGTACCTGCCGCGAGAGCTTCTGTTTCTGTTGCCTGAGTTCAGACAGTCGTTCAGTGACCTCGTTGTACTCCGTCATCGCAAGCTTACGTTGTGATAGTGCGTCCTTTAGCTCTTTGTCCTGTTGGAGGAGAAGCAATCATCTAAATATCAGGCATGTCACCATTGTATCTAAGAACATACGTACGAGAACATGTTCAGATTACGTCATACATAGAATCGAAGTCATTTAACATGACAACCATAGAAGATAATAGTGATAGAGATTTTTACAAACAAATGAACTTGCGCACTAAGATTCTTCCTTTTCGCACTAAAATAAACTATTTAAAAAATTCTTCTAAGAGTACCATACAAACACATTCCGTAATTGACCACTATCTTGCCTGGTAAGCGATGACGCATCATCGCTTGTAGGCCGCAGCCTACGATGGAGCACGTCGACCCATAAGCAACCTATTCACTCGGGCCATGAAGACCCAGGTTATACCCTTCTTAAATTGTACTCCGAAGTACAAAGGCAGAAAGGTAAACATGGCAAAGTATTATCAAAACAAAAAAAAAACAAATACTCAGTAAACAATTCGAACATTACCTGCAGCCTAAGTTTCTCAGCGGAATCAGTTTTATCCTTCAAGAGTTCCTCCTTTTCCATGTTCAGTGCTTGGATGATGACTTCCATCTCACGGATACGTGTCGCCATCTCTTGTGGGGTCGCTGGCATATCCTAAGAATTAATGTTATTGATCATATAAATAGGTAAAGCAAAAATATGAGTAATTGTAAGAATTGAACAGATATTGGTTACGCAATTCCAAAATGCGCCATATACCATCGGAAAACGTATTAAAATGAGTTGTGCAAACATGTTTAAAGATGCACAAAGATTTATAAAGATGCGCAAAGATTTATGAAGTTGCGCAAAGATTTATAAAGTTGCGCAAAAATTTATAAAGCTGCGCAAAGATGTATAAAGTTGCGCAAAGATGTATTAAGTTGCGCAAATATGTATTAAGTTGCATCAAGGTGTAACCATTACGTTTTTGTGTACCGATTCTAAAAAGTCGCGCAAATATATGTTTGAATAAGTTTATAGGACAAATGAAGTTGCAGTTTTGCTTTGAGTAAGTGGTGCGAAATTTTGCGCAAACATTCTTTGCGCAAAATGGTAAAGAAAACTCTATATCTTTCAAGACTGCCATATGCATTATAATTTATTTTATCAGTATTGAGTAATGAAAAATGTGTTTAATCAATAGCTACAAGTTAGCCACATTGTGAATATCTGATTTTGGTTGAACTTTGATAAAATAATGTTCACTAGCTTCTGCCCGCGACTTCGTACGCGCAGTCCCGTTTTCTCCCGTTCCCGTAGGATTTTCAGAACTTTTTCTGTAGTAAGAACTTCCTCCTGACAATAACAAACACAACAAACAAAGATCAGCCAAATCGGTCTAGCCGTTCTCAAGTTATGGCGTGACAACGGGAAACGGGTTTCATTTTTATATATACATATATAGAATATCTAAATCAATAAAAATCATAATAACAACTTACCTGCGTACTAATGCCAGTATTCAATTGTTCATAACATCTAACTTGAGCCTCTAAATCGGCATTCCTCTTCGATAACGTCGCCAATTCTTCTTTCAGTTGTATTAAATCTTCTGTGGAATTCATTTAAGGTTTTATTACTAATTCATTATAGATATTAATGCCTAAATTAGAATTCAAACCGTAGCTTAGCCAATGAAGACAAGCATGTTGAACCTAGCCAATAAAGATGTGAATTAAGTAAATAATACACTAATCAACACCTTATACTAAAACTTAAACAAAAATGTGTGACTACTAAATAGTGAAATGCTAAGCAAGGTATGACATGAATCAATATTTATCTAAAGTGGCAGTAAGAACTTGAGATTATGAATATAATCTAAATTTTATCTACACTTGAAATTGTAGTGACATTGGTTTAAATATTTCAAAGCTATTTAGATTTGTCGGGAATCTTGGATATTATCAGAACTAGATTAAAAACTATTATTTGTATTTATCTATCTTTGCATACTACTGACTGCCTCGTTGACAGAGTGGTCGCAAGTGCGACTGCCGACCAAGGGGTTTCGAGTTCGATTCCCGGGTCGGGCAAAGTATTACTGGGTTTCTTAAAAAAATGTTCAATAGTAGCACGGAGTCTGGAATTGTGTCAGGTGCCTGCAATAAGCTCACCCCTGTTGCATGGGACTCTAAGGCCCGTATTAATAAATAGGTCTCAATCACGATGTCAAGACCGGCGGCATCAGTTGATACGTTCTCAAGATGCGATCAGCATCTTAATGGCGACGCTAATTAATAAACCTATATCCACACGATCTCAGGTGATACCGCGGTTTGCATCGAGTTATCAAGATTCGTAATTTGACACTCAATGAAATCCTGATGTTAAGACTTGTTACGTCACAGCGAACGAACTAATACATCTTTCGTTCATTGCGTTTAGTAATAGCTGTGTAGAACGATAATATTCAACTCTGTTTGCATAGGAATAAAAGATTATTTCCAGTTTAAATGGATTAAAATTTTAGGAAATTATATTACTTTTTTATATTGTATACATTATGATTTTTTTAACCATAAAAAAGCATTGTTTATTATAAAGTTACGTTTAATTTTATGACGAACGCACATGCCAGTGATTGCGCGTCACCTCATTATTATAATCTGTGATTCCCTTCTCTCAATTGTTTATTGTACTTGATAATACAATCACATCAGTGTTTCGTGTTTATTTACAAGTTACTTATTAATCGACTGCCTCGTTGGCCGAGTGGTCGCAAGTGCGACTGTCGGGCAAGGAGTGTCAGGTTCGATTCCCGGGTCGAGCAAAGTATTACTGGGGTTTTTAAAAATTATCAGTAGTAGCACGGAGTCTGGAATAGGGTAGACGACTAATTTTTATTTTAATGTCCGTCTGGTAGATTATTTTAAATCATTACACACGTATTTTTTATTTTCTTACAGAAACGAATACTTTCCACGATATATTGATTTGAAATGTCGTGTGACGTCACTTTTATGTACATTTTATACGTAGAAATGATGTTTTAGCCCCCATTCCTAAACTTTGATTCGTTTTATCTAAGTATTGTTTTATTATACAACAAAATAAAAAAATACGTGTCTAATATTTTTTAAATACCTAACTTACGGACTAATTAGATTTTTAATTTTCATACCCTGTCGTCATCCCAATTGTGCCCGGTATATGACAATAGGCTCAGGCTTACATGGGATTAATAACATAAATAGTGAAAAGTGGGTGTTACATTGTACAGTGGCATAATGTGCAGCTCTGCCTACCCCTTCGGGAATAAAAGGCGTGATGTTATGTTACTTATTAATATTCGATAATGGAGTCAAAAATGCCTATTCAAGCTAGCTTGATCTCCTGTAGGTATATATTAACTTTAGGTACTTATATAAACTTTAGGTACCTAATAGATTTTGAAAAGGCCATAAAATATCATCGTATTAGTCGACTTCATCATAATAATTGATTTCGGAAATAATATTCTCAATATTCATGGTTCCCGCGAAATACTTAGGTACGAGTTCACGATATTAAGTCCAGGGTCGACTGAACTTAACAATCGTGGTCTTGATAACCATCCTAATACCGATTTTGAAACCCGAGTAATGTTTATTAAACAATGCGATCTCAGGTGATGACAGAGTCTTAAACCGCGTATTAGGTTTTGTTTATTAATACGTCGGAATATCAAACAGGATCTTAACATTTCGATCTTACGCTGATATCGGTTTATTAATACGGGCCTAACATAAATGGTGAAAAGTGGGTGTTACATTTTCCAGTGGCATTGAATGCCGCAATGTGCACCTCTGCCTACTCCTTCGAGGATAAAAAGGTGTGATGTTTGCTTTTGTATAGCTTACCACTAGCGCCCTCTGGCGCAGCGCCCCCGGCCCTTAGTTCTGCGATGGTCTGAGCTAACAACGCGTTTTCTCGCTCTAAAGCTTTTAGCGCCGCTCGATCGCCCGCGTTACTTGGTGCCTGGGAAAAATTGAACACATTATTGCTAAGCCTTATAAGATTATTTCGGACGATATTAATGCTTACATTTTGTACGTAAACATTAACAAAATCTACACATTAAAACACGAGCAGACGGATCACCTGATGGTAAGTAATCGGTGCTGCCCGTAGAAATGTATAATACCAGTAACGTTAGAAAAGGTTGGTTTCACGTCGATTTCTGCGAGGCCGTGGTATCACTGCGGCTTGACTAGTGTCGAAGGATGGCTCTCCCGTTGGGGCCTACCGTATCTTTGCTCGCCAGATAGCCCGGCTAGTGTGCACCTCTCGTTCTTCGTCCAATGGGGAATGAGACACCACCATTGGACGTTCAATATTTGACAGCTGTTGTGATTGGTCAAAATAACCTTTTCTTACATTGGCGCAATTTATGAGCAAAAGTGGTAACGCCCCATCGTTATTAATGCTTACATTTTGTACGTAAATTAACAAAATTTACATGTGAAAACACGAGCAAACGGATCACTTGGTGGTAAGCGATCAACGCCGCCCATTGCAAATTTGGTGGGCTAACAACTATTATTCGTTTTTCTTAGTCGTTCTCTTCATTTCTGAGGGTCTTGCTAGTCTGGTGCACGCGTCACTGGATGCACAACCGTCCTCGAAGCGGCCCTGTACCCTGGTCTTTATGGCTTGTGGAACTGTCAGGCCGGTGAGGTATTTTACAGCATCTAGCCAACGGGTAGGTGAACGACCACGAGGTCTATTTCCGTTAAGCACAAGCTTCTCCACATTGTCGGGGTCTCTATGTCATACTATTATTGACTAAGATATTAAGTTTACCTGACTAGGCGCATTCTTGGCAGGACTGAGCGGGCTGGCGGGCGCGCCGAGGTCGGAGAGCCGCGAGCCGGCCGTGAAGGTGAAGCCCACGAAGGGCAGGTGCAGCCCGGAGAACGCGGACGACGCGCACGGCGGGGGGACCGCCTCCGACAACCTGACAGACCACTTGGAGTTACTGTACTGCGTAGTACAAGTCATACATAGGTTACATAGAATATTTAAAGAAATTGGAGGAGTTTTATAGTGAAATATGGTGTATTTATTAAATGAATATAATTGATTTCAGCATAATATTATCATAAGACTTTCAAAAGTAATCCCTAAACGCGACACTGACGACACAGTTAGTGCGGTGGCTGGGCAACCGGGTGCCGCGCAACGTGTCACAGTTTCGATTTTCGCACGAAGCAACTCTTTGTGTGATCCACAAATTGTCGTTCCGGGTCTGTGTGTGATGTGTATGTGAACGTGTACGTTTGTAAACGCACCTACGACACAGGAGAAAATCCTAACGTGGTGCAACGTTTTCAAAAAAGAAAAAGAAACTTCATGACAAACGAAGAAACAAATGCAACCACTACTTTGTGTGAAGAGTAAAGTCGCGTCCAACTTCGATCCATTAAAAGACATAGGTAAGTACTTTCAATTATAAAATACCAATACATTTTTAACGTACTTCCGTTCCAACTTAACTTGAGTCTGATCAAGAATATTATTAAATACTACGTAGGTTTATTTTTTTATCCAAATAGTAGCCTACCTTACGATAATGTATACTTTACCTGATATCAGTGTCATCGACATCGAAGTTAGAAGTATCGGTGGGACTGGACACGTCCGGTACAAACGGTGCTTGCATCTCGCGGAGATTCTCCCAGTCCAGGTTCGCGAACCATGGGTGATTCTGACAGAAAATTAATATATTATTAAAATAAATTTAAATAGTAAAATAAAATATTATAGCTGATGCTGATTATAGCTTATTTCTCAATAAATTAGATCACATATTTACTTATCAAAAAATCGAATCAATGGGAAGTGACAGTCACAGAGTTGTTTTTTTACAACTGAAATGCCAAGCAGACTTTTTTGAGGTGGGAAAATCATCCAATGACTTCTCCCGCCTGGGTGAGGCGAAAGCCACTGCACTTGGAGCCAGAGCCCCGGGAACGCGTTAAGTCCTCCGCGGCTCCGTGCCAAACAGACTTACGATGCGCCTAATACAAAGAAGATATCGTAGTTTTGTCTGCAACAACAGAGGTGTCGCTTACAATTGTCCTAAATAATATTTAAAATGACTCTCACCTTAAAGTCTTGCAGTCCACTTTTTCCTAATCTATTCTCGGAAGAGCAAATCAATCTGCGGATTAAATCCTTCGCCTCTTCTGAAACCTATACATAAAAAGATACAGTGAATACACAACTTTAACATTTTATTTATATTTTACGCAATCCTATTAACCCCTGGTATATCGGAACGTAGATATACGCGAGACACAATGTGTTTTATTTTATTTATTATTATTTCTTCACCAAAGATAACAGTGAGTGGCGGACTTAATGCCTTAAGGCATTCTCTGACAGTCAACCATAGGGAAGTGCAGAGAAATGAAGCGGTTGATGATGTTTTCTATTGTGTCTCACGTGCCGACAGATAAAGAGGTTAATTAATTTGAAACCAGTAGCAACGCAACAGTCACTGCTAACAGAATGCTGCTCATGAATATGAGCCTCTAGCAGGGCTTGAAACTAGTACAGTTACTCGTCAAATTATTACGTGAGTAAGCCGAAAAACATAATTATGAAACCCTTCGCTCGAAATTATAGTTTATGACCACTTAAATGAAACAGGAAAAAAATTAAAAATACGAAGGTGGTTGAGATTTCCTTATACAGCCAATCTGTACTACCTAATCTTTTTCCTCGTTTATTATTATCAGGATACAATAAACTCAAAAAGCACCAGACTAACTCTATTTTCTCTTTATTAAAATATGACAAAAGTTTTTAAATCTAAGGGGATTATGCCAGACTCATCGTGACCATGAGAATCATTGGAGTGGCGAGAAATATTAGGATCTGTCTAAACTACATACGAACTCATAGATATTGACAGCACCATCAACTTGGCTATCAACGGCTTGGACAGAATGGACTGAAAAGCAGCTATCTCTGTACCATTAATGTTCAATTGGGTACTTTTCTTAATCAAAAATAAATTATTTCGACTGTTCAATAAACAAAATTATTAAAAAATAATCACACTTTCATTAATTGATTTTATGACCAACTTAATTTTAGTATTTCTCCAGCAAATTCGAAATAAGTATGTTGTTGGACGCAAAAAAATCGTGACATCACAATACACAATCTCGTACAAAATTCATAAAAAATTGTTGTTTTAGACAGTTTGAAAAAAGTATTGAATTTAACTAGTTGGTAAGTACCCAATTCTTGAATTAATATTTCTCTCTCTCTCTACTTTATATCGGACACATTCCAGTAACAAGTGCTGGACATCTTCAATAACTCCGCGTGTATCATAGTTTGTCAACTTGTTTTACTCATTTTCTTCCAGACGTACTTCTGTACGGTTTCGTAAAATATTATGGTTCAAAAAACCAGGGCGCTCACTTTTGGCACCAATCTCAATATTCAATGTCAATTCTATACAACCCCAATCAAAGCTGTTAAAATAGCATTCAGAGTACGGAATATAATGCCAAACTCAGTACCATCGATTTTAATTAATAACCACGCAATACGGATGCAATAGGCGCTAGTGCAGCAACTCAAGAGTACGAAATTTCACAATGTCAATGTCGATCTATCAGAATTGGATTCAAGAGTAAGTCCCCTAGTATGTCTAAGAAAAAGAAATTCCTGTAACACCGTACCTGTGCAGCATGATCATCAGGAGGTGGGCAGTGGAAGGAGCGCGCGTGGTTCATGATCTTGCCGTACGTCTCCACTAGAGACTCCGCGTAGAACGGGGTCTCGCCGAACAACATCTCGTACATACATACACCTATAGAAAAATTTAAGAAACATATAAATATCTATATAAAGAAATACGAATACCCGTTCCTTAGTCTCGCTAAGACTCGAGAACGGCTGAACCGATTTGGATAATGTTGGTCTCGAAATGTTCGTGGAAGTGAAAAACATTATAGGCGACGTTACGAAGTTTGCCGGATCAGCTATTTATGAATATTTATTTGGCTTTGTAAAGTTATAATAACTTGACAATATCTGTTTTAAATTTGATACTCTTTGAAACTCCATGTGAAGACCAGGTATATACTATATAGTCTGTATTAACACAGTTCTTATGATAGGATTTCGTCACAAATGTTAACAGATGTAATAAAAGACCTTAAATCAGCACCATTTCAAGACTAAACCACAAGTTCAAAGCGGAAAAATCGGACAATTGTCTCATGTTACGGGTTTCAATATCAGCAGTAACGTTTTTAGCCGACTTCAAAAAGAAAAAAGTAGCTTCTCAGTTTGACCCATGTATGACATGACATGTATGTTTGTGCGTGATTATCTCGCGATTGGCTGAACCGATTTCGATGCGGTTTTCAGAAAAGTGATTGTTACATTTAGGAGAAGGTTTAAGTATATTAAATACCCGCCTTTAAATAAAGACGGACTGAAGTCGGGTTTTTAAACGTAGCACCGGCACCGTAATTGTGTCTAGAGGTATAATGACGGTACTCGACGAGTTAAATTCAAGTTAAGTAATATAAAGTTCATGAACTGCCTCGTAGTTAAGTTGAACTTCAAGTTAAAGTTACCTACGTACAACAAATAACTCTTATATATTATGTTGTTGTGCTCCTGAAGTTTACAGTTTTCAGGTTTTCAGTGAAGCTGTATTAAATCTTATTGAAATGTGTGAAGTACTATTTAATAATTATTATTACATCATAACATGTTTTTTTTTATACCGTGAAGGGGTAAATAAAACTACAAGTAATTTATTGTTTTATGTAATATCATGACTGCCTCGTTGGCCGAGTGGTCACAAGTGCGACTGCCGGGCAAGGGGTCTCGGGTTCGATTCACGGGTCGGGCAAAGTATTACTCAAAAATCTCAGTGGTAGCACGGAGTCCGGAATTGTGCCCGGTATATGGCAATAGGCTCACCCCCTATTACATGGGAGTAACATAAATAGTGAAATGTGGGTGTTACATTGTACAGTGGCATTAAGTGCCGTAATGTGCCTACCCTTTGGGGATAAAAAGGCGTGATGTTATGATGATGACGATGACGGCAAACATACTGCCTACATTTTTTCTCTCTCCTCTTAAAACTTACCTAGACTTTCACGAACATTTCAAGGCCAAAATTAGCAAAATCGATCCGGCCGTTCTCAAGATTTAGCGAGACTAACGATCGGAAATTTATTTTTATTTATATATAGATAGATTAGTAAAACGAAAGCACTTACCCAACGACCACCAATCGCACTCCGGCCCGTACCTTCCCTGGCCATCTTCCATAGCCTGCAAACAAAGATAAAAACATGGTTATTGAACTTATTTTACGGCCGTTAATGTTTAGCTATAATTTTTCACATTGTAGTACCAGTAATATGCCACCCGCATTGAGCAAGCGTGGTGATTAATGCTCGAACCTTCTCCATGTGAGAAGAGGCTTTTGGTCAGCGGTGGAAACTTATAGGCTTATGATGATGACGTCAAATCAACGTTGGCCCACACTAGGATTTTTTCCTGTGTCGTGGGTGCGTTTACAAACATACAATTTCAGATACCCATGATACCAAGACCCGAAACAACAATCTATGGATCACACAGAGTTGTTCCGTGCGGGAATCGGACCCGCGACACGTTGCGCGGCAGCCAGTTGCCCAGCCACCGCGCCAACCGTGCAGTCAAGTCAGTCCGAGCTGTAGGAAATTACTGTCGTCTTATTTTCAAACTATTCAATACAAATCTCTGCCTACCCCTTCGGGGATAAAAGGCGTGATGTTATGTTATGTACAATACACATATTATCTTGTTAAAAATATTAATTTTTAAGTATATATCTTACCCGTAATATCTCCGGCGAGATATAATCAGGTGTGCCCACTGCCACATTGCTCTGCACCTTGCCATCTTCTCCAAGCCGAAGACAGGAACCGAAGTCTGCTAGACGAATGTGACCACTCGCGTCTAGTAATACGTTGTCTGGTTTTATATCCCTAGAGAAGAGAAAGTAATACAATTAAAAACCCTTTTACTTAGAGAGCCATAATTCAGCAGTGTCGCATGTTGTTCATGAACAGAATTGGGTAGTTTCCAGGGTATCAAAATTAAAAATCTAATTAGTCCGTCGGTTAGATAATGAAAAAATATTAGACACGTATTTTTTTTATTTTCTCGTATTAAGTTGCAATACTTAGATAAATTGGCGCTAAGTTTAGGAGTGGGAGGTTGTTACGTCATAACGTGCTACTAAATGTGACACGCTGTGACGTCACACGATATTTCAAATTAATATATCGTCAAAAGTATTTAATTTTGTGAGGAAAGAAAAAATACGTGTCTAAAGTTTTAAATAAATGTACTAGGCGGACATTAAAATAAAATTTAGGAAACTATCCTATTATGTAAAGCAAGCAAGAGCAGTTTCTATTGTATAGTTTTCATTTCTTTACCATATTACTTTACTATTATTCATTTCTTTACAATTTATTATTAAGTACTGCCTCGTTGGCAGAGTTTTCGCAAGTGCGACTGACGGGCAAGGGGTCTCGGGTTCGATTCCCGGGTCGGGCAAAGTATTACTGAGGTTTTTAAAAATTCTCAGTACTAACACCGGTTTGGAATGTGCCCGGTATATGGCAATAGGCTCACCTCCTATTAAATGGGACTCATAATATAATAGTGAGAAGTGGGTGTTACATTACACAGTGGCAATAAGTGCCGTTATGTGCACCTCTGACTATCCCTTCGGGGATAAAAGGCCTTATGTTATATTATTATTAAGTACATGGATGACCGACCTTTGCTCCGTGTTTTAGTACATATTTGTTAGGAATAAAAATAGAACAAAATACATAAAATAAAACAGAACAAAAGATAAAATAGAGAACAGAAAAAATAAAAGAAACATTCGGGGCAAGGATTGAACCCGAGTGTTTTGCGTTTAAGGCACCCAATTTCCCGGTACTAGATTAAGACAGAGTTGTTTTGTTACAAAACAGTGAAACCAGTTAAGGATTACCAAGAAGAAGCAGAATTATTTTTAGTACTGTCCCACCCTATAGAAAGGACTATCTTTTGTGATATGTGTGATTCATAATTTTTTTTTCATTCACCTTCCGAGAAATTTCCTAAAGTAGACCAACATCTTTCTTGTTTCCAATTCTCCTTCACGTGCGAATAAACATATCAAGAAAAATGATGACATAAGATATACAAGGTGTAGTTTTGAAGCCGCGTCATTTCTCGGGGGCATGTCACAGAAGTCATAAAGGTTCAATGTAAGAGAAAATTTCGGGCCAATAGTTAAAAATACGGCTATAATAAATCGTTTAAGTTGTACAGTATTTCAGAAAAAGCGACAGCAATGCTTCTTAGTTCTTATTGGAGTTTTATGGAATTAGGAATAATATCAATTACGTGTTTGAGTTTGTGTGTTAAGCCGCGTTATAAAGCTAGTTACAAGACGGCGGCGTGTAGTTCGCACTTACGGATTTCCGTAATTTAAAGAAAGATGAAAATTATTTACCTACAATTTTTTTATTGATGCGGACTCAGAATCGATCGCCGAATTACCTCCTAGAAAATGACGCGGCTTAAAACAACACCTTGTACATGAAAACTACAAACCTATGAACATATCTAAGTTCGTGCACGCTCTGTATGGCTAGCACCATTTCAGCGATGTAGAACTTGGCCATGTCCTCAGGGAGACGATCCTCGAACTTCGATAGTAACGTCAGCAGGTCGCCGCCGCAGTAGTAGTCCATTACCAGGTACTAGAAGATGGAGTAAAAGGTTAAACAATAGCGTAGATGACTAATTTTTATTTTAATGTCCGTCTGGTAGATTATTTTAAAACATTACACACATATTTTTTATTTTTATACAGAAACGAATACTTTCGGCGATATATTGATTTCAAATGTCGCGTGACGTCACTTCTATGTACATTTTAAACGTGGAAATGACGTTTTAGCCCCCACTCCTAAATTTTGATTCGTTATATCTAAGTATAATTGTATTATACATCAAAATAAAAAAATACGTGTCTAATATTTTTTCATTACCTTACGGACGGACTAATTAGGTTTTTAATTTTCATACCCTGTCATCATCACTATTTGTACAAGTTATTCATGAGATGAGGCCGTGGTAGGCTGGAGGTTTAAGATGGCGCTTCTCATGCACGAGGGTGCGGGTGGAAACTTACCAATGTGACTTTTTCCGAGTTGTTGTACTTTGTGGATCATTTAGACACCACTGACAAACGGTGAAAACATCGTGAGGAAGCCTGGGCTTATAATATCTAATCATAAGTTGGAGTTTTAGCAAGTGTGGTGATTAATATTCAAACCTTCTCCGCGCGAGAGAAGAGGCTGGTTAGCAGTAGCCACTTATGGGCTGTTGATTATGATGTGATTCAAGAGATGTGTTATGTATAGACATCTCTCTGAAATTATCTCTAACCCACTTGCCAAGTGTCGAACTGGAAACCATGGCAAACTCCTTTTTTGCAGAAAACGCCTTACTCCAGTGATGTACTTTCACAAGCTCTTTGTGAAAACTTAATCAAGAAGGTCAAAATCACAAATACAACTTAGTTAAAACATATGGCTTACTACTTGACGATTCTCGAATAATTTCATAAGCTCCGGCGTAGTTTGAAATTAGTCGAGGATCCTCGAAAAAGTTACTTTGGTAAACCATATATTATCTAACATACATTGATTTTATCTGTGGATTAATAATATTATACTGACCAAGTTGTGTTCATCCTGGAAGGCGTAATGTAGGTTTGTGATCCACCGCCTGTCGCCAAACACGAGCACGTCGCGCTCCTCTTGGAAACACGCCGTCTCCGCCCTCTGACAATATACACATATACATAGAAATATAGTACTCAACAATTTTTTTATAAACGTTGTCCCACACTAGGATTTTCTCCTGTGTCGTGGGTACGTTTACAAACATACAAGTTCATATATACTTAACACTCAGACCCGGAACAACAATCTGTGGATCACACAAAGTTTTTCGTGTGGGATTCGAACCCGCGACACATTTCGCAGCAGCCAGTTGCTCAGCCATCGCGCCAACCGTACAGTCAATTGTTTAATGGCCATCTTGTAGATTAATTAGAAATATTAAACGCGTCTCGTTTTTTTTTTAATTATTTGCAGAGTCTATGGGCGATTCAATGAAATAGATAAAATATCAAATGACGTCACTAGTCCGTACACAATGTACGTAGAAGGAATACACAAGGGACGTAGCTAGCCTATACTATTATAAACTTTAATTTGTTTTAAGTAGTCCTTTTCTTTAAAAATAATACATGTCTGATACTAAACGTATGTTCTCATTCTTTCCCTATTCCCTATTTACAACAATTTTAAGATGACAAACGAAATTACTGTTTTCGTATAAGATAAACCGACCGGTAAACGAGCGGACGGATCACCTGATGGTAAGCAATCGGCACCCTCAATGGACATCCGAAACACTATAGGCGTTCCAAGTACGTTGCCGGCCTTTCGAGGATTAGGGATTTGAGGATTAATTATTATGTTTTACTGCCTCGGCTCGGCCTACTCCCTCGTTCCTCGTCAAATAATTATGTGAGTAAGCCGAAAAATATAATAATTGATATAGTCTGTTCTTACGAATGTTCTATCATAGATATGAGGATTGTTGGGGATTCGGGGAGTGAGGAGATTGGGGAATTGGGCCTATCGTATCAGTCGGGTCGAGCCGACTCATTCGCGCCAAAGATGACTCTCCCAAGTCAATAATCTGCATTACCTACACGACAATGATAAATAAACCAAACCGTAAAGATAAAATTGCATTAATTTAAAAAAATAACATACCTTGAGCATCTCCCATTTGTTGAGTATTTTCATGGCGTACACACGTTCTCCAGTGCCCGTGGTCCCCGTAGTCGAAGTGGTTAGGTTACCGCCATCAGTGCCCTGTGACAAAATAAATAAATTTTATATGAAAAATGATACGACAAGTGCGCGGAATAGATCTTTAACAATAATAACGCCCAGCCCTTAGCGCGATTTTAAATTGAGTACTCTTTCAGTATTCGAGCGTAAGTCTTTTCAAGCACGTTTGTCGGTTAAGGGTATTTTAAATTTCGCTCTTCTTATACTACTTTTACTATTTATTATATAAAGCGGAAGAGTTTGTTTTTTTGTTTGAACGCGCTAATATCCGTAACTACAAGTCTGATTTGGATAATTCTTTTTGTGTTGGATAGCGCATTTATCGAGGATGGCTATAGGCTATAAAACATCACGCTACGACCAATTGGAGCTGAGCAGAGCGTGTGAAACCGCGCGGAAGTAGCTAGTCTTTAATATATCTCATTGTCACCGTTCTAAATAATTTTAGACCTAACAAATACAGATAAAACGACAAATCACATTTTACGTTTGTTATTGGTACCTACTGTTAGCCAAAGAAATCTAGTCATTAATTCACTGTCACTGTCAATAAACTATTTTAACATCGTAGATATGGATTGATTTTTAACCGACTTCAGAAAAGAAGGAGGTTCTCAATTTGTTTGTATGTTTGTGCGAGCTTATCTCGCGATTGGCTGAACCGATTTTGATGCGGTTATCAGAAAAGTGTTTGTTACACTTGGAATATAAAATTATTATAGACATTAGTTGCATGGAGGTCCTGTTAAAAAAAAAACAGATCGATACAGAGATTTTTGAAGGCACTGAAATCGGCTGTAAAAAGAGTGAAGAGCAAATAGTAGTCGCTTCTCATAAAGCATTAATGCACAGCAGTATAGGTAAAATAGATTTTCATTCCTGATTTTAATCTAGTTCAAACGGTAGGTAAGAAAAGATATGTTAAAGAACGCATAGCACCCACTCCACGCGAAACACTAACGCTGAAATACTCAAACGCCACTCAATTTTACGTCGCGCTTAACCTGTTAAAAATCATCCCCTAAATTTTTTCATACAAAAGTAATCTCTAAACATCGGAAATAAAGTCTATAATATAGTTAGCGGAGAGCGGTCACCGGTGACCGCTTGGCGATATATGTTCTGTTTCTGTCACAACAAATTCTTTGTAGAATAACAAAAGACAAAATGGTAAACGACGTTGGCTACACATTTGTTCGAACTACCTATGTATTGTGTCATCGTAACGTATCATATAATGTGTCACTGTTTGTTTTCCCAAATAAATAAAATATGGCACGATATTTAAGAACAACTTAATATTGAGTAACCTTTCAGTATTCAGGCTTACACCTGCACATGAATAAAATTTCAATTTACTCGGAAAAAACTTATCAAATATTCTCATAAACTATCGTACCTGCATAAACGAGGCTCTGACGACGCAAACTTCTCCGAAGGCGCCACGTCCAATAACCTTCACCAGCTCGAAGTCATCTCGGGACAACCGTAGTCTCTTCAGCGCTGTCGCCACTGGTTTTACTGTTAGGAAAAAGAAATATTATTATTATTATTAAATATTTTTTCATATTTGAAGTGAAGATTTGCGTAGCGAATGGAAGAGAGGGTTTGTACACAGTGGGATGATCGCGGCTGAAATATAATAAATGTATAGGTAGAATAAAAACCACAAATATCTATTGAAATGAAATCAAAGTAAATTCAGATAAACAACGTAAAATCGCCAGAGCTTCCAGCCAATATCCATAAAGAAGGAAAAATCTCAGTTAGTCTTAGAAGATTTAATCAGATCTCTCTATAAATTAAAGCGTATTAAAATCACTGAATGATTTACCTAAAACTTAATAATTTTAACTTTCGTCCCACCGTATTTAAAAATAAAACTTTTATGTTCTTCAGAACTAAGTCCATATACCCACGACACATAATGAAGACGTGCGTCTCCATCGAGTCTAAACGGCGAACTCCTCAAGTAAAACTTTTTGATCGACTTTTATACTCAACGCTGCACCATAGACAAAGAAGAGCGGAGGGGACCGCCCCTCTTAGGGAATTAGGGATAACTACAAAGGTTTCACGAAATTAAAAAAGTAATTACTTGGGAAGCCATATCGAGGTTTAAAACTGTTGATATTCAAATTATAAAAAATAGAAATGATGAGGGGTAAAAAATTTGCTCCCTATAAGAAAATGTTACCACGCCCTACACCCCTCGTCTTAAGTAACTCGTGGGTAAATGGAAACGCCTACATAAGTTCTCTAGAAGGTCTCTTTCACTTAATCCCGAGCAAAATTCTTTGAAAATTCCCAATATAAACCCGTATGACTACTGTTTATTCTAGAAATCAAAACCACTACTGCCTTAGTATCTTAGGAGTGGGTTAACTGCCACGCTCAACCAACGTCTTAATTTTTACCGAAAAAGACAAGACAAACTATTTAGGACTTACTGTATAAACGCACACGTTATAAATTAATTAATCTTGCTATCAAACCGCATAAATCAAAAGCCAACGACTTTTTACTAAACAACACCCATCACTATCATCGATAAAACTTACCTCTAAAGCCGTTAAACTTTTAAAGCAAATCAATAAGAAACAAAACGTCTTTAAAATTATTCAAAGAAAAAATAAATAAATCAATTAATTCTTACTTGACAATTTTCAAAGGACTTTTTTTTAAAGAACAAGTGAGGGCGTCCTCCCTCCATGTAAGGCAATAGAGATGTGACTAGTATCGACTGGCCGCGATAACGAAGCACCGTCTAAGATGCTTCTCATCTAAATATAATTTTGATCAATCGATAGCAACTGAGGATGCGCCGTAGAAGCGTGATATTAATAGGCCAATCTTCTTAGTTTCCCGTTCAAATCGATTATCGGATTATATCGATAGGCTCTAGAGCTTATTGGGGAGTAATTAGAGGGTAATCTTTGCTCGACAAATACGTTTATTTCGGGTTTATTTGCAAAAAGGATCTTATATAAATTAAAAAAGGTTTTATCGGGTTTAAGTGGTACTTATCTCTAAGGGATAAGCACCAAAAGCCTGATTAGCTGTATAATAAGTAACTGTGTTTGTCAAACGCGAGGTTTGCGATTCAATCAACAGGTTGATAACAGCAACAGTTTATCGATTTCAATATTCTTATTTCTAATTTGTACTCTGTATTTTGGGGAGATACTATAATAAATACAATTACTAACAGACCAGTCAAGTGACAGTAGAGTAGAAACCTTATGCCCGAATACTGAAACGTTACTCTATTTTGAGTCACGCTTAAGTATAGTTCTGTCACCATTAAGTCTTTGCGAAATGACAGAGATGGCACGATATTTAAGCACGACTTAAAATTGAGTAACGTTTCAGTATTCCGGCATTAGACCCTTAGAACCTTAACCATCCTTACTCAACCCGGGGATATCGTAGGAGCCGACATTTTTGGTAGGAGCGCTCACTGATAAACATGAACCTTTTACTGCGATTTCAAACACGCCTGACAATTCTGGAAATTATGGCAAACATTATGGCAAAAGAGAAGGCAGTCAAGCAATGAACGAACAGATAAAATTCCAAAACCAATCTAACTTTGAAAATACTTATGCGAAAAATGCGTGGTACATAGTTATAACATGCCTCTCAACACATTAGCCTACAGCTCAAGAAACAAAAGCGCCATGTTATGGCTCTTGTCACGAATCTAAGATCTCATTGTACACAGTTCTGTTTGTTTGCAATCCCTACGAATCGCGGATAGATCACGTATTCTTTGCTCAAGTAATGTAATATCAATATGATGTAGATTTGTAGATTTAGCTACCAATATCTACTTAAGTTTGTGGTAGTTACTAGGGAAGACATATTGGGAGTTTAACTTGATCCAATTATCATTTCAGTGTTAGAGAGAAACCAGTCTTTCTGTGTGGACCAATCGTCGCTGTAAGTACTATTGGATTCCCGGGTCGAGCAGTTTTAGGGGGAGATTTTTACCTTTATAAAAATGGTATTTACCATCTCCACGCTTGGCGAGCCGGTTGGAGTTATCAGTATTCTTTTAACCAGCTACGTTATAAACGATACTTATGAAAGGCTTCTGTTAGAAATTCAGCCATATCTACAAAACAACATAGCCTAGTCACATTTAGGATTGGGATGCCGTTTCTTCCTTTAAGAAGCAGCGGCGAGCATGGGTAGCTCGCCGCCCGACCAGAATCAGACCTAAGCGTAGGGCGCGTGTCGCGTTCCGCGCGCGCCTCAAAAAGCCATCAGACCACCACTGATGGGCCCAATAGGGCTGATGCCAATACGGAGCCGCGGTGGACTTAACAGGTTGCCGGGGCTCCGGCTCAAAGTACAGGCGTAGGAACGGGGTAATTTTTAGTCAGTAAGTGACTGACACTCCCTTTCACGGGAGGAGTCATTCGATGATTTTCACCTCGTAAAAAATGGCTAGTCACATTTGCTTGATACCAAAACGTGACAAAAATGAACATGAACTAATAGTAAATCTCTTTTTTTGGGGAATTTATCTGCTTTATAAGTAAGTCCTTCAAAATAAGGTACCGAGTTTCTATACGCTCAGCACAGTTTTAGGCTGAAACTTCAAAGCCTCGTGATATTGGTTTCTTACCGAAAATTTTGTAATAAAAATCAATAAAACTTTGTCAGCAATGAAATGATATACCAAGTAAGATACGTTAACGATAAATAACTTGACGAAGCAATCATAATCCTTAGTAATATTTTAAGTAATCGCGAAAGTTTATGGTTCTAGTTTCTGTCTGGGATCTGGTTAAAGTGTAGTCAGGAGATAGCAAAGTGATTTCAAAATTCTATCTTTTAGGGATCGTGGTTAGGAGAATCCCTAATTGAGCACTGCCTCTTCTGGTCGTGGGGTGCAGGGGTTGAGAGAAACAACGGTGTTCGGATACCGGATATATTCACGTAAACCCCCAGATAGAACCGCTCACTCGGACCAAATTATTATTATAAATTTAAAGATAGATCTAATAGGTTATTGAAGCTGGCCGATACGCCACTTTTCTCTTTTAATAACGCGGGCAAAGCCGTCGGTCATAGCTATACAACAGCCAAATTATAGCTAATACATTGGTCACCGATTCAGTTTGAAACTTCAAAGCACGATGTCAATAACTTATTTCAAAACTTTTACAATAAAAAAACTCAATAAAACTTTCATAATATACTGAGAAACCGACTACATACTCAATCAACGATGAAATCAAAATTGTAAAAATAATTTCAAGTCTTATTTCTCAAAGGAATAGACAGTGGTGCTAATACTACGTTTAAGTTAAAAAAAATCGGTAGGGAATGCAAACAATATTTAGCGATGAACGATATAAGTATTTCGCGAGATTAACGAGATTGCATTATTTTTTTTTTATTTTAAAAGACTTAATGCACACACTAATGTAGAAGGTGGGCTTAATGCCTAGGGCATTCTCCTCCAGCCAGACCTTTGGGTGATGCAGAGACAAAAACAATGGTCGATGCAAGAAGCAAGCGTATTTAGGACTAAACAGAAATACGTAAAAAAGGATAGTACATAAAATATATCCCTGTATAAACTTACATGTATGTAAACTTTACTTTCATGTTAGAAGAGAACACTGGTTAATTCTTTCAATTGCTATTTGGTAGTTACGTACGTCAAAGTAGAACTAGTAAATTACTAAGTTCATAATAAACATAGGTAGGTTCTGCCTTCAACTGATGCAGACGTACATGGGCCACGGTAACAGCTTACCATCAGGTGGGCCGTATGCTTTCTTTTGCCACCGTCGTGATAAAAAATGGCAATTTGTTTTTTTTTTCAATTTCCGAGAAAATTAACGTCAAACAAAAAAAATGTGTATTTTATAAACTTACTATTCTCTCCTAATTTATGCAAATATTATGATTTCGCGATTCTTAAGATCTCGTTTAACTCGTTGAGTACCGTCATTATACCTCTAGACATAATTAAAGCACAATAGGTTGCGGTCAACGGTGTCCTCGCGGTGTTTGACAGTTTAAGCCCCAATCTGACGAGATTTGGATTCTTTAGTTATAACTTATAGAAACCAAATCAGACATTTACACCTACACTTTCCGTTGTGTATAGGTTGTCATAAACTCATAAATTTTAGACTTCGTATTGACAATCTTTCGAAAACCGAATAGACATGGGAAACAAACTCAAGCTATTTTATTCCGTAGTCACCCACGTACTTCTTCGCAGAAATCGATCGTTATGTTGAGGTCCTCTCTTTAAATATATTTTTTAATTAGCAAATCGTATTGAATTCGTGTATAGAAACCACTGTGCAGGTTTTCTTTCAATTTCTTTCAAAGCTAATATAAAAGCAAAGCATTACTACGGCTTTCACGGGCTTTCTTTTTAAATCAACATTCATATCAGCTTACGATCTAATTAAAAAAAATTGTCTATGGAGTGGGCACATTCAATTGAACACTTCAATTGAACGCTTTCAAATTGGGTCAATAAGAGATTTACTACGCTTCTATCAACATAGCAACGTCTCAAAAATAATAAGGTACCTTTCCATAATTTACACAAGCTTTACATCCATAAAGGAAAGGAAAATATAAATTTTCTTTTCCTCATGGGTGGAAAGTCTTTCGATTATTAGAATTTCTCCCCCTGTTTGTTGTTAGAAATGGAAATCGCAAAAAACACTAAACTTTAACCATGGGCCAAGTAATTTAATGGCTTCCCATCTAATTGTTCGGTTAGCAACAAACACATCTACAAAAACAACAATTTCCTTGCAGTTGCGTAAAAATTAGGGTGGATTAATTAGGGTGATATTTTAACAAGCAAATACATATTGTCGTGTTTTTTTTTATGGAATAGGGGCAAATGAGCAGACGGAACACCTGATTGTAAATGTTCGGTACAGCTCATGAAAACTCGTAATGAAAAATACGCTCATCTTGAAAGCTAGTGCAAACACCAATTCTATTGCACTCCGAAAACTGCTGCATTCAAGTTTAGGTTTAGAATATTTTTATTTCACATGAAGAATCAGAATACATAATTCGTTTACTGAGAAACAATATTTAACACAAAAGTAAGCAATTTAGATCGCGAATATAAAATAACAAATATAAACTTTCAGTATTTAAAAATGTGGGCAAAGTGATAAATTAACACAAAAAACAGAATCAAGTAACACGAGCATACCAGTAAACTAGAGCAAAAATATGAAGTAAATGTGGGTAAACCAATAAATGAATCAATCACTTGACCTTGCAATGTTACAATGCAGAAACATAGGTGGCATTTGTCATATAGGATCATAGAAGCATATCGACCAGGGTGTCCACGCTAAGACCAAAGGTACTTAAGTAAAAATACCAATTCTATTCCACTCACCATAAGATATGAAATCGGCTACCGCCTTCTCCCTCCGAAGGCTGCTGTTACAGCATTCGTCGTATAGGACCAGCAACATATCGACCAGGGTCTCCACGCTAAGACCATGGGTCCTTGGAGCCTGGAGCCGTCGGGATATGAACATCGTCTCGATCTGTTTGAGACGTTTGATGCCCAGCACTGTGGAAGATAAAACAGGATTAATATGGAAGTGTACACTGTATAGAGTACTATAGTAATACATTAAATAGTTTAAAGAATTAATCATACGTTTGATTAATCATATATGTGATGACAAAGATGTTCTCAGAAGAAATGGCCATACCTATCTAATGAGCCCAAACTCGATTTGTATATTTATTAGTAGATAGCTCACGGTACAGCCACCTTCTAATTCCATAATCAAGCCAGCTCGATGTCACCATAGTATCGTATGGTCATGAAATCTACACAACTGCCAATTTTCATGATGATACCACAATTAGTAGTGAGTGCAATCGAGCTTCTTAGATTTTATCTACACCGTTCGTTACGGCGGTCGACAATCGACATAATGTAATGAAGGCTTGTTAAATATGATGACGTTTGAAAGGGGTAAGTGAAAGAAGACTTACACTGCACACCCCACGTGCCTTAAAATAAAGGGAGGGAAAATTTTTAAGAATAATAAACATGTGCCTCTTTGGTGCTCACGTGGTAGGTATAATAAGCATTTTTCCTTATTATGAAATGTTAAAGGTCTCTTAATCAATTACGGTTACGGCAACTATGTAACACCCACTCTGACATATATTTTTTTATTGGATAAGCCGGTAAACGAGCAAACGGATCACCTGATGGTTAGCAAAAGGATCACCTGATGGTAAGCAATCGGCGTCGCCCATGGACACCAGGGACACCAGAGGCGTTACAAGTGCATTACCGGCGTTTTGGGGATTAGGAATTTGAGGATAATTGGAGATTCAGTGATTGGGGAGATTGGAGAGGAGTGGGAGTAATTGGGCCTCCGGTAACCTCGTTTACACGACGAAACACAACGCAAGCGTTGTTTCATTTTCATTCGTGCCGAAGCATGGCTGCCCCATACTTAATAACAAATTGTAACCATGTAGTTGCTTTCAGACTACAGACTGTGCTACTACCGATGATTACAAAAACCGAACAATCCTATTCTGGGAATCGATGCACAGCTATCACGCATACAACAATTATTATCATTTATTCAGTTAATTAATTCGATATGTGTATTGATTTGAATTCCAGTGGAAAATGACATTTTAATTAGTAACATAAGGTAACAGGAAGGAAAATGAATTATCGCCTTAAATGCCTAAGCACAAGATTCATATTGTTAGAAACAAATCCCCACAATATTGTAATATCAGTGTACTATAATATAGTAATTGGTGATATGGTAATTAGAGGTAATAATGTTTTTTTACAGTATGAGCGTTCAATCCTGAATCAGAAGAGATCAAATTACAAAGTTCCAAAGGTTTACCAGAAACGTTCGCACTTTTCTAGTAATTTTGAGACGAGGCATTATTTATTACCCGACTACGGCGAATCCAAAAGGACAATTATCATATTAAAAATTGATAAAGGAATAATTAAGTAACTGCCTCGGTGGTCGAATGATCGCAAGTGCGACTGCCTGGCAAGGACTTTCGGGTTCGATTCCTGGGTCGAACAAAGTATAACCGAGTTTTTTTTTTAAATTGTCAGTAGTAGCACGGAGCCTGGAATTGTGCCCAATAAGGCTCACCCCCGATTACATGGGACTCATAACACAAATAGTGAAAACTGTGAAAAGGTGTTACATTGTACAGTCGCATAAAGTGCCATAATCTGCCTACCCCTTCTGGAATAACAAGGCGTGATGTTATATTATGAATATACCTAAAAATACATGTGAAATACATGTTCACACATGTATTAACATGCAATTTGATAGCTACCGTTTGGTTCAAGCAAAATTTACCTATATCTAAAGAATTTGCGTGTTTTTACGCGTAAATCCTCCTTCAATTGACTGTCCTTGAAAAAGAAAATCTTAAGCGCATTTTCACATAGATTACGTACTTACAATAATTGCCCGATAAGTATTTAGTTGACTTATTGTTTTTCTGATAAGCAAACGGTTTTACATTGTTTTCGTCGTATACATGAGACTTGTAGGGGATCTATCACCCACTTGAGTAATTCAGACTTGCTTCACAATCTCGTCTTGTGTTTTCAGCATTATTAATAGAAAGATTGATATAATATACCTACATTGTTATTCTGAATCTAATTGTATTTACAACTAGTCCAGTTTTTAAGAGAACCGCCATGGTACAGAGTAAAATTTCAGACCTCATGGCCAATCAAGTAGCCGCAGAAGCTCTTACGGGTTGCCGGAGTTCCGGCTCGAAGAGCAGGAGATGGAATAGGATGGTTTTTAGTCAGTAAGATTCTGACACTCCCTCTCGCTTAACCCAAGGCGGGAGAAGTCATTGGATGACTTTACCCCTCAAAAAAAGGTCAATCAAATAAAATAAATATGTATTAGGTTTATTTCGATTCCAAAGTTTTCTATAACACCAAAAGCCCTTGAGGCCACTATGGCTTTTTTTGTTGTCTCCTGCCTTCCTGAGAGGTAAGATTAAGGAGTGTCAGACTTATTAAGCAAAAACTACACAGTCCCGAGCCACGGTACGTTACTGCGCTTTATCCGCGAACCCCAGGTCACTATTATAGCAATGGTATCGTTTGACCCTTAATGTCTAACATCCACAGCAAGAAGGTAATGGGAACTGTTGCCTACCCCCCATTGACACAAAAGCGTGAGTCTATGTACGAATACACGTAACTTAGGTATATCCGTAAGATACGCACAGAGCTTCCACCTGAATGCTATGACAAAGTAAACATAACGTTTCTAATACGTTATCTAAACGTCTCGGAAGTCACAAGGCAAACAAAGTGCATAAAGCAAGTTTGTGTGTCGTAATATCACATACTAACTCGGCTACACAGTTTCTTCGTAATTTTATATACCCCACATTAGGATTTTCACATAGGTATGCCATGGGTTGGTAGCATTTACAAATACACAAACCTACAAAAACAATCCATGATTCACAAAAATAATCCTTTTAAGCAGTAATAAACTGTGACACGTTTTGCTGTAGCTCATCACCCTGTTACAGCACCAACCATTGAGTTGAGCAGGGCCGTTCTCTGATAGGTAATTGCCGGAACTTAGCATTCCCAAGGGGATAGCCGGATAGACTAGAGGAGTGCATATTAATTAATTACAACATCCACTTTTCGCCACCACAGATTGACCATCCGGTAACTTCACTTACGCGGCAAAACAAAAGTGTAGTTTTATGACAGTTTTCTGTGAAGACTTGGTATCACTCCGGTCGAGCCGACCCATTCGTAGTGAATCATACCTCTCCCACGTGTGAAAAATCATGTCTGTTTTGTAAACGGGTTCAAAACTTTACACCACTTTCTTAAAATATCCGAAGCATATACAATCTTTAAACTGTTGACAAATCATTGGAACAGATATTTAGTTCTGGAGGCCTGTCACATCCTAAATACCGTTAAAAATCTCTTGAGACATTGACTCTACATTTACAAGATTGAATCTTCAAGCTTAATTTATAAGAAAGTATAGTGGACCAATGTTGTCGATCAAGAGATGCTAAGTTGCCACCCAAAATTAGACAAAGTACTTTTGGGTTTCATCATCAACAGCCTATGGGCCCGTGGGAGTTCACTGCTAGATAATAAGAAGGTTTGTCATAATCAGCGAGCGCTGGTGTCTGGAATGTTAAACGCGAAGTTTATTACGAAAAATCGGCTCTTACGAAACCCCCGGAAAGCAATAGGGGTTGTGATTGTAACAAAAATATTTGTGTTTAGTGACTACGAAATTGTCAGTAATAGCACGATACATCGAGGTATTTTTAAACTTGTCGAGCACCGTCAATATAGACACAATTAAAGAACAATAGGTTGCGGTCACCGGTGACCGCTTGGTGTATGACAATTTAAGGGGGGAAAATCATCGAATGACTTCCCCCGGCTGGGTGAGGCGGAAGGGAGTGTCTGACTCTTACTGACTAAAAACCACCCCGTTCCTTCTCCTGCATACCGAGCTGGAGCCCCGGTAAGCCGTTAGGTTCTCCGCGACTACATTAAGGTAAAGGATCAGATTTTATCGAATAACTACGACTTGTTTTTGTAAGAAGGAAAATTATCAAATGACTACATGTCCTGGACGCTAACCCATCCCATATAATAGAAATAGAAGTACCACAAACGAGAACGACATGATAACTTAACCTTTGTCATCAACTACGCAAATATGGAGAAAATGCATTTGCTCTCTGGCCTGACCTATGACCTAATTGGCGAGGCACCAAAGGCTCCGTGCCATGAAGGGTGCTATCCGTGCTATGCCAATTTGGATGCAGGTCAAACCAAAAAGCTTTGGCATTTGAACTTTACAACCGAAATATAACGAATGTTGAAGGTGAGTACCTTCAGTCAGTGTAGTGATAGTAAGTGTAACGAGATTTTGGATTCCATTTCCGTGGTGAGGATATTGGTTTCCCGTATCCTATATTTCCAATAAATAGAACAGGATTGACGTTGAACTGAACCAAAAAATATAACCGTTTACAAAGCAATTTTTTATCTGAGATAAATTATCTCTGCACATTTTAAAATGCCAATGATGTAATCTATGCAATTATTTAAATATTCACGCACACGGTTGGCGTACTAAAACCAGCACTTCAATTCAAATATTAAACTAAACTATTAAAAAGTCGATGAACTACTACAGTACTGTCCCGTCCCGGCACATTAACACGAAAAACCTCATTACTTAAAACAATCAAACAGGAAGTAACATGACTAAATTAAAAAGGACATCCCATTACTAAAAAGAATAATAATTTATGTACATCATAAGCGCACATGGTAACGCAATGAATCAGTTACGCCTGCAATGTTAATTAACTAACAATAGTAAGGTTTGATAATTGGCTATATGACTGAATACCACAGCCTTGAGAGCCGCGAATTAAAAAATAAATTTTGACAGGCGCATGGAAATGGGATATCTGTTCAATATTGGCGCGAATTTATCGGAGCAATACTTCACTGTCAGAAAACAACTTTTCAGATTTCAGATAAACAAGATGCAAAACTGGAAAATCTCAGACGGGATTGTACCTCTGTTTGTTTTAGTAGGTATGTATTTTTCCTAGCTAGATATTCCCAAATAAATGATTAAAATGTAAACGCCAGAAATATTCTCACATTACTTTAAGTTAGTGGTGATGAACCAGGCCCTTAATTTGATATAATATTATATCAATGTTTTTTTTACGGAATTAGAGGCAAACGAGCAGACGGATCACCTAATGGTAAACGATCTAGCCCATGGACAACAACCAACAACACAACACGAGAAAAGGCACAGGTGCGTTACCGGTCTTTTAAAAATGAATACGCCCTTTTCTTGAAGGTCGTATCGGTTCGGAAATACCGCCGACGAGAGAATATTCCACAGTTTTGCTGTGCGAGGCAGAAAACTACGGAAGACGCGCACAGTTGTGGCCTGGCAACCATCTCTATGATGGGGATGCATCAATATATTAGCAAGGGCACAGTTTCTAAGAAGAGAAAAATACATCTGTCATTTTGCCACGGTCCCTGCTGTACGCGCGGATATCGTAACTTCGTAAGAGTCGATTCAGGGACATTTATATGACAAATACCCTGCAGCAGCACTCTCTAATAAACTTGAACCTTCTAAGCCGCAATCTTCAACCCGCCTACCTACCGTTGAGATTATGGCAAAGGAGGCGCATCATAGTCATCATAAAAAAGTTTAAATAAATAAATAGTACTTTAGTGGACTGTCTGACTGTTAGTGAGATGCGTGACAGTTTCATACAAATTCTCGTCATGTCATTTAAAACTACAATGCAAATTAGACTTGTTTTTGATTTCTATCACTAATCTGATTTAAATATCTACTATATATTCAGACTTTCTAAAAATAAATGGTGAAACATATTATGTGCTACATTAAAAAAATGTGCGTTCCTGCCACCCTTACGAGGAATGTGTGACGTCATGTCTGTGATGACCTCAGTCTCGTTTAACAGGGGGTAAAACAAGACTATTGCCTCACACGGGGCAGGTCCGGCCAGACACAATGCTACAACTAAGAAATTTCGGAAAACCGCAAAAATCTTTTTAATACTTTCGGTATCGAATCCGAGACCATTTGTTAGATAGTCGCGCTTGCGACCACTGTACCAATGACACAGTCAAGACTTTCTAAAACTTTTTAATTTGTTCACGCTAGATTTTTATTTTTAGTCTTCTATTAACAAATCTTATGAAACTAACTACTCAAATAAAAGTGTTAATTAAAACATTGTAAAATTAATTAGGTATTCTGTACCTTGTTAATCAGAAATTAAGTAAGTAATTAAGCAATTATGTTATCATTAAAATAATTTCTATTGCAGTTACTTTATTTATTACATAACATAATTTAGATTGCAATGCATTATGTTTTAGTAGTAAACATTTATAGGGCACTATAAAGTTAGTTAGGTATTTAGGTGCCTGGTGGTGACTGCCTCGTTGGCCGAGCGGTCGCAAGTGCGACTACCGGGCAAGGGGTCTCGGGTTCGATTCCCGGGTCGGGCAAAGTATTACTGGGATTTTAAAAATCTCAGTAGTAGCACGGAGTCTGGAAATGTGCCCGGTATATGGCAATAGGCTCACCCCCTATTACATGGGACTCATAACATAAATAGTGAAAAGTGGGTGTTACTTCTGTGTGCACCTCTGACTACCCCTTCGGGGATAAAAGGCGTGATGTTATGTTATTTAGGTTTCATTTCAGTTTGTAAACTAGATAAAGTTACATGTCATGAAATATTATTTTGTGTTTATACATCAACTTTTAATACACGTTATAAGTGGTGTTTTTTTTAAGGGGGAATATCATCGAATGACTGCTCCCGCCTGGGTGACGTTATAAGTGGGTATGTCTCTAATTAGTTAAGTATATCACCATTTTATAATGTAAAATCCCAACTTTAGTCATTATCTAGTAATCTAGTGTAACAAACTATAAAAGTACATCAGTAGGAAATATGATGGAAATAGAGACAGTAGTATATGTAACTAACACCTAGAGCTGTAAGTGTAAATTACACTCCACTTTCTGTTCAGTTGACATGCTTGGGTAAATATAAACCAAACAGGTTGCAGATATCACATACATTATCCTATTTCTATATGAAAACTTTTTATATCTAAGTTAAAGGATTTATTTAAATTGATCCTTAATGAGAGACACTTTTGAAATATCAAAATTGAATTGCCTATCAATCTGTCTTAATGAAGCTAGGTGCTCGTTCCAAAGTGTAGTTTACAATGGAGAAGAGCGAGAAAGAAACTCTATTTTTACTCTAAGGTACTCCCTGGGAGCATTCACGTGTAATGTAACATTATAGATTCGACTTTAAGCATTACATTACAATAATACCTCCTTGACTAACAAGCATTTGTCTGTAATGTAACATATTGATTTGACTTTGAGCATTGATGTTACAAGTTGTATCAAGATATTACACATTGTATCATTACAAGGTGCCCATTGCAATGCTCGGTTGTCCTCCTTCACTGATTTTAAGTGTGGGAGAGCCATGCTTCGGCACGCATTGGCCGTCTCGACCGGAGTGATACCACAGCCTCACAGAAAACCGACGTAAAACAACGCTTACGTTGTGTTTCGTCGTGTGAGTGAGGTTAATTACGGAGCCCAATTACGCCCCTCCCCTCCCCAGGCTCCCCAATTCTCGAATCCTCCACAATCCTCAAATTCCGAATTCCCAAAAGGTCGGTAACGCACTTGCCTCGTGTTTCAGGTGTCCATGGGCGGCGACGATTGCTTACCATCAGGTGATCCGTATGCCCGTTTACGCCGGTAAACCATAAAAAAAAATGAATGCTCAGATCTGTAACGTTACATTACACATGAAGGCTCTCGGTGAGGGAAAACCTTAAAAAAAATATTTATGATATGGCCATCAGATATTACTAACACTTAACCACAGCCGAAATTAATAAATAATTTCATTTTAAAATCTTTGAATTAGGTTATATGTTTCACATTAGTTGTTTGAACTCAGAAATTCCACAGTTTCTGACTCAATAATATATGAATCCAGAGATTTTGATTTTTTTTTTATAAGGGTGTAAAATCATTGAATGACTGCTCCCGTCTAGGTGAGGTGGGAGAGAGTACCACTCTTACTGACTAAAAACCTTCTCCTGCACGTCGAGCCCAAGCCCCAGTTACCGGTTAGGGTCTCCACGACAGAGATTTTTAATTTAAGATACGTAGGTTGTTGATTTCACTTATTAACCATGCTTTCTTAGCATTCCACCTAATTCAAAATAGCATAACAACAATACTTGGCCTTATTTGGGTATTCAATGGTACTATTTATAGTGTACCAGGAAAAGAAGTCGGAAACATTTTTGTGCAAGGAAATTCCTAGTTAAGCATAAACATTATTGTATTTAAATCACATTGGACAATGCAATAAGAGGAAATAATAGAATTGATTGAAATCGAATAATTGTAGTTAATACTAGTAAACCTACAAATGAATAACACTTATTAAGCACAATAAGTGTTATGTGAAATTCATTTGTTCAGACAAGGCTGTGTAAACTAAAACAATTTGATTATTATGCGCCTGTATAACTTCTATTGAATAAGTTCCTATTAGCTTGACTGACACAGTTCATACGGAAATTATCTGCCAGTAAGACTAACCAACAACATAGGTAATGAAATAGGAGCACAGGACCTAAGAGACACAAAAATCTCACAAAGTTTATTGTTGTTGAAAAAAGAAGTTTACGAATATTTACCTGGTACATTGTTGGTGGGTCCCAGCGCCCGATCAGGTGAAGAATCCTCCTCATCAGACATGTTGGCACCGTTTAGACCGTCAACCATCTATCACTCACTAAATGTCAGCACTGGGACAAATCACTTCATATTACACTATCACTATGTCCTACGAGATTCATGTAAAAAATCTACTTTTTTTAAAAACAATTTAAGGCATGCAGCTTATTGTTTTGTCTGTCTCACAAATGTGTTCCATTGTAATTTCTGCAGCATCTGAAAAGAGGTTTTTGTGTTGGCTGAATGTGGTATTACTTGTGCTTGATTAAAAGGTATGAGTTGTGTAGCAGCTGTATTTTTTTTTAGTTTGATCATATGAGGTTTGTATAAAATGTTTGTATACCTTCAATAAAGTTAGAATATTTTATTGTACTATACATTCATATGTACCTACACAATGATTCTCACAAAATCCTACAATACATTGAAACAAAAACTATGTAAGCTTTTAATAAAATTATAGATGTAGAAACAAGATATATCATTTTATAACTGGAGAATTATCAAAATAGAATTTTTATTGAATCTTTTCACATCTTGTAACACAGAAGGTCACAGCTTATAAATAGCTAAATGAGAGTATTTTTCAACATGATGAAGATTTCTCATAAAAAATATAATCATTGTTCCAATTAGAAAAATACTATTTTTTTTTTTTTTTTAAGGGGGGAAAATCATCGAATGACTGCCCCCGCCTGGGTGAGGCGGGAGGGAGTGTCAGACTCTTACTGACTAAAAACCACCCCGTTCCTTCTCCTGCACGTCGAGCCGGAGCCCCGGTTACCCGTTAGGTTCTCCGCGACAGAAAAATACTATAAGACTTGTATCTAACTACTTAGTCTTATCTTAAAAAATGTTGCTGAAAGGGCTGGTGTAATCTCCCTGATAAATTACTGATAAGCTGACTACAACACTGTTCTATTTACAAATTCTAATTGTTTATACTTTTTTTTATAGATAAAATATTCGACCAGAATAAAAACAAAAAAAAAAAGTACAGTAATTTACGTGCCTGATTGTCTGATAAAGAAATGATAATTACATACATAAAAGATAATTTTATATACATACAAATGACTCATACAAAGCTTATATTTCAAAACAATATAATTGTAAGAGGAAAACAAACAGTTAGTAATATAAACAGTATAAATAAGTCGATAATCGTAACGCTGCTGTCGCGACTGCACCTACTAACTACCTACAGCCGTTTTTGCCTAGGGCCAATAGGAAATAGAACGGATTTTTGCTATTGTTTAACTAATCAAAAGGCGACAACTGCTTTCTATTCATTGATTGCAAGGTTGCGGGTGTCATACAATACTACACCGCTTTCGCAATCCCTTACAATTGAACTTCTATATACATTTTTATACCAAAAAAAGAATAATGAACACCATGACATATCGAGACGATTTCCGCATCGCGACTATAAATAAACAATAACATATACTTGCGTGCTGCTAATGTAACATCCCGTTGATGCATTTCTATTTTCAATATATTTTTATATCGCTCAGAACCGAACACAATACCACTGAGATCTTAACCTATATTTTTTCTATCGATTGTTATGCAAAACACTTAGATGAGTCATAGTTTACACTTTTATACTACACCACGAATACAGTTTCATGATATTCACCTGAATATTCCGTTATCTTTAATCGATTTTAGCCTATGGCTACTGAATCATTTTGTTTAAATTATTTTTCGATCCTTTCGTAGCAGACATTTTACTACTCGGTACACTGCAGTGTTGCTACTCGCAAAAATTAACTCAAATCAATCAATTTCATTTAATTTTTTACTGCGACTAAAAATTAAAGTCCATGATATTTAGGATTTCGTTATTGATATCGTTAAATTCCTAGGTATTTTTCTAAAGGTGTTAATAGTAAATAGGAAGTGCAATATTGTTAAGTATTTTTAATATTTGAATTTTTTTATGCTTTATTCGCAATAATAACGCTACAAAATACTGTTTGTCTCCTAAAAAAATGATCACTTTATTTTGTTATCGTTATTTGGATAAGTATTATTTGATTTATTACTCATCTTTCGAATGCCAAATCGAGCAAAAATCAACTCAAAAATGTGCCACTGTTTGCTAAACACAGAAGTCGTCTGACTGGCAACGTCTCTACCGGATGTGGAGTCGGAAATACTTTGGATTGTAGAACATTTTACGTATTAATTCTTTTAAAATGTCATTATATAGTATTTTAGTTAGATTTATGACCATCATAAATTATATAATTATTTATTAATTTGTTAAATAATAATTTTGAGCTCGAAAGTATTCAAACATCAATAAATTCCTTTGGAAAAAGATGCTTAACTGATCGAGCGTCATTTGTACGTAATGGAGTCGATGTTCTTTTCGACAAGTTGTAATTGAAATAATTATATAATTTTCTACGAAATATCACATAAAACTGTTTATTATTGTGTATTACTGGATTGCAGTGAATGGTTATAGATAATTTATGGATACCACACGTGATAAAAAGTTTTCAAACAACCTCGTTTTATCAATGGTATGTGTGACATCAAAATATTTTGGAAAGTTCATTGAATTTATCATTAAAATCAGTTGAAAGTGTGTAATCTTACGTGAATTGTATCACTAATGGGTTAAAATGTGATTCCTGTCGGTCAGTAACAACGGGCTATGTCGTAATCCTTCAAAAATTCGAAGGCTTTGTCGCCCGCGTAATTGAGTAGCTAAACGGAAAGGTCATGCATTCATATTCACCTTTTTGTTTCCAGAACGATGAACGTCTCAATATAAAAGCAATAGTGTTGCGCGGACAACGCCAATTATAGTTTTGGCTGAGAACCAGGACGAGTGTTAATGGTTTTGAGAGGGCACCTTTGTGGACCACAGTTAGATGAAGGTATGGCCTCAGATCAACCTGTGAAAAAGAAACAGCGAATTGACGCGCCAGATATTGATGAAGGTAGTGACCGATCCACGGAGGATGTCCTCACTGACATATTTGATTCTGAGAATACCCCTGCTGAGACAACTGAGGAGTTCCCAACTCGGAATGGTGAGTCTCCAGACAGCGGGACGGTCAGCGAAGACGCTGTCGATTGTTCCAGTCTCCTGAGACTTCCAAGCGACACCAATGTAGAGATCATACCATCCTGCTCCAGCTCTGCACCACACTGGAGTTCGGAGGATGATAAACTGTTGGCTGAGCTCAGAATACTTCAGGATGCACTGGTAGGTCAGTGTTTATGTAGATTTAATGAGACGGCAGTAACCCAACTGTTTGACAGACAACTCAATATTGTTTCTTGGCCTTTGACATGTTCCCTCGCTTATTTATCCACAATGCAGCTAATGTTCGATATATATTTAAAACAAAACAGTACAGGTACCATATGTTCAAAGATAATGCAAGCATGTGACATATTTGTTAGGAATAGGCATGATTGGATAACAGAGGTTGTAGAATTGGCAGACCATAAGAGTAAATTCATAACGTTTGTAGCCTGTAGAGTATTAGCTAGCTTTCTAATAGTGTCAAAAGATACTGTTGATGAGAATTGGCTCCAGCAAATTGCTGAAAACATTTACCTGTTTGATAGAATCAATAGGATTACAGTACAAAAGATAAACTTCAGTCTAGACATTATAAAGAGGATAGTTGAATGGAAAGACGTGGAACAACACCCATTGGAAGACAGTAGTTATATTAACTCGGGGAATGTCCAAGTGCAGGAAGATAATCCCTTTAGAAGTACTGTTGGCTATGGGGCTACTAGCAATGACATGCCCTCAAGTTCGCACAGTAACCTGCAAAATGCATTTTCGAATCTACAAACACATGGTGCGGCCTCCACATCATCAGAACAAGGAGGACCATCAACATTCAGATTAACTGAGCCAGTATTAAAGTTATCCAATGAAAGAGACATGGAACAATCAGAATCCCCAGAGCCTCCTCAATCAAGGATAGAGAGAGTGAATGAACATGGTTGTGTCACGGTTGTGCTCACTGACTCTGAATCCTTCGACACATCACATATAAAATGCTTAACAATAAAAACATTAGAGCACCACTGGCCTGTGCTGGTAAAAAACATGAAGCTTCTTCTTCTAAGGTACCTGAATTTAACAAATGCTGAAAATTGTATACTAACCTTTTTCTCACTATGGGAGAATATTATTAGTGTAAAAGCGAATCTCTCAGTAATAGACACAAAACCATTCTATGCTGACTTGCAGGGCTTTGTAGATCTGTTACGAAATACTGTGCTGCCAAGTCTAATTTATACTCATTTACTCAGTTTGTTCAATGAAGTTCTGTGTTATGGTTCAACATTAGCACTACAAGATATTTTGCCTGAGGAGATATGCTGTCTAGCACACTCCATTGTGAGGTTTGTTAAAGACTTCAGACTATTAAATGATGTAAGAGTTCAGACTAGCAGAAGTGGTTTTGGATTTTTAGGAAATGAATGCACAATCCTAAGAGATTATAGTCTAGGCCCTGAAATAGCGCCTTTATCGTCTTCTATTCAACTTGTAGATCAGAGTTATGGTGAAGATGAACATGACGAACCGCAATCGAGAGGGGAAGTTGACAAAACAATGCTACAAAGAATGTCATTATTAGTTCTCAAATCTGTAGCTGTTACAGTGAAAGAAATGCGATGCGATTCCTCCGACAGTTCAATAGATTCTTCAGATTACAATGCGATACAAGATATGCAAATTGTAGAACGATCGATACGCGATGTGCTCAAGAAACTAGATGTTTTCATCAGAAATAGTTTTGAGTTCCATCCTGAGACACCATTTACGAAAATGCTGATACATTTGTTCAGTGAACAGGATGACTATTTGATTGAATCCATGGTGTGCACTCTTGATATTACAGTAGGGATTGTGTACAGAAACTCAATGTATCCAGACTTAATACCAATGTTGAACCCAATATCTTCTTTCATAGAATTCTTAAAGGTAGTATCACATGACAGTGATGTGTTGTTGGATTATTTGGTGAGCAACGAGACATGTTTCTTGTTATACTTACTCAGGTTTTTGAAATATGTGAGGAGGAATTGGCCGAAATTCTTGGAGACATGTCAGCAGGCAGATTCTGGTGGAAGCAGAGGTTTGGATGACACCATGAGGGTACTAATACGATTGAGATTGCAGATCAGTAGACTGGTGTCTAAGTCACTGTTCCCATACAATATCAGTCCTGTGCTAAGGTTGTTGGAAGTGTGTGAGAGTTTGTATGAGGGGAATGAGTTTAGCTGAATATACAATAAATATCCACTCTGAAATTCAATGAAAATACAAACTGACAACAATGCTAGACTGAATGAAATATGATAGACACATTGCTGTTTATAAATCTAAATGATTACAGTCAACATGTCATATGTATGGTCTAGCTATAGCACCATTCTTGCATTGAAATAAACTTATCTAAAAGACTGCCAACTCATTATACATTCCAAACATTGCTTAGTTTTGTGTAGTAATTAGCTCTATTTAATTTATATTAATTTGTAGTGTTGTAACATTTTTTGTAATATTATGTGTAGCATTAATTGTAATGTGTAATTATATGTTACTCAGTCTTCCTTTTAGAGTATGTTCCTTTAACGCAATATGTTTAAAATATTGGGGCACAGTGGTTCTTTTATTATGGTACAAAAAAATAATTTAAAAAATTAAGTTAGGACTACTTCAGTCTCTTTGGTTTGCAAATTAGATTGTAGCAGTGTTCCGAACAACGCCCAATAATGTGCCTTACCATTATGTAATATAGGGTGCTCATTAATAAATATTTTTATGTAGTAATAAAATGTTTTCAAAAATATATTTATATTATATTTAGGGCAGCATGTTGCATAATAGAATTAAATAGTAGTTATAGAAGTTTTTTAGAATTAATTTATTTTAGTTTTTAGATAATCGGTTGTATTATATATTTAGTTTTGATATTGCATATAAAATGCGGGTCTATAACATTTTTGTTTTAAACTAAATTATATTCCATGCCACAATGATGTACATAATTGCCATCAATTACCATTTTATAAGTAAATGTAATCAGTATTAATACAATATCCTAATTTATATCTACATTATAATATAATAAATATCTCTGAGGTTTGGTAGACTTATTAGATGTATTATCAAATAGTAATGTAATATTCTTTCCAATCAAACTTAAACTTAACACTAAAACTTAGATTTTGAAGTGTAGAGTATGTTAAAGCCATGCTGCAACCCACAGCCTCACAGAAAACCAGCGTGAAACAACGCTTGCGCCGTGTTTCGCCTTGTGACTCGTATCTCAAATGCCGGTAACGCACTTGCTACTCCTCAGGTAATCCGTCCGCTACTCCTTTACCTCTACGTCGCCTACTTATCCCTTCACTCTCAATTTCTCTTCCTTTTTACTTTTTATGATACATCAAATAATTGTACCAAACACAAAACCATACTTCGACTACGGGATCTTATATGTTTTATAATAGCTTTAAGTGATAGAAAGAACTACAACAGACTGTTATGTAGGTATAAATGTGTCCATTTTGTTACTTCCAATTAGTTAATAAGATGTTATATTAGTATTTTTTTATTCATCGGTTATTTGATATGAATACTGAATCTCAAAATTGTGGACCTCTTATCTGCACTCCAGTTTAAAGTTTTATCAACACGAATTTTTGTTTAACTACTCAGTAAAATGACGAAGTTCTAATTAATGAACGGAATGAAATAAGTTTTGGTACTTAGATATTATTAATTATGTATTTTTAAAACCCTGATCTTGCCAACAGTACTACCGTAAACTTGCTAGGTTTTTATGTCTGTAATATTTTTATTTGTTATAATTTCAGTAGTTGTCAAGAGGCTGAAAAATTAACTTTACACTACACACTATTTTGCTAACTCCTTTTACATATTTCATTAAAATTACCTATTGATTGATATTTACATCACATATTTTGGCTTTTTAACATCCTGATTTGTGTAAAACTTAGTTTTATGAAGTGAAAATTCAAAAGTTTTGTATTTATAAGCAGTAATTTAAGTACTTGTTATTGTTAAGTAACAATAATTTAATTTAAATAACGACATTAAATGAAATATTTTTGTACATGATGACAAATATCTGGTTTTATTTTTATCTAAACTGGACTGTTAACCTGACCAAAATGAGAATTTGTAATAAGCACAATTAATCACTTATTTTACAAATATGGAAACGCGCAAATTATTCCTGTATTACCATAAAAGTGCACAGACTTTTGCAAGGCCTTTGATAATGTTCACATAGTTTAGAAATTACTTCCTATACTTTTCATAGTTAATTGTTTAAAACATTAGATCAGTTAAAAAAAACATTTAATAACGCATTTCCCCATCAATGAATAGCGATTTTAGTTAATTGACACCAACATTCTTAATGGCGTTCAAGGCTCTGACGTAGGTCCATCTCACTCAACGTTATGGGATGGTATTTTAACGCGACCGGATACTTTATATTAAGGTGCCCAACCCTAAGCCCTCGGGCTACTTTGTGGCGTGTCGATGAATCGCCACTGACCCACGTGAACGCATCGCGTGTTTTAAAGAACATATTTTTGAATCAATCTCTCAAGCTTTATTCCATTATTAGCAATACTAATTTGAATAGATATAAAATAATGCGGATGACGAGCGATATAGTGTGGGAGAGCCATGCTTCAGCACGAATGATACCACGGCCGGAGTGATACCACGGCCTCACAGAAAACCGACGTGAATAACGCTTGCGTTGTGTGAGTGAGGTTGCTGGAGGCCCAATTACCCCCCGTCTCCCCCCCGTCTCCCCAATCCCTGAATCCTACACAATCCTCAAATTCCCAAACCGGCGGTAATGCACTTGTAACGCCTTGGTGTTTCAGGTGTCTATGGACGGCGCCGGCTTATGCCATAAAAAAAAGATATGCAAATATCGATGAAGCCCTGGTTTTGTATTTATGAACTCTTCTTCTTGGAATGACAACAAAAACTGACATTAACATACAAATAAAACTACAAACTTATGTATCACCAATTGTATTACTATGTAATCATAATTTACAACATAATATAATATACATTAGCATTGTACACATAGTCAAATGTTCGCACAAACACTTCATACATGTAATATTGCTTATTTTTGGACGCAGATCCCATTTAAAATGGACATACAAAATTATAAATACGTACTTAATATACAAAAAAAATCGGATAGATTATGTGTTGGAAATACAATTACGTCAAAAAGTAAGCGACTATTAATGTCGTACTAGCAACTTTTATCCGCTGCTCGGGTCCTATTAATCGTAGCGCGATGTTTTATAGTAGGCTAGCCTTCGTCGAAAAATGGGCTATCCAACAAAAAAAGATTATTTTTAAATCGGACCAAGTCCCTGAGGTTAGTGCGATCGCGTTTAAAACATCATGCTACGACGGACGACCAATAGGAGCCGAGCAGAGCGGTTGAAACCACTCGGGAGTAGGTAGTTAAAGTACAGATTAATTAAAATGACAAAAAAAAACATGTCTCATAAACAAAATTAATTTATGGAGATAAAGAAATCATTAAATACCTACAGGGCGAGTACAATTTAGTTAAATATTAAATTGCGTTTATTGAATCTGCGTTTCATCACATACCTGAATTTATCAAACATTCTATATATAAAATCACAATATATCCACACATACATGCAAAAATGTATAAATAAATATCCTACATTAACAGCACAATTTTCTAAACATTTTATGCATTTAAAAAAGGATGTAACTACAACGTCTTATTATCTTTATTAGGTTGGTATTTTACAATATAAGTACTACTACTACAATGTACTATTGTACTAGATCCGTTTAGATCTCTCCAATATTTATGGTCATTGGTTAATTTCACACAGCACACACTCGAAGAGAGACCTCAGAGGTAAGGTGTTGAGTGCGGATCCTGGTCGCAAGGTTTGAGCGAGGCCTGTCTCTGCCAGCGGTAGTTGAGGATATGATAGCGAAGACAGAACAAGAGAGACGTAGGTAGATCTAAGAATATGCCGTAACTGGCGTTGCATCGTGAAGGGTTGGCCCCAGTGCCTCTTGTAGGTTCTGATTATGGCCGCCGTGCTAGTTTTAGTGAAGTAGGCATCGCAGACTCTCTCTTCATTCTCCCCTAAAGCTTGGCGGCTTTTGAAAGATCCCTCCGAAAAAATATTATGCCACAAAGGATCTGATCCCTCTACGTCTTTTACTTTGGCTACGACATTCGACATTCGACATTCCGTTTTGTTTGGATGTAACAGCACAACTTTTGTCGGTTAAGTATATTAGTATCCGATTATAATAGGAAACAAGTCTAGAGATAAACAGTATTCACTCTAGACATAGGTATCCAATCCGAATAAAATTAGCAGTAAGTCCTACCTTACCTTAATTTGTACCTACCCCCATGTGATTAAGTTACGCCACCTCATAAAAATGCCTATTTCCACGCGAACCACAGCAGGGCGGGCAGGATGCTTAAAAAAGCGCAGGTAAGTATTTTCCTAAATAACAAGGTAGGCAACGCATTCATGAAGTCTGGTGTAACAGATGAACCTACTTAGGTTAGAGAAACCTAGAGGCAAATTAAACCTGCCTAGGGCAGGCAAGCACTTCATAGGCATCCCTATTTTTTTTGTGCCGCAGCTACTCTTGAACAGTTATAATACGGCCCGGATTTACTAAGTTGGTTCTACTTATAGATATAATAATGTTTTGACTTCTCTTTCTGTACGAAACCACTGCATAAGGCGGTATTTTATCGTTTGTTGTGCGATCGCGAGTGACAACAGACTAACTCGCGGTGACGGCCAATAATTTCCTACATTGAGCGGAACGCTCAATTGCGAGCGGCACGGACACGCCCCCTTGCCACTTCTTTTTTTTAATATTTCTATGGTACTCCGTACTACTAGTTTATAAAGTGAACTGTTGACCATAAACCTTGGAGAGCAATCAACTATGGAAGGTAATTTTCAGTGTAACTGCTTGGATTAAATACTCCCTAATTCTGGTTAAAATAAACTGGTAATCGTTGTTTATAATTAACAAAATTCCTCCATTACTTACATTAGAGAGGCATCTAATGACTGTTCCGACTTGCAATAACGAGGAAGAGGAGTAATGACGTTCGAATATAATTTATGTACATCAGGGTTGCCAGTTTATTCAGGGGATCCGGTACCCTTCAGTACTGATGGTGGCCACCAAAGTGGTTCAATTGAGGGAGGAATCCCACTTCTAGGCGTCTTTTGAAGTTTTTCCGCAGTAGGTACAGACTGATGGTCGATGATTGAAGAAACTCTATTGCGAGGACTTTTATTTCGTTGTTCAAATTACAAGTTCCTTATGACTTTCATGTTTTAAAACTTATTTGTATGGATGTTACATTTACATAACATCAACAAAAATAGACGAATAATCAACATTATTAGACATGTTGACTGAAGCAATAATGTTGACTGGCTAGCCCCCTGATGTCGATAAGTCACCTACAAAATATTTTGGCCTACTGGCTGACTTTTCGCTTTTTGCATGCGTCTAACTCTAAACAATCCCGTATTTAATTCTAGAATATTCTATATACACCAGATTAGCTAACAAATGGAGTGCTAAAAAGACTAACTAGGGACATTGAATTACGTCACTATTATAACGATTAAATCTACCTCAAATACTAACGTCCTGAGTCAACTACATATATGAAAAACGTGATTGTTTTTTCTTCATAAAAATGCATATTAGGTGAGTAAATTGACCTTAAATTGGATTATGTTTATTGCTTTACTACCGAAACTGTTTTACGAGGTAACTAGATTAATTTCAATCCACGCTAGAGGCTCATAGTCAAAACGACGTTCCGCGACGAACGATACGGCATGCATTGTGCATGCGCAGCCCACTGCTTTTGGCTATAAGCCCTTACCGTGGCTTGAAACTAGTCAAGTATCTCTTAACATAATTACGTGAGTAAGCGAGAATTTTATTAAAAAAATTGAGCTTGTTTCCATTTTACGCGCACTCCATCCGTTAACAACTCCGAGACATGGTAAGCAAAAACCTTTCAGTTTTGTCATCATTTTATTTCTTTATTTACATTCTTTTTCTTGTTCCAGCTCTTCGAAAGTAATGTTTAAATTCGGCAATGTTGGTAGCTTAACCCAATTATCTAATTATCATAAGAAAAATTATAGCGTCAAGCTGAAATGGAATTTATGTCCTACTATTTTAAGGACTAATTATATAATCCAATAATATCTTGGAATCTTTAGTGCTTAATGAAGTAAAATCGCAGGTTACTAACGTGAATATAGTGAGAAAAGGTCGCGCCGACCGCGCACGCTGCTCATGAGGAAGAACCCCTCTGTGGTTCGAAACTAGTAGAGCTTGTCTCAGTATATTCACGTGAGTAACCAGAGATTTTACTTAATTTAGTATGTCTCACGATAGTTATTATAAAAATCTTAGTACTTCTAATCACTCAACTAATGAGGTAGTCATAAACAAAAATTGTCAAGAAAGTGACATTTGAAGCTTCATAAGACTGAAATAGAAAGATTATTGGTACTTCATACTTAAAAAAATCAATACAAATATAAACTTTCATAAATCCATGTTAAGCTACCACATTACCAAATCTAAACTCAATCATTTACCAACATTCTTCATTCAAACTACACATAAATTACTTAACAGTCATATTTTAATGTCATCGTTTCATTATTCAAGCTCACATACAAGAAATAATATATTCCATACATTAAAACAATACGTTAGACATAATGTGATTCTAGAATAAAAAATCTCAATTACATTCTGACATAAAAACAAACGTCAATTCAACATAACATAACATCACGCCTTTTATCCCCGAAGGGGTAGGCAGAGGTGCACATTCTACCACAGTACAATGTAACACCCACTTTTCACTAGTTGTTATGAGTCCCATGTAATAGGGGGTGAGCCTATTGCCATATACCGGGCACATTTCCAGACTCCGTGCTACTACTGAGAATTTTAAAAAACCCAGTAATACTTTGCCCGACCCGGGAATCGAACCCGAGACCCCTTGCCCGGCAGTCGCACTTGCGACTACTCGGCCAACGAGGCAGGCATTTTTCAGTACTGGCAAAATTTTTTAACTGTCACTGGGATTTGAAAAGGATTGTTGAATATTTTTAAATTGAAATGTAATCCCAATGTTAAACGGCTAGAAAATGCCGAATTTAAATCAAAATGTTACCATTCGAATCAAGTTAGAGAATTCAAACATTAACGAATACCACAAATACAATAATCACAAAAAATATTACATTTTGAAAAACTTACCATTCATAAAACTAAATTGGTAAACAACGTGACTGGACAGCGATATTTATCACCCGTAAGAAAATAAATTTAAATACATTCATGTAGTATTTGTTCAAAATAATTACCACATTCAAATTATTATTATTACAAAAAAAAACTTAAAAATATATTACACAAAATATTCGATACCGTGTGTTCTTGACTAAAATCAAGCTTTAGTGCTTTGACACACGGAATTACAATCAAATTATTTTATATATTGATGCATACAGTTGCCTGTGAAGGAATAAGAAAAAAAAATATTTGTATACTTACCATAGACTACAGTAATTCTACGGCAATGACCAAAGGTTATATGGTTACAGACCACAGCAAAAAAAAAACATTTTTACTTTAGTACAAAACTCCATATAAAGCTGCGTCTACGCTAGAAGAACCGACGGAGAAGGCAATTCATAGTTTAACCACAGACAACTCTGCACAAAATTATAAAAATTAACACTTACAAATTACAACATCGACTACGGATGAAAAATATCGCGCCAAAACAACTTAATACAAAAAACAACCTTACATACATACTCAGGTATCATAATCTTCATCTATCTGTAGATTACCAGAATTTAAACTGTCTATATCAACGTGTGGTTGCACGGGTTTAATTTCAATCTTTTTTACTTCGGGCCTAACCGTTTTTGAGTTCTGCCTATGAATTTGTCGTATTGTCTCTTTCTTAGGTAAAGCAGCGACTGCCGCGGTATCTAACAATTTAATTTCTGGTTTCGCTAGACTTTTTGTAAAGTCTATATTTAGGATAGGCGTTACTGGTGTGACGGGGGTCCTAGGTGCTACTGATTTTTCTATGACGGCTGGCTTTGGCACATCAATTTTAGGAAGTTCGGGCGTGTAGCTCGTGGAAGGCTGAGGGCTTGAGTACGTGGGGTTGAGTTTGATCACACTCCTATGCTGCATTTCGTCTGTTAACAACGTCTCTTGGTAAAAGTTCGCGGTTACCACCGGTTTCTCTTCCGTGGACTTCTTTGAAAGGTCTATGGCTGTGTCTAGCGAGGTCGACGTTACGGTTTCCGTCCTCACATGTTTGTTGGGTAGCTCTGTTTCTGTGGACAGCGCTCGTTTGAGGTTCGGTGGAGGCTGTAGAGGTACAATTTTGACGTCACAACTGCTTGAGCTGTTGGAGTCTTCCCTTGCTATTCTTCGAGGTGGACCCGTCATTTCTGAAAATCTAAAGAAAATAATAGGACCTTGAGAAATTGGAGCAGCGCAGATGATGACACTTAAACAACATTGCCCCATACTACGATTTTCTGTTATATCGTGGGTGCGTTAACAAACATCATACTATACGTAGTATGTAATTTACAGCAATAAAGGTAAGCCCAGCAATTAAACAGCTCCAAGGTTGCCACTATAGTTAGCGTGGTCAATTAACAAACTCCTACTTTGTGCTATGTAAATTATATAAAAGACGGTAATAGCATAGGAGCTTCTTCATACTTTTATTGGTCTTAAAACTATGACCGTTTTAATGTGGAAATTTCCACCAGAAATGGCTGATCATAGGAACATTTTAATAATAATAGATATATTTTTACCACGCGATCCTTATTTAAGTGACTATAAATGTGACAGCGGATGGGGCAGAGCGGCAGGGGTCTCAACAAGATTAGAATAAAAGGTCCTAATGGGCCTATCCGGTGTAGAAATTACAAGATGAAAAGAAGATGCAAAGTAAAGATTTTGTATGACCAAGTTTAAATTAGCTTAGTTTCAAAGAATGGTGTCTCGGATAAACCTGAGTCTGGTAATATATTAAGTTTTTTCGGCTCGGCATGTGAAATACCGATTGGTGGTTGAAAATAGGCTCGACCCCTACTACATAGAACTTACAACATAAATAGGTCATATTTACGCCAAACTTTATTATTTTTATTTGATTTCAAACTTTAATATAAAAGTGTAAGTTTGTACCTAATCTATTAAATAATTTGTACCGCAATATAAAAGTGATTACCTAGAAGAATTTGGTGAACTTTCAGCGCTCATCATTTCTTTTTCTTCCGCCGCTGACACATCGGGAATGTTCTTTACCTGGAATCGAAACACAAACACATTATTCGCTAGAGACCAGCCAGTAGGAAGAGAGAAATATGGATAATGATTAACTATGAATAATGGATAATCCTATGATAGAAAAAATATATTTTGAAGACGATCCTTTCCTCTCCTGTAACACTATACGTAATCTCTCATTCCGAAAAAGATTTCAGTGATTTTTGCCGTTATAAATTTTTCCAAGTGTGAGATATTTTTAGATGACTCTACCGACAGACAGATCTTATCAAAATTTAATACTTTTGCACCTAATATCTCGGTGGTTGATAAATGTTCACTTCGCCTCCTAGGTGCGCCCGTCTTCGAGGACTCTTTTCCAAGTTTTATTGAAGAAAAAATTCAAAATTTTTCTGTCGTTTCAGAAAAACTATATCACATTAGAATGCATTCGGCTTATACTATTATTCGGTTTTGCTGCTTCGGTCCCAAATTTATGTATTTTTTGCGCTCGACCCAACTCTGGTCTGCACCCCTTCTTTTAGAAAAAATTGACCAAATCATTAGGCGAACCCTGTCCTTAATTTTGAATGTGGCTCTTGATGACCGAGCTTGGACACAAGCCACTCTGCCTGTCCGCATGGGTGGGCTTGGCGTCCGTAAAATTTCCAGTGTAAGCCTACCGACTTTCATATCTTCCGCCCTTGGTACTGAAGAATTAACCAGGAAAATTCTTTCTCAATCACTGGTTAATTTTGATGTACCATGTTTAGTGGAAGCTGTGAATGCTTGGAAAATCGCTTGCCCAAGTATTGACCCCCCCGTCAAATCACATTCCCAGAGACAATGGGACGAGCCGCTCTGCAGAAAAGTGAGCGAAAATCTCTTGAACTCCTCTTGTTCAACTGCAGAGAGAGCTCGCCTTTTGGTTGTGGGTGAGTGGGAGTCGGGGTTATGGCTTCTTGCTTTACCTTCGTCTAACCTAGGTACTTTGTTGGACGACACCACGTTCCGCGCTGCAATTTGTTTAAGGCTTGGAGCTTCATTTTGTTCACCTCATCGTTGTCGTTGTGGTGAAGATGTCAACAGCCTTGGACACCACGGCTTGTCATGTAGCCGTAGTGCGGGCCGTTTTGCTCGACACGCAAGTATTAATGACATAATTCGTCGAGCTCTTGCCTCCGTTGGCGTGCCAGCTACTTTAGAACCTAATGGCTTGGTACGCGACGATGGCAAGAGACCCGACGGTATGTCATTATTCCCTTGGAAGATGGGTAGGGCTTTAGTATGGGACGCCACTTGCGTTGATACTCTGGCGCCATCCCATCTTCCAAGCTCAGCGTGTCGAGCCGGTGCTGCCGCTGCTACTGCCGAGAACCTCAAACGGCGAAAGTATAATAGCCTGATTGGCAATTATGCTTTCGAACCGTTTGGGGTTGAAACTTTAGGGCCGTGGGGCCCAAGTGCACATCTTCTTTACAAAGATATTGTAAGGAGGATGGTTGACACTTCAGGTGATCGAAGGGCTGGCTACTACCTTGGGCAAAGGTTAAGCATTGCCATTCAACGTGGCAATGCTGCCAGTCTTTTGGGCACCCTACCTCACGGTAGCGATGAGGAAAATGTTTTCTTTGATGCCTTATGATTTATTTTTATTATTATTATTTTATTAAGGTGTAAATATTTTAGTTTTAAATTTTTTTTTATATATTTTAAGTTGTATATATTAATTTTTATCTTGTATTGTATATATTTAATTGTGTAATAGTTAATATTAAATTGAAAAATAAATGTATAATTATATAACCTCCTTTCAACTAACCTCGACAATTTGAAATTCTTTCATCATTGTTCCCTTCGAATCTACCTCCATAAGCTTTTTAGTGTCAATTTTTTTTTAAAAACGTTGCCCCAGATTAGTATTTCCTCCTGTGTCGTGGGTGCGTTTACAAACATACAAGTTCACATACACAATGACACCCAGACCCGAAAAAACAATTTGTGGATTACACAAAGTCTTGTTCCGTGCGGGAATCGAACCCGCGACACGTTGCACGGCAGCCGGCGCACAAACCGTGCAGTCAAAATTCAATTCAAGGATCACTAGCATATTGCCCGTCAAGTTCCGTCAAGTTTAAAAGATCAGATTATTAATTTTACATACCACATTTACTATAAGACAAAAATATCTCAATTACCCTATACCACATTCCAAACTATTCCAGGAGTGATACCTAACCAGTGACGTTGGCACTAGCAGTTCTATGTTGTATACTCTAGTAAGGGACCGATAAGAGCTGATAAATGAGACTATTAAAGAACACAAAACTTACCAGATCCCGTAAGAAGTCAAACTTGGACTCGGCTAGAATGCACTGCTTCACATGCGAAGGGCTGAGCGTCTTCGCATTCCTCGCCATCGTCACCTGCATCGCTTTGCTGAGCAACGATTCCACAAACAACTCCAATGTTCGCGGTGTTGGTGTTAAAAATGCTGAGTTAAGGATATTTTAAAATGGAATACATAGAAAGAGAAATTACAAATATACAAAAGGACATTAAGGGCCGATTTTACCAACGCCCGATAAATTTTAACTTAGGAATACCTTTGAATATTTGATAATCTTCCATACTGAAAACTGTCAAATGTCAATTTTATTCTGCAGTTAAGAATTAACCTGCTGATTGAAAAATTGGCCCTAAATCAACGTATAACATGATGTAGCTGACTAGACGTCTGATTAAAAAGCTAAACAAGTATGAGAGGATCGTAGTACCTATTTATAATTAGAGTCCCCCAATAAGCAAGGCCTGAGATTCAAATTGGTAATATCAACGGAATATCCCGAAAATCATGGGTAAACCCAAACGTGGCACTGTTTACAATTCGTGATGGTTTTTCCGATCACACTTAAAACTGTATTCCACCTCCAAGATCAATTTTGAATACATTAGCGTGATTGAGATGTGTTAAACTGTTTTTGTGACAATGTAATATACACTGACAAGTTAGAAGATACATGTTCTTCATAAGGTACAACTGCGCAACTGTTAGACAAACCTTAATAAGGTAATTGGCTAAGTAGGTACCACGTAGGTACACATGGTTTAATGTTTCAATGTTTCTATGAAGGATCATTCTTGACAGTAAATAGAGAGGTTTCAGATAGGATCATATGAGATCGACATCATCTTAGTAGTTTGTAGTTCACTCCTAGCTCAAGGCATCCTCATTACTTTAGACTGGTTTGCCTCTCCATACTTGGCAGGCGGGTTAGAGTTCAAAAGGTTAAAGTTTATCAGGGAGCGCTGTTGCCCGGTCTCTGTCAAATTTGTCCCTTAAACTGTCAAACACCGCGAGGACACCGGTGACCGCAACCTATTGTTCTTTAATTGTGTCTATACTGACGGTACTCAAAGGATCGCGGAGAACCCCGTTCCTTCTCCTGCACGTCGAGTCGGAGCCCCGGTTACCCGTTAGGTTCTCCGCGACTCTTAGGATACCCTTAGGAAGCGTTGGAAGTAGGGATGAAGACAAATGTGTTCCACTCTGCTGTCATTATAAGGCTCACGCACATTAAGAATTAATTACTAGATCGTAAAGACATTCTCCTACCTAAGAAACCTACAGTTCGTATTTGTATTCAGATTACGATAAAAAAAATAATAATGAAAATACATTGAGTGTGAATATAAAACTAAGACCTTAATTTCTATAAAAGCAAATAGAAACAAAACCATTATCAAATACAATTTACATTTCATAAATATCAACAATACAATACCAATTACAAGTACATACAGGTAATAATAAATAATGTACGGTCTTACGTACTTTTTACATAATAAAACATTACGCAGATTATTTTAAGTGACAAGCAAAAACCAGGGTATAAGCACCGTCTTTCTCACCATAATAATTACGAGTAAAATTAATTGTCATCCTCTAAGCACAATTTCCTTACAATCTGTTACAACAGACAATTGTTTATCCAAATAAATGCCTATCTCTAGTATGTGTTATGTTATGACGATTAAATGGCGGTCAGAATTTTGTCAAAACAACCAGAGCACACAAGTTGAGTGGTTGATTATGGCAGCTAAATCATGGGTAGTGGTGGATCAGGAATGCTTAAAACAAGAAGAGCTGAAAAGTGGAAGTAGGTACGTGATCCAAGACAGGAATGCTGGAAAACAAATCACGTATTCAGAAGTTACGCTATCGATGACCGATCCCTAGCCATTAGTCATACAAAACAGACACGTTCGAATAAAAATCATATTAAAATTCAACACAGAATACAATTTCAATCATTCAGTTACAAAAACATTTCAGCCAGTCATTTGAAGGGCATGAATCCGTATAAAAATAGACTTAGCTATTATACCTATGCAATTTTTTATTCAACTTCACGTTCATTCTAGAAATAACATCTCGCGAACCTAATATATGATCGACATATTTTTCTAAAAAACGAAATCTTTCGATTAGTTGAGGAAGATTGAGAAAATGAAAGGAGAGCCATCATCATCATCAGCAAAAGGAATTCGTCCACTATTGAACAAAAAGCCACTGCTATAAACCCTAAGATTGCCAGATGTCATGTGTATAGGAGTTAAGTGACCGAAAACTATTAGATTAGTAGACTATTAGAATAGGTTCCAGTCTCTCGATAGTCGCTCACAGTTTTATACATAGGTACCCGAGTAAAAAACTAAGAATAACAAAAGAGGTGTCTCGAGATAAAACTCTCTTGTATTGTATATGAAGCGTGAGTGGTAAGTTCCATTCTCTCTGCTTTATTACCCCAAGAGGAGACAGAGTTAACTGCCTGACGACGACGAGGTATATGTATCATCGGAGCTAGAAAAAACTGGAATTAGTTCTAGCTGTAGAACGCAGTACAATAGTGTAAATGCAAATATTGCTCCCAACAAGGAAGTGATGCCAATATGCATCTTAAACTGTAGGTATACAAGACAGTTTAACCACCGCAAGGTGTAGTTTTGAAACCGTGTCATTTCTCAGGGGCATGTCACAGAAGTCATAAAGGTTCAATGTAAGAGAAAATTTCGGGCCAATAGTTAAAAATACGGCTATAATAAATCGTTTAAGTTCGACAGTATTTCAGAATAAGCAACAGCAATGTTTCTTATTGGAGTTTTATGGAACTAGAAATAATATCAATTACGTGTTTGTTTGTGCACCGCTCCAAATAAGATTTTCAACTTAAACGTATTGCAATAAAACGTATTGAAAATATATTGTAAAGACAGATCGGGATACTTGCTAATGTAATTGCAGACCTATTTTGGTGCAGATGACTAATTGCACCATTCATTGACGTCACTGTGTCATGTAGGATCGTTTAACTGCACACATGTACCTCTAAATAAAAAATCTAAATTAATAACATGGTAAAAGTATAACGTCATGTTGTTAACTGCCGCGATGGTGTGATGGTGGTAAGCGTGAATGTTGCTCTTGAGGTTCTTTGTTGAAGGGATATGGATTTGTCCTAAGGATTGAGTAGGCACTTATTGTGGTTTTTTCCACATTTCTTTATTATATTAGATCGAATTCAAGTTTCGGATGGTTTAACATTTTAAGTGTCGGAACTCAAATCAACGCGCGACAGAATGTGTTTTCTATTGTGTTGTGTGTTTCACAGTGTTTCATATATCGACAGACAAAAGGTTAATTCTCGCACCTTAAGGAGGTGGAGAAAAGTGATCCAAAAGATATAAATCACTACCTTTTGGATCACAGATACCTTTCTATCATAAATATTTACGCTACCTAAATTAATAATACTTAGCTAGTTAGGACATTAGTAAGTCACCTCTATCACCTAAGATTAATAACACAAGTAACAAAGCAGTCTCCTTCGAAGAAAAACATATCATATTACAAAGAAAACTGAGTATGAAATGAGATATACACTATCTAATAAAAGAACCAGACAAAGGCAGCTAAAAATATCGAAATCAATACTTGAGGTCAGCTCTGATGAGAGCAGATACTGAAAGCCAAAAGAATATATTGATTTCAGCTTTATTTCAAGAATACGACATCTCTTTACTGTTTATGGGAAAATAAACCTTATAGCGCAACAAAGTCGGTATACTTTTGAATAAAGTGACGAGGAAGGAGATTTATATCTTAATTTTGGTCATGAGGAAAATATGTCTATCTTACTAATATTAGAAATACGTATGTTCGTAGGGATGTATAACTGATACATGTTGACGTAAAAACTACTGTACGACCTTAACGTGTCGCATAGAGATAGATTTTGGTCTGAAAAGGTAATGCTGAAGGAGTCAGTACCTAACCTGATCGAAAAAAAATGAGTCACACTTATCTCTGCGGTTTGAAAGCATGTACTTAATATAAATCAATTGGACCTGCGCTTGACCTCTCTCCGGTTAAATTGCATCGGGTCATGACAGGGAGCAGAGAGTGCATATGTAAGTGGTCTAATTTATCCAATACTTTATGTACCTAATATAGGCGTATTTAATAGGCTTGTCGAAAGAACCCTATATACAATCGACCAAGTTAGCGGTTGGATATTCGCATGCACTTGGCGCGAGCGACCAAAGGGAACACGCCTGGTGGATAGCGAGTTCGCCAAAGGATTTTGTTCAAAAAGTGTACTATTGTAAACCGTACGTACCTAATGATAAACTATAATGAATACATAGAGAATATTAACAGTTCGAGACAGTCGACTATTAGAGCGCCTCCTCTACATAAGATAGTTAAGCCATAATCTCAACGCTTGGAGATCAACCTTGAATCATTAAATTTTCAGTTCGCGGTTTGGAGATTACAGTTTAAGTGTATCAGACAGTGCTACCAACGTGTGACTGCGGAAGGTTTGCTTATACCACGACGCCGGCGCCCGTGGCAAAAAACCGTGGCCTATGAACGCTTGCAACACTTCGGGGCATTACCGGCGGCTGACCCGTAAAAAACCTATTTACTGCCTTCTTGGAGAACCTCATATTGTATTAACGTCCATAAGTATTTAATAGACGTGTCAAAGATTCATTTTCGCATGAATAGATTATTGTTCCAGGTCTGGGTGATCACGATTTTCCGATACAGGAGCAAATGCTATTGCGAGTGCAACGTATAATAAAATATGTCTCCATTTAATTTCACCATAATCGGTTAGCAAGCGTTGCCCAGTCTGTATTCAACAACCTTTTATCAGCTGCATCCAAACCATAAAATTAATATTAATGAGTTTATTGACCATTACTTCGATATAAAACAAGTGCTTGTTAAACTAAAGTATACTATGTAATATAACAAGTAAGAGTCAACTAATGGACTGGAAGTTTGAGGTTTGTACGAGCATTGCAAGGTTCGTGTTTACCAGGAGATAAACCCGATCATTTTGTACTGTGCCCGGACCCGCCTTCTAAGCGTGAAGTATACTTTTTCCACTTGTATAGAAGAGGAGAGGTCTATCTATAGTTCAGCAGCGGACTGTCGTGAAGTGCTGATTGAATGATAATAAACTAAAAAGCTTAATTAAACCACAAACTTTTTATAAGTTGGAAATTACCCAATGCTTTCTCCCGCCTTGGGTGAGGAGAGTCAGATTCTTTTTTTTATGGGGCACGCCCGCCTCAATCACCCTAAACTGCTGCACCTCCTGAAGCCAAGATCTACTGTAGATACAACCATAAAAACACGAGAATAATGAAGTCCGGCGCGTCCCAGGGATATGTATCTCATCTGTCTTGGATCCCGCAATGAATTGATCTTTGGCTGTCTATGGTAGACAAACTCGCCGAATGAACAAGAAGTATCTCAAAAAAGTGGCATGAAACTTCATTTGCGTATATTTCGCCGTATGAGAGATGTTACCGAAGGCCGGAACACTGATATTATAAGAGAAGAAAAACGATAGTTTCCTCTTCCCTCAGTGAATTTATGCAGGAGACAGAATAAATTAAGCATAAAGGCACAAAAAGAGACTGTACAACTGGGAGAAACCCAGTAGCCAAGCACCACTTGAACTGTCAGAGGTCAAAGAGTGAGACTCTTACTGACTAAAAACCACCCCGTCCCTACTCCTATCTTTTCGAGCTGGAGCCAAATTAATACACATACAGGTTCGCTATGATAAGAATCCTATACATATAATACTTCTTTCTTTTTTAAAAGTGAAAGACGAGTAATGACTACACAACAAAAATGTTTCAAAAATTATCATTAAACTTCATTGATGTTTGTTTTCAAATATTTTTATCAATGAAACAACGTAATATATATTTAAGTAACTTATCTGATTTGTTTCCGGCCTTAGCATATTAACCGAAAAACGTCCCATATTGTTTTATCGAAACGAGGAATTAAATTGATTATGCATTAACTTTAAATTATGTTTTATCAGACAAGTCAGTATTATAGTTTCATTTCGTTCAACCAACATTTGAAAAATGATCTGTCGCCGGCGGTATTTCCGAACCGATACGACCTTCAAACCTTCAAGAAAAGAGCGTATTCTTTTTTAACCGACTTCAAAAAAGGAGGAGGTTATACGTTCGGCCGGTATGTTGCTTTTTTTTTTGTATGTATGTACGCGCATAACTCTGAGATGCGTGAAGCGATTTGCAAAATTCTTGTTTTGTTTGAAAGGGTATACTCCCGAGATGGTCCCATTTCCATGAAGTCAGGATCTGATGATGGGATCCTAGGGAAACCGAGGAGAACTTTCGAAAATTCTATGGGCGAGTAATGCGTCTATTATGTTTTTCAATTACGATTTTTAAACACTACAATTTGATAAGGGTCTGGAGTCGACCTGATGATAGAGCCGACAGACAGTCGAGGGAACTCCTCAACGATTTATATTAACTACCTTGTGTTTGGGCTTCATTAATTTGTATTGATGAGAACTTTACATCTAGATAGAGTGTGGCTGTCATTAAGGGTCTGATGATGAAGAAGTGTAATTGTTAAGGGAACTCCTCAACGGTATACTGTAACTACCTTGTGTTTGGGCTTGTATAATTTGTATTGATTAGAACTTTGCACCTATGTAGATTATAAGTAACAAAACGGGTATAATTATGTAGCTTTACACTGAAAATGATAAAATAATAAAATAAAAACTGCGTTTAAATAACCGACTTCAAAAAACCAAAAACTAATAACAAACAAAAAGTCAAAACTAAAAAGCAAAAAATAACTATTATTAGTACTGATAGGTTACCCACCCAATGATAGGTTAGAAGTCGGTGCCATAAGCTCATATCATAATGATATAACTTAATGTCCACAAAATTGTGAATTAGGTAAGTAGGTACCTACCTTAAGGTTTTAATGAATAATTTTGTATGGAACTTATGGCACCGACTTCTTACCTATCAGTGGGTGGGTAACCTATCAGTAGTAATAATAGTTATTTTATGCTTTTTAGTTTTGGCTTTTTGTTTGTTATTAGTTTTTGGTTTTTTGAAGTCGGTTTTTTTAAAAGGCCGGCAACGCATCTGTGACGCCTCTGTGTTGGACCATGGGCGGCACTGATCGCTTACCATCAGGTGATCCGGCTGCTCGTTTGCCTCCTATTTCATAAAAAAATCCTGTATTTGATTAGACGTATAGATAGGCAGATGCGTTCCTACTGTTTTCACAGTCCACGCTCAGCGTAAAAGGTAACCAATTAAGATTTTAAACCTGTCACTTTCGTCTCTGCACTACCTAAAAGCCTACTGGGCGAGAATGCCTAAGACATGAAGTCTACCTGTACACTTTTTTGTATTATTAAGTGTTCAGAAATCATACTAATATTATAAACTAACTTCTGCCCGCAGCTTTGCCCGCGTTTCACGAAACGGGACCGCTGGCAAAACCGCTGGCAGAACCTAATAAAATGCCCTAAATAAGAGAGCAAAAGGATCTTAAACCGTACAACAATCGGAGTCGCGGAGAACCCCGGAGTCGCGGAGAACATAACGGGTAACCGGGGCTCCGGCACGACGTGCAGGAGAAGGAACGGGGTGGTTTTTCGTCAGTAAGAGTCTGACACTCCCTTCCGCCTCACCTAGGCGTGAGCAATCATTCGATGATTTTCCCCCCTTAAAAACCGTATAACAATAAAGTTGAATTCTTAACGTTCATGTTCTTATTATAATTTCGCATTATCCCCCCTCAAACTTATTTACCTAGCTGCTAATTAAAGTGGGTACCTATTTACTTCCATAATTGATTAGTAATTACATTAAAGGTGTAATCAAACAGACAGGCCATTAATATAATGGAGTTCATGTAGACAGGTAATGTTTGCACTTAACTAACGCTAATTTATTTTAAAATGATTCATATGGTCATTCATTATTATATTATTATTATTTATGTATAACAATTGCATTGTTGGCGTATTGGTTAATCAACCGCAACTATGCAACATGTTTTAGAATTGATTCCCGCAAGAATCATGGATTCGTGTGATCCAAAGATTGTTGTTCCATGCATTTACCAAAATATTTTAAAAAATTAATAAGTACCCAGATAATAAAAGTGATTAAGACGAAATAACATCACGCCTTTTATCCTCGAAGTAGTAGGCAGAGGTGTACATTATGACTCTGTAGGTACAATGTAACACCCACTTTTCACAATTTATGTTATGAGTCCCATGTAATAGTGGGTGAACCTATTGCCATATACCAGGCACATTTTCAGACTCCGTGCTACTACTGAGAATTTTTTAAAAACCCAGTAATATTTTGCCCGACCCGGGAATCGAACCGGAGATCATGCCCGGCAGTCGCACTTGCAACCACTCGGCCAACGAGGCAGTCGAGGACAAAATAAAAATTAATAAAAGGCGTCATCAAGTTCAGTTGCTTATCGCTATACGTTTTTTCGTAATGAACAAAGTACAAATCAAATTCAAAGATCAAAGTACATACCTACTTTGATAGGGACTAGACATCTAGACTTCACACAGCCACACATCAATCTATACAAAACCAGTTTATTCTGGTGTCGCGTCGCATCATCTTTCCGCACATTTAACGTTCAGTTTATACTGGTTATGTAAAGCTCGATGTGTAGCCGTGTGTGTGTACAATCCATTTTTTATACACACTACTTTGCATCTCGGTCTAGCTTGGTTTCAATTGTTAAAGTTATGCTTCAGTCAACCTCAAAACAATATTTTACATAGACTGTCATCTGCTTTCAACACTTTCATATAAAAGTACTTTTTACCTCTAGATATTAGAATAAAGAATCACCTAAAGTTAAAAGCATAAAACGTCGCGCTCGAATCGACTATGTGCAACTAGGTACGAATATGGAAAGGGAAACTTGGGACTGGCTTTTTGAACAGGAAAATGTAGATAGTGCATTCGAAAAATTTACCGAAACCCTATCGGCAAAACTTAAACAACACACTATATACCACAGTTTGCGTTCCTCGGAGGTAATTACTAAACCTTGGATAACTAATGGCCTTCTGAAATGTATAAGACGACGTGACTTTTTGCACACAAACGCTAAGAAACAACAAAATCGCGACAATCTCGTTATTCAGGAGGAATATAGGAAATATCGAAATTATTGTAACAATACACTCTCTAATATTAAAAGGGATTATTACCGTTCACTCCTAATAAAAAATAAGGGCAACTGTAAAAAACTATGGAGCGAGATCAAGACTATCTGTAACATTAAGAAAAATAAGAATGAACATACCGAGCTTGTCTCTAACAGTGACAATCCTGTTCCCATATTAAATTCAGTGAACACTTATTTTGCAACTGTTGGTAAAAACCTTGCTGCAGAAACACTTAATCTATTAGGTTCAACGGAGGATGACTTAGCCCGTAGTAATGAGCAATATTGTACGGTTAACCATAGCCCTGGCTCATTTTTCTTTACTCCAACTGATGAAAAAGAAATATCCTCAATTATAACCCACCTCAAATCAATATCAGCACCAGGTTACGATGGCATACATAACACATTTTTAAAACAGTGCTCACATGTTTTGGTTAAGCCGATAACCTTTTTATGCAATATAATTACAATGCCTAATAACAATGCCTAAGTACAGGGACCGTGCCTGACTGCATAAAGATTGCAAATATATGTCCGATATTTAAGGGCGGGGACTCGAAGATTCCTTCCAATTATCGTCCAATTTCCCTTCTTACAGCTCTTTCGAAAATTCTAGAGAAGGTTGTAAACAAAAGACTCCTTGGATTCCTAGAGCAAAATAAATTACTGTCAGACAATCAATATGGTTTTCGCACGGGGAGGTCCACGGAGGATGCAGTAACAAACTTAGTCGACTATATCAGCCTCAATCTAGGTAAAGGACAGGCATGTACTGGCGTCTTTCTGGACCTCGCCAAGGCGTTTGACACCATATCTAGAAAAATCTTAATTAAGAAAATGTCGCTACTGGGGATTCGTGGTGTTGCTCTAGACTGGTTTGCATCTTATCTCAATAACAGAACGCAGCGAGTGGTTCTGGGGGATTATTCTAGCGAACTAAATTCAGTTCAATTCGGTGTGCCCCAGGGTAGTGTTCTTGGGCCTACTCTATTTATCATTTACATAAATGGATTATACTTGAATATCCCTCAAGCAAGAATATTTACGTATGCGGACGATACTGCTATTATTTTTTGTGGGAAGTCTTGGGAAGATGTCAGGTGTTCAGTGGGGACTGGGGTTAGAGCTATTGCGAGCTGGCTTCTGGCTGGATCTCTTAACACTAAACGTGGCTAAAACTAAAGCAATTAATTTTGCAATCTCAAAGCGTTCGGCTCCTAACCGATACAGCAGTATACAATTACACTCATGCACAAGTCCAGGAAATTGTACTTGCCCATACATCGAACAAACAGATTCGATCAAATATTTGGGGGTATTTTTGGATAACCGACTATCCTGGCTCATTTATGTGAATACTTTAAGTGATAGGGTCCGAAAAATAATTCGTATATTTAAGCAACTTAGCAAAATTGCGGACAATACTGTTTTGAAAATGATTTATTATTCACTCTGTCAATCCATTCTCGGTTACTGTTTAACAGTGTGGGGTGCAGCTGGTAAAACTTCGTTGCTTAAAGTCGAAAGGGCTCAACGCGCCCTGCTCAAAGTTGCTTATGGAAGGCTTTTCCGATACCCCACTGATTCACTTTACACTGAAACCGGGATTCTCAGAGTTAGATCCCTGTACATACTGTCAACTACTCTAAGATTTCATAAAACCGCTATTAGCACTTGTATCCAGTCTGGTCGTAGCGTACGATGGGAAAAGAGCCGCTGTCGTAAAACAGTCGAGAGAAGGTCGCACGGCTATATGGGACCACACGTTTACTCCAAACTTAATAACCAACTCAAAATTCTACAACTCACCCATAATGTATGTAAAAACACGGTTATAAGGTGGCTTCTCACCATGGATTACAACATGATTGAAAACCTCTTAAGTTAGTAACAATAATCATAAAAAAGAAAAAAAAAGAAAGTAACTGGTACTCACTTATGTGACATATTCACATTTCCAAACATGGATACGTACACACACACTCACATACACACGCACTACATACAACAGATGCACACACGCACATACGCACACATACACACGCACATACGTACACATACACACGCACTACATAAAACAGATGCGCATACGCACACACACACAGACACGCACAACACACACATTTACTTACTTACTCACATACATCCACACATATTCATACACACACACAAAATACACATTTATATTTAAGTGTTATGATAACTTTCCTTTATGTACTGTTTGTTAGGGAGCCTGGGCCTCACGACACAGGGAATCCTAGTGTGAGGTCCAGGATACAACAAAATTGTAAAACTTTTTGAAATAAACATTTTTTTATTATTATTATGTATGTCTTTACCATTCACGGGACCACAGGGTCCCGGTCATTTGGGAGGCGTACGAGGGGCCGAAGCCAACTGCGCAGAGGCCCTTTAGACAACTTTAATATAAATGTATATTATTATTATTATTTATTATTATATTAGAATTTAGACTGCCTCTTTGGCCGAGTGGTCGATAGGCTGACGCCCTATTACATGGGACTAAAGACTATTATCTCTGTGTGCACTTCTGCCTACACCTTCGGGGATATTAAGAGATGATGTTATGTTATGTTTTTTAGATATAATGTAATAAAAGTGCATGATGCTTTTATTCGGTACTCGACGAGTTAAATGTTGAAATTGATTTTTTTTTGTGGGACAAGCCCGCCACAACCTCCCAAAACCGCTGCAACTCCTGTAAGCCAGGATCTACAGTAGATACAACTATGAAAACACCGGAACACTGAAGTCCGGCGCGTCCCAGGGACATGAGTAACTGTCTTGGTTCCCACAACGAAGTGAATCAGAAGATATTATAAGAGGGGAAGAAGAGAAAGTTGAAATTGATTGTTAAATTAAATATCATCATTATGCATGTTTACTCAAAACATATTTTCTCTTTTGTAACATAACATAACATCACGCCTTTTTATCCCCGAAGGGGTAGGCAGAGGTGCACATTACGGCACTTAATGCCACTGTACATTTCTCTTTTGTACTATCTTTAATTTGCAAATTTAAACCTAGTGCACGCCGCGGAGAACTTGACGGGTTACCGGGGCTCCGGCTCGAAGTGCAGGAGTAGGAACGGGGTGGGTTTTAGTTAGTAAGTCTGACACTCCCTACCGCCTACCCCAGGCGGGAGCAGTCAATCGATGATTTTCCCTCATTTAACAAAAACCTAGTGCTCACTACAATTTGTACGCCTCCAGGTATAGCATAGCGCTCTATAATATTACCATTTATAAAACCTATATCTGTATGCACCTATGTTAACAAATAAAAGTGATTTGTTTTGATTTAAACATTGTCCCACACTTGACTTTTCTCCTGTATCATAGTTGTGTTTACATATACAATCACCTATCCTGAATGGTGACGACCAGGGCCAACAATTTGTAGATCACACTAAAAAGGTCTGCTGAAGAATCCCGCTACAGATTAGATAGGAGCTCAAATAATGTGCCAACCATGAAGCCATTCTTTCATTGCTCCACGTCTATACAAGGTGTAGTTTTGAAACCGTGTCATTTCTCAGGGGCATGTCACAGTAGTCATAAAGGTTCAATGTAAGAGAAAATTTCGGGCCAATAGTTAAAAATACGGCTATAATAAATCGTTTAAGTTCGACAGTATTTCAGAATAAGCAACAGCAATGTTTCTTATTGGAGTTTTATGGAACTAGAAATAATATCAATTACGTGTTTGTGTTTGTGTGTGTTAAGCCGCGTTATAAACCTAGTTACAAGACGGCGGCGTGTACTTCGCACTTACGGATTTCCATAATTTCAGAAAATGAAAAATATTAACCTACAATTTTTTTTATTGATTCGGACTCAGAATCGATATCTGACTTACCTCCTAGAAAATGACGCGACTTTAAAACAACACCTTGTATATATATATATATAAATATAATAAAGAAGTTTTGAAAAATTTAGTCTGTTTGGCTGTATGTATGTCCGGGATGATCTCCAAAAGTACTGCATGGGATTACTTCAAATTTTGCATGAATATTACTAACAGGTCAGATCAACATATATGCTACATATTATCACGCTATCATCTACGGGGGAGGAGTTGTGAATCACAATTCCACGCGACCGAAATCGCGAGCAACAGCTAGTTAAAGATAACGTTTTATTTAAAACTAAATGTCTTACGCCCGAATACTGAAACGTTAAAGATCTAAGCATACATAGGGGCAGACAGATGGCGGATAGCGACTTTGTTTTATACTATGTAGTAATTAGACCCTGGTGATTGCAAGTTTAATGTGTTTTAGGTTTTTAATTTTGATTAATTTTCTCCAGGACAGGCAATGATTTTGTATCTTTTTATATTTGTTTTCCCTCTATTATATCAGAACTATACGTCATAACTAGCGAAAAGAATTATTAAGGTCCAAATACTTAAAAGACACCAAATTTTAAGTCATACTTAAAACTACACAACAGATTTTGATGTGGCTTTTTAATGGATAGAGTGATTCTTAAGGAAGTTTTATATGTATAATACATGCATATTGCAACCGTGCGAAGCCGGGACGGATCGCTAGATAATTATACAGTCACACATCACATTAACACTGCAGACTAAAGGCCTCATCTCGCAAGGAGAAGGTTTGAGCATTACACCATGCCTGCTCAATGTGGGTTATAATTAAATATTATACATATACAGTCACTTTATCCAGTGCCTTTAGCCAAAAGCACGAAATGACAATAGGCTACAGCTGCAGATCCAATAAGTACCTAAGAAGTTTTGGTCAAACTCCATTTCACCTAACTTTGACCAAATTGAGACAGAAATTGATAATAACAAAAGAAACATCATAGTATAACGCAGGGCTGTCCATACTATATATCTTCATGAGCTAATTAAACTTTCAAACACCGAGCGGTCACCGGTGACCGCAACCTATCCTTCTTTAATTGTGTCTACAATGAATGACGGTACTCAACGAGTTAAATTTCCTACAAAAGCTGGAGGGCCTATAATATTTTCAGTTGTATAATGACGTTTTACATTGTATTCTTTACTCATAGACAAAACTTGCGTACAACTCATACACTGAATTTTATTATTGTTTTTTTTTTTTCTTTTTCCTTGGCAACCGAGTCTCCAATACGATGTTTTTATTATTGTTGTTGCACATAGATAGTCAAGTTCCCCCTCTCTTTTGAGATTAAAATGTGTCACGTTGGTTCGTTTTGTTTGGACAGCCATATAGGGCCATCACAAGACATCAAATATGTCTATATTTGATATGGCAGATATGGAACTTATTGAGGGAGACCTATTTTCAGCTTAAATCACATAATCATACTATTTTGACTAAATAAATACCCTACATTTTAGTTTAGATACATTCTGAATGACTAACTAAATCATTTATGTAAATATTAAACTGTCAAACATCAAGCGGTCACCGGTGACCGCAACCTATTGTTCTATAATTGTGTCTACAAAACCGGTACTCGACGAGTTAAGGTACTCTCTAAATCTTTTGAATTAATCACAAGAATCAATGTATGAACCAAATTGTTTGTTTTTGTTATGTCACATAAATTTCAGAGAACTAAAGATTTCATTAAATGCTATAGTATCTTTAAATATTTCAAGAAACCTGAAAATTATTTCTGTCATAAACATCACCTATACAGCCAAGATAAAACAAACAAACTGAAATTAAAACAAGTTTGTGATTATATAAACCATCAAAAAGGTTGCATATATTTTTATATGCTTCAGAGGTCCCATTAATTATCACGTATTCAATTAATATCGCAGCGTATGGATCACTTAAAAGCTTAAATTAATAAATGATCATTTCAACAATGTAAATATATACGTGTTTTATAACAAGCCAATACAATGGTAAAATGGGGCTATTTAAAAAGGATATAGATTATGATTGGAACAGCTTGGGCCACTTTCCCCACTTCCTCATCAGTCTGCATAATCTTCTTGATTCGCCCCTACAAACAAACAATGTCATGATATCACCAATCTCTCAAAATTATTGACGAAAACAAAACTAAATTTCTCATTGTTATGATCACTTATTAACGTTTTTCAACTTACAGCTGGAAACCTTGCATTGTATTTTCTCTTCTTGGAAGGCATTTTGATAATCCGTTCACTTTAACACCAATTAAATGATAAAATTAGCTCACTTCACCATCAGAATGTTAACACTTCTCGCGCATTTTTGAGGTTATAAAAGGGGGACGTTCGCAGCCCACTTCATTTATATACGAATTTGACAGTTTCTCCACCATTTTTTATGGTCAATTTATGATTATCCACGTAATCCAATATAGCAATGAGTGAAAAAATACCTCCAAACAAACATAATCACAGTCATTTAATTTATTTTAAATATACTCGGTGTGTTTTCAGATAATTAATCAAAATGTAATTTACTTGGCTGAATGACTGACTACTTTGTCATTACAGTTTTAATTTGGAAAATAAAAGGTCGTTTTGAAACAAAATATTTAAATATCTTCGGGTTTAGAAAAAGTTTAATTGTTTAATAAATAGCTAAATATGAAGAAATATAAATATAAGTGAAAATTAAAATTTCTCAACGAATTTATTTCAGTCTTCAAAGTTTACGCTAGGTGGTTCCTAGACGAAAGCTTTCAAAAGTCATTCTTTATAAAATGGCGTCGTTATCGAGGTGAGTTGTCCGAGATTTTATTTATTTATAATATCACAGTTTTACACTTATTTCATAATAAATTAATATGTTATTACAAATCTAGTGTACTATTATCTTGAAAAATTTTAAAACATTCAGCCATAGCAAACTGATTAATACAAACGAGAGAACAAAATAAACCAATATCTTTCGTATTTGAAGTAAATATAGCACGAGATATCGAGTATTTCGCAATGATAACGAACTTAATGACTTCATTACCATTGGATGCAAATTTTTACGCATTATATTGTACCAAAAAGAGGTAAACATATGAAAGATAACCTTATCAAAATATCAACTTTGTGGTCGTTTTCTTTTTAGCCTGTTACCTGCCCCTACACAGCAAGTGTGGGATCGTGATGATGAGAGAAAAGCTAAGCGTGTTGGCAGTGCCTTGGTAGTATCACAAACAAGTGTTCCTCCATATGGACAGAGGAAAGGATGGGTTCCCAGAGCAGAGGAGGACTTTGGAGGTCAGTTATCATTTTACAATTATTTATGTCATCAACATTATTATTTTAATTGTATCAGTAGTGGTGATTAAAATAAATGGTGTTCTAATAGAGCCAGGAAATCGTGACAAAGTTACTCGAGGTAGATGGATTCAAATGAAATTATTTTACTGCCTTTAACTTAAACCTGATAATTACAACACAATCTTCTTTTAATGAGGCTAAAACATCTATGCATGATCAATCTGCTTCATCTTCAGTGGTGTACAATAGCTGTTCAAAAGAACTCATGAGAATTTTGCTTCAAATTTGCTTTACCTCCTGGTAAATTATTAATAAATCAAATCATTGTCTTGCAAAGGCTGGTCATCATTATCAATTTATCAGCCACAAGACATCAACAAATAATCACTTGCTACATTCATCTCTGCACTACTTAAAGGTTGCCTGGGAGACAATGCTCAATGCATTATGTCCTGTACTGTGTGTACTCAATACTTAATTCTTTATTGCTTTCCACATGTATGACTTAGGTGGTAAACATAATTAGGACACAATGTGGACCCTGTCGGGCACAACCATAGCTATAATAAAGAAGGAGATATGGTGTGGAACCAAAAAATGTATGTAAAACGAGTGAAGCCACAATTATTATTGTCCCTCCATAAAACTAATATTACACACACACAGTTCTGACAAAACATTACTATGAATAAGTGCAACATGCGGCATCAATATTTACTCATCAGCATTTCTCCTTTACTCACACTAAAACAATTAGTCACTGTGTCTTAGGATCGGGATTTACCGTCGCCATAGCGACTTAACAATATTGATAGCTCCCGATGAATATATTGATTAATTTTTACAAAGGTTTTGGAAATAAAGTTAAAACAACATGAAACCAACAAAATATTATTTCATTATTAAAAAATTAATTACAAATCAAACAACTGGTTATATGTAGTTACAATGATATAATTTGGATAAGAAGAGATCGCATTCTTGGTTAATTAATAAAGTCTTAATGTAGTATATTTTTCTATGACTGCTTTTATTAATAATATAACGTCGTGATATTCAACTGCTTTGTAAACAGTGATCTATTCATGGTAAATTATCCTATAACTTTTTAATTACTAATGGAACATCATTGATACTTGGCAACATGTTGCAGACACTTACAAGGTTTGTGTACACGTGAAAATCTAGACCCCAAAGTGCATACTTTAAGAATCAAGACCTAATAAGTGTATTTTACGTTTATATTTTTATCTTTTAAACCATACAACTTTTTCTAAATCTGTTTTTTAAACAAATTCAAAACAACGTACTTATGTAAAAATCTACAGCTCTCCATGTAAGCGCTTTATATGAAAACTAGCTAATGGCCATACGTTCGCATAGCGGAAACTTGAATTTCTCTGAAGTTTATGCACGCATTGATTTCATTCATACATAAACAATTACACACAAATACACACAAATTTTTGGACACATCTCTTTTCTTCTTAAGTCTATGGATTAAAAAAAGTTCCGCCAGGAAAACGTTCGACCAGCGGAATCAGTTTTTCGTTAATTTCTCCACAATGGCTGCATACACAATTTTTTTTTTACCATACACAATTATAGGACGTCATACACTAATTATCTGCATAATTAAAATCTTTAAATTCAACAACATTCCGCTGCGCGAACGCACACTAGTTACTCAGTGTCACACTAAGGTGGTTGTAAAAGAGTTATGTTTTAATGTAGACATAATACAGTTGGAGTAATATTATAAAAATAAAGTAATAACTTGTTGTTTTAGATAAATACTGTACATATTTGTCCTTCTTACACATGGTAACCGATGCCATGACTTCTACAGTTTTTGTTTTGGCTTATATTTCTGTTCGAAACCACTGCACAAGGCGGCATTTTATCGTTTGTTGTATGATTACGGGTTACAACAGACTAACTCGCGGTGACGGCCGTAATTTCGTATATTGAGCGGAACGCTCAATTGCGAGCGTCACCGACCGACACGCCCCCTTGCCACTTCTCTTTTTTTAATATTTCTGCAGCTGTAGCCTAATGCCATTTAGCGCTTGTCTACATATAGAATAGAAAACCAAATTATATGTTATTGACGTAAATTATGTCACTTGTCCCTATACATTTTGATTTCTACTCTCTCTGTAGACAAGCACTAGTGGCGTTTGGCTAAAGGCCCTGTGGGCACAACAATATAGGATTTGGAGGGAACATAGTTTGACATGTTATTCAAAGAAGAAAAAAACTTGTTGTATTTATTTGTGACAGATGAGATATCTAAGGCCTTTTTGAACAATGTAGAGGAGGCCATACACGCTAGGTTATGCATGATGGTTATAACTGTGCATGCAAAATCGACAAGCATTACCGAGCACCGATACACCGATAACTGTACAGTTTAATCACATACACGCTAGGGCATTTTTTTTTAAGGGTGGAAAATCATCGAATGACTGTTCCCGCCTGGGTTGAGGCGGAAGGGAGTGTTATACTCTTACTGACTAAAAACCACCCCGTTCCTACTCCTGCACGTCAAGCCGGAGCCCCGGTTACCTTTTAGGAGGGCTTGCCTGTCGGTAATGCATGCACATAAAACCATCATGCAAAACCTAGCATGTATGGCCTCCCTAAAGCCTCTCAATTCAAATTCAAATTCAAATTCAAATTATTTATTTGCACAAATATGGGTACATCATGTTGTTCATAGTTTATACAGTCATATAATAATATAGATCGCCATATTCCGGCTTTCGCCATGCAAAGTTAAGTGACAACAATTTAAGTCAAGATAAAAAAGATTAATTTTAAGGTCAAAAATAGTGGGTTTACGTCATAAGGAATAATCATTATTATTAAGTCAGAAAATAGCATATAGGTAAATTAAAGTTTTAAATCTTTGTCGCTAAAAATTCTAATATGTCACAAAATCGAATATCATCTATACATAATATTTAATAAAATTGTTACTATCTAAAATACAATTAAAATTTAATGTCATACAGTTACTCATACATTAATAGTGTATCTGTGTGCTCCAATATTTACATTTCGATTCCGGATATATTGTCCTCTAAAAATTCCTTTATGGAGTAATAGGCTTTTGCCAAAAGTAGACATTTTAATTTACTTTTAAATGAATGGTCGTTTGTTGTTTCCAATAATGTGGTGGGTAAATGGTTGTATAATCTAGGTATCATGCAGAATACACTTTTACTTAGGAGTCCAGTTCTGTTTGGCATGCAGCTTAGTTTTAACTGTTGTCTCCTACTTTTTAATTTTGGAAAGAGATTTGTATTTTGCCTAGCAAACATTATTAGGTCAAAAATATAAATACACGGGAATGTCATTATCTTAATATTAACAAATGTAGATCTACAACTTTCGGTTTGTTTCATTCTGAATATGGCTCTGACGCATCTTTTCTGAGCTCTAAAAATCGCGTCTCTTTCTGTACAATTGCCCCAGAACATTGCACCAAATTTCAATATGGGGGTGACATACCCATGGTATGCCGTAAGAACAGCTGACGTATTGACCGTTCTAGACAACATGTATATTGCGTACGAGTACTGACTAAGTCTCGAGCACAACGTTTCCGCATGCAGCTTCCAACTCAGCTGCGAATCCATCTGCAATCCCAAAAATCTGGTTGTATCAACTATCTCAATCTTGTCTCATCTCAATCTACTAACTTGGGAGTCCTATTTAGAAACGCCATTAATTTAGTTTTTTCTAAGTTAACTTTAAGGTTATTTAAAGTCAACCATTGTATGATAGTGGTTAATGTGTGATTTATGTCAAGTTCAATCTGAGTTTTGTCCTTGCCCGTAAATATAATTGTGCTATCGTCAGCGAATAAGACACAGTTGTGATTAATGGCTTTAGGTAGGTCATTTATATATATAATGAATAATAATGGTCCCATCACACTACCCTGTGGCACACCAAATTTATTTTCAATAAAATCTGATTTGTAAGTTTTTATTTCTTTGGAAATAGAGCATATTCTAGTTATGTGTGTTGACTGTTTCCTATTGCATAGATAACTCTTTATAAGGTTATGTACATTACCTCTAACCCCATAAGCATATAATTTCTCAAGCAAGATAACATGATCAACATAATCAAATGCTTTTGTTAAGTCCATATAGAGCGCATATGCATGACTTTTTGAATCGATGCTAACCATAATGTGTTTCAAGAATGAGTAAATTGCCAAATTGATACTTTTGTTTTTCCTAAAGCCTACTTGTTCCTTAGTGAATAGGTTATTAGTTTCAAAGTAACTGTATAATCTTTCGTGAATCACCTTCTCAATTACTTTGGATATAACAGGTACTAACGCTATTGGTCTGTAACAGCTCATGTCATTTTTATCATTTTTTTTGAATAAGGGTTTAATAATAGTCTTTTTTAATATTTCTGGGAAGACACCCTGGTAAATGCAAATATGAATAACATGCCCGAGTACATGCGATATTTTATCAGAAACGTGTTTTAAGACTTTGGTAGTAATGTCATCATATCCTGTACTATTAGTCGATTTCAAGTTTGTAATTATTTTGTGTATTTCATTCTGTGTAACAGGTGCCATAAATAAAGATTTTGGTGCAATATCTATACATGTAGGTATAACAATTCAAACATAATAACTAATTCAAATAAATATGATCAAATCATTTAATTGTATCCATATTTTCCAGATGGAGGAGCCTTCCCAGAGATCCATGTCGCCCAGTACCCGCTGGGTATGGGTGCCCGGGGCAAGGAGAGCACTTCCAATGCATTAGCAGTCCAGTTAGATGAGTCTGGCCGAGTTAAATACTCAGCCATTGCCAGACAAGGCCATAGTGCTGATAAGGTAAGATTAATTGTATTTTATCCTGTAATATGCTTTAATTTTTACTAAAGTAATACTGTTATACTGCTTCATTGGCTGGTAATACATCTGTCAAGCAAGGGACGTGTGAGAACAAAAATTCTCATCATCATAACATCACGCCTTTTATCCCCGAAGGGGTAGGCAGAGGTGCACACAGAAGTAACACCCACTTTTCACTATTTATGTTATGAGTCCCATGTAATAGGGGTGAGCCTATTGCTATATACCGGGCACATTTCCAGACTCCGTGCTACTACTGAGAATTTTTTTTAAAACCCAGTAATACTTTGCCCGACCCGGGAATCGAACCCGAGACCCCTTGCCCGGCAGTCGCACTCGCGACCACTCGGCCAACGAGGCAGTCACAAAAATTCTTTGTTTTAACTTTTGCTCCACACTAGGATTTTCTCCTGTGTCATAGGTGTATTTACAAACATATAATTCCACATACACATGATACCCAAAACAGCAATTTGTGGATCACACAAATAGTTACTCTATGTGGCAATCAGACCTGCTACACATTGTGCTGCAGCGAGTTACTCAGCCACCGCACCAACTATGCAGCAATTGAATTTGATATGCAACCTTTGTACAACAAAGTGATATAAAGATTCTTCTAAAAATAAACTGTCTTTTCACAGAAATTTATTTTGCTTCTTTGTGTTAATAATCGTTATTTTTCTCTGTTTCCAGATAATATACTCAAAATTAACAGACTTGTTGCCTTCGGAAGTACTAGCGGAAGATGACCCTACACTCCAGAAACCTGATGATGAAGACATACAGGATCTTACAGAGAAGACCAAGCAAGCTTTAGAAAAACTGACCAATGCTAAGATATCTGCGGCTATGCCCGTTAAAGCTGCTCCTAAAGCTGTGAGTTCTTGTTATTTGCTTATAATTATTTGCTTCATGACCTGTGTGCATAAAAATTGAGGATTTGCTTTTTTCATAACTGCTTGCTTTTATATGTTTACTATAAAGTGTGTAGTAGCACATACTATTAAACTATCATCCCATCAATAGCCTATAAATGCCCACTGCTGAGGTAAAAGCTTCATTACACACAGAGAAGGTTTGAGAATTAATAACCACACTTGCTCAATGCGGGTTGGCGATTTCAAACTTGTAATTAGAAATTATAGGCAAGTTTCCTCATGTTTTCCTTCACCGTTTGTCAGTGGTATCAAATAATCTTAGAAAGTACATATGTATAACACAGAAAAAGTCAAATTGGTACTTGCCGTTGGTAGGTTTCTAACCTACACCCCCATGTATGAGAAGCAGGCGTCTTAAACCTCCGGGCCACCACAATATAAATATTAAATCATAGTTATTAGTAATTACTATGATAATTATCTGATCTCCAGTATCAGTTTGTTGTGAGAACTCATTATATGCAGTACTTACCTATCTTAAAAATTATTTATTTATTGAAAGGAAAGGCATAAGGTTCTTTCAGAGCATCCATTTTTCCCCAGTTATATTGTCATATATCTTCTATTGTATAGATAAGTTAAAGTTCCCAACTGATTCTTCTCTTTGAGAAGAGCATACCATTATCAATCGCGCTGTTGTACCTTACCTCGGCAGGCCCCAGCACAATACATCAGATACACACCGGCGCAGCAAGGAGGACAGTTTAACTCCGGTGCCAAGCAGAGAGTTATCAGGTATGTACTAATTTTTACTATAAATGGGAGTTTTAGTTAAAAATAATGCTACAGTGTTAGAAATTTATAGTACAGAGTATGAAAGCTGTTTTTTCAAAAGGAACTGGTAATACCACTTAGGCTGAGTCCTTAGTCACGTAGCAAGCGCGATGCTGTTTGGCTATGCTGACAAATACTCGATTTGTTTGAACTTGTTCGAATTGCGAGCGGGCGGGCGCGCACATGTGTGTTACCCAGGCCAGATGTTGTCGAAAATGTCATTTGAATCTTATAGATAGTTAGTTGTGCGGCTTTTGTAATTGTTGCGCACATTTTTAAATTTGTTGCGTTTATAGTTTTTTAAATATTTTACCAAAAACATTTCTTGCTGGGACAACGTTACCCCAGCTAGACCTTTTTCTTTCTTGTAGTAATATTTAAATAATTACTAGCTATACAATTAATTGTTTAGATGAAGTAAATGTTGTGCCTTATTTTGTATTTGTTCTTTCATCGGTTGCGAAGTTATTCGAGATTTTGCTGGGGTAACGTTTTTGGTTTTGCTAGATCTTTGAAATAGTTAAACGGATTCTTATCATATTTTGTACATGGCTTCTTAGGAATTAGTTTAAATTTGTTTTAAAATAAAAACCCAAAATAATACATGGCTTAAGGCACAACATTTACTTTATCTAGACAAGTAATTTTATAGCTAGTAATTATTTAAATATTCCCATTAGAAAGAAAAAGGTCTGGCTGGGGTAACATTATCCCAGCAGGAAATGTTTTTGTGAAATAATTAAAAAACTATAAGCGCAAAAAATTTAAATATACATATAACAAATTTAAATACATACAACGCAATTACTTGTTGTATTTAAAATTAAAAAAGGTATGATTTCTGACGAAACATGAATACTTCTAATACTTATACATTGGTTTATGACATTCCATATATTTTTTGCCAGGATGGTAGAAGCCCAATCCGACCCCATGGAGCCGCCTCGCTTCCAAATAAACAAGAAGATCCCTAGGGCGGCGCCGTCACCCCCGGCGCCCGTGCTGCACTCCCCCCCGCGCCGTGTGTCCGTCAAACAACAGAGAGACTGGAAAGTACCACCTTGTGTCTCACACTGGAAGAACGCTAAAGGTATACAAAAACTTACTTATGAAGACTTGTGAAGACAGAATAAGTCAAAGTACTCCTTTGGGTACATTCTCATGAAATATGGACATAAGATAAGAAAAGTATTCCTGGAACTTTTTAGTTATATATTATTAGCTCAAATCTATTGTAAAAAGACTTGGCTAGTAGTAGAGTAGCCTCCATTTCAAGGTTTGATATGATTTCGGTCCTCAAGTCTGTTAAAGAAACATTAGGGCTTTTTGGTCTTACAGAAAAACCCCTTGTGTGTGGGCACTGGCTTATCCACTATTCAAACCAATATCACTGAAACATACTTCTACCGATTATACCTAATAACATATCTTTATCAACTTCTTCCAGGTTACACAATACCCCTGGACAAGCGTCTAGCAGCAGACGGAAGAGGATTACAACAAGTACACATTAACGAAAACTTCTCAAAATTAGCTGAAGCACTTTACATCGCTGACAGAAAGGCGCGAGAGGCCGTGGAGGCACGTGCGCAGCTAGAGAGGAGATTAGCGCAGAGGGAGAAGGAGAAGAAAGAAGATCATCTTAGAATGCTGGCTCAGAGGGCTAGGGATCACAGAGCTGGTTAGTTGTTGTTTTGTATTTGAGGATACTTGAATTACTTGCTTTAGGTAAATTCTTACATTAAGCATGGTCAGATTCATCGTCCAAGATCATGCAACATTTCATAATATGTATCTGATAGTGTCCTAAGTCCTGTCTGTGTTTATATTACAGTAAAACTGTCTAGTTTCGACAGCTGTTGTAAGTAAAGCAATCCTATTTTTTATAACCCGACTGTAGGAAGGATATTGTTATCGCGTATCTTCTATGTGTGTTTCTTGATAATCCACGTATTCTTAAGCCAAGGATACACTAGGGAACATGTCCTGCGATACGTGTCGCCAGCGACGTTGGGTGAAATAGTGAAATAGACGACGGCCGGACTTTGGTCGACATGTCTGGCGATATCAACGTCGCAGTGGACGAAAGTCGCGCGTTGTCGCCATATAGGTCAGGTGAAATGGGCTGGCTTCGCTTGACAAGTCGCCAATACATCTCAAACGACATTTGTCCCCTAATGTAACCTTGGATTTAGATATGTGACATTGAAAAAAACCAACATGGCGACTGACAAAATCTACACAGTTTAGAGTATTTTTTTTAATATGGTTATCATATTAAGGATTCTCGTCTTTTGCAGGTATAAGGGCTACTGTTGAAGTTGTTTTATTTAAATTATTTTCTATGCTTCTGAACTGAACTTGTTTTGTTATTTTTTAGCCATGTAACAGACGGGTTTTAATTCATTTTAGTAATTTATCAATATTAGCATTTCAATTTGTGCCCGTTACTCAGGTCAGATATTGTCGAAAATGGTAATTTGAATCTTATAGATAATAAGTTTCGCGGGTTCTGTAATTGTTGCGCATATTTTTAAATTTGTTGCGCTTATAGTTTTTTAATTATTTTACAAAAACTCTTCCTGCTGGGGTAACGTTACCCCAGCCAGACCTTTTTCTTTGTATTTAAATAATTACTAGCTATAAAATTACTTGTATGCTATGAAGTAAATGTTGTGCCTTATTTTGTGTTTATACATTCATCGGTTGCGAAGTTATTCGAGATTTTGCTGGGGTAACGTTTTTGGTTATGCTAGATCTTTGAAATGGTTAAGCGGATTCTTATCATATTTCGTACATGGCTTCTTAGGAATTATTTTAAATTTATTCTGCAATAAAACAACAAAAATAATATGTATTATTTAAGCTATGTAGCTTAAAGGTTATTTCATTAAATAGAAAAACACTTCAATTGGTCCCAGCACTCTCCTATTCCTATTAGAAAGAAAAAGGTCTGTCTGGGATAACGTTACCCCAGCAGGAAATGTTTTTGTGAAATAATTAAAAAACTATAAGCACAACAAATTTAAAAATATGCGCAACAATTACAGAACCCGCGAAACTGATTAATCTGTAAGATTCAAATGATCATTTCTGACAACATCTGGCCTGAGTAACGCTCACGCTCAATTTTGTATAAAGCTGCTCTAAGATCATATAAAGCAAATTGTAAAACGTCATTTTACGTTATAACACCCAACCCAGATTACTCATATGTAGGCGTGCTCCATCGTCGGCCACATTATCACTTACCACCAGACGAGATGGTGGCCAAACGTCATCCTATCTAGTATAAAAAACATACCACTTCACCTTTTCACCTAGAAGTTACATTCCAGGTATCCGAGCTCCTGACGAGGATCCGGAGAGTAATGAAGTGGATGAGAGCGGACTGACGGCCGCCGAGCGAGACAAACTCAGAGCTGATAGACACAAGGAGCGGCAGAGGGACAGGAACCTGGCGAGGGCGGCACCTGATAAGAGGTATGGTGTAGACTGGTTACTATTAGAATAATTTATTAATCTTTTTGATGTCATGGACACCCATGGGCGGGCTGACTGCTTGCTATTAGGTGATATATGTCTGCTCATTTGTCTATATTTTATAGCGACCGGCGACTTTACTTAAGTTTATGATTGCTAATACGAAAACTGGTGAAGGCAAACCCTCCGCTAAGTCCCCGATAACCCCCATGACGTTTATCGTGTTAACGATGTTTCCATGTTTTCACACTAAAAACTTCTAGAGGTAGAGGAATTTCACAAGCTTTTCAATACACCGCAATAATAAAATTACTAACCCAATTCAGTGCAGTAGTTTTCAAGTTCAAACCAAAGTGATAAGCAGCAATTGATTTTAAAATCTATTTTCGTTCTTAATGAAGACAATCTTTAAGAAGATTCTGGTTAAAACACACTGAAGGTATATTGTCTAAGATTGAAAGATCATTTCATCGACATAATATACAGATTTTGTCAATAATTTGACACTATGACATAATTTTAGTGGTAGTAATATGATTATGTTTTCTGTTTTCAGATCGAAACTAGTAAAGGACCGTGAACGTGATATATCTGAACAGATCGCTCTCGGTCTGCCCGCTAAGACGAACCAAGGCGGCGAGGCTATGTTCGACCAGAGACTGTTCAATAATAGCAAAGGAATGGACAGTGGTATGTTATTTTATGTTATTTGTAACTGAACTGAGTGTCTCCTAATTTTATTGAATTTGAAGGGCTCAAGTTAATGATATAATATAACGTAATAATATATAACAAAAAAGACGGCTTACATGTTTCCAACACCTTCAATAATGTTTATTATTTCATTTATTGTTTTTTCTACTATTAGATTTTAGTTTTTGGCGAAAATTTAATAAAATATTCAATATAAATAGGGAATGTGGAAAACTGAAACATATGCCTCTTGGAGAATGTCCCTCTCCACTTAACGAAACCTATAAATTTTGAGTTTTATATGTGGACACGAAAATGTGGAAATGTAATGTTTTCATAACGTTTGTCCAGGTTACGGAGACGACGAAGCATACAACGTATATGACAAGCCGTGGCGAAACCAGGACAACGTCGGCGCTCACATCTACCGACCGTCCAGGAACGCTGACAAGGACAACTACGGAGGAGACATTGATGCTATTGTTAATACGCGCAGGTAACTTATATGCTTACACTTGCTGCTTCCCCGCGGTTTCACCAGCTCTGCTCGGCTCCTCTTGGTCGTAGCGTGATGTTTTAGGGCCTATAGCCTTCCTTGATAAATACTACTACTGGACTAGTTGTTCCTGTGTTTTGCGCGTTCAAACAAACGAACTCTTCATTTTTAATTAATAGTATAAGATAGGATTGTGTTTTTCTAAAAAGTTTACGAGAGAGCTCTGCTTTGGCACAAATAGGCCAAGTCAGCCAGTATTAGTGAGGTTAACCCAATCATCGGCTCCTGAATTTCCTAAACTTCCATGTGCAGGTGTTGCAGGGTCCATAGGTAATCCGTCAGCTCGTTTGCCGACCTATTTCTTAAAAACACAACTATCTCAAGAATTATCTTTCATCTCTTAGTTTGCTTCGTTGTTTCGTCTCGAAGTGATCGGGAATCGGACATCGAGCTGTATAAATTGTGTGCGTTACTCGGGCTAGATGTTGTTGAAAATGGTAATTTGAATCTTATAGATAATTAGCTTTGCGGCTCTGTAATTGTTGCGCACATTTTTTAATGTTGCGCTTATATTTTTTTAATTATTTCACAAAAACATTTCCTGCTGGGGTAACGTTACCCCAGCCAGACCTTTTTTTTCTAATGGGAATATTTAAATAATTACTAGCTATAAAATTTGTTGTCTAGATGAAGTAAATGTTGTGTCTTATTTTATATTTGTCCTTTCATCGGTTGCGAAGTAATTCGAGGATGCTGAGGTAACGTTTTTGGTTTTGCTTGATCTTTGAAATGGTTAAGCGGATTCTTAACATATTTCATACATGGCTTCTGAGTAATTCGTTTAAATTTATTCTGCAATAAAAAAAACTAGAATAATACATTGCTTAAAGGTTATCATTACATAGAAAATCACTTCAATGGATATTTCCATTAGAAAGAAAAAGGTCTGGCTGGGGTAACGTTACCCCAGCAGAAAATGTTTTTGTGAAATAATTAAAAAACTATAAGCGCAACAAATTTAAAAATGTGCGCAAAAAATACAGAAGCCGCAAAACTAATTATCTATAGTAATTATACACAAAACTAATTAAATTATTATATATAAGATTCAAATGATCATTTTCGACAACATCTGTCCTGTACGCACACGTATAAATTTTCATGTAACTTGTATTAAAAATGAATAATAATATTATATCACTTTCTATTCCAGATTCGTCGCAGACAAAGAGTTTGCTGGTACTAGCAGTAGTAACACCCGCGCTGGGCCTGTGCAGTTCGAAAAGGACGCACCCTCCAGTAGAGACGAACCTGTAAGTATTTTGAAAACTTATACATCACATAACATCACGCCTTTTGTCCTCGATGTGGTAGGCGGAGGTGCACATTACGGCACTTAATGCCACTGTAACACCCGCTTTTCACGATTGATATTTTTTCAAAAACCCATTAATATTGTGCCCTACTCGGAAATCGAACCCGAAACCCCTTGCCCGGCAGTCGCTCTTGCGACCTCTCAGCCAATGAGGCATTCTATATTTTGATAACTTATAGACGAATAGTGAGATAGACATGAATAGAAATATACAGCCTCTGTGAGATATATTTAATAGGTTTTCAGTTATATTGGTTTGTAATTACAGATTTTTGGTTATATTGCTAGCCCCACAAATAAATGAAAAAGTGTGAAGTTACAATTAAATTTCCCTTAATTTTACACTTTATTGGTTATTAGCTGAACACACAATTGCATCAGCGTTTTTCTAAAATTAAAGTAGTCTATGTTATTCCTTAGTACATTACCTACTTGCCAATAAAAATTCCTTCAAAATCGGTTCAGCCATTTCAGAGATTAGCCAGCACAAACAGATAGACAGACAAATATTGTAAAAAGTGTTATTTTGCTATATGTATCGTATGTATAGTCATATTATTATGCATGTAGTAAAAAGCGGTCATTTCAATATTACAAACAGATACTCCAATTTTATTTATCTGTATAGATTGTTGAATATACTCCATAATGAGAATGTGGGGAAAACACATTTGTGACAAAATGAACAAACACACTTTATAATTTGGTGTGGTATGAGAACTGCAAGAATATCTTTCGCATAGTTAACTTTTAGCAACCATAGAACATTATCACCACGAACCACCTAACAGTGTATTTCCATCCACAGTCACAGTCGCGCAGTAACCAGCCAGACGCGGACTTCGATCCGTTCGGTCTGGATCGGTTCTTGAGTGAAGCCAAGCGAGCAGACAAGTCGGGGCGTAAGCGAGACCATCACGACCGACACGATCAACACGGGAAGAAGAGGAGGGATTAATTGTAGGTATATGTATTGAAGTTTGTCCAACAAAACTGGCGTATCTGGAACTATGTATGTCAGACAGTGTGACAGTCTTGTTGTTGTCGAAAATTGGGTACTTTCCTTAGTGAAAAATAAATTATTTCGACTGTTCTGTACAATACAATATTAAAACATAATCACACTTTCATTGTTTGATGTTATGACCAACTTAATTTTAGTAGTTTTCCTGCAAATTAAAAAAAAATAAGTATGCTGTTTGACGCTATGAAAACGAAACGTCACAGTACACAATTTCGTATAAAATTCATAGAAAACTGTCGTTTTTGACAGTCCGAAAAAGTATTGAATTTGACTAGTTGGCAAGTACCCAATTGTAGTTTATTAAGTGTGGGAGATGCATGCTTCTGTGTGTATTTCATTTTAGCATACACAAGAAATATAGTGCGTTACCCAGGCCAGATGTTATCGAAAATGGTCATTTGAATCTTATAGATAATTAGTTGTGGGGCTTCTGTAATTGTTGCACACATTTTTAAATTTGTTGTGTTTATAGTTTTTTAATTATTTCACAAAAAAAAATCCTGCTGGGGGAACGTTACCCCAGCCAGACCTTTTTGTTTCTAATGCTAATATTTTAATAATTACTTAAATTATTTAAATATTCCCATTAGAAAGAAAAAGGTCTGGCTGCGGTAACGTTACCCCAGCAGGAAATGTTTTTGTGAATAATTAAAAAACTACACTTCTGGACACATCTATTGGCTCACCTTGTATTTTCAGTTTTGTTTAGTCCTAGCTAAAATTTTATATTAGGTCGAGCAAAAAGTTTTTATGCAGTTTTGAACCTGGCATATTCACAATTTCATTCAATAGTCTTTTTTTGAATTTCGAATACTAAGTAAATCTGGTTTTATTGGTTTACTTGGATTTAATTCTTGAAAAAGTGATTGATATCTTTGTTTTTGCAACAAAAATTACTTATTCTTAACAATAAGATGAGGTTCTATCAATAATCAATGGATACTTTACCTGAAGTCGCCGTCCCAGCTGTGGCACTTATTCAGGCCGGACACAGCCAAATAAACGTGAGTGCTCAACTTAAGTCGATCTGCGGTCCGAAATGTTTATCGGAGGTACCTAGAGACTGGCGGCTTTGTTCGTCGTCAAGGAAGGCCACGATCTCTAGTCACAACTGAAAGGCAGGATCGATTCATCATGACGACCAGCTTGAGAAATCGTCACCTTACCTCCATTGAGATACAAAATCAAATTCGCGACTTCCACGGAGTATCGGTGAGCGCTCGAACTGTTCGGAGGAGGTTAAAAGAACGCGATATGGTACCACACAAGCCAGTTAATGGGCCGAAACTAACGCGAGCCCACCGAACAGCGCGCCTTCATTTCGCACGCAGTCATTTAAATTGGACACAGCAAGATTGGGGCCGTGTACTCTTTTCTGATGAGTCTAAAATTGTGTTACATGGCAGTGATGGAAGGAAGAAGGTCTACCGACGCAAGGGAGAGCGTTTCGCACAATGCTGCTTTGAAGAGAGGGTTGCTTATGACGGTGGCTCATGGACTTAAACTTGAGATAAACATGACTTTAGATAACATTATAATTGGCTAACATTAAACAATTTACACATAAATCTCAACAAAGCAAATTTCATGACATTCAGAAATAGAGTTAGTAAAATAGCAAACATGAATATAAATTATCGCGACACCAAGATCCAAGAAGTTGACGTTACGAGATTTCTGAATATATACATAGACAATAATATAAATTTTAAAGAACATATCCATCTACTGTGCACTAAATTGAATGCCTCTTCTTATGCATTGTTCAAAATTAAACAAATGGTTAATATTTCTACAGTCCTTACAGCCTACAATGGCTATGTTGTACCTATTTTCAAGTATTGTGTTATTTTTGGGGCAATTCTACCAATAAAGAAGCTGTGTTTAAGCCCAGAAGAGGTGTATCCGAGTCATAACTAGTATAAAAATAACTGACAGCTGTAGACCATTATTTTTAAAATTAAATATTCCTAATTTACCTTGCATTCATATATTCGAAGTTATAATGTTTGTTAGAAAGAATACACACTATTCTAATAAGTTACATAGTAAAAGACACAAATTCAATATATGTCTACCAAGCAACAAAACAACATTATTAAATAAAAGTATATTATGTATGGCTCCACGCATATATAATCATTTACCAAATCTATTTTTGGGCATTAATGATGAAAATATATTTAAAAACAATGTTAAACACTGTTACTGGAAAAAGCATATTATTCTGTCACAGAATATTTACAGGATAAGCTTATATAATGTTACCTCATTTGTAAAATACTAGTTTATTGGTGCCTAATATGTGTTATTGTATCTTTCTTTTAAATTTGCATGCCTTTAAGGTACAATATGGTTAATGGACACTATTTTGTATAAGACCTTTTTTGTACCCATGTTCGTAAATGAATAAATGATTGAATCATCTGTCTGGGGTGTTATATCCGCGAGCGGGAAAACTCAACTTGAGGTTGTTACAGGACCACGGCTGCCAACATTAAATGCTGAAAGGTACATTCGTGAGTGCTTAGAACCTCAAGTGATACCATACGCGGAGTATGTGGGCCGGGTGGGCCCAAATTTCCTTTTTATGGATGATAATGCAAGAGCCCATGCGGCCGGCTTCGTCATGGAATATCTTCGGGATGTGAACATCACAGTTATGGACTGGCCAGCCAGAAGCCCAGACATGAATCCAATTGAACACTTGTGGGACGAGCTAAAAAGACGTGTTATGCAGGCGATGCAGGATTTGAAAACTGCCATAGAAGAGGAATGGGGGATCCCTCAAAATTTCATAGAGCGGTTGATAAACTCTATGCCTAATCGTATGAGAGCTGTGGTAGATACCCATGGAGGGAACACGCGTTATTAAATTAAACCTTTATTTGATTTAACATGATTTTCATTCAAAAATCAATTGCCTTTAACAATGTGCATATCCGATTTGTTAGGCATAGCTCCATGTCGTATGGTATTCTGAATTCAAATTTAAAACAATACTGTCGAAAAAGATGGTAAAATGTATTAGGTTGAAAACTGCATCAACAGGTTTTGTTCAATCTAGCAATCATATTTCGGTAGGGGCCATCGAAACCTAAACACTAAGGTGGGCCAATAGATGTGTCCAGTAGTGTATAGGCGCAACAAATTTAAAAATGTGTGCGCATCAATTACTGAAGCCGCACAACTAATTATCTATAAGATTCAAATGACCATTTTCGACAACATCTGGCCTGGGTAACGCACACCAAGAAATATTTTCATAATCAATTAACATTTTGTTGCCAAACATTTCAAACATTCTACAGCAAAGCAAACATTGATTGGTAAATGTATGCCATACAAAAGAAACATCTTCATTTTACATTATAATGTTGATCATACAATCTACTTAATCATTTTTTTTTTATTACACTGTTACAGTGTCAAGTTTAAGATGGCGTAAATAATAACCATTTATCTTGTCTTGTCTACAGGTACGGATGCTGTATATAAGCATTAACACGCTAGTTTAAAATTTTCAGATAGCAATAAGACTAAGAATGATTTTGTATTGTACAGGACATTCTATTCAGGTTTTATCCGTTTAACTTAATCAGATGTGGTCGTGTTTTAAGATATTTTTTTCTAGCTATCTGTTATAAGAAATGCACAAATGCGATTAGGTAATTGATACAAAAGTCAATTACTAACGTTAAATTTTCCACAAAAAATTGATAAATTTTACAATAACTGGAATGATGTGCGTTACCCAGGCCAGATGTTAGCGAAAATGGTCATTTGAATCTTATAGATAGTTAGTTGTGCGGCTTCTATAATTGTTGCGCACATTTTAAAATTTGTTGCGCTTATAGTTTTTCAATTATTTCACGAAAACATTTCCTGCTGGGGTAACGTTACCCCAGCCTTTTCTTTCTAATGGGAATATTTAAATACTTACTAACTATAAAATTAGTTGTCTATATGAAGTAAATGTTGTGCCTTGTTTTGTATTTTTCCTTTCATCGATTGCGAAGTTATTCGACATTTTGCTGGGGTAACGTTTTTGATTTTGCTAGATCTTTAAAATGGTTAAGCGGATTCTTATCATATTTTGTACATGGCTTCTTAGGAATTAGTTTGAATTTGTTGTGCAATAAAAAACCAAAATAATACATAACTTAAAAGTTATTTTATTAAATAGAAAAACAATTATTTGGCCACTTAATTGGTTATATGAATTGAATGTTATATTACCTGTCAATAAGAATTATTTAATAATTTCTTAGTTTTTTTTTAACTTGGGTACTAAATTTGTAATACTATCCTACATATTTTAGAGGGTATCATAATATTCTGCGTTTTCGCTTTTTCGTAACCACCTAAACTTAGTCGGGTTGCCACGGTCATTCACTTCCTAATGACTTTAATCGTATTATCTCATTAATTATCCAATGTACTGAGCTGAAATTTTACTGACATACAACTGAACTAACCAACTAATAATTGACATAACATTCAATTCATATAACCAATCCAGTGGCCAAATAACACCGCTCGCATCAATACCGTGCTCGTGAAGAACTCCATATCATCATAACTTGTTAAATACTTACAGGATACTAATGAAACTTCATATACATTTGAAGGCAGTTACAAGCTTTAAAATAACGTTACGTAAAGTAAGTCTTTGGAGCTCTTATTGAGAGCGCTGGGACTAATTGAAGTGTTTTTCTATTTAATTAAATTTATTAAAAACTTGTAAGTTATGTTTTATTTTGGTTTTTTATTGCACAACATAGGACATGGACAAAAAAGTACATTCCATTTACACAAACATAATAAAATATACTGTAAAATAAAAATAGAAAAATGTATTATTACGTAGTTTTTAGCCTCTCTAGACCAGTCAGTCAGTCATTCAGTCAGTGTCAGTTATTATTTCAAAATATAAGGAATGCAAGATGAATTCAACTTATCGTTTGTCAAGTTTCGCTATAATAGTCCATAGAGAAAGATAAAATATAATAAATGACGTTCCAAACCACGTGTCCTAAACTACACTCGTAGAAAACGTATGATATGTATTCATACAAAACTGTATTCATTGTTATTAGTTGCAATTTATAAAATACTCGTATTATAATAATATTATGTTTTAATTAGTTTTTATCCAATTCACCCAAAAAACTTAAAAACGGAACGGAACGTTTTTGACAGCGTGTATCTGTTTCTGTCAAATGACAACAGAATGTCTTTGCTTGGCAGGCGCTCTGTGATTGCAGATTCAACGTCTTATTGTGATTGTGTTTTGCGATTGTTTTCGGATATTGTTGACCCCAGCTTATCTTTACGGACTGATACCTTCTACCACACGATTTGACTTTGCTAATAATACTGGACTGTTTTGCGTTTTGGATTTGTTTTGTGGATTACGATGTGGTGCATCAACAGCGGAATAACCATACAAAGGCTGCAGAGGCATCTTATATTTTTTTTTAATATATAAATCATTATTATTTATCTAATCTTCTGTTTTATTTTATAAATAATAAGTAATTAAAACGCCTTAAGGTTTTTCATAGCAAATCCTATTCTGTGCACTTATGACCAGTAATCTGACTAAAGGTTTAGGTAAACTATTTTCGTCTAGTGTGTTGTAATGACAAGTTCTTTATGTGTTTTATTTATTGCAATTTAATGTAAGAATATTCACGAATATAAAACACCAAAAATCATTGGTGTACATTGAATTCAATAACTACGCCAACGCCCATACAGAAATTGGCCATGTCCTTAACTAATTCCTAAGAAGCCATGTACAAAATATGATAAGAATCTGCTCAACCATTTCAAAGTAAAATAAAAAACGTTACCAAGCAAAACCTCGAATAACTTCGCAACCGATGAAAGAACAAATACAAAATAAGGCACAACATTTACTTCATCTAGACAACTAATTTTATAGCTAGTAATTATTTAAATATTCTCATTAGAAAGAAAAAGGTCTGGCTGGGGTAACGTTACCCCAGCAGGAAATGTTTTTGTGAAATAATTAAAATACTATAAGCGCAACAAATTTAAAAAAGTGCGCAACAATTACAGAACCCGCACAACTAATTATCTCTAAGACTCACATAACAATTTTCAACATCATCTGGCCTGGGTAACGCACACACTGGAATGCTTGAATGATGATCCAGATGCACGGGCGGGATGAAAGCTAAAGAAGTATGTAAAGATCGTAGTTGGTAGCGCTTTGTTAGTTCTGTTTACCTTTGTGGAACGAAGGTTTGGAACTCATGTGTTTTATTCGAACTACAATAAGATTATTTTAATTTCTGTCAACTTGGTTGTGCAACCAACTCAATTTATCTTTGTGACTTTTACTCGATACACAAAAATGAATCAGGGCCCTTAAAATCTAGTCTAGATAAGACTAGGAGATGAGACAAGCAATACGTTTGGACCAAGATGTGTAGTATAGAGCGGCAATATTTAGCTATAAGCTCTTCCTACATAAACTTCTCAAAATATGACCACATTTCTAGTTACTGTGTATGTAATTAGGCAAGCTTTATATTATAAATAAAATTTGGTTGTAATTATGATGTGTTTCAATTTATTATATTTGTCATGACCTCTTTTTTTACTTATATTTTTCATAGCATTTGGGCAATGATTTATTTGGAGTTAATCGGCCATTTTACATCTAACCGTTAAACCAACAACGGACAGAAAGCCCACCTGGCACGATCACCTCGCCTGGTCGGAGGATCCTTCTTTTCCGATCTCAGGGACATTTACTTTGTTTTTTGATACTTTGGAAATGTTTGTGTACTGAGCTCAAATCGTAATTTTGAACAAATTCTAAGTAAATTCTGCAATGCCTCGATAAACTATAGGTTTTAGGGTGCCATCAAATGACTCTAGATCTAATGATACGTACCATTTTTTTTTCTTTGGCCCGGCACTTTCAGAATGGGCCAAAAATGTAAGGAGCCAAAATTATCACCTTTAATGCCATTTTTCTCTAAATATTCTAAAAAATACGTGTCTAATATTTTTTTCATTATCTGACGGACTAATCACATTTTTAATTTTATACCCTGGCAACTAGCCTATTTATCGCGTTTTAGATAAATAGTTATAAAATGAATGAGTACATTTATTTCATATTTGACAGCGACACTGTTGTTGATAAAAAAGGAGTGTGCGTTACCCAGGCCAGATGTTGTCGAAAATGGTCATTTAAATCTTATATATTATTAGTTATGAAGCTTCTGTAATTGCTGTGCACATTTTAAATTCGTTGCGCTTAAAGTTTTTTACTTCACACACACATACACTCAACTATACCTCTATATAGTTATCATATTACATTTAAGTATATATTTATTACACAGTAATGCCCATTTTTATCTTTTATATATTATATGTAGTCCGTAAGTTTTATTGATTGTTTAATCTGTTTTTTATTTTTCTATTTTATTTTATTGTGCATCTACCACCAATTCCCAGATTCTTTTCAAAAATTCCATCCAAAGGTTGCCTGGAAGAAATCGCCGCGTGTGATAAGACCCATTGTACTCAAATTACTATTCCAATGTTTACAATTTTTATTTTCTGTGTGTGCAATAAAGTATAAAATAAATAAATAAATAAAGTTTTTTAATTATATCACAAAAAAAATTCCTGCAGGGGTAACGTTACCCCAGCCAGAACTTTTTCTGTTTGCGTTACCCAGGCAAAATGTTGTCGAAAATGGTCATTTCAATCTTATAGATAATTAGTTGTGCGGCTTCTGTAATTAATAATAAAAAATAAAATAATGTTTATTTCGGACAAGTGAAACATCCATAGGGGTTAGTAAGAAAACATTTAGAATCTTAAAACTATGTTAGTACCTATATTGTTACAAGCCTACTGTTGGGAATACATCTTCGCACGATACCATGTATCGTGCCTCCGAGTGAATCGTACCTCCCTGCAATGGTTTTCAAGATGGAGTTGGAACTGGCCCGCACCCTGCAGAGCAGCGATGCAAACTTCTGTCTGATAATGGCATGGAAGTCATCAACGTGTGCTTGAGCGAACATGCCAGATGCACTGCAGAAACGGGGCAGTCCCATCAACATTCTGAACCCATTATTATATTGGACTCGCAGGGCGCTGATAGTCCGCAAAGTATAGCCGGCCCACAAGCTGCACGTGTAGAACACTTGACAATATGCTATAGAAAGCGTTACTTTAACCTCCTTGCTACAACGCGCAAACCTGCGCGCCAGCATATTACATCGAACTGCCAGCGCCCTACGTTCCCGCTCAATGTCTACATGGTCCCTAAGGTCGTCGGTCACGTAATGACCCAGGTATTTGAACTGGTAAACACGATTTAGTTCATTACCATTATGCCTAATTGCAGGTACAGAATCTGGACATTTACCACCACTCACCTTAAAGACCATGAATTCGCTCTTAGCAACATTGTACAGTTGGCCATGAGTCTGTGCATAGGACTCACAACACGCAAGTAACTCTCTGAGCGACCTGACCGTTGGGCCCAGCAGCACCATGTCGTCGGCATTACTGATGTTATTAATACTGCAGTCATCAATGCGACAGCCGATTTTCTTACTGCTGAGCTCAACGATCAGGTCGTTAATATAAAGGTTGAACAGTTTTGGTGAGGTTATTCCTCCCTGCCTTACACCGCACTCCAAGCCATACGGCACCGATAGCTTGTCGGCCCATCTCCCATTATTTATCAGATTATAGTACCAGTACTGAAGAATACGTAACAGTTCAGCCGGAACTTTTCTCTCCCGCAGCTTATCCCACATGACATCATAAGAGACGAGGTCAAAGGCACGGGAAAGGTCTAGAAAACACGCATAAACTGGAGTTCGATGCCTCGTATAATATTGTACGGTATGTTTCAGCCCGAGTATCGCACTTTCAGTGCATAGATTATGGCGGAACCCGAACTGAGCATCGTGCAGTTGCAGAAAATTATCCAATCTTGTCCAGCTGACTGTCAAGCACATTCATGATAATAAATGTTTTTAAATTTGTTGCGCTTATAGTTTTTTAATTATTTCACAAAAACATATCCTGATGATTAGGAAAAAGCGCCATATTTTTGCTCACCCGGGGAGTTTCTTTATTTTTTTTGTAACGGTAGTTGTCAAATATTAATGGTGTCCAATGACTTGACACTACCTTATTCCTTATAGGACGAAGAACGAGACGTCCCCGCTGGCGCCGTCTGGTGGGTGGAGGCAAAGAGTACAATAAGGATTTTTTTAAGCAGGGAATATCATCGAGTAAAGAGTATAAGGATAGGGGTATGTCGTGGTGGCTCGGAGGTTTAAGACGCCCACTTCTCATGCATGAGGGTGCGGGTTCGAAACCTACCAACGGCAAGTACCTACCAATGTGACTTACCTAGTTATATGTACTTTCTAAGATTATTTAGACACCAATAAGTTTGAAATCGCCAACCCGCATTGAGCAAGCGTGGTGATTAACGCGCTAACCTTCTCCGTGTGAGAAGAGGCTTTGCTGAGCAGTGGGCATTTATAGGCTGTTGATGAATGAAGGATAGGGGTAGGTGGAGGTGCGGTAGGACCCATTATGTAACTGTATTGTATAGGCTGGTGCTGAAAATCAGCGCTGTGGACGTGCCCGTCATAGTATTAAGCTGAGCTCCGGCCTTTTGGGCTGCGACGCACCATAAACTTATTTTTATGTATGTGTTCTTGCATTGTTGTCCGCAGGTGTGCCGTGGCGTAATAAATGGTTTTTATTTATTTCTTTCTGGTGTTAGTTAAAGTCAAAATTATTCATTTCAATTAGACCGAGGCTTACTCTTGAATTCAATTCTTATCGATCGACATTGGTATTGTGAAATTTCATACTCTTGAGTGCAACACTAACGCCCATTGCATCCGTTGGATATTTAATAAACTAAACAGTATTGAGTTTGGCTTTATATTCCGTTCTCTGAATGCTATTTCAACAGCTACGATAGGGGTTGTATCGTTTCGACATTGAATAATTATTGAGATTTTATTAGGTTGGAATTGCATTGACATTGAGATTGGTTTCAAGAGTAAGCACCCAGGAAGGCACTTTTGAACGTAAAAACAAAATATTTAATCATTAAATAATAAGAAAAAAATTGAGTCTGTAGGTCAGTCCTCTAGTGAAGCTATTTGCTCGTTCCAAGGTGTAGATTCCTATGGAGAAGAACGAGCAAGAAACTACATAGGTTACTCTTTTTCAATCAGGTTCACAATACAATTTTTGGTTACATTGTTTCGTTGAGTTCAATTATTTGAGAACAATGTAACACCAATATTTAGTCAAGGAGACGGAAAAAGAAAATAACCTCGAGGACAATAAATTTAATTCAGTCTGGAGCTGACCAGTCCCAGTTGACAGCGCCCGTTCACGAACAAGACACGTACACCAGCAACGCCCAACTCAACCATGTTGTAGAAAATCGAGCGGTCCACTGCACTGTTAATGCCAATGAGACTTTAGAGTGAGCATGACAACTCTTAGCTGACACAAATGCATTCTACTCGTCTAATTTAGAGGTAATTTAGTTAATTACAGGGCTCTCACATTTACAATAATTATATAAAGTTTGACAATGTACATTAGAACTAAATGGCTGTATTATTACATGATTGGAACTCATTGGAACACCAATGTCTTTCGTTATGCTGTGGGGCCGGACCCAAGCCGGACCAGCCTGCTTCCAAGCATTTTTATCCTCTATATAATCACTAGCTTTTATCCGCGGCTTCGCTCGCGTCACAAAAGGATGAAAGTAGCCTATGTGACATATACCAATACACACAGCGCCATCTATACAAATAATTTCGTTTTCCCTCGAGAATATCAAATTTTCCGGGATAAAAAGTACCCTATTATTTAGTCCAGACTTCTAACTTCACGTCTGCAAAAATTCTAAGCAATCGGTTTCGTAGTTACGGCGTGAAAGTGGAACAAGCAAACAAACAAACTCACTTTCCGATTTATAATATTAGTAAGGATTAAGTTTGTAATATGCTTTTCTACATAACGTTTTTTTAATACATAATTTAAATTTTTACTCATTTAAGTGTTGTATTCCCACCGGAAAATCACACAGAATCCCGTCAAGGACTTTTGTACTTTTGTCAAACTAAAAAGTGGCTGACTTAATCTATCCTTATGTCTCCCAATACGGCCGATGCCGATTCGGAGTCGCGGAGAACCTAACGGGTAACCGGGGCTCCGGCTCGACGTGCAGGAGAAGGAACGGGGTGGTTTTTAGTCAGTAAGAGTCTGACACTCCCTCCCGCCTCACCCAGGCGGGAGAAGTCATTCGATGATTTTCCCCCCTTAAAAAAAATAAAAAAAATCCTTATGTCTAGTTTATTAGTGGTGTCTGTCAGATACTTTACCAAACAACTGTAGGTTTTTACTAACATACATAATGTTTTCATATATAAATTGACATGGAACGGTCATAATATTGATCTCCTTAAACTTTTCTTTGAGAGATTCGGACGACCTTTGTTGTAGATAGCTCTGACGGCGCACTTTTGTAAGATAGACTTAATGTTAGCAGCGTGTCCCTACAGTAAAATGCCATACGACATGATGCTATAAGTAACTGAAGTACACTAGTCTTGCCGTGTCTATGTCGGTTAACTGTCGGATCTTCCAGACAGCATAAACTGCACAGCTTAATCGTCCCGCTAAAGATGTAATGTGAGGATTGCAATTTGTCGTCTACAGTAATTTCTAGGAATGTAGTCTCATTTAAAAATTCTAATTTCTGACTATTTAATAATATGTCACATTCGTTACATCTAACATTTGGCAAAACAAATCTAATACGTTTCGTTTTCTTATCGTTTAGCACTAGGTAGGTAAGTTATTTATTGTAAACCCACGTTGAACCTTTATCAGAGCATTATTTACGTCGTCATAATTATTTGTTCGTCTATTTATTTTAAAAGCTAATGATGTGTCATCAGCAAATAATTAAAAATGCGGTTCATTTTATAATAGGGCAAATCTTATACTATTATATAAAGCGGAAGTTTATTTTTTGTTCGTTGGTTTGAACGCGCTAATCTACAAGTCTGAATTGGATAATTCTTTTTGTGTTGGATAGCGCATTTATCGAGGATGGCTATAGGCTATAAAACATCACTCTACGACCAATAGGAGCTGAGCAGAGCGTGTGAAACCGCGCGGAAGTAGCTAGCCATCTTAGCCGATCTTGCCAAAAAGGATAGAGCGCGCTTAAGCCCGCTAAGTCGTAACCCGTAAGCGTAAGCGTTTTTATGGTTCTGTCTGTTATTCATTAGTGTTTTCGTTTCGTTTATATGTTTGTTAGGTTCATGTGAGTATACACTATTATAGGTTTGAATATGTCCCTCGTTTACCCTAACATACTGTATATGTTCAAAATAGGAATGGACCTAGTATTGAGCCCTGTGATACGCCTATAGACATGCTAATGCTAGTACCCTGTGAGTTTATTTTTTAGTTGTAGTTAAAGTTGCCTATCCTGAAGGTATGACTTTAACAGATTTAGCGATACATTCCGAATGCCGTAGTGTTCCAGCTTCAGCAATAGTGTCTCGTGTTCAACACAGTCGAACGCCTTCGAAAGATCACAAAATATTCCGATGGCATCCCATTTATCAGTGCTACTCCGGCGTCAGTTGTGCAGTGTCCCTTGGTGAATACAGGATTGTTGATCATGTAAGACAGAATTCATGTTAAAGTGACGCAGTATCTGATTGAGCATCAATCTGTCAAACACTTTACTGAGCACTGGCAAGATAGAGACCGGCCTACAGTTATTAGATTCAGTACTATCACCGAATTTAAAGATTAATAGAAAGAATAAACGGTACATTTTTTAAATAGTATTTATTGTAGTTTTACACTCTGTTACATACATAATTAAGAAATACACGGCATAAAATACGAACATGAGTTTGTACGCTGAACCGAATTGCAAAAAGCACACACAGTGCGATATGACACTTGCATTAAAAAATACGTCTACTACATTTTATTAAAAAAATATTAAAACAAAAAATTGTGATCCTTCTGATGGCCTTTAAATTAATATATTATGCATTAGTGCCGTGTGCTAATATTCCCAGCTGCTATTTACCTATGACGGAATAACCCTGCAAAGCGGCATGTTCAATTTCAAAGTTCAGAACTTTAAACACACAAGCAGTCTTATAATTTCATATTGGGGCAGCAGAGGTAAGATTAGCTATCCTACGGACTGTGTATGCATCATTAATATTTACGTATATTTTAGTCAACCAGCAACTAAACATGCCGATCAAAATAGTTATAAAGTTAGGTGCACTGTCCAAATGCTGTTTTAAAATGCCACTTGTAAGGTATTCCGTGGAGGAATGTTGGAGGAGCGTACAAAACCCTAGTTCCGCTTTACTTAAGCTTGATAATTGTGTTCCTCAGCTTGTCTACATTAGCGCCTGAGAATTCCTCTATTTTCTTGCTGCTCTTCACGAACACGAAGGTAGGCATTGAGTTGATGTTGTACTCCGTCGCAATGTCCTCGCACTCATCAACGTCGACCTGGAAAGAAGAGAAAAAATATATCAACGCATGTTTTTTTGAGCAAATATAGGTACAGTTGGTGGTAAGTGAAACTTGAGATGCTTCTTAATTTAATTCAATGCTTCTCAATTTTGCGAGACATTGTGATATTGCTGAATAAATAATTCTTCTATGAACTACCTTTAAAAAACCAACTTCAATCGCCTCTTTTTTTGAAGTCGGTTATTCATATAGATACTAAAACTTTCTCCTAAGAGTAACTGACAGTTTTCTGATAACCGCATCAAAATCGGTTCAGCCAATCCCGAGATAATCCTGAACAAACAAACAAACATGTTTGTTTGTTCGCATACAGAACTCTATTCATAAATAATTTGTCATAACAACAAATTGAAATGATCACTTTCAATTGCAATTTGAGTAAATTGCGCATTTCATACTTACAATATTAAATTGTCATAGTTTTCTTTATGATAAACAAGTTATTAGTACATACGTTTCTATATCTTATCATTGGCTATCAAACAAAATATAAGTGTTTTAGATTAGCACTAGGTTTCAAGATCAGTATTATTGTTAGGTCAAACCGTTACTATATCGATAATGTTTATAAGAAAAATCGAATCAGTGATAGCATTGGAGCATTGTAATCGTATGACTATTTACCTCTAATATATAGTAACTTCACACCTTTAAATTCGTGATAAGGTAAGTACTACAACTAGAAAGTACAATCTAATGCCAGACTCTCTCTTATCACCATATTTCTTAAAAATGTCATAAATAATAGAGTCCACTCTAACTTTAACTATTTATTTTTTCGAGAGCTGGGTTTTTAAAATTCTCGGTACTAGCACGGGCTCTGGAATTGTGTTCAGTATATGGTAATAGGCTCACCCCCTTTTACATGGGACTCAACATAAATAGTGAAAGTTACATTGTACCGTGGCATTAAGTGCCATAGTAACGTGCACCTTTGCCTACCCCTTCGGGTATAAAGAGGTATGATTTTATGTTATTTGTAAAGGAATTTTTTTTCATTAAAGTTCTTTATAGGCGGAGAGTAGACAGGAACAACAGAGTATTACCTATTACGATCTTTCTATACTCCTTAAGCTTTCATTACTTTCGTGAACTTAAAGAACATACAAACTGGCGAAGTATCTTCATAATGTTTAATAATATTTTTCCTATCCAATGAAGGGATAAAAAGCAAGATGTTACGCTATGTTTTTGCTGATTATTTATAAAAATGACCTCAATATCAACAAAAACTGACTATGAATCTAATTTTAATGTAATGCATCATTGACTATCACACAAATACTTGGCAATGAAACATTTGATTTCGTAGAAATAAATAGGTCTGAGTGACTATGTACTATGTAACTATACGCCAATTTTATTAATGACCAGCGGCTTCGCCCGCGTGCTCAGAAGTAAAAAGCAGCCTGTGTTACTACAGTCCAGACCACAATCTACCATTGCCAACAACCATACCACGTTGAAAGCAACGGTTCTCGTCCGATCACCGAAGCTAAGCAACATCGGGCGCGGTTAGTACTTGGATGGGTGACCGCCTGGGAATACCGCGTGACGTTAGCCTTGTCGCGGAGAACCTAACGGGTTACCAGGACTCCGGCTTCCTCCGGCCGGCGGAATTTACACTTCTACAGTTTTATTATATGTGTATCATCAGATCACCACGGATGGGGCCCAATAGGGCTGATGCCAATACGGAGCCGAGAACTTAACGGGTTACCGAGCCTTTGGATCGAAGTGCAGGAATAGGAACAGGTGGTTTTTAGTCAGTAAGAGTCTGACACTCCCTCCCGCCTTCACCCAGGCGGGAGAAGCCATTCGATGATTTTACCCCCTTAAAAAATATATGTGTATGTATTTTAGGAGTGTATGTGTATCTTAGGAGAATTTCTAATTTTTGTAATTATAACGCCTGTATTGTATAACTACTCCCTAAAACAATTAACGCCTAATTTATCAAACCTTTCAATTATTAGATTTCTACTTTTTTTAGGTCAGTAAACCCAATATGTCCTAGGCATATGACTAGAAATAATATTATTTATTTAAGAAAATGACTTTAGAAATAATAATATGATTTATTTTTAGCTGATATTATCACATTACATGTATGGATGTGGGAGACCGCAGAGCCGTATCATGTAATAGGCACTGAGACGCCAACGCAATTTGTTTTAAATAATGCAAAGAGAAATAAATACATTATCCTAATACCATAAATGTAAAAAGTCGGTCGATGCACTTTTTTAAGGGATTATTTTTATTCGCAATTAATTTGTATCGGCTATTTTAATACAATTTTCCTATCCTCAACAGGCTATAAGTGGCAACTGGTACTTGCTGTTGGTAGGTTTTGATCTCGCACTCTCATGCGTGTAAAGCGAGCGTCTTAGACCTCTAAGCCACCACGACAATTTCCCTCACTAACTGCCAATTTCAATAACTGTTCTTAATTGAGTTCTATAGAATTACTGTCAATAATAAAAACTAAAACCTAGTTACGACAACAAAACGACGCTGAAAAAGATTTTCAGAATACTGTACTGAACAAAGTTGTTAATGTAGAAATAATATTATTTATTTAAGAAAATGACTTTAGAAATAATAATATGATTTATTTTTAGCTGATATTATCACATTACATGTATGGATGTGGGAGACCGCAGAGCCGTATCATGTAATAGGCACTGGGACGCCAACGCAATTTGTTTTAAATAATGCAAAGAGAAATAAATACATTATCCTAATACCATAAATGTAAAAAGTCGGTCGATGCACTTTTTTAAGGGATTATTTTTATTCGCAATTAATTTGTATCGGCTATTTTAATACAATTTTCCTATCCTCAACAGGCTATAAGTGGCAACTGGTACTTGCTGTTGGTAGGTTTTGATCTCGCACTCTCATGCGTGTAAAGCGAGCGTCTTAGACCTCTAAGCCACCACGACAATTTCCCTCACTAACTGCCAATTTCAATAACTGTTCTTAATTGAGTTCTATAGAATTACTGTCAATAATAAAAACTAAAACCTAGTTACGACAACAAAACGACGCTGAAAAAGATTTTCAGAATACTGTACTGAACAAAGTTGTTAATGTAGAAATAATATTATTTATTTAAGAAAATGACTTTAGAAATAATAATATGATTTATTTTTAGCTGATATTATCACATTACATGTATGGATGTGGGAGACCGCAGAGCCGTATCATGTAATAGGCACTGGGACGCCAACGCAATTTGTTTTAAATAATGCAAAGAGAAATAAATACATTATCCTAATACCATAAATGTAAAAAGTCGGTCGATGCACTTTTTTAAGGGATTATTTTTATTCGCAATTAATTTGTATCGGCTATTTTAATACAATTTTCCTATCCTCAACAGGCTATAAGTGGCAACTGGTACTTGCTGTTGGTAGGTTTTGATCTCGCACTCTCATGCGTGTAAAGCGAGCGTCTTAGACCTCTAAGCCACCACGACAATTTCCCTCACTAACTGCCAATTTCAATAACTGTTCTTAATTGAGTTCTATAGAATTACTGTCAATAATAAAAACTAAAACCTAGTTACGACAACAAAACGACGCTGAAAAAGATTTTCAGAATACTGTACTGAACAAAGTTGTTAATGTAGTTGCCAGTAAATGGACACAGTAAACACTACCGAGATGCCTTCGTTGTAAATTGACAATAATGCCATACAATACTATTCTGAAGTATGCAATTATCACTATGTAGAGATAAATTTTCATGTTTGGAAAGGCGTAGTCACACGTTACATACATTATACCTACGGTAGCACTTTGACGTGTGACTGCGGTTTGCCGTAGTCAGGTAAAAATCAAGACTGATCTACAGTTTTTAGATCAGTATTGGTTATTGAATTCAGCAGTAAGGCTGTAACAATGCGAGCGATAAACTTGCCGCCGGTTTTCTGCGAGGCCGTGGCTAAAGATTTGGCTCTCTTCTCTTCATGACACAAATAACTGTTTTACGTTTTCTGTTAATTAAGCTAATCTATCTATTTATGTTATAACTTTCGTAAGACATACTAAATTAATTATTGTCTTTCGGCTACAGCATCGTATCCGCGCGACAGACGCGGAATGCTGCTCACGTTAAACGCCATGGGGGTCACCGGTGACCGGCGTTAGCGGAGGATTTACTTCCTACCTACCTTCAACAGTTTTTTATTGGCAGTCAAAGTCTTAATATGAGCCTCTAGCATAGCTTGAAACTAGTCGAGTTCCTCGTCAAATAGTTACACGAGTAAGCCGAAAAACACAATAATTAATCTAAATATGAGCCGACCGGGAGCAAGGTCCAAGCTGCCGGTGGTTAGGGCTCCAGAGACAGAAACTTCCTCACGATACGTGCCGTTTCTAGGAGAACTGCCTTCTGTATCAGGCCCTTGATCCACCCACCTAACGCCTTTTGTGTATATTTTTAAATATTAATTTTTATTATGTAAATAGTATCTAAAAACGTAACTTCTAGAGAATTTTAACCAAATATATGATCTTAAATATCTTGAAAATTGGTTTAGTCATTCTGGAGAAGTATTGTAACTACAACTTGTATAATTAGTTATAAAATATGTAGGTAGGTAGGTAAATAACTACATACCTACCTACATATTTGTGTTTGCTATGAAATGTAATAAGAATAAGCAAGTATGTATTATATTATATTCAAGGAAAATAATAGTCACTGTTTATGTTCTCAGGCTAACAGAATTACATAGAATGCTTTATTATGCTAATTAGCGAATTAATCATGTAAAATACCGCTTTTATACATAAAATAGGTACCTAAATGTTATGGCTACTTCAGATAGAAGCGTCAATACCATTTTTGGACATAACAACACCAGACAATTGCAGATCTAGTGCCATAAAGTACCTAAGTCTTGAGTAGGTAATGTTTTGCTCGGATTGAGAACAATAATATCCCGATGAATTGATGAATCTTCCCCATGTTTTAACCGACTTAACTCGTCGAGTACCGGTTTTGTAGACAGAATTATACAACAACACAAAACCGTGTGTTAACCTATCTATAATTTCTATCAAAAGCAATTTACTAATGTCATGTTAACTACCTTTCGTGCAAAGAAAATAGTTCCCTTGAACAATAATAACATAGTAGGTTCAGGTACACGATTTTTCCGCATAATGGCGAAGTGACGTCATCGCCACAAATTGCTCGTTGCGTAATAGCGCGCCATAGCTAAGTGACCCCATAAACCAGTTTCGAGTCTGACCAACGACCAAATAACAAGAAAGAAGGCCGACTCATTGTACAAAAAGTTACTCGGACTATACAGCGCAGTTGAATTTTATCTGTGGTTGTTTCGTGTCATTTTCTTATTTGATTCGTTCGATCATTAAATAAATCAATTTATTGATGAGTTCATTCGCATTGTCATTAATCGGACGTATACAATTGTATTTATTGATTACATATTTTTATTGCGTAATATACTAACTGGACATACCTAATAGTATTCTCAGAATGAGTACTACAACTGTGATAGTGACTCATTGTATCTTACATTTTGCCTGTTACATTATTAATTTGAAGAGAGGTAGCTATCAAGACTCCGAGTCATAACTCCAATCTTATCCATGCTCATATGCAATATCTAGGGTGGCAAGTTGACAAAATGCCACGGGTCCCCAGCTGAAACTTCTCTGTTTTTTATTGGGAACGGTAGCCTACCAATGAATCTGTCACGGGCCCCGAAAGGTATTGTTACGCCACTGGAAAAACCCAAATAATATAATACTTTTCCGACACCATCATTTAGTAAGGTACAGTTTAAAAAACTGACGTAGTAAATTCTAGTCGCGTTTACGTATGAATCAAAGCATATCGTGCCAATCATAGCGTATCAAATGTGATAATGCTAATGTATCGCACATGTGTTCAAACTGGTTTTATGATAAACAGAACATCACGCTTTTCATCCTAAAATGTGTTGGCAATACTTGTAACCAGTCTTAATAACCCATCTTGTGAGATGGTCTTTTCGAAATTAAAAATCGATTTTAAATGCTAGAGATAAAATTTCGACGCTATTTTTATGTCCAAATCCTTTTTATCATTGACAAATCTTTCGAGAATTATGCCAAGGATACACTTTTTTTAGGGGAGTAAATCATCGAATGACTTCTCCTGCCTGAGTGAGGCGGAAGGGAGTGTGACTCTTACTGACTAAACCTTCGAGTCGGAACCCCGGTAACCCGTTAGTTCTCCGCGACGCCAAGGATACACTAAGGGACAAATTTAATATCCCAAGACATGTCCAGCGAAGCCGGCCGATGTTGCCTGACATATACGATGAAAACGCGCAACTTATGTCCACAGTGACGTTGATATTGCCAGACATGTCGACCAAAGTCCGGCAACATAGCACTACTCCACACGTCGCGTCGCCGGCTACTCCACACGTCGCTGCACGTGTAGCCATGACATTTGTCCTCGAAAATCCTTGGTTTTAGAATTTTTATTGTAACAAATGGTAAGTTTTATTGTAAAAATTAATATTAAATTCCTATTATACCCTTGTCCCATCGTCCTACCCAGGAAAATATACACCGGCTTCGTCAGTTGCATTTACAACCACTCAAAAAATAAATTGCATCATTAACAAATGATGGACGTAGGACGTCCATCCGCAAGGAGGACAGATGACCTACTCAAGGTCGCAGGGAGCCGCTGGATGCTGATCGCTTCCAACCGGCCTATCTGAAAGTCATTGGGGCAGTCCTATGTGCAGCAGTGGACGTCCTGTGGCTGATATGATGATGATCGAAGTCAAAGTCAAAATCATTTATATCAATTAGACCAGGAAGGCACTTTTGAACGTCAATAACAAAAAAAATTGAAATGAAGCTAGTTGCTCATTCCAAAGTGTAGATTCCTATGGAGAAGAATGAGCAAGAAACTCCATAGGTGACTCTTTTTCAATCGGGTTTACAATACAATTATCTAGTTACATAGGATGCACATTTTCTCCGACATTTTCTTGTCATGCAAAATGAAACATCGAACTATTACTAATCATTACAACAATTTTAGTTGGTAGCGATGACAATTTACATGTAACAAAACGAGACTACGTAAATACATGGATTTTTATCAGATAAAGAATCAAGTGTTGATTATTATTAATATCATTTCTATTTTGAGTTTTTAGGTGTGAAGTAGTTATAGTCGAGACAGTTTAATAACTATGAACGTGAAGAAAGCTAGCGGCCGAAATTCATAACCAACAATATTTAGGGCCAATTTTTATATGATCAGATTCTAACATTCAAAATTTGACAATTCTTCCATACTAAAAACTGTCAACTGTCAATTTTATTCTACAGAATCAACTGATAATTAGGAGACTCGGTTGCCAAGGAAAAAGAAAAAAAAAACTGATAATTGAAAAATCGGCCCTTGGACAAGATCGATTTTTGACACGAGTTTCTGTCAAAAACTTGGATCGATGCAGAGATTTCAGATTAATATCTGATTGTGGAGTTCGGCCGTAAAAGGGCCTTATTTTGTAACGACACTGTCGTACCTACTACAACCAGTTTCGCAACTAACAAAGAGTATGCAGTTCATATCATTTATTGTCATGTCATGTTGGTTGCGCAACCAAGTAGTGTTGGCGACTACATTAACCCTAGAGTTTGGTGGCATCTCTCTAGGTAGCAGTAGAACCTATATTTATTTTATTTTTAGCCATGATCGTCCCACTACAGGGTAAAGGCCCTACCGTAGTGAACTTTTCGTTAAAAGTGTTACATTATATCCCCAATTCCCTAACCTAACCATAACCTTAAATTAAGGGATTTATACCATGTATACAACGCAGAAAAGATTCTATAAGTCGCAATGCGCCATTGGTTTTAAAATAATAAGTACTGTGAGTAAACCCATGTGGTTGCAGTTCCAATGCCACAGTAACCTTATACGCGTCGCGTTATTGATCGTTAATAATAAAATATAATACTGTATGTCTATTTGTTTGCATCTAGCCGTAGCTAAGAAACAGACAAGTATATAAATAATAATATCATTATTACTTGGCGACATTTTTTCCTTGTAACATACATTCATTTGATTGATTAATAAACACATTAATATAACATTCATTATGTCACTGTTTTTAATGAAATCTGACATTTCCTTAAATGGAGTGCAAATGTAACCATAGAGGATAAAGTACCGATTCGATTCGCAAGTTATTCAAAGAATTTTTACGAATTTTCCTATCGAAATTCGCGGAAATCTGGTATTGTGATGAGGATGAACTACAGTATGAATAAATTATGTTTTTGGCTTACTCGTGTAATTATTTGACAAGGAACTCGACTAGTTTCAAGCCATGTTAGAGGCTTATATTCCTGTGAGTAAGCCAAAAACATAATAATTAATTTAGTATGCCTCACAAAAGGATGAATTACAAGTGGATTACTAATATAAGCAAGTATGTGATTCTACCATTCATTGAATCTGCCTATTCCTTGTAAGGAAAACAAGCTTGATGATCATACATACTAATGGGTATTTTCCTACGTCACCATTACATATTGTTATTTTCCTTAAAGATTTCTACCTACCTCACTATCTAAATAACAACTCTTAATAAATAACAATAGAGTCTGTTTTTCAAAATACATTAATGAGTTTTTTATTTCGTTTACTATTTTGAAGTTCAGAATGTTAGAATTTGTCAACCTAATTCAGTTTAATCATGAGTCTAATAGTTGCATTCTGTCAAAATTTGTACATTCATATCGTCATGCCTGTCTCCTATTGGGGTAGGTATCTAGATACAGACGGCAGACGTAAATCAAGCGAAAGAGGTACACCAATTTGTGACTCCTCTGGTGTTGCGGGTGTCCATAAGCGGCGCTGATTCTTACCATCAGGTGATCCGTCTGCTCATATTCGGCGGTGCATTCTATTTGCCTATCCCAATAAAAGAACCCTTCATCTTAAAAATTCAAATTATTAATTTCTATATCATGTTCTTGGAGCTCTATGAAACTTACCTTAAGAACAACAATGGAGTCAGACATCTCATTGGCCATCTCATCTAGTTTGGGCCCGATCATCTTGCAGGGTCCGCACCAGGTGGCCATGAAGTCAATCACCACCAGCTTCTCGCCAGCCTCAGCCAGCCTGTTCTTCAGGTCATCGGAGTCCTTGATGTGGATCGACATATTTGCTGGTGACAACGAGAGAAAAATCATTAATTAAAGAAGACAAATTACTTTACAATCGGCGTATTTTTAAGTGAAAAATAAACTATTTGACCCTTTCAATATACAAAATAATTTAAGTGCCAAAAATATTCTATCGCTTCTACTGATTTGATGATACTTAGCGTATTTGGTTTTCGTATATTTTTTGGAAAAAAGTATACGAAAACCTTGCTCAAGCTTATCGTCTACTACACCTCTATCTGTGGCATAATTTATCTGTGGAATCGATTTAGATGCAATATTTATTTTATTACCAAATAGGATTAACGTCTATGTCATAGATAAAATAAAAAAGTTCTGTGGTCTATACGCAATAGCTACGGATATTTGAACTTAAACTCTGGCGTATTTTCTAAAGGCAGTACAGAATGCCAGTAGAAAGTGAAGTTCAAGGTTTGGTCACAAAGCCAGAAGGAAAAACATTTATAGATTTTATAGACCATTGACTCATACTCATTCAAGGAAGATCATGCATGAATTAATATTGTGATCGATGATCGTAGATTTTATGACTCATTATCGCTTGGCTTTTATAATTTTACTATAGTTTACCATACGATTTACAACTGTAATGTAAACATCCAAAAAACCAAGACCAAGTTAGATAATACGGGGTCTGTACACAGTCTAACAAATCTACATAAATCAAAATGGATTTCCGTTCGTCAGTCTCGCTATAACTCGAGAACGGCTGAACCGAATTGGCTAATTTTGGTTTTGAAGCGTCTATGGAAGTCTAGGGAAGGTTTAACTGTGAGAAAAAAAATTTTGGGCAGAACGAAGTTGGCTGGGTCAGTTAGTGCTAAATAAATTAAGTCGGTCTTGTACACTGTTGGTTTGGGAATACCAATTATTCAATTTAATTGTTTTAATAAGTATTGTTATAGTAGAAACAAAAACATAATGTCTATCAATGTCAACTATAAAACATTATGGATAGTACGAGTTCAATAATAGGACCCTGTTTTAACTTTAATTAGCTCTAGAACCCTAAGATGATGAAATGAAAACTTTTTACTGCACTATTTCAACACAACTATTTCAAGAGGGGACAGTTTCGAAGTGTTTATAATCTATGACCAAGTAAGTACATTACTGTACCTACGTCAATATTGTGCCTAGATTGCAAAGTATTGTTTTAACTTATCAACGGTAATAAAATAAAATTCTTCCTCTATTGTACATTACACATACTTATCGCTATACAATGGCGTCTTATTCTCAAAATAGCATAGAACAGATAGTATTCTTTAATTTACCTAGGTAGACATAAAAATTGACATATTATAATTAACATTTTCTATTTACATAAGAAATTAATAATCAAGAGTAGTAAACTAATTATCGTCTTTTTACTAACCATTAGACAGTTGGATGAAAAATGACACAAGAGCCAAATCCCACAACAAACTATCTTTCAGAATAATTAAATTCACGCATGTCATGACCGAATAACATCAACGTATGTAATGTTAACTAGTTTTCAAATTACTATGAAAAAGACAAAAACAAGTACGAACAACTTTTTGACAAATAAAATGACAGTTCATTTTTTTATTCGGCGGGAACTCAATTTTTTTTTCTGCAACGATATTATCAGCCATAAGTCCTATGTCCTATGAAGTTATTGACCTTTTGATAACTATGAACGTGAATAAAGTGTTGTGTTAGAAACTAAGTTTCGTAACATTTAGTTTTCCATAATGCTGCGGTCTTTTAAATAAAAAAAATAAACCATGTGTTTTCAAAGAACATTCTAGACTCATACGTGTGTACGTTCCCAATCTAGAATATTTTCCATAAATATGATACTAGCACAAGAATCACCTTGGTTTGTAGCCACCGGTAAACAACGTGTTCACACTCTAAACATCGGCTTAATAGCTTATTTATAATAACTAAGTATACTATGTCTACGTGTGGAAAATTATAAACTATTTTAATTAGCACCGGCTGAAATTAAAAATAAGAAATCACATAGTAAATTATAGTAAAATGCCACATTGTTTCACTCTACTCACCGTTATGATAACTTAGAAAATAGTATCACAGTTCAAATCAGACAGGCAGATAATTTTATGCCTTTAGTATTCACATACACCCTCACTAGTGCACGTCCAAACGTATACTGAGTTCCACAGACTATAGCAGTTAATATGTATGTATTTTGGCGCGTTAATTAATGATGGTGCCGTTTCATTCGCGAAGTCAGTTCGCGTGCAAAACGTGTTGTTGTTTCTTTCCCATTTGGACAATTTATCGTGGGTGTGATAAGGACAATTATATTCGACGTCACGCGAAATAAATTCATCAATGTCATTATGTATAGTCGCCATTCTAAAGAAAAGACTTCAAGCAGTAGTTCTAGTCATTTTGATGCTTCGATCTGATGACGTCATTTTGTTTTTTATAAATGAATCATTCTGAATCGACCTTCATAAAGTTGTTTTGTCACGATCATTTGAAGAGGATCGGCATAAATATGAGTATCTATTTTATCATGATGAGAAAGAGTAGTATGCTCTACATATTGCCATAAAAACGCATTATAAAATGTGAATAGATATCTTTGCTTTGCACTATATCCAAAGTAAATAAGAAAAGCTTGTACTGTCGCATTCGCATAGATATCTTAATCTTTTAGTACCACGACTAGAATTTATTTTTCATGGCGAATGATATAAAAATATTCTAAAATGGCTATACTTTTCCACTGTCTAATGTTTGCCGAATAGAATACCTTACCATGCCATACCATAAACAACCATAGGCATGCTCAAAGACACGGTAATAGAGTTGATAGGCATATTCCGTGTTTGTGAGCCCGGAAAACCGCAATTACATTTTAATTATAGTGGCAGCTAACGAACGAGAATTCAAAAAGACACAAGAAACTATCATATGGTAGAATCTGACCTTTTTAAGCATATTAGTGGTTTATCTAGAATCATTATAGACACAATTAAGGATAAATCTGAATCAATAAGACCCCAAAAAGAATTACGAAAAACTAGGATATGTCTGTCATGCCCAAATTACCGAATGCCGGTAAAACAACGATGTTTTCGTGAAATATACGGCGCACTGACCATAAGACAATACAATCTTACTAGATTACAAACGCGAAAGGGATTTTTTTGAAGGGGGGGAAATCATTGAATGTCTTCTCCCGCCTAGGTGAAGCGGGAGGGAGTGTCACTCTTTTTTTTTTTTTATATGGGGAAAATCGTCGAATGACTGCTCCCGCCTGGGTGAGGCGGGAGGGAGTGTCAGACTCTTACTGACTAAAAACCACCCCGTTCCTTCTCCTGCATGTAGAGCCGGAGCCCCGGTTACCCGTTAGGTTCTCCGCGACAGTGTCAGACTCTTACAGACTAAAAACCACCCTGTTTCTACTCCTGCACTTCCAGCCGGAGCCCCGGTAACCCGTTAGGTTCTCTAGATTATGGTCTGGAATATAATATAGGGTACTTTTTATCTCCGGCGAAGCCACGGGCAGAAGATAGTTTATAATAAAAACATAACCATATTTGAAGTAGGTATTCTACCTATCTCAGGAGAGAAAATAAGCATAACTTTATCTCAGAGACGCCATCATTCTATTCCATTATTGTATTATATGAATCTTGGGTAGGTATAAGCTATCATCCACAGAGTTCTGCGAAAATAAAGGCTATAAAAGAAGATATTAAAATATGCGGAATAACAAAATACTAGCAACCGCTACTGTGTTGAAATGACTATTTCTTTTAAATGATAATAGGCAAAACGTTGATAAATTCTATCTACTTAAACATCGATTTTAACATAACATAACATCACGCCTCTTATACCTGAAGGGGTAGGCTGAAGTTTACATTACGGAACTTAATTCATCAACAGCCTATAAATGCCCACTGCTGAGCAAGCTTCTTCTCACACGGAGAAGGTTTGAGCATTAATCACCACGCTTGCTCAATGCGGGTTGGCGATTACAAACTGGTAGTTATAAATTATAAGTCCAGGTTTCCTCACGATGTTTTCCTTCACCGTTTATCAGTGGTGTATAGATAATCTTAGAAAGGTACTTAATGACACTGTACAATGTAACACCCAGTTTTCACAATTTATGTTATGAGTCCAACGTAATAGGGGGTGAGCCTATTGCCATGTACCGGGCACAATTTCAAACGCCGCGCGACTAATGAGAATTTTTAAAAACCCCGGTAATAATTTGCCCGAGCCGGGAATTTAATCCGAGACCCCTTGCCCGGCAGTCCCACTTACGACCACTCGGTCAACGAGGCAGTTCATCGATTTTCTTTTAACAAAAAAACTGTTAACTCATAATACGACAGTCCCTTAGCTAAAAACATTATGTACACACAGCCACACATCAATCTATACAAACCAGTTTATCCTGGTGTCGCGTCGCATCATCTTTCAGCACATTTAACGTTCAGTTTATACTGGTTATGTAAAGCTCGATGTGTAGCCGTGTGTACCTATATCTTGTTACAACATATCATACATTGGTAAAAAATATAGATGTGCTGATTTGAATGATAAAGCTGTTTTATTTACTATACACAGATATTTGTCTGATAACAAATTATTCTGACGACACGATACAGCCGTGCGTTACGATGTCAGAAGTTGAATAATTTCTATGATAAGATTGACTGGTTATCGGATTTATTGGCAAACAGGATGAAATGGAAAAATAATTCATGCAGTGTTGAATTTTTTTTTATTTTACGACAATGCTAGGTATGATTTCAAGTGTAGGAGAGCTGTGCTTCGGCACGAATGGGCCGGCTCTACCGGAGTAGCTCGATGTGTAGCCGTGTGTACCTATATCTTGTTACAACATATCATACATTGGTAAAAAATACAGATGTGCTGATTTGAATGATAAAGCTGTTTTATTTACTATACACAGATATTTGTCTGATAACAAATTATTCTGACGACACGATACAGCCGTGCGTTACGATGTCAGAAGTTGAATAATTTCTATGATAAGATTGACTGGTTATCGGATTTATTGGCAAACAGGATGAAATGGAAAAATAATTCATGCAGTGTTGAATTTTTTTTTATTTTACGACAATGCTAGGTATGATTTCAAGTGTAGGAGAGCTGTGCTTCGGCACGAATGGGCCGGCTCTACCGGAGTGATACCACGGCCTCACACAAAACCGACGTAAAAAAAAACAATTGCGTTGTGTTTAGTCGTGTGAGTGAGGTTATCGAAGGCTCAATTATCCCCCTCCCTTCCCAATCCCTGAATACCCAACAATCCTCAAATTCGTAATCCCCAAAAAGCCGGTAACGCACTTGTGCTTTTGGTGTTCCAGGTGTCCATGGGCGACGTCGATTGCTTAACACGCTTAACATCAGGTGATTTGTCTCCCCTTTTACAGGCTAATCCCATAAAAAAATAAATGAGCGAAAAAAATTGCCAATTTTAATTGTGAATTTGCGACCCTGATCTATCTGCTATTACGTGTAGGGAGCTGCTAGAGGCAAGTCTATTCTAACCAGCCGATCTGGAAGATATTGGAAACTAAAGATTTAGTGTCAGTAGTCTTGTATTTGTTATGTATAATACTGATGGTTGATGATGATGAATCTTCTCATCTATTTCAAAAGAAAATTGTAGCTTACTACGACCAGTAGTTTCCACTGTAAATTGTCTATCAGTAACTCAGTCTACGACTATGAATTTGTGAGTAAGGCTTTTACGTACAATTTGCGTAATTAATTCAAATGCCGAAAATAACTCTCGATTTTGTCATTTTTTACTGCGATGACTCGGTTAGCGGTAATTGAATATAATGCATTGAAAAACAATTCTGGCTAGCTTTTGGCGAATGTCAATTGGCATGTTCTAGTAAACTAAACGATCTAGACACATGCAAATCTTAGGTATGACGCAGTTTATGCGTTTTCTTGGAAAGTTACTTCAATAAAATGACAAACATATTTTCAAAATTTTGACTTGCAAATCAAAAACAATTTCATTACGAATTGATTGTAATAAATGGCTTATTCATGTTAAATGTTTCATAAAACCTCGACTAGTCAGTTGGCTGCGCGATCTGTCACCGTGCGCACGCTTATACGAGTCCCGGTTATGTTCGAAAGTAGTCGCGCTGTTGTCGAACATTTCAAGTGAGTTGTAAGTGTGACCGTTTTTATTGTTTATCGTTATTAACTGTAGCGTGTCTTATTCGAGATTAAATCATATTTAATTTCATAGACATAATTTCTCCTATATTCTATGAGGTATTAGGGTATCTTTATGCATGCAATTTAATTTAGTCCAAATAATAAAAAGTCATATAAACGTAGAAAATGAAATTACATTTTAGTTTCGAGTAATGAGGTGAGACATGAAACAATACATAATTATAACGGTACCAACATGGGACTGGTGCGACCTTTTCGACATTGTTTTAGTAGGTAAGTAATAAATAAGTTGACCCAACGGCCGTTCGGCATTCGGGAAATGGGGGACGTGACGTCATAGACCAACTATGGCGCCGTGCTATAGAAAAACCCAGACATCTTATCGATTTTGCCAAATATTCTGTCACACTGGACAGTTGCCAAGTATGCTAGTTCCAGGCTAGCTAAAAAGACTTTATATTGGCTGAATCATAATTCCTAGACCTGGTAAATTGGGTAATGGGCTAATAGTTCGTTTGAATCAACACATACATGTTTTCGTCACCAGCCATATATTTAGAGTTGCCATTTTGGCAGGTTATACTCTTTGTGTAAAATAAAATCTATACTAATATTATAAAGCTGAAGAGTTTGAGAGTTTGTTTGTTTGTTTAAACGCGCTAATCTCCGAAACTACTTGTCCGATTTGAATAATTATTTCTGTGTTGGATAGTGCATTTATCGAGGTAAGCTATAGGGGTAAAATATCACGCTACAATTAATAGGCGCCGAGCAGAGCGAGTGAAACCGCGCGGAAGTATCTAGTCAAGGATACATGTCAAGCGAAGCCTGCCGACTTCGTCTGACTATATGGCGATAACACGCGAGGTGGAGACCTGTGTCGCGTGTCGTCGTGCTACCTCACCCAACGTCGCTGGCTACACGTATCGCAGGACATTAATTGTCTCCTAATGTATCAACAATCAACTGTAAAACTGTCCAGGAAGTCAAAGTCAGAGTCAAAATCATTTATTTCAATTAGACCAGTAAGGCACTTTTGAACGTCAAAACAAAATATTTAGATATTTTTGGAATTAAGTCGATTCAAATTCCAAGGCATACACATTTGTTTCATTCGATAATACAACAACATAAATTCATTCCAGGGTTAAAACAGGCACTACTTGTCTAAAACGAGGATTTAGACATAAATATTTTCATTACTTCATCTTGCTTAAACAATTAAAGGAAACAATGTACACAATAATCCTACTGCCAAGTTCCCAAGCGGTTATCACTCTCCACTTACACCATTATAGACCTCATTTCCGATGACGTTTAGAGACTACATTTGTATGTATAAATGTTCTTATGTGGATACATAATACAATTAGAGCTAAATGAAGAACTTGAAGCACAACGTTTTTAAGCGCCATTCTAGACAATCAACATGGAACATGCAGTTTTTAATATAACTTATTTTATGAGACAAACTGAATCTAAATCTAAATGATATTTACAATATTATAGGTCCCGGTGTGGCTCGAAACTAGTAGAAAGAAAGAAAAACTTTATCGTCACCTGTTTTAGCGTGTGTAATCTGTATGTGTCACACACACATACAGATTTTACACATTAGTTTATACGCCGTTATCCCCGTCACAGTGCTGACACTTCACTCCTCGCCTCAAATGCATACAACCCCGTCCTACACAAAAACAGTCAGTCGCATTCCATCCATAATCCCGTGCACTCGTGGGTCACACTCGAAATTATAATACCCTTTAATTTGTGAAGTTAAATAAACGTTATTTTATTCTTCGAACTGCAGTGTTTCCTTTAAGAAGAGACCTTACCATATCAAAATCTAACATTATAAATGTATATCTATTATCTACTAATGTCTCAAGTCTGCGGTGAAATGGGACCAGGTTCGGCATGTGCAAGACAGGGCCTCACGTAGAGCATTCACGAAACAAAGTTATGTAAAGAAATTAATAGAATGTGTTAAGAAAATAATCGAAAGTCAATTTGAAAGTGAGTCTTTAATGTACTGATAACATTAAGTACATTCATAAAAAATTACAGACCTAAGATAGTGTTAATCAGGTAATCAGTCAAATAATCAGTGCGTTATCAGTAGCCAGAGATTTGAATGAATGTTGCATAAAATTGTTCAGTGTTTAATTTCCAATTGATTTCTTACTAAGAGTTGGTATACGAGAATTAATTAGGTGATTGACTGCCCCGTTGGCCGAGCGGTTGTAAGTGTGACTACCCGGTAAGGGGCCTTCCATTCCCAGTTCTGGCAAAGTATTTCTGGGTTTTAAAAAGTAGTAGCACGGAGTCTGGAAATGTGCCCGGTATACAGCAACAGTCTCACACCTTATTATATGAGACTCATCAAATAAATAGTAATAAGTGGGTGTCACATTGTATAGAGATATTAAGGGCCGTAATATGCACCTCTGCCTAGCCCTTCGGTTGTTAAACTAGTACCACCTCGGGCTCGAACCTCTGTGCCGGTCCACGGTATTAACTACTCAGTCCCCAAGTGGTCACCGGTGACTGTTCTCCGTTTACTCCATTATAGAACTTATTTCCAAAGCTTAGAGACTACTTTTGCATGAACAAATGTTGTGGATTTTTCTTAATCGGGTATTAAGAAGTTAAGCTGAGCTCCAGCCTTTTGCGCTACGACGCACCATGGGCTTTCTAAATTCTTGTTGTGTGTACCTAAATTCTTGTTGTGTGTTGTGGCAAAATAAATAGTTTTTCTTTATTTCTTCTTTCTTTGGTGTTATGTTATATAATTAGGTAATTGTTTTTATTTATTGTGTCACATTCAGTCTGTGATACTGTTAGTGTTAAACAAAAAAAAATTATTATAAAATATGAAGTTATACCACTTTTATAATTGTTTAAGACCATTTTTAAAGACCATTTCAACATACTGTAGTACATACAATTGTTTATTGCTTCAAAATAAAATCAAGGAAGTGATTCTATCAACAATTATTTAATCATTTTATCAATGAAAGAACTGACCCAATAAAAACCAGGTCAAATTACTTTCCTAGTATTGTGATAAATTTGTATAGCACCATAGATAACTAGAAACCAATAAGTTTCTATGCATTTTGTGACCTACTTTCCTCACATTGTCCAAGTCTATAAACACCATAATTAAATGGTTAACACATTGTTTCTAATTAGATTCTATTATGACTTTTGTATTAAAACTGATACTATAATCACTAGTGATTAGCTCAACATTTGCCTTGTTGCACAGCAAAAACTTATGGTAATCACGGAACTTGTAAAACAAAAATCAACACACGCTTAGACCATGTAATTACGAAGTAGCTTTTCTGACAAAACTGACACCTAATTTAGGTACACTACTGACACTACCAAGTGGGAACTTACCTAAGTCCTTAGATTTTGCTGGATACAACGAAATAGGCGTGGATGAAAACTCGACACGTTTTTCACAACAAAAACGGACAAACAACGCAATAAAACGCTTAAAACTGACTAATACACGTAACAAAAAATCAATTGAAGTGACTAGACCGTACAAGGTCGTAATCAAATTGATAGTAACGTCGTAGTACTTTACTAATGTTGTATTTGTAAAGAAAACTTATTAGAACTCTAACTATAAGTATATAATGATAAATAGTGTAAAAACTCACCAGTTGTTGAAATAAATAAAGATTTGTAGCCGGTGAAACACGCGGTGACAGGCTATCAATGTGGAATGAAATGAATGAAGCGGACAGGGACAGAACAGATAGAACGGATCGTCGTAGTGGTGTTATAGTGATGGGGTATACGCAAAACGTTAGCGAGTCGTGATTTATGTAGTCGATTATCATGCTAACTATATCTAATATAAATTCGAACATATGGACAAAAATTGCATAACAATATAAAACTATAAATACGTTTAAAAAATTAACTTCAACTCCCTCTTTTTTGGAGTAGGTTAATTAATATACTAAAACCTTCTCCTACGCATATCAAAAAATTTATGAAAACCGCATCAAAATCGGTTCGGCCAATCGTGAGATAATTGCTCTCAAACATACATCCATAGGTACATAAAGGTCAAACTGAGAACTCCCTTTTTTCTGAAGTCGGTTTAAAACAATGAATTAAAAGGACGAAAAGAAATTAAAAGTACAAAAGTCAATTAGGCATTAAAGTACTCATACGCATTATTTTCACTGCGAAACGTTCCCAGAAGATTGGCAGCATTACCATATTGAATGTCAATGCTTATTTTTCTAACCGAAGGAATGGCCAATCCTCTGGCCAAATGTATAGTTGATATGCTTACGGGTAATTTCTGCAAAAACAGAATGCGCACCGGGACACAAAGGCCCAACTGTTTCGGCCCTAAACGGGTTAAAATTGTGTTTTTTTAAGAGGGGAAAATCATCGAATGACTGCTCCCACCTAGGAGAGGCGGGAGGGAGTGCCAGACTCTTACTGACTAAAAACCACCCCGTTCCTTCTCCTGCACGTCGAGCCGGAGCTCCAGTAACACGTTAGGTTCTCCGCGACTCCGAATCGGCATCAGCCCCTTTGAGCCCCATCCGTGGTGGTCTGATGGCTCTTTGACGCGCGCGCGGAACGCGACGCGCCGTACGCTCGGGTCTGGTTCTGGTCAGGCGGCGAGCCACCCAGGCCCGCGCTTACGATGGCCGGAGATCGCCCCGCGATCCCCGACGCCCGGAGTGCCCATCGCAATGGCTAGGTTGCAAGGAGGCAGCGCTTCGCTGCCTAACGCGTCCCGCCTCCTCCTTAGCTAGCATGACTGCTTCGCAAAAGGAGGAGACGGCATCCCAGTCCTCCTCGCTCCGCATCATGGGCCCGCACTTAGGCCGGACGCGAGAGGTCGCCATCGCCGATCTCGTCCCTGAGGGCACGGCGCGGTGCTCAGCCTACTCAGGGCGGTCCTCGCAGTGATGACACCCGGACCTTTCCTCCCGCCCCATCAGACACAGGTACCTCCCGAAACTTCCATGTCCGGTGAGGACCTGCGTCAGGCGGTAGGTACTATACCCACTGCGATTCACGTATTCGAGTTCTAATTACACGGCCGATGTTTTATAATCAACCAGTCACTATTCGACCTATTTGATTCATTTGAAGAAAAATGTTTTTTATTTATTTTTCCTCTAGTTAGAAAGTAACTAAATGAATTAATGACTATTATCAGTAGATTCATTACACGAGTCGAGTCCATTCACTCGACTAAATTTGTATTTATTTATACACAGCCTTTTTGTATCTATCAAAGATGTGTCATTGCCCTTACACGCCATTGGTTGAAAACCAGGTTATGTTCATTCAAACTCATTCAATAGTACACCAATGAAAATGACAAACCGTATTTTTTTTCGTTTTTCATTCATGTTGTTCACTTCGCTGGGTTCGGAACGATTTTGAGTTTTGGTGAAATTAAAGTTTGAATTTGAAACAGTAATAAAGCAATAAAACGAAAATGACTACGGATATCAATCAGATTGGATCACAAAAAGTTAAAAGCATCACCAGCGGTGAGGTAAGTACGCTAATAAATTTTCTATGCTAGAAGACATAACTTTTTTTTATAAATCGTACGTCGCATCTGAACCAAGGAAAAGTTTTTACTGTTTATACGTGCTCTCGGCTTTCAAAATGTAGTTGGAAAGTGTTTCGCTAGTTTCTAATTCAGATAATAATTGTGTTCTAAGGTAACATGACTTGATAATTTTACTTTATTTTAAATATTTAATTAATTTATTTATAAGAACTAACCGGCTTGCTTAGATGTTTCGTAACTCTAACTTGTTCGTGAAGCAGTCAACTGTGAGTTCTAGTTTCAGAATTGGCTAGGGTGTACTAATTCTAACTGTGTTTCATCAAGCCAACTAAAGAAAATACGTAATATGCCATAAATGGTTTCGCAACTATAATTAGTTAATCTACCTCCATTTAATTATAGGATGTATTAATTTCCATTTTCCGTCGTCATTTATTACTATGCATCGTAATTACACAGATTATACTTATTATTTTTTATTGAATACCTACAGTGGCAAAGGGCAGGTTTTATTCAGCCAGGTAGCATAGAGAAGAATATATTCTTTTTAATTTTTATTTTCTATGTTTTGTATTATGTTGGAAGTAATACTAATGCACCAAGGTATGTACTTAGGTATTATTAATTTATTTACTTACACACAGACAGCACAATTGACAACATAAATACATATAAAAACAAAGTACATACATACATATTATATTATTTTAAAAGGCTACAGGTTATCAGCTAGCCTGTTTGTTTGTAAAAAAATCTTGCAGTAATTGCACTGGACCTTGATAAAAACATAATAAAATTAGATATAGTTCAAACTGTCAACAGAAGAAAGTTATATAGAATGGTAATAAAAGAATAATATTATAAACAAGAATATTTATTATGATATTCATTGAACTGACTTTATAAATAAATTATATTGCATCTTTAGTAATTAATATGACTGTCGGTCATCTATAATAAAACTGTATGTCAAATCAAACCAAATCAAATCACTTTAATACATCTGTAAAGGGTGGATTACAATTTTTTAATATAACTAGCTTCTGCTGCGTCTTCATATGCGTAATCCCTTTTTCTCCCATTTGGATTTCTGTCGTAAGGACTTTCACCTGACAATAACAAACACAACAAAAAAAGATCAGTTAAATCGGTCTAGCATTCTCAAGTTATGGCGTGACAACGGGAAATGGGTTTCATTTTTATAATATATAGATGTGAACTATAGGCCCTTTTGGGCACCGCAGAAGTACTTACTTACTTAGAAAATAATTTTATATTTACTCATATTCAGACTTAAATAATACCAACTGATAATTTTCATCAACATTAATTTTGTAGAAAAATTCTGTCACATAGCTTCGGATCTGGTCCTGCAGGGATTGGGATCAAAAGTATTCTATGTTGCTCCCATAAAAGTAAGCTTTCATATGGTGAATAGTATTATATAAAATCTTTCAATATTTTGGAGCCTCAGTCTATTCACTAGAAACAAACAATTCTTTATACCTATTTAGAACTATCAGTTGCCCATGACTTTGTCATGAATTTTAGAACATAACTTTTTCCAAAATAAAAGTAGCACATGTTACTCCTTAGTACATCAACTACCTGCCAATAAAAGTCTTGCAAAATCTGTCCAGCCATTCTAGAGATTAGCCAGTACAAACAGACAGACTAAAGTAGTAAAAAATGTTATTTTGGTATGCATATTGTAAGCCTGGGACAGCCATGCTTCGGTACGAATGGGCCGGCTCGACCGGAGTGATACCACGGCCGAGCAGAAAATCGACGTGAAACAACGCTTGCGTTGTGTTTCGTCGTGTGAGTGAGGTTACCGGAGGCCCAATTACCCTAGTCCCCGCCCCTAGTCCCCGTCTCCCGAATCCTCCACAATCCTAAAATTCCCAATTACCAAAAGGCCGGTATCGCACTTGTAACACCTTGGTGTTTCGTATATTCATGGGCGGCGGCGATTACTTATCATCAGGTGATCCGTGTGCTCGTTTACCAGCTTATGCTATAAAAAAAAAGTAAATACATATGTATGTAGTGGAAAGCGGTTATTTAAATATTAGAAACAGACACTCCAATTTTATTTATCTGTATAGCTATAGTATACGTGATATGCCCTTGCTTATTTTTGACATAAAAAATATGTACAAAAATATGCTTTATTTTACAGACAGTAGAGTTGAAAAGCTTCTGGGAGGACCAGAATGTTGCTATCATATTCTTCAGACGCTGGGGTTGCATGCTCTGCAGATTGTGGGCCAAAGAGGTGAGAATAATTTAATTTAAGTAGCAACAATATTTACCAGGATGCATTTAAAGTTCCAACCAGCCTAGCTTGCTATTGTTACGGGAGACCTATGTGAGACAGTGGATATTTTGTGGCTTATGATCACAATGAAGATGATGATTGATTAGCAACCAAAAGATGAATTGTATGAAGAGGGATAAAAAGAGAAAGGAATTTTTGATAGGGTGAAGTTTGACATGAGAATGGAAGCTGACTCGAAGTATCTTAGGCAGCGGCGGCCTTACCCATTGCGAGGCTATGTGCGGCAGGTCTTTGCGAGGCCCTTTGTCCTTCGTTAAAGTATATGTTGCGAAAGTAAATCTAGTTGTGTGGTTCAGGTAAATGTCCTGTTTGAGGGGAAATGCTAAAGTTATTTATACAAATTAATAAAATTTTAATTTTAAAGTATTTCATATTTAAAGAATCACAAAAGTAAATCAACAAATATATAGAAATGATGATAAGTTTTATAACTGATATTTACGGCTTTTCTTAAAACTAAAATCTTTAATTAACGCACAATAATTTAAGGAATGAGCAACGTCATTTTCGATTGAAAGAATAGCAAGGGCTGAAAGCCGATCCTGTTCATTGAATTCCTTTAATATGTTTTAATAATTTTAAGCCCTGAAAAACTAGCGTTGACGGCGGCACCGGTGAAATAAGAGGCAATGATGTAATTACTTCATCATCACATAGCTCGTCTTCTTTTTTTACTACCTGACTCAAATTTTCTACCAGCATCACAATCACACGAACTCATTTCGTAATCTTGTGTTGTCTCACACAAATAGTCAAGATTAATTTTTTTAAACACTGTGATGTTTACAAATTTATACAAATATCCTTATACAAATTTCCAGCTCACTTAATACTTTGAAAACTATAAGAACGTAATTTCAATAAAATTCAAAGATACGCGCGGTACAGTAACGACTTTACAACCCATACATACTGCAAACAAAATAATTACAAGGTAACAAGATTTGACGAACGAAATGCAACGACATTCTCTAAGTAACGATAGAGGAGAGGTGTTAGAACATTAAAGATTCGCACTAGCGATTCTCATGAGCGATTTCTCAGCGATGCGAGAAGTGTTTCAAGGCGCGATATTCAAGTACCTACCTACTAACAAAATATTCGATTATGTTTTGAATGAATGAATGAATCTAAGATTATTTTCTTAATAAATAAGAATTAAAGTTTAAAGTTTTAATTTAGACTATAGATATATATTTTAACATTTCTTTAACATTAGCTTGGGTTGTTGCGCGAGGCCCCTCCAAGAGCGAGGCCCTGTGCGATTGCACAGTTCGCTACCCCCTAAAGCCGCCACTGATCTTAGGCTTTGGATACCGGGGTTTAGAACGACCGCAAGGGTTACCGGGTCTGGGCTCGCTGCCATTGCAGCGGTAAGTTCCCTCTTTGAGGAGTGGCTTGAGAGACGCTACGGCGTCCTCACCTACCGTCTGACGCAGGTCCTCACCGGACATGAAAGTTTCGGGAGGTACCTGTGTCTGATGGGGCGGGAGGAAACGCCCGGGTGTCATCACTGCGAGGACCGCCCTGAGGACACGGTGGAACACACAGTGGGAGAATGCCCTGCGTGGGCTGAGCACCGCCGTGCCCTCAGGGAAGTGATCGGCGATGGCGACCTCTCGCGTCCGGGCCTAGTGCAGGCCATGATGCGGAGCGAGGGGGACTGGGATGCCGTCTCCTCCTTTTGCGAAGCAGTCATGCTAGCTAAGGAGGAGGCGGGACGCGTGAGGCAGCGAAGCGCTGCCTCCTCGCAACCCAGCCATCGCGAAGGACACACCAGGCGTCGGGATCGCGGGACGATCTCCGGCCACCGTAAGCGCGGGACTGCGGACGGTGAGCATGGGTGGCTCCCCGTCCGACCAGAAACAGATCCGAGTGTACAGCGCGTCGCGTTCCGCGCGCGCCGCAAAGAGCCATCAGACCACCACAGATGGGGCCCAATAGGGCTGTTGCCGATTCGGAGTCGCGGAGAACCTAACGGGTAACCGGGGCTCCGGCTCGACGTGCAGGAGAAGGAACGGGGTGGTTTTTAGTCAGTAAGACTATGACACTCCCTTCCGCCTCACCCAGGCGGGAGCAGTCATTCGATGATTTTCCCCCCTTATTACCGGGTGGCCAGTTTAGAGCAGTCCAGTTTTAAGTGAAGCAAGTCCAGTTTGAATGGAGGCTCTGTCACCCCCGTCCGTAGGATAGAGCCCCTAAATTAAAATCATCCCTACACGTGGCCTCTGGGTGGTAGGAATCGGGTGACACCATGGTGGTAGGCTTCGGCCGACGGCCTTATGAGGCCTCCTCACCTCGCCTAGAGCGGGAGGAGCAATTTGATATTTTTTATCCCTTAAAACTACACTCATTTTTATAGAATTTGCGTTAATTCTATACGGTACATAATATTAATGAAATTACTTATTAAGTTATCTTATTGTGTTTCGTCGTGTGAGTGAGGTTGCCGGAGGCCCAATTACCCACCCCTTCCCCAATCTCCCCAATCCCTGAATCCCAAATGATCCTCAAACTTATCATCCCCAAAAGGCCGGTAACGCACTTGTAACGCCTCTGGTGTTCCAGGTGTCCATGGGCGACACCGATTGCTTACCATCTGGTGGTCCGCCAGCTCGTTTATCGGCTTATGCCATAAAAAAAAGTTATCTTATTTTTGCCACAGAAACTACGAGAAAATGTAAAAGATTATGAATATTATTAGATTTAGGTATATTACTTGACATTATGTTATGAAATGTAGTGTCAAATTCCATTTACACGTATTTATTATCTGTACCCGATAAAGATATTAGAGATGACTGGCGATATGAAATGTCCGAACGAAAATTTAGATAAATAAAAAAGAGTACATTGAACTGTGAAATTGAAGTTAGAAAATGAACTTAAATGTTATTGAAATAGGGGTTATTTTAATTTGTGTTTGTGGGTTGAAAATTTTGCAAAATAATATAGTAAGTATAGAGTTATAAATTGTGAAATTGGGATAGGAAAATTGATTGAATATTAGAGGTATAGATAGGGATAAAGGTTCAATTTGTTGATATTTGTATCAATCCACTAATATTATAAATATATGTCGTGGTGGCTCGAAGGTTTAAGACCCCGCTTCTCATGACTAAGAGTGCGGGTTCGAAACTTACCAGTACCAATGTTCCGAGTTATATGTACTTTCTAAGATTATCTAGACACCACTGACAAACGATGAAGGAAAACATCGTGAGGAAACCTGGACTTGTAATTTCTAATTATTATTATAAGTTTGTAATCGCCAACCCGCATTGAGCAAGCGTGGTGATTAATGCTCAAACCTTCTCCGTGTGAGAAGAGGCTTTGCTCAGCAGTGGCCATAATGTCACTAAGAAATGATTGAAGCACCAAAATGTCAGTGGTGTATTTATGTGTGCGTGTGTAATGGGTTACCACGTTTTTTTTTCTCTTTATTAAAATATAATAAGAGTCTTTAAATCTAAGCGGATTATGCTAGACTCATCGTGACCATGAGAATTATTGGAGTAGCGAGAAATATTAGGATCTGTCCAAACTACATACGAACTCATAGATCTTAACAGCACCGTCACAGTATGGCTTGGACAGAATGGACTGAAAAGCACCTATTTCTACAACATTAATGTTCAATTCTTGAATTAATATTTCTCTCTCTCTTTTATATCGGACACATTCCAGTAACAAGTGTTGGACATCTTCTATTGTCCTTCGTGTCAAAGTGTGTATGTTCTGCGTGTAAGTCTATAGTAGCCAGGTGCCACAGTCGTTGTTTTAAGAGACTATGTCCGCCTTTATTTTACCGTCCTTGCTCTGAAGTTTGTATATAAAATTGGTCTCGTGTCTAAATCTTCATCTTTGGGTATTGAAAGACATGACGTGACGTTATGTTCTGTAGATATAATATAATAATTAATAACTAACATTTTGATGGGCATACATGTAGTAAAGACATAACAGAAAATCACGCCTTTTATCCTCGAAGGGGTAGGTAAAGGTGCACATTATGCCACTGTACAATGTAACACCCACTTTTCACTATTCATGTTATGAGTCGCATGTAATAAGGGGTGAGCCTATTGCCATATACCGGGCACAATTCCGGAGTTCGTGTTAGTACTGAGATTTTTTCAAAACCTAGTAATACTTTGCCCGACCCGAGAATCCAACCCGAGACCCCTTGCCCGGCAGTCGCACTTGCGACCACTCGGCCAACGAGGAAGTCGTAAAAACGGTTGTACTACAATGGTAGTAAAATAAATGTATTTTACTTGTTTTGGATTCCAATTCCAAGGGTCCAAGGTTATTTTATGTTTATTTGCTTCAGTTAATTCTTTGTTAGTCCTTGAACAGGAAAATAAAAGTACTATAAATTATAGAAATAACATTAGCCACCTGTTATGTTATTAACTCTATTGTAATAGCTTTTTACCCCCTTTTATCGATAATAGATGAATTATCATGTTGTTATATTTAAATAGCTTTTACTCCCGGCTTTGCCCGCGTATCACCTCTTTTAATGGGAATAAAAAGTATTCTATCACCTAAGTCAGCACATACCCTATCTGTACGCCAAATTTCATCAAAATCTGTTCACTAGTTTCAGCATGGTTGACGGACAGATATCACGTCAAACAAAGAAATTATCACATTTATAATGTTAGTGTGATTGCACTGTTATATATGTTTACTAGCGGCACGCCCCGGATTCGCACCGGTGTAATATGCATGTATTATACATATAAACCTTCCTTAAAAACCTCTCTATCTATTAAAAAAACACATCAAAATCCGTTGCGTAGTTTCAAAGATCTAAGCATACAAATGGACAGACAGACGGCGGATAGCGACTTTGTTTTATACTATGTAGTGATGTTATCTGTGGCAAGCTAGCCACTTTCAATAGGGAAACCTATTATGTTCTTCTTTTGTTTATAGAATATATGAGGATGTTTCTGACTAGCTTGTTTAATCCACACGATAATTAATTATTGCATTATGAAAGTATATAACACAACTTTAAGTGTGGGAGAGCCATGCTTCGGCAGAAATGGACCGGCTCGACCGGAGTGATACCACGGCCTCACAGAAGATCGACGTGAAACAACGTAATAGGGGACTGACTAGTCTTCCCGTAATTCGGATTCAGAGCTGTCCCTAACAAAAACCTAAATCTCCCTATAACATTTTGCCCCACCCTGGAATCGAACCCCAAAATCTAGGAGGCATTCCGTCCCTTCTAGAACATTTCATTATTACACAAAAAAAAATAGATATGTCACGGCCTACGGCTCGCTCAGTGGAATTAGTGTTATCATTAGATAACAAAACGGAATATTTTAGCTGATAACTCCCTTCCCGATATTGTCAGGTGCCAATCACATAGTAAGTGAAAGAGGGGGGTATTTATTTTTTATTTTTATCCCCCCCTCTATAGCTTACTGTCTGACTATAAGGGATTTTCATAATAGAAAAAGAATGACGTAATAATTGTCAAACTAGCTTATAGAATTCACAATTTGTGTTAGGGCTTAACGCATCCACGACACAAGAAAATACTCGTTTTTTTTTTCTTGTAATCTGGAATAATTGTCAAATGCTAGTAAAGATTTTTTTTACCATCAGCCTCACGATTAAAAGAGGCGCCTTTAAGGTGGTAGGCCTATAATTAAACCACTATTATAACTAAAAAAAACATGATAAAAACAGGGTTTTTTTATCATAATTTGTGTCTACTTTGTAATACTTTTTGGAAAAAAAAATATTGTGTAATTAGATAAACACAGGTTTGGATTAACATTTTTGTATTTGTAATATATAGTTTAGTTTTATATATAGATAGTTTCTCAATAAATTAAATAAGGTAATTTTTTTTAAACATCTTTTTAAATTTTTGTAAAGATACTAGCTTACCCGGCAAACTTCATACCATCTCAAACTTTTTTCTCATCTTTTAAACCTTCCCTGGACTTCCACGAACATTTCAAGACCAAAATTAACCAAATCGGTTCAGCCGTTCTCGAGTTTCAGCGAGACTAACGAACGGATATTAATTTTTGATTTATATAGATAACTAACTTTTACCCGCGGCTTCGCTCGCGTCACAAAACGATAAACAGTAGCCTACGTGACATATACCAATACACATAGCGCCATCTATACCAATAATTTCGTTTTCCCTCGAGAATATCAAATTTTTCCGGGATAAAAAGTACCATATTATTTAATCCAGACTTCTAACTTTACGTCTGCAAAAATTCAAAGCAATCGGTTTAGTAGTTACGGCGTGAAAGCGGAACAAACAAACAAACAAACAAACTCACTTTCAGATTTATAATATTAGTAAGGATAAAACCAAATATACTGAATATATTGTTGACTTCATTATCACTGTCACATGTTAATAGCGTTACATATCTTCTTATTAGAAAGATTCTTATTCTCCACAGCAACTCTTTACCTACACACGAATCGACGCCGACAACTCTTACTTAGCAGTCGCTCTTGCGACGACCAACGAGGCATTCCTGTCCTACTAACTTTTGAACAATAAAGTATCATCTACAGCCTACTACAACTATAAGTTCCCCCATTCTCACGGTCAAAGGTCTCTTCTTCTCATAGAGCATATTAATGCTCAAACCTTCTTCGTGTGAATGGGGGAACTTCGTATTACTATTCGTATACTTTATTGTGGTGATTACACCACAATAAAGTATACTTCATCATTACCAGCCTATATGAGGCCTCATCTGGCACGGAGAGGGTTTGAGCATTAATCACCACGCTTGCTCAATACGGGTTGACAATTTCAAACTTATAATTATAAATGAAGCTAAGGTTTCTTCGCCAGGTATAACAGGAGCCAAGCAGTGGTCAGCTTGGACAACCCATCTAATTCTGCTATAGCAGTGAGCGGGGTTCCCCTTGAAACGACGGCTGATCCGCGGATTACAATTAAGGAGCGGGAAATTCTCCTTTACGGAGAGCACGGTACCAAAGGAATACGTATTCGGGGAGTTGCTTTTTTCATGAGCACCAGCAGCGAAAGACTGGGGATCGCCTTCTGCACTAACGCTCACCAGAAATGGCTAACAATCTCGCCAGGCCTTGCCTCCCTGTTAAATGGCAGCACCTTCAAAATAAGCATGAGGCGCAAACTTTATGAAGCACTGCCAGAAACAAAACTGGTCGGTCAAAGCTGTTGATTGTTGCGGACGCGCAATAAAACAATCGCAATGTTTTCTGGCAACAATACGACAACCTGTTTTGAACAAGCATGCAAGGTGCTGACCAGTATAGGTAAGTGGGGTAAAGTAGAGGGCATAGATTCTAGAGTTATCAGCGTGGATGCTGGTGTGGTGGCTTTCCGGCGAGGAGAGACAGCGGATCTCATGGGCTGTATTCACGCTTCAGAACAGCATGAAGTCATCGTTATGAGGACAGGGGTGAAGACCTTAGTTTCCTCAGAAAAACGGTCCAGGGTTCACGAATCGCTGGCTCTTCAAGTGGTTCGGAGCGTCTGCAGCACAGGTATTCGGAACAAAGTGCTCTACAGAACGAAACACCGAAAGAAAAAAAAAACAAACTTCACGGACCAACATGTGGGCAATAACATCAGCCATATGTACAGCTGCGGGTCTCATTTCGTCGACTTTCAGAAGGAGTGAATCCGGCTCCACTAGCGGGGGAGGCGACAGCGCTCGGGTGCATCCTGCCCAGTCCAGGTCACCGCCAACCAAAGCCGCCATGGGTCACGTCTCTCCGCCGAAGTTTCGCCATGCTACCACTCCCAGAGACCACCTCATAAACGCCTTCCTCGAGTTTGTCGCAGTAATAGAGGCAACAAAACAAGTCAACTTGCGAACTTGCAAAACGATCCTGCAGACATATCTGCAGGGTAACGAGCTGTTACTGAATGATAGACTCGAGGCTGCGGAGGCGGTCATATACGACAACAGTAAATCGAGAGTATTGAGAGGAGATTCTATAAGTCGTAGTATGGCAGCTTACAACGCCACCGCAGGGTTTCTATCTCTGGATGAGAAGGAATCGGATAAACGGGGAGTTGTGAAATTTAAAACTCCTCCTGAGGACTCCTTAGTGGTTGTTGCCAGGTGCACGATGATTATGTTGGAGGATGGGATCTTGGAAATGGTGGGATCCATTTCGGAGCCTGGGCCGGGCGGCGTGGACTTTGGGGGCTGGGATGCCCCGACATTTCACTGGACAAATGGAGTGCCGGGATGCGGCAAAACTACATGGATAATAAACGAATTCGAAGCGGAAAGGGATTTAATCGTCACCACAACAACTGAAGCAGCAAATGACCTCAGAGGCAAACTATCCTGCCGAATCGGAGGATTAGTCAAATCCAAAGTCCGAACAATGGCATCCATTTTAGTGAACGGATTAAAAGAGCAAGAGAGCTGCCACCGAATCATGGTAGATGAGGCTCTCATGAATCACTTTGGGGCCATTGTGTTGGCGGCCCGAATAACTCAGGCCAAAGAAGTTCTGCTGATTGGTGACATAAATCAACTTCCCTTCATTGACCGAGACAACCTCTTCACCCTCATCTACAACCGCCCTACACACGTCGTGGCTATTAGCCAAGAACTTCTCTGCACTCACAGGAACCTTATGGATGTAGCATATGCTCTTAGTACTATGTACAGCGGCATATATTCGTCTGCGTCGGGTGTGAGATCCCTTGAGTTAAAAAGCTTCTCAGGGTCGCGGATACCCAAATCTCCTCCAAACACGTTATACCTGGTACACACTCAGGTAGAAAAGGAATCCCTTAAAAACCAGGGATACGGATCGGGTGTGGGATCCCGCGTACTCACAATACACGAGGCTCAGGGGCTTTCGTACGCGGCAGTGGTTGTTGTGAATACAGCGGAGAAGAAATAGCGGATACACGACAGTGTACCGCACGCCGTGGTAGCTATATCCCGTCAACTTACAGCTGTGTTTACTACACGAATACCAGTGACGACGCGATCAGCAAATTAATCAGACAGAATCAGCGGTGGGTGAGAGTGAGCGGGGGATCCTGGACTATAACTTGAAAATGGCTATCAGGAATAGGGACATGGCGGTAGTGGGCGCTCTTTTGGGTGGGGAGGGCTCGCTGTAGGCTTGAATTGTGATGCAGGCGTGACATTGATATAATTATATATATGTGTATTATGTATGTTTAATAATGTTAAAATGTAGTAAATATAATGTAACGTAATGTAAATTTTATCAATAAGACTGACAAAATCCATTGGCACTACTGGAATCGGCTTACTGCTGCGTGAGCAGGCGTCATGCATTCTTAAATGTTCTACAGTCGGTGGCGCTGTGGGCTGGGTCGCTCCGTTCCCTACGAAATGGTTGATCGGACCGATTGCTGGCCCTCACGTCATGCTCGTGAACGGGCGCCTTCTGCTGGAGCAGGTCGGCTCGCTCATCGCGCGTGTGGGCCAATCCAGTAAGGTTAATGTAAATGTAGTAAAACATGTATTGTGTATATATAGGTTAGACACAACTTCTTTGAGAAAAAAATGTGGTCAATGTAGCACGTAAGATTACTGTAACAATTAATTTAGACTGTACATTAAAAGAAAATGGAATGACAAGGGCACGGACAAGAGTCCGTGGAGAATAAGAAATGTAGTATAATAAAAAAAAAGGTTTCTTCGCAATTTGACTGCCTCGTTGGCCGAGTGGTCGCGAGTGCGACTGCCGGGCAAGGGGTCTCGGGTTCGATTCCCGGGTCGGGAAAAGTATTACTGGGTTTTAAAAAAATTCTCAGTAGTAGCACGGAGTCTGGAATTGTACCCGGTATATGGCAATAGGCTCCCCCCCTATTACATGGGACTCATAACATAAATAGTGAAAAGTGGGTGTTACTTCTGTGTGCACCTCTGCCTACCCCTTCGGGGATAAAAGGCGTGATGTTATGTTATGTTATGTTTCTTCGCAATGTTTTCCTTCATCGTTTGTCAGTGGTGTCTAAATAATCTTAGAAAGTACATATCTCGGAAAAAGTCACATTGGTATTTGTCGTTGGTAAAATATACTTAGTCTATCTTATTAATGTTTCAGTTGAGTGAAATTGCTCCAGTATTGAACAAGCACAATGTGAAGTTGATCGGTATTGGCGTGGAGGAGGCCGGCTCTAAGGATTTCATAAACGGGAAATATTTTGATGGAGGTTCGTATTTTATAGTCAAATTACATATTTTATTGCACAACTATCCGAACACGCTGTTTCGTCAGCGTTTGTCTAAAATAAAAGTAGTCTACGTTACTCCTTAGTACATTAGCTACCTTCAAATAAAAGTCCCGTCAAAATCGATCCAGCCATTCCAGAGTAATCTCTTTTGTCTGTACAAACAGACAGACAGGCAAAAATTCTAAAAAACATATATTTTAGTATGTGTATCGTATGGGTAGTTTCCAGGGTATCAAAATTAAAAATGTAATTAGTCCGTCAGTTAGATAATGAAAAAATATTAGACACGTATTTTTTATTTTCTCGTATTAAGTTGCAATACTTAGATAAAATGGCGCTAAGTTTAGTAGTGGGAGGTTGTTACGTCATAACGTGCTACAAAATGTGGCACGCTGTGACGTCACACGATATTTCAAATTAAATATATCGTCGAAAGTATTTAATATTGTGAGAAAATAAAAATACGTGTCTAAAGTTTTAAATTAATGTATCAGGCGGACATTAAAATAAAATAAAAATAAATTTGTTAAAGTGTAAAAGTAATAAAATACAACAAATAGTAATAATATTTTCAAAATATTTCAGATCTGTACTACGTGGACAACATATCAACATACCAACTTCTTGGCTTCAAAAGATTTAACGTGGTCACCATAATCACATCACTTTTCTGGAAACAGTCTAGAGACGCCATATTCAAAGGACGCGGCATGGGTAAGATGGAATTCAAAGTCTTAGTAGGTGGTCTAGCTCAAAATGTAGACCTATTTTGATATTTTGAATAGATTGTATTCCGGTAAAGTTGTTTTAAAAGTAGGTAATGTAGAAATATTGATAGATCTATGACTGATATTGATAACCGATTATAATGAAGAATTTTCAGTTCGATCCAAGTTTTTAACCGAAATTCAATAGAATTTATTCCGAAAACCGATCGATCGGTTACTAATATTGGATGTAAATACACATTCGTAGAAAACATGAAAGTAATATAAAGTTACTAGCTACTGCCGCGTGGTTTCACACGCTCTGCTCAGCTCCTTTTCGTCGTTGATTTATGTTTTATAGCCTATAGCCATCCTCGATAAACGCGCTATCCAACACAAAAAGAATTATTCAAATGAGACTTGTAGTTACAGAGATTAGCGCGTTCAAACAAACAAACAAAAAAAACAAACTTCCGCTTTATATAATAGTATAGGTAGTCTAACCAACTTTTTGGCGTTAAAAAAGTGTGGGAGAGCCATGCTTCGGCACGACCGGTTCGACCGGAGTGATACCACGGCCTCACAGAAAACCGACGTGACACATCGTTTGCGTTGTGTTTCGTCGTGTGAGTGAGGATACCGGGTACCGGAGGCCCAATCTCCCCAACAAACCCTGAATCCCCAACAATCCTCAAATTTCTAATCCCCAAAACGCCGGTAACGCACTTGTAACGCCTCTGGTGTTCCAGGTGTCCATGGGCAACACCGATTGCTTACCATCAGGTGATCTGTCAGCCGGCTTATCACATAAAAAATGAAATAATTTATAAAATAGACATAATTTTATTGATCTTAAAGTATATCCTTCTTGAGCATTAAGAAAATAATGATAATTGACATTGAACAATGATTTCCGCATGACTAGAGCTCGCTAGTGTGACGTAAAGTCCAGCTAATAACTTCATCAGTGAACTATGACGGTTACACGTTTTGAACAAGACTAAACACTATGCTAGCGCCACCTAGTGAACTCAGAATCTCTCCTAAAGTAGGGTAGTATATTTTCTATCAAAAGTAAATAGAATAGAGTTGAAGTAGCCGTTTGATTTGTAAATCCGTTGCCGATTGTGCCGGTAGGTGGATGGATGTTTCTTTTGCGCAAAAACTAATTAATTAATTTTTGTTTAATACAACTGAACTGAACAAACCAATGTTACAAAAATTTGGCTCAATTAATCAGCGTAAATGATAAATATTCTAACCTACATAGCAATACTAAATGACTTGGCTGAATGTAGGTAATTTATTTTATTGTCAACGTTTATTTTAATGATTTAATATTTTAAAAGAACATCCATCCATCACGTAGACCAATACAATACGTAATAAAGAAATAACATGCAAGTACGCCACAGGCCTGGAGACCGACTTAATCGGCGACGGATTACAAAATGGCGGCGCCTTATTTGTGAAAAATGGCGGGAAATTGTTGTGCCACTTCGTGCAAATGGGCCCTGCGGACCGATACCCAAACCAGGACGTGCTAGAGGTTTACTTTTTCCATATTTTTCTTTTTTTTTCCATTTAATCTAGGCTTGGGAGGAGATTTGAAGGGAGATTGGGTGCAAACCGGAGGCGCTGTGCTTGTCCAAAAGGGCGGGAATCTCCTACGTCATTTCACTCAAAGTGGCCCCGGTGATCATTTGTCTAATAAGGATATCTTGAAGGTTTGTATCAATTATTTTTATTTTATTAACTGTCCTCATGCAAATAAGAGCCATGTGTGGCTCTTTTTTGAAATTGACAATAATTGATCATCAAAGTTGATTAGGGTACTCGGGGGTTTACTTGAATTTGAAACCCTCAGTACTAAAAGTAAAATCTGGCATTAGTGGCTTAAAGTGGTAGTCGCTGCCTGCAAAATACACAATGTAATTGAGCTAAGATTCTAGACTCGTACGGCGCGTCGCGTTCCGCGCGCGCCTCAAAGAGCCATCAGACCACCACAGATGGGGCCCAATACGGCCGATGCCGATTCGGAGTCGCGGAGAACCTAACGGGTAACCGGGGCTCCGGCTCGACGTGCAGGAGAAGGAACGGGGTGGTTTTTAGTCAGTAAGAGTCTGACACTCCCTCCCGCCTCACCCAGGCGGGAGAAGTCATTCGATGATTTTCCCCCCTTAAAAAAAAAAAAAAAGATTCTAGACTCAAGACCAAAAAAACAATACAAGAGCATAGCCTCGTTGGCCTCGTTGGCCTCGTTGGCCGAGTCGGGCAAAGTATTACTGAGTTTTTTTTAAATCTCAGTAGTAGCACGGAGCCTGGAATTGTGCCCGCTATATGACAATAGGCTCACCCCCTATTACATGGGACTCATAACATAAATAGTGAAAAGTGTTACATTTTACAGTGGCATTAACAAGTCATATTTGACGGGAAACAGCCTCTGGCAAGGAATTCCTTTCCTTAACGGTTCGCATGAGGAAGCTTGACGCGAAACGCTTCGTGTGAAAGGGTGGAATGTCCACCATATAAGGGTGGCGCCCCGCCGTTCGTCTTTCTTGAATTCCCTTTTGAAATAAGTTATTATAATTGATGTGTTGTATACACAGTCATTTTGTTTTAACGATCAAACGTAATGTTTCAGCACTTCGGGCTTGAGAACGAGTACAATCCAGAAACGATGGCCAACAAGAAACCAGAAGAAAAGGAGTGCACTGTACGTTAATTTGTATATTGATTATTGAAGTATTATTTTCATCATTCTATCTTAGAATATCATGGTTCAATAGATTGGTTGGTAGATAGACAGAAACAGTAGGTTTGATTAGAACATTTGTAGAAGACTCTAAGGTGGTAAAATAATTTAAAGCAGTCGAGTAGAATCAATAGCGTGTAATCCGAACGATGGCAAAAACAATTGATGAGAGGTTACAGAATACAACAATATTAACTACAAATACGCCTAACGTGTCCTCGTTCGCGTCATTAGCCAGTCGAGTGTAATTGCTTTTGTAACGCAGTAGGCGCTTCGACAACATTGAATATAGAAAGAAAGTGATTTTGGTAGTTGTTCAGAATTTGGGTCGTATTTGTGATGGGTCGACGATCGACTTTTATCCTCTATCTCGTTTGATGGTAAGCAATGATGCCGTCTACGATGGAGCATATCTGCCCATAAGCAACCCTATTCACTCAAACCTTGAAGACACCCAGGTTAAACCTTCAGGAAGCAAACTCCGGCAAAGAATTCCACTCCTTAGCAGTTCGCATTACAAAGCTTGAAGCGAAGTGCTTCTTGCGAGTGGGTGGGATAGCCACTTGACCTACCTCTCACTCAATATAATATATAAGTGTGGGAGAGCCCTGCTTCGGCACGAATGGGCCGGCTTGACCGGAGTGATACCACGGCCACACAGAAAACCGACGTGAAGCAACGCTAGCGTTGTGTTTCGTCGTGTGAGTGAGGTTACCAGAGGCCCAATTACCCTCCCCTTCCGCAATCTCCCCAATCCCTGAAATCCCCAATGATCCTCAAACTCCTAATCTCCAAGAGGCCGGTAACGCACTTGTAACGCGTCTTCCAGGTGTCCATGGGCGACGCCGATTGCTTACCATCAGGTGATCCGTCTGCTCGGTGCCATAAAAAAATATGGCCCTCAATAAGGACAAAAATAGAATGTAGTCCAGAAATGTGGCTATATTTGACTCAGTTTTTTACAATGAGACCAATGCATGACTACTGACACCCTTTTCGTAACATATTAAACCCAATATGGTAGACAACAAATTTTTATTTTAATGTCCGTCTGGTAGATTATTTAAAAATATTAGACACGTATTTTTTATTTTCTTACGGAAACGAATAGTTTCGAAGATATATTGATTTGAAATGTCGCGTGACGTCACTTCTCAGTACATTTTATACTAAGAAATTACGTTTTAGCCCCCACTCCTAAACTTTGATTCGTTTTATCTAAGTATCTTTAATTTTCATACCCTGTCATCATCCCCATTATAACGATTTATTTACATGTTAAATGTTAGAATTGCAATGTAATCAAGTAATCATATCAACTTACAGTACTTAAGTTACTTTAAAATCCATGTATGTATTTATTTAATTTAGAAAACCATTGTAGTTAGTCTAAATAAATTGACATCGATCTAATTATCAATTTTTCAGACAGAGGCGCAGTCCTAAGCAGTGGTTAGTGGCTTTGCAAGAGCATTCGCTAGCCCCCATACATACAATTTGGACGGAGCGGCGATGCAAACGAAGCTGGGTGTAGTTCCAATCCATTGACGATTTTCTATGACTTCATTTACTTATGAGACTGATATAACCCGCATTGGATTGCGGGCAAGCGAAATTGTAAGTTATTACTTGTATTCAAGGCCGTAAATTTGCGTGCCTTAGTATAGTGAGTAATGGGTATGCGAAATTGTTCGTTGTACCTGAGATCTTAAGGTTGAGACTTTCTTGGTCTTTTACGAGACTGGTAGAAACTGTAATGAGTTGGGTAAGCCAAATTATTGGTTATTGCTCAAAGATTAGGCCTAGAATTGCTTGTTGTTGCAAGCTTGGATACTTTCGTGTATTTGTCCGTTTTAATTCGAGGCAAAATGCACTTTAAAATGTAAGATGGTCGTTCCAAATTAGATTGTAACTTTGATTTACAAAAGAAAACTAATAATCGTCTCACCAAAAGGTGATTTGGACCTAAAAGCTAAGTCGATAAAGTCGTGAATGGATTGTGTTCTAAAAAAAAACTGAATATTTTGTATAATTGTTGTATTTAATTATTAAAAAAATATTCCGGGTATTTGGTGTCTTATCGTATTGTCCTGTAATTGCATTTTATTACGAATAAACTTATTAAAACATTGTAAACTTTATAAAGTTAAAAATTGTTATCGATTTCGATTCAGACAATTGAGGTTTGATGTGCGATGAAAAAATTACCTTATTCCGACTGTATAAAGTTCGATATCAAATGCTCGGATCGGGTGAAGAACTAATGAGGATTTTTCGGTTTTTTGAAAGTTCTCAACATAAGCATGGAGTCTAGAATTATGTCCGTTATATGGCAATAGGCACAACCCTATTATATGGAACTTATAACATAACTGGGGCAAAGGGGTCTGTACGTGCACCTTTGCTTATCCCTCCTGGGATGACAGGCGTAATGATATTATAATTATATAAAGGCCATATACATATAATACATGACTTACCTTTCCAGCAGTCTGATAAATCCCATCAATTCTCACTTGTCTGAAATCTCAAAGAAAATATATTTTAAAAATACATTGTAATCGGACGACATCTTCTAAACCTAAATTAATGTTGAAAGTGTTGAGCTTACATATCATAGAAATATGAATTTTTAAGATATTAAGTGGCATACCTTGTCATATTACTATTTTCTATAATTTTAATTTTTATTATTTTTAATATTTTGTTTTTTATTAATTGGCAAAATTACTTATTATGCGTCAACCGCACAAATCAACCTTCGGAGCGCTCTCGAAACGCTGACAAAAAGAATTTGTTTTTACAACTTGAATATTTTTGTTTTCGTGTTATTAATGCAACATCAGCCTCTTTTTTATGAGAGAAAAATCATCGAATGACTTCTCCCGCTTACGTGAGGCGGGAGGGAGTGTCAGACTCTTATTTAAAAACCACCCCGTTCCTACTCATGCACGTCGAGCCGGAGACCCGGTAACCCGTTAGGTTCTCCGCGACTCCGTATCGGCATCAGCCCTATTGGGCCTCATCCGTGGTGGTATGATGGCTCTTTAAGGCGCGCGCGGAACGCTCGGCGCCGTACGCTCGGGTCTGGTTCTGGTCGGACGGGGAGCCACCCATGCTCGCCGTCCGCAGGCCCGCGCTTACGGTGGCCGGAGATCGTATGCAACATCAGCCTGGAGCAGTTGATTAATTTCTTACTTTTATGAAAATAAAACTTGGTTTTGATTGTCACCTGTCGGCGTTTTTCGGGAGCATTCCGTTTGTACCCTGTATAATGGCCTGAAAAAGGGATTATCCAAGGGATTTGAATCTAGATTTTCTAGGTCTATCCAAAGAAATCTAATCCACCCCACATGTCGATTCTAGAATCCTCGATTTCCTAAAAGGCACTTCTATGCCCTTTTGTTGTTGTATATGTCCCTCGTTTCTCGCCTTAAGGTTCAAATTTGCACAAGCGATGTATCAAAAAAAATCTTTCTATACCTCTAAGGCAATAAATAAGGTTTATTCTCGCTTGCATTTTGTGTGGTTGATTGTGTCTTTCGATAATAGTTTTAAGGTTTTTTTCTATTATATTTGTCACTTTGATGACGTCATAAATGATTGGCTCGAACAAATAAGTTTTCCAATTTATAAGACTGCGAATTCATTCCAAAAACTTAACTTAAGAGGTTAAAGTAATTGTGTTTTATTTTCATCGATTCATATACTTTACTGAACATAATTATGACACTTGTCGACAGGTGATGACAGTTCACTCCAGCAGCTGTAGCCAAATGCCATTTAGCGCATGTCTACATGTAGAATAGAAAAACAAATTACATGTTATTGACGTAAATTTTGACACTTGCCAGTGTCATCTCCTTATATTTAGTTTTCTACTCTTTCGGTAGAAAAGCGCTAAAGTGGCGTTTGGCTAAAGGTACTGGTTGGACCTTCTCTACAAGTACATAAGGGAGGTTTTTACAATAGGGTAGTCTGCCTAATTTTTATTTTAATGTCCGTCTGGTATATTATTTTAAAACATTACACACGTATTTTTTATTTTCTTACAGAAACTGAAACTTTCGACGATATATTGAATTCAAATGTCGCGTGACGTCGCTTCTATGTACATTTTTACGTAGAAATGACGTTTTAGCCCCCACTCCTAAACTTTGATTGATTAGGTATTATTTTATTATACGACAAAATAAAAAAAAATCGTAATATTTTTTCATTGTCTATCTTATGGACTAAATAGATTTTTTATTCTCTTACCCTGTCATCGTGCCTAAATTAAATAGACAAACCACATTTCAACTGCAAATTGCATGTTTGGTTTACAGTTCTATTGCAGTCATGACCAAACGGTTGCAAATCAAACGAGCAGTCCGATTGCAGTTCTATTGCAGTCGTGTCAACTGCGTCCAAATTACAACCGAACTGCAATTTGCGGTTGAATTGCGGTCTAGAGAATAAGGGTCGTTATGTTATGTATCTCTATGTATATGAATCGACTAAAATAATCGAAAATTAAATTAATTGGTATACTTAAAATTATATTTAAATTAGTTGTATGGTCTTTCAGAGTTTATAAAGGTTTTTTAATTTGTATAATAATATATTTTAAGATATTTTTGCGTAATGTATTTGTTTAGAGTTTGACTGTTTTTCTCTCTTTGTATTTTATGTCGTACGCTCTTAGCGTTAATAAATGTTTATATACGTATTTATTGAGTTTTTTTTCATTGGAACCAACTTTACGTACCAGCGTTTGCTAGCTAGGCCCGTCTTAGAATAAGCTGGGGCCTGGGGCCCGTGGGTTTTTTCCTGTATCGTGGGTGCATTTACAAACATACAAGTTCACATACACATGATACCCAGACCCGGAACAACAATGTGGAGCACACAAAGATAGCTCCGTGCGTTCTTTTTTCGGACAAGCCCGCCACAACCTCTCATAACCGCTGCAACTCCTGTACACCAGGATCTACAGCAGATACAACCATGAAAACACCGGAACACTGAAGTCCGGCGCGTCTCAGAGACATGGATAACCGTCTTGGTTTCTGCAACGAAGTGAATCAGAAGCTAAATCATAAAAGGAGAAGAAAAAAACGATAGTTTCCACTTCCATAGGTGAATTACTGCAGGAGACAGAATGAGTTAAGCCTAAAGGCACAAAAAGAGGCTGTACAACTATGAGCAGAACAGCCACAGCCACAGCCGGTTACCGCGCAACGTGTAGTGGCCCTGAGGCCTGGACACGGGCCCCGAGTGCCCTTGTGGCAAAGACGGTACTGCTGCCAGGGGCCAACCTACATACCTAAGTAAGAATAGGTACGGTGGCAAGCAGATCAATGTTTCCTTTTCTGTCAAATGACAATGACCAAATTTGTATGGAGCGTGGTGCCTTTTAATTTTTTCGCGGCAGTTGATCAAATGTAGATAAACTGATGCAGAATAACATTACAAACAAAAAAATGTATGGGGTCTTATATCAAAAACACAGTCCGAACCGAGTTAAGTCAGTTCAAAGATGTGAAAATAGTGGTATATTATTCCTGTTATTTTGTTGATGGTGACCGTACACAACACATATTTCTTCATTTACTTGTCAGAAATTCGACTGCACGGTTGGTGCGGTGGCTGGGCAACCGGCTGCCGAGCAACGTGTCGCGGGTTCGATTCCCGCACGGAACAACATTTTGTGTGATCCACAAATTGTTGTTCCGGGTCTGGGTGTGATGTGTATGTGAACTTGTATGTTTGTAAACGCACCCACGACACAGGAGAAAATCCTAGTATGGGGCAAAGTTTTTTTTAAAAAAAAAAAAAATATTTTGTAATTAATGTTTATAAACGATTTCAAGGAATATAGTAAAGCTTGTTGTGGGCTTATTTTTTTTATTTTTTTTTTGTTATAAGGCCAAGGAATCAGAACAAAGTGAACCATTAACTGGCCACTGCTGAAATAAAAAAAAAACATTTCGCTTGATTGGCTAGCGTATTCACTTTATATGTATACGGTTTAAGGCCTATGACAGATTTTCATGATCAATTTCCTCTCAGTCGAAAACCCGCAAAATACTTTACTCAGCCTTATCATAAAATGCTATGTTCGTCAACTGAGGCGTCGGTAGCGGATACACGAAAAAATCATTTTTCTGTCTACTTCTCCCGACTTACTTCCGATTAGTAACTAATCTAACTACAGTTAATACTTATAATACAGTTAATAATCTATATCTAGCATAAGATTCTGTACAAAGATATCGTCATTGACTGAATGACCAAGTGATGGATTATATTTCGACTGATCACATTATATGAAAAAATTATGCGCTCATCTGACGTATAGTCCATCACTTTACAAAGCCGACGGTTTCCTTTCTTGAAAATATTATGCTAACTATAAAGTAGATGAGTCTACCACCAGGAGTCAAAGGCAAAAAAACTTTTAGATTTTTGGACGGCTGCCACTACTCAACCTACCACTGGTACCTCAGCTGACGCTCATGGAGCTTCATGACACAACTCCTAGAAGCATCCCACAAATTATCGACTGAGAGAAAATAGCAAATAAAAATTAGTGCCTGGCAATATGGATATATTGTAGTGTAATATGGTGTTCCTGTGCCCGGCGTAGAGTGGCGCGCAATTTGAAGTCAGGAATTGTGACAAAAATAGGAATAATTTGAATAAAAAAACCAAAGTAAAATGTTTGACTTCAGCTCTTTTCGACGCTCATAACTCAGTCCAGACTGAGATTTCCATATATGAGCCCATACACAATTTCGTTTGTAATGTCATTCTAGATAATATTTTCCATAAATCATCGACTGCCGCCAGAAAAAAGAAAGGCACCAATTTTAGTCAATGCCCTTTCTCCATTACATCTTCAACTTTAGCTTTGACATAAAGTCGAAAATCCATTGAATAAATTTGAAAACGATCTGCTGTTCACTTCAAACAAATACTTATACACACTTTATCTATATATATAAAAATGAAACCCGTCTTCCGTTGTCACGCCATAACTTGAGAATGGCTGGACCGATTTGGTTGATAGTTTTTTTGTTGTGTTTGTTATTGTCAGGAGAAGGCTATTATGATAGAAAACAAAATCCTGAAAATCTTATGGGATCGGGAGAAAACGAGATTGCGCGTACGAAGTCGCGGGCAGAAGCTAGTTATAAATGTGAAAGATTCTTAGTTTGGATCTTTGTCCGTCAAGCACGCTAAAATTACAGAAAGGATTTTGATGAAATTTGATATACAGGGAGGGTATGGGCTGACTTACGTGATGGACACATTTTATTGTTATTAAATACTCCCATGGGATACAACAGGAATCATTATACGCGGAATAAGTCGCGGGCAACAGCTAGTATAACGCCTTTTATCCCCGAAGAGGTAGGCAGAGGTGCACACAGAAGTAACACCCACTTTTCACTATTTATGTTATTAGTCCCATGTAATAGGGGGTGAGTCTATTCTTCTTCTTTCTTCTTTTCTTTGTTTAAAAACGTTGCCCCACACTAGGATTTTCTCCTGTGTCGTGGGTGCGTTTACAAACATACAAGTTCACAGACACAATGACACCCAGACCCGAAACAACACTTTGTGGATCACACAAAGTGTTGTCCCGTGCGGGAATCGAACCCGCGACACGTTGCACGGCAGCCGGTTGCCCAGCCACCGCACCAACCGTGCAGTCAAAATATTGCCATATACCGGGCACAATTTCAGACTCCGTGCTACTACTGAGTTTTTAAGACCCAGTAATACTTTGCCCTACCCTACTACTTAGTAATGAAATAGTTTTCTTAAGTAAATTTTAACACAAAGAAAATTAACTAGTCTTAATAACATTGTTATTAATCTACAACTGGTCAAAAAGGTTATCTTGCACGTTATTTAGTTTTTGATTTCAATAATAATTATGTTTTTATAATTAACCTTTGTAAAGTTATGAGGGAATTTCCAAGAGCTAGTTATCTCTAGCTAAGACTGTAAACAAGGCTGCCAAATGCGAGGACCTCGTTTGAGCTCTGGGCAGGGAAAGGTTTTATGGTACAAAATATGGAAAATCGCAGTACTAGTTTAATATACCACTTTTTTTTAAGAGGGGAAAATCGTCTAATGACTGCTCTCGCCTGGGTGAGGCGGAAGGGAGTGTCAGACTCCTACTGACTAAATCACCCCGTTCCTTCTCCTGCACGTCGAGCCGGAGCCCCGGTAACCCGTTAGGTTCTCCGCGACAGAATAGTACCCATAGGTTGATTTGTTGGTCACAACTTGAGTGATCTTATTAGGTATGCCTCTATCTATCTACTTATATCTACATGTTAAGTACGTTGACACAACACGTGGTATCAAATGCCGTATATAATGGAGACTTCTAGACCCCTCTAGACCTCTCCAGACCTCTCCAGACTTACGGGTATTATTACATAAAGTGCATACCTCACGGCTTTCAATTGATAAGGGTGGAAGTGAAATGGGCCAAATTAACTAAGGTACTTATCACACTTAATTATTACATAACACAACATAACATCACGCCTTTTATCCCCGAAGGGGTAGGCAGAGGTGCACATTCTGCCACTGTACAATGTAACACCCACTTTTCACTATTTATGTTATGAGTCCCATGTAATAGGGGGTGAGCCTATTGCCATATACCGGGCACAAAATTCCAGACTCCGTGCTACTACTGAGAGTTTTTTTTAAACCCAGTAATATTTTGCCCGGCCCGGGAATCGAACCCGATAATACCCCTTGCCCGGCAGTCGCACTTGCGACCACTCGGCCAACGAGGCAGACACTTAATTATTATAAATATGATAGTTTCTTTGTTTGCATGTTTGTTTGTCAATCACGCTAAAACCGAACGGGTTTTGATGAAATTTTGGTATACAGACAGGGTATAGGCTGACTTAGGTGATAGGATACGTTTTATCTCGATTAAATGCTCCCATGGGATAAAACGAGAATACGCGGGCTAAGCCGCGTGTAAAAGCTAGTTGTAAAAGCAAAATCCTTTCTTAGTGGATGCCTAATCCACTAAGAAAGGATTTTGATAATTTCCACCCCCAAGGGGGTAAAATAGGGGATGAAAGTTTGTATGAGACTTTGTCAGCTTTAAACCGATCAGGTTGAAATTTGGCATGCAGATAGATGTTATGACGTAGGCATCCGCTGTGAAAGGATTTTGATAATTTCCATCCCCAAGTGGGTAAAATAGGGGATGAAAGGTTGTATGAGACTTCGTCAGTTTTAAACCGATCAGGTTGAAATTTGGCATGCAGATAGATATTATGACGTAAGCATCTTCTAAGAAAGAATTTTGATCATTTTCACTCCCAAGAGGGTAAAATAGGGGGTGAAAGTTCGTACGGAACTTTGTCAATTATAAAACGATCTGGTTGAAATTCGGCGTGCCGATAGATATTTTGACGTAAACATCCTCTAAGAAAGGATTTTGATCATTTCCACCCCCCAAGGGGGTAAAATAGGGGTGAAAGATTGTATGCAACTTTGTCAGTTTTACACAGATTGGGTTGAAATTCGGCGTGCAGGTAGATATTATGACGTACACGTCCCTTTAGAAAGGTTTTTAAACATTTCCACCCCAAAGTGGGTAATATAGAGGGTGAAAGTTTGTATGATACTTTGCCAGTTTTAAACCGATCGGGCTGAGACTTTGCATGCATAAAGTTACTATGACATAGGTATCACCTTAGAAAGGATTTTGATAAATTCCACCCCTAAGGGGATAAAATAGGGAATGATAGGTGGTGTGAAATTGGGAATGAAAATTGAATCTAAAATCATTGAATTTTCTGAATTACATTCGGTAAAACGATGATTTGGGACCTTAGTAACGTATGATAGTTTTTATCACAGAAGTCCCTCGGGAACGGGAACTATGCGTCAATGCTCCAGGACTCTCTATCTTTTAACCACTGAAGTTATTTCATAGAGATTCTGTACAACAATAGTCGAAGTTTTTATTACTCAAAACTTACGTGATCGGGCCGGGACTGGTAAGAACCCTGCGGGATTTTTAATTTATTGAAATTACGATAAATCATTTCACAATAGGTAAATCTCAATTGGGCACTGAATTGATTCTGATGAATTCTTCAGAAGTCATTAATCTACGCGGACGAAGTCGCGGGCAACAGCTAGTATAAAATATTACTATTATATGCTACTATAAAATAGCATAAAATAGTAAGTGATTATTATGGGTTTTAATCCATGGGTCTCATTCATGTGTAATAGGCATTTGTAGATTTTTTTTTTTTTTTTAAGGGGGGAAAATCATCGAATGACTACTCCCGCCTGGGTGAGGCGGGAGGGAGTGTCAGACTCTTACTGACTAAAAACCACCCCGTTCCTTCTCCTGCACGTCGAGCCGGAGCCCCGGTTACCCGTTAGGTTCTCCGCGACTCCGAATCGGCATCGGCCCTATTGGGCCCCATCTGTGGTGGTCTGATGGCTCTTTGAAGCGCGCGCGGAACGCGACGCGCCGTACGCTCGAGTCTGTTTCTGGTCGGACGGGGAGCCACCCATGCTCGCCGTCCGCAGGCCCGCGCTTACGGTGGCCGGAGATCGTCCCGCGATCCCCGACGCCCGGTGTGTCCTTCGCGATGGCTGGGTTGCGAGGAGGCAGCGCTTCGCTGCCTCACGCGTCCCGCCTCCTCCTTAGCTAGCATGACTGCTTCGCAAAAGGAGGAGACGGCATCCCAATCCCCCTCGCTCCGCATCATGGCCTGCACTAGGCCCGGACGCGAGAGGTCGCCATCACCGATCACTTCCCTGAGGACACGGCGGTGCTCAGCCCACGCAGGGCATTCTCCCACCGTGTGTTCCACCGTGTCCTCAGGACGGTCCTCGCAGTGATGACACCAGGCATTTGTAGATACCTCCACCCATCCCTTTGGTGATTAATATGCATGATATTACGTGCGATAGTTAAAAGCAGTATCGATCAATGAACAGATTGAAAGTTAACATTTTGAACTTACGGCCTCATCTCTCAGCGACATCGCTTCTCAAATTGATAATGATAGCTACGCAACACACATTTATCATTAGTCAGAATAACTTGCTACAACACGCATTTATTACAGACAATATTAAATATTAAGTTTATTTAACAAATATATTGTATTTTAGTGAAGTTTTCAGTTAATTTTTGAAGCAAGTGCTCTTGAAATTAAGTGTAGTACTGTGATTATGTGTTTATATTTGTGTGAGTATGTTTTGTTGTTCTGCTAAAGTTATTTCGTATGGAATGTTCTCGAATCTGAATTATGTTTATGCGTTATACGTTTGTTATAGTTAACTTAATTGTAATGACGACATTTAGTTATTTGTTTTCCGGGGTATGCAATGTTACGCGATCCTTTGCAGTAGGTACCTACCTACGTTTTAATTAGTATCGTATTCAGTGACTCCTACAAGATTTTTTTTATGACATAAGCCGGTAAACGAGCAGACGTATCATCTGATGGTAAGCAATCGGCGTCGCCCATGGACACCTGGAAAACCAGAGGCGTTACAAGTGCGTTACCGGCCTTTTGGGGATTAGGAGTTTAAGGATCATTGGGGATTCAGGAATTGGGGAGATAGGGGAAGGAGAACCCTCTCCTAATATAATAAGTAATTGAGCCTCCGATAACCTCAATCACACGTCGAAACACAACGCAAGCGTTGCTTCACGTCGGTTTTCTGTAAGGCCGTGGTATCATTCCGGTCGAGTCGGTCCATTCGTGCCGAAGCATGGCTCTCCTACACTTTCATGATATGTATGAATATGATTAGATGCAGTTTCAATTGCCAAATTCCGTGCAATTGGTGTAGAAAAATTTGCTAAATCTTAAAAATAAACTGGGCCGTTGCAACGGTTAAACCAACAAAGCAGTCAACATCAATTTAAATAAAGTACTTAGAAAATCTTGTTTGAAGTTAACACAGTCAAAAACGTCTTTCATTCCATTTTTTTCAACATAATTTAATATCCAAGCAAGCTCACTTAATAAACGTTATTTATTTTTCTTTCAGAAAGAAAATGAAACACCTCCTAATCCTGTTCGGCCTCTCGGCTTTAACGACAGTAATATCCGGCAAAAGCCATTGTCACGCCTGCTTCGACAGTATTTGCTATTCCAAAGCTCTAATATTTCAAAACTATCCAATATCCGGACAATTAGCTGTCGACAGGGTCGCCAATGTTGTTTATTTCCATTACGAAGACACTCGGCCTTTAGATCACACTGTTGCATTTGATTTAGACGATATTAGATTCTTGTATATTCCGGATATACAATTTTCCTTCGCTCGAGCTGTTGACCAGACGACGAGGGATGTCTACATCGGCGACGCGAATGGCATCTATAAATACAATCCAATTACAAACGTAACAACTCGATTTGCCCTAAATGATAAAACAATATGGCATATGCAGTTTAAAGACAAGATATACTACACTATATTCATGACTAAAGGGCTGTATACATATGAAAAGAAACAATCTAAAACTGTGACTGCGTTGAAGGACTACACGATCGATGATTTTATCGTGGATAAGAAAGATGATATTTATTTCATGAGCAATTTCACTGTTTATAAATTGAAGAAGGGGGAAAATAAGGCCACGTTGTTTTCCACCATAATATACTCTCTCACTACTGATATAAACGACAACGCATATTTCATACAACGAGATACAAGAGGGTTGTATAAAATCGACTATAGGACTGGAAGATTGTCTGAAGTCGGTGCTTTTGGGAGCGGATCGCCTTTTAGAACTGTATTCGACAATTATAATAATGTGATTTATTATGATGGGAATAGTGATCAACTGTTTTATTTAACACCGAATTATGGACGTTGTAAAGTGACTGACGAAGGGAAAGGGAGGAAGTTGAAGAAAAAGGTGTCTTCGTTTTTTGATAGTGATGTGTGATCAAATATTCGGCTTTCGGCTTTAGCCGAATAGTGAGCGTTGGGGCGTTAAGACCAGTTATTTATTGTACACTGATTAGTAGATCAACCTATTTCAATCTATCTTTATTCATTTTCGACTTTCTGTCAATAGAATAAAGTTGAATGTGTAATAGATTGCTAGCCATCGTATTTGGTGCGGATTATTTTTTTTGAAAATAAATATATTGTGATATTTTAAATTATGTTTGTGTTCTCTTTCCACTTAATTGATGATAGTGGTTATCACTTTAATATGTTTTAATAGAGCGTGAATATTTTTGTAGGTAAGTAACTATATTCCTTGAAGGGGCAAGGGGTCTTGGGTTCGATTCCCGAGTCGGGCAAAGTATTACTGGGTTTTAAAAAAAATCTCAGTAGTAGCACGGAGTCTGGAAATGCGCCCGGTATATGACAATAGGCTCACCCACTATTACATGGGACTCATAACATAAATAGTGAAAAGTGGGTGTAACATTGTACAGTGGCATAACGTTCACCTCTGCCTATCCCTTCGGGGATAAAATGTTATTTATTATAATCTCTTTAACGTCATACCAACAAGTTGCATTACAATAGAAACTTAACAGTATTTTTTGCTTGTCATTATTCATAATCTATTTACATTTCATCATCATTCAAGGACTGACAGTTACGTCTACAGTCCGACAATTTTTGTGTGAAATATTATATTCTGCCGTGTCGATATTGATCTTGATGTCATGGTGGCCCGGAGGTTTAAGACGCTCGCTTCTCATGCATGAGGCTATCAAACAAAGCAGTAATTATTAAACTATTTAGGTATTGTTTCTACTGATTTTATCTAATAAAGTTATTTGTTTAAGAAAGTAAATGGGTTATCATAGTAGAATTAATGGGGATGATGACAGGGTATGAAAATTAAAAATATAATTAGTCCGTAACTTAGGTAATAAAAAAATATTAGACACGTATTTTTTTATTTTGTTGTATAATAAAACAATACTTAGATAAAACGAATCAAAGTTTAGGAGTGGAGGCTAAAACGTCATTTCTTAGTATAAAATGTACTGAGAAGTGACGTCACGCGACATTTCAAATCAATATATCTTCGAAACTATTCGTTTCCGTAAGAAAATAAAAAATACGTGTCTAATGTTTTTAATTAATCTACCAGACGGACATTAAAATAAAAATTAGTCGTCTACCCTATTATCATTATCTACTTATTACTGATTGACTTGTCCCGCAGTTCTGTCTCGAACTCGAAGTCACCAGTCACTTATAAAGACCCTGTGTAAATCAGGCAGAATATAATCATTATCATCATCATCAGCCTATAAGCACCCACTGCTAAGCAAAACCTCTTCTCACACGGAGAAGATTTGAGCATTGATCACCACGCTTGCTCAATGCGGGTTGGCGATTACAAACTTATAATTAGAAATTATAAGCCCAGGTTTCCTCATGATGTTTTCCTTCACCGTTTGTCAGTGGTGTCTAAATAATCTTAGAAAGTACATATAACTCGGAAAAAGTCACATTGGTACTTGCCGTTGGTAGGTTTCGTTCGAACCCGTACCCCCGTACGCATGAGAAGCAGGCGTCTTAAACCTCGGAACCACCACGACATTATTATTTTATTATTTAATACATAATTATATTTTGAGTGCGATTTTTTTTGAGTGCGATTGCCGGGCAAGGGGTCTCGGGTTCGATTTCCGGGTCGGGCAAAGTTTTACTGGGTTTTTTAAAAAAAATTCTCAGTGGTAGCACGGAGTCTGGAAATGTGCCCGGTATATGGCAATAGGCTCACCCCCTATTACATGGGACTCATAACATAAATAGTGAAAAGTCGGTGTTACTTCTGTGTGCACCTCTGCCTACCCCTTCGGGGATAAAAGGCGTGATGTTATGTTTTTTATGTTTATACTTTGACATTGATACAATTAAATAAGTTTCCTTTAAAAACTACTAACTGAAAGTATTACATAAACAAGTAAATATTTACATTTTAAATTGTTATCGAAATCTACACAAGGTTGGGTCATGATCAAGTTTGTTATGATAACATCAAGCCAGTTATTTCACGAAGTGGTATACAGAGGTGAAGTCACAATGTGTTATGGCTACTTATCACTACATAGTGTCGCGGAGAACCTAACGGGTAACCGGGGCTCCGGGGTGGTTTTTAGTCAGTAAGAGTCTGACACTCCCTCCCGCCTCACCCAGGCGGGAGCACCATTCGATGATTTTCCCCCCTTAAAAAAAAAATCACTACATAGTATAAAACAAAGTCGCTATCCGCAGTCTGTCTGTCCCTATGTATGCTTAGATCTTTAAAACTATTTAAACTACGCATCGGATATGGGTGCGGTTTTTTTAAATAGATTAAGTGATTGTTAAAGAATGTTTATAATAATACTAGCTTTTACCGGCGGCTTCGCTCGCGTCACAAATGGATAAAAGATAGCCTATGTGATGCATACCAATACACACAGCGCCATCTATACCAATACTTTTGTTTTCCCTCGGGAATATCAAATTTTTCTATTATTTAATCCAGACTTCGAACTTTACGTCTGCAAAAATTTAAAGTAATCGGTTTAGTAGTTACTGCGTGAAAGCGAAACAAACAAGCAAACTCACTTTCCCATTTATAATATTATATATATATGTAAAGAAATAATATAAATTTCTTTATTTGAACGTGATCTAACAGATGACGTTTATATGTCATCTGTCATCGGTATTTAAATAAAACATACACCGCTCACGTATTTGTTGAAAAGAACAATAACTTTATTATTAATTTCATTAATTAAGTATTATAGAGGTAATTGTGATTAGGAACTGGCATTGTTAATAATAACATTAAATGTCGTTTCTTTTCTTACAGGTTTGTAATAGTAGTTTGTAACTTAATAAGTAATAACACAAATTTGTTAAATTTTCATATTTTATGAACAATAAATCTTTTCTTACAGAGAAACAATTGTGTTTAACTGACTGTGTCGTCCTAATCCGGAATTATCTTAGAAAACGACATTTATTGTCAAAAATGGAGAAATTGAAATTTACGTTCGAAGTAAAATCAATAGACGGTAAGTCGAACTTTATCGCAATAACCGCAATTACCACAAAAGAGGACAAAGTTTTCCTTATTCCTGAAGAATGTCAAGCGATGTCACTCCACAAACATATCCAATCTTCGAAAACTTTTTTTACTGTGAAAAACACATTAAAAAAAAGATACCAAACTAGAAGTGTTTGGATCAAGACAACACAAGATATATTACAAACATATGTTGATGAAGATGGAAACATGATCTTTCAGGACCAATTTTTAGAGGAAATTACCCAAGAACAAATGGCTACTGGTAACAAAAAGTACTCTGAAGATCCTATAGTGAAAATTTTGGAAAAATTAGTTGAAAGTCAACAAAACAAAGAAAAGCAATGTATGAAAAAATTTGCTGAAAAGTTTGTAATTGAGAAATTTAATGGAAAAAGTTCAAGTGCGCATCAGTGGATGGAAGTATTTGAAAAAGAATGTGAAAGGTTTAATTTAGTAAAAGAAGAAGAAAAAATTGAAATATTGAGATTATTTCTTGAAAAGTCATGCACTGATTGGTATTCTTCCATGATGATCAAACTTAGCTTACACTCCGAGTGGTCTGAATGGAAATCAAGTTTCTTGCTAACCTATGCGAATAAAGGTTGGACTGCTAGCAAGTATGCTTTATCGTACAGGTACCAATCCGGATCTTTATTAGAGTATGCAATAAAAAAAGAAAAACTTTTACTTGAGATAAGGAAAACAATAGATGAAGGGACTCTAATTGATATAATTGCTGCAGGCTTACCAGATTTTATAACTGATAGAATTAATAAAGAAGAAATGGTACATACAAATAATTTATTCAGTGAACTTGGAAGATTAGAACATTTAGTTTCAAGAAAAAAAATGATGAAGAAGAAAGAAGATATTAAGCCAGATATGAAAAATTGTGGTATTTGTGAAAAACTGAAAAAAGGTGTACGCTATCATTCAGAAGATTCATGCTGGTTTAAAAAAAGTCTAGATAATGAAAAAGACAAAAAGCAAATAAGATTTGTAAACAATTCAGAATTGGAATGTGAATTGCAGTGTGAAGATAAAAAAACTAATAGTGCCGCCATTGATCAAAGTGAAGTTAGTACTGAATAAAAATGTTGAAATTTATGGAATCTACGACTCTGGGTCTAATGTCTCATTAATAAATTCAAGATTGTTAAAAATAAATAATGAGAATCCCAATATTTCCACCAATACTAACTTAAAAACGATTAATGGCGTTAAAAAGGCAATTGGCATTATAACACTTGATGTGGCTATCTTTGATATAGAAAAAAAAATGAGGGTTTTCGTAATAGACAAAGAAAATTTCGATTATGATTTTCTAGTAGGACTTGATTTTATAAAAGAGTTTTGCCTAGTTCAAAACGAAAACTTAAAAATTTCACAGAAATTACCTATACAAAGAAGCCAAATTGTTTCTAAGGAAACAAACAAAACAGATACAGTTTCTAAGGAGATAAAATCTGATAATATAATAAACTTCAATGAACACATACGTGAAGAAGACTTCAAAATATGTATTAATCATCTAGACTATCAAAAACAGGTAATGATTGATGAATTAATTTCGAGAAATAAATCTGTGTTTGCGAAGGACAAATATGACATAGGACGGGTAACGGATTATGAAGCACACATTGATCTACAAATAGAAAAATATTGCTTCAAAAGGCCATATCGGTGCACCATAGAAGACAAGAAGGAGATTGAAGAACAAATTGCAAAATTATTAGAAAAAATATAATAGAAGAATCATACAGTCCATTCGCAGCACCAGTCACATTAGCTTATAAAAGAGATGAAAATAAAAGGTCAAGACTGTGCATCGATTTTCGAGAACTAAATAAAATTGTTGTGCCTCAATCACAACCATTTCCTCTCATTGAAGATTTAATTTTATAGACAAGAGATTGCAAGTTTTTCTCAACACTGGACTTAAACTCAGCGTTTTGGTCAATACCCTTGCGAATCACAGACAGACATAAAACTGCATTCGTGACTCAAGAGGGTCACTATCAGTGGACCTGTTTGCCATTTGGCTTAAAAACCTCTCCGGCTATATTCCAGAGAATAATGTGTAATATAATACGGAAACACAAGCTTGGAGATTTCACGGTATGTTTCATTGATGACATTTTACTGTTTTCTGAAAATTTCTCAGATCATATCATACATCTGGAAAAACTATTTGAAGCGATTAAAAGCGAGGGATTAAAATTAAAATTTTCTAAATGCACATTTGCAGCAGATACAGTTAAATACTTAGGTCATGTAATACAGAATAATTCAGTCAGACCACTGAAAGATAATTTAATATCAATAAAAAACTTTCCAACTCCAAATACTCAAAAAAATGTGAGACAGTTCCTAGGAAAAATAAACTTCTATCATAAGTATGTGCCAAACATAGCCATAAAATTAGAACCACTCCATAACCTGTTGAGAAAAGGTCAAACCTTTAACTGGACTGATGCATGCCAAGAGTCATTTGATGAAATGAAAAAAATATTATGTTCTCAGCCAGTATTGACAATATTTAATCCAAATTTACCTATTAACATATACACGGATGCAAGCATATTGGAAGTAGGAGCAGTACTAAAACAAATACAAAAAAATAATGAAGAAAAGCCAGTAGCATATTTTTCGAAAAAACTTAATGAGGTACAAAAAAGGAAGAAAGCTATCTATCTTGAATGCCTGGCAATTAAAGAATGTGTAAAGTATTGGCAACATATGTTAATAGGACGGAAATTTACTGTATTCTCAGATCACAAACCGCTGGAGAAGATGAACATAAGATCTAGAACAGATGAAGAATTAGGAGACCTAACATATTATTTATCACAATATGATTTCCAAATCAAATATTCACCAGGAAGATATAACATTGAAGCTGACTGCCTAAGTAGGAACCCGGTACTTGGACCGAATGAAAACAATGAGGACCAATTAAAAGTAGTAAATATAATAACACTAGAAGACATCCTAAAAGATCAAGTTGAAAATAAATACATACAAAGCAGAAAAGACAAGTTAACTCGTCGAGTACCGGTTTTGTAGACACAATTATAGAACAATAGGTTGCGGTCACCGGTGACCGCTTGGTATTTGACAGTTTAATGATGAAAGACAATGTTTACTATAAAAATGTAAAGAATAAAGAAAAAATTATTATATCAGAGGAATTTAGCACATATTTTATGAAAAGGGTACATACAGATCTGGGTCATATAGGAATTAAACAGATGCAGAGAATGATTAGCTCAGTGTATACGGCAGATAATATTATCAAAAACATAAAAAGAATATGTGAGAGCTGTACGGTATGTTTAAAGAATAAATCAAGGGGACAAATTAAATATGGGTTGATGTCCCACTTGGGCCCTGCCACAAGACCTTTTCAGATATGCTCTATTGATACTATTGGAGGTTTTGGAGGTTCCAGGTCTACAAAGAAGTATTTACACCTATTATTGGATCATTTCACTAGATATGCATATATTTTAACATCAAGTACTCAAAATGCGAATGATTTCATTAAACTGTTAAAAAACTGTACAGAGACTGATGACATTGAATTGATACTATCAGATCAATATCCAGGAATTAATTCTAAAGAATTTAAAAAGTTTTTGGATGAAAAAAATATTCCTATAATATTTACAGCCGTAAACTCTGCTTTTTCAAATGGATTAAACGAGAGATTAAACCAGACATTGGTTAATAAAATCAGGTGCAAGATTAACGAACGCGACACTAAACTAGCATGGACAACTGTAGCCCACAACTGTGTGCAAAAATATAATGAAACGGAGCACACTGTTACTGGATATGCTCCCAAATACCTACTTTATGGCACAGATGTTACTATTTTACCAAATGAACTGAAACAAAACAAGATAAACCATAATTTAATCCAAGCTAGGGAAAAAGCTCTGGAGAATACCATCAAATCGCACAATTATAATAAGATAATTTACGATAAAAATAGAAGACACATTGACTTCAAAGTTGGTGACACTGTTTTTGTAGAGAATGGAAATAAACTGAATCGGAAGAAGCTTGATGAATTGAAAATCGGACCGTACAAAATTATAGAAAAAATTTCCAACTCAATTTTTAGGATAAACACTGACCATAAGAGATCAGAATCGAATTTATTCCACATTTCAAAGCTAACACCAGCCCCTGCATACAATTGAGAACTATAGATACATGTACATATTACATCTTCGTCTATCTTCTTTACGGGGGAGATGTAAAGAAATAATATAAATTTCTTTATTTGAACGTGATCTAACAGATGACGTTTATATGTCATCTGTCATCGGTATTTAAATAAAACATACACCGCTCACGTATTTGTTGAAAAGAACAATAACTTTATTATTAATTTCATTAATTAAGTATTATAGAGGTAATTGTGATTAGGAACTGGCATTGTTAATAATAACATTAAATGTCGTTTCTTTTCTTACAGGTTTGTAATAGTAGTTTGTAACTTAATAAGTAATAACACAAATTTGTTAAATTTTCATATTTTATGAACAATAAATCTTTTCTTACAGAGAAACAATTGTGTTTAACTGACTGTGTCGTCCTAATCCGGAATTATCTTAGATATATAGTAAGGATAAGGATGTATAATACACGCATATTGTACACCGGCGAAGCCGGCGCGATTCGCTAGTCTTACTAATATTATACACTAACTTCTGCCAGTGGCTTCGCTCGCGTTTGCGAGGGGTTTCAAATAGACTACGTATCGCTTCAGACCATAATCTACATCCTTCCCAAATTTCATTTCGTTCCCTACACTTTTCATACCTAAAAAGTACCCAGTGTGATGCCCAGGATATTAAAGTATATTCGTACCAAGTTTCAACATAATCGGACCGGTAATTTTTGTGTGATGCGTAAACATACAGACAGACTGATAATTAGTTCAATCACATTTCTGAATTCTGTGTTTATCTAATAACACCGCTACTATTTTTTTATATTTGAAACTAGCTTTTACCCGCGGCTTCGCTCGCGTCATAAAAGGATAAAAAGTAGCCTATGTGACATATACTAATACACACAGCGCCATCTATACCAATAATTTGATTATCCCTCGAGAATATCAAATTTTTCCGGGATAAAAAGTATCCTATTATTTAATCCAGACTTCTAACTTTACGTCTGCAAAATTTCAAAGCAATCGGTTTAGTAGTTACGGCGTGAAAGCGGAACAAACAAACTCACTTTCCGATTTATAAAATCAAACAACATATTAGTAAGGCCTAGTAAGGATGTAATCTTCTACAGTTTTATTATAAGTATAGTTTGTTACTTGATCATATAGGGTAATTATTGGGATTAGGTAATATTTCAATAAAAGCACTTGTCAGAATTCTTGTAAATCACGATATTTATTTAAACGCAACGTCATCACAAAACGAACATAAGCAAAGAGAAAAAGAACAGCGCCTCTACCAGCAGACAACGAAAACTTCTTACAAACATAGACAACCTGACAACTTTATAAACTTATTTTTCAATAGTATTTTTTTTTAAGGGGGGAAAATCATCGAATGACTGCTCTCGCCTGGGTCAGGCGGGAGGGAGTGTCAGACTCTTACTGACTAAAAACCACCCCGTTCCTTCCCCTGCACTTCGAGCCCCGGTAACCCGTTAGGTTCTCCGCGACATATTAGGTGTGATGAAATTAGGAACAGGTGTAGTTTATGGCCTGGAATAAGGCCTGGTTTTTTATTCGACCGGAACGCAAGCGAAGCCGTTGGCAGAACGCAGTCCATACCAGATATACACAACATAGCATCACGCATTTTAATACTTGAAGGATTAGGTAGAGAGGTAGTACAGGCACGTGCAACACTGCCTCGTTGGCCGAGTGTTCGCAAGTGCGACTGCTTTTTTTTCCCAGGTCGGGCAATATTGGTTTTTTCAAAAAAAAACATCTCAGTAGTAGCACGGAGTATGGAAATGTACCCGGTATATGGCAATAGTCTCACTCCCTAATACATGGGACCTGTAATATAAATAGTGAAAAGTGCGTGTTACATTATACAGTGGCATTAAGTGCCGTAATGTGCACTTCTTCCTACCCCTTCGGGGATAAAAGGCGTGATGATGTTATTATGTACAGTATTACATTATTTTCGTTTTTTAATGGAATAAGCCGGTAAACGAGCATACGGATCACCTGATGGTAAGTAATCGGCGTCGCCCATGGACACTTGGAACACCAGAGGCGTTACAAGTGCGTTACTGGCCTTTTGGGGATTAGGAATTTAAGCATTGTAAGGGATGCAGGGATTGGTGAGATTAGGGAGGGTAATTGGGCCTCCAGTAAGCTCACTAACACGACGCAACGCAACGTAAGCCTTGTTTCACGTCGGTTTTCTGAGAGGCCGTGGTATCACTCTAGTCGAGCCGGCCCATTCGTGCAGAAACATGGCTATTCCACACTTTCATCAGTTACGAGTTGCATTCCAAGGTGGTGAGCCTTATTGCCATATTTTGCGCACAATTCTAGTCTCCGTGCCGTAATGAGAAGTTATAAAATATCCTAAAAATTGTAATGATGTTTTACCTCAACCAGGAATGAACCATAGCGACCATAGGGACCATAGGGACAGGATATGAAAATTAAAAATCGAATTAGTCCGTCAGTTAAGTAATGAAAAAATATTAGACACGTGCTTTTTTATTTTGTCGTATAAGAAAACTATACTTACATAAAACGAATCAAAGTTTAGGAGTGGGAGTTAGCTACCTACGTCATTTTGAGTTATAAAACGTCCCTAGAATTACCGTCACAGGATATTTCAAATCAATATAAATCGACGATAGTATGTACATAAGTCTAAGAAAATAAAAAATACGTGTGTAATGTGTTTAAATAACAATAGACATTAAAGTAAAAAATAGTCATCTACTCTATTCTGCCAATGAGGGAATAATAATTATTATTACAATGGCGTTAAGAAACATATCTGGTGAATAATAAATTAATAATACATTCCTATATTACGTAAAACAATTAAAATTATTGTAGGAATTCTAAATAAACTTAGGTAAGATCCCCTGTGACTTCGGGCGCGTGGGAATTTAAATTTCTCATGATTAAATTCCAATCCCACAGACATATAAAAATAAAAAAAACCAATGCTATTCCCAGATTAATAAACTTTCCAATAGTGAAAGAATTAACCAATGCCATTTATGACTGTAATGTTATACTATTTAATTGAAATCTATACTAATATTATAAAGCTGAAGAGCTTGTTTTTTTGTTTGTTTGTTTGAACGCGCTAATCTCCGAAACTACTGATTCGAATTGAATAATTCTTTTTTGTGTTGGATAGTCAATTTATCGAGGAAGGCTATAGGCTATAAAACATCTCGCTACGACCAATAGGAGCCGAGCAGAGCGGGTAAAACCGCGCGGAAGTAGCTAGTCTATTTTTATAAAAATGAAACCTGTTTCCCGTTGTCACGCCATAACTTGAGAATGGCTGGACCGATTTGGCTGATCTTTGTTTTGTTGTGTTTGTTATTGTCAGGAGAAGGTTCTTAATACCTGTAATAGAAAATGTTCTGAAAATCTTACGGAAACGGGAGGAAGTGGAATCGCGCGTACAAAGTCGCGGACAGAAACTAGTAATAAATAAATTTAATTGGACCAGTAGTTTCCGACCCTATTCAACACATACAAACAAATAAGAAAACAATCAAATATTTCCTCTTTGTCTTTATATTTGGGTTGTTCACGCAATGATTCTTCCCATAATTGAGGCTATGTACCTGTATCAAGTGTCTATTATTTGAGTTCGTTTTCTTATGTTATGTTATGCTAATCGTCTGACAATATCAGATGGCATGTAAACAATAGCTGGGGAACATCAACACGGAATTAGGGTGCGTTCTAATAGAGCGATTGAGCATGCGACTGGAAATCGCAAATTTTGATTGTCAGTTATTAAGTATTTTAAAGAAAGATTTATTTCATTCTATTTTTTTTACTATACGGGCAAGGGGTCTCTGGTTCGAATCCCGGGTCGGGCAAAGTATTACTGGGTTTTTGTAAAATTCTCAGTAGTAGCACGGAGTCTGAAATTGTGCCCGGTATATGGCAATAGGCTCACCCCCTATTACATGGAACTTATAACATAAATAGAGTAAAGTGGGTGTTACATTGTACATTGCACATTATGCCACTCAATACCACTGTACAATGTAACACCTACTTTTTTATTTATTTATTTAAAGCTTCATGCACAAAATGTACACAAGGTGGACTTAATGCCGCAGGCATTCTCTCTCAGTCTGACCTTTGGGTGATGCAGAGAAGAGTGAATGATGTGAGCAAGAAGCAAGCAATTATTTAATAGAGCAAATAAAATAGATACATTTACATATTTCAGAGATAAACATAAATACTTAAACATAATTATAATATATATACCTACACACGAGTACAACACAATACACATGCATGCATTCATACACATATATATACCTCTACATACATACATACATACATACATACATAAATATAGACTGTGAGTAATTAGCGTGATGATTCAGCCAACCTCTCCAAGAGAAGTTCACGCACTTTCTGCTTAAATGATAGACGAGTCGACACCATCCTGACATCCAGGGGGAGCGCATTCCACAGCAAAATTGCCTGTACGAAAAAGGAAGAATGAAAGAAGTCAGTGCAATGAGTGGGACATTGAAGAAGACGGTTATGAGAAGAACGAAGGTTTTTGCTGTGGTTTGCGCATAGATATTGAAAATAAGGGGAAAGATAACTGGGCAAAGAAGGTGAACAAAGAAAGGAGAATAGGGTGGTTAGCGCCCTTTGCTCCCTGCGCTGGCGTATGGGCAGCCACTTTAGTTGCATCCGATGTGCAGAAACATGATCATATTTACGCAGGTTGAAAACGAATCGAATGCAGTTATTCAGAAGTCGGTCAAGTTTGTTGAGGAGATCTGCATTCAGGTCGTAGTAGCACACATCAGCATAATCAATAAAAGGGAGAACCAAAGCCTGCACCAACATAGCCTTCGTAGTAGGAGGAAGTAAGTTCTTAGCGCGATACAGAGCCCGCAAAGATCCAGTAACCTTTTTGCATACGCTGGTGACCTGAGCATGCCACTTCAGACTCTTATCCATGTGCAGGCCCAAGTTTTTCACCTCACTACAAAACGGGATTACCGCACCATCGAAGACCACGGCCGGCAAGGACGCCATGTCAACTCCATTCAGCGTGCGGGAGCCACCTATAAGAATGGCTTGGCATTTTGCAGGATTAACTGCTATGCCGAACCTATCGGCCCAGTTCTTAACGGCCGCCAGGTCACCGTTCATCTCCGAGATCGCATCAGACAGCCCATCAACACCAGCTTGACGATATAGCTGCAAGTCATCAGCGTACAGATGGTACGCACACTGAAGTTCGGAAGTTATAAAATTAATAAAGATAGAAAATAAAAGAGAAGATAGTATACCGCCTTGAGGAACGCCAGCACCTAGTTCGCGCCAAGTAGATGCACCATCACCAACCCTGACCGACTGCTGACGCCCCTGAAGATAAGAAGAGAACCAGTTCAGTGTTTTGTCAGGGATCGTAAGATGGGATAGGACGGCTAGAAGGATGTCGTGACTGACCATATTGAAGGCATTCGAGAAATCAACTAAAACCAGAATTGTAACCATGGTGTTGTACATGGTGGTGTGTACTTTTCACTCAGTCCACTTGTGAGTCGGCCAACGAGGCAGTCAAATAAAGAGTAAGTAAATAGAGGAGTTATAAATTATATACACACACATTGACAGAGAAAATCTAGATTTTCCCTAGACCGAACCCAAGACCTCATCATTAGTCTTTACGACAATAAATCAACTACAATTCTCAAGGCAACGCAACGCAGTCACCGTGTACAAATTATTTATGATGAAAATGTAAGAAATTTTGGTTGCGAACAACAATTTCAGTACGATGCCAACTTTTCAAGACAATGTATACACTAAAACCAGCACAACAAGATATCCCAATCATTGAATATTCTTTAAACGATATTCAATCTTGTTTCACATGTCATACGGTTGAAATTCAGTTGCAGATCCTTGTCAGTTTGGTATACCATAAGTTGCTAGGTATCCATACATGACTTACATAAATCTACGTTGGTTGTAGCGACTTTGTAACTTGTCATTCGGATTATTTTCAGCCTGTAACCACTTGTACAGAGTTCTAAGTTCGCTGAAGAAAGATTAACTTAGTTATAAGTTGCGACACTGTTTTATGACTTGACTGCGAATTTTATATGAACATTTCTGATTTTCAGTAGCTTGGGAAGATTATAAGAGCTTCATATTATGCCTGAGTAGTCCACTGCTGGACTGCTTCCACATAAGATGTGGAAGAGCTTTGCTCGGCACGAATGGGCCGGCTCGACCGGAGTGATACCACGGCCTCACAGAAGACCGACGTGAAATAACGCTTGCGTTGTGTTTCGTCGTGTGAGTGAGGCTACCGGAAGCCCAATTACCGCCCCCTTCCCCAATCTTCCCAATTCCTAAATCCCCAACGATCCTCAAATCCCTAATTCCAAAAGGCCGGTAACGCACTTGTAACGCCTCTTGTGTTCCAGGTATCCATGGGCGACGCCGATTGCTTACAATCAGGTGATCCGTCTGCTCGTTTACCGGCTTATGCCATAAAAAAAGGTTACCGGAAGCCCAATTACCCCTCCCCCCCTTTACCAATCAATGAATCCCCTACAGTTCTCAAATCCCTAATCCCAAAAGGCCGGTAACACACTTGCAACGCCTCTAGTGTTCCAGGTGTCCATGGGCGACGCCGATTGCTTACCATCAGATGATCTGCCTGCTCGTTTACCGGTTAATCACATAAAAAAAAGAATTGATTATCTCCGTGCTTGGATAGTAGTACCTCTAGTAGTAGTGCTTTGGACAGGGCGGGTGAAACCGTGCGGGCATAGTTAGTATTTGATACAAATGATAAAGGCAGAGCACTTACAGTAATTCAAAAACGACTCAAAAACAGAAAAGGTCAATTTATTTAACCTTTTAACTGGAGAGGACTTTTTCTCAGAAACCTTAGGGTTGAATATACGCAGAACCCCTTTGGGATTACAATGAAGTAGTCTTTATTGTTACTCGACTAATCTTATAATCTCAAACAAGATATATTGAAAGGACAAACTCCTTTGTCAAAATATATTAGTTTTGTATCAATGATTTTCTCTTTGCTAAGGCTTTTTCGTGGAGCTTTTTCTTTTCTGCTTTTTCGTTTGACGTGGAGCGAGGTGAAGCGAGAAGCTCAAGATCGATCGAGATGGAGAACCTCTGTGGACGCCCTCTGCCCCATCTAGGGGACATAGGACTATAAGTTAAGGCTTTTTCAAACATAAAGTTTTGGTGTCCCGGAGGTTTAACCCGCTTCTCATTCATGAGGTTTCGAAACTTATTCATTAATAACAAGTACCTACCAATATGACTTTTTCCGAGGAAACTGGGCCTCTGGTAACCTCACTCACACGACGAAACACAACGCTGTGGTTCTTTCACTATGGTTATTTTGTTAGGCCGTGGTATCACTCCTGTCAAACCGGCCCATTCGTGTCGATGCATGGCTCTCCCACACTTGTACAAAGTCTTATGTAGTCTTATGTCAGCTTCGTTCCTTTAGCTAAGCGAGAAATTTTGACGGTTAGATAATTTAATTCAGTTTGGACTATTTCTATAGGTTATATGGCTGAAAAACTGAAACCAATGTCAATATTTAATTGCTATCTCAAGCAAGAGACCTTGAGTTTGTTTTCTGAGTTATGTCAATGTCAAAATCATTTATTTCAATTAGACCAGAAGCCATTTTTGAACATCACTCATTCCAAGGGGTAGATTCCTATGGAGAAGAACGAGCAAGAAACTCCACCTCCATCCCCAAAACTATTATTACACTTTAGAATTTACACAACGCGTTATATTATTCGAGTTTCAAGTGTTATAAAATTTGTCGATATTAATTTTTTCTCGTACCGATAATCGCATTATGAAGTCGCACCATTGGAACGCACCCTTGTCAGATATATTGATCTTCAGTGATGCTAACTGTCTTGGTTAGTTTTATCTAGTAGTTACAGTGGATAACTAGTGGTTGATCTCTCCAATCCTAGTGTACTCTACTCCATATTAAACCAGGAATATATTTCTAATGGTAAGTTAATTAATACCTAATAATATAAATTATAAAAAAATATTTTGACGTTGAACGGAAATTAGACTTCTATCTGCATTTCTATAAAGTTTGTTTTCATTTTATTTATTGTTTTATTAGCTTTTCAAATTTAGTCTTTTTGCCACACAAAGACTATGCCAGACCCATCATTCCTTAAACATATTTAACACAACTTTAACTTAAATGCTATTCTTATTTACTAATTTATATATCAAGGTAGCTGCTTTGGATAAAAACTATTACAATATATAATGAAAAACGTTTTCACTTTAATTCTTTTGTTTTGTAATTTCTGAATCTGTTACTTAATACCTTTTGTTTGTACTGTATAAAATAATATATCATTCCCTCTTTTAAGAATTTACCAACCTATCTTGTAAGTAATGTTTTTTATTACATTTCAATAGATTTCCTCAATATTCTATTTCGCCAATTACCAATTACCATACCTAATCGTTCTAAATAAGGCGATTTCCTTATATTTGTCCAATATTAAACGACCCCAATTTTGTTGATTTCTAAATTATTTCTCAGCGCACAATTATCTTGTTCTTCTTTGTGTTTGTTTTATCATATAATTTTCAATTTTGGGACTAATTTACAATATTTATTTTTATCTATTTTATGGCAAGTTCAGATAAGTACTAAAGATAGAGAAAACCATATACTCAGGGTCCAAACACCACAGGTAGGCAATGTTACTCAGGTAATTTTTACTTGGTCGATATTTTTACTTGACTACGCGACGCAAAGGAAAGGGATAGTTATTATCCTTATTATCATCAGCCGAAAGACGTCCACTGCTGGACAAAGGTCTCCCCCTTAGTCTCACGTCCAATGACAAATTGCCACCTGCATCCACTGGCTCCCCGCGACTCTGACGATGTCGTCGGTCCACCTAGCGAATTTTGCCCTCGCTTCGTCTTCCGATCCATGGTGTCCACTGTGTCGGTATGTCAGGAAAGTGATCGCTTTCCTGACCCATCTGCTATCAGTCTGCCAAGCAGTACGGCCTGCCACTTCTCCCTGCAGATTTTGCAAGCTATACGTATGTTAGTAACTCTAGTTCTATAGCGAATCTCCATATTTCGTCGCACACAAGCACAGCTCTCTCCACCGCGCGCTAAGTGACTATGAGCTTCTCTAGAAGGCCAGGTCAGGGACCACGTCTCATTACCATATATCAATCACAAGCAACATAAACTCTAGGATTTTCTCCTGTGTCGTGGGTGCGTTTACAAACATACAAGTTCACAAGACTTAGATCCGGAACAACAATTTGTGAATCACACAAAGAGTTGTTCTGTGCAGGAATCGGACCCACGACCTTGTAGTTCCGTCTAGTAACCGTGTAGTCAGTATGTTGTATGTTAGTGTATTTTGGGTAGTAATAAAAGTTCCGACAAGAAAAGAAGAATTGTCCTTATTGAAAAAACTAAATCTACTGCTTAAAATAATTACTTTCTGACTACTTTTGTCCGAACTGCTCCGACAAGGAAAGAAGAATTGTCCTTACTGAAAATATTAAATCTACTGCCTAAAATAATTACTTTCTGACTACTTTTGTCCGAACTGCTCCGACAAGGAAAGAAGAATTGTCCTTACTGAAAATATTAAATCTACTGCCTAAAATAATAACTTTCCTACTACTTTACATGACTGTTTATTGCTACAATACTAATTGTCGGTAACTTAGTAATTTTGTCGGAGGTTCAATGTTCTATTCGGAAGTTTAGTTTTGTTATTCGAAGATCCATTTTTTTATAGTCGGCCACAGATCGCTGGAGATTAATTTGTTTTTCGGAACCATTATTATTTTCCATATATGTTATTTCTTGTGCCTTTTCTGTGCAGTTGACCATGCTGGTGGTGGCTGCTTTAACAAGGATAAGCTGTATTCATAGCATGCCTTACAACAATCAGTATGGTGTAAGTATCACATGATTGTGTATTTCTCGTAACAATGAAGGAAAGAAAGAAAGAAAATAATTAATTTATTTACATTCACACACGACTCAGATCATACAATCTTTTTTTCTAGTTATAATTATGTATGTAGTTGTGTTATGTATGAAAGCTATGTTGTATGTAATGACACAGTCTGATAATACATCATGCAAGATTCCTGGTTTCATATTGTCACTGAGAAATTCCAAAAACCGAAAATCCTTATAATAATTTACCCCATGCCGTAGGTACCCCATACCGGAGGCCGAATTACTCCCTTCCCGAATTCCTGAATCCTAACAATCCTCAAATTCTTAATCCCCAAATGGCCGGTAACGCACTTGTAACGCCTCTGGTGTTCCAGGTGTCCATGGGCGGCGCCGATTGCTTACCATCAGGTGATGCGTCTGCTCGTTTACCGGCTTACCTAACCCATAAAAAATGCAAATATCTGCGGTCATAAGCTCACTCTCTATCTTATAGCTTATACTTGCATACTTTCTTATTATTATTGTATAAAGTTGAAGAGTTTGTTTGTTTTTTGTATGAATGCGCTAATCTCCGTAACTATTGGTTCTAATTGAATAATCTTCCTTTTTGCTTTGTTGCCCCACACTAGGATTTTCCCCTGTATCGTGGGTGCGTTTACAAACATACAAGTTCACATACACATGACACTGAAAAACAATCGGTGGATCACACAGAGTTGTTCCGTGTGGCAGCCGTTGCCGCAGTTGCCCAACCACCGCGCCAACTGTACTGTCAAAATTCTTTATGTTCGATAGTCCATATGTAGTGGATGTCGATCTGGGTAGGCTATAAGCTTACCTACCTACCTCTTCAGAGCCGCGGAGTACTTTACGGCTTCGGTTCGAAGGGCAGGATTAGGAACGGGGTGGATTTTAGTCAGTAAGAGTCTGACACTCCCTCCCGCCTCACCCGGGCGGGGCAATCATTCGATGATTTTCCCTCCTAAGAAAAAACCTACCTCTTCAGGGTTAAAAGGTCGTGAATCATTGCTTGTTATGGTATGGTATGCAATAATATCAACAAATACATAATGAAATACAACACAAACAATAACATAACAATGCAACAACATTATATAACGAACAATGAACGCAATATTCTCGTTAATTTCATAACAATATAATCTTATTTTATAAACAATATCTGCTATAACATTTCTGAGATTTGCGCTGTTGTTTGGACATAGCATCGGTTCCTATTACACGGTGTGGCTTAGGTTCTAGCTGTAGAACTGTTATGTTGTCATGTATCGAACTTATAACAATGGAGTTTGATGATTTTGTCCAGTAGAGACAAATATACATAGCTACTGAATTGTCAATATTTTTTGCATTTTACGTTAAAAAAATAGGGGCTCACCCCCTATTACATGGGACTCATAAGATAAATAGTGAACAGTGGGTGTTACATTATACAGTGGTATAATGTGCACCTCTGCCTACCCCTTCGGGGATAAAAGGCTTGATGTTATGTTATGTTACGTTAAAAAAAATTGGAACTGTGTTACTATACTTATTATACTCTTTGCTGTGTGGAATCAAACACGATACGACGCGCACCAGCCGTTCACAATGTAAAAATAGAAACTTTTCTAAAATAAGGTTTAAGCATTATATACAGTTAAGCATTTATGGTCATGCAAACTAAACGTGTATACAAAATTGGAACTTAATAGGTTGAAGATAAATAAATAAATAAAAACAATAAAATAGCCTTATATTTATTTCGTGTAAAAAAGAAAACTTAAATAACAATTGTTTTTTTGAGCTGAGGTATAGAGGTAATATCTTTGCTTCAAATTTCAGTTTCGAGATTCCACTTCACATATACGTATACATACATTTCAAGTTAAATGAAAGTTTGTAATGACTAAGACAGTGCCTTAGATTAATGAGCAAAAAATATTACAGAGTCCCTTTTCAAAATTTCCAGAGTCACATACTAAAAGTATTCAGCGAAGATGATATGACACCAGACTTCAGAGAACTCCTGGTCAGCCAGGACACCCAGGATCGGGAACTCAGGAAACCGACACAGGCTACAGATGAGAAATTAAACGTTACAGATGAAACTACAATGCGTGGAGACAATACTACTACAGGTTTGTGTGGTTTAGTTAAGCTGTCGTTTTTGCTTTTAGTAGAGGGCGTTAGTGACGACTTAGATCATGTTTGTCTAATCAGTGTCATAAGGTATTACGATCTCTATTACATGACGATATTCTTGTCAAACTATGCTGATATTAGTCTTAGTACCCCCGATTGAATTAATTCTTCGCTTTAATCTGGGATATAAACCAGAATTTTAAGCTCAGTAGTTGTAATTACAATTGCAAAACTATTGGCGAAGTAATACAGCGCCCATACATTTTTATAATAAATACCAAAACAAATCTTCTTCGCAGAAAAACCAGCAAACATATCCGTACCAGTACAGCAAAATTCAGAAGAAACACAGCCACAGGACAAGAAGATACTCAACCCCAACGATGAAGTGGACGTGGTGGACCGCGAGGACCACGTCACTCAATACCTGTCAGACCTGTTGGTCAACACAGACAGTGAAATTACTAGCCTTCAGGTATACCGTCAGTTAGTCAATTAAATCAAATACCATCAGACCACCACATATAGACACCTGGTAGTGCTGATGCCCGATAAGGCTGCGGAAGACTTAAAGAGTTCTTTTTTATGGGATAAGCCAGTAAACGAGCAGACGGATCACCTGGTGGTAAGCAATCTGCGTCGCCCGTGAACACCCGAAACTCCAGTGGCGTGCAAGTGCATTAACGGCATTTTGGGAATTGGGAATTTGACGATTGTAGGGATTCGGGGATTAGGGACACTGGGGACGGTGGGGGAGGGGTAATTGGGCCTCCGGTTGCCGGGGCTTCGACTCAAATATCAGGAGTAGAAACTGGTCATTCCAGTTGTAAGTTGGGGCTGACGAACGAGAATGACCGGTAGGGACGGGGTGGTTTTTAGTCAGTTAGAGTCTGACACTCCCTTTAGCCTCACCCGAACCGGGAGTAGCCATTGGATGATTTTCACCTTTAAAAATACGTCGTAACTAATGATAAGTTGGCGCCTTGTTGTGACGACAAAGTAGACCACATACCACTCCTCCTCTTTCCACGGGTATCATAAGGGCCTACCAAGGGACTACACATTTGTCAGAGACAGCAGCAGTGTCTGATATGGACCTGAAAATTTTTAACCCATCTGCTGAGCATGAAGGTTGTAACAAATCCTCTTATGTAGAGGAGGCTCATAGTCGACTAGTTACACGGGCTGTTGTCGAAGATGATGCTACTAACATTATATATATTGTTAGCTCAAAAATTTACTATTTTATAGCAATTTTTACGTGGAGCTAGATGTTTCTTGTTCGAGAGTCGTACGTGTTTTTTCAATGTACTGATTAATAACTGTTCCAGGCCACCGAAACAGAAGATGACCGCGAAGGTATAGAGTAAGTAGACCAACTTATTTATTATGGGTCTTTAAATAAAGGGAGCAGAGTTCAATTTTGGTTACTACCCATTATTTACATACGTTCATGCTTTTGCTTTGCTTTAAGATGTAAAATGTAGAGCAATCTATGGCTTTTTAATTTTCTTCCATAACTTGTTTGGGTATCAAATTTTCCAATGGTGTATAGACAAATAGTTTTTGCTTGCAGTTTCACTTCCGTGCTTCGCTCCCAAGTGCCATAGCGTGATGATAGGTTAGTAGTTCTAGAGATTACACAGACAAACACTTTCAAAGCATAGACAATCTTTTGATAGGCAGAAAAGTGTGTAAAAATAGACTTTGATATTTTCCTTGCTTATGAATATTGCTGTGAATATTAATGATTTGCCAATGAACAGTGTTCAAGTTGACATCATCATTAAATTCTGCATCCAAGTCATGCTTTACAATTTGTACAGCGAAAAATCATTTATCCTGTCCTTGTTTAACATTATGATTATTGAGTTTCGAGTGGTAGAATAGAATATTCGAGAAGGTTTTTAGTACGGGACAATAAGTAGAGTTAGAACTTGGCATTGGTATTATACTTCAGTGCCGTGGGTGCTACATATATACTCATCACACCCATACGGTAATCAGACCCGCGACACTTCGTAGCAGCCTAGCCCATATACTGGATTCATGAAACCAGTAAAGTCGTTTCTGATGCTAGTTTTAGTAGCGAATATCTTTTACCAGAACTTTTAAAAGTGAATAAATTATTATGTTTTCGGCTTACTCATGTAGTAATTTGACGGGGAAGAAATTTGAGTAAGCCGAAAACATAATAATTCATTTAGTATGTCTCACGAAAGTTACAATACAAATATTTCACAAGTGAATTTATTTAAATAAAATGAATTTGATTATTGCAAGGAAAACTAGGCTTATCACACTATTCACTCTAATATTATAAATGTGAAGTTATGTGATGACGTGCTCCATCGTAGACCGCATCATCGCTTACCACCAGGCGAGATAGTCAAACGTCGGCCCATCAAATATAAAAAAAAATGTTTCTTTGTTGGGATGTTTATTCGTTAATCACGTTTAAACTACCGAACGGATTTTGATGAAATTTATACAGGTAGGGCATCAGCCCACTTAGATAATAAGACTGACTTTTTATCCCGATTAAATGCTCCCATGGGACAAGACAGGAGTCATATTCTAGGCGGACGAAGTCACGGGCAATAACTAGTAATTTCTAATTAAAAGTTTGAAATCACCAACCCGCAATCAAGCGGGGTGATTAATGCTCAAGCCAGGGTGCTTACTCTTGAAACCAATCTCAATGTCAATGCAATTTCAATCCAATAAAATCTCAATAATTATCCAATGTCAAAACTATACAACCCCTATTGTAGCTGGTGTTAAAGTAGCATTCAGAGTACGGAATATAAAGCCAAACTCAATACCAATTAGTTCATTAAATATCCACGCAATACGGATGCAATAGGCGCTAGTTTTGCAACTCAAGAGTACGAAATTTCACAATGTCAATGTCGATCGATCGGAATTGGATTCAAGAGTAAGCACCCTTCTCCGAGTTAGAACAGGCTTTTGGTCATCAGTGGCCACTTACAGGCTCTTGACATGATGTGACTGTGAATTTGACTTTCAGACTATCAAATGAAGTAACCTATTTTGTCTTTCTACCAGGTCAGCGGAAACCATTTGAGGCGGAAGGTGCCTGGTGATCAAGAAAATGAAGTATAATTAATACCATTTTAAGTCAGTAATTTACATAAAATATTGGGATACAACAAATTTAATTTATTAAGTACCTACCTCTACATGTGGGAATTGGGATATAAATTTTTTAATCTATATTTGTATTTTATTGTAGATCTTTAAGCGTGATTATGTAAAAGGAGTTTTGGTTGTCATCCTTATTAGTCACTGAAAGAACAAAATAATGTTCAAACGATTGGGGATGCAGTCTAGAAATCTATTGCAATGCTACCAATAACCTGGATATCTTCAAGGTCTGAGTGAATAGGTTGCTTATGGAACCATGTGCTCCATCGTAGACCGTCTAGGGAATAGAGAGTATAGTTCCCTAAGATCAGAAAAGGAGGATCCTCCGACCAGGCGAGGTGATCGTGTCTGGTGGGCTTTCTGCCCAACAGGTGTTTGTTGAGATTTTCTATCCGTTTTAATTTGCATGTAAACTTTGCATGTGCGATGTAGGATCTTTTGTGATGTCATCTGTTGACATGTACATGGTAATATGTCGCCACAACCGCATGATCACTTACCATCAGGCGACTCAGGCGAGATAGTGGTCAAATGACTGCACGGTTGGTGCGGTGGCTGGGCAACCGGCTGCCGTGCAACGTGTCGCGGGTTCGATTCCCGCACGGAACAACACTTTGTGTGATCCACAAATTGTTGTTTCGGGTCTGGGTGTCATTGTGTATGTGAACTTGTATGTTTGTAAACGCACCCACGACACAGGAGAAAATCCTAGTGTGGGGCAACGTTTTTTAAAAAAAAAAAGAAAGAAAGAAAGAAAAGAAAAAAAGAAAAAGAAAGAAATGTCGGCCTATCAAATATAAGTAATAAAAACATAACATAACATAACACACCTTTTATCCCCGAAGGGGTAGGCAGAGGTGCACATTATGGCACTTAATGCCACTGTACAATGTAACACCCACTTTTCACTATTTATGTTATGAGTCCCATGTAATAGGGGGTGAGCCTATTGCCATATACCGGGCACAAAATTCCAGACTCCGCGCTACTACTGCTGAGATTTTTTTAAAAACCCAGTAATATCTGACCCGGGAATCGAACGCGAGACCCCAACGAGGCAGTGAGTAAAAAAAACTATAATTTATATACTGTAGTTCACCAATAGACGACTGGACGGTCAAAGACTATAAATGAGGCTTATATATACTATCACTAAACATACTTAAAAACCCACAATATTTTTCAGGACCGTTCAAGAATTATTTAAGGATACTTCGAGAATATTCTCGAACAGTCCCCACGCTGTCCATTAAAGAAAATCCCAGGGTCAGTATTACAATGCAAGTCTTGTACGGGTCAATATCGAATCGTGGCTTGACCCTCAATGAGATAGCGAAAAAAAAAACTAGAGACTTACATAAATGTACGAGATTTGCGATTTTAATTACCATTTTGGACCTTAGAGGTCTAACAAATAGGTTGCTATTGTATGATAATTGCTTGTACGTGCTTTCTTGTAGCCATGGCGAAAATTGGTGGATGGATTTTGTATGGAATACAGATTATGTTTCTGGTTAAAAAGTATGTGTTTCTATTCATGACTATAAAGGTCGATTTTTCCAACGGCAGATAAATTTTAACAGAGGAATATCGAATCTTTGAATATCGAAGAAAGGACCTATCGAATTCCATACAGCCTAAACTTAATGTCGTTAAACATGCTTCAAGAGTGCAATCAGTAAATATCTAGAGGTACAATAAGTTGCCTGTACAATTGAAAAGCTCCACTAATCTAAATGAGTTTAAGAGAAAATTAAAGCCATTGTTATTGAGGAAATGTTATTACAGCATTGAGGAGTTTGTGAAAGATAAACATAGTTGATACTAAAATTGAGATTATACTAGTGACTTATTATATACTTTATTTTAGATTTGGATCATAATCACAGTAATTTTGGGTAGCTAAAAAACCTACTTTATTGTAATACTTCTCTATATACAATATTAGACGTATGGCCATCGGGGGTGAAAGCATGCAGGCTGCTGGGATTGCTAACACGGGACAGAGCCACATACAATTGACCGTGCGAAAAACAGCTGATACTTAGATCTACACCCACAACTTTTAGAGTCTGACCTTGAGCTTTATTAATTGTCATGGCGAAACATAGGCTCACTGGAAACTGAATTCGTTTAAAATTAAACGGAAAATTTTTTGGAATTAGAGGAATCTGAGGAATAAAATCACTATCACCTTTTCCGCACCCTGTTAAATATATATATTTATATATAATAGATATAGATAGATGTATGTATGTATAAGCATAGAATAGTGTTCGACGTGATTCTTTAATTCTTTAATTTGTCTGTTTGTCTGTTCACGCTAATCTCAGAAACGGCTTATCCGAGTTGGATGCGGTTTTCACGAATATATTGTGGTATGCTTCAGTTATGCCTTAGTGTTTGTTTCATGTCAATCGGTTCATAAATAAAAAAGTTACGTCAAATTAAAGAATCACGTCGAACACTATCTATCTATATCTTCTTCTATATCTATTCTATACATATTATAATAAAATTGTAGAAAAGTGCTGTCTGTACATTGTTGAAAATAAAAATAAAAAAAATAGCAGGGGCTATTGTTATGTCGATGTCGAACCCAAAAATGTAACTAACCTTTTTTTTTGTCTGTTCACGCTAATCTCAGAAATGGCTTATAAATATATATATATTTAACAGGGGTATAGATCTAAGTATCAGCTGTTTCGGTTTTCACGAATATATTGTGGTATGCTTCAGTTATGCTTTAGTGTTTGTTTCATGTCAATCGGTTCATAAATAAAAAAGTTACGTCAAATTAAAGAATCACGTCGAACACTATCTATCTATATCTATACATATAATAAAATTGTAGAAAAGTGCTGTCTGTACATTGAAAATAAAAATAAAAAAAATAGCAGGGGCTATTGTTATGTCGATGTCGAACCCAAAAATGTAACTAACTTTTTTTTTGTCTGTTCACGCTAATCTCAGAAATGGCTTATAAATATATATATATTTAACAGGGGTATAGATCTAAGTATCAGCTGTTTTTCGCACGGTCGATTGTATGTGGCTCTGTCCCGTGTTAGCAATCCCAGCAGCCTGTATGCTTTCACCCCCGATGGCCATACGTCTAATATTGTATATAGAGAAGCATTACAGTAAAGTAGGTTTTTTAGCTACCCAAAATGACTGTGATTATGATCCAAATCTAAAATAAAAATGAATAAATAAATAACAATATTTGACAGTTGTTCCATACAAAAAACTGTTAAATGTCAATATTATTCAACAGGTAAGAATAAACCGATGATTGAAAAATCGGCCCTGACTTCTATCTTGATGCTAAATTCTATCAGTTCTGTAGTTTTTGCCTGAAAGACCTGTGTGACCTTTACAAGGTCGTGGAAGCGTCTGCCGAACTGGCATTTTTTTTTAAGGGGGGAAAATTATCGAATGACTGCTCCCGCCTGGGTGAGGCGGAAGGGAGTGTCAGATTCTTACTGACTAAAAACCACCCCGTTCCTTCTCTTGCACGTCGAGCTGGAGCCCCGGTTACCCGTTAAGTCCGCGACTCCGAATGGGGCAATCTATGCTGACCGCAGATTGCCAGTAGACGTCTTGCGACTGATGTTATGATGACGATGATGAAAATATTCATATTATGCAATACCAGATTAAACGATGGTAACATACTTATACCTGGACTGGAAAAATATAATTTGTAATTTAAGCAGAGATGTAATAGATAAGTTTTCAACTTGGTTAAGTTGTTACTTCAGCCACCTTTGTTGGTAATGTAAATATCCAGAATCCAAATGATTAATAACATTCTAAAATCGCAAAACTCTATGTACCCGGATTCAAGATTCGAAAATTGAAAACCGATACTTACTTCCTTACTACTTAGCACTAGGTATAGTATTTTTTAAGGGGGGAAAATCATCGAATGACTGCTCATACCTGGGTGAGACGGGAGGGAGTGTCAGACTCTTACTGACTAAAAACTACCCCGTTCTTTCTCCTGCACGTCGAGCCGGAGCCCCGGTAACCCGTTACGTTCTCTGCGACACTAGGTATAGTATAGACATTCAAAAGAAAATTGTAAACAAACTTATTTCAACCATTAATTCTCAATAGTCACGAACTTACAGTTTATAAATAGCCTTAAAATAGCTGGACCAAGTGTATCGGTGATACCAATGGTGCAATTGGCCAATGTCATTGGAATCAATATTGGACGAAATAGGTACATGGAAAATGGAGCCTGTGACTCTTACTATGTTATTGAGATATTCGAATTTGAGATTTTTAGCACAGATTTGCGTCAAGAGCCCAGTGTTTTCAAGAACTTAACAGCTTTTTTAGTCAGTGCACTCAAAGTACGACTAAAGGGTTTTTTGGTTTTCTATTAAAAGGGGATCCTAAGTATGTGACACTGAATACGTGGATAATTTCTATCTGATCTTGAAAGGTCAGGGACTAAAAGGTGTCATAGGACATTATGAACTTGATATTCGAACATTTATTTAGCCATAAAATGAATTCACAAAGTCACTAAAATGATAAATAAGTATGTGAATAAAGAAAAGTAATAATAATATGTTAGGAGGAATAATTATGTTATCCTAGTTGTAAGCATTTTTGTAATAGGTTGTATTGAATGTAAGATTTTAACTTTATTATATTGTAAAACTTAACTTTGCATGCCGAAAACAGTAGGCGATGTATGTGGGACTATTTTTTTTAATTATTACTACCTGTAATTACCATACTTCGTGCAAATAAACGTTCCCTCTACCAACTTCCCTTTGAATGCAGATCACCTCAACCGAAAAGTGTTGAATAAGGAAATTGGACACCTAATTATGACACACACGTCTCATGTGACATTCAAATGAAGACGGGACGTGACGTTACGAAAATAGGGCTTTTGTTTACTATTCATTTCAAATGAATGCCAGATTCAGGTTCGATACCTGGATCTGGCATTCGTTTATTGATTAGTATCGGTGTACAACCATTCTTTTATAAACTATGTTTAAAAAATCACCTATTTTTTGAACTCGGCTAATTGATCTACTAAAACCTTCTCTTAAGTGTAGAAACACTTTTCTGGAAACCGCATCCAAATCGGGTCAGCCAAACACGAGATAATTGCGCACAAACATACATACGGGTCAAATTGAGAACCTCTGTTTTTTATCTAGACACCACTGACAAACGGTGAAGGAAAACATCGTGAGGAAACTTGGGCTTAGAATTTCTATTATAAGTTTGTAATCGCCAACCCGCATTGAGTGACCGTGATGATTTATGCTCAAACCTTCTCCGTGTGAGAAGAGGCTTTGCTCAGCAGTGGGCATTTATAGGCTGTTGATGACGATGACCCAAATTCATTGCATTTTTATCCCAACCACAAAATGTTTAGTCATGGCTCGTGCCTTGGAATGTACCACAACTGGTTACCACGGAAAATCCCTCTACCCAGCATGTCCTCAAAAGTCTTGACCGTCGTAACTATAAGTCTAATTGATATGCAAACCCCGTTGCATTGCCGAATGTAAATGTAACCATTGGAATAATAAGTTCTGCTGGCTACTAATTCATTTAGATTGAAGATGTTAGATAAGGGCTTAAATAACGACGTCTGTGGACTTTTAAGTGTGGACTATGATTTAGCTACTATAGAGGCGAATTTTGAAACTAGACTTACAACCACTAAGGACTGACTTTTTTTATAGCATAAGCCGGTAAACGAGCTGACGGATCACCTGATGGTAAGCAATCGGCGTCGCCCATGGACACCTGGAATACCAGAGGCGTTACAAGTGCGTTACCGGCCTTTTGGGGATTGGGAGTTTGAGGATAGTTGGGGATTCAGGAATTGGGGAGATTGGGGAAGGGGAGGGTAATTGGACCTCCGGTAACCTCACTCACACGACGAAACACAACGCAAGCGTTGTTTCACGTCGGATTTCTAGCCACTTACTAGCATTTATTCCTGAATAGGTAGTAAGTATAGCTTTGAGTAGCAAGTTACAATACACTAGCGACTCCGACGCGGTGGCATCCGCTCTGCTCGAGATTTTTTAAAAACCCAGTAATACTTTGCCCGACCCGGGAATCGAACCCGAGACCCCTTGCCCGGCAGTCGCAGTTGCGACCACTCGGCCATCGAGGCAGTCAATCTATCAAGTATAAAAAAATATCAGAAGGTATATAGAAGAGAAGATAAAAAAAATGTGTAGGACATACACTTTTGTAATATTTAGGATGAGAAAAGCCGTTAATATACATAGGTATCATATTTAAGTATCCTTTCTATCATCTTACGCGAATATAACGATACGCTTACGACACGACGTCATGTACGAGCGAACTTATTCTACTTATGATGCAGGGAACCAGCCAAATAGCACAATATCACAATAGATAGATATTATGCTTGGATCACAGCCAACACATTTAATATTTTCAGCTCACTCGCTTATTTTAAATGAAAATTTAATAAATTTCTTCAAAGGAAGGATGTGTGGTTTCTCTCTCGAATTTGATGAAATGGTTTCGTAATGTTGGCTGTTGGGAAGAGGTGATTGAACTTTATAGTGGGACCCTCAAATGGAAAGTAGTTAAGACTTTGACTTCCAATAAAAAACTTTTGAAGGTAAATCCTCCGTTAACGTCGGTCACCGGTGACCCCCATGGCGTTTAATGTGTTAAATCTTTTTTTAGCCGAAGGGATGCTTACGTTTGCATATGCCAAAAAAACTATACTATAGTTTTTGGGTTTGGTGATTTTCTAATTACATTTTATACGTGGTCTCCGGGGTACGAAGCATCCATTTTTTGTTTGTCTGACTCAGTTTTTTTTAAAAACATTGTTTCACACTAGTATTTTCTCCTGTATCGTGGGTGCGTTTACAAACATACAAGTTCACATACACATGACACCCAGACCCGGAACAACAATTTATGGATCACATAAAGAGTTGCTTCGTGCGGGAATCGGACCCACTACACGCGGCACGGCAGTCGGTTGCCCAGCCACCGCACCAACCGTACACCGAGCAGTCAATGACTGAACCAGAAAACCTTTTAATCGATGATTTAGTCACAATATTTTCAATTCCTATATATAGGTATAATTTGAGTAATCAAATAATTTAATATAAGAATAATTATATAATTGTTAAAGTCTGGCAAACGAAAGTAGAGACTGAAAAAGCCCGGCAAATTTAAAAAATATCAGTATAGCAACCCAAAAATTAGTATGTCATACCTGGAGTAACCTAATTTGATACTTTATAATAATTTGTTAGTTTGTTACGTCTTCACGTCTGGTTACTCCAGGTATGACATACTAGTTTTTGGGTTGCTATACTGATATTTTTTAAATTTGCCGGGCTTTTTCAGTCTCTACTTTCGTTTGCCAGACTCTAATTAGACCTTAAGTTCTCTATGCCAAGCAGTTTTTATTGCCTGAGGTACAGGTTTCAAACCTAGTTCAGGCACATGGCATGTCATAGCAATAATAATATAGAATTAAGACATAAGACAAACTAAAAAAACATCATTTATGTAGTAGTGACACGAGTGACACGCTCTAGTTTGCCAACGACCTGAATTTCAGTAACGTGTCTAGTCCTATGGGGTTACAGGGCGGGAAGCTGAAAATATTGCTCTTTCAGTAATGAAGGTACGTGCTACATAAAAAAAATTGTGGAGGCTATCAAGGTAGATAGTTTTAAGTGTGGAAGAACCATGCTTCTGCACGACTGGGCCGCGGTCGGCTCGACCGGAGTGATACCACGGCCTCACAGAAAACCGACGTGAAACAAAGCTTGCGTTGTGTTTCGTTGCGTGAGTGAGGTTACCGGATCTTTATCAGGTGATCCGTCTGCTCGTTTACCGGCTTATAACATAAAAAAGATGACTGTTCACACTGTGAGATCGAATCCCAGGCTAGGTAAAGTATTTTTGGGGTTTTACGTATACCTATCTACGCCACTGCCGTAATTAGGGCTGTATTCTCTGATAATCCTGAACCTCCTCTTCCTCCTCCTCTTTTTAAAAAAAAAAAAAAAAGGCTAGGTCAACCGCTAGTGCGTAAGGGGGCTTATAGTTTTACATCTCTATTAAATTCATAAGCGTCACAAATATAAAGTGGAACTTTTGCAAAAAATTTAACCTTTTTAGGATTATTTTAACATAACATAACATGACATCACGGATCACGCCTCTTATCCCCGAAGGGGTAGGCAGAGGTGCACATTATGGCACTTAATGCCACTGTACAATGTATCACCCACTTTGCATTATTTATGTTATGAGTCCCATTTTATTGGGGGTCTATTGCCATATACCGGGCACAATTCCAGACGCCGTGCTAAAACGGGTCAGAGCCCATTCGTCCCCTAAAATTCGTCCCCCAGCATAAAAGTTGTGGATTCGGCCCCTATATAGGTGCCCATTGGTCTCCTGGTAGGGGACCAATTAATATTTAATAAAAAAATATTATTTTTAAGGTACCCATTCGTCCCCTCTAATATAATACATAATAAGTTAAAGATTCGGCACCTGTTCAGGTGCCTATAAATTGGTCCCCTGAGATAAAACCACCATGTCACTCAGGTAAGTAGAAGAGTCACTACCACGCTGCGATCTCTCTACAGATTTAAAAACTTTCTTCCACCAAATACAAAAGCGCTGCTTGTTCGGTCTCTTGTGCTTCCTGTGATTGATTATGCTGATGTTTGTTACTCTGACCTATCCCAAGACCTTCTTAACAAATTGGATCGAATGCTCAACAATTGTATCCGCACTACGTAAATACGACCATGTCTCTTCCTTTCGCGCTCAGCTTAAATGGCTTCCTATCCGTGAGAGGCGATCCCTTAGATCCCTCTGCATGCTCTTCTCTATTCTAAATGATCCTTGTGCTCCCGAATACCTAAAATCTGGCTTTCAGATTTTGGGCAGCTCTCACAGCCGAAATCTCCGTTCAGCTGAAAGTTTGCTTCTAGAGATCCCGTCTCACCACACTTCCTTTGTTTCTAACTCCTTCAGAGTTAGTGTAATTAAATTATGGAATGCACTACCCCATAGTATAAAAATGGCTCCAAACAAAATGGCTTTTAAACGTAGTGTTCGTGAGGCCTATTTAAAGGCGCTACAACGCTGAGTTCGTGTCTTCTTTAATTTATATCTTCGTCAATTTATATTATATTATAATTATATATATGAAGTTATTTATGTATGTAGATATTTTGTGTTTATTATATATTTTTATACACAGTATTTATTATTACTATTAGTTATTTATTTTGTTTTTTTTTGGATATTACACAGGCCCATTTTCGCTGAGCTTACATTTAACCCAAAGGTTGACTGGTAGAAAATGCCATATGGCATTAAGTCCGCCTTATGTACCTTATTTTGTGTGCATTAAAGTGTAAATAAATAAATAAATAAATAAATAAAATAAGCTAAATTTTACACAAGAAACGGTTAACATAGTACACTTGTGAACAGTTTATTAACGGAATTAGTTTAATAAATCATAACAGATCATTGAAAAAAGAGCTATGATGATTGATAATAATATAACCTGTCGATAGGCCTACGATGCAATATTGTCTCTCTACGAATGGCTTTTTAAAAAACGGGTTTTTTTTTGTAAGTACTGTTATATTTTTTAGATTTAAGTTATTATGATTTTGCATGTAGGTATGTAGTTGGTAAATATACAAAAATGTAAGAAGTGATTGTTTTTGTATATTGCATTATTTTGTAAATCTCTTTGGCTGTACAAAGTACTAACAATTCATAGTTATTTTTCTTATATTCGTATTGATATTTGGTTATTTGTTTATACTCTGGATTTAAATTAATCTAAAATTCAGTTATTACTGGGATTTTATTTAAATAGTTACACAGTTTTATTTTACTGCATAAACATATTATAGTTGTCACATATTTTGCTAAATATTTACAAATGTACCAGACATCAAAAACTGATAACTTATTTTGAAGACTGACTTAATGCCTAGAGCCTAGAGGTTATTTATTAAACTTAAACTTATTTAAAATAAACATGATATCTACCAAATTACTATATTTTTTTATTTTACCCTTTTCTGCGCGACTGTACCAGGACTACCAAGCTGCAGTATACATATATACATTTTTTTTTTTTTAAAACGTTGCCCCACACTAGGATTTTCTCCTGTGTCGTGGGTGCGTTTACAAACATACAAGTTCACAGACACAATGACACCCAGACCCGAAACAACACTTTGTGGATCACACAAAGTGTTGTCCCGTGCGGGAATCGAACCCGCGACACGTTGCACGGCAGCCGGTTGCCCAGCCACCGCACCAACCGTGCAGTCATCATGTACTTATATTAGAAGAACGAATAAAAATAAATATTGTTCAGGGGACGAATAGGCTCCTCAAAAGTTCCAGGGGACGAGTGGGCACAGGGTGCGAATCTTAGGGGACGAATGGGCTCTGACCCGCTAAAACTGATATTCTTTTTTATAAAACCCAGTATTACTTTGTCAGACCCGGAAATCTTCTGATTCACTTTGCTTTGCTTTGCGGGAACCAAGACATTATTCATGTCCCTGGGACGCGTCGGACTTCAGTGTTCCGGAGTTTTCATGGTTGTATATACTGTAGATCCTGGCTTACAGGAGTTGCAGCGGTTTTGGGAGGTTGTGGCGGGCTTGTCCCAATAAAAAAAGTCCCGGAAATTGAACCTACTCGGCCAATGAGGCAGTCGGATTATTTTGTAATAGTATAACATTAATTTATGTTAAATGATGCATCGTAAGGCCTTCTAGAATGGGTCTAGAATATGGATGAATGTACCCTTGATGTACATACACATAACACGAATATCGGTGCTGTGTTAATGCAAAAATGATGCAGTCTGCAGCGATCCAATTGGCAGGGCACAGGGCTGACAGTGACTCATATTTGTATGTCACGTTCTAGGGGTGTCACAAATAATATTTTGGTGTATTGCTATGAATTTATAAGCTTCAATATGTCAGTTTTAAGACACTGAATCCAATTTTAGATACCAAGCAATAGTTTTTTTTATAACATAAGTCGGTAAACGAGCAGACGGATCACCTGATGGTAAGCAATCGTCGCCGCCTATGGACACCCGAAACACCAAGGCGTTTTTATTTGGCGCATTTTTATCATTAACGGCAACGGCACGTTAATGATAAAAATTCCCATGACTGCCTCGTTGGCCGAGTGGTCGCAAGTGTGACTGCTAGGCAAGAGGCTTGGGTTCGGTTCCTGGGTCGGGCAAAGTATTACTGAGGTTTTAAAAAATCTCAGTAGTAGCACGGAGTCTGGAAACCAGCCCGGTATATGGCAACAGGCTCATCCCCTATTACATGGGACACATAACAGAAATAGTGAAAAGTGCGTGTTATTTCTGTGTGCACCTTTACCTACCCCCCTTGATGTTATGTTATTCTCATAACTACATTTGTTTTTTCATTGCCTCTAATTAAGTTGGCTGCTAAGGTGCTAATCAAAATTGATTGGCCGAAAATTAAACCCAGGGCCTCAAGCTGTCAACCATTGAATCACCAGTGCAGTTCAATGTCAAAAATATTGTCTATTTTTCGTACTGGCAACCCTACAACTAAGGCCGGTAAAGCGCGCGCTTCGAATGTCAATGTGTAAAGACTATTGTCTATAAAAGCGATGCGCAGGAGTCGCATAAGAACGAAAGTCAACGAAAATGAAGGTGATTACACGTTCCGATTTTAAAAAGTGACCGTTGTGTTATTTTATGTGTTTGTTTGTGTGTATGTGTGTGTGTCTGTATTTTTTTGTGTTTTAATTTTTTTTTGATGTGGTTTTGGTACCTACAATTTTTGTGTGTTATATTTTTTTTACGTAAATTGGATTAAGTGATACAAATTAATTCTGCGGCTTAGGTTTTCTGTACGATTACAGTCAAGTAAAATAATATTGACGTTTTCAATATACTACAAATTAATAATACAGGCTACTTAACGTAACATCACTCCTAATATTTCCTAAGAGGATAGGCTGGGGTATACATACTTACTAAGACAGACATCACAGAAATTAATAACAAATTCAAATAAATAAAAACTTTATAATTAAGTTTTAAAAATGGCTAAAACGTTTAAAAAAAGAATATAGTGAGAATATTCACGTGGGCACTTAACCCGCTATTTTAATTAATTTATAATTCCGATTTGAAATCAACACATTCACTATAATTACTTCGGGAATCAAAACCCAACTTCAATTGTCGAAACCCTTACTTTAGGTACTACACATACGTACATACATAACCTCACGCCTGTCTCCCATGGAGGTAGGCAGAGACTATGGAACGCCAATTGCTACGATTCTTACATACCTCTTTCGATTCATCAAAAGTCATCTATCATGCATGCTCGTCGGTTATGGGTATTTTTAATTTGGCCTTTCTAACATATCGTCACTCTGGTCGGTATAATTAAGGTATTAAATTTTGTCGGCACGATTGTGCGCAACTCTTTGTGTAATCCACAGATTGTTGTTCCTGGTCTGGGTGTCATGTGTATGTGAACTAGTGTGTTTGTAAACGCACACGACATTAAGTTCTTTTAGGGCGCCTTCTACCGACGGTCCCATTCATATCCGCTCTGTATACTTCTTCCGTAAATCTACTTTCATCCATCCTTTTTACACTGAAATACAAAATCCCATTAACAACATACCTTCACGTTTAAAATGTTCAATAAAACCTTACATAAGTGAGACCCTACTGCTTACCCATTATATGGTTAAGTGTCGTAATAGTTGAAGTCATGTATAGTAATAACGTTGCTATCGTACTTGTAATACATAAGTGGTGTTGCTCAGGTATTTTTTTTTTTTTTTAAGGGGGGAAAATCATCGAATGACTGCTCCCGCCTGGGTGAGGCGGGAGGGAGTGTCAGACTCTTACTGACTAAAAACCACCCCGTTCCTTCTCCTGCACGTCGAGCCGGAGCCCCGGTTACCCGTTAGGTTCTCCGCGACTCCGAATCGGCATCGGCCGTATTGGGCCATCTGTGGTGGTCTGATGGCTCTTTGAGGCGCGCGCGGAACGCGACGCGCCGTACGCTCGGGTCCGTTTCTGGTCGGACGGGGAGCCACCCATGCTCGCCGTCCGCAGGCCCGCGCTTACGGTGGCCGGAGATCGTCTCGCGATCCCCGACGCCCGGTGTGTCCTTCGCGATGGCTGGGTTGCGAGGAGGCAGCGCTTCGCTGCCTCACGCGTCCCGCCTCCTCCTTAGCTAGCATCACTGCTTCGCAAAAGGAGGAGACGGCATCCCAGTCCCCCTCGCTCCGCATCATGGCCTGCACTAGGCCCGGACGCGAGAAGTCGCCATCGCCGATCACTTCCCTGAGGACACGGCGGTGCTCAGCCCACGAAGGGCATTGTCCCACCGTGTGTTCCACCGTGTCCTCAGGGCGGTCCTCGCAGTGATGACACCCGGGCGTTTCCTCCCGCCCCATCAGACACAGGTACCTCCCGAAACTTCCATGTCCGGTGAGGACCTGCGTCAGGCGGTAGGTGAGGACGCCTTAGCGTCTCTCAAGCCACTCCTCAAAGAGGGGACTTACCGCTGCGATGGCAGCGAGCCCAGTTGCTCAGGTATACGAAGGTACGGCTGTCTTGTTGGCCGAGTGGCCGCAAGTACGACTGCCGGGCAAGGGGTCTCGGGGTCGTATCCCGAGTCGGGCAAAGTATTACTGGGTTTTTTAAAAGATTTTCAGCAGTAACATGGTGTCTGGAATTGTGCCCGGTATATGGCAATAGTTTAACCCCCTATTACACGGAACTTATAACATAAATAGTAAAAAGTGGGTGTTACATTGTACAGTGGCATTAAGTGTCGTAATCTGCACCTTTGCCTACCACTTCGGGGTTAAAGCGTGATGTTATGATATGTTGTTAAATCAAAGTAGTATTTTTTTATGGGATAACCCGGTAAACGAGCAGACGGATCACCTGATGGTATGCAACTGGCGTCGCCCATGGACACCTGCAACACCAGAGGCGTTACAAGTGCGTTACCGGCCTTTTGGGGATTAGGAATTTGAGGATCGTTGCGGGGTTGATAGGGCTCCGGTAACCTCACCCACACGACGAAGCACAAAGCAAACGTTGTTTCACGTCGGTTTTCTGCTCGGCCGTGGTATCACTCCGGTCGAGCCGGCCCATTCGTGCCGAAGCATGGCTCCCCCACACTTAACGTATTAATGAGTGGTGTAGTATCAAGACTAGATGTGGGTGTTTTGTAGCTGTTTTTCAACTACGACTTACCTTGTGATCACACTAATATTATAAATATGCAAGTTTTTTTGTTTGGATGTTTGCCCGTTAATCACGCTGAAACCACTGAATGGATTTTGCTGATATTTGGTATACATGCAGGGTATGGTCTGACTTAAAATGATAGAATACTTTTTATCTCGATTAAATGCTCCCATGGGATAAAGCAGGAAACATGTTCTACGCGGACGAAGTTAACAGCCAGTTAGCTATAAATATCATACCGATTGACAACTATGTTAACACATAGAATACTTACTTCTGTGTTTACCCTTCAGGAAATATCAACTGTAATAATATTACATGGGAAAATTAAATTCCAAATCTATTTAAGAATTAAAAGCCTCACTGAATTATTCTATTGTTGTCATAATTTTCATTTAAGACCCTTGCCTAAGGCAGCCTGAGGGGTGCCCAGAGGTTGCCCAAGGGTTGCCCTGAGGTCGAAGGTCAATACGAATATTTATTGACCTTATAGATTAATTTTCGAGACTAATTTTCTACCGTCATATAACAGTATTAAGGTTTTATTTAGTTTGTCTGTGTTTAGGAATTAGGAATTGTTTTAGGTGTTACCTTTAAGTCGTGATTTGATTTTTAGTTGTGTGATTGACTTGTGTACAAGGGGTGTGTACCGAATCTAAATTCGGTAATGGAGTTCCATTACAATTCTAGGCAAACCTTAACCGAGAATCAAATCCAAGACCCTTTACTCAGCAGTTATCCATGTCATTCGATTAGTTAGTGAATGCAATTTAATTATCCTCATTATACATTATAGTATAAGATAATCTTTTCTTCTTTAATTTCATTTCTTTAATATGCTCTTTATCTTCCAGGAGTTATTAGCTGTGATATCGTTGCTGGTGGCCGGGGCTATGGCGGAGCCCCCAGCACCCTATGCTCCCAGTGGCTGGAAGCCTGATGGACCGGCCTTTATCCTGCCACAGAGAGGCCAGAACCAGGTACGATATAGTTTGGTAATAACTGTAAAATTTGTTTTAATATAGAGGTTATCTGTTCAGTTTCAAACTTAATACTTTACTATTGAAAGTTTATTATATAAAATGAATTCTTATACGAAAACAGCGTAATGCTCGTCAAACTTCCCATCCGAATGCCCGTTAACTATTTGCGCGGGAAACTATACTAATCTGTCACATTTGACAGATGACAGCGTCAACATGACAGCTAGTGTTGCCGCTAACACAGATTAAATTAGTGACGTTCATTTAGTTGATTTTCGTCGTCTAACATTACATATCACTGTACTCAGTCATTAAATGGCTGCTTAACCTAATCTTTAATATTTTTTTCCGGAACAAAATTGTTTCTAACGAATAGCTGAAGTAAACTTTAAATGTCTCTGAATATGGCAGTTAATGGAATGGCAATAAAGATTTTTGGTTCAGTGTAGCTATAACCAGCTTAATTGGCAATTGTTTCATATTGGGATAGCTATGCTATCATTTATTTATCAAAGGACAGGACATTTATTTATCAAAGTTACCACCCATTTGCATTTCATTCACAGCAACCAGCACAATATCTTCCACCATCAGCGTCCTTGGACCCTCGTTATCCCAACCCGAGCGTGGAGTATGGAATTCCTCAACAAGAAGAAGATGTCTCAGTTCAGGGTCTACCACCTCAAAGGGAGGAAGTGCCTTTCTTCCAACGGTCTCCAGTTAACGGAAAACAAAATGTTGGACCTGGTTTCAACTCTGATCTCCAGAATTTGGACCAAGGATTGAAACAGACACAGGTATTGATGTAGTTTATATCAGACAGCCTCAGCCAGTTCAGTTATGCTTTGATTTTTGTGGTTAAAATAGTTAATAATCACTTCAAGGAATAATATATAATCAAAAGTTTATAGAATCAAATGCACTATAGGTAAATTTAAAATCACAGTAAGCGAAGTAATAGGAAAACGCTATTTCTTTAACCCACAAATGAACCTATTTATAAATCTATTTATTTGGCAATTAGTCATTAGCATGCAAAAATCACAAGCTCAATGGGAACAAAGAAAAACTTTAAAACTAATCAATTGTATTAGTTCCAGGAACAACAACAACGCTACCGTGAATTCGAAAGGCAACAGCAAAGAGATGCGCAATTCAATGCTGCCAACCGTCTGCCAAGACCACAAATCCCCGCTCAATTTGCTCCAAGAACCACCAGTACCACAGAACAGCCAACCACTGAGGCTTCCACTGAAGCATCAACAACAGAACTGAATCTGAACGAAGGAGAAACCCTGGAATCTTCAGACAAAGATGCTAAAGTATCTGTAGAAGTAGCCAAACAGAAGATACAAGAATACCCTGGTGAATTGTTCCTTAGTTCCTTAGCACAACTTCAATTGCAGCCCCAATTCGTTCCTTTCCAACAGTTTGGTCAGCTCAGAGCTCCATTAATCCTCCAACCGGTTCAATCTCAAAAACAAGTCGCTGGTTTCGATGCTCAAACACATTTCGCGGCTTTGCCTTCAGTGTTAGCTCAGCAGCAATTACAGCAGCAGAGAGTTGAGCAAGGTTACCAAAATCCTGCTGTGTTCGTTGCTGAACAGCCTCAAGCTCAAATTCAGCCAGTCACAGCTTACCAGCAGCCTCAATTCCAAGCTGAGCCTGTTGCAGTCCAACCAGCTCAAGCAGTACAACCTCAGGGTTTCTACGGACAACCTAATGTTGAACCTGTAGGTCAATACCAACCTGTGAATGCATTCCCTCAACAGTTACAACCTGTACCTCAGTTTTCTGCTCAGCCAGTAGTATTGCAGCCTCAAGGTGCTAACCAGCTGCAACCAGCTCCTTTCCAACCTCAGCAAACAGCTTCGTTCCAACCTCAACAACCTGATCAGTATCAACCACAGACTGTTCAATTCCAACCTCAACCAGCTCAGTTCCAGCCCCAGCCAGCGCAATTCCAGCCTCAGCTAGCGCAATTCCAGTCTCGACCCGCGCAATTCCAGCCTCAGCCAGCTCAATTCCAACCACAACCAGCCCAATTTCAGCCACAGCCTACACAATTTCAGCCACAGCCTGCCCAATACCAACCTAGTCAGCCTCAACCGCAACCAGACCAAGAAAATCAAGACGCTGAGAGTAACGACAACAACAATTACCAACCCCAACTATACCAACAACCACTTCTTGTCCCTGCGAACCAATACCAGGCTCAATTCCAACCGCAACTAGGATATATCCAAGCTCAACTCATAAGCTACCCAGGGCAAGACGTGAGCCAATTCCAGCAGCAGTTATTCCAAGGGCAATTGGAGCAACAGAACCAGTATCCTCAAAGCCAGAGTCCAGATGCTCTCCAGAGTGGTTTGGATGTGAATCAGCAGGGAAATGATATCGAGGAACCTCAGGATCAAGAGGAAGATCAGGATGAAGGAAACAAGGCTACAGCCGTAGCCACAGCCTTTGGAACAAGGTTAGTCAGAATTCCAACAGAATTTTAATCAGAGGATAAGAGTAGTTGCAGATAGGCGATTGTCGGTGAAGGTTACTGATATTTGTCGCAATCGAAGGTCCACATGTGGATGGAATAGGTAATAATGTCGAAGGAAAATTATGTAAGTAACTAGGTTTTAAGGAAAATTCTTGACGTTGACCAATATATTGGTATGCATGACGAATTGATTAAGAGCGATAGATATTTCAAACACGGATTTTAGATATGATGTTCAATTAAGGCTAGAACATAATTTTCCTTTTATTTCTCGAAAGGTTAGGAAGCAGTGGACTTATTCAAACGATCATTCAATCCTTTGTAATGAGAGAGAAAAGCTATTACTATAAATGCACATTGGGCAGTTACACTTACTATTTCTGCAACTTCAATTTTAGTTATCAGAGTCCTACCATCTACAATGTTTTTTTTTAACATAACATAACATCACGCCTTTTATCCCCGAAAGGGTAGGCAAAGGTGCACATTACGGCACTTAATGCCACTGTACAATGTAGAGGTAACACCCACTTTTCACTATTTATGTTATGAGTCCCATGTAATAGGGGGTGAGCTTATTGCCATATACCGGGCACAATTCCAGACTCCGTGCTACCACTGAGAATTTTTAAAAACCCAGTAATACTTTGCCCGACCCGGGAATCGAACTCAAGACCCCTTGGTCGGCAGTCGCACTTGCGACCACTCGGCCAATGAGGCAGTCATGGCATTATTTTTTTAAGACCTTGCGAATTCTGCGTTAAAAGTCGCATAGTGTGCGCATAATCTTGTACCACGCTCACGTATCGAAGCGGCGTTGTGGCTAATGTAAATTTTGTTGTAACAATACAGACATTGCCCTATTTGAGGGTGAATATTGATGTATTTTAATGTATTACGTCCTACACATTGATAATGAGGCTGTTTATTATTTGCTATACTGTTTGTTTGTCTAAAATATCTGTTGGGCTTTAATTGTATGAATGTTTGCGTGGAACCTGAGTCACACAATAAACAGGGGCTAATAAATTTTACATTTGAAATATCCTTGTCTTTTAAAATAACCCATTTTGAAACCAATTAAAATATTTTGATATATATATATAGCCCAGATAAATAGCCCAGAACTGGACTCAAATCTTTTTGAACTATTTAATTATATTTTAATTCATATTTTGATTTTAATGTCCATAGAACTCAACCCCGTTTGCAACCTAAGTACGGCGCTCCATTCCCCGTACCCCGAGTACAGGCGGCTCCTAGAACCGTGACCACAACTGAATCTACCGCTGAGGTAAGTCTATTTAGCTAATTTTTTTTCGGATAGCATTAGGGCTCTTACACAAAACTGCGATGCGACGTCGCATCGCGAGAACTTGCGAATGGACTCGCATCGCGCATCAGTCTTATCTTCCCAAAATCTTAACCAACCTTAGAATCAACGAAACAATCTAACTAAAATTGTATTGTGGACCTGATTTAAAAACAGTAACGTATAGAGTTTCTCGCTCGTTTTTCTCCATAGAAATCTACACCTTGGAACAAGCAAATAGCTTCACTAGAGGACTGATCGACAGACTGATATTTTTAATGTTTATTTTTATTGTTTTGACGTTCAAAAGTGCCTTCCTGGTCTAATTGAAAATGAAAATGATTTTGAATTTGACTTTGCAATTTCAGTCGCTTGACCAACGAGGCAAACTTAAATTTTAATAACTTTGAAGTTGAATCTATATTAAAACCTCCATTTTATTTAAAGGAGGTGACAGAAGATGGTCCTGTCGTCGCCCAAGCAGTAGCGATCGCCGATGGAACTAGAAAGAAGAGTGCCAAACTGAGGTAGGTTAGGACATACCCCATCTACAATAGTTTACCAAATTGTTTCATACAAAATTCATACGAAAGTAACCTTTAAACATTGATAATAAGGTCTATAATAAAAAGGGCTTCGACTTATAACCTGGTAACTTATTTTAAACAAATGCTACTAAATAACTAAATAGAAATTGAGAAACGTAACTAACTCTAAATCCACGTATTAGTTGATTCGGTTTAAGTCTTGGAGTCGAAAGTTCCATTTAAATTTCTTAAATATCGAATTATATTGAAAAACACAGTTAAAAAATTTTTTGTTCATTCCAGGAGTCGTCGAGTTCGTCCAGTATTCACCCTGGACCGTTCTGGACACTTAGTATTGGCGCAAGGACAATAAACTGACTAACTAACGAATTTTCAACGAACAACTCTTTTCGAGGGCGATCGTACCTAAAATAGTCACTAGTGGCGCTGGTGTTGAAGACCGCCAAAATTAATTAAAGAACTTGATCCAAAATGATTAGATCGATCCATGGATAATAGAACATGGATCGATCTAGTTGTTTGATACAAACTACATACACAAACATATGCTCAATATCAATATCACTGTTTCTTACAATTTTTGGAAGAAACAGTGATATTGATTGTATTGATGACATTAAAACCGATAGCAGCGCCACTGTTGACCATAAAAAAAAGGTTTTCATTAACCAAAAATACTTTTTTTAAATAGAATTTGAAGATTTGTTTTTAAAACCTAGTGACTCACTTATTGTACCGCTATAGGGCTCACCTGATGTTCAAATTCTATTCAAATGTAAGAAAGTCAGTATTTATTACCTTTAAAGTTCTATTTATAGACCAGTAGACAAACGTATTCTGTCTTACTTTCTTTGTTTAAATATAAAAACAGTAATAACTTGGTTCATATCATTAAGATGAAGTACTAAAGAACCTACAGTTATCAGTAAAATAATGAAATCTGTAAATCCATCTTTTTGATAAATAAATACAAATATTGTTGGGAATGTTTACCAAACGCATACGTTTATGTGTTGTATTAAAATAAATGTATTAATTTATTTTTAAATGTGTTTTTTTTTTCATTTCTACGGCGGATTTTTAGTGTAGATAATGCTAAAAAAATGAGAAGTAGTTCTTTACTGAGTTGCGCATTCTATTTTTTTTTTTTTTTTTTAAGAGGGGAAAATGTCCGAATGACTACTCCCGCCTGGGTGAGGCGGGAGGGAGTGTCAGACCTTACTGACTAAAAACCACCCCGTTCCTTCTCCTGCACGTCAAGTCGGAGCCCCGGTTACCCGTTAGGTTCTCCGCGACTCCGAATCGGCATCGGCCGTATTGGGCCCCATCTGTGGTGGTCTGATGGTTCTTTGAGGCGCGCGCGGAACGCGACGCGCCGTACGCTCGGGTCTGTTTCTGGTCGGACGGGGAGCCACCCATGCTCGCCGTCCGCAGGCCCGCGCTTACGGTGGCCGGAGATCGTCCCGCGGTCCCCGACGCCCGGTGTGTCCTTCGCGATGGCTGGGTTGCGAGGAGGCAGCGCTTCGCTGCCTCACGCGTCCCGCCTCCTCCTTAGCTAGCATGACTGCTTCGCAAAAGGAGGAGACGGCATCCCAATCCCCCTCGCTCCGCATCATGGCCTGCACTAGGCCCGGACGCGAGAGGTCGCCATCGCCGATCACTTCCCTGAGGGCACGGCGGTGCTCAGCCCACGCATGGCATTCTCCCACTGTGTGTTCCACCGTGTCCCCAGGGCGGACTGAGTTACGCATTGAATTTAATAAAGAACTGAATGGTCGAATTAATGATATTTTTGACGATATTGAAGAATTTTACGACCAAAGTATATAACATTAAAGTTTATAATTGCTCTCTATATTCATTTGTGAGGGGGAGTTCGAGTTTTTTGTATTTACGACCGATTTTTACTGATGTTTGAGAGGTCCCATTAATTTTGTGTTACGAAAGAAATACTTTTTTTTTTGGGTCAAAAGTTAAAATTAGCAATTGTTATAGATCTAACGTTATGAAGGTTTATGAAAGCTTATATTATAAATGTGAAAGCTGAATCTACTGAAAGGATTTTGATGAAATTTTGTATACAGGCAGGGTATGGGCTGAATTAGGCGTTTTTTAAGATGGGAAAATCATCGAATGCTGTCTCCCGCAATCTAGGTGAGGCGGGAGGGATGTGTCAGACTCTTCCTGACTAAAAACCACCCCGTTCCTACTCCTGCACTTCGAGCCGGAGCCCCGGTAACCCGTTAAGTTCTCCGCGACTCCATATCGACATCAGCCCTATAGGGCCCTACCCGTGGTGGTCAGATGGCTCTTTTAAGGCGCGCGCAGAACTTCGTACGCTCGGGTCTGGTCCGGCGACGATAAAAATCCCGATTAAATGCTCCCATGGAATAAAACAGGAATCATATTCTACGCGGATGAAGTCGCGGGCAACAGCTGATATATATTGAGGAAGCAATGATATATTGAGGAACGCTATAGATACTGATACTGATAGTAATAATATCAGAATTCCAGAGAATACCAGAATAGAAAGTAACCCAACAATCCTGTGTGTAACTAAATTATACTATTAACACATAATATCACGCCTTTTATCTCTGAAGGGGTAGGCAGAGGCGCACGTTACGGCACTGAATGCCATTGTCCAATATAACACTAACTTTTCACAATTTATGGTATGAGTCCCATGTAATAGGGGGTGAGCCAATTGCCATATACAGGGCACATTTCCTGACTCCGTGCTACTACTGAGTTTTTTTTAAATAATAATTTGCCCGATTCGGGAAACGAATCCGAGATCCCTTGCCGGGCAGTTGCACTTGCGACCAACGAGTTAGTTAGTTATTATTGGTTTAGCATAAGATTATTTGAAAATATACTGAATAAGAAATAAAAAACTACCATAGCCGAAAAATAAAGGAAAAAATCAAACACAAAAATCACCCACCGAAACTACCAAGTCTTCAGAGTTATTACAATAATACCATAGAAACACAACAGAACAATGAAAAACGTAGGCACACTAGTAATTATGAACATGTTCTCTCTCAAGAATGTCATAGAAGCATTCAGCATCCCCTTTAGACGGCAAATCTTCTCTGAAGCATAGATTTCTTCAGTCGCAGTAGAAACCGTTACTATGTCACCTCTACCCGCCTCCATAGCAACGCTAGCAGTAGCTGGAGGCTTTAAAATTTCAAAATAATCCTGTACTATTTCTGTCTTCTTCAATTTCTTTATAGAAACGTCGGAAACTGGCTTTGGTCCCTCAATGCTTAGTTTAAACATTAATTGATCTATTACTTGATTCTGTACTAGATTACACTGCACACTTCCATCGATGTCTTCTTTCAAAATGTTTTGTGCTACAAATACTTCTTTGTGTACCATGTGTGGTGTAGGGCGCTCACAATTTATTTGTGTAAGAGTGGAACTATCCATTTGGTTATCCAGTTTCAATATTTTACTTTCATTTTGGTTAAAGACCGATAATCGTTTTATATCATTAACAATTTTCTCAGCTAGGGTTTCCTCCAATCTCTTTACAGCCAAATCTAATACTAATGTCAGACGTTCCCACATATCATTCATATCTGTAGGATATTTAACCCTAACCTCATCAGCACACGATCGTTTTTGTGATTTTTCCGATTCCTTGATTTTGGCTTTAATTGTAATGTCATTAGGTAAACTGATGTTTTTTTGGAGGCATGTCAATTTTTCTATTTCATACGATTTTTTCAGCTTCAACATATTCGTGTGTAAATCTATTTCGACCTCGTCCCCTTTGTTCTTTGGATAACTTTTTAAATTATCTGTAACTATGACATCGTTTAATTTAATATTTGCATCAGAGCTAGTGGAAGGTGTGATTACTGGATAATATCCAAGGTTTATCACCTTGTCTAAAATAGCGGTTCTCCTAGCAAGTTCTTCCTTAGTAGGCAAATCGGGAGGCAAAGTTTCATTACGCAGCGTTGTATCTGAATTTGAAGTGTACATATAATTAGAAGTTATACTCAATTTATTAAAATCAGAGCTAGTTCGAGCAATAACGAAATTTTCATCACTGGATACTAAAACAGATGTCCTTTCGCCAATCAGAGTGTCGTGACTCATGTTGTCCTCGTTCTGATCCGTAGGAGACAGATTACTGATTTCAATTTTAAAGTTATTCTGCTGTGACGGTGGTTTTGAGGTTAGACTAATATCAGGCTGCAAAAACATTTCATCGCTGGTTAAATTCTCCTTGTGCATAATTATTGTCTCACAACTGTTGGCAATAAATTGGTTATCATTTGGTTTCGTTCCACTAAAAGTTACAGCCACAGCTAAATCGATGATATTTGTGTGATAAGGTGTGGAATCTGAATTAGAAGTTATTATGTCTGAGGAAACTTGGATGACAGAGTTCACAGTTTTTATGCTGCTAAAATCATCAGTCCTTGATGATGTAGAACTCATAGGTCTTAACGTTTTATGGCTTGCGTAGCTAATAAATGACTTCTTCGTGGTTGATGGTGAAGAATTGAGGGAATCATCACCATCACAAATACAATCATCATCGCATTCATCTAGAAGATTTTCTTTAGCTAATACTTTCTTCAATAAAGATCTGGAAACAACTTTTGATATTGCACGTGAACCCATCTTAGCTTTTCGATAATACTTCTTTAGTCGTCTTCTGATATTCTTTTTAGGATTTTTGTATTTAAAATGTATGTTCTTGAACTTGGCGATGTGTTTATTTTTCTTTAATTTCTTTCTTGGCAACTTGTTGCTGTCTTTACATCTTTTGCCATGTTTTGTAGCATTGAATATTATTTCGGGTTTTTCATCTGCCAATCTATTGCCCACTAGAATGTAGCTACTTAGTTGAGGCGATCTCTTTTCCATATCTCCGCATTGGTTTTCGTCTAAAATATCAATTTTTACTTCGCTTATAATTGGTATATCTAAAACTCGAGAAGAATTTTCAGTCGGAGTTATAGTGAATGTTTTTGTTGAGTTATTGGAGCTTGATGGTGAAATCGAGTTCGTGCTATCCACATTGTGTATTTGAGTAATCTGATGAGGGTTAAAAGGAGCATCATGCAACTCCTGCATTTCAAATGCTACGACATAAGTTGGCATCCTTTTTGGATATTTTGTGGCTGATTTTGGTCTTTTTCCTTTTTTCGTTAATGGTTCTTGATTAGCTGGTTCCATATCGATTTAGAATAATATGAGTTATCTGAAACAAAAAGGACATGAAGTACTAGACGAAGTAAATACCATTATTTGTATTCAAATGAGTCTTCCCTGAAATATATGGAGAAAAAAACGCGAACTATAGAAAACCGATTTTTAATGCAGTAAAAAGTAAAAAAAATCTATCACAACAACAAATGTATGTTAAAATCCCAGATCACGCAGTTTCACATAGAGAACCGAAGACGATGAAGAAGAATTTCCACCAGGCGCCGGCACAGGTATAACTACTCCTGTACTTGCAGAAGTATGTATTCCTTCTTCTAGTTGGGATTTCACTTTATCTTTCAAAACGTACACATAAAACAAGCAAGCAATAATTATGACAGGAATCCAGAGTAACACGCAGTACACACAACCTTCACCAAAAGTCATGCCTCTGCGTACTTTACGAATTTTTTGCATTTCATCAATGGTAGCTGTTTGCTCGTCTTCAATTTCAATTTCTTCAGTTTCCCTGGCAGGAAACACCATCGTCGAAGAATATTTAAAACTATTCCCTTCTGGAATTAGCATTTGTACATATTCACGATCACGATCCACAGAGCCATTGGTAGTAGGACAGATACAAGAAGGTCTTCTGACTAGAGTAGCGGGCTCTGACGTTAGCTCTGACGAGTCATTTGGACATTGTTGGTTAGATTGTGGTTTGGCTTTGTCACACACAATCCTTTCCTTCTTTTTCCGTGCAAACCAATTTTTATTGCGGCGCCTACTACGTCTAAAATACGAAGAACGTGAACAATCTGACGTTTTTTTGTGGATGCTACAAACATTATACCGAATATTTTTCTGATAACCGTCGCAGAATAATGTTATAAATTTCCGTTTGTTCCTTTGATCCCCCGGCATTTCAAATAAGGATCTAGGTGTGTTAAGCAAAGGGCGAGTTAAGTTTTGTTCATTTATTTTATTTTGAATTTCATTTGCTTTTGATGTCATATCTGTTACTCTGAGAATAGATTCACTGTCAATAATACGGTAAGACGTGCTCTTCTTCGCAAGTCTATTGTAATATTCAAACGTGTCTTTTTTCTTAGGTTCTTTACTTAGTTTGACTCCCGATATGAGTTTTTGTTTACCCGTAAACTCTTTAGAATATTGTACTGCTTTTGATGGATTTCTCAGACTAACAACAGCTTGTACTTTAGAGCTAGATGTAAAATTATTGCTGGTTTGTGGAGACATGTATGTTCCGGCATTCGATTTATTTGAGTCTCTCTTTACTTGTTCGCTCACAAATTTTTCTGCAGCAGCAGCTAAGTCTTTTATAATCGCACGTAGTTCACTGATTTCTTGTACAATTTCTAGTTCGCTTGTCAGGGTGCTACGCTCCATTACACTGTTTTGTTTAGAGTTCTCTTCGAGCTTGTCTCTTGAATTGTCGTCAAATATGTATTTAGCTTGACTTACAGCCCCGTCAAGGAGTGGAATGATTTCTGGTGTAAAACCAAAGGAGCTGTCATTTTCTGTGTGTGATTTCATAGAATCCTGATCCATATTCTCAGGAGTACTTACTTGTGTCGGTTCAACATTGTATAACAAAGTCGGTCCACCTTTTATATCATAAACACCCAATGCTGGGTTGCTGATATCCGTACACACGTCTTTTGTTTTATTTTCGCACGTCGGAAACACGTTAATGCGTATATCTAATTTAATATTCTTGTCTGTATCATAATCATCAAAATATTCGAATAAGTTTTGACAATATTTTACGAATTCTTTTCCTCTAGCTATTTGGTTATTAGCTTTCTTGTAAAGAAATGTAAATTTTCGATTGTTAATATTTTTGCATTCAGGTATTTTAACATTTTGTTGTATTTTGTTGGGTAACCGTCGTCTATGTTTGTTAAGTTTACCTTTAATCAAGGTTTTCTTGTAGTTTTTCTTAGCTGTTATTTGGTTTCTGATATTTGAACTTTTGGATTGTTTAATCTTAGCAAACTCTATTTGTTGATCTTTCAAATAATCGATAGCAACCATTTCGCCTTGATGTCCTTCATATATACTTTTTTCAGTGCTTTGTTGAATGTAAATATGATTTGGTATGTTCGTCTCTGTAGACATTTTGTTGATAGTTTTAGATTTAGTTTCAGTCATCGTACAGTTATCATTTTTAGTACTGTTTTGAATGTTTTTGTCAAGGTTAGCTAATTCAAGTTCAGTAGTATAGAGACTTTTCATGAGGCTTGGCATGTCATCTAGCTGCTCCTTATTCATACTAATGTTTTTTAGTTGAATTTGCTCATTGTTTGTTATGCTTGAACTTTCAGTTGCACTTTTATAAAGAGGTTTCGGGAAAAATAAGATATGGCGTTTTTTCTTTTTCACGTGTACATCGTAATTGGTACATTGTTTTGTAAGAGTATTTGTTGAAATTGCGACTAAATCGAAACTAGACGAATCGATCATTTTGTTTGATTTATCAAGGGAGAGAATAATATTCTTATGTTTAATTTTTTTCATCTTATACCAAGAACCGCCGCGTGGTTTGTGTTCTTCCATTCCTCTTTTATGAAAACTTCTTGGTATGCTCAAAGTAGATATTATTTTTATATCTTTACATTTGAAGGGAATGGTAAGCGTTGAAGACGCTCTTTTATTGGTATTATTGGCTGAAGATCCGACTTTCACAGTTCGGGCATTTTGTTTGCAATAATCACAAGTGAAAGATGGGGTTGCTATTTTTTTATCTTTCACTTCATGGGTAGTAGTTTCCTTGTGTAACACATAAGTAGAACCAGATGATGAAGTTAATGCTTTATTTCTGTCAAACTTTTCAATAAGAGAATGAATTACTGAATCAATCTTCTGTTTGTTGTCTTTATTCTCTATGAGATGTTCTTGAATCCACTGATTTAGTAAGTCTTTCAAATTGTCTATCATGAGTGAAGCTATGTCTAATGGCGTATGGCTTTTATTTTCTGTGTCATTGTCTCCACAAGCGCTCGTATCAGGGAACTCATCTATAGTATCTACCTCAGTGTCAACTACTGTAGAGTATCTGGACTTAGCAGAGCCATCTCGAGTAGACAGTTTGTTTTTCCTACTTCTATAATACCTTCTTAAGATACAAATATCGGTTTCCAGACTCAAATCCCTTTTAAGCTTCCCTTGGTCTTCATAGTAATTTTGATTATTATCTAGATTTTTCTTTATCTGCAGCATTCCACTTCTGGAATAGGATTGGGAGACTCCCGAGACTGTTCTTGAATGTGAGAACAATGCAGTATTTGACTTTTTGAATAGTACTTTTGTTTCGCCATCCTTGTCTTTGTTCTTCGATTCAGAAAGGCTTTTACCCATTTTAATCTTCTCTCCTCTTCTGTAAGCAAAAATATTTGTATTCTATTCATCTTTGTCATTTTCTTTTATCCTATGTGTGTGTGATATCTTTATTTCGTCTACGAATAATTCTGTCGCATATTAAAACTAATGTTAATTGAGTTAGCTTGTGCACTTTACTCTTAGATATGAATATTAAAAGGTAAATTGAAGAATTTTCTTTCGAAAGGAACATACCATAGGGTATTAGGGCTTTAAAGGTATTTTGCATAGATGACGTGAATGTAAATAAAAATAAAGATTACGTTTCGAGTTGGTCTGTTTTACCTTGTGTTCCTATGTGGCTTTTGCATTACGATAAAATATGTAACTAGTACAACAACAAAATATTTATCTTTAATTTGTTTTATTGATATGTAAAGCTACATAGAATGTATACAACTAAAGTTTTGTATCCATTCTCCGAGTTATTTTTGGGTGTACTCAGCGATTCAAAGCCGTAGTTTCTTATTTAGACACCTACTCCTAAAAGGTTTACATTAAAGTAGGTGTTTAATAATACGTGAAGAAATAGTCATTAAAAATACTAACCAATAAATTGTGAAAGTCAAGTCATTTTCCAAAAAAACCGCAGTACACAAGATTTCCTTTATTATTTCAATAATTTAATTTGTAAATTAAATATAAACCTGAATGAAAATTTCGATTTCTTGACATTCTAATGACATGCGAATTCTTCTTTTTGAATGGCGGTTAGAGTTTTTTCCGTTTACTGTAATTGTCTGTTTGGGATAGAAAACAATGAACCTCTTTATTACCCTTATACTCAGCAGTGGACGCTTTGTAGGCTTGAGGTCATCGCACGTCTAATAAGCACGCCTCCAACCTAGCAATTAAGTTGTCATTTAGGTAGGTATTGTTGATTATACGTCTTGTGGTGACTTGGTGGTGTTTGTCGTGTAGGTCGTGTCGATCGTATCTGTCGTGTCGGTCGAGTTTGTCGCGCCGGTCGTGTTTGTCGTGTTGGTCGTGCCGGTTGTATCTGTCGAATCGGTCATGTCGGTCGTGTTTGTCGTATATGTCGTGGTGGTCGTATATGCCTGCATTCGTGGCAAAGGACTTGGACAAGTTGCCCCCTGTCACCTTTGATCACGTCGATGTTACCAGGTTACTCAAGGACATCATATCCTTGAAAACAAGCCTGGCCGAGGTACAGTCCAAGCTGATGTCATCAGAGAACACCATCGGAGAACTTCGAGCGGAATTAATAGCATTACGCAACACTGTTGCTGGAAGTGGCTCACCGACACCGAGCACCGACAGTGCTAACATGTGCCGCGGTGCAGCTAATGCATCGGTCGGCAGTTTTGAGTCGGCGACGGCGCATGCATCGCCACGTGCACGCGCTGCAGTGAGTCATCCCGCCGGACGGCTAGCGCCTCCGGCACAGGCTACGACACGTGTGCGTACATCAACCTGCAATCGTGTTTACGCTGCCATAGCTGCAAAAGGGGATAAGCAGGTCCAACAAAGTAAAAATCCTCACGCGGATCTGCATCAGGAGGTTCCTAAAAAGAACCAGAACGACAAGGAAGGCTTTACCCTAGTCGAAAGAAAGAAGAAGAGGAAGCCTCCTTGCCGCAATCAGTGCGGTACCGCATTGACAGGACACAATTATCTACTGCGACCTGCTGTACCAGCCACGCTGCTCTACGTGTCCCGCCTACATGACTCCACAAAGGTTGAGGAGATTGTGGAGTTCATCAAGATCAAGGCAAAGCTTCATCTGAAGGTTGAGCAACTGCACTCGCTACACAGAGTGGACTTCAAGTCTTTTGTAGTCAGGGTGCCGACTGAACATCTGCCAACCTTAATGAAAGAGGAGTTTTGGCCGCGAGGGGTAGTCTTCCGACGGTTCCGAGGTCGGCTACCAGACACTGTGCGACACACGACGCCGTCTATTCGTGTGACCTAGTTATTAAGTACTTAATTGAGTAATTATTTTGTTTGTAATGTATGTATAGTATTTATAAATCTTTAATGTATTAGTTTATAGTATTCGATATGGGCCTGTGATGCCTGAAATAAATAAATAAATAAATAAATAAAAAAAATAAAAAATATGTCGTGTCGGTCGTATATGTCGCGTCGGTCGTGTTTGTCGTGTCGGTCGTGTCAGTCGCATATATCGTGTCGGTCGTATATGTCGTGTCGGTCGCATATGTGGTGTCGGTCGTGTTTGTCGCGTCGGTCGTGTTTGTCGCGTCGGTCGCATATGTGGTGTCGGTCGTGTTTGTCGCGTCGGTCGTGTTTGTCGTGTCGGTCGCATATGTCGTGTCGGTCGTGTTTGTCGTGTCGGTCGTGTCGGTCGCATATGTCGTGTCGGTCGTATACGTCGTGTCGGTCGCATATGTGGCGTCGGTCGTGTTTGTCGCGTCGCTCGTGTTTGTCGTGTCGGTCGCATATGTGGTATCTGTCGTGTTTATCGCGTCGGTCGTGTTTGTCGTGTCGGTCGCATATGTGGTGTCGGTCGTGTTTGTCGTGTCGATCGTGTCGGTCGCATATGTCGTGTCGGTCGTATAGGTCGTGTCGGTCGTATATGTTGTATCGGTCGTGTTTGTCGTGTCGAACGTATCGTTCGCGTCGGTGGTATATGTCGTGTCTGTCGCGTCAGTCGTGTCGGTCGTATTTGTCGTGTCATATTCCAATTTTATTATTCAGCCCCATCCGTCCAGTAGTTTGGGCTGTGCGTTGATAGATCACTGTCAGTCCTTTTTATGTATTACACTTCTGACACATATTTTTTAGATCCTAACAGAAATATCATACGTTCGACGATAATTATGTGTATTGAAATGTCGCGTGACGGTACATCTACGGACGTTTTGTACGTAGTTATAGCATTATAGCTCCTACATTATAGCTCCTAAATTATAGCTCCTAAATTATAGCTCCTAAATTATAGCTCCTAAATTATAGCTCCTAAATTATAGCTCCTAAATTATAGCTCCTAAATTATAGCTCCTAAATTATAGCTCCTAAGTTATAGCTCCTAAATTATAGCTCCTAAATTATAGCTCCTAAATTATAGCTCCTAAATTATAGCTCCTAAATTTCGTTTTACCTTACTTAAGTATTGTAACTACTATATACGACAAAATAAACAAATACGTCACTCGGGACTTTAGACACCCAAGTTATATATTTTATCGGGAAACACAGATTCTGGCATTTTTTTTAAGGGGGGAAAATCATCGAATGACTGCTCCCGCCTGGGTGAGGCGGGAAGGAGTGTCAGACTCTTACTGACTAAAAACCACCCCGTTCCTACTCCTGCACGTCGCCGTTAGGTTCTCCGCGGCGGAGTTCTTTCCTTAGATGTTTGCACAAGGAAGCTTGACGCGAAACGCTTCGTGCGAATGGGTGGAATGTCCACCATATGAGGGTGGCACCTGCTGTTTGTCTGGTGGTATGGTGCTAAAACGGACTAGTGGAAATAAGGTTATGCAATACCCATGCACTCTCACCTAAATATTTATTTATTTTTATTTTATTTAGGAAACAAACAGTCACATAAAAAGAACTTACATAAGAAAACAATGGGTTCATAAAGACTTCGAGTTCCATGCAATTTTAAATAGTATAGTATCAGTACCTACTCACAATTTATTTTGAACAGAATACTAAAGTACATGCAGTCAAATATTTGCATGCGGTCTTTAAAGAGTTGATTGCGCAATTTCATTTTATAAGATGCTAAACTGTTGTTAAATTATCTGTTTCATTAAATTTATCATTATTAGTGTTTATGCTACGCCTGAAGTAGAAATAGATCCGATAGAAGACCGAAAGGCTTGCGACTTTACCCCTGTGTTTAAGGCTTTAAAGCCGAGCCTCCACAACACGCCTTCACCTGTCTAATATATTGTATTCATTATCTAACTGACGGACTAATTAGATTTTTAAATTTCGTACCCTGTCAACATCCCTATTCCAAGAGAAAAACTACCAGCTTTATTACACCCAACAGATCCTATCTTGGAGATATTTCTCATCTCACTTTGAAATAAGTAGGGCCTCGTGGCTGGTATTAGGAAGTTCCTAATTCGATTAAAGTTGTAACTAGTCTCCAAGCGTCCTTTGACGCTTTGCTGATCAAGTTTGCTGTGGGACATAATCATCGCGCTTGTTATATGCAGAGAGATTGGTAGGAATCAGGCTTAAAAAATGTACTCATTGTAGTACTCTTTTCTTCTTGTAGGGCTTGTGTATTTAAGTTTCATTTACCTTAAATTAGGTATTTGAATTCCTCGTTAGTCGAGTGGTCGCAAATTCAACTACCGAGCTAAGGGGTCTCGGGAATTGATTCTCGGCAAACTTTACCACTTTTTTGATCTTTTTTCGAATATCACTCAGTAATAGCATAAAGTTTGGAAGTAAACCCTTCGAATGGTAAATATACTCGCCACTGTTACATAAGGACTGCCTCGTTGGCCGTGTGGTCGCAGGTGCGACTGCCGGGCAAGGGGTTTCGGGTTCGATTCCCGAGTCGGGCAAAGTATTCCTGGGTTTTTAAAAATCTCAGTAGTAGCACGGAGTCTGGAAATGTGCCCGGTATATGGCTCACCCCCTATTACATGGGACCCATAACATAAATAGTGAAAATTGGGTGTTACATTGTACAGTGGTATAGTGGCACCTCTGCCTACCTCTTCGGGATAAAATGCGTGATGTTATGTATGTACATACATACATATATATGTATGTAGTATTCCTTCATTTTTCCAATCTGGTCGATTGGTGGTCGATTCCCGCACAGAGCAAATATTTGTGTGCTCCACAAATTGTTGTTTCAGGGTGCTTACTCTTGAGTCCAATTCCGATCGATCGGCACTGACTTTGTGAAATTTCGTACTCTTGATTTGTAACACTAGCGCCTTTTGCATCCATATTGCGTGGATACATCATGAACTAAATGGTATTGAGTTTGGTTTTATATTCCGTACTCTAAATGCTACTTTAGCATCTACGATAGGGTAGTATAGTTTTGACATTATTGAGATTTTATTGGATTGAAATTGCATTGACATTGAGATTGGTTTCAAGAGTAAGCACCCAGGTCTGGGTGTCTTGTGTATGTGAACTTGTATGTTTGTTAACGCACTCACGATACAGGAGAAAATCATAGTGTGAAGCAACGTTTAAAAAAGCATTCCATTTGCCCCCGTAGTCTAAGACGGCCCTGCCTAAGTTAGTACCTTTACTTTGTTAGCCGGCAATTCTAACTTATTAGTTTAATGGTCAACTTAAGAACGTGGTAACTGACATAGTTTCTAACAGTTTGGGTATAAATCAAATTGTTTCGTTTTGTTCAAGTGTTTTACACATTGAAACTTTTCTTCTGAATTGGTACTTTATTAGTAAGGTATTAAGGTCGATTAGATTAGTACCTATAAAGGAATATTTCGCTTCGCTCGCGTTCCAGTGGGATAAAAGTACCCTTTGTCTTATTTCAGACATAATAATCGACCCTTGTTCCAAATATCAGCTATTTTGATGTGATTGATAAACAAACGAAGGTACACACCAAGTTACAAACTTTCGCATTATAATATTAGTTGGATTAGATGTAAGACGTGTACTGATTACAGAGTAGACTACATTGATGTCATCTCCCAACACCCGTGGTACGCACGGGCGTTTTAAAACGCGATTAGGGGAAGGACTATATATTGACGGATACCGGGGTTTTTTAAGGGGGGAAAATCATCGAATTACTTCTCTCACCTGGGTGAGGCGGGAGGAAGTGTCAGACTCTTACTGACTAAAATCCACCCCGTTTCTACTTCTGCACTTCGAGACGGAGCCCTGGTAAACTTTAACGTTCTCCGGGTAACATTGCTTTCTTATATAGTTTCTGAACCTTCAAATTGTCTTACGGTCTTCAACTCAACTACCAAGTGTGTAGATTATCAGTGGACGACTTTTCCTCCTCAAAAAATAAAACCAGTAGATAATGGTAAACAGGTTTATGGTCTACTAGCTGTTGCCCGCGACTTCGTCCGCGTAGATTAATGACTTCTGACAGAATTCATCAGAATCAATTCAGTGCCCAATTAAGATTTACCTATTGTGAAATGATTTATCGTAATTTCAATAAATTAAAAAATCCCGCAGGGTTCTTACCAGTCCCGGCCCGATCACGTAAGTTTTGAGTAATAAAAACTTCGACTATTGTTGTACAGAATCTCTATGAAATAAATTCAGTGGTTAAAAGATAGAGAGTCCTGGAGCACTGACCCATAGTTCCCGTTCCAGAGGAACTTCTGTGATAAAAACTATCATACGTTACTCAGGTCCCAAATCATCGTTTTACCGAATTTTAATTCAAAAAGATTCAATGATTATAGATTCAATTTTCATTCCCAATTTTAGGTCTCGGGTTCGAATCCCGGGTCGGGCAAAGTATTACTGGGTTTTTAAAAATTCTCAGTAATAGCACGGAGTCTGGAAATGTGCCCGGTATATGGCAATAGGCTCACCCCCTATTACATGGGACTCGTAACATAAATAGTGAAAAGTGGGTGTTACATTGTACAGTGGCATTAAGTGCCGTAATGTGCACCTCTGCCTACCCCTTCGGGGATAAAAAGGCGTGATGTTATGTTATATGTTATGTCCCAATTTTACACCAACTATCATTCCCTATTTTATCCCTTTAGGGGTGGAATTTATCAAAATCCTTTCTAAGGAGATACCTATGTCATAGTAACTTTATGCATGCAAAGTCTCAGCCCGATCGGTTTAAAACTGGCAAAGTATCACACAAACTTTCACCCTCTATATTACCCACTTTGGGGTGGAAATGTTCAAAAACCTTTCTAAAGGGACGTGTACGTCATAATATCTACCTGTACGCCGAATTTCAACCCGATCTGTGTAAAACTGACAAAGCCTCATACAAACTTTCATCCCCTACATTATCCCATTGGAGGTGGAAATGATCAAAATCCTTACTTGGAGATGCCTACGTCATAACATCTACTTTCATGCCGAATTTCATCCCCTTCCGTGTAAAACTGACAAAGTTGCATACAAATTTCACCCCTATTTTACCCCCTTGGGGGGTGGAAATGATCAAAATCCTTTCTTAGAGGATGTTTACGTCATAACATCTATCTGCATGCCAAATTACAACCCGATCGGTTTAAAACTGACAAAGTCTCATACAAACTTTCATCCCCTATTTTACCCCCTTGGGGGTGGAAATTATCAAAATCCTTTCAAAGCGGATGCTTACGTCTTAACATCTATCTGCATGCCAAATTTCAACCCGATCGGTTTAAAACTGACAAAGTCCCATACAAACTTTCATCCCCTATTTTACCCCCTTGGGGGTGCAAATTATCAAAATCCTTTCATAGCGGATGTCTACGTCATAACATATATCTGCGTGCCAAATTTCAACCCGATCGGTTTAAAGCTGACAAAGTCTCATACAAATTTTCGTCCCCTATTTTACCCCCTTAGGGTTGGAAATTATCAAAATCCTTTCACAGCGGATGCTTACGTCATAACATCTATCTGCATGCCAAATTACAACCCGATCGGTTTAAAACTGACAAAGTCTCATACAAACTTTCATCCCCTATTTTACCCCCTTGGGGGTGGAAATTATCAAAATCCTTTCACAGCGGATGCTTACGTCATAACATCTATCTGCGTGCCAAATCCAAGCCGATCAGTTGAAAACTGACAAAGTTTCATACAAACTAAACACGCTCTCGACACGCTCACGACTAAACACGCACCTCATCTTAATATTTTCGAGCACGGTTTCTATTACAAGTCAGTTAAAATATTTAATAAATTACCTACTGAATTAAAAATCTTAGTTTATAACCGAGAATTTATAAAACAACTCAAGCAGTTCTTGTTAGACAAGTGTTTGTATTCTTTGGATGAATTATAGATAAACAATGTTTCTACAAAATTTGACCTATTAGATATTATTTCATAATATATTAAGTATTATTTAGTTTTATACCTACTACTACCTTTCTAACAAATAATAATGACATTTATCGGGACATTTTAAATTTATTATAATGCGTTTTTTTTTATTATTATTAATTATGATGACTTTTGTTTTTTTTTTTTTTTTCTTGATTGATTATGGTGTTTTTTTTTTTTTTTTTTCTTATTGATTATTGATTATATATGACATACCAATGGATTAATTTGTAACTACTTTATAATTATAATATTATGAAAACTTCAAACACAATGTATATTGTTCATGAATAAATAAAAATAAAAAAAAAAATAAAAAAATAAAAACTTTCATCCCCTTTTTTACCCCCTTGGGGGCGGAATTTATCAAAATCCTAGCGGATGCCTACGTTATAACATCTATCTGTATGCCAAATTTTAGCCCAATCTGTCCAGCGGTTTGGGCTGTGCGTTGATAGATCACTATGTCAGTCAGTCAGTCAGTCAGTCAATCACCTTTGAATTATATATCTTATGCTCTATGGTCTATGGTCTATGGTCTATGGTTTATGGTCCATGGTTTATATTCCAGTTGTTGACTGTCATGGCAGTTGTTGTTAAATGAGAAATTATCGTTGCGATGAAAGAAAGCAGAAAAAAAAATTAGAGGTATATAAATTAAAACGATGGTTTTGAAGCCACCATATTTTTCTTTAAAACAATACAATCAAACGTATGATACGTTTATAATAAAGATAGTTCCACAATTCAACACCGTTATGGCGCCACTGACGCTTAAAATCCGTGACAAAAATGTCATATACCTTGTTCTTAACTTGATGTGATAATAAAATTAGATTTTGATGAAATGAAAGGGATCTGGAAAGTACTCCGTTGGCCTACAAATACTTTCAAGATGTCGATAACTGTCCAGAAGTTTATTTAAAGCTAAGAGAGTTATTTTCAGTACCTAAGTACCCAGGAGAGGTATTGTTTGAAAGACTAATTTTAATTTAAGACTAAGTTTGGATTGAAAGTTTCAAGTATTTTATATAATTTAATTTTGACTCGGTTAACTATTCACCAAGATGTTATTCAGTCCAAAAAATAAGGTATTTTTTTGTAATATAACTAGTACATATAGTACGAGCATTTACAGGCTGTTAATGTAACAGCCTATGAATGTCCACTGCTGAACAAAGCTTCTTCCTAAACGTTTCTTCGAAAACGTTTGAGTATTAATCACCACGTTTGCTCAATACGGGTTGGCGATTTCAAACTTATACTAAGAAATAATAAGCCCAGGTTTCCTCACGATATTTTCCTTCACCGTTTGTCAGTGGTAGGTATCTAAATAATCTTAGAAAGTACATATAACTCGGAAAAAGTTACATTGCACCCTCATGTTGTATTATACCTCTATATCTTATAGTGAACTGCCTCGTTGGCCGAGTAGTCGCAAGTGCGACTGCCGGGCAAGGGGTCTCGGGTTCGATTCCCGGGTCGGGCAAAGTATTACTGGGTTTTTTAAAATTCTCAGTAGTAGCACGGAGTCTGGAAATGTGCCCGGTATATGGCAATAGGCTCACCCCCTATTACATGGGACTCATAACAACTAGTGAAAAGTGAGTGTTACATTGTACTGTGGTAGAATGTGCACCTCTGCCTACCCCTTCGGGGATAAAAGGCGTGATGTTATGTATGTATCATATGTATGTATCTTATAGTGAACATATTCACAGCATTTATGTACTCAACTACGAATTACCAAATATGTATGAAGACGGGGTAATGTAATTTCATTCAATAATCCATCTTGTAATTAATATCTATTTTTTTAGTAAAAACAGGACTGCGTCCCTTAACGACTATAATAATTATTATCTTATTGAATCACAATTGAGATTGGTGACAACAAAAATTTAGAAGTGAAGCTAGTTGATCATTCCAAGGTGTAGGTACCTATAGAGAAGAACGAGCAAGAAACACCATGACTTACTTTGACTTAATATCCTGTGTCCCCTAGATGGGGCAGAGGGCGTCCACTGAAGTTCTCCATCGCGATCTGTCTTGAGCTTCACGCTTCACCTCACTCCACGTCATACCGATGCTCGTCACTTCTGCCAGTACGGTGCGACGCCAGGTTTGCCGAGGACGGCCACGCTTTCTTTTCCCTTGGGGATTCCAATCCAAGGCTTGCTTGGGTATGTGGTCAGGATCCCTTCGGAGCGTGTGCCCTATCCATCCCCACTTGCGCCGCTTGATGTGGCGGTTACTCTTTTTCAATCGGGTTTACAATACAATTCTTAAGTTCCATAGTTTTGTTGGTTCGATTGTGTGAGAACAATGCAACACCTGAATCCAGTCAAATGATTGAAAAAGAAAATAACCTTGAGGACAGTATAATTTTCATAAATTCACCATGACGTTACATACGTGTTTGGTGCAAGCAATACATATTTTCAAGGGATTGGTCACCGCTCTCGTATCAAGGAGGGTACTCGAAGGGACCATAAATCATAGAGGAATGTCAAATAGACTCGTATCTCACCACCAACTGACGGCCGCTCCGATAAAGGTTGGCGGATAAGATAATAAATGGATGTGGTAGGTTTGACACCTGGACTAGAGGGGAGGGGGGATGATTGGGCCTCTGTACCAAATATGATATGGTGGCCAAACAGTACCTTAGGTAGGTATCGTTTTTTAAGTATAAAAAATTAAACGGTACCACCTCCAATCTCAATGTTCTTACATCCACGTCAGTGTTCGGTTGCCAAGAACATGGGCAGTGTGGACGATGCGAAAATTAATTTATTATTTTGCTTTTAAAGTGAAGTATATAATAAAAAACATACATATTACGCTGTATGTGTACTTATATTACACTAGCTTTTACCCGCGGCTTCGCTCGCGTCACAAAGGGATAAAAAGGAGCCTATGTGACATATACCAATACACACAGCGCCATCTATACCAATAATTTTGCTTTACCTCGGGAATATCAATTTTTCCGGGATAAAAAGTACCCTATTATTTAATCCAGACTTCTAACTTGACGTCTGCAAAAATTCAAAGCAATCGGTTTAGTAGTTACGGCGTGAAAGCGGAACAAACAAACAAACAAACTCACTTTCCAATTTATAATATTATTAGTAAGGATTTATATTGATGACGTTGATAGACGGTTTTTTAAAATTGTTTACACTTTTTTCCCAACTGAAATTTTATTATATGAATTTCATAATATATTTCAGTGATATAAAAGAATAATGTGTTTGCTTATATTCGTAATGTCCATACTTGATAGTATGCTTGCTAAGTTTTATGGGGTGTGCAGTGTTCGACTTTATATTTTGTTCTATAAACATAGTAAATATGCCGTGATCTGGTAATACCCGAGTCTTTGTAACTGCTTAAAATTCTAGTAAGCGTGATGTTATGTATGTATGTAGTATTCCTTCATTTTTCCAATCTGGGAAACAAACTCAAAGCTCCTGACCAGCATTCGATTCTAAACAATCACGTTACTTAGGCATTCTACAACATTTTACCCACTTACCGTTATTTTTAAAATAATAACAATACCGGTGTGTTACCAGACAAAATAAAGAGTTAAATTATTAGTTTCGTTCGTCCGTAGCAGGTGGTCGAGCGATAAATTAAAACATAATTTTTATTGTGGCAACCCAAAAGTCCAAAAAGAAAAATGAATGGGGTAACTTCGGACGAAGTTTTGCTTTATTTAATTTTGTATTGGTTAGACTTGTTTTACATGAATTTTGGTTATGTGAGATATGTTCTTGCTTGTTTTATAAATGGACTAGGCAAAAGTACTATACTAAATTCACTAGGCTTCACAGAAAATCAGCGTGATACAAATATAAACCTAAGGGCTTCGTCTTCACCTCCAAAGTCCAGTAACGCTTGTAGTTCCTCTAGTGTGGGAGAGCCATGCTTCGCCACGTATTACGTACGTGGTGGCCGGCTCGACCACAGCCTCATAGAAAACTGACAGGAAACAACATTTGCGTTGTGTTTCGTCGTGTGAGTAAGGTTATTGGAGTCCCAATCACCTCCCCTCTCTCCAGTCTTCCCAATCCCCGAATCCCCCACAATCCTCAAATTCCCAATTTCCAAGAGGCTGGTAGAGCACTTGTGGTGCCTTTGGTGTCTCGGGTGTCCATGGGCGACGCCGATTGCTTTCCATCAGGTTATCCCAAAAATAGTATTGCGAGTACCTACGGGCGGCGCTGATTACTTACCATCAGGTGATCCGTTTGATCGTATGTCCTCTATACCACAAAAAATATGCTTTGTTCGAGATGTGTATACAAGTATGAATTCCATAGTTCCATACTCAGTCAACAATTTGCTACGCAACATTCTTAGATCGATGACGCAGTCGCGTCGCAGTAGTAGACACGACTATATATTAATTTGTTAAACAAAAGCTGTAACTTACTATTCGTTTATTAAGTACTCGACACGTGTATCGTACGTACACGTGATTTGTATAAAATTAGGCTTGGAGTTAAGGGTGCGTTTGAAGATATAGGAGAATAAGGGTCATCGTACACAGTGATGGCACGGACAAGCCACGACTCTGGCAAGGCAGTTTTTACTTTGGGCTAAATAAACAATACTGTAACTGTGCGCGTGGTCGGTGACGGGCAGCACGCTTACAGCTTTTTGTATTGAAGTTCTGAAATATGTCATATAACATAATATTGAATGTTCAAACTTCAATGACAACTTAAGGGTTGGAGCGGTGCTGTTAAAGTGTATTAAGACTTTTAATCTGTCATCTCTTCTAGTCTTCTTATGAGTGGGACTTCATATTCGGAGACCGGGCAGAAGTATTTTCTCATGGTGCTTTTTATTTATTTACATAACATACATACTTAACATCACGCCTTTTATCCCCGAAGATGTAGGCAGTGATACACATTATGCCACTGTACAATGTAATACCCACTTTTTACTATTTATGTTATGAGTCCCATGTAATAGGGGGTGAGCCTATTGCCATATACCAGGCACAATCAATTTCAGAATCCGTGCTACTAATGAGATTTTTTTTTAAAACCCATGCAGTAATACTTTGCCCGACCCGGGAATCGAACCCGAGACTCCTTGCTCGGCAGTCGCACTTGCGACCACTCGGCCAATGAGGCAGTCTTTTAATGTAAGTTTTGTACAATTGCATAAGGAAGATTTAATTTTAACAGCATTCTCTGCTAGTCATCCTTTGACTACCCTACCCCTTTGGCAGAATTGTATGTGGTAGGTGGTAGTAACCTGCAAAAACGTTATGAGAGCTATGAAATTATTAAACTGTGAGCTCCAATTTCTTCTGATGTACGTTTAGGAAGTTATATATATTCCAGCTGTTCTAATCAATGATCAAGTTCCAGCTGTTGTGATGATGAACATTATTGTAAGTTTAGACCTAAAAGGATTGCTATTAATGGGACTATGATAAGAAAACCTCTGTTAATCTGTTATAAATATTGTTTTTACTATAGGTTACTATCGTGAGACCATACTTAATTAACTAAAAATCGCGGGTTACTCACGGGAATATACAATATATATAGAAAAGCTCTACTAGTTTCGAGCCACAAAGGGTTTTTTCCTGTGCAGCGAGTGCGATCGTGGTGATACTACTCTCAGTATATTCGTAACCCGCGGTTTTTAGTTAATTGTATTTTTAATTACCTCATAGTTCGGTGTTTCAGAGTTTTAATTTATTATTAGTATTAATATACTATCTATATTTTTAATTATATTAATATAATATAAATTATACACTTTATTGTACACCATACAATTAAATTACAGAATAGTTTCAACAGAAATAGTGTACATACGGCTACATATCGAGCTTTGCATAACCAGTATAAACTGAACGTTAAATGTGCGGAAAGATGATGCGACGCGACACCAGGATAAACTGGTTTTGTATAGATTGACGTGTGGCCGTGTGTACAAGCGGAGGTCGATTTCTTACCGACAACCTTTGGATAGAGCAGCAATAGGAGGTACCTAAGAAGCTGCAAATAATTTGCAAATACTTAATAATAAAAAAAATTATTAAAGTAACTTAATTTAACACACTTAATTTAACTTTATGATATTAAATTACCAATTTACAAAAGGTTAAACAGCGGTACAAATACCATATATACATATTCTTATTTGTTTAAGCATCAGATTGAGCACTTTTTAATAAAAATTTTACAATTTACACCTTACCCACGTGTTGTTAATTTTAATAAAAAATTAATCTGGAAGAAACCAAGTAGTTGGTACACATGTAAAAAAATTCTAATTATATACGTAATACAAATATTCTAAAAAATGGGTTTAGGTTAATAATAGCTACACAGCTAGTCTGCAATAAACAAATCCCCTACATAAGATGATTGTCAATACCTGAGCAAGAACATAATATACTTGATAGGGATTATTTACTTAACTTGTAAGACAGTTTCAGTCAGTCAGATCTGTCTTCATCCAGTTACTACGAAGAAATCTCATGAAGATATGAGTACCCGAAGCCGTACTATTATGTTCCAGTTCGACTTCATGGGCAAAACGATAAATCAATTGATTGTCTACAATGGGGTAGACATGGATAAATATTGTCCTGATATAAAGAACCTATAACAATGGGTACACCGTAAGAACACAATATAACCTATAAACTTATCGCTAAGAAGCGAATATCTATTTAATATTTTGTTTTAGAAACTTACCCAGAATCTGGGACGAAATACACACAATTATTAATTAATACAGGTCTTTCACTGGACCTGCACAACAACTTTTTATTTAATTGAAATAAATGCTTTGACTTTGACTTTGAAAGTAACAATGTTATGTTAATAAGTCAAACAAAAGTGTAAAACAATTAATATCACGGGGCTTGTTTAAACAATATACAAACTGCCAAAACAACGTGGAAGCGAATCCAATGGTTAATTATGACGGAGCCGTATTCTGCAACCTTATTCACCCTCGGGTCTGAAATATAGGATACTAGGTTTTCCCGCGGCTTCGCTCGCGTCACAAAAGAATAAAAAGTAGCCTATGTGACATATACCAATACACACAGCGCCATCTATACCAATACTTTTATTTTTCCCTCGGGAATATCAATTTTTCCGGGATAAAAAGTACCCTATTATTTAATCTGGACTTCTAACTTTACGTCTGCAAAAATTCAAAGCAATCGGTTTAGTAGTTCACTTTCCGATTTATAATATTAGTAAAGATTGTAACGTGTACAGGATAATAATAAAATCCCTTTTATTTTTGTTGTAACTAATTTTAGCCCTGTTACACATTTAGATAATTTGAGAATTGCTCTTTAAGGCTCCTTTAAAGTCGGAGCGAGGGGGACTGGAATGCCGTCTCTTCTTTCTGCGAAGTAGTCATGCTAGCTAAGGAGGAGCCGGGGCATGTGAGGGAACTAAAACGAACCTCCTCACGCCTAAAATTGAGTAACGTTTCAGTATTCCGGCACTAATCCCTAAAAGGCCGGTAACGCACTTGTAACGCCCCTGGTGTTCCAGGTGTCCATGGGCGACGCCGATTGCTTACCATCAGGTGATCCGACAGCTCGTTTACCTGCTTATGCCATAAAAAAAAATACGACGCGGCGACTGTCGCACTGCTACTAGTCGAGTTACTCGTCAAACAGTTACGTGAGTACGCCAAAAACATAATAATTAACGTCCAGGATTGTTTTATGGACCAAACTAAATAAAGTCGGTAAATAAAGAAACAACATAAGCTCAATACTATCTAATCTTTCTGCCCCAACTACCAACTAGGAACGGTTCTCGAACTGTCAAGATTATCTAAGTTAATCCCTTCCCGCATTCTAAGAACATTTTCTTAGTAATCTTAGCAATTAACTCGTCGAGTACCGGTTTTGTAGACACAATTATAGAACAATAGGTTGCGGTCACCGGTGACCGCTTGGTGTTTGACAGTTTAATGATACTCCCTGCTGATGCCCGTCCGTTAGAGTTAGCGCAGTGTATGGAAAGATGGCTGCCTTGCTTCCTAATTAAAGGAAAACGGTTGATATCAAATTGTCCTAAGTAAGAGTTGATTTATGGTTGACTGAATATTGTGCTTGATCCTAATGTTCGCAATCGATTGTTTTTTCAGTACTAACTTAAACCAATATAAATTACAAAGAACTTACATCTGAATACTCAGCAGTGTACAAGCGCCGCAGTTTGCTCCCATTAATATCGCCACCCTATACACGGCGACACATAAACCTATACAGAACCAGTGTATCGAGGTCTCGGTCGAGAGGATCTCTCCATACATTCAACGGTCAGTATATACTGGTATTCAGCTGTGTGTATCACCATTTGCTACAATTAACTGGCGCTGCGTTTGTCAACAGAAAACAGTTGAACTGTTATGTATTCATTTTGGTTTTCAGTTATTTATGACTAGTTCAACCGCCGTACTCTCGTTGACCGAGTGGTCGCAAGTGCGACTGTCCTGTAAGGGGTCTCGGGCACAGTTCTACTATGTTTTAAAAAAAAAATCCTCGGTGACTTTTTGTTTTAAGGGTGGAAAATCATCAAATGACTTCTCCCGCCTGGGTGAGGCGGGAGGGAGTGTCAGACTCTTATTGACTAAAAACCACCCCGTTCCTACTCCTGCACTTCGAGCTGGAGCCCCGACAATCCGTTAAGTCCTCCGCGGTTATCTTCGGTGACTGGTCTCAGTTTTACTTCATACTCGGGTCCTTCAACTTGATAAACATGTCTGTCTACTCCCTAAGCGTACTAACACCCGTAGTATTATGTAGAAGTTATTAGAAATGTGTAAGGTTGTGTACATGTTTGTTAGTCAAATCACATTAAAACGGCTGAAGGGATCGGGATAAATTTGTAGAACACGGGTAGATTATGGCCTGGAATAACATACAGGCAACTTTTTGTCCCACGCGAAGGTGGGCGAAGCGGCTACCAGAAGCTAGTCGATCTATATAAGGTGTTTTAAAACCGCGTCATTTTCTAGGAGGTCGAGGAACTCGGCTATCGATTCTGAGTCCGAATCAATAAAAAAAATTGTAGGTAATTATTTTTCTGAAATTACGGAAATCCGTAAGTGCGAACTACACGCCGTCGTCCTGTAACTAGCTTTATAACGCGGCTTAACACACACAAACTCAAACACGTAATTGATATTATTCCTAATTCCATAAATCTCCAATAAGAAACATTACAGTCGCTTATTCTGAAATACTGTCGAACTTAAACGATTCATTATAGCCGTATTTTTAACTATTGGCCCGAAATTTTCTCTTACATTGAACCTTTATGACTTCTGTGACACGCGCCCGAGAAATGACACGGCTTCAAAACTACACCTTGTATATATAAAGACTGCGTTTAAAAACTGCCTGACTGCCTCGTTGGCCGAGTGGTCGCAAGTGCGACTGCCGGGCAAGGGGTCTCGGGTTCGATTCCCGGGTCGGCCAAAGTATTACTGGGTTTTTAAAACATTCTCAGTAGTAGCACGGAGCCTGGAAATGTGCCCGGTATGTGGCAATAGGCTCACCCCCTATTACATGGGACTCGTAACATAAATAGTGAAAAGTGGGTGTTACATTATACAGTGGCATTAAGTGCCGTAATGTGCACCTCTGCCTACCCCTTCGGGGATAAAAAGGCGTGATGTTATGTGTTTAAAAAACCGACTTTGAAAACCAAAACCTAAAAACAAGCAACAAGCAAAAGGTAAAAACTAAAGAGCAAAAAATAACTATTATTAGTTATACGTACTTATAGGTTACCCACCCACTGATAGGTGAGAAGCCTTCATCAAATTGTAGTATAGTAGTTTCAAATACCATATCAAAAAGTTAGCAAACGCTCTCACCACCCATAATATTTTTAAAAATTCCCCTCGGTTTCCATGAGATTCCATTATCAGATCCTGACCTGGTGGAAATGGGACCACCCCGAAAGTATAACCTTTCCAACAAAAAAAGAATCATCAAAATCCGTCTACAAACGCCGGAGTAATTGGGTAACATATACACAAAAAAAAACATACAGCCGAATTGATAACCTCCTCCTTTTTTGGGAAGTCGGCACAGCACCACGCGTGAATGGCTGGACCGATTTTACTAATTCTTTTTTTGTTGTATTTGTTAACATAACATCACGCCTTTTTATCCCCGAAGGGGTAGGCAGAGGTGCACATTACGGCACTTAATGCCACTGTACAATGTAACACCCACTTTTCACTATTTATGTTACGAGTCCCATGTAATAGGGGGTGAGCCTATTGCCATATACCGGGCACATTTCCAGACTCCGTGCTACTACTGAGAATTTTTTAAAAACCCAGTAATCCTTTGCCCGACCCGGGATTCGAACCCGAGACCCCTTGCCCGGCAGTCGCACTTGCGACCACTCGGCCAACGAGGCAGTGTTGTATTTGTTATTATCAGGAAAAGGTTCTTGAGAAAGTAAATATCCTGAAAATCCTAGGGAAACGGGAGAAAACGGGATTACATGTACGAAGTCGCGGGCAGAAGCTAGTATTATTATAAAACCCATTAAAAACATTTTTCCACTTTCCATTTTCATTAGGTAACAGCGGGTAAGTGCAGGAGGCAGTAAAAGCGAGCCTGTACGTTATATACGGCCGACGTCATCTGTCGATCCGATGGAAGCTGCTCGTAAAATATATACCAAAGTAAATATAGACGGGTGCGAACGAAACTGGGGTAACCTGGATTATTATGAATTTGATTTTGGTCCACGTTGCTGTTGGCACTGCCTCGTTAGCCGAGTGGTCGCAAGTGCGACTACAGGGCAAGGGGCCTTGGATTCGATTCCCGGGTCGGGCAAAGTATTACTGGGTTTTTAAAAAATCTCAGTAGTAGCACGGAATCTGGAAATGTGCCCGGTATATGGCAATAGGCACACCCCTATTACATGGGACTCATAACATAAATAGTGAAAAGTGGGTGTTACATTGTACAGTGGCATAATGTGCACTTCTGCCTATCCCTTCAGGGATAAAAGGCGTGATGTTATGTGGTCGTGGTCCATGATTTCGTCTGGGTGAAAAGGATGTTAAAAGATGGAAAAAGGGCTCTTTGCGGTACTTTCTTGGTCTGTAAAGCATATCTATATAAATAAAATTGAAGTTATGGTCGTAAGTCTCGCTAAAACTCGAAAACGGCTGAACCTATTTGATTAATTTTGAACTTGAAATGTTCGTTATTGAAAACCAGGGAAGGCTTAAGGTGAGAAAATAATTATTAGGCACTACGAAGTTTTCCGGATCAGCTAGTACTTTATAGAACGACAGAGATAGCACAATATTTATGTACAATTTAAAATGGAGTAGAATAGCAGTATTCGGTATAAGTAACATATAAATAAAATTTTAATATTATTTATGGTATCTCTTCAATTGTCTTATAAAATTATTATGTTTTTTTATTCAGTTTATTTAATCTGTCTAATTGGTGGCTTGTTCGTCCGCGAGTCACTTAAGGGGCAAGTAAAATACCAGCGCAAAGCCCTGTCTGGCACATGCTGAACTGGTTCCATTTCACTGCAGACTTGAGACATGAACATGTATCCATCAGTACCTACTGATACAATGACTTACTTGTACATGTCACTTGTTTCTTGGCGTGAAATAAAGTTTTTTCTCTCTTTCTTTCTTCCTAATACTTACATCATTTTAGCATCCAAGACGAAGCATAAAAGCGGACTCAGAAAAAGATATTGGCACGACAAAATATTTACAGCACGAAGTGTTACCGACATATATATAACATATAACATGTAATATATATTTTACATACATTTACAACGTTTTATGACGCTTTCCTTGAAATTGGCCATTTTACCGTCTCTTCTCGGTACGTCGTGTTACGGTACCGTATATGCAAATTAGTTAAATTTTTTCTTTCAAAATACATACTTGTTTGATCGATTCATGTTTTTTTTAGGATAAGCCGTTAACGAGCTGACGGATCACCTGATGGTAAGCAATCGGCGTCGCCCTGTAACAAAAGAGGTATTATTACAAGTGAGTTACCAGCCTTTAGGGTTAACAATTTGAGGAATTTCGAGGATTCAGGGACGACAATGACAGGCAGGTCAGAACTGTGGGTTTGTCTCGCAGCATTTTCCCTCGCACAGCAAAACTGTGGAATGAACTGTCACCCGCGGTATTTCTAAACTGATACGACCTTAAAAGCAGTCTTGTGACGTTTTTACGTACGTAAAACAAACTCCTAATCCCCAAAAAGCTGGTAACGCACTTGTAACGCCTCTGGTGTTCCAGGCGACGCCGATTGCTTACCATCACGTGATCCGTCTGCTCGTTTACCGGCTTGTGCCATAAAAAAGCTTCAAGAAAAGAACGTACGCTTTTTAAAAGGCCGGCAACGCACCTGTGTCTCCTCTGTGTTGCTCCATGGGCGGCGCTGAACGCTTACTATCAGGTGATCCGTGAGCTCGTTTGCCTCCTATTCCATAAAAAAATTGTATTCTGCAGTTATGTTGAGGAAGCAAAAGAGATATGTAAGAATCTTAGCAATTGGTGTTCCATAGTCTCTGCCTACCCCATGGGAGAAAGGCGTATGGTTATGTATATATGTATGTTATAAATCTGGATCTGCTATAAGACTGCCTCGATGGCCGAGTGGTCGCAAGTGCGACTGCCGGGCAACAGGTCATGGGGTCAATTCCTGGGTCGGGCAAAGTATTAATGGGTTTTAAAAAAAAATCTCTGTAGTAGCACGGAGTCTAGAAATGTGTACCATATATGGCAATAGGCTCACCCCCTATTACATGGGACTCATAACATAAATAGTGAAAAAAGTGGGTGTTACTTCTGTGTGCACCTCTGCCTACCCCTTCTTCCCAATCTTAAACAGAAAATGAGTCTGTTATCATACACCTGGCACAACTATAAACTCCATTTTATTCGATTCGGGAATCGACCCGGATCCCCCAAGCCGCACTTACATTTAAGCTCATCGCACACCTAACGAGCACGGCGCCGGTACGGCTCAGGCACGGCTCCGTCACGGCGTTTTTTGCTTTGTAAACAATACAGAAAAGTTGTAGAGGCCGTAAGCTTACGGATTTTTATAATTATTGACGTTATAAAATAATTATGTCATACGACATACGATTTAAAAATCATATTTAAATGACAATGACATTTTAGGGAGTCACCGCTTTAGGGAGTTTCCACTTTGGAGGTCCACAATGCGGCGGAAAGTAAATAGCATTTAATACGTAAAATACTGTTTTATTAAAATATAATATAATGTGAAGAGATTTTTACAATGGAAAAATTATGACATTAGAAAACAAAAGAATTGACAGATTATATTAGAAGAAGAAAATACTAAAGAAAAGAGGTGAGCTAACTAATAGTAAAAAGTATGAATATAAGGAAGGTACCTCTATAGAATAATGATATGATAAATAATAAAACGTAAGTGAGCAGCCTACAACATTGTTGGGTTAGAGACATTCCGAAACCGGGCTTATTAGGTGTGTGATGACATTTACTCTACTAAAGAAGTAGATATACAGACAGATATAGTTATATATTTCGTAGGTATATAAATATTTATGAACGATGTGTGTTCATACAATTAATCATATTTCCTTGTTTGAGTACAGTAATTAACTATGAGTACAAATATTGCAGTTCCGAGTATGATTGTGTTCGTGAAACTGATATTTTTGGTGATTTATTTTGTAGCAGTTGCCCGCCACTTTGTCCGCGTGGAAAATAAATTTTTAGAACATAAAGATTTATTTGACTGCCTCGTTGGACGAGTGTTCGCAAGTGCGACTGCCAGGCAAGTGTTTTTGGGTTTGATTCTCGAGCTAGACAAATAAACATAATATAACACAAAATCACGCCTTTTATCCCCGGAGGGGTAGGCAGAGGTGCACACAGAAGTAACACCTACTTTTCACTATTTATGTTATGAGTCCCATGTAATAGGAGGTGAGCCTATTGCCATATACCGGGCACAATTCCCGACTCCGTGCTGATACTAAGATTTTTAAAAATCCAGTAATACTTTGCCCGACACGGGAATCGAACCCGAGACCCCTTGCCCGGCAGTCGCACTTGCGAACACTCGGCCAACGAGGCAGTCATGATATTACATAAAACAATAAATTACTTGTAGTTTTATTTACCCCTTCACGGTATAAAAAAAAAACATGTTATGATGTAATAATAATTATTAAATAGTACTTCACACATTTCAATAAGATTTAATACAGCTTCACTGAAAATCTGAAAACTGTAAACTTCAGGAGCACAACAACATAATATATAAGAGTTATTTGTTGTACGTAGGTAACTTTAACTTGAAGTTCAACTTAACTACGAGTCAGTTCATAAACTTTATATTACTTAACTTGAATTTAATACTGAAGACGCAATTTTTCATATTATGGTATAACATAGTATATATGGCTTTTGAGAACATAACATAACATAACATCACGCCTTTTATCCCCGAGGGGGTAGGTAGAGGTGCACATTATGCCACAGTACAATGTAACACCCACTTTTCACTATTTATGTTATGAGTCCCATGTAATAGGGCGTGAGCCTGTTTCCATATACCGGGCACAATTCCAGACTCCGTGCTACCACTGAGATTTTTTTAAAAACTCAGTAGTACTTTGTCCGACCCAGGAATCGAACCCGAGACCCGGCAGTCGCACTTGCGACCACTCGGCCAACGAGGTAAGGCTTTTGATTAGCCGTATTATGGTTCTACGCCATCATAGCGGACTGTTTGTAACTAAAAATTATCATCTTATATCAAGTATTGAGAATACCGATCCTTGTCTTGACTTGGCTGTATGACATGTATACCTTTGCCTGTTAAAAACCTCAAATTGAACCAAAAAGTAATAGAACTATCACCGAGTATTACGACGGAAGCTGAGGATGGAAGTGAATACTTTTTAAAATGCTTTCGACATTAAAAAATGTCGTTTCTATAGAAATATTTGTAATGTATGTTATTAAAATAAAAGAACTAAAAATTACAATGAATGTTTCATGCGCGTTGATTTATAGGCCATTTTTAACAATGTATTTTCAGACTCTTGAGCTGAAACGCTAGCGCCCGTTGCATCCGTATTGCGTGGATATTTAATGAACTAAATGGTATTGAATTTGGCTTTGTATTCCGTACTCTGAATGCTATTGTAACAGCCACGATTGTGGTTGTATAGTGTTGACATTTAATAATTATTGAGATTTTATTGGATTGAAATTGCTTTGACATTGAGATTGGTTTCAAGAGTAAGCACCCTGGTCTGCTGATGGGGCATTTGTCACACCATTATCTCTATTAAACTGTCAAACACCAAGCGGTCAACGGTGACCGCAACCTTTTGTTCTATAATTGTGTCTATAATGACGGTACTCGACGAGTTAATTAGTTTCTAGGCTAGTTTCAAGCCATGCTAGAGGCTCATATTCATGAGCAGCATTCCGCGACCCACGACGCAGCGACTATCGCGTAATAGTCGAGTTCCTATTTAAACAGCAGTGAATAAGCCGAAAACATAATAATTAATTTGGTATGTCTCACGGAAGTTATCTATACTAATATTATAAAGCTGAAGAGTTTGTTTTTTTGTTTGAACGCGCTAATCTCCGAAACTACTGGTCCGATTTGAAAAATTCTTTCTGTGTTGGATAGCCCATTTATCGAGGAAGGCTATGGGCTGTAAAGTATCACGCTGCGATTAATAGGCGCCGAGCAGAGCGAGTGAAACCGCGCGGAAGTAGCTGGTAAGTAAAAACACCATTATCTCTCTCTGTCTATCCCTATATTCACAAGCGTATATATACTCCTGGCATACAGAATATATAACAATAAATGCCAGAACATTAATTGAAACTATTTGGCACGTTTGACTAAGTCGCCAACTATTGACTTAGTTCCGTATGTTGTGACTGGAAGCCGAGTAATGGTAGATTCATGTAGGTTTTGTTATAAATGGCTTTGTAAATATTTTGAATGGTAGAGAATCTTTTAAGTGTGGGAGAACCATGCTTCGGCACGAATGGGCCGGCTCAATCGGTGTGATACCACGGCCTCACAGAAAACCGACGTGTAGCAACGCTTGCGTTGTATTTCGTCGTGTGAGTGAGGTTACCGGAGGCTTAATTACCCTCCCCTTCCCCAATCTCCCCAATCCCTGAATCCCCAATGATATTCAAACTACTAATCCCCAAAAAGCCGGTAACGCACTTGTAACACCTCTGGTGTTTCAGGTGTCCAGGGACGACGCCGGTTGCTTATCATCAGGTGATCCGTATCTCGTTTACCGGCTTATGCCATAAAAAAAAATCTCAAGTAAATAATGCAAAGTGCAGCTACTATGACAGACCATTAAAGTATGGGAGAGCTCTGCTTCGACAGTAATTGGCCGACTCGACCGGAGTGAGTGATACCACGGCTGGACGTGACTACTGTGCTACCGTGCTCCCTGAAGCCACTGGGTGGGCACCTAGACTTCAAACTGTAAGCACCCGTGGTGAAAAATGTCCGCCTGATTGATGCAGGTGGGATTTCAGCGTACTAGGCGTCAAGGCGGTTGCCTCCTCGACGCTTTCTACGAGCAGAATCTGCCTTTTTGTTAAAATACTGTCTCACGAATTGAGGCGACTTCCTTCCAATTAGTTGTAGGTGTGGAATAAAGTGGAATTTACTTTTAAATAATAAAATTAGATAATACAACAAACTGTCTTTAATGATGCCCACAGAGTTGTGTTGCCAGCTTAACAAGTAGGAAGGCGCGAATTTTTATAGAGTATACACTTATACAATACTAAACATAGACAAGTAATATCTCAACACAATTTTATGTCTCTGCTGTCGTTTTAACCCTGCCGATCCTGCCGGTCATAACAATCATAACATTTTAGTGGATTCTGCTTCTAAAAAGACTTTTTTAATTCTTACAGTAACTAAGAACTTGTTGAAAATTTCAAATGTCATCGTCTACACGTTGAATGAAATAGTTTCAACAACGTACTGCGACTCTATTTTACGTTTATGGACTAAGTTAGCACGACTATATGTAGAGTTTAATGTAGAGACACTGTGTAGAGTCTAATGGAACTGAAAATTAACATTGGAAGATGCATTCTTATGAAATACGGGGTTTATAAAGTGATACAAGAGAATATATTTCTTACGCTAGTCTTCTCGTAGGCATCCTTCGAGTTCACTGCACTTCACATTTGGCAGACTCCGGGCAGCAGCGCTCTCTGATGAACCTGAACTTTTTAAACGTGACCCGATGTCTCGTTTCGAAGGGGACTGTTCTGTTAATTATGTGTCCCGTTGTCCTCGAAACGAACTCTGGGACGCTAAATAGTCCATTTTCGGAAACCAAGCGAAAATAAAAAAAAAAAACAAAAAATGTTTCTTTATTACCAGCCCAATGCATATTCACGTACATGTTTGTCCAGTCTACAATGACAACCGCGCTAGGCATAGCCTGTGTCGCGGCTGTCAAAATATAGCGATTTCCTTAGAATTATTCTAATAGTTAACATCATAAGAAAGGAAAAAGTGAGTAGGTTTGTGAGTGTGTGTGAATGGAAGTGTGTATAAGACTGTACGAGAGCCCGGCGAGCAAAGTATTAAGGTTACTATCGAGTAGACTTTAACAATAGTTCTACTTCATGAAAATTTAAGTTACCCAAATATATTTATTTATTTATTTATTTATTTATGTACACACATTCAACACAGAGGACAACACATATATAAAAACAGAGTACATATATTGTGGTTATCGACTTCACTTCGAATACAGTGTTACACTGAACGTACAGTTTTTACAGATTTTGGTGAACAAATACAGAAACAGGTTAATTGAAATAGTAGAACCTATGCGACGACCGTTCGGACGGCTTCAGTTGTGTGCGTGACCGATACAGTGTCACACATAGGCACTATAACTCCAAAATCACGTACTTTTGACCTTATTATTCTGCATAAGAACACCTATCCATAGAGGGGTATCATATTCTTATAGTGAGGTGAGCCCAACATTACTCCATGTCTTTTAATAGATACCGTTGAACCCGTTGAAAATTGTTGAAAATCATCCCCTAAATTTGTTCATACAAAAGTAATCTCTAAACTGTAGCGACACTAATGTGTTGACGTTTTTTATGTGTTCTCAAGTGCGTAGCTGCGCCTGTAATCCTATAGCGTTAGCACGCCAGTCGTCTCCTAGCTTTTGTGTTAACCAGTAATATTTTGTAATATTATAGTTTAGTTGTGAATTGTGTATTTCTTAGAACAATACAAACACAAACCTATTTGGAAATAGGGTCTATAATGTAGAGGTAGTTAGTGAAGAGCGGTCACCGGTGACCGCTTGGGGATATATGGGTGTAACTATAACGTGATCCCCACAACGAATTGAGACTAGCCCCATAATAACAAATTATAGTCATGAAACGAGCTTGCTAACGACATCTGATCGCTATCGGCTGGTAGGTATATTTCCTATATACATGTTTGTGCGTCATCCTTTGCAAGCCAATTAAGGTAGACTGTACAAGGAACTTTAAAACTTTGTTATACCTTATAATTTGTACTTATATTCATTGCAAATAAATAAATATATTTAATTCTATTTTATTCTCTCTTTTTTGAAATCGTTTACTACTACTAATACATAAATAACTATATACTACTAATACTACAATACTACAACGGTCTCCTAAGTATACGAAAGAGTCGCGGAGAACCTAACGGGTAACCGGGGCTCCGGCTCGACGTGCAGGAGAAGGAACTGGGTGGTTTTTAGTCAGTAAGAATCTGACACTTCCTTCCGCCTCACCCAGGCGGGAGAAGTGATTTGATGATTTTCCCCCCTTAAAAAAAAGTGTACGAAATATCATTCTGAAAACCGCATCCAAATCAATTCAAGCCAAGATAATTAAGTGTGGGAGAGCCATGCTTCGGCACGAATGGGCCTGTTCGGCCGGAGTGATACCACGGCCTCACAGAAAACCGACGTGAAACCACTTGTGTTGTGTTTCGTCGTGTGAGTGACGTTGCCGGAGGCCCAATTACCCCCCCCCCCATTGTCTCCCCAATCCCCGAATCCTCCACAATCCTCGAATTCCCGATTCCCAAAAGCCGATAACGCACTTGTAACACCTTGGTGTTCCAGGTTTCCATGCATGACGCTGATTGCTTACCATCCATGCTCGTTTACCGGATAAGCCATAAAAAAAAGTTCAACCAATTACAAGATAATCGCGCACAAACATACAAACATACCGGTCAAAATTAAAACCTCATTTTTTTTGAAGTCGGTTAAAAATGACTTTACAAAATATGTATCTACATTTTGTAATATAAACGTGGACATACTATACCCGCGTACTTTGAATGTCATTTCCGGCGTACCGGAACCGGAAATATGACTTCTATTTCCAAATAAGCGAGTTTGAGCCGAAGGTTTGACAGTATCCGGGAGACAGAGCCACCGACATTACGGAATGAAACATTTTATGAAAGGTTTTTAAGATCGGAAGAAAATCGTAAATAGTAACTATGTTGTTACTGGTTGTATGAAACATGTTATTTGAAGCAATGTGTCTTGATAACACATAACATAACATCCATAACATCCTTTTACCCCCGAAGGGGTACGCAGAGTTGACTGCACGGTTGGTGCGGTGGCTGGGCAACCGGCTGCCGTGCAACGTGTCGCGGGTTCGATTCCCGTACGGACCAACACTTTGTGCGATCCACAAATTGTTGTTTCGGGTCTGGGTGTCATGTGTATGTGAACTTGTATGTTTGTACGCACCCACGACACAGGAGATAATCCTAGTGTGGGGCAACGTTCTTTTTAAAAAAAAATGTACACATTATGGCACTTAATGCCACTGTACAATGTAACACCCACTTTTCACTATTTATGTTATGAGTCCCATGTAATAGGGGGTGAGCCTATTGCCATATAGCGGGCACAATTCCAGACGCCGTGCTACCACTGAGAATTTTTGAAAACCCGGTAACACTTTGCCTGGTCCGGGAATCGAACTCAAAACCCCTTGCCCGGCAGTCGCACTTGAGACCACTTGGCTAACGAGGCAGTCTAGATATAGTATTTTTTACTATTAACTTATATACAGACATAGATGTAGTTTGACTATTTGTTTTCTGACTACTTATCATCAGGTCAAACACTCAATATTTTTTTTATGAGATAAATCGGTAAACGAGCAGACGGATAACCTGATGGTATGCAATCGGCGTCGCCCATGGACACCTGGAATACCAGAGGCGTTACAAGTGCGTTACCGGCCTTTTGAGAGATTAGGAATTTTGGGATCAGGGGCTTGAGGAGACGGGTGAGGTTACCGGAGGCCCAATTACTATCCTAATTGGGACTCCGGTAAACTCACTCACACGACGAAACACAAAGCAAGCATTATTTCACGTCGGTTTTCTGTGAGGCCGTGATATCACTCCGGTCAAACCAGCCCATTCTTGTCGAACTTTGGCTCTACCACACTTTATTCTTTATTGCTTTCTACATGTATGGCTTAGTAGTGAAATACTGAAGTAAATTCCTGTTTTAAACTGTCAAACACCAAGCGGTCACCGGTGACCGCAACCTATTGTTCTTTATTTGTGTCTACAAAACCGGTACTCGACGAGTTAATAATATGCTACAGATTTTTTAAGAGCTAAGAGCAAACAAGCTGGCGGATAACCTGATAGTAAGTAGTCGGCGAAATAGGCTTACCCCATATAAAATGATACTCGTACTATGGGCCGACGTTTGACCACTATCTCACCTGGTAAGCGGTGATACGGTCTACGATGGAGCACGTCGTCCCATAAGTAACCGATTAACATGGGCCTTGAAGACACCCAGTTTATACCCTTCAGGAAATACAGACTCTGGCAAAGAATTCCCCTTCCACTCACTGCAGATAAAAACAACAGTATTACTATGTATGTTTATTTCATCAAGAACCTATTGGAATGTATTCAAGCGAAGGAGTATCGTTCACTAGTAATAGACCTAAGAATTTATTATAAAGTATGTTACAGGGAGGGTGCGGACCTCTTGACATTATAAACCCATAAACCATAACACTTGGCCTCGTTTTACAACTTTCTTCGTGTGGTACAAGTTGTAAGAGATAGCGGTGAATTGAAAATGGGTGTCTGGGGATTGGCGATCCGTTACATATCGATGCCTTCCGGCTAAAAGGGGTAAATATATAATGGTTAGACGCAGAATCAAGCCGACTCTGACAATATAAATATATAAGTTGATTACGCAAACAAATGTCGCTTACCCCTTTTCGGTCGAAAGGCATCGATATCCTCATCACATCAGGTGTATAACATACACTACTGAAAATAAATCTGCCCTAACAAATTATGCGGATTAGCTAGCTGAAGCGGCAGTGAGTCGTAAGAGGTAGTACAAAAACATGATGGGGTAAAATGGTGATTGAATGGAGGCAATATCAGCACAGCACAGCTCAGGGTAAAACTTTGTTGTGTCTTTCCTGGATATCCCACGGATTATTTCCATATACATTTGATCTTTGCGGTAGACCAGAATCTTTCGACTTATAAAAAAGTTTACAACATTTTTTCGCAATTGGGTTACTTGCGCACTAGTCATATTCAATACTTTTTCCGAACTGTCAAAAACAACAGTTTTCTATTCATTTTGTACGAGATTGTGTATTGTGACGTCACCTTTTTTGAGCGTCAAACAGCATACTTATATTTTTTTTAAATTGCTGGAAAAATATTAAAATTAAGGTGGTCATAAAATCAATGAATGAAAGTGTGATTGTTTTTTAATATTTCATTGCATTGAACAGGTGAAATAGATTATTTTTGATTAAGGAAAGTACCCAATTAATTGCTACCCGCTTACGTCTTGTACTCCACAACAAACGTTGCGAGGCAGTCCAGATTATGTTCAAGATCGCTACTACTTAAGAAAAATAGTGGCTTTGTCAGAAATAACCTGTTTATTCATTCATAGGGAGACTTACGAGCCGGAGTTTGGAGATACGGTCCCCCCGTTGCGGTTTCAATGCGGTGAATACTAGTTTAGGAGCGCCGGGTTATTTTGGCGCATTTTGGCGCTTTATATACGTTCTGGCGACCAGACCTGATTTATAGTCCTTTTAGCTAAGCTACGTTTATTGCGGTCAACGTTTTTGAACTAAAAATCGCGTATTTACCCTTAGAACGTGCAGTGGTGTATTTTGAGTCTTTGTGTATCAATTTTGGGTAGAAGGTGAGTGGACCATAGTTTGAAATTGTGTAGACGCTAGCAACCCAAAGATAAGATCCAAAATTCTAGTTTTTATTGCTGAGCTAGTTTGTATGCTTCATAAATTATTTCAGATCTCCGTGAGATGTGTTGGTCAGTAAAACGAAACGCGAAACACAAGATAAAGAACAAGAAAATGTCAATAGATATATACCATTCTACATATAATAAAGTGACTGCCTCTTTGGCCAAGCGGTCGCAAGTTCGATTACCGGGTCGGGCAAAATAATGCTGAGTTTTAAAAAAATCTCAGTAGTAGCACGGAGTCTGGTAATGTGCCCGGTATATGGCAATAAGCTCACCCCCTATATTACATGGAACTCATAACATGAATAATGAAAAGTCGGTGTTACATGGTACAGTGGCATTAAGTGCCGTAATGTGCACCTCTGCCTTCGCCTTCATGGATGAAAGGCGTGAAATTATGTTACGTTAAAATAAAGTTTGAAACCGGTCTACGGTTTATAAGTCGAAAATACTTATCTTTGTCAAATAAGTAGAAAATCGTTCCCTCTTCAATCTTCTTCCGAATCTCGGTGTAGCCAATTTGTAATTGAGATGGTGCAGGTTAAGCTGGGTTGCGCCAAAAACTGCATTTAGTATGCTTTGCAGCTTGCGTTTGTGCTCGGAGCGTGACTTGTGATTCTGGACTTAAGTTATGAGCGGAGAGCGATTTGGTTGTGCATGTTATATTGTTCATTTAATATTATTTAATAATATACTGAATTAGCCTTTAATATGTAATTGACAGATATCACAGAGCTATAAAATACGTACGGCTCGCAGAATAATTGAAACTCAGAGAATTTGTGGTTATTTTAATGGGCATGATATGAAATTAAGTAAATATGATGTGATAAGAGATGGTAAAATAATATCTATTTACTCTTTGAAAACCTAGCTAGGAAAAACATAGCCCTGTTATGTCTCGAAATAAGAATTTGTAACACTAATTAGGTTCACAGAAGTAAGAAAAAGAATGAACTATAAATCTAATTAATTATGGAACTAATACACGCTGCCGCTTACAACTTATAACAAAAAACGTGCGCCGTGCAGCTTTTCTCTTGGACGTGCAAAATAAAAAATGGTGTCGCCCGGCCCGCTCAGGAACACGTGATGGCTAACGGCCTCTGAAACAGGCACTTGTTTTAAAGGAAACGCTTTTACATGCAGTAGCTTTTGAATTATTCATTCGTATAGTTGATTTCTTTTTTGTAAATTAATCAAAGTATGTGTATGTAGCGGAGGTTGTTGGTTGTTACTTGAATATTAAATATGGTGTTTAATTTTTGAGTTAAAGCTTGGTTGGGAACGTTGGAATCGTAGGTAATACTTTAGTCCACAGTTGGATTATGGGCAAGTGTGGGAGGACCATTGTTTGGCTTGCATAGGTCGGCTCGACCGGAGTGATATCATAGCCTCATGGAAAACCATCGTGAAACAACTCCTGGGTGAATATTTGAAGATAAGCATATTCAGGATACGTACATTAAGTTCAAATAATGCTTGAAATTACAACTTTTTTGGGTTTAATTTATAGTTTATAATGCAAATTTACGAAATAAATTAAACGCACAGTTTTTTAACTGCTATATAGGTTTGAATCAGAAGCAGAAAATTATCGTCGAATGGTGTCATCACCACCTTATTTTGATTTATAACATACGGTAATTAGTTTTTTAAAAATGGTAATTAGGTTTCGTTATTGGTAATCAGGAATAAAATTATTAATATACTTGAATCACATATTTATTATTTATTTATTTGACAATAAATGAAATAATGACCTGATTGAAGAGAATGCCTGCGGCATTAAGTCCACCTTGTGTACATTTTGTGCATGAAGCTTTAAATAAAATAAAAAAAAACACTCAACACTGAACAAGCATTCTTAAAATTATTTAGTAGTTTATGTCTCTAAATCGGAAATTATTAGTTTCAGATAACACCTTGAGATCTTTCAAAATCAGCTTATCATCAATGACTTCACTAAATTCTCTTTTTTCCTTCTTTGATATTATTTTTTTTGTAATTTGCTTGTAAGGTACTTTTCATAGCTTCTCCAATTCTTCTTAGCTTCTTCTACTTTGGTTTTGTCTCTAAGTAGTGCTGTTGCTTTAGAATTAGGACTCATCAGTCGTTTTTACAGTCTTATAATTATTTTTCTAGATACGCATTATTTTGTCGTTGTAAGGTTTCTAATAGAGATTTGTATATTTGTTCTATTATGTAGCGCATATTTCTCAATTTGCTTCTTAAGTTATTAACTAATGTTCCATGTGGATCATTTTCGTAAACAAAGTTTATTCTTCTAGGTTTTTTTTCATTACTATTACTATCTTCGTTGTCACTGGTATTTGATGTATTCTCATTCATATATCATTCCTTTTTTTATTAATTTCTGTATTTAAATATTTTTTTTTAAGTTTTCTCTCCATTTCTTCCTCTGTAGCCTTCTAGCTCTTAGCGTCATTTCTGCAACTGACAAAAGATTTTTCTGTTCTCTTCGTTTTTTGTATCGTTGTCGTTATTTTTCTTTTTCTAGGACATATAAAATAAGGTCAGCTTTGATTTTAACGTATCGGTTCCGGCGTGCAATTTAGGCTTTTGCCAATGTTTCCTCCCTCGACTGCTGTTTTTTCCGAGGCTCTAAAAATTAAATAAAAATATTAACAAAGTGTCAGTTCACACAGAATGATCACTAATCGATTGGTAGTAACAATTCGATCTAGGGTTGAACTAGTGAAGCAACGAGTTTCAATTATATTGGAACTGTGTGCTCCAGAACTGGTTCAGGGTATGGTCTGGAGCGAGGAGGGATGGCGTGGCGTCCGAGGCGGTTGTCTCCTTCTGCGAAGCAGTAATGCTGAAGAAAGAGGAGGCTGACCGCATAAGGCAACGACAACTGCACCTCGGGCACGACCGTCGCCGCCGCCGATGGCGGGATCCATATCCTGCTCTCCGGCCTCATTGACCTGGGCTTGCGGACGATGAGATATGGGTAGCTCGTAGTCTGATCGTCCGGAATCCGTCCGGACCGAGCCCAGGTCATTGGCGTGCACCGTTTCAGCGCGCCTCAAGAAGTTGTCAGTATTTTGCAGTAGCCCTATAGGGTCGAAGCCTACCCCGGAGCTGGGCCGGGTTCCTAACGGAAGACTTTGCCTCGGTACCACAGGCATGGAAGATATGGGTGGGTTATTTTAGTCAGTAAAAGTCTGACAGTGTTCTCCCGTCCCCCATAGACGGGGTTCCACATTTGATATTTAATAATAAGACAATAAAACAATAATATAAAACAGGAGAGCTTATACTGATACTCATTACCATTTTCAATTGCTCATTACCGTTCGCTATAATACGAACGGGAAAAATGGTAATTATATAAATGGTTTTTAGATATTTGTACACTTTCTCACGTTATACGTTCTTTACTGGAGTTAAAAATTTTGGAAGTTAATCAAAGAAAAAAATATTCTATAGCGACTATTAAAATGCATAAAAATTATTAATAACAATATCTAATAGACTTACCACGGGAAGCTCGAACGGTAAGGAGATCATTATTTGCCAAACACGATTTCTGGGCGGTTAACTTACGCTAGAGTTGGCACCAAAACGTTCTTTGACGTGTAACCTGCACGATTCGAGACGCGGAACTGAGCGTGATCGCTGAGAAATTACACTTTAAATAACAGTACATTATGCAGAAAAATAATCCTGCGACTATATGAACGAATGGTAGTGAGCACAAAGTGTTGGGACAATTTTCAAAGTCATTGCAAATTACCTAAAAGTGTTCTTTAATGTGTATAGTTTTGCTAAATGGTAAAACATGTCGTCTACTATCTAAATAACTAAATAAAATTACGTTCTTTAAGCAATATTAATAAGTTTTCGAGCATGAACTGCTAAAATTTGGGAATTGGGACACGAATGGTGATGAGATTTCAAGAACGTTTATAAAAATAATGTAGTTGTTTAAAGCATTAAGAACATATTATGTACATCTGTACATAGTGCTGGAACTATGTTTTATGTGAAATAAAACAAAACATAACTTTATGTCTCAGCCGCGTGATATGCACATGTTCAAAGAATCACCCTCCTACGTTGTGTTTCGTCGTGTGAGTGAGGTTATCGGAGGCTAAATTACGTCCTCCCCTTTCCCAATCCCTGAATCCACAACAATCCTCAAATTTCTAAGGCCGGTAAAGCACGAGTAACGCCTTTAATGTTCCGGATCATCCTACTTACCCCATAAAAAATTGGCTTTCTCCACCTAAGTTTGCCCTAATTTCCACAATCAGCATGTGGGTTGGAGACAGCAATTTAGAAGGTTCAGGTTTATCATAGAGCGCTGATGCTCTTATGCAAGTTGAGTGATTGTCAGTGAACGCCTGCCATTATTAGCTTAGCAAGGTACGCCGGTGATAGAAAGCCTGATGTATAGTTTAGGCGCTTTAACTATTAATATTATTGATTTGTTTAATAAGATTTATTTAGTGGATAAGAATGGGATCATCCGCGTCGGTAGAGGGTACATTCCTGAACGTTTATGAGCATGCTCAATAAAACCTATTAGCATGCTATTTTAGAGTATGACTAATAGTAGGTACCTTTATGTACCTGAGCAACACCACTTATGTACTACAAGTACGATGTTAATTACTATACATGACTTCGACTATTACGACACCTGTAGTGACTGGTTTTCACTCACACACTCTTGGTTTTTTTTACAATATTATCATGATTATCGACTAATGTGTTATTTGACATATTATGAGACGTGTTCATCATCTTTTAGTATGTAAGCTGGTTTTAATCTATCTATAGACACTGTTAGATCCCTATCTGGCAATTTAAGTTTATGTACTTTTTCTGTAATTCTTTTTAGTATTTCATAAGATCCCGCATATGGACAAACTAAGGACTTTTTTATTATATCATTTCTTAGAAATACATGTGTACAGTCCTTAATATCTGGATGAACGAAAAATGCTTTGTAATCATAAGATTTTGAACTACTCGGTTTGTATTGCTTAATAATATCTCTAATATTTTGTACTACCGTATAAGGTTCATAAGTATTCTTAGTTTCGACAAAAAAACTCTCCTGGCAGTCGCAGGGATCGAGCATAAACCATGTGAGCAGCACTGACACCTGTTTCTGACCTTATAGCCGCACGAAGTCCTAACATAACGCAGGGGAGTTCGTGAGCCCAATTCAGGTTATCACTTAATTTAGCCATAAGTGATGTTTTTATACTCCTGTGCCATCTTTCAATTTTTCCGTTACTTTGTGCATGGTAGGGAGAAGTTCTAATTTTGTGAATACCTAGGTACGCCATTAATAATGTGAACAATTTACTTTCAAATTGCCTACCTTGGTCACTGGTAAGTTTAACAGGGCAACCAAATCTACAGATCCATTCTGTATACAACTTATTGGCTACCGTTTCAGCTGAAATATCTTTTAGAGGATATGCCTCTGGCCAACCAGTACCTCGGTCAATTATTGTAAGACAGTACCTATCATCTTTCGAAGTTATAGGAAGTGGTCCTATCAAATCTATATGAATGTGGTCAAATCGATCAACAGAAGGGTATTTGCCATAGTTCGATATAATATGCCTGTTTATTTTGGCTTTTTGACATCTTATACAAGTTTTAGTCCACAAACTAATATCACGATTCATACTAGGCCAATAATATTTTTCTTTTATCATTTGGCGAGTAGTACGGATGCCAGGATGACTAAGATTATGTACTGCATGAAATATGTCTTTTCTAAATTTTTCCGTTAAAAATGGTCTAACATTTTCTTTTGATATCTCACAGTAAATTGTGTGGTTAGTGTTAGGAATACGGATTTTTTTAAACTGACACTTAGAGTCCCTTAACATTTCCTTTAATTCTGAGTCTATATTCTGATCCATTGCTAATTTCTCATAATCGATAACAGATGACTCACATGTTATACTCTCTATGCGTGATAATGCGTCTGCGACTACATTATCCTGTCCACTCACATGACGTATGTCAGTTGTGAACTCACTAATAAATAATAGTTGCCTAATTCGTCTTGGGCATTCCTTTTTATTTTGTTTACATAACTTTGTGAAAGCAAATGTTAGAGGCTTGTGGTCGGTGTATATAATTAATTCATGACCTTCAAATAGACTTCTAAAATGCTCTACTGCTAAGAATATGGCTAGCAACTCTCTATCGTATGTACTGTACTTTTTCTGTGTATCTGATAACTTACGTGAGAAGTAACCTAACGGATGCCATTTATTATCAATGTATTGCTGCAAGACGGCTCCTATGCAAGTATTTGATGCATCGGCAAAAAGTGCATACGGCACATGTGTTGCCGGGTACGATAACGTGACTGCCTTTGAAAGGCTGTCTTTGCATACCTGATATGCTTGCTCTGCATCCGCTGTCCATTGAATTGTTGTGTTATCGTTCTTTTTAGCGTTATGTATATACCTATTTAATATTTCTAAGTATTTAATAGCACCTGGTAATGATTCCGATAAAAATTTACCATGCCTAAAAATTTTCTAATTTGACTTACATTTTGAGGTTTTGGATACTCTATAATAGCTTGAACTTTGCTTTCTAGCGGACTAATACCTAAGGTTGAAACTTTGTAACCTAAAAATTTGACATTGGTAGCATTAAAGGTACATTTGTCTAAATTAATGGTTATACCATACTCATTTAGACGTTGAAATACCTGTTCTAGGTGTATAATATGCTGTTCAGGCGTTTCAGAGCTTATTAAGATATCATCAGCATAACAAAATAAAAATTCTAGACCGGCTAATACTGAATTAGTCATGAATCTTTGAAAGGTTTGTGCTGCATTTTTTAAACCGAAAGTCATTCTTTCAAATTCATATAGGCCAAAAGGTGTTGTTATTGCAGTTTTACAGATATCATCGGGATTAATTAACACGTTGTGATAAGCTTTTTTTATATCTATTTTAGAAAATATTTTCTTCCCTGTTAATAAATACGTAAAATCTTGCACTCGAGGGATAGGATACCTATCAGGTTTAGTGATAGCATTTAACGCTCGTTAATCACCACAAGGTCGTATCTGCCCATCCTTTTTCAGTACTATATGTAAAGGACTGGACCATAGTGATTTTGATGGCCTGCAAATGCCTGACTCTACCAAATTTTTGAATTCTTCTTTTGCCAATTTATAGCGTTCTGGAGCTAATGGTCTAGGTTTACTGAATACTGGCGGACCAGTGGTTTCAATATAATGGTAAACCGCATGTTTTGGTGTTTTCTTAAAAGACATAGGTTTAACGACATCGGGATACTTTTTTAATATGTTGTATATTGGATGATCGTTTTTTATTGTAGAAACTGTAGTTAGGTAATGATTTACAATTGTCCCGCGAACTGCCAGATAAGTAACTTTGTCTATCAAACAACGTCCATTAATGTCTACAACTAATTTATGAAAATCTAAGAAATCTACACCTAATATTGGCTGCTTAATGTCACAAATAACAAAAGTCATCCGTAAGTCCTTATCGCAGAACTATTTGCCGCATACAATTTATATCTAGAGTTATCAACTAAGTGTTCCTTACTTTTAATCATAAATTTAAGTAATACAGATATTGAAGCTCCTGTATTTATCAAAAATTTTAGATTAGACTTATTATCACTTACGATTAGACGGTTATCTTTCACTGCACAACTTCCCGTCACCGGCTGTACTTCCATCAGTTTTCCTCACCAGGGGAGGATGACGCTGCCTTCCAGCTGCACGGAGCGACGCATTTTCGTGCCTTGTTCCTGTAGCGAAAGTGATACGCACATAGCCAGTCCGGACTATCAGGCGTCCTACGTGGTCTTGAACGCGAATGTGACCGTGAAAAATTCCTGGGTCGACTCCTACTTCTGTATCTTTCTCTTCCCCTTTCCATTCCTTGTATTTTAGGTTGATCTTCGCTTTTCCGCCATTATTGTAGCTACATCCTGTGTAGTTGCATGATGCGAACTGCTGTGGGCTACTTCACTGATCAGCGCAGGCTGATTTGTTTCCATGACTTTGTCAGCTATTGCAGCTAACTCTTCCAGATCTTCCGCAGAAGTCACAGTGAGTACGGCTCTATCTGCTGCAGGTAGGTGACCTTGCCATAATATTTTCAATGCTTCATCTTTTATTTTCCCTCTAGCCAATTCCTTCATCCTTCTTAAAAGTTGACTAGGCTTTTGATCACCTAGCTCCACTTCTGATACCAATTTTTGTATTTGTCTGGTTTCAGACTCTTCATAAATTTGTAAGAGACGACTTTTCAAGGCTTCGAATTTGTTTGTGTCTGGAGGGTTTGCGACTATATCCGCTACTTGCTGGATCACTTCTTTATTCAGCTTTGCGACGACCATATAATATTTATTTGCGTCTGACGTTTTTTGAGGCGTCAAAATTGCTTCTACTTGAATTAACCATAGCCTTGGATTTTCTGGCCAAAATTCGGGAATTTTATTTGCCACTGACAATGAGGATATTATTGCAGTCGATTCTTCTGATTTCACTATTGCCTGTGTTGCGCCAATTGGATTAATTTTGATTTAGAGTTCCCAGCACTAGATTATCACTAGCGTGCACTTATTTGAGTCAGTACAGTGTCGAGTATCTTTGTTAGGCGTCGTTCGTCGGGGTCGCCAATGTAGTGACTGGGTACTATTGTGGAGACAAGTGAAACGACTGACTGTTGGAAGCCGACTGGCACATATATTTATTACACATATTCATATACTCGACATTGTATAGCGCATCGGATATATAAGTAGATATACAGATCCTACACACCTAACCATAGTAGGCAGTAGGGTCTCACTTATACAAGGTGTTGTTTTAAAGCCGCGTCATTTTCTAGGAGGTAATTCGGCTATCGATTCTGAGTCCGAATCAATAAAAAAAATTGTAGGTAAATAATTTTAATTTTTCTGTAAATTACGGAAATCTGTAAGTGCGAACTAGAGGTACACGCCGTCGTCTTGTAACTAGCTTTATAACGTGGCTTAACACAAAAACTCAAACACGTAATTGATATAATTTCTAATTCCATAAAACTCCAATAAGAAACATTACTGTCGCTTATTCTGAAATACTGTCGAACTTAAACGATTTATTATAGCTGTATTTTTAACTATTGGCCCGAAACTTTCTCTTACATTGAACCTTTATGACTTCTGTGGCATGCCCCCGAGAAATGACACGGCTTCAAAACTACACCTTTTATAAGGTTTTATTAAACATTTTCAATGTGTTGTCTTATAAAACTCGATCTATCTTGTTGTTCTTGAATGATTCAATAAGATATTTTCTAAGCCACTAAGTTAAGTACTTAACAAACGATGCAATTTGTAAAGAAAAAATCAATAAATCTTTTATAAATTACCTACGCGTCAAAAAAAATCGACTTCAACGCCCTCTTTATTTGAAGTCAGTCAATAAATACAAAGGTATTGTACCTTCTCCTAAGTAACAAACACTTTTCTGAAACCGCATGAAAACCGGTTCAGCCAATTGCAAGCTAATTGCACACGAACATACATATTAAATCAAACACTGTGAAACTCCATTTTTCTTTTTGAAGTCAGTTAAAAAATCACCCTACTAATTCTACACGAAAATTTTAATTACTTTCGATTCGGATCTAATGCATAGCGTTAGACCGGTACGGTTTTGCCTGATAGCCGGGCCGTTTCCGGTCCGTGATCGATAGAATATAATCATGTAGCTTGCAATCTAGGTAGGAAACTATTAATCAGGTTCATGTGCCTGAACATGGCTGAAACGCAACGCATATGGTCTGTAATGAGGTTGGATAGGAGCACTTTTGTTATTAAGTTGGTAGGGTATTTAAAGTGAGTTTATTAAGTTGGTAGGATTGTGTGTAGTTTGTGGTTGATTGTTTATGACTGCCTCCTTGTTGAGTGGTGGTAAGTTAACATTTCGTATTGTAGTGGGCGGAAGGTTTAAGGGTGCGGGGTATGAAATTACCTAAAACGGCTTTTTTCTAAGGGGAGAACATCATCGAATGACTTCCCGCCTGGGTGAGACGGAAGGGAGTGTCAGACTCTTACTGACTAAAAACCACCCCGTTTCTTCTCTTGCACTTCGAGGCGGAGCCCCGGTAACCCGTTAGGTTTTCCGCGACTCCGAATCGGAATCAGACCTATTGGGCCTCATCCGTGGTGGTCTGATGGCTCTTTGAGGCGCGCGCCGAACACGACGCGTCGTACGCTCGAGTCTGGTTCCGGTCGGACGGGGAGCCACCCATGCTCGCCGTCCGCAGGCCCGCGCTTACGGTGGCCGGAGATCGTCCCGCGATCCCAGACGCCCGGTGTGTCCTTCGCGCTGGCTGGGTTGCAAGGAGGCAGCGTTTCTCTGTCTGACGCGTCCCGCCTCATCCCTGAAGGGGTAGGCAGAGTTGCACATTATACCACTGTTCATCGTAACACCCACTTTCCACTATTTACGTTATGAGTCCCATGGAATAGGGGGTGAGCTTATTGCTATATAGTAGGTCGTGCACAATTTCAGACTCCGTGCTACTACTGAGATATTTTTAAAAACCCAGTAATACTTAGCCCCACCTGAGCCCTCTTGCCCGGCAGTCGCACTTGCGACCACTCGGCCAACGAGGCAGTACAGTAGTGTATGATATATTCATATCAACTAGAGTACTTCTAAAAATGATACTCTTTAATAGAAAAGAGGAGATATTTAGGCAAGTACGAGTCCCACCCAGATCAAACCAAAATCCTTGAACAAGACAAAAATGAATCAAAATAAAAAAACTACATATAAAGTTCAATTCTCACAAACTAGTCAGTTCAAAGCGAACTACATAACTATTTAAGGGACCCAGCCATTAGGATTCCGTGCAAGTATGTCTATCGTGGAACGTGTGCCTGGACACGAAGTACTAAAATAAATAAAATACTGTCGACATGAGTGCTTAGGTTGTCTGGGAAATATATGGGGTTAATCTGTCCTTTTTTTGGATTAACTGAAGTGGGTTTAACTAGTGTAGGTTGCTTTAAGTGGTTTCTTGACTGAGTTAAGAAAATTTATAATTTGTCATGATGGCTACGGTCTTGTGGTAACGAGTAGATTTCTCATCACCCTTTTCTGCTTATGAGTGTCGTGATAGTTGAAAAATGACTATACATTTGACACAGACCTGGCAACAGCGCTCTGATAAACCTGAACCTTTTAAGGTTTTTATTTTTTTCTTGTATAGAAGCACTATTTTATATGGATTGTCAGTATACATATGTGAGGACCACGACAGACTTAAGATATTTGTTTTCTCTTGGTTTTGTTTTTTTTCTATTTTAGTATGTTCTGTTATTTGTATGTTGCGTCAGGTATATCTTTACATTATTCTCACATCTGTGTACAATATTGGAATATGTATCAGAGCAATGTTAAACAGACTTTTTTTAAAAGAGTAACGAATGGAGTTTTTTGCTCGTTCTTCTCCACTCGAATCGACATTTTGGAACGAGCGCCTAGCTTCACTGACGGACAGACTGACAGACTAAGTATTATATATTTCATATTAGTTGACGTTTCAAAAGTACCAAATTATGGTTTAATTGAAATAAATGCTTTTGAGTTTGAGTTTGAGTTTGAGGCTGTGGTCATCAACCTACCCCCTGCCACATGGAATAGGAGGCAATTGAGCAATCTGATCACCGGATGGTAAGCGATCAGCGCCGCCAATGGACACCCGCAACACCAGAGGAGTCACAGAAGCGTTGCCGGCCAATTAAAAAGGAACACGCTCTTTTCTTGAAGGTTTGAAGGTCGTATTGGTTCGGTGTACTACCCTGATTAACATATGGTTGCCAGACCTGGATATTCACGACTAAAGTTCAACAACAGATACTTGTTGATGAATACTTGTCAAAGAGGACTGGAGCGCAGCATGTTGAATGCAAAGAAGAAAGACAAAATAAGAAACACGAGTATAAGGAAAATAACAAAAGTAACGAAAGCGTTAACTTATGCTCAAAAACTTGAGTGGAAATGGGCAGGACATGTGGTACGACTAACAGACCAGAGATGGACCATAAAAACAACAACCTAGAGGTAGAACGGCCCACTAGGCAAGCAAAATATAGGAAGACCCACGACACGTTGGGAAGACGAAATTAAGAAAATAGCGGGCCCTCGGTGGGCTACAGTAGCGCAGGATAGAGGAAAATGGAACGCTTTGGAAGAGGCCTTTATCCAATAGGGGTTTCTTACAGGATGCAAACTAACCAACCCTAACAATAAATCAATACTAACAGCAAGAATAAAATGTAAGTATGTACCTGTTAGAAATAAATGGCTTTTTATTTATTTTATAGGTTCGGAAATACTGTATTTAGTGGAGGCCCTATAGTCCAGCAGAGGACTGTCCTGAACTGCCGATAATTAGCTTGATTGACGCACATTTGTGTCCTCTTCGAGCTACTGAAAATGATAACACACGCTTAATTATGCATAATCTCACGTAACTTGGATTTCATAAGTAATTTCTTATACAAAACTAAAGCAACAGGTTTAGACAAATTAACATTGGTTTACATTAACTAACAAAAATGATAAGATGAAAGGGAAAGCCTTCAAAATTCTAAGGACCTTCAACACAAAATAAGCAAGTATTTACAATGATTTAGCGTAAACTAGATGTGACAAATATTTTGACTTTGCTTTTTTTTAAGGGGGGAAAATCATCGAATGACTTCTCCCGCCTGGGTGAAGCGGGATCTTGTGTCAGACTCTTACTGACTAAAAAGCACCCCGTTACTACTCTTGCACTTCGAGCCGGAGCCCCGGTAACCCGTTAGGTTCTCCGCGACTCCGAATCGGCATCAGCCCTATTGAGCCCCATCCGTGGTGGTCTGATCGCTCTTTGAGGCGCGCGCATTTTGGCTTAGCTAGTTCGATGTAGACTTTACGGTGACATGAGTCGATGCGTAAAGTCATGAAAATGACGCGAAATGGTCGCAAGTGCAACTGCTAAGCAAAGGTTCTCAGACTAGGCATACGGTATTGGAGCTATTTTCGGTTAAATTAAAAGATAACCGACCGACCGATATTAACCGAATATTTAAAACGACGTGAAACAAAACTTGCGTTGTGTTTCGTTGTGTGAGTGCGGTTACCGAAGGCCAAAATACCCAATCCCCCAATCCCCGAATCTTCAATAATCCTCAAATTCCTAATCCCCAAAACTCTGGTAACACACTTGTAATACCTCTGGTGTTTCGGGTGTCCATGGGCGGCGCCGATTACTTACCATCCGGTGATGCGTCTGGTCGTTTACCCGCGCGTATTCCCTAAAAAGCCATTTAGCATATTAGACTTTAAGGGACTCGTAATAAAACTGGTGTTGCATTGTTTCCTACTACGGGGATAATGTAATCGTGTAATATACGTATATAGGTATATTACACGATTATATTATCCCCGTATGTATGTACATACACCGTGATATTTTAATGGTTGTTTTCCCACAGTAAAATGATTCTATTTTAGTAGTACAATAGATTGAGAAAGTTATTTTTAATTTAAATAAAAAAATAGCAGTTTTACAATAGTGATACACGAAACTTGAAAGAAACCGCGAACCAATAGTACCGCCGCGACCGGCCACCGGCCGCTGTCATTGTCGCTCGCGCTTATCAAAAGGCTGATAACTCAGTATTAACTAACAAGTGATTTCCATTTTCCCTTCATACTTTAACGGGCTTAGGGCCGTCGCAAATACTTTTTAACTACACTTACTAAACACAAACATAAACAAAATTTAATCAAGAGATATTATCTTGTTTATTACTGAATTTGGGAAAGTATTAAAGGCGTATTTAAAAAATGGGAATCAACGTATTTACAATGATTTTAATCACATAACTTATTGTTTTATTTACAAATGTACAAGTACTTACACTTCCCGGTAACGGAGCAATTGTTCAAAGTGTAAGCCACCGCGTTCCACACACAATCGTGCACGTTTTAACTGATTGGCTTTAAATTTTAATAATGTGTCTCTGTCACGTCTAATCACATCAAAAGCGTCCACTATCGCACTTTTTAACGCGTCGCGAGTTTCGTACTCTTGCCGATACACAAGGCGTTTGAGATTAGACCACAAATAAAAGTCTAGTGGAGTAAGATCCGGGCTTCGTGGTGGCCATGGCACTGGCCCGCCACGACCGATCCAGCGCTGGGGAAACACCGAGTCGAGGTGCTCTCGCACGGCGCGCTGATAATGCGCAGGGCACTGCTAACGAAATGTCATCTAGTAAGTCCGGGATAACACTACGTAGCATTTGTAGGTACGTTTCACCGGTTAAGTGTCCTGTCACAAAATGCGGACCAATTAAGCAGCCGTTTATTATACCGGCCCACGTAGGTACCTACGTGGGCCGGTATCCACATTAGAAAAAACGTAATGGCGATCCATTTTGGCGGCAACAATATTGTATTCCGCTTGCGTGGTTGCGCAGACGGCGTTCGCGGTGCGACTGGTGCGAATGAAAGCCATGCGAGGCGAGGCGAGCCGGTGCGAGCCGATGCGAGTGACAGAGAGCGCGGTGGTTGCCTTTGTTGTTTGTCGTGAGGCGATCCGCTCGCGCGCGCGTGCATTGCAGTTTATGCTGTATTACTTAGTACGAGAGATTATTTTACTATGAACATTGATTTGACGTCACATTTTAGAAGAGAAACTACCGTTTTTCATGCTTTCGAGTTGATGATTATTTTTTTGAGTAGATGAGGAGAAAAAAAAATATTTTTTCAAAAAGTAACTTGCATTATTCGATAGTACTACTAAAGGGAAATCGTTCTGCTGCGGGAAAACAACCATTAAAATGTCAGCGTGTATATGTAGTATGTAGGTACATACGAAAAAACATACAGACAAATTAAGATCCTCTTTATTCTATTTGAGAAGTCAGATAAAAAGGTGTGATGACGTTATTACTTTAACTAAGAATTCAATGCTACTCCATCCAGCAAACTAAATCTTCGCAAACCAAGCTAGTTTATGCGAAGAGACCTATTAGGATTCCGTAAGAGCGCTCCTGTATCTCAACAGGCCATTGCGGTACGTGTGCAGGGAATTAAATAACTGGAAGGGAATGATATTGTTTAGGTTTTAGACCACGAAATATCATATAAATCATATCTAATCTTAGATTTATTCGCACAGATTTGCCGGCGAGAATAACGTAGTTTTGATTTTGGGGGAAAGGATTTATATATCGGGATTTACTTACTGTTTGGAAATGCTTCGTGGATTTGCACCTTCCTTTTTTATGGGATAGACCGGTAAACGAGCGGACGGATCACCTGATGGTAAGTAATCGGCGTCGCCCATGGACACCTGGAACACCAGAGGCGTTACAAGTGCGTTACCGGCTTTTTGGGGATTAGGAGTTTAAGGATCGTTGGGGATTCAGGGATTGGGGAGATTGGAGTAGGGGAGGGTAATTGGGCCTCCGGTAACCTCACTCATACGACGAAACACAACGCAAGCGTTGCTTCACGTCGGATTTCTGTAAAGCCGTGGTGTGATACCACGGCTTTACAGAAATCCGAAATTCGGTCGAGCCGGCCCATTCGTGCCGAAGCATGGTTCTCCCACACTTAAAAGCTACATCTAGCTAGCTAGCTACATCTATGTAATTTATTACAATATTCAAGTCGGCAGTCCAGAAGAAAATTGTAGGAAAACGGAGCCGCGTCATATCTAATGATAAAAAATACTCAAATATCGGAAAATAGTCGGCTTATGGCGGCGGTGAAATACATAATAAATTGCCCAAAAATCTATCAAAAAGAGTAATGGTGTGAACCATTACAACAATAGCTTTGGGTGCAAGTTGTAAGCGATGTACTTAGGAACGACTTTTCAAAGTCAAAGTCAAAGTCAAAGCATTTATGTCAATTAATCCTTAATTAGGCACTTTTGAAACGTCAAAAATTTAATTGTCCGTCCGTCCGTCTGTCTGTCAGTGAACCTAGATGATCGATACAAAGTGTAGTTTCGAATGGAGAACAACGAGCAAGAAACTCCACTTACTTTCTGAAGGCTTGATATAATATCCCCAAAATTTGTTCATACAAGAGTAGTATCTAAGTATCGGGAATAAGGTCCATAATGGGGTTAGTGGATTGATCGATGAAGAACATCAAAAAGTGTAAGTCTATTGGTGCGCCATTCTCTCGCGATTGGATTAACCGATTTTAATGCGTTAGGTATTTCAGAAAAGTATTTTTTATACTTAGGGGAAGGGTTTAGTATATTAATGAATCGACTTCAAAAATAGAGGGGGTTGAAGTCAGTTTTCTAAAACGTTAATTATTATACTCATATGAGTGAAGTGAGTGGAGCCCACTAAACGTCAACAGACGTTGCGTTAGGCCCAGAAGAAGATAGCGGGATGAACTTGACGCTTATGAAAAGGATTGGTCACAGAACGCTATAAGAAGAAATGAGTGGAAGGAGGGTAAGGAAGCCTTTGCCCTGCAATGGAACGACCATGGCTAAAACTACATAAATAAATAATTGTTATACGGGGTTTTAGCTCTTAGGATCTAATGAACTATTCAACCACTATTATATTGCTCTTTATGACTCCATATGGATTTAACTCTTAATAAAAGGTCAGTATTAACATGTAACTGTGCAAGCACTGCACGACCGATGTCTATTCTACTAATATTATAAAGTTCGAAAGTTTGGGAGGATGTATGTGTGTATGTGTTTGAAATTCTTTCAAAACGGCTGAAGGGATCGGGATAGATTATGGTTCGAAATTTTGATTGACTGGTTCATTGGTTGATTCAATAGAGCCGGCCTATCAGAATGTCGAACACGGTCTCGTTTCGATTTTTTTTAAATACCGGTCTGATTTAGAAATCGCTGTCGCCTACAACTTAAACATTTTATAACGAGAAAAAAACTTCGCTTGGTATCGCTCGGTCGGTAAATCAAAACGTATTACTACTTATATCGCCCACTATCAGCTCGGTCGAGAGTGAAACTACTTACCCTTACCGACTGTTTTTATTTTACCCGTCTCGTCACCATATTGAATGTCACGTGACAAGCGCGGGAAATTGTTCGATAACAATGCTTCGATACATTTTTGTGATCGAAAAAGTTTATGGTATAATAGGGTAGTTTCCTAAATTATATTTTAAAGTCCGTCTGGTACATTAAGGCTTTGACTGCCGACAGAAAACTGTTGAAGGTAAATCCTCCGCTAGCGTGGCTCATACGTTGTCCCCCATGGCGTTCAAGGTGTTAATTTAAAACTATAGACACGTATTTTTCTTAACTCATAAAATTAAATACTTTCGACGATATATTAATTTGAAATATCGTGTGACGTCGCAGCGTGTCCTATTTTGTAGCACGTTATGACGTAACGACCTCCCACTCCTAAACTTAGCGCCATTTTATCTAAGTATTGCCACTTAATACGAGAAAATAAAAAAAATACGTGTATAAGTGCAGTCGGTCAGGGTTGGTGATGGTTCATCTACTTGGCGCGAACTAGGTGCTGGCGTTCCTCAAGGCGGTATACTATCTCCTCTTTTATTTTCTATCTTTATTAATTTTATAACTTCCGAACTTCAGTGTGCGTACCATCTGTACGCTGATGACTTGCAGCTATATCGTCAAGATGGTGTTGATGGGCTGTCTGATGCGATCTCGGAGATGAACGGTGACCTGGCGGCCGTTAAGAACTGGGCCGATAGGTTCGGCATTGCAGTTAATCCTGCAAAATGCCAAGCCATTCTTATAGGTGGCTCCCGCACGCTGAATGGAGTTGACATGGCGTCCTTGCCGGCCGTTGTCTTCGATGGTGCGGTAATCCCGTTTAGTAGTGAGGTGAAAAATTTGCCCTGCACATGGATAAGAGTCTGAAGTGGCATGCTCAGGTCACCAGCGTATGCAAAAAGGTTACTGGATCTTTGCGGGCTCTGTATCGCGCTAAGAACTTACTTCCTCCTACTACGAAGGCTATGTTGGTGCAGGCTTTGGTTCTCCCTATTATTGATTATGCTGATGTGTGCTACTACGACCTGAATGCAGATTTCCTCAACAAACTTGACCGACTTCTGAATAACTGCATTCGATTCGTTTTCAACCTGCGTAAATATGATCATGTTTCTGCACATCGGATGCAACTAAAGTGGCTGCCCATACGCCAGCGCAGGGAGCAAAGGGCGCTAACCACCCTATTCTCCTTTCTTTGTTCACCTTCTTTGCCCAGTTATCTTTCCCCTTATTTTCAATATCTATGCGCAAACCACAGCAAAAACCTTCGTTCTTCTCATAACCGTCTTCTTCAATGTCCCACTCATCGCACTGACTTCTTTCATTCTTCCTTTTTCGTACAGGCAATTTTGCTGTGGAATGCGCTCCCCCTGGATGTCAGTATGGTGTCGACTCGTCTATCATTTAAGCAGAAAGTGCGTGAACTTCTCTTGGAGAGGGTGGCTGAATCATCACGCTAATTACTCACAGTCTATATTTATGTATGTATGTATTTATGTATGTATGTAAGTATATATGTATATGTGTATGAATGCATTCATGTGTATTGTGTTGTACTCGTGTGTAGGTATATATATTTTAATTATGTTTAAGTATTTATGTTTATCTCTGAAATATGTAAGTGTATCTATTTTATTTGCTCTATTAAATAATTGCTTGCTTCTTGCTCACACCATTAACTCTTCTCTGCATCACCCAAAGGTCAGACTGGGAGAGAATGCCTGCGGCATTAAGTCCACCTTGTGTACATTTTGTGCATGAAGCTTTAAAATAAATAAATAAATAAATATAATAATTTTTTCATTATCTAACTGACGGACTAATTAGATTTTTAATTTTGGTACCCTGGAAACTACCAAATTATTTTCATTTCATCATGGGTTTTAATTATGGGTCGCTAACGTCAGCAAACTGTAGTAGTTATAACTGTTATGAAGCCAAGAAATACATACCTACCTAAGTTGGTTCTTTTTCGATTTCATGATTTTCAAATTTCTTCATATAAGCGACAGACGATTCCATGATTTATTTATTTATTAACACTTCTGTATATTAAATATAGTAGGTGTAGATATTAGGTATTATGGTTTATGTGACACAGAAAAATCTATATAAATAAATTTATGATTATGCATAACTGTGACATGTTGTAACATGATGAGGATTACATAGGTACTTGGGAGTTGAGACTACTTCCATAAGGTAACAATAATAAATACATAGTATACATATCTACATACGTAATTATACACGGCGTGAGGTTTCACGCCTGTGTTCCATGGAGGTAGGCAGTGACTATGATACAAAAACAAACACTAACAAAAATCCTTACTAATATTATAATATTAGTAAGGATTATTGTCAGTATACATAATGTAAGACCATGTCAGACTTAAGATATTTGTTTTGTCTTGGTTTTGTTTTTTTTTACTATTTTAGTATGTTCTGTTATTTATATGTTGCGTCAGGTATGTCTTTACATTATTCTCACATGTGTGTACAATATTGGAATATGTATCAGAGCAATGTAAAACAGACTTTTTTTAAAAGAGTAACGAATGGAGTTTCTGGCTCGTTCTTCTCCACTCGAATCGACATTTTGGAACGAGCGCCTAGCTTCACTGACGGACAGACTGACAGACTAAGTATTATATATTTCATATTTGTTGACGTTTCAAAAGTACCAAATTATGGTTTAATTGAAATAAATGCTTTTGAGTTTGAGTTTGAGTTAGTGTGTAACAAACAAACAAACTCACTTTCCGATTTATAAATCGGAAAGTGAGTTTGTTCCGCTATCACACCGTAACTACTAAATCGATTGCTTTGAACTTTTGCAGACGTAAAGTTCGAAGTCTGGATTAAATAATGGGTACTTTTTATCCCAAAAAAAATTGATATTCCCTAGGGAAAACCAAAGTATTGGTATAGATGGCGCTGTGTGTATTGGTATATTATTATGTCACAGGCTACTTTTTATCCTTTGTGACGCGAGCGAAGCCGTGGGTAAAAGCTAGTAATCTATAAAGCAAATCAATCAAATGTTTCCCAGATAGAAGAAAAATTAAAAATCAAGTGTGGGGGCGCCATGCTTCGGCACGAATGAGACAGATCGATTGGAGTGATACCACGGTGGACCAGAAAACCGACGTGAAACAACGCTTGCTTTGTGTTTCGTCGTGTGAGTGAGGTTACCGGAGAACCTTTCCCCCCTCCTCAATCTCCCCAATCCGTGAATCCCCAACAATCGTCAAATTCCTAATACCCAACAGGCCGTTAACGCACTTGTAACACCTCTGGTGTTCCGAGTGACCATTGGCGACGCCGATTGCTTACCATCAGGTGATCCTTCTGCTCGTTTATCGGATAATATAATGTAATAAAAATTTAATAGAATGATGTCAAGTCAATGTAATGATCTATATTTCTCTAATAGCCTCTCGGTGCAGTAACATAACATACCATTCTTATTAAGTCTATCTATTAATTAAGGTTAAAGTTTTATTAATTAAGTTACATGTTGGACTTAAATATATCAGGAAAATATTGCATTGGGATAAACTGTAAGATGTCATATTGTAAGGTGTTAAAATAATAAAAAAACATATTCTAATATTTTTTTATTAAATAACAACACACAGAATTTCTAAAAAAAAACAAAACGGCAGTAATGTTTTTCCCGTAACAAAAAAATAAAATATAACGGCAGTAATGTTTTTCCCGTAACAAAAAAAAACAAAACGGTAGTAATGTTTTTCCCGTAACAGTAATTAACCTAATATAACCATTCCTTATCAACGATCGCGTATTAAAATAAAAAGAAAAAATAAACTATTAAATGTCAAATACATTTTCTTGTGAGTGAAACGTTATGAATGTTTGTCATTATAACCAGACCTACTTATAGTTTAAGAGCTAGCTGCACTTCGTTGTTTGTTATCTCCCTAGCTTTTTAATATACATTGCTTAGTTATTTTTATGAATGGCTTTTCGATTTTTTTTTTAGTGACACTCGTAAAATATATAGTCTTACATTGTAAAGTCAAATGGCTACAAGCTCACCCTTTAATTAATAGGAACCATAACATAATAAGTGAAAGGTGTTTTTAACGAATGTTCTTATTAATAAAAAATTTTTCCTTCGAGAAAAAAGCTGACATGTTTTGTTCTATAACGATATTATTAAACCCTTTATGAAGACTTACTTTTTAGATTTAAAATGTTTTGGAATAAGCTTATCATAGAGCATACAAGGCAATTGACCATCAACAGCCTATAAATGCCCACTGCTGAGCAAAGCCACTTCTCATACGTAGAAGGTTTGAGCATTATACACCACGCTTGCTCAATGCGGGTTGGCGATTTCAAACTTATAATTAGAAATTATAAGTCCAGGTTCCCCTTACAATGTTTTTCTTCACTGTTTATCAGTTATTGGTACTTGCCGTTAGTAGGTTTCGAGCCCGCACCCTGATACATGAGAAGCGGGCGTCTAAAACCTCCGGGTCACGACGACTCTGTTAAAATTAACAATGCCTAATGCTAAAAAGTGTGTGATGTTAGCTTATATCTCTACCTACGCCTCAATGGATCTAGTCATGTTCTATAGTTAATTCTAAATTCGTCTAAAACTTTCCTTTATGAAATAATGTTGAACAAGATGTTACATTTGTCACAGTTTAGTATCGTGGAATCCGTTCTGTTAAGATTAACAATAAATTTGTTAATCCTTGGATTAACGCGACAGCGGTGATCGTTAGTTTCACTAAACCGGTATAATTTAACAAGACGAAGGAAGGATTGTTTGTAAAGTAATTAAAAATTGGTATTTAATATTTTGTTGTTTGGCTGCGAGGATTATGATGGGATTTGCAAGGAATATTTTCTTTTCGATAAAAAAATAAAAACTGGTCAGCTTGGGTTGGGCTTGAATTTTGTATTTTTTTCGTCAAATTGTACATATACGTAAACGTAGCGCAAAAAGTTTGAAACTTTAAAGTCAAAATCATTTAATTCAATTGGACTAGAAAGGCATTTTTGAATTTCACAACAAAAATATTGAATTATTAATAAAAATACACTCTGTCTGTCAGTCCTATAGTACCTACATGTCGCGGAGAACCTAACGGGTAACCGGGGCTCCGGCTCGACGTGCAGGAGAAGGAACGGGGTGGTTTTTAGTCAGTAAGAGTCTGACACTCCCCCCGCCTCACCCAGGCGGGAGCCGTAATCCGATGAATTCGCCCCCTTAAAAAAAAAATAGTACCTACATATATAGCCTATAGCTGTATACCTATATATAGTACCTACATAATAATGTAACTTTATAAAAGTATTAACTCGCATGAACTGGGAGAAAGTTATTATGAATAAGCTCGAAACAAGGTCACAACAGAAGCAACATCTGTTGCTTGCCACTTAATTAATAACTATGCGACCTACTTAATCAGTTTTCCATAATTATTATTTCGTGAGTAACCGGGAGGTTTGGAGTCCTTGGCGTTTTGTTTATTGTGTGAATTTTCCGGTTTAATATTTTGGTGATAGCGAGCACAGCATTTTTGGTAATAACATATATATATAACATCACGCCTTTTATCCCCGAAGGGGTAGGCAGAGGCGCACATTACGGCACTTAATGCCACTGTACAATGTAACACCCACTTTTCACTATTTATGTTATGAGTCCCATGTATTAGTTTATTTATTTATTTATATATGCTTTATTGTACACATTTAAGTAGCTTAAAACCAAACAATTCAAGTAAATATGCGTACAATGGGCGGTCTTATCACACAATGGTGATTTCTTCCAGACAACCTTTGGATGGAAATATTTATAAGAAACCAGATAATGTAATAGAGGGTGAGCCTATTGCCATATACCGGGCACAATTCCAGACTCCGTGCTGCTACTAAGAATTACTTTATACCCAGTAGTACTTTGCGCGACCCGAGAATAGAACCCGAGACCCCTTGTCCGGCAGTCGCACTTGCGACCACTCAGCCAACGAGACAGCCATTTTTGGTAATATGTGCTGGTAAATGTATTTTACTAACAAAATATTATATTAAAATAGATAAACAAAGCAAAATACCTATCGCATTAGATTTAGACTACATACTTTTAAGAAAAAGACTAAGTACATAGAACATTATCAAATTTTTGGAAAACGTTCAAAAGAACAGCTTACTAACATCATATCTCGATCAACCCAGCATCTTTAGGCAAAAAAACATTCAAATATCTTTACCATTTTTACCAAGTTATTGAACCGAGTAAAATCACATCTACACAAACATCACACAGTACATAAGTACCTATATGTATATTTAATCAGGGAATACTTACAATATGTAAATGGAAAAAATATAATAACTTCAGATATCAAAACTCATAAGGTTTCCCACCTCGTGCGTGAACCGGGTCGTTAAACCGTATTTATGATGAATATAAAAGAATGATCGCGGGCTCCCCGCCTAAATAACATTCTTAGCTTGCGAAAGGGAAATTGGGTGTCAGAAATTAATGAAACCATCGATATAACGAGTGTTGTAATTTTTCTTCGTCATTCGCCATTTGTCTTGCCACAAAATTATATTAAAAAACTCCCTTTTTGAAGCTCGAACCCCTCTTTTGGGATTAATTGTTACTTTTATCTGTTTTTCTGGAAGGATGGTTAAGGGATATTAAGGATTATGTTTTAATTCAATGTTTCAGATCCCTTTCAATGGTTCGTGGGTTTCCAAATGTAAATTCTAATTCTTGTCGTTAAATAATGTTATTAATTCTCGTTCACTCGTTGTACTTGTATTTCGTTCCCGTAAAACATAGTTAACAAAAGTTGTCTTGATTTTTTAAAAAGAGTAACGAATGGAGTTTTTTGCTCGTTGTTCTCCATTCGAATCTACATTTTGGAATGAGCACCTAGTTTCACCTGACAGACAGACTATTATTTATTTTGTATTTGTTTCAACAGTACCAAATTATGGTTTAATTGAATAAATGCTTTGACTTTGACTTCTAAATTACCACGTAACTACGAAATCTCAATATTCCTTTACCCAACGTGGTTCAACCATATGACCTCAGTCTACAAGTCAAACTTTCGTCCAATGCACAAACGATAATAGCCAATACTCCAATAGGTTATATAGGCTAGAATATTCTCGTCTATAATGCACTACTCAATAGCTATCATTCGCCATCATTCGCAGATAATCCGTTTTGGCAAGTTGCTTTGTGGTTCTATAATGGTGGAAATTATTCTAATATTGCTGGAATTACTCTTACAAATTGTTAGCTCGTATGAACAGAATTGTTAGTAGGTACTTTGGTAGTAGTGCATGCATGATTATATTTAATTTTCTGCTTTATTGCTGGACTATTGGGTGTATTTCGTTTTGGATGTAGGAACAACCTCGACATGCATGGTTTTATTACTACCAGTAAATTGTTTTTGTTTATAACATCACACCTTTTATATGCGAAGGGGTAGGCAGATGTGCACATTACGCTACTGTACAAGGTAATACCCACTTTACACTATTTATGCTATGAGTCCCATGTAATAGGGGGTGAACTTATTGCCATATTTATTTATTTATTTTTAGCCATGATCATCCCCCTGCAAGGCAAAGGTCTCCCTACCCTCCTTCCACTCCTCTCTATTGCCATATACCGGGCGCAATTCCTGACTCCGTGCTACTACTGAGAATTAAAAACCCAGTAATACTTTGCCCGACCTGGGAATCGAATCTTGCCCCTTGTCCGGCAGTCGCACTTGCAACCACTCGGCCAATGAGGCAGTCAATGTGATTTATTATCACTACATAATATAAAATAAAGTCGATATCCGCTGTCTGTCTGTCCCTATTTATGCTTAGATCTGTGAAACTACGCAACGAATTTTGATGTGTTTTTTTTAATGGATAGTGTGATTCTTAAGGAAGGTTTATATGTAAATTACATGCATATTGTACCCGTGTGAAGCCGGGGCAGGTCACTAGTATGTTATAATAGCGACCGACCCCGACCAATAATTAAAATATAGGTAGCAATAAATATGTCAACTATGTAGAGACTTTGATTCTAGTAATTACAGTTCTTGTGTTGGAATATGTTACTCATCTGTCAAAAACTGGCCTTACTTTAGCTTATCCTTTTCAAATCGCGCGCGCCTCAAAGAGCCATCAGACCACCACAGATGGGGCCCAACAGGGCCGATGCCGATTCGGAGTCGCGGAGAACCTAACGGGTAACCGGGGCTCCGGCTCGACGTGCAGGAGAAGGAACGGGCTGGTTTTTAGTCAGTAAGCGTCTGACACTCCCTCCCGCCTCACCCAGGCGGGAGCAGTCATCCGATGATTTTCCCCCCTTAAAAAAATCCTTTTCAAATCCTATTTAGTTACCTATTCTAAAATCAAATATGAAAAACAATTCCCAGAACGGTCACTAGCATTCCAAAGTTTCCCAGTTTGAACCCTCAAACCGCTTTCATTGCTTCGGGCACAGTAATATAAGTTACTGGGACCAATACTGCAGCCAGCAGAATCACAATATGGCGGTTGCGAATCGCAACTACATTGCAAGTCGCAATTCGCAATTATTATAGTACATTATTGTTTCTGTTATGGTTTTAAAGCTTCTGTTTTGTATTTGAATTTTGTTTAGTAATAATTGTTTGAAGTTGTTTTGCTTAGATTTTCCGTGTTTTGTGTTTTGATATCAGTGTAACGTACACATGTTAGGTTAAAAAAGAAATATGATTATATAACATCTTGTCTTTTATCCCCGAAGGGGTAGCCAGAGGTACACACTACGGCAGTTAATAATAATAATTCATTTAACGTCAGACACAGTCCATACAGCCAGAATAATAATAATTGATACAGAAAATAACTAACAAAATGTAAGAATAACTAACAAAACTAATGTCACTGTACAATGTAACACCCAATTTTCACTATTTATGTATGTTATGAGTCCCATGTAATAGGGGGTGAGCCTATTGTCATATACCGGGCACAATTCTAGACTTCGTGCTACTACCGACATGTTTTTTAAAAACCCAGTGATTCTTTGCCGGACCCGGCAATGAATCGAACAAGAGACCCCAAGATCGAACAAGAGAGAGAGAGAACAAGAGTACAGCAGTCGCACTTGTGACCAATAAGCCAACGCTTACGAGGCAGTCAGAAATATTCTTCTATTGTAATATTTGAAGTATTTTTTATTTTACTTTGGAAATTTGTTTATTAAATTTCTCGAGACTGCCTCGTTGGCCGAGTGGTCGTAAGTGCGACTACCGGTCAAGGGGTCTCGGGTTCGATTCCCAGGTCGGGTAAAATATTATTGGGTTTTAAAAAAAATCTCAGTAGTAGCACGGATCTGGAACAGCCAAAATGTGCCCGGTATATGGCAATAGGCTCACCCCCTATTACATGGGACTCAACATAAATAGTGAAAAGTGGGTGTTACCTCTGTGTGCATCTCTGCCTACCCTTTCGGGGATAAAAGGCGTGATGTTATGTTTATGTTTATTAGATACTATATCCAATGATATTACTTCAAATTAAAATAAGGACTAATGACGTTATTACCTATGAATGGTATAATCCTTAGATCACGATAAGGCCAAGAAGAACTAAGAAGGAAAATAATTATAAATTAACAGACTTCATACTTCTCTGATAACTGTTTAAGCGTCGATTTGTCAATCCTCAGTTAATTCTTAACATTATAATAAAATTGACATTTGACAGTTATTAGTATAGAAGAATATTGTAGTTGACAGGTAGTCAAATTCAATACTTTTATTGAAGTGTCAAAAACGATATCTTTCTATGAGTTTTGTATTGGAGCGCAACTTATGACGTCATCATATTTCTGCGTCAAATAGCATACTTATTTCCTTAAATTTAGAGAGAAAAAATACAAAAGTAGGTAAATCATCAAATCAATGAATGAGAGTATGATTATTTTTTAATTGTTTATTGCATTGAAAAGTTAAAACACTTTATTTTAAGCCTAGGAAACTAGACAATTGTCCAATATTCAAAGTTATACCTCTGATAAAATTATCTGAGCAATCATCTTTGGGACGGCTCGGCAAAATATCAGCTGGACGCGTTAGAGCACATTGAGAGGCGTGCCAAGAGGCTCATCGACGATGATGCGCTTGTGAAGGCTCGGCTTCAAAGCCTCGAGCACAGGCGTAAGGTTGCAAGCCTTTCGGTTTTCTACCGGATACATTTCGGTGAGTGTGCAGGGGAATTGCACAACTTGATTCCCCCTAGTCCTTTCCATCATCGTACCACAAGACAATCGGCGAAGCGTCACCGATTCATGGTAGATGTTCCGCCCACACGCACGAAGCGCTTCGCTTCAAGCTTCCTTGTGCGTACTGCTAAAGAGTGGAATTTTTTGCCAGAGTCTGTATTTCCTGAAGGGTACCTGGGAGTCTTCAAGGCCCGAGTGAATAGGTTGCTTATGGGACGACATGCTACATCGTAGACCGCATCATCGCTTACCACCAGGCGAGATAGTGGTCAAACGTCGCCCCATCAAATATATAAAAAAAAAAAAAAAACAATGAAAAATCGGTCCTTAATTGCTAAACCCAACATCATTTTGTTTAATAGGAGACTGTCTACAAGACTTTATGTTCGATAGCCATCATTCAGTCTGAATGCAAAAGCGAGTTCTAAGGGAACAATAAAGTGTGAAACAAAAAAATAACAGTTTCGTAAAATTACCACTGAACATTAATTTCACAAGTTTAATGTCACAACATTAATGTGGGGTCTCCTAACACAGGCATATCTTGCTTAAAAGGAGTCCCCAAGTACGATCACCCAATGTAATCACAAATAACAATAATAAAAGGATTTTTTCATTTTCATTTTTCAATGTCATAATGGCCCGGGCGTTTAAGACATGAATGAGGGTACCGGTTCGAAACCTACCAACGGCTAGTACCAATGTGACTTTTTCCGAGTTATATTTACTTTCTAAGATTATCTAGACACCACTGACAAACGGTGAAGAAAAACATCGTGAGGGAACCTGGACTTAAAATTTCTTATTATAAGTTTGTAATCGCCAACCCGCATTGAGCAAGCGTAGCGATTAATGTTCAAACCTTCTCCGTGTGAGAAGAGGCTTTGCTCAGCAGTGGGCATTTAAACTGTCAAACACCGAGCGGTCACCGGTGACTGCAACCTATTGTTCTTTAATTGTGTCTATAATGACGGTACCTACTCAACAAGTTAATGGCTGTTGATCATGATTAATTTCACAAGCATTATGCTGTAACTATAGCGTTTATTCATATTCATATTCATATTCATATTCATATTCATATTCATATTCATATTCATATTCATATTCATATTCATATTCATATTCATATTCATATTCATATTCATATTCATTAATTTGCGTACCATAAAGTGATTAAGGTGTTACAATAGGCTTAAAACTAAGTACATTTTTGGACCCTGTAAGGGCACAGCAACATTTGTTATGATAAAGATAAAGATAATTAAAGTCAAAATAAAAATGATAATTACTAAAATAAAATGTCATATTAAAATTCTTGGTAAGTCCAATAATTACAATGATACCTAAATCAAATTTAAACAATCATAATTAAATTAAAATAATCAAAATGAAATTAAAACAATTAAAATCAAATTACAATAACGAAAATCAAATTAAAATAATCAATAGGTATGATAAGTCAAGTTCAAAGGAAAGTCAACAAACATTAAAACAAAACTCATCCACAACAAACAATGTCACATCAATCAATAATATGTTTCAAGTTTGAAGTCCTTATGAATAAAATTTAAATTCAACGGTAATTTTTGGCGGGGATGGAAGGTCATTATTTTGGTTTTGGTGTAATTTACTTCTAGATTATGTTCCGTTAACCAATTTGTCGTAGCGTTCAGTATGGAATTTAATTTATTATTAAGGTTAGTAGTACAGTCATATATGCGGTCATTATGGATATGTCGTCCGCAAACAAAACACAAGGTTCATTTATATGGCTTGGAAGGTCATTTATATAGAGGTACACAAGGAAGAGAAAACAACCAATAGCGCTTCCCTGCGGTATAGAAGCTTCGATTTGTAAGTATTTTGATCGGACTAATTCTATTTCGCTTGTTTTTATAATATAATATAATTGTTCTCTGCTTCGTAAGTAGGAAACAAACCAATCATAATATTTTCCGCGTATTCCTATGTTATAGGTATAGTTTATTTAACAGTATTTGGAATTGTACTTTATCGTAGGCTTTGGTCATGTCTAACAGCAAACCTATAGCGTATTTTTTATCGTTTATGATACTAAGTGCTTTTTGTACGTACTGGTATACTGCTAAGGTAGTGGATCGATTCTTTCGAAAACCGTTTTGACCATCATTAAATATTTTAAACTTTTCACAAAACGCGTATACTCTGTTACACATGGCTTTTTCGAGTATTTTTGATGCTGTAGGTAAAAGTGCAATTGGTCGGTAATTAATTGGGTCGGTTTTTGAATTCTTTTTGTGTATTGGTTTGATAAGGGCTTTTTTTAAGAGGTCAGGGAACACTCCTTCTTCAAACGATTGATTGATTAGTTTGTAAAATGGCAAAGTAAGCTCATCTGCACACTTTTTCAATAAAGTTGGGGGAAGGTCGTCTATACCGTAGCTTGATTTGTTTTTTAAGTTTTTTATTAATGTGGTGGTATGTATGTGTTAGTGGTCAATGAATCGCTAAGTGTTAAAATGAAGATACCACATTATAAGGTACATACTTTGTTCGGCCGTGTATGTAACTATTTCTCTGAAATCAGACGAGGGCGAGGCGTCGGCAACTTACTTAATTTTTCAATGCTTAAAGCTCCATCAATCCTTTTTATGGGTACCGTGTGCGATCATTATTGTAGGGTAACTATGCTTTTGGAGTAAATTTGTTAGTTATTATATAGGGATTTTTTGAAATGTGAGTTTTTGTGACTGCTTTGTACTTGTCAGCTGTTAATTTACTTTACTTTTTGTGTAAATCTTTTTATGGCATAAGACGGTAAACGAGTAGACGGATCACCTGACGGTAAGCAATCGGCGCTGCCCATGGACGTCTGAAACACCAAGGCGTTACAAGTGCGTTACCGACCTTTTGGGTATTGGGAATTTGAGGATTGTGGAGGATTCGGGGATCGGGGAGACTTGGTAATTGGGCCGCCCGTAACCTCACTCACAAGACGAAACGTAACGCAAGCGTTGTTTCACGTCGGTTGTCTGCGAGGCCGTGGTATCACTTCGGTCGAGCCGGCCCTTTCGTGCCGAAGCATGGCTCTCCCACACTTAAAATCCATATTAACTAGATAACCCATATAATTATATAATCACTATCTGATTATTTATAGAGTCTATTCAAAGTCAGGGGACAATTAGTGTCGGTACAAAATAAACATTTTTTTTCAGTATTAAAACACTATAATACCCGAGTATAGTTGAAAATTTTTCAAAATGAAGTCCAATGACACTATCCCTATTTATCTAAAAACTTTAAGCTTACAAATAACTGTTACAAAACGATTCCCTAAAATAAATTCTAAAATGACGGCCTCCCTTTCGTCTGAACATTATTAAACATTAATTTGCCACTGCCTTAAGTAGTCACCTTGCAAGTTTATTGATTTAAATTATACATTGCAGTCCGGCGCTTGCTTTAAAGAGATCATCAACCATTTTTAAAAACAAGATGGCTGAATTAGACCGACAGCTTGTGTTCTATATTTGAATTTGACGGTTAATGAATATTATTCACTTTTCCCTTTAAAAAAAACTTTACCCCACACTAGGATTTTCTCCTGTGTCGTGGGTGCGTTTACAAACATACAAGTTCACATACACATGACACCCAGACCCAGTACAACAATCACACAATCTGTGGATCACACAAAGAGTTGATCCGTGCGGGAATCGAATCCGCGACACTTTGCGTGGCAGTCAGTTACCGAACCACCGCGCCAAAAGTCATAACAATTGATTAATTTATTGACCTGTGTTTGGTGTATTGAGTGTTAGACGCGATTGCAAGCGTTCTACCACTTAACCTTTCTGATCACGAAACGGCACAAATGTTAAGCTTTCCTTTAAAGATTCAATTATCAAAAAATATTGTATCATACTTCATTTACAAAAGGGATTATAGTATAGATAATATACGTAAATTTAGAGATTGCCTACAAAACTTATCTTGGTGTGATGTTTACATGGACACAAATGCAAATACAGCGTTTAATCATTTCCATGAACAAATATGTCTTTTCTATAATCTCTGTTTCCCAAAAATAAGAGTTAAAATAAATATAAGCAATAAAATGAAACAAACATGGATAACTAAAGGCCTTAGGCAAAGCTCTAGAACTAAACGTTATTTAAGACATCAATATTACAAGTTTAAAAATTTAAGCAATAAAAATATGTATATCTTATATTCTAGATTATTACAAAAATGTATTTATAATGCCAAACGGAACGCTAATATAAAATTTATGAACAATAATAATAATAAGTGTAGGGCAACATGGGCAGTCATACAAAAGGAGGTAAACAGTGCTAAGCTCAAGCACAATATTGAAATTATTAAAACTGATACTACCACACTAACACAGCCCACAGAAATTGCATCCGCCTTGAATGATCACTTCATAAATATAAATACCACACTAGTACAAAACGTTACAAATACCTGCCGAAATACAAAACTAGCACATAACTCAATGTTTCTAATACCTACATCTGAAATTGAAGTAAAGGAACAGATATTATCATTAAATAACACTAACTCGGAAGGCTACGATGAACTTAATACCACAATAATAAAGAAATGCGTTGATGAAATAACCAAAATATTAACTTTCCTAATTAATTTGTCTTTTTCACAGGGGTTGTTCCCTGACGCGTTAAAACTGTGTATTGTAAAACCACTTTTTAAAAAGGGGCACAAATATGACTTGTCCAATTATCGTCCTATAACACTAATACCCATTATATCAAAAATTTATGAGAAATGTATGTATAGAAGGTTAATCACGTACTGTGAGAAGTACAACATTATAAGAAAGGAACAATTCGGCTTCCAAAAACATAAATCCACGACTTTAGCTATATTTTCACTTCTGAAAGTAGTATTAGCCAATGTTAACAAAAATCAACTTACAACGGGTTTATTTATTGACTTATCGAAAGCATTCGACCTAGTTACACACGATAGATTGTTGCAGAAGTTAGAGGTTATCGGAATCCGAGGACCACCTTTACACTGGATATTGTCATACTTATCTGATAGAAAACAGAGGGTCATTATCACCAGAATTGATAAAAGTCAGAATATGATCAATTACCCATCAGAATATAAATGCATAAAGCGGGGCATACCCCAAGGTAGTATATTGGGCCCGATTTTATTCTTACTTTACATAAACAATATAGTTGATGTGACTAACAATAAATGCTTTCTTTTTGCCGACGATATTTCCATAATTGTCACTAATGATAAAAAACGTAACTCCATTAAAGATCACGAAACACATATAAACAACACAATAGATAATTTAATCAACTGGCTCGATAGTAATGACCTATCCATCAATCTTAATAAATCAGTTTACGTACAATTCAATAAATCATATAACAGTAAATTTAATTTTAAAATGGATATACCTAAAATTTCGCAAGCAAACAACACCAGGTTTTTAGGAGTATTTATAGATGAACATCTAGACTGGAAAGAACAAGTCAACCATGTCTGCAACAAAATAAATAAATTTGTCTATCCTCTCAAACAAATCAAAAATGTCACTTGCATGAAAACTGCGGCCATGTCCTACCGTGCGTATATTGAATCATCACTACGATATGGTTTAATTGCATGGGGAAATAGTACTGATCAAGAGAGAGCATTCATCGCGCAAAAACGATGTATACGAGCTTTATATGGGATTCCACCTGATGTATCATGTCGGCCAATATTCAAAAAGCTTGGTTTGCTACCCCTACCCTCTTTGTACTTATATGAAGTGTGTATATTCGTACGTAAACATAAAGAACTGTTCAAAACGGCAGAAGATGTATGTTCTAGAAGTCGACGCGACCATTACAGACTAGTACTAGAGGAGTTTCCTAAGTTAACAAAATATAATAAAAGCTGCCTAAGTATGTGTGTCCGAATATTTAATAAATTGCCGATAACATTAAAAACACTTAACCTCAGACTATTTAAAATTAAATTATATGTATGGTTGAATGAAAATAATTTTTATAGCATTACAGAATTTTTTGAACATAAATAAGTAATAATGTATAACAACTACGAGTGTAAGCTAGTTAAAATAAGTTTTAAGGTAAAATTTGCATGCTTTATTTATTAAGCAAAACATGATGATCTATTTATATTGTTACTATAACATCTTTGTATACCATGTTTTTACGCAAATAAATGTCTTTATCTTTTATCTTTATCTTTATCTTTATAATTTAATTACATGGTTTACTTGGTAGACGGGTGAGCAGAAAAATATAATGATTTTGCAGTATACCTACCATATTTCGCAAGTGATGATATTTCCTACGTCCAAATGATAGAACAGAAACAATCTGTTGATGTAGGTGCTTTTAATGATATAGATGCAAGCTTCTTAGTTTAATAAAAATGTTCTCCACTCCTGCGATATTTGCCTGTAGGCTAGTGTTGTGCACTTTTTGTCCTTAATGAGGTACTTACTTATTTTTTATTCGAAACCCTGTGCAACGTGTGAGACGCTTAATTTAACTTTTATTCACACCACAAGCACGATTTCAACATAATTTTTGTTTTAGACATCGTTTCTTTTGATTACTGCCTCGTTGGCCGCAAGTGCGACTGCCGGGCAAGGGGTCTCGGGTTCGATTCCCGGATCGGGCAAAGTATTATTTCTCATGACTGTTTTGCAGCTTACCACCTACCACATACATTTCTGCACTACCCAAAGGATGACTGGCAGAGAATGCTGTTAGCATTAAGTCCTCCTTATGCAATTGTATAAAACTTAAATAAAAAAAAAATAAATATTAGTGGGTTTTTAAAAATTCTCAGTAGTAGCACGGAGTCTGGAACTGTGCCCGGTTTATGGCAATAGGCTCACCCGCTATTACATGGGACTCATAACTAAATAATGAAAAGTGGGTATTACATTATACAGTGGCATAATGTGCACCTCTACCTACCCCTTCAAGGATAAAAGGCGTGATGTTATGTATGTTCTTTTGATTACTTCTACATAACTTCGTGGTTCTACCAGTTTGTACCTAATAGTTTCTTATTTTATTACTTCGGAAAGGACCTTCCTTAGTTCAGTATGCTAAGGCTACCTTATATAATTTCAAGGCCACTTTAGCAGTTTTTTGCAATGGGGTTTAGTTTACAGATTAGTCACATTTTGTGTCAGAGGCTTAATGCACATTACAAACGTGTTCAGGTTTAATATCTGATTTGAAAAGCCTAATAGCAAAAGTAAATGGAAATATTGTAATAATCACAAAAATCCAGACAATGTAAAACTGCTGAGAATTTGAACCTCCAAAAATATAATAGAATGCTCCGTTATGAAAACAAAATGGGAATATAAAGATGAAATGGATATTATGTAAAGAATGCACGGACATGGCTCTCTTTTAACGTATAAATATTTTTCTATACACTCTTAGTTAGAGCCTTTTTTTATTTTTTCTTTTCAGGGGGGAAAATCATCGAATGACTGCTCCCGCCTGGGTGAGGCGGGAGGGAGTGTCAGACTCTTACTGACTAAAAACCACCCCGTTCCTTCTCCTGCACGTCGAGTCGGAGCCCCGGTTACCCGTTAGGTTCTCCGCGACTTCGAATCGGCATCGGCCGTATTGGGCCCCATCTGTGGTGGTCTGATGGCTCTTTGAGCCGCGACGCGCCGTACGCTCGGGTCTGTTTTTGGTCGGACGGGGAGCCACCCATGCTCGTCGTCCGCAAGCCCGCGCTTACGGTGGCCGGAGATCGTTAGTTAGAGCCTTACTAGACTACAATTTATTTTATGGAATTAACCGGTAAGCGAACGATTAACCTTATCATCAACAGCCTATAAATACCCACTGCGGCGAGCAAAGCCTCTTCTCACTCGGAGAAGGTTTGAGCATCAATCACCACACTTGCTCAATGTGGGTAGGCGATTACAAACTTATAATTAGAAATTATAAGCCCAGGTTTCCTCACGATGTTTTCCTACACCATTTGTCAGTGGTGTCTAAATAATCTTACAGTAAAAATTTAAAGTGTTAAGTACTTTAAATTTTTACTATAGTGCTTAAAATCGTCCGATTTCGCCGATCCTTGTGACAGACTTTTATTTCCTTTCAAGTACATCGTACTAGTGCATTGTGTAACGTAACCTGTCCAGGACGATATTGACTATATTATGCCAAGCACAACACGTAGAGTAGGTAACCTTTTTGCTTATTTATTAATAAACTGTTCTAGATTTTTGCTTTATTTAGTTGAAAAAGTAATGTTTACATTTTTTTACTTAAAAAACGTTGCCCCTCTCTAGGATTTTCTCCTGTGTCGTGGGTGCATTTACAAACATACAAGTTCACATACACATTAACACCCAGACCCGAAACAACAATTTGTGGATCACACAAAGTGTTGTTCCGTGCTGGAATCGAACCCGCAACACGTTGTACGGCAGCCGGTTGCCAAGCCACCCCGCCAACCGTGCAGTCAAAATTGATATGTCTTTGGAAGTTTTTTTTATATATAATGGGCCGACGTTTGACCACTATCTCGCCTGGTGGTAAGCGATGATACGGTCTACGATGGAGCACGTCGTCCCATAAGCAACCTAATTTGCTAGGATATAATGATTTTCGATTAACAGCTTATTGGAGTCAAAATAGTACTTCAAGGTAATAAAAGACTATAATCGCCATGGGTGACATAGCATCCTATGATTATCAATAAGCTCCTCCTATTACATGTAAAGTTAAGCACTAGTCACCATATCTTATTAAATATCGGTGGTCTGACAGCGATCTAAAAGCTAGCCAAGTATTGCTGATACTGAGTCACGGAGGGCTTAACGGATTGACGTGGCTCTGGTTCGAAGCGCAGGAGTAGGAGACGAGGTGCTATTTAGTCAGTAAGAGATTTCCCCATTAAAAAAAAATTGTATGGAATATGACAAACTTCTTTTAGTGTAATCTACTCTTGAGGGACCATTTTTTGACCGATGATAATTATTACAATTTTATATGCGCCAAAAAGTAGGTCTTCCAAAATAGTGTGTCACACATAGTCAAGTCACAGACGAACACAAGCAAAATTCAAGTATTATAACATAACATTACATAACATGGCGCCTTTAACCCCGAAGGGGTAGGCAGAGGTGTACAGTACGGCATTTAATGACACTGTACAATGTAACACCCACTTTTCACTATTTATGTTATAAGTCCCATGTAATAGGGGGTGAGCCTATTGCCATTTACCGGGTACAATTCCAGACTCCGTGCTATTACTGAGATTTTTGAAAAAAAGAACCCAGTAATACTTTGTCCGACCCGGGAATCAAACCCAAGACCCCTTGCTCGGCAGTCGCACTTGCGACCACTCGGCCAACGAGGCAGTCAAGTATTATAAATAACTCAAATGTTGGTACTGTTAAAATTAGCGAGTGCTTACGTGACTCAGAGTTTATTAATTACATTATCGGTATGAATGTTTATTTAGTTATCTGAAGAGGTTAAAAGCTTGTACATCGGAACATTTTATGCGTTTCCCTGTACCATTACTATTTGTTCTTTCGAGTGAGATTTCATTATAAATGACTAGCTTTCGCCAGCGAATTCGCCCGCATTCCCGTGGGATAAAAAGTCGCCTATAATCATCGAATGACTGCTCCCGTCTGGGTGAGGCGGGAGGGAGTGTCAGACTCTTACTGACTAAAAACCACCCCGTTCTTTCTTCTGCACGTCGCGCCGGAGCCCCGGTTACCCGTTAGGTTCTCCGCGACAATATTAGTTGGATAGGGTGTTTGTGGTTGGCTGTTTTTGGTAAACTTAGCCTGACTAGTCCGCTAGAGAACGAGTTATTGCACAGATGTTATTTGCTTAAATAAATAAGAATATTAGAAAAGGTGAGTGGGTAATAAATGGGTGATTGATGGGATGGTTATATGACTCGACCGTTGTCTGTCTTTTCTGAAACATAAGGAAATATTAGGTTATGGAAAATATTTTCATCGTTACGGAATAAAATCATTAACTAATGCTTAATCTGGACTGACTTAAACATTTGTTGTGGAGTACAAGACGTAAACGGGTAGCAATTGGGTACTTTCGTTAATCAAAAATAAATGATTTTGACTGTTCAATAAAAAATAATCACACTTTCATTTTACGTTGTTTGACACGCGACAAAAACGTGACGTCACAATTCACAATCTCGTACAAAATTCATAGAACCCTGTCGTTTGTGACTGTTCGAAAAAAATATTGAATTTGACTAATTTGTTTTTCGAACGTTTCGAGTTTCCATGTAACTGTATGGTATGATTATCGTTTTAATTTCACGCATCAAATGCATCGTAGTAATTCAATTGCAATATAATGTTTACACCAGACTTCACGTGTTTGGAATGCTGTTTATGTCTTTCATGTGTTTCGTGAAAGCGAACTGTGTTTTAGATCATATTCTGAGTTCCATTATTGTTAACATACACTGGTTTAACTCGTTGAGTACCGTCATTATAGACACAATTAAAGAACAATGTCACCGGTGACCGCTCGGTGTTTGACAATTTAACGTGGTTACCGAGTAGCTATCACATCCCATTGCATACATACATAAATAACCTCACGTCAATCTCCCATGGGGGTAGATAGAGACTATTTTCTTTGGTGGTAAATCATGGAATGATTTTTCCCGCCTGGGTGTGGCTGGAGGTCACTACCTCCGCACCTCAGACTCTTACTGAGTAAAAACCACCCCGTTCCTACTCCTGCCCTTCGAGACGGAGCTCCGGCTACCCGTTAAGTCCTCCGCGGCTCTGTATCGAGGCAGAGACTATTGCCGCCAATTGCTACGATTCGTAAACATCTCTTTCACTTCATCAACAGTCATCAGTCTTTTCATTTATGTAACTACTTAGTGTCGTAGTAGTACTATAATGTCGTGGTGGCCCGGAGGTTTAAGACGCCCGCTTCTCATGCATGAGGGTGCGGGTTCGAAACCTACCAACGGCAAGTACCAATGTGACTTTTTCTGAGTTATATGTACTTTCTAAGATTATTCAGACACCACTGACAAACGGTGAAGGTAAACATCGTGAGGAAACCTTAGCTTATAATTTCTAATTATAAGTTTGTAATCGCCAACCCGCACTGAGTAAGCGTGGTGATTAATGCTCAAACCTTCTCCGTGTGAGAAGAGGCTTTGCTCAGCAGTGGGGATTTATAGGCTGTTGATGAAAACTACTTAGTTAATTAATAAAGCAATCGAAGTCACACGTACAGACAGACAAATGGACAAACATTACATTAGTTATAATTTCAAGTGCAGACTCTTATCATTAAAAACAGATGTTACTGTTAATGTGAACGCATTGATTGATTGACACGGGTTCATGACCGGGCTGGGGAAAAACTCAATTGATTTACAATGAGTGTTAAACTAACTGAATATTTGATTTTGTTTAACAACACTTCATAATATGAAGTGTGTATAATAAATTAATTATGGTTTGTAGCTCACTTAAATATTTGACGAGATAATTCGACTCGACTATAATAAAGAGAGACTTCTGACGAGTGTTCGCAAGTACGACTGCCGGGCAAGAGTTCTCGGGTTCGATTATCGGGTTGGACAAAGTATTAATGGATTTTTATAAAAAAATATGGCGATGACAGAATTGATCTGACGCAAGACGATTCGCTTTCTCCGTCAAAATTAAATAGTGGTACCTAAGTAATTCACTAGATATTATTTACATTCCCATGAAAATCCAACAAAAAAGTTTAAAGTTTTTACAAGTAGGTAGTCTTTGTTGAGAGCTGAGGTCTGAAAGCGAGAGAATCTTAACTGGAACTGTTTTTTTTTTTTGCGATATTACAGATTGATTTAATATACTCAAACATCAATTACACTTGATTAATTTTTATTTTAATGTCCGTCTGGTAGATTATTTTAAAGCATTAGACACGTATATTTTATTTTCTTACAGAAACAAATACTTGCGACAGTAAACTTATCGTGGTTTACGTTTTATAAGTACGTAGAAATGACGCCGAATGAAAAGACCGAAGATGACGAATGAATGATCAAGAAGAAAAAACCTCGTTTTCAAAAATAGTCATACATAGATTAATTAAGCATGGCCGCAGAATCGAGTATGTAATTTCATCTGGAGTTTGACGATAGGCTCGCCCCCTATTACAATGTCATAATCAAACACATCTGACGAAATACAATCAAGTATTCTGTACCGTTTATCGACCTCATTCGTATTATGTTTACTTCGAATCACCAATACTTATAATCCGGCAACCAAATCACACTTTCCTACACCAAAAATCGTTCTACAACGGCGCACCAAATCGATTTCCTCAGTTCCTCGGCGTTCGACGCAAAAATGTCTTTTGCACATTCTTGAAACCACAGATCTTGGGAAATATTCAGCAAATAAATCCTCCGGTTGAATATTAGTAACCGAACGTAAAGAGAGAAGATTTTATTGAAATACCATTGTCTGATACAGGAATCTACGTTATTTGATACCATTTTACACGGAACGTAGGTACTGGATGGGACTTGTAGTGTAGAGGAATGTTCTAGAGCTGGGAATGGTATTTATTTACTGTTTGCTCGTTTCGTTCTTGTTCGGTTGTTTTGTTAAGGTTCTGTAAGGTTTTTGTTGGTGTTGAGTGACTGTTGGTTGGAGGTATTGTATTTAATTAGGTATTTCTTATTAAATTATTCGTGAGACATACTAAATTAATTATTATGTTTTCGGCTTACTTACTTTGCCGTATTACTACTATTTGACGAGGATTTCGACTAGTTTCAAGCTATGCTAGAGGCTCATATTCATAAGCAGCATTCCGTGGCACGCGATGCGGCGAATACATAATGATTAATTAAGGATGTAGGTATTATTGTGACAAATTAGAAAGCTGAAAATATTTAGTAGAAACATTAAGTGCTCCTTCACCGGGAGCATTCGCGTATAACGTAACGTTACAGATCTGAGCATTACATCAGTGAATGATAAGAACCGAGCATTACAATGCGCACCTTGTAATGATACAATGTGTAATATCTTGATACAACTTGTAACATCAATGTCTGACATCTTGCTATGAAATGCTCAAAGTCGAATCTATAATGTTACATTCCACGTGAATGAGGGAGCATCTTTACAATATTTATAATTGCATTATTTTTGGGAAAAATATCGCGAAAAGTGAGAGCAAGGAATAAACAGCGGCATTCTCCTGCGTGTATTCCATCCCCGCATTTACCCTGATATTCCGTGATTTGATTGTTAATTCATTATTTCCAATATGGCTTCATTAACTATCTTATTGGGAAAGTTTGCCTTCTTAATGAGAAAAGCTTCATTGCCTAACTGTGAGGTATGTAACAAAATTGAAGATGTGCAGCATTTACTGATGAAATGTGAAAGGAACAAGAATGAGAGGGAATCCTTCGATAGAGAGTTTAAACTAAACTTGTGAGATTGGACTTATTCAAAATAATAAGTATTTTAGCTCACCCTAAACCTAAGTCTAAATTCATTATTTCTGAATGAAGAGTTCTAGGCAGTTATTCCCTTTCATATAGACATAAGCACAGAATAAGTACAATAAGTGTTAATAATAGGTGTTAAATAATTTTATGAAAATAGAGTACAAGTTACAATGGGGTTGACATATCTATATGGATAAAAACCACTTACTAAATAAAGTAGAAAAGAAAACTATCTTATTGGGGTACAGAACAACACCGAACCGTACTGTATTGAGTCCTTTAAAACATAGTACCATGAATAATGTTCACAAGTACCTATAACACATAGTATTACCATTTCCAGTATTTTATATGTTATATATCTGTGGCATTGGATCAATGGCTGCCGATAAATCTGTCTGAAGTCAATACGATTATTTTTTACAATAGTAGGTACCTAATAAATGCCGTGTTTTGTCAAATTGGATCGTGGCATTGTTGTGGTCTCACGGTAGTTATTATAAAAACAAGTGTTCCAACTGTTGATAATTCTGCTCGGCGCCTATTGATCGTAGCGTGCTGTTTTATAGCCTTTCTAGATAAATGGGCTATTCAAAACAAATATAATTCAGAATTTATTAAATCGAACTCGTGTCGCGGAGAACCTAACGGGTTACCGGGGCTCCGGCTCGACGTGCAGGAGAAGGGACGGGATGGTTTTCAGTCAGTCGTAGTTGAAAGAGTGGTTTCAGTCCGAGGTGTCGTGTTAGATTCTCGGGTTGAGTGACAAGTAAATATACCTCTGCGGCTTTACATGTCTTTTAGTAACAGGCGTTTGTTTATCTCTGATAACAAACTTTCCCACTGCTGGACATAGATCTCTTCTTACACGGGGCAGGAATGAGCATTAATCACCACACTTGCTCAAGGCGAGTTGGCAATCATGGATAATAGGTACCATTACAAATTTTTAACCCATTAAAGGTCAAATAAAAAGTACGAATATTTTTTTTTAAATTCTGTTTATTTTTGTATTCAACCATGGGCGTAGCCAGCTTTGGGCTCAGGGTGGGGCAGCAGCCAACCTATCCCCCGGGGGAGCCGATTCGGAGTCGCGGAAACCCTAACGGGTAACCGGGGCTCCGGCTCGACGTGCAGGAGAAGGAACGGGGTGGATTTTAGTCAGTAAGAGTCTGACACTCCCTCCCGTCTCACCCAGGCGGGAGCAGTCATTCGATGATTTTCCCCCCTTAAAAAAAATCCCCCGGGGGAGGGCGATGGCCCTCCGATTTTTTGTACCTTGAGCCGTTACTCTCAAACTTGTTAATCTTTTTTTGGCTAAAGACTGTCTCAGTAGGATCTCGCGATGGGGAACGAACGAAATCGCTTGACTTTTACACCCCATAAAACTTACCAGCTATTGCTTAAAAGAAATCTAAAGTCGTGGCCGTCTATTAAATTTAACAATATTTCCGTAAAACGAAAGGAGTCGGTTTGCTATCTCGGTCTAGTTTTGGAATACAACAGCTATTCTTTCATTGAACATATGAAGGCTATTAGTGAGAAAAGAGAAAATTCGCTGACGCGATTTTCAATAGCCACCAGGGGTCTCTCTTTTCTTACGCTCAGGATCATATACGGAGCAACCTACCTGGGATGCGTGTGCTACGGGGCATCTGTCTGGGCTGATAGGGCCACAATAGGCGCGATACGGCGAAAACTTCTTCAAGGCCAGCGTCTAGCCTTGATTATCCTGTGTAAGGCTTATAGGACGGTTAGCACTGAAGCCCTACCTGTGCTCGCGGGTGTACTTTCGGTAGATCTTGAGGTGCAGCGACGTGCTGCTATGTACTACAGTGCGAGACCTAATTTGTCAGTAAGCTTTCTAGCACAACGTGATCGAAATAAAATTGCTATATTGTTTAAGCCAATAACGGACGTTTGGGATGAGCTTATAACTGAATGGCAGTGTAGATGAGCATCTTCTATTAAGGGTTGCCATCTATATCAGTTCTTCCCATCCGTGCATGAGTGGCTTGAAAGGACATGGTTGGAGGTGGATCACTGTGTTGCCCAATTTCTTCCTGGCCACGGCAACTTTAAAAGCAAATTGTTCTCATTTGAACTTATTGATTCACCATGGTGCCAATGTTCGACAGTGGAGTTGCAATACGAGCAGTCGGCCCATCACATACTCTGGGAGTGTGATCTCTGGCAATATGCACGTAACACTATGTTAAATAATTTAATTGTTTCGTCAGGTGTAGCTTATTATACGGACCTTGTGGAATCTAGAACAAATTTCCGTGCGTTTAGGCACTTTTGGCATACCTACCTATTATTGGAAGCAAGTATAACAACTCACACATAGGACCCACTTAGTTATTAGTCAAATTTCCGTGGTGCTTGGCGACTGGGCTTCACCCAGTTGTACAGTCTCTTCTTTGTGCCTTTAAGCTTAATTCATTCTGTCTCCTGCAGTAATTCACCGAGGGAAGTGGAAACTATAGTTTTTTTCTTCTTCTCCTCTTATAAGATATGCTCAGAAGATATTCTTCTGATTCACTTTGTTGCCGGAACCAAGACAGTTACTGATGTCCCTGGGACTTCAGTATTCCGGTGTTTTCATGGTTGTATCTACTGTAGATCCTAGTGCACTGCAGTTGCAGCGATTTAGGAAGGTTACGGCGGGCTTGTCCCATTAAAAAAAATCTCTTAATTTGGGAGGTTTATATTTTCAGGTACAGAAAATAAACAATCACACACAGGACAGATTTTTTAGTTTTATTTATGAATACTGGGTGTTTATACAGCCACATTTTGACTCGCCGTTATGTGCTAAACGATCGTTCTATTGTACAGGTCGTACATGGCTGGGCAAGCAAAATAGCGAACACTAGGATAAAATTGCATTTTCGAAATTTTGATCACATCTACCAGTTCCATCTCCTTCAATGCATTAACTCGTCGAGTACCGGTTTTGCAGACACAATTATAGAACAATAGGTTGCGGTCACCGGTGACCGCTTGGTATTTGACAGTTTAATGTCCGTATTTTTTTCTTCCCATAAATTATACCACATCTCAGCCTGGCTTGGGAAAGTATCACTTAATTTACAAAAATTAAAATTAAGATCAATTAGAAAATTTAAATTAAACAAAACAAGCAAACAATACAAATCGCGCCACGAGCCATAGAATATTTTAGTCTGCGCTTCGCGGGGCGCGGGAATGAGTGACCACGCGGTGATGGACGGCTCGGCTCACTACGCCACATAGTACCTTTTCTTTTAGGGAATACGGCTCTCTTTCAAATGACGCGCGCACCGCGCACTTTCGGGAACTCGAGCGTGCATTTTGTTTTGATCGCGCTCTTTTCACAGTCGACAATTTTTTTGTGCAATTACTTACGGATAGTATGATTGTTGATGTTGTTAGTTAGAGTTAGTAAAAAAAACATTGTTTAATCAGACACCTTATGGGTCAGAGCCAGGGCCCAGGGTGGGGCAAGTGCCCCAGCTTGCCCCAGTGTGGCTACGCCCATGTATTCAACTGAGAGTATAAGAACAGTAAATGCGAGAAAAAAATGGAAAATTGTATTTTTCATGAAAATTCTGGGGTGTACTCAATTGAGTACACTGACCACCTAAGTATGAAAATTTTCAAAACACGACTTTTATACACAAAGCGTTTTTAGCACTTTTTACTTTACTCTTGAATGGCAAGGGACACATCGTAGTTGCTTTTCAATTTTTTGTAGATAGTGTCCAACTCCATCTTGACATAGCGCTTCAACAACTGATGCAGTAGGGCGCGATTTTTTTTGTTCACCTTGGCGTAAATAATATCGTGCAATATAACGTCGAAACATTAGTTGGTCCATCGGATTTTCATTACACACTACATGTAATCGCCAAGCGTTAGTAATGGCCATGTCTAACATGTAGGTGAACAACAGCCACCACCACTTATTACCGTGAACAGCAATTCTATATAATACGACAGACTGGTCAAATTCCCCCGCACCTCCCATATTTTTATTGTAAGTTTGGAATAAACGTGGTATTGCTACGTCTATCTTTTCCTTTCTTATTGGACACCACCTTTTCACAGTGCCGAAAGTTTATCCAGGGACCAGTATATGGGCTCTCCTCACTCACCAAAAAACTTCTTCAAATCTAAGGAATCTATTTGAAAATTATCAGCTCAAGAATATCGTCATCAATGTTTTTTTCTGATATTTGTACAGGATTCAGGCCCTTTAGTTCTTTGGTAATAGCACTCTTTTTGTCACTAACCTCGGATTTACTCTGGAAAGTCGAAAAGTACGAGGGAGCACATTTCCGCCACGTAGGGTTTGATTTTGAAGTAGTTTGGCGGGCAATGTCTAGTCGTCTCTTTTTTGCTGCTAGCGGTTTATCGTCACTATCGTCGCTGCTATTATCTTCTGGATTCCTAAATACCTCAACAGTACCAGGTATGTCCTGCGGTATAAAAGTGGCCGTCATATCGTCATCAGCACCTTCCTCTTCATCTGTCAACACGCTTGTGTCAGGTGGTATGATAGCAAAGTCACACTCATCATCTTCGCTATCCTGTAACACAGCTTCAATAGCTTCTTGAAGCCCATTGTAGTAAGTTTGCATTGTAAATAGAGGTCTCTTCATTGCAAAGTATCAGAAAAAAAACAATAATTTTACTTATCTATGTTGTCATTGTACTTAACCGAGTACAGTAATATTCATATGATCCTAGTTTTATTTCAGTAATGTATAATTACTTATTCTTTTTTTTTTAAATTACTTTCATATTATATCCTACCCGTGAAATAAAAAAAACTTATTACTGAGCGCAAATTTATCAAAAATATCCAAAATAATTTACTTACCTCCACACCGAAACGGCGGTTCACACAAGTTCAACTGTTAGTAAATATAAAAAAATATGGCACTACCCACATATAATTTATCAATATAGTTAGACAATTTTATAATGAATTAAGATAATAGAGTTACCCTACAAAAATACAAGAGATATTAAGTTTATGCGTAGAATTTTAGGTGTACTCATATGAGTACAGTGACTTCTAATGGGTTAAGCGTGGGAGAGCCATGCGTCGGCACGATGGGCCGGCTCAACTGGAGTGATACCACGGCCTCACAGAAAACCGACGTGAAATAACACTTGCGATACCACCCTCCTCAATCCCTGAATCCCCAACAATCCTCAAATTCCTTATCCCCAAAAGGCCGATGAGGTACTTGTAACGCCTCTGGTATTCCTGGCGTCCATAGGTGATGCCGATAGCTTACAATCAGGTGATCCACGTGCTCGTTTACGGGTTATCCCATAAAAAGACGCCTTTTTTTTGAGGGGGAAAGTCATCCAAAGACTTCTCCCACCCGGGTGAGGCGGGAGGGAGTGTCAGACTCTTACTGACTAAAAACTACCCCGTTCCTACTCCTGCACTTCGAGCCGGAGCCCCGGCAACCCGTTAAGTCTTCCGCGGCTTCGTATCGGCATCAGCCCTGTTAGGCCCCATCTGTGGTGGTCTGATGGCTCCTTGAGGCGCGCGCGGAACGCGACGCGCCGTACGCTCGGGCCTGGTTCTGGTCGGGCGGCGTAGACGCCTGCCTCTACTATTTTTTTTGGCTCAAAAATACTGAACTAATTATGACGTAATTTAACTCGTCGAGTACCGTCGATACAGACACAATTATAGAACAATAGGTTGCGGTCACCGGTGACCGCTTGGTGTTTGACAGTTTAAGAAACAAATTAAGGTTTTATATTGATATTTTAACATGGACAAACTTGGGTCACCCTGATAGATATCAGGTGGAAAATCTATGATAGGTACACAACACAAATGGGTAATATAAGACAATTTATAACATCGTATTGTGGTAAAATGCAAAGTGTTAATTGTGGTCCGTATCTAAACAAGGCAGTCCAAATTTTAAATTAAAGGGACTGTCTACGTTCATTATAGGCTAGGAGGTAGCATTGAGAAGGAACATTTTATTTGTTTAATTTTATTTTTATATTTTTGGCATATTATTTTGGGAGTATTAAGTAAGTAATATGTATAACACAGGGTTGTTGTGTGTATTTTATTACACTACAGAATTGTAGCTAATCGTTTTATAAATCTCAGGTAATAAGGGCACACCCTATCGTTAAAAGCCCGGTGCATTTCCAGGTTCCATGCTGAAATTTTCCTAAGAAATCTGTAATTAGTAATTGTTTACTCAACCCGCAAATTGAACCTGAGACTTTCAGCTCAACAATTACGTTAACGACCAGTCGATCGAGGCAACGACCACTGCCTCCGACACACCAATTTAAAAATCAAATCTAAACTACAGAATCTGAATAAAGTTTCCATTCGATATAATAAATCAAACTATTATACCTCTAATTTGATTCACTATGTCAAATGGAATACAAAAATATAATTCAAAACCATTTATTCAACGTTCTTTACTACAAAATACCTAAGCACAATTGCATATCTTTATCTTTTCACATAAATCTATTCTTATCTTTTCCCATCAGTCGCGGGCTCCCCGACTACCTCTATATTTCGTTTCTCAGTAATAATGTGGTAACTTTTATCTTTTTCTTATTATCTTTTGCCTTCCCCTGTTTATTTCGAAAATTAGAAAATGTGAACCCGCTGTATAACGAGGTTTGCCGACATTTTTCGAAAGCGTTTTTCAACTTCATTATTTAGCTTGTTCCCTTGTTTTTCAGTTAATTTTCGTGTTGAAACTGTCAAGGTTATTCTTGCAGATAATTGGATGAAGTTGACTTTGAGATTTTTAAATATAGATGGCATTAGTTGGTCAGAATTGTAATTGTGTTTTTTTAATTATTTTGCTAATTAGGAGTTGGATTAATAGTAGTTTAAGTTAGTGTACTACCAAATACATACATGGCAGAGTGTCACATATTTGTCATCCTACTTCTACTCTCCGTGTCGCGGAGAACCTAACGGGTTACCGGGACTCCGGCTCGAAGCGCAGGAGAAGGAACTGGGTGGTTTTTAGTCAGTAAGAGTCTGACACTCCCTCCCGCCTCACTCAGGCGGGAGCAGTCATTCGATGATTTTCCCCACTTACAAAAAAACAAAACGCCCAGTCTCCGTGGTCGTGCGTCAGCGTCGTAAAATCAACACGGGGTCTGTACATTTGACAGAGAATGCGCAGTATAATTCTCTGATAAACCTGAACCCGCTTGGCAAGTGAAGAGTTTATGGCAAACCCTCTTACATAGTGGATGTTCATACTCCAGGCGTGGACGCCGATGATAATAATGAGCTAGTTATAAGTATAGAATCGTTGTTATATTATCGCTTAGTAACTTATAAATAGTAATTGAAATGTCGTGTTTACCCAGAGGTTCAAGACGCCCGCTTCTCATGTATGAGAGTGCGGGTTCAAAACCTACCAACGGCTCAACGGTAAGTGCCAATGTGATTTTTCCAGAGTTATATGTACTTTCTAAGAATATATAAGTGTGGGAGAGCCATGCTTCGGCACGAATGGGCCGGCTCGACCGGAGTGATACCACGGCCTCACAGAAAACCGACGTAAAGCAACGCTTGCGTTGTGTTTCGTCGTGTGAGTGAGGTTACCGGAGGCCCAATTATCCTTCCCTTCCCCAATCTCCCCAATTCCTGAATCCCCAACGATCCTCAAACTCCTAATCTCCAAAAGGCCGGTAACGCACTTGTAACGCCTCTGGTGTTCCAGGTGTCAATGGGCGACGCCGATTGCTTACCATCAGGTGATCCGTCTGCTCGTTTACCGGCTTATGCCATAAAAAAAAAATCTAGCCATCTAGACACAAACCTGGCTTATAATTTCTAATTATAAGTTTGAAATTGCCAACATGCATTGAGCAAGCGCGGTGATTAATGTTCAAACCTTGTCCATGCAAGACGAGGCCTTTGGTCAGCAGTGGGCATTTACAGGCTGTTGAAGATGATGATTGTAGCTTACTCCCAGTGATATGGTGTTGCAATTAACATAATGAAAGATGATGTAGTGACAAGGATTGAAAAGGGAATGTTACGCTGATTTGGACATGTAGAAAGGATGGATGAAAATAGAGTAACGAAAGAAGTATACAAAGCGGATATGAATGGGGCCGTCGGTAGAGGGCGCCCTAGACGGACATATAGTGACCAGATTGGCGATATATTAAAGAAGGGCCAAATTAAAAGTACCCTTAACCGACGAGCATGCATGAAAAGATTGATGACTGTTATTGAAGCGAAAGAGGTATGTAAGAATCGTAATAATTGGAGTTCCTTAGTCTCTGCCTACCCCCATGGGAGACAGGCGTGAAGTTATGTATGTATTATGTATGTAATTAACTTAATTAATGATATCTTATATAGAGACAAATCTAACAGAAACAACAGATATATTTATTTATTTATTTATCAACGCTTCATGCACAAAGTGTACACAAGGTGGACTTAATGCCGCAGGCATTTTCTCCCAGTCTGACCTTTGGGTGATGCAGAGAAGAGTGAATGGTAGGAGCAAGAAGCATATACTAAGTTAACTAAAAATCGCGGGTTACTCACCAACACCGATGCGAGGGCTAACGCTAGCCAGTAGGCTGTGCGACATAGCCGCGACCGCGTACGCTGCTCATGAGGAAGTACCCCTCTGTGGTTCGAAACAAGTAGAGCTTTTCTGAGTATATTCACGTGAGTAACCCGCGTCTTCTAGTTAAGAGACAACAGATACTACAAGTTATCTTAACCGCACACTCCATTCACTAGATACGCCATTTTTGGTACCACCTACAATGTGGTACCAATATTTTAAACAGGAGTTACCTGAAATGGCCTCCGATTTCATTTTAAATTACCTACGTTTTATTCGTGTTTCAGTGTAGTTTATTATCAACATCAGTAATCATAATAACTTTAAACCTACTTTTGTCGCCGGAGGTATTGCCAAGATTGAGTTCGTTTTTATCTCTTAAATTTTAACTCGTCAAGTACCGTCATTATAGACACAATTATATAACAATAGGTTGCGGTCACCGGTGTCCGCTTGGTGTTTGACAGTTTAAAAGTAATTAACACTTTTCGCGCCATCCCACCTTCCAAGCTCAGCGTGTCGGTGCCGTTGCTGCTGCTGAAAACATCAAACGGCGAAAGCCTAATAGCCTGATTGGCAATTATGCTTTCGAACCGTTTGGGGTTGAAACTTTAGGGGCGTGGGGCCCAAGTGCACATCTTCTTTACTAAGATATTGTACGGAGGATGTTTGACACTTCAGGTGACCGAAGGGCTGGCTACTTCCTTGGGCAAAGGTTTAAGCATTGCCATTCAACGTGGCAATTAGTAGTTACGGCGTGAAAGTGGAACAAACAAACAAACAAACTCACTTTCCGATTTATAGAGGTAATATTAGTAAGGATACATACCTATTGCGTATATTATACGTACCTGTATGTATGTGTGTATGTTTGTACGTGATTATTTCGCGATTGGCTGAACAAATTTTGATGCGGTTTTCAGAAAAGTGTTTGCTACACTCAGGATAAGGTTATAGTATAAGAATTAAATAACCGGCTTCAAAAAAGAGGAAATTGAAGTGGGTTTTTAAATGTAGTTATATAAAAGAATTAAATATTACATGTTACATATCACCACATAGTATAAAACAAAGTCGGTTTCTCTGTCCCTATGTTCCTTTGTGTGCTTAAATCTTTGAAACTACGCAACGGATTTTGATGCGGTTTTTTTTATAGATAGATTGATTCAAGAGGAAGGTTTATATGTATAGTACATACATATTGCACCCGTGCGAAGCCGTGGCGGGTCGCTAGTTCTATTATAAAAGTATTTTATATTAACATGACCTCCTAATCGATCTTTGCTTGTTGGGTGCGATTGATGGATATTTCTTATGATTACACCAAGTGAAAAGTGACGTAATTCCTGGATAATTCTTATGACCACACAGAGTTAAAAGTGATGTAAGTTTTAGTGTTTCTGTGTCACTATTTTGAATTTGACACATTTGAAACCGCATCAAATCTTTGCTTACCAGAAATCTAGATAGAACTGGTGTTGAATTACAAACAAATGTTCAATTTATAATTAGCTGTAGCCAGGTGTCGGACATTCGAACGGTACTTTATGAATTATTTCCAAAATTCCACGAATTTATCGTTCAAAAACTTTTGACTCCATCTTTTAGTTGAGTTGTTTTGTTGTTCATTTGTAATTTATAATTTTAATTGGTTGTGGTCTACGTCGAGTAGTCACAAACCACTGCATAAAAATTGTATCGAAGATTATAATTTTTTTCTGTTACACGTCTTCGTATAAAAGTAAAGAGTTAAAGAGCATTCTTGTTATTAAATAATAATAAATAATAAATAAATTCTTTATTGACCACCAATGGATTTGTACATTACTTTGTGTAAAACTAAGGTACAGAAGTAGTAGTGCAAATTAATTATTAAACCCTGATTTCCAAACTAGGCAGACCTGTATGTTGGAAGTCAGTGTTCGACCATATTTTTAACTTAAGAAAAAAAACAAAAGCTTACGTAAGGCTAGTAGACCAAAAGTAAAAACTAGAAATAAAAAGAGCATGCAACCATATACATGTTATAGATATTTTATTTATTCCTCATGTACTGTATCTATCACCTACCATCTTTGTTTATCCTCTTATTTCCATTCATCCAATCGTCACATCATCCTCTCCTGCATTTTACCTCACACTTCTATTATATAAAGAATAAGATTTTTTGTACGAAATATGGCTGAAGGGTTTGTTTGTTTGATAAATTCTGAATTCCTTATATTTGTGTTTTGTGTTGGATATCCCATTTATCTAGGAAGGCTATAGGCTATAAAACATCACGCTACGATTAATAGGTGCCGACCAGAGCCGCGCGGGGTGAAACCGCACGGAATTACGTAGAATTCGATAAAACAAAATTACGATCATTATAAACACTTGGAACACCTGTTTTTATAATAACTACCGTGAAACACGTGACACACTCATGTTAATTTACCGAGAAAAGCTCTACTAGTTTCGAACCACAGAGGGGTTCTTCCTCATGAGCAGCGTGCGTGGTCACGGCGATGTCGCGCAGTCTCTGCTTCGAAAGTTAAAATACTTGATGAACATATTCTTCCATCTTAATATGTTAAACTCGACAATGGGTTAGAGTGACCGGCTTTTTTAAAGATTTGCCTTTAACACTTCAACACTTTGGCAGTCAATCAGTAAAACTCCAATTAACTCGCTGGCTGTCGATTGCTATTATCTCCTCGTCTGAGAGTCAGCTTGGCTATCTTTATTTGGTCACCAAAAGTAACCTTCTACATTATCTAGTCACACTTTTAAGACGTTAACTAAAAATCTGTCAACGTAAACCTAAAACATAAGTAAGTATCAACAATATATACGTACACTCCCAACACTAATTCCTTTAAAAAAACCGACATGCTGCAAACTTTGAGTAACAAACATTTTGTATGTATATCAACGCCAAAACTTTATTACGATAAAATGTTCTTAGATTCAGCCTGACCTTCTACCGTCTAATGTCTTTTTCCTGTAACGAAAAGTTGCGTCTTTTTAAAATGTACTTTAACGCCATCTAGCGGAGGAAGTTTAAAAAAGAAGGCTTGTTTGTTTGTAGTTTTCTGTGGAAATGTCATGCATTTTCAAGTCTTATGAACTTTGCTATTTATTTTATTAAGTACAATATTCTTTAACGGTATTGTTTTGATTGATGTATTTTAACAGGCTCTTTGACTTGCGTCTACATTTAATTTGAGTACCTAATTAATTTTGTCTTCTGAACCTTTGTCACTTCTTCATGCGCGAATGGCTGGATAGATTTCACTAATTCTTTTTTTTTGTTGTATTTTTATTATTAGGACAGGGTTCTTAGACAGAAAAAATCACGAAAAACCTACGGGAACATGACAAAACGGGATTGCGCGTACGAAGTCGCGGGCAGAAGTTAGTAGCAAATAAAAACATATTAAAATATCGAAACATAAATAAAGAGATTGAGTGATCACAAATAAAACTGGTGAATAAATGACTCTTCACTCGACCAGCAGGGCAGTCACTTATCCCTCCTATTAGAACCTAACTGTAAAAATGAGAACAACTTTAGGTACATTCTGTCAACTACTTTCTAAACCACTCCTAAAATCCCCAAAACTCAACATTGTGTGGTAGTGTGTGAGAGCCATGCTTTGGTACGAATGGGCCGGCTCGACCGGAATGATACCACGGCCTCACAGAAAACCGATGTGAAGCAACGCTGTCGTGTAAGTGAGGTTACCGGAGGCCCAATTACCCCCCCCCCTTCCCCAATCTCCCCAATCCCTGAATCCCCAACGATCCTTCAAACTTCTAATCCCCAAAAGGCCGGTAACGCACTCTGGTGTTCCAGGTGTTCATGGGCGACGCCGATTGCTTACCCATCAGGTGATCCGTCTACTCATTAACCGTCTTATTCCGTCCGTTCTGTCGTGGTGGCCCGGAGGTTTAAGACGCCCACTTCTCATGCATGAGGGTGCGGGTTCGAAACCTACCAACGGCAAGTACCAATGTGACTTTTTCCGAGTTATATGTACATTCTAAGATTATTTAGACACCACTGACAAACGGTGAAGGAAAAACATCGTGAGGAAACCTGAACTTATAATTTGTAATTATAAGTTTGAAATCGCCAACCCGCATTGAGCAAGCGTGGTGATTAATGCTCTAACCTTCTCCGTGTGAGAAGAGGCTTTGCTCAGCAGTGGGCATTTATAGGCTGTTGATGATGATTAACCGTCTTATGCCATAAAAAAACATATAGACCCAAAAGACACTTCGAAAACTCAAGAAAAATCACTTCAATGAGAGGTTAAGTGTAAGAAAAATATACCACGTATATGAAACCTGTGCTCGAACTGAATGACAAGCCCAGATTTACCGAGGGACTCACAAACAGACATTTATCATAACTACAGTACCATTATCATGCTATCTACACCACTGACAAAGATAAATTGATTGTCACACCATGTATAATAATACCAATTTACATTGAACTACCACTCCCTTTTCTTTCCTTACAAAATCAGATGAGGCAGGGTGTTATGTTCTCCGGTCGAAGGGTCTACGTAAACTGGTTGATGAATAGATATTTGTGTTTTTTTTAGATATAGGTAGGTACGCTTTTTTTGAGATGAATATTTATAGGGTGGTGTCATAACGGTATGCAATTTTTTTAGGTGACACTTTGAACGTGTGGATTTCAAACATGCTGTGTTTTAGATGTATGGGGTGTTCTTTTAAATTATTTGCTTTTTGTATTTATGAGTTTTGATTAAAGGGAGATTGAGTGGATGTAAGTGCGACTGTCGAGCAATGTTTCTTGTGTTTTCAGCCCGGGTTGGGCAAATTATCCTTGAGGTTGTCATTTCTGCTTCCGTAAGGGAATGAAAAGCATGATGTTTTCAATAATTAAGATGTTGTTCATGATGTAACTAAACTATGTAAAACACGATTAGCCACACATTGTCCAAACAAAATCGGATGAGATCTCATCCGGCAGTTTACCCGTAACCCTGAATACTAACACTAACCACAGAAATAGTTCTAAAATCAACAACCGCAAACGACAGCATTTCCGGCATTCCGGCAAACCCAGCCGGTTCCGGTTCGTTCCGGTTTGTACTGGATAGTTCCGCATAGGCTATCGCTGGTCACGTCCCGTTGCGGCGGAAATACCGGAACTGGTCTCTATAGACCAATAAATATGAAACATTTGTGTAGATAAATAATACAGAAAAACTTATCATAGTTGAGAAAATACTTATTTTTGTATTTTACGTAGGAGGTGGTATTTTATTATTTCTTTTATTTATTTTCTGAATTAAGTGGTTCACACCAGTCTTAACCAGTTTTTGGTATATCGACAGACATGATGTTCCAAGAAGAAATTGGTTCTCACGTGCCGTCTTTAGTCTCCATTAAACTGTCAAACACCAAGCGGTCACCGGTGACCGCAACCTATTGTTCTATAATTGTGTCTACAAAACCGGTACTCGACGAGTTAATGAGAATTTTTATCCTTAAAAAAATTAAATAAAATTTTCCCGTGGTTATTGCAATACTGAAGATCCGATTTATACTATTTAATCCTTAAGATGATTAGGTAACATATTTATTTGTATGTGTGTAAAGAAAAAGGTTTTCTTAATTTTTTAATTGACTACTTTGTCAAATAGTCTTTGTTTTTTTAAAACCGTCAATATGTGTCTTTTGTGTTAAAGAATTTATAGAAGAATAAAACATTAAATGTCGTTTCTTAATTTTACAAAGCCACACATTAGTTTTATTTCATTCTAAATGATACGATTTAGTCTTATAAAACGACATTTTCGTTTATTGAAATACATAATTAAATAAAAAAAACTATGGATCAGCTACGATTTGAATTTGCAATATTGCCAGCGAGTGATGGGAAATCAAATGTCTATTGTGTAACCTCAATAACAACAAAAGATGAAAAAGTATTTGCTATACCAGAAGAACTACAGTCTGCTGGTTTTCATAAAGAGTTGATAAAAGCAGCTGCGTATAATAAAGTAAAAAATAGTATGAAGAAAAGACATCAGACAAGAAAAGTTTGGATAACAATGACAGAAGAACTAAGTAAAGTGTATGTAGATGAAGATGGTAATTTACAATTTGGAGAGCAATATTTAGAAGAAATTGAACAAAAGCCAACATCTGGAGGATTACAAGAAAATGCAGATTCATTGGGAAAATTATTTTTAAAATTAATTGAAAACATACAAGATTTAAAGAAACAGAATTTAAAATATATTGCAGAGAAGTTTGTGATTGAAAAATTTACAACTGGGAATACAAATCCAAGCCAGTGGATTGATATTTTTGAAAGAGAATGTTCACGCTTTGACATTATGGAAGATGAGAAAAAAATAGAAATACTCAGATTGTTCATGGATAAAAGTTGTGTTGATTGGTACAGTTCTATGATTATAAAATTACGCTAAACTCTGACTGGATGATATGGAAAAATAAATTTTGTGAATCATTTGCGAACCAAGGCTGGAACCAAGTGACGTATGCGCTGTTTTTTAAATACAAGGATGGTTCATTGATGGATTACGCCATAAAAAAGGAAAAACTTATACTGGACATGAGGAGAACAATAGATACAGGTACTCTAGTGGATTTAATTGCAGCAGGTTTGCCAGGATTTGTACTAGAGAAGATAAATAGAGAAGCAATGACGGATACAGTAGACTTATTCAATGAAGTAAGAAAGTATGAACATTTGGTAAATAAAAATAGGAATGGGGCCTATAGAAAATACGAAAAGCAAAAGATAAATAACAAAATAGAAGAACGTAATCCATGTAAAACATGCGAAAATTTAAATAAAGGGGCTCGCTATCATCCCGAAACTGCATGCTGGTTTAATATTAAAGGTTATGATAAATTCGATAGAAGATCTATAAGGCATGTAAATAATTCAGTGGTTGAAGCAGAGTTGAATGAAACAGAACAAAAAAACTAATAGTGACACCATTAAACATAACGTGTACTACAAAAAAAATAAGAAACAAAGAAAAAATAATAATAACAGAAGATTTCAGCATAGGACTTATAAAACAAATACACGAGGATCTGTGCCACATTGGAGTTGGACAAATGCTAAGAACTCTTAGTTCACTGTATGTAACAAAGAATTTAACTAAGAATATAAAAAAATTTTGTAGAAGCTGTGAAATTTGCATAAAAATAAAACAAGAGGACAGCACAAATACGGATTGATGTCACATCTAGGACCGGCGAAAATACCTCTTGAAATAGTATCAATAGACACAATTGGTGGTTTTGGTGGTTCGAGATCAACCAAGAAATACCTACATCTTCTTGTAGACCACTTCACTAGATACGCATTCATTATAACATCACAGACCCAGAGTGCACATGATTTTATAAAGCTAATAAATAAAGTCACCGAAATAGGAGAGATTGAAATGCTTCTCACCGACCAGTATCCAGGAATAAATTCAAAAGAATTCAAGAAATTTCTCAGTGATAAGCAAATAACAATGATATATACAGCAGTGAATGCACCTTTTTCAAACGGACTCAATGAAAGGTTAAATCAAACTCTAGTAAATAAGATAAGGTGTCGGATAAATGGAGGTGAAAAAAAAAAGCTTGGACTACAATAGCGCACGAATGTGTAGAGAAATATAATCAGACTAATCATTCGATAACTGGCTATGCACCATGCTATTTGTTATATGGAACTGATGCTACAGTCTTACCAAATGAGCTACGCCAAGAACGCATACATAGTGACTGGATCAGAGATAAAGAAATAGCGTTTAATAATGCTTTGAAATCACACTACTATAACAAAATGCGTTATGATAGAAAAAGAAAAAAGAGAGAATTTATAGTTGGAGATATGGTGTATGTAGAAAATGGAAATAAAATAAATCGGAAAAAGCTGGATGAACTAAGAATTGGACCATATAAAATAATAGAAAAAAAATCAAATACAATTTGTAAGATAGATACAGGACACAGGAAGACAGAGTCAAATCTATTTCATATATCAAAACTAATTCCAGTACGTATAGAAAAGGATGAAGATAAGGAAGAAACAAGTGAAGAAGAGATGGAAGAAGAAGTAAGCTTAGGCCCTGAGTGAAAATTCACGGGTGAATTTTCTTCCTCGGGAGGGTAGATGTAAAGAAAAAGGTTTTCTTAATTTTTTAATTGACTACTTTGTCAAATAGTCTTTGTTTTTTTAAAAACGTCAATATGTGACTTTTGTGTTAAAGAATTTATAGAAGAATAAAACATTAAATGTCGTTTCTTAATTTTAGAAAGCAACACTTTAGTTTTATTTCATTCTAAACGATACGATTTAGTCTTAGTGTATGTTACTTATTTTTGTATATATTAAATTAATTGTGGGAGAGCCATACTTCTTGACTTGACCGGAGTGATACGATATGACCATGGCCTCACAGAAAACCGACGTGAAACAATGCTTGCGTTGTCTTTCGTCGCCATCGTGTGAGTGAGGTTACTGGAGACCCAATTACTCCCTCCCCCAATCTCCCCAATCCCTGAAAGCCTAATAATCCTTAAATTCCTAATCCCTAAGAGGCCGGTAACGCACTTTTAACGCCTCTGGTATTTCGAATGTTCCATGGGCGATGCAGATTGCTTAGCATCAGGTGATCCATCTGCTCGTTTACCGGCTTGTCTTATAAAAATAATAGATATACATCAGAATAATATTATGTATTATAAAATCGAGCTAAATTGTTTAGATGCACATCATCTTTCCATCAAAATTCCAGTGTAACATACCGAATCAACCCTGAAGGGGTAAATTTTGCTAGCTGCTCGCAGCTAGCAAAATTTTGCTAGCTGCTCGCAGCTAGCAAAATTTACCCCAAACTTGTATATAAGGTATCCAATTTGAGTGTACATCATAACTACCCCGGGGTGATTTCAAAACTATAGCAACATGGTCCAGTAATTAGGGGTAGAGTTGGGGTTGTGTCGGGCTCACGGGGGTAGTCTCAGGGGTAGTTTTATGAAATACGTGTAGGATTAAATCGCATCGGTGAATGCATACGGGTTGTATTGTTTGCGGTGTATAATGTTATATATTTGGGGTTTTCCGTAACACACGTGTTTGAATTTTGCTTAAAGTATATTGAATAGAAAATGAAAATGTATTGTTATAAGTTAAGAGTTGCGTTTTAGACTGTGATAGTTATTTTTAAGAGACTGAAGTATCTGCTCATTATTTTAGTATTCTTTGTAATCTATTTACTCGTTAATGTCCTGAAATTGATTGGGTTCTCGTAAAAGATATCGATGTTAAAAAAAGGTATGATAATGAATTGATTACGTTAGTAGAGTTGGAATATCCCTGTTGTTGTAGAAGTCCATGTGTACAGTAACAACTGCTTTTTATCAGACTAAACGTACCTACAGTTCCACATGTTCCAAAATAGTATGCTAAAAGGCATTTCATTAGGGAGATATTCACGTAACATTACTCGTTGAGTACCGTCATTATAGACATAATTATAGAACAATAGGTTGCGGTCACCGGTGACCGCTTGGTGTTTGACAGTTTAAACATGCTCAAAAATGTTCAAAAGTTGAACGCCTGGCGATTTGCAAGCATAGCAAAAATAAGCATGCTAGCATTATTCCGACACACATGCTATTAAGTGACAAGTATTCAATTGAAGCATGCTTTCGTTCTTGTAATTAGCATGTGTAATAGAGCCTTTTTACTGTACGCGTGTTTATTAACTCATGTCGGAATACTCAAACGCTAATCAATTTTAAGTTCTGTCTCCACAAATTCTTTGTTAAATGACAGAGATGGCACGATATTCTCAATTCTTATTTGACCTGCGCAATTGAGACAAGTCATAATTGGGACGATGACAACCCTGTCATCATCCCAATTAAAAAATCTAACTAGTCCGTTATGTAAGTAAGTTAGTAAGTAACTAAGTTAGGTAATGAAAAAATATTAGACACGTATTTTTTTATTTTGTCATATAATAAAACATTACTTAGATAAAACGAATCAAAGTTTAAGAGTGGGGGCTAAAACGTCATTTCTACGCATAAAATGTACATAGAAGTGACGTCACGCGACATTTCAAATCGATATATCGTCGAAAGTATTCGTTTTTGTCAGAAAATAAAAAATAAGTGTCTAATCTATATAAATAAAAATGAATTTCTGTTCGTTAGTCTCGCCAAAACTCGAGAACGGCTGAACTGATTTGGCTAATTTTGATCCTGATAGGTTCGTGGAAGTCTAGGGAAGGTTTAAAAGGTGAGAAAAAACTTTTAGGCGGTACAAAGTTTGCCGGGTCAGCTAGTAATTTAAAATAATCTACCAGACGGACATTAAAATAAAAATTAGGCATCTACCCTATTATATTAATTTAAGCTCCAACATTAAAATAAACTTGCCAAATAGAGGTAAGAAAAAATACATATTTACTATAACTTTACATTCTAGAATAGATCTATTAAAAACTTGTTCAAATCAGACCAAAAATATTAGTTCAGCATCCGAAACTGTGAGAACAGAGATATAATTCACTAAGGAATTGAAGTGCTAATGGATGAAGCGAGTCTGAACAAACTTCCAGCAACTCAGGTATTCAGAGGTTTAGTGAGTCTAGTCTAGAAACTCATTGTTACTCATGTGTAGACTAAATTGAGTAAATGCATTTACAAGTACCTAAGTTAGGTTACTGAAATAGATATTTTAGTATAGAAACTAGAATTCGATTATTTATTACTGCATACTGAAAGTTTAATATCCGTAGGTCCAGCCAGTGTTACAGACGTATGTACAGTCAAAAGTCCACCGTGAAAGATCACACGACAATGCGTAAATAATTTCATATTAATATGCATAAAAACGCGTGCGTACGCATAAACACACGCAGGCGTACGCACACGGATAATTATCCGTGTGTATAAGCGCTGCAGCACAACCGATGTTAGTCTTACGGTGGCAGTGGACTTTTGACCTTCGACCGGACAAAGCAATAATGACTGCATGATTAGCGCGGTGGCTGGGCAACTGGCTGCCGCATAACGTGTAGTGCGTTCGATGCCCGCATGGAGTAGCTCTTTGTGTGATCCACAAATTGTTGTTTCGGGTCTGGGTATCATGTGTATGTGAACTTGTATGTTTGTAAACCCACTCGCGACAGGAGGAACTCCTAGTATGCGTGTTTTTTTAAATACTACTATGTCCGTCATGTGTACCATCCCTTGTAATAGGGTATTTATAAGCCTATTTCTACACCGGTCACAATCCCAGACATCATGCTGTTACGGAGCCGCGGAAGACTTAATGGGTTACCGGGGCTTCGGGTCAAAGTGCAGGAGTAGGAACGGGGTGGTTTTTAGTCAGTAAGAGTCTGACACTCCCTCTCGCCTCACTCGGGCGGAAGAAGTCATTGGATGATTTTCCCTGCTGAAAAAAAGACATCATGCTGTTGTTGTGTGTTCGAAATGTGTGTGTCTGTTTGAAATTTTCGAATGATCACAATCGAAATCGGAATTGTAATAGTTATAAAAGGAGGTGAATAGAAATTCTTGGTTTAATAAAACCATTTTATGATAATCTAGAAGTAATTGGTTGTATTGTGTCTTGTCTTGTCTGTACTTTGGGATATCATGTAACACGAGGATAAAAATCCGAGTAGAATCTATGCTTCTAATAAATATTTCAAAGAATGAAGATATTCAGTAAGTACCTACATTCATTCATTCATTCAATATTTTTCATTTGAGATCTCTCTTTTATGGAAGAAGAATAATAAAAACGTACTTTTAATCATATGTTGTACGGGAATGTTCGATCGAGATGGTTTATTGGCGTGTCACGCCATATTTGAAGTTGTTGAAGCCAATGAATGAGAAATAAATGTTGACTGCCTCGTTGGCCGAGTGGTCGCAAGTGCGACTGTCGGGCAAGGGGTCTCGGGTTCAATTCCTGGGTCGAGCAAAGTATAACTGGGCTTAAAATAATCTCAGTAGTAGCAGGAGTCTGGACTTGTGCCCGGTATAGGTATGGCAATAGGCTCACCCCCTATTACATGGTACTCATAACATAAATAGAGAAAAGAACAAAACAACTTACCTTATGGAGTACTTTCACTGTATAAAGTAAAAAAAAAAAAAAATAAAGATATATTTTTTTTTGTTTGAAAACAAATTTCATGGAAATACGCACATGAGAATCTAGACGTACATTTGTAGGCACTATTTGCATCACGAGAAATACCTCTTCGAGAATTACATGCCGTGATGTTTCGATAATGTATGTACATACTATGAGTTCGTATGCACTTTCGACTTTCGTTTGCTATTTGCAATGTTCACCAGTTATTTTTTGTTATAAACATTTTATTTCTTTGTAAAACTATTGTATTACCAAGACAGAACCATTTTACTTCGAGACGAAAACGAAATAGATTTCACGGTGTAGAATTAAAAGGTCCGAATAATCAAGTCGTGGTGGCTCGGAGGTTTAAGACCTTCTTTAAGGGCTTCTCATGCATGAGAAACTTATCAACGGCAAATACCAATGTGACTTTTTCCGAGTTATATGTACTTTCTAAGATTATTTAGACACCACTGACAAACGGTGAAGGAAAAACATCGTGAGGAAACCTGGACTTATAATTTCTAATTATAAGTTTGTAACCCGCATTGAGCAAGCGTGGTGATTAATGCTCAAACCTTCTCCGTGTGAGAAGAGGCTTTGCTCAGCAGTGGGAATTTATAGGCTGTTGATGATGCTCCTCATTTGAGTCGAAAATTATTGGTGTTTCGGATTTTTATTATAAAATGGGACCATATATCTGGTAAATAATCGTAATTTAGGTAAATAAATATAGCAAAGTAGTCTTTAGTAGTAGTAGTAGTCCACCCTTTGGGAAAAATCAACTAAGTTGATAATATTTCAAGCTTTGATGTCGAAATGCTCACCAGTGGACGACTAATAAAAGAAAAATAATAACAAAACCAAGGTTTAGATACTTATCTCTAAAACTCAAATACAATTGTCGAACACAGCTCGACAACACAAACGAAATAATGTTAATTTCGATGCACCACAATATCCGACGAAATATCCGACATGGGATATTCGGATGTTGTGATAACGACCGACCCTTAGGGAATACCGCATTACCGGACAGGTGTGAAAAGCGCAAGCGAATTGCGGAAATCTCGAAAACGATTTTCATTTATACATTTTCATTTTCTTTTTTTATTGGCAAAGCCTATTTGGCTCGTTGATTTCATAGTAGGTAGTCTGAAATACTCAATATTTAATACTTTATTGCTTTTTACATGTATTACTTAGGTGGTAAACATAATTAGGGCACAATGTGGACCATGTCGGGCACAACAACATACTTAAGGTGTGGAGGGAGCACACCTTATGTTGTCGAATGAAAAAAAAAATTAATTAACTTACAATTAAATTAATATCAAATGGAATACAAGAGGTATAATTGAATTTGTAGTATTTAGGAGTCGAGTCATTTTTTAAATTTTTAACAACACAGTCATAAACATAATAAAATAAAAAATCAAAAAACTATAATCAAAATTAAATACAAAGTCAAATGGCAGGTTCGTCCCTCGGTATGGGTAAAATATTAATCTATGCTTGTAGGGTTGTTGCGGAGAACCTAACGGGTAACCGGGGCTCCGGCTCGACGTGCAGGAGAAGGAACGGTGTGGTTTTTAATCAGTAAGAGTCTGACACTTTCTCCTGCCTCACCCAGGCGGGAGCAGACATTCGATGATTTTTCCCCTTTAAAAAAAGTCTAGAGTTAAGCGCTGTCAAACAAACAAACCCTTCAGCCATATTTCGTGCAAATAAACGTCCTTATTCTTATTCTTTATATAATAGTAGTATATATAATTTATATAAATATAGTAGTATATATGATTTATTTATAAACTATTTAAAAAAAATGCTTATAGACTTGCTGGTCGTGAAATTAAAGCCCCGGTGTTCTTGATGATTATTTATTGGCAACTTCACTGTTTTGCATAAATTTACTATAAACTAATCAATCAAGATAGTTGCAACTCTAAGTGGAGAGATGAAAGGGACTGCGTGGCTATTGTCTTTCAGACCTCCCCTAGCTGGCTAATTCCAGAAGACCGCTAGGCTATCGAACTGGAGTCAGTCGTACTTAGGTTCAGAGAAGGCCGCTAGGCTACCGAACTCTGATCCTCTAGCTAGTAGAATGATGATTTGTTCGAAGACAATTCTACTTATAAAGGCGGATGGTTTGCATGTGTGCTCAATCTTCTTAATAGTTGTTTGTAGTTGTGGAAGTTTTGGATATAATATACTAGATGGCGCTGGCTGTTCATTACGCATGTAATTGTTGTATTTTCAATTTGTGAAGTGTTACATGTATGTACATCACTCATTAGTAAGTAGTGGAGGGCCACTACTTCTCCGAGTTATATGTACTTTCTTAGATTATTTAGACACCACTGACAAACGGTGAAGGAAAACATCGTGAGGAAACCTGGGCTTATAATTTCTAATTATAAGTTTGTAATCACCAACCCGCATTGAGCAAGCATGGTGATTAATGCTCAAACCTTCTCTATGCAAGAAGAGTGCAAGATGCTTAATTCAGCAGTAGGCATTTATAGGCTGTTGATGATTGATGATGCGCTTGTGAAGGTTCGGCTTCAAAGCCTCGAACACAGGCGTAAGGTTGCAAGCCTTTAGGTTTTCTACCGGATACATTTCGGTGAGTGTGCGGGGGAATTGCACAACTTGATTCCCCCTAGTCCTTTCCATCACCGTACCACAAGACAATCGGTGAAGCGTCACCGATTCATGGTAGATGTTCCGCTCACACGCACGAAGCGCTTCGCTTCAAGGTTCCTTGTGGGTACTGCTAAAGAGTGGAATTCTTTGCCACAGTCTGTATTTCCTGAAGGGTATTAGCTGGGAGTCTTCAAGGCCCGAATGAAGAGGTTGCTTATGGGACGACGTGCTCCATCGTAGACCGCATCATCGCTTACCACCAGGCGAGATAGTGGTTAAACGGCTCCCAATCTATACTAATATTATAAAGCTGAAGAGAGTGTTTTTTTAGTTTGTTTGTTTGAACGCGCTAATCTCGGAAACTACTGGTCCGATTTGAAAAATTCTTTCTGTTTTGGATAGTCCATTTATCGAGGAAGGTTATATAGGCTATAAAATATCACGCTACAATTAATAGGCGCCTATCAGAGCGAGTGAAACCGCGCGGAAGTAGCTAGTCAAATAAAAAAAAAAGATCGTTATGTTTATTTACCTTCATAAAATTATTTTTGTAGTTTTGCGTTTCTCTATAAAATCTTCGATCTGCCATTAATACGTTATTGGATACGGTAGTTAATAATTCAGCACGAGTCGGGTAAAATGCTTGTACTTCAATTTAGGATGCCGGACGGTATCTGGCCGGTACCGGGTGTCGGGATTATAACCGGCCGCCGGCCGTGAGATCGGCTTGGAAGTAATGTTTAAGTATGTATTAGACAAGCTAACTGTTTTGTCGTTAAAACGTTACGATTTTGAGAACAAAATAGATCATCATTCTGCCTTGTAATAATAGGCCATTAAAAAAGGAAATTACAAATTACATTATTGTAATCGAGTGGTCGCAAGTGCAACTGTCGGGCAAGGGGTCTCGGGTTCGATTCCTGGGTCAGGCAAAGTATTACTGGGTTTTAAAAAAATCTCAGTAGTAGCACGGAGTCTGGAATTGTGCCCGGTATATGGCAATAGGCTCACCTCCTATTACATGGACTCATAACATAAATAGTGAAAAGTGGGTGTTACATTGTACAGTGGCATAATGTGCATTTCTACCCACCCCTTCGGACGTGATCGTCACGGATAAAAGACGTGATGTTATGTTAACTGTAAGCGACTGATGTCCAAATACTCAAACGCCATTCAAATTTTAACTCGCGCTCAAATATAGTTCTGTCACTACAAACTCTTTGTAAAATGACAGAGACGGCACGATATTTAAGTACAATGTAAGAACAAGTAAAGTTACTTTAAATTGGGTAACCTTTCAGTATTCGGGAGTGAGTGTTATCTTTCTATCATTCATACCCTAACGACAATAACCTTAATACAAACTGAGCCATTGTTTCAGATCTTTAGATCTACATGCAGGGCAATACTGATTACATAATTTAGTCCCGTTATATACACAAAGGTCTACAATACCGTGTTTACTACATTAGTCACCATCTCTAGTCTAGTCGCGGGTATCCATGAGAACTGATTAATGGACGACATATTGACAGAGTCGCGTTTTCATCCCTTTGAGTACTGTCATTATAGACACAATTAAAGAATAATAGGTGTGCGGACACCGGTGTCCTCGCGGTGTTTAAAGGATAGAAAGTAGCCTATGTGTTATCACAGACCATAATCTACCCATGTTCCAAATTACATCCCTATCCGTCCAGCCGTGCGTGGGCTGAGCACCGCCGTGTCCTCAGGGAAGTGATCGGCGATGGCGACCTCTCGCGTCCGGGCCTAGTGCAGGCCATGATGCGGAGCGAGGGGGACTGGGATACCGTCTCCTCCTTTTGCGAAGCAGTCATGCTAGCTAAGGAGGAGGCGGGACGCGTGAGGCAGCGAAGCGCTGCCTCCTCGCAACCCAGCCATCGCGAAGGACACACCGGGCGTCGGGGATCGCGAGACGATCGCCGGCCACCGTAAGCGCGGGACTGCGGACGGCGAGCATGGTTGGCTCCCCGTCCGACCAGAAACAGACCCGAGCGTACGGCGCGTCGCGTTCCGCGCGCGCCCCAAAGACCCATCAGACCACCACAAATGGGGCCCAATAGGGCCGATGCCGATTCGGAGTCGCGGAGAACCTAACGGGTAACCGGGGCTCCCGCTCGACGTGCAGGAGAAGGAACGGGGTGGTTTTTAGTCAGTAAGAGTCTGACACTCCCTCCCGCCTCACCCAGGCGGCAGTCTTTCGATGATTTTCCCCCCTTAAAAAAAAAATCCGTCCAGCCGTTTTGACGTAAAGGAGTAATGAATGAACACACAAATTAATTGTCGCATCTATAATGTCAGTAGGATGGAGAACAAAACTTTTTTTAAGTCTTCACTGAAATTCTTTAACGGGAGTTATTTTCAATCAAATTCACACTCTCTTTGACCGTTCATCAAGTTAAACTGAAAGTTTCAGCTTACATTCTTTCGCCTGAAACTTCAGTAGCAAGACAAGTGAACGATAGATTCTCCTTTATTTTCACTTTGTTTAAACTTCAGTTAAGTTTTTCAGGTTACTTTGTTACTTTGTATATTTTAAAAAAGAAAGTGTGTAGGTACATCTTGTTTTTATTCGACTACGATGCGACACAAAATGGAAGGTAATTTGTTAACTTTTGTGGTTTTAGTACTGTTTACTTAGAATCTCAGTAGCTCAAATCAATTGCATTAAAGATAATATCAGTATAATATGGCCCACTATCATATCATCATCAACAGCCTATAAATGCCCACTGCTGAGCAAAGCCTCTTCTCACACGGAGAAGGTTTAGAAAGAAAGAAAGAAAAGAAAGAAACCATTAATTTTTTGCGCAAAACACACATAACTTATCCAAAAATAAAAATAAAATAAAATCTAAAAAAAAATAAAATGGAGTGAAGTCTTGTCCATGGTCCACAGACTTATTATTTACTGAAATTATAGAATACTTAATATCTAACATTATCTGTGGACTATAGACAAGGAACACCCTACTTACTTCATGCATGCATTTCATAAAATTGGATGGAGTATATTATTATATAAAAGTTTAATTATAATAAAACAATACGAATCAATTATAGGTACTTGATGCTAGCGTAACCCCTTGTCCCAATATTGTGCGTCATGTGTGCGTGCGCAAAAACAGGATATGCTCAGCAATTTCTGCGACTTAAACCTCAAGAGGTTAGCGTCGCAGCGCTGATTTTCAGCACATCCCTGGGTGACGTAATGGCGTCCCGCCAGCTTCACTATTCGCCAGCGAACAAGAATGCAATGCAACGAATGACGTGAGTGCAGACCATGATTCACTTAACTTTGTAGATGTAGCTATGTTTGAGCATTAATCACCACGCTTGCTCAATGCGAGTTGGCGATTACAAACTAATAATTAGAAATTATAAGCCCAGGTTTCCTCACGATGTTTTCCTTCACTGTTTGTCAGTGGTGTCTAGATAATCTTAGAAAGTACATATAACTCGGAAACAGTCACATTGGTACTTGCCGTTGGAAGGTTTCGAACCCCATGCATGAGAAGCGGGCGTCTTAAACCTCCGGGCCACCACGACATTTACTAAGCTAAACTCTCCAGGTACTATAATGTTATGTATGCCAAAAATAACAAAGTCAAAATCATTTATTTCAATTAGACCAGAAAGGCATTTTTGAACGTCAACAAAAAAAAAATAAAAGTGAAGTTATTTGCTCATTCCAAGGTGTAGATTCCTATGGAGAAGAAAGAGCAAGAAACTCCATAGGTTACTCTTTTTTAATCAGGTTCACAATACATATAATGCAACATAACATAATGCCATTAAAGCCCTTCCTAACTTCAGGTCGTTTTGGGTCAGACTTTATATATTACAATTCGTTTTCAAGAAAAACATTCTTAACTTTACGTTTTCTCAGTCGATAATCACATTTAAAATCGATAGGAGAGCGGACAATTTTATCTGGCTGTGCTAAAATCCCTCATCGGTCCATTTTCGAAGAGAGATAACTTTAAACCTAGGAATTGACGTACGATTGCTGAGATTGACTCAAAACACGGATGTGAAGTGAGACTAGAAGGGGTAAGATTTTAATAAACAGGTTCTGTTTAACTGCCTGCCTTGTGTGTCTGACTGCCTCATTGGCCGAGTGGTCGCAGGCAGTCTCTGCCGGGCAAGGGGTCTCGGTTTCGATTTCCGGGTCGGGCAAAGTATTACTGGGTTTTAAAATAATTCTCAGTAGTAGCATGGAGTCTGGAATTGTGCACTGTATATGGCAATAGGCTCACCCCCCATTACATGGGCCTCATAACATAAATAGTGCAAAGTGGGTTTTACATTGTACAGTGGCATAATGCTCACCTCTGCCTACCCCTTCGGGGATAAAAGGCGTGATGTTATGTATGTATGTATGTGGAATTTAATTTTTAAGATAGGAGACAAGTTAGCAATGGTGATGATACAAGTTATAATGATCACTTGAAGGTAGGTGCCGCTCGTAATTAAAACCGACACAGAGAAAATGTATTTACACAAAAAAGTCACACACATAGCTACTTCTCTAACAATTAAACGAAACAATATCACACTCCAAAAAATTATACACCATCCAGCACTTTTACATCGGCACCTCAGATAATGCGACGTCCATTTTTCATTCTACACCAACCCCGGCCTGGCCTATATATACTTTTTTATTGGAATCTAATTTCACCCCGCAAAGACAAGTAGTTATTTGAATTATCAAAAGACCTAGTCTGACTTTTTTACATCAAACGCTAGCGATTTGAGCCCTCTGATTGGTTGGTTACCTTGGAGCAGCCAATCAGAGCGGCGAACGTTATAAACGTGTCGATTGCGTTTACGTAAAATAATCTTGTGCTAGGTCTTTTTATCCGTAGGCTGGAATCAATCGATCTCCATCGCAAGACTTATTTAAACTTTTCTCTCCGTTTTTTTGGGGAGAAAATTTTGCGTATTGTAGGGAAATAGGGAAAAATGGTCGGTTGATAAATGTTCGCTTTTTTTGGAGGAGTTTTGATTGCGTTTTGTTTTGATTTTGAAGTGTTTGTGATTGGTTATGGGAGTGTTCTGAGTTGTTGTCTCTTTGGTGTAGAAAAACATGTTTTTTGAGATCAGGATAGTATGGATCGTGGTGACCCGGAGGTTTAAGACGCCTGCTTCTCATGCTTGGGGGTACAGGTAATTCGAAACCTACCAACGGCAAGTACCAATGTGAGTTTTTCCGAGTTATATGCTCTTTCTAAGATTATTTAGATACCATTGACAAACGGTGAAGGAAAACACCGTGAGGAAACTTGGCCTTATAATTTCTAATTATAAGTTTAAAATCGCATTGAGCAAGCGGGGTGATTAATGCTCTAACCTTCTCTATGTGAGAAGAGGCTTAGCTCAGCAGTAGGCATTTATAGGCTGTTGATGATTGATGAACGTATGTATTATGTTTGTATCACGGCGTGAGCTAATCATTGCCAGGAATGATTTGGAATTGCATTGTATTTGAGAATGAACTTTCTAAGACATAGATAACAAATATTGGTCCTATCAAAGGCCTATAACCAATGAAATTCCGCTGTTGGGCTATAAGCTATTTCGAAAAGTTTAACTAGGCTCCGATTTCCTACGGAGCCGCGGAACACTTAACGTGTTATTGGGGCTCCGGCTTGAAGTGCAGGAGAAGGAACGGGGTGGTTTTTAGTCAGTAAGAGTCTGACAATTCAAACCTTCAAGAAAAGAGCGTATTCCTTTTTAATAGGCCGGTAACGCACCTGTACTCCTCTGGTTGCGTGTGTCCATGGGCGGCACTGATTGCTTACCATCAGATGATCCATCGGCTCGTTTGCCTCCGCACATTCCCTCTCGCCTCAACCGGGCGGGAGAAGTCATTGGATGATTTTTCCCCCTCAAAAAAAGACTCCGATTTCCAAGATTAAAACTGCGATTCCTTGCTTGATATGTTGTGTAGCTTAGATACGAGCACTACATAAACAAAGTAGTTAAAGAACTCATTCCAAAATGTAGATTCGAATGGACAAGAACGAGCAAGAAACTCCATTTGTTAATCTTTTTAAAAAAGTATAAATGAAAATTAAAAAAGTATGTTCAAACAAATTGTTTGTTTGCATATGAAAACAAACACCAAGTTTTCTATTCACAAAACGCAACGGAATGCATTAGCTATGCAAAGCGAAATAACGAAATTCGACATGCGAATACCAACTCTATTTTAAAAGCCTAAAGTTAAAATTCAAACGGAAACTATTCGTAAGTTCATGCTTAGTTTTAGCAGTTATCTGATCGGTTAAAGTGAAATTATGTATAAAGTTTCAATGAAGAGAATTTGTTAGATTTTTTCTAGTACCTTAATTTGCATACAATGTAATACATGGTATTCGAACATTCTGGTAATACCTGCTAAGTAATTTATTTTGTATGTTTCTTTGATAACACATTCATATTTTAGTTTATTCATTAAAAAGTACTATGTGGGGTATATAAGTAGGCGGATAATCTGATTGTAAGTGACCAGCGCCGTCCATGGGTATTAGATACCTACCCACGACACCTGAGCTACCTTTGATATAGAAGGGGGTAATTTAATTGTTTCGTCAGGTGTAGCTTGTTATACGGACCTTGTGGAATCTAGAACAAATTTCCTTGCGTTTAGCCGCTTTTGCCATACCTATTATTGGAAGCAAGTATAACAGCTCACACATAGGACCCACTTAGTTTTTTAGTCAAATTTCCGTGGTGCTTGGCGACTGGGCTTCACCCAGTTGTACAGTCTCTTCTTTGTGCCTTTAGGCTTAATTTATTCTGTCTCCTGCAGTAATTCACCGAGGGAAGTGGAAACTATAGTTTTTTCTTCTTCTCCTCTTATAATATCTTCTGATTCACTTCGTTGCGTGCAGTGTTCCGGTGTTTTCATGGTTGTATCTACTGTAGATCCTGGCTTACAGGAGTTGCAGCGATTTTGGGAGGTGGTGGCGGGCTTGTCCAAAAAAAAATAATATAGAAGGGGGTGCGGTAGGGTCATTGGGGCTCTATTAATCTCATTCAAGTATGGGAAAGCCATGCTTCGGCATGAATGGGCCGGCTAAGACCGACGTGAAACAAGTCTTGCATTGTGTTTCGTCTGCTCGTTTGCCTTCTATTCCATAAAAAAAAGTGAGGTTATCATACCCCCCCCCCTTCCACTTTCCCCAATCCCTGAAACCCCAACAATCCTCAAATTTCCAATTCCCAAATGACAGGTAACGCACTTGTAACGCCTCTGGTGTTCCCAGTATTACTTTGTTCCCAGTATTACTTTGTTCCCAGTGAAAACCCAGTGATACTTAGCCCGACTCGGGAGTCGAACACGAGACCCGACGCACTTGCGACCACGAAGCCAACCCAAATATTACCTATCTTAGTCTAAAATTGCCAAAAAAAAATTAAGAGAGGTTGCTAAAAACGAAAAAAATACACAAAATAAGAACATGGGAGTAGAAATAACATATCAACAACACAAGTCTGTGCTATTTAAAGAAGAAAAGGTCAAGTCAAGGTTCAGTAAATAATATGAAGACATTCAAAGACGTGTATTAGTGTTTGGAGCCGAAGGAAATTGAACAAGACTAATATCCTGAGAAATTGATAGAATCTACCAACATTCAGTACTGATAAAATTGAAACTATAAGATTCTAAATTTGTTATTTTAGTGTAAGAGGAAAGATTAGGGACCCGCTAATAAGCGGGCCGCTGGGTTGGAGGACACGTTGATTATTAGCGGGCCCCTAGGCAAGCTTGGGCCCCTGAGTTGGATGATAAGTTCCTTATTAGTGGGCCCCTGGGCAAACTTGGGCCCCTAGTTGTCTGTTAGAGTTCAATGTTGTCGGGGCCTACGTTTGAATAGCGCGTTGTGCATATGTCTAGGGCAAAGTCTCAAGTTTGACATATGGATTGGGTAAAGTAGATAAGTCGATAAGATTTTCGATATTTTTATACATAATTTTAATCCATGCATGCAAATCAAGAGTTGGATGTTTAGAAAAACCATATAAGTTATATTAAATTAAACGAACAGTAGTTGTAATAATTAGGTTCTGCTTATCCCATAATAGTATAACAGGCGTAAAGTTACCTATACTTCACAATTCGACACATATTTATTTTAGAAAATATTTTAACGTTTTCATAAAAATATCAATTCACTCGCACAAATAAAATTCAATAACAATAAAAATGAAAATATTTGAAATTCGAATAAGTAAAAAAAAACGACTGAAACAATACTGAACTGAAATATAACTGTCAAAGCATTTTAGCCTTTGTATTTATTTGGTTTTAAAATGCAATTTTCAGTGAAACCTTTCACACAACGAGCGGGCGGTTAAAATTAAATTTAAACTTGACTTTTTGTAATTTTAACTTTAGTTTCACGGTGAAGCGGTTTTAACTGCAGGTAGGGTTGTTAATTTTGTGGTTAGTTTAAACTTAGGTCAGTTGGATAAAATGTTAGAGGCGTTTTTTATTTGGCATATTCTATATAGAATTAAGTTTTTAAATGATGCCGGTGAACGAGTAGACGGAGCACCTGATGGTAAGCAATCGGCGTCGCCCAAGGTCTCCTGTAACACTAGAGTTACAAGTGCGTTGCCGCCCTTTTAAGGGTTAGGAATTTATGGATTGTTCTCCAACAATTCGGGGATTGGGGAGGAGGGTCATTCAGCCTCCGGTGACCTCACTCACACAACAAAACTCAACGTAAGTTTCACGTCGCTTTTCTGTACGGCCGTGTCACTCCGGTCGAGTCGTCCTATTCGTACCGAAGCATGGCTCCCTCTTGATTATGTATTACGTAACTAGGTGGTTCTACTGTAAAAGGTATATTTATTTTGTCTGACTAACTAATATCCCTGTGGGAACGGAACAGAAGAAAGTTTTAGCACCAGCTTTGCTCTTTCTGTGGGTGTCGTAAATGCCGACTAACAGTGCCTTTAGTCAAACGCCAGTTTAGCGCTTGTCTACAGAGAGAGTAGAAAACGTAAAACGAAAAAGTAGAGAGTAAATGTATGGGGGTGACACTGACAAGTGTCAAAATTTACGTCAATTCCATATAATTTGTTTTTCTATTCTACATGTAGACAAGCGCTAAACGGTATTTGGCTACAGCTGCTGGTTACGTATTGGTCAGGGGCCGGGCAGCAGGGCAGTACTTTACTTACAACCATTGTAATCCCATCTGAAATATTTTGTTCAGCAGTCATATTGCGTAACTAAGATATACACACATCAACAGCCTATAAATGCCCACTGCTGAGCAAAGCCTCTTCTCACACGGAGAAGGTTTAAGCATTAATCACCACGCTTGCTCGATGCGGGTTGGCGATTTCAAAGTTATAATCAGAAATTATAAGCCCAGGTTTCCTCACGATATTTATATATATTCCTTCACCGTTTGTCTAAAGTGGTGTCTAAATAATCTTAGGTAACGTATAACTCGGAGAAAGTCTCATTGGTTCTTGCCGTTGGTAGGTTTCGAACCCGCACTCTCAAGCATGAGAAACAGGCGTCTTACTTCCGGGCCACCAGTCATAATTGCTAAAACGAAGCAAAATATTTGTTCTATAACTAAAAAAATCACTCTCTATATGATTGACAACCCTAAGCGTGTCATCCTTTCCACATCCTGTATTTTCTTCAGTTTCATAAAAAGGTACTTGCCTTGCTTTTCCGTTAATTTAACTCATACTGCAGCTTGCTCGTAAACAACGGCTGCTGAACATATAATACTAGATGCAATATTCGTGTTAAATATTAATATGATTTGAAGCTATTTAGAGTTTGACTTCAATAAAATTGATAATATGGTATTATAAATTTTGGAGTCTAGAATAGGAATGATGCCGGGGGTATGAAAATTAAAAATGTAATTAGTCCGTCAGTAATGAAAAACTAGTAGACACGTGTTTTTATATATTTTCTTTTTGTAAAAGAAGACAATACTTAGATAAAACGAATCAATATGAGGAATGAGAGCTAGCTACTTCTTTTTATTGGATAAGCCGGTAAACGAGCAGACGGATCACCTGATGGTAAGCAATCGAACCCGAGCCCTATTGCCCAGCAGTCGCACTTGTGAGTACCCGGCCAGCGAGGCAGTCATTAGTTATTAAGGTCTTTATGAAACTCTCAGTACCTAATAGCATGTAGTCTACTGTAATGTCTACTCCTGCCCGGTCTGGTTCTGATTAGGCGGTGACCGTTGCTCGTCATCCGCCGATCCGTGCTTATGGTGGTCGGAGATCGTCTCGCGACACTTTTCACCCTACAATCTTGAAATTGAATCTGTTACCTCGCACAAACCAGTCATGTGTTTCATTTTACTAACAAAATGTGAAAATCAATATCGTTGGTCGTTTTCGCCAACTACCACTTAACCATCTCGTAACTAAGAGTTACTTAGTGTGAAGGAGTACATTAACTTCCTGTACTGTTAGGTCTTAATTATCTTAGCTTAGGTGTTCCTTAAAAAATAAGAAGCAATCGTAAACAGTGATTAAAAACAAAATAGGTGTTAACATTAAAAACGTGTGTCGCTACTAATCCCATTTGTTCAGAAGGAGTGTGATGATAATTTAAAAAAGTAAAACAAACCTGATAACATTTGATACTATCACAAGACGAGAGGGCAAAAAGTAGTGCAAACTGGAAACTTATCCCATCACCAGTACACAAAGCCCTCTATACCTCTACCATGAGTTTAAAGTATACTAGTCGATACTCGATAGCAACGACGTAATTTTTTTGTATGAAGAATATTACAGCGTCTCTAGCGGTCATTTACAGAACTAAAATATCCTATACAAAAAATTACGTCATCACAATCGAGTACCCACTAATACTTTTAAGTTTAAACTCATGGTAGAGGTACTGGTAGCGATACACCCCCCATTTCAACCCCTTCACCCCCCTCCTAGACCCCAAACACCCCCTGCGACGATGCTAAACTTCCGCGACACAGAACAGCTCGGGTTTCAAGTATTCTACACTTTTTATCGCTCCTCACAGTTTTAAGATTCTCGTTTTTAATTTTAAAAAATGTTGTGTAAATCATAAAGAAATATTATTTTAGTTTGTGTGGAAAACGGAGCGTTTTAGATTTTGTATTTTCCTTTTAGATTGTCTAAGGTAGTCTTATGATTAACTGTGTAGATACAGTGTGCTGCCTTAGTAATTTGGAGATAACAGAGTAGAATACCCATTAAAATTTAAGTGTGGGAGAGCCATGCTTCAACACAACGAAAACCAACGTAAAACAGGGCTTATTTTTTTATGTTTGAGGGGGGCAATTCATTCAGTGACGTCTCCCGCCTTGGGTTCGGCTAGAGTGAGTGTCAGACTCTTACTGACAAAAAACTACCCTGTTCCTACTCCTGCTCTTCGAACCGGAGCCCCGGCAACCCGTTAGGCCTTCCGTGGCTCCCTATCGGGCATCATTCCTTCTGGGCCCTATCTGTAATGGTCTGATGGCTCTTTGAGGCGCGCGCAGAACGCGACACGCCGTACGCTCGGGTCTGGTTCTGATGGGGCGGCGAGCTACCCTTGTTCACCCTGTGTTGTGTTTCGTCGTGTGAGTAATGTTACCGGAGGCCCAATTACCCCCTCTCCAATCTCCAAATCCCCAACAATCCAAAAATTCTTGTCCCTAAAAGCCTGCCAACGCACTTGTAACACCTCTAGTGTTACAGGTGTCTATGGGCGTCGCCGAATGCTTACCATCAGGTGATCCATCTTTTCGTTTGCCGGCTCAGTCCATAAAAAGACCCCTCTAGGCCTGTATCAACAGATACAGGGCAGTAACACATTGATAAACTGAGCCTTTTAAATTACAACCAACCTGACTGCCAAGCTTATGACAAACACTCTTAAACTGTCAAACACCAAGCGGTCACCGGTGACCGCAACCTATTGTTCTATAATTGTGTCTACCTCTATAACGACGGTACTCAACGAGTTAAAGAAAGTCCAGCTGTGGGCTACGGCGATCCCATATTATGCCAATGTGTGGTGATGGTGATCCCATATTATGCCAATGTGTTCACCCATTCAGAGAATAAACGGCGTGACATTATGTATGTAGATAGGAAGACGGAATGAAACCTAAATGAATATGGAGTTTCTTGCTCATTCTTCTAGCTTCACCTAGCTTCACTGACGGACTGACTGACAGACTATTATTTATTTTGTATTTGTTGACGTTTCAAAAGTACCAAATTATGGTTTAATTGAAATAAATGCTTTGACTTTGACTTTGAACTTTCAAAGTAAATAACTAATCCATTTTGTCCAGTCAGCACAGTTATTTACTATTAAAGCAAGTAAATAAAGATTGGTTCAGTACAGAGTCAGAACCTTTTAGCTGTCGTGGTGGACGGCTCCGGTTTAAGACGCCCGCTTCTCATGCATGAGGGTGCGGGTTCGGAACCTACCAACTACAAGTACTAATGTGACTTTTTCCGAGTTACATATATGTACTTTCTAAGATTATTTAGACACCATTGACAAACGGTGAAGGAAAAACATCGTGGGTTACATTAAACCTGGGTTAGTAATTTCTAATTTAAGTTTAAAATCGTCAACCCGCATTGAGCAAGCGTGGTGTATAATGCTCAAACCTTTTCCGTGTGAGAAGGCTTTGTTCAGCAGTGGGTATTTATAGGCTATAGGCTGTTCATGACCTTTTAGCTGGCTACTGGACCGACCAATGGTTATAAAAGATGTGGCTTGGTTAAAGACTATGAAACTTAGTTATTATAACACGTAACATCACACTTTTTTCCCCGAAGGGGTAGGCAGAGGTGCACATTACGGCGCTTAATGCCACTGTACAATGTAATACCTACTTTTCACTATTTATGTTATGAGTAATAAAAGAAAACTTATCAAAAGAAAAACAAGTATCTAGTGAATATAATTACACTTAAGAGCAAGGAACGGAATCACTAGCGTGGTATTTTCATTTTATCGATCCCTTTATAACCTTATTTAATTCATATATAATTTAAAACTATGTTTAAGAATACCGACTTCAACCTCCTTTTTTTAATACATAACGTAACATCACGCATTTTATCCCCGAAGGGGTAAGCAGAGGTGCACATTAGAACACTTAATGCCATTGTTACAATATAACACCCACTTTTCACTATTTATATAAAAAGTCCCATGTAAAGGGGGTGAGACTATTGCCATATACCGTGCACAATACCAGACTACGTACTACTATAGGGTTTTTTTTAAAACCCAGTAATACTTTGACCGACCTGGGTTTTTTTTTAAGGGGGGAAAATCATCGAATGACTGCTCCCGCCTGGGTGAGGCGGGAGGGAGTGTCAGAGTCTTACTGACTGAAAACCACCCCGTTCCTTCTCCTGCAGGTCGAGTCGGAGCCCCGGTAACCCGTTAGGTTCTCCGCGACCCCAACTTGGGTATAAAACCCCAACGTGGACGTCTATTAATATATTGTACTGAGTCAATCAATATGTTTAATGTTCATAGTCTGTACCTATCCAAGTGTTCTAAGAAAAATACCAAGCAATACTCTCAGAAAGTTTCACGAGAAGAAATGCATACAATTCCTGCTTTTTTCACTGTTTTCAAGTCTTCCATTATTGCTTTAACGAGGAAATAAAAAGAAAACGATATCCTTTTGTCTCCTCCAACAGTTGCCACAAATGCTTAGTCGTTCCAAACGGTTTCCTATTTAGCTAAACTAGAATGGCTGTGTTAACGAAATTTAACTTCAATCTATATGCTATATTGTTATGTGGTGAGCAAAAGGTGTATTTGGTTTAACTGCTCCGTTGGTTGAATGGCCACAAACGTGAATGCCGAGCAAGGAATCTCGGGTCGGGCAAAATGTAATTGGGGTTTTTGGTTTTTACAAATTGCTTTATAGAAAATAGCGAGCGGTGTCGAGAATTATGCCCAGTCCATCAACAGCCTATAAATGCCCACTGCTGAGCAAAGCCTCTTCTCACACGAAGAAGGTTTGAGCATTAATCACCATGATTGCTCAATGCGGGTTGATGCTCAGCCCATACACCGTTAAACCCATTTCATTTTAGCCCCGAAGTAATAATATGTTCCTGTCTTGGTAATACAATAGTTTTACAAAGAAATAAAATGTTTAAAACAAAAATTACTATTGAGCCATTTTAAAAAACTAACTTCGAAAGCGCATACGAACTCATAGTACATTATCAAAACATCACGCCATGTAATTCCCGAAGAGGTATTTCTCGTCGGGTGGCACGTGCGATGCGAATAGTGACTACAAATTATTATTTATGTCTAGTATTTCATGTGCGTATTTCCATGATTTTTTTTTAACTAAAAAAAATTATATCTTTATTTTTTGTTTTTACTTTATACATCGAAAGTATGTACTCCTTATGGCAAGTTGTTTTGTCGCGGGATAAAAGCGAAATAGACTTCATGGTATAACTATATAGTGATTACATGGGATTCATGAAATAACTAGTCAAAGATGGGTGTTGTATTGTAATACGTGAAATCTTTTGACTTTTAAAAGGCAATTGTTTATGGAATGCGCCAGTAAATGAGCGGACGGATCACCTGATGGTAAGCAAGCGGTGCCGCCCATGGACACCTAAAACATCAGAGGCGTTACAAGTGCGTTATCGGCCTTTTGGGAATTGGGAATTTGAGGATTGTGGGGATTCGGGAATTGGAGACACTGGGGAGGGGAAATCGGTAATTGGGCCTCCAGTAACCGCACACATACGATGAAACACAACGCAGGCGTTGTTTCACGTCGGTTTTCTACTCGGCCGTGATATCACTACGGTCAGCCGGCCCATTCGTACCGAAGCATGGCAATCCCACACTTAAATGTTACGTTATGTTTAAATTAAGCGCTAAATGCCTCTACTCTTTCTACCAACATCCTTAACGTTAAAAACGAGCGAAAGTAAGTTAACGTCTAACCATAATGTGCGTGCTATTTCCTTGAATCTCGCCACAGCGTCACAAAGTAGCTTTTATAAATAACTTAGATATAATCTTATCTCCCACGGTGGTACTTTGTGGTACCAAGAGGATCTTAGTTGTGTGACTGCCTTTGATAGCAAGGGACTAAAGTTTTTGTGTAACGACTTTAAGGAAAAGTGGATTTTCTTCTGTGTTCTGAGGTGGGAATGTTTGATTTGTTATGGTGAAATGATTTTTTTTTAATAAATATTACATTTTTTTTCTCCACGGACTCTTGTCCGTGCCCTTGTCATTCAATTACATTTTCTTTTAATTTACTGTCAAAATTAATTGTTACAAAACTCACACTAAGGTTGTCCCCTGTGTCGTGGGTGCGCTTAAAAACATACAATTTCACATACACATGACACACAGACCAGAAACAACAATTTGTGAAGCACACTAACAGTTGCTTCGAACCACTACACGTTGCGCGGCTGCCAGTTGCCCAGCCACCACGCCAACAGTGCAGTCATTCAGACTGCTACCTAAGATAAATCGTAAGTGACGTTAAACAAAAATGAGACTGTATTGCAACTTGTAGGTACATACATTAATTATTAGGTTTTTTCTCTTACTCACGTAGGTAACTGTGTTTTTATAATTACTATCGTGAGTCATACTAAATTAACTGAAATCGCGGGTTACTCGAAACTAGTAGAGCTTTTCTCAGTACATTCACGTGAGTAATACGCGATTTTTAGTTAATTTACTCACGTAACTGTTTGACGAGAAACTCAACTAGTTTCAAGCCATGTTAGAGGCTCATATTCATGAGCAGCACACATCAGCAGCACGACAGTCGCCACGTTGAGCGTCGCGGAATGCTAATAAAAATTGAAATTGAGAAATAAACCAGTTTTTAAATTAAACGAAACATAAACAGTTTAATATGTGTAGTAAATTAGAACGAAAAACTACAATGGAGAAGAGACTAGTAGGTTTTACATCTAGTTATAAGTCTTTGATTACAGAAATACGAACTTAACCCTATCGATCTAATCCGGGAATACCTAATGTTTCATACATTTGTACAGATACAATAAATAAGATTTTTTAAAGTGTATAGACGTCCTCGCAATCTCATCTCGGATTCGATTCCCGGATCGGGCACAGTATTACTGGGTTTTCAATAAAAATCCCAGTAGTACCATGACCTTTGGAATTGTGCCCGGTATATGGCAATAGGCTGACCCCCTATTACATGCGACTTATGACATAAATAGTGAAAGTTGGTGTTTTACATTGTACAGTGGTATTCAGTGCCGTAATGTGCACCTCTGCCTGCGCCTTCGGGGGTAAAACGCGTGATATTCATGTTACGTCCTTGCAAAAAATATTCACTGACCATTTCAAATCTACTTCATTAAATATCACCATTACGATCGACGCTACTTAGGCAACTACTTAAAAAGTTAAATCGATAACAATTTTCGTGTTCATTTTGAACCATTTTGTTATAATTGACATAGATTACAGACTCATTTGAATTAATTCTTGAGGTCTCGAAAGTAATGAGGGAAAATTGGACTGTTTAGCGATTCTGATTTCTAAATTATTGAGATTACAAGGCATAATCGTGTGCGATTTCACGAAATTTTGAGTAAATTGTGTCCAATTATCACGCAGGTAAAATATGATGACGTAATATTATTAACGACTGCCTCGTTAGCCGAGTGCTTGCAAGTGCGACTGCCGGGCAAAGGGTCTCGGGTTCGATTCCCGGGTCGGGTAAAGTACTACTGGATTTTTATAAATTCTCAGTAGTAGCACGGAGTCTGGAATTGTGTCCGGTATATGGCAATAAGCTCACCCCCTATTACATGGGACTCGTAACATAAATAGTTTAAAGTGGGTGTTACATAGTACAACGGAATTAAGCGCCGTAATGTGCACCTATAATAAATAAGATCTCTATGTGTTCCTACAATAAATAAGATCTTTTTAAAGTGCAGACGCCTCGCACTCTTATCTCGGGTTCGATTCCCGGATCGGGCACAGTATTACTGGGTTTTAAATAAAAATCCCAGTAGTAGCATGAACTTTGGAATTGTGCCCGGTATACGGCAATAGGCTGACCCCCTATTACATGCGACTTATGACATAAATAGTGAAAGTTGGTGTTTTACATTGTACAGTGTTATTCAGTGCCGTAATGTGCACCTCTGCCTACCCCTTCGGGGATAAAAGGCGTGATGTTATTTTATGTTACGGATTAAAAAAAGAGGTTGAAGTCGGCTTTTTTGGGGATAGAAAACTAGGGAGTGTGGGATTCTTACCTCAGTAAAACCACTCCGGTGGCTACCGTCATGACCTATGGGGGACATCGAGTCCTATAATAGACCTGCTCCGGAATCCCCCGGTGAAACGCCTGTGACGGCACATAGGTAACAAAGGAAATCCCCAAAAGGCCGGTAACGTACTTGTAACGCCTCAGGGGTTCCAGGTGTCCATGGGCGACGCCGATCGCTTATCATCATGTGATCCATCTGCTCGTTTACCGGCTTATGCCATAAAAAAAATACGCATCTTCCCTAAGCCTCGCTGTGCACGGTGGCACGTGACCACTGTGCCTGCGTTACCTATATAGGAATTATTACCATAACACGCATTATTAAAACCGAAGACAAAAAAGGAAACATGTAAACAAGTAAGAATATCAAGTTGGTTATGAAATCCATTATAGTATAACAAATAAATCGAACAATATTTTTATTGACAGGAAAAAACAAAAAAATTCGATCACAATATTTCGAGTAGCAATAACTGCGTTGCAATTTCCAAAATGGCGGCGGTATTTCACGCCGAAATCGGAGCAATTTTGTTAAAAGATGTGGTGTAGTGTAAATTGGGGTAAAATTGCCTTAAATCTTTAATCCGGTTATCTTTGATTTATTGTAATTTTTATTGAGGATAATCGATGGAGATTTAGTAAGTTGATGCAGTTTATTGGCCATAAATTCGGTCCTTAAGCGAATCATAACACAACTGGTGAAAAGTGAGTGTTGCACTGGGTATAAACGGAATCCTCCCAAAAAAAACTCAGATAGGATAGTAAAGAACGAGTTTTAGTTTTAGAAAATTCATTTTTTTTTTACAAACGTTGCCTCTCCACTTTTTCGTAGGAACTTACTACTACGTACTTACCTACTAGGATTTTCTCCTATCGTGGGTGCGTTTACAAACATATAATTTCACATACACATGACACCAAGATCCGAAACAACAATTCGTAGATTACACAAAGAGTTGCTTCGTGCGGGGATCAAACCCGCGACACGTTGCGCGGCAGCCGGTAGCCCAGCTACCGCACCAACCGTCAAATCAAATGTTTTTTTTTATGGTTGCATATCGATCAATCGATGCAATCGAGAACAAAAACGATTAACATTGTTAAAATTATAGGTGATTTCGGTTTCAATTTTATTTATTCATAAACAAATTTACATTTGTGTCGAATACGGTTTTGAACCAAAATTAAAAATAATCACATAAAAAATCAAGAAACTCAGGTAAAAGCAATACAATTCAATTAAAATAAAACACAATCATACATAAATTAAATTCATACATTAAATAAAAATATAAAAACTTCATTTAACTTACTAATAATTTCAAAACAACATACGAGTACTTTAATTACATGTCAACAAACAATTTAAATGTGTCAGATTGGAATACTAAATATAAAATAAGTTGCGTTGCGTTTCATTTACACCACAGATAAGAACCTAAGTTTGCCATAGTCTCCAGGTCCAGGTGAGGTCGTAGCTTAAAAGGTTCAGGTTTATCAGAGAACGATGCTTACCAGCTGCTTACTCTTGAATCCAATTCCGATCGATCGAAATTGGTATTGTGAAATTTTGTACACTAGCGCCCATTGCATCCGTATTGCGTGGATATTGATTGAACTAAATGGTATTGAGTTTGGCTTTATAGCCTGTACTCTGAATGCTATTTAACAACTACGATTTTTTTTAAATTATAGTATTGACATTGAATAATTATTGAGATTTATTGGATTGAAATTGCATTGACATTGAGATTGGTTTCAAGAGTAAGCGCCCAGGTCTCAGCACCGAATTTAACTTTACATATAGGAACAGCGACCATGGGTAGCTCACCGTCCGACTAGAACCAGACCCGAGCGTACGGCACGTCGCGTTACGGGCGCGCGTCAAGAAGCCATCAGACCACCACAGATAAAGCCCCATAGGACTGATGTCGATACGGAGCCGCGAAGGGCTTAAAAGGTTGCCGAAGCTCCGGCTCGAAGTGCAAGAGTAGGTACGTGGTGGTTTTTAGTCAGTAAGAGTCGTGACACTCCCTCTCGCCTCACCCGGGCGGGAGAAGTCATAGGGTGATTTTCCCCCTTCAAAAAAAAAATATTTGGCGACATATGTCTTCTACCCACATAAAAAAAATTAAAAATTTAAGCACTTTAAGTTATAAATCATGTTTTCAAAAAGGATATTTATTTATCTACACACAAACACAACAATTTCTGTTACGCGTGTTCTTTCCTATGTTGACAAAAAAACGGTTCTAATCCAGGCGAAGTTATAATATTTATGTTGTCAAGTTTCCATGTCACGTTATGGGGAAAACAAACAATATTGTTTGACATTGCTATGGGATTTTGCGGTCCAGTAGCTTTTGGGTACAGTCAACGACAAAATTTGTGTACCCTTGGTGTTTTTTGTTTGTGTTTCGTGTTTTGTTAAATTCAGTAAAAATTTTAGTTCGAAATGCAAAAGAAATGTAAATAAAAGCAATTAGTAATTAGTTATCTATGCAGGATACCAGTGCTCAAGGAGCTGGTCTAAAATCTTTGACGGCAGATGTCTCTATAAGTACTTTTGTGTATATGTTTTAAATATTGCTATATGTGTTCGATCTACCCAGAAATGCGTAAAACCAACGAGTCGTTGAAAACAGTAATTTTTCAAGTAAATTAACAGTATTTGCGGATTCGATGCTCGTCCCAAATGAATAGGCCGGGAAAAATTTGTGAAATAAAACCATTAAGTGTTATAAATTCACATTTATTATTTCCAAGGAAATTTTACATCACAAAAAAACGAAATAATCACTTAAAATTTGTTTTGTTTTTACAAAATGCTAATATAAATTATAATACAAAAATTATAAAAGTAATTAATACTTAAAGCAAGGTGCAGTCGCTTACAATGTAACATTTCTTAGATAATAAATAGTTAAGCATTCATTAGTAAAGTTAATATTTTTATCATTAATAAAAAATCGTCTGTAAAACAATAAAAAACATATTGATACAAAATTATTTTTCATGGTAACTTAACTATTTTTGTAGCGACTGTACCTTAAACCAATATCTATGAAATCTAAGTCATGGTACTATTTTTACATTAAAAATAATATTCTAATAATAAAAATCTATTTCGCAGTAAAATTTTGGTCTGAATCAAATCTCTTTTAAAAAAGAAAATGAACTATTTTAATTATTTAAAATAAAATTTAATATTAATTCTCAGTGCTCAGTCCACGAAGTTTTTAAACAATGAATATCTTGTATAATTTTCAAACTTTTTCCATTTATATTATAAAACATTTCATCTTTTTTAATTTAAAATTACGGTAATGAAAGACACGATTTACAATTCTATTACAAAATTACGGCATTCATTTCAAATGTAATTGAAAATTGTATTTATGTAATATTATGACAATAAATATAAAAGGGATAAAGAATCATGAATTATTTAACTAATAAATTATCAATAATTTTAGGCCAAATACGGAAACTTTAAAAAGAGAAAATTTATTTAAAATTCCATCGTGAACTGAGATGTTTTATCCTTGAATCATTTTGTTATCACATTAATTATTTATTTATATTTATGTCATATTTTATATAATTTACATTTAAACAACATCGCTTGTCCCACCACGAGTAAGCTTTCAATATTCCGAAATCTTTTTTAAAATAACAAATCCGTAGATTAACATGCAATACGATATTTTTAACATCTCCACTTTTCAAGTGTTGCTTATCTTATTTTCGTATATTTTTCGGAAAAATCTTCTCCATACATTTTGCCATTCCTTTCGCTAACAAAATTAAATTATCATTCATAACATAAAAGCTCGATTTTGTGACAATATTAATTTATATTTAGATACATGTTTTAATAACTATTTAACTAGTATGGCAACTTTTCGTATAACATACTTAAATATTTACACTATATACATTCACAACGTACTTATTTATATTTTGTTTAACTAATCTCCTTTTAAATAATCGTATTATTATTAAAAACAAACACTGATTCATTAATATTTTCCAATTTTGCAAACGAATTATTATTTCATAAGTAAGATAATTATTTTTTGCGCGGTAATTATTTTTTATCTTAGTTAATTAATTACAATAATGTAATCAAAGAATTGTTTTATCTAAACATGTGTATTTGCTACACAAATTCAGTCTTACACATCTTGTGAAAAGATGCAAAACTATTATACAATCTAAACATTTGTTTCGTTCTATCAAATTGACATTATCGTTCATTCTAATACATATAATCAAATAATAGAAATAATCTATTTTACACATTATTATGTCGAATTTTATTGGCGTTATAATAAATTAATTTTGGCAAGAAATTATCAAATCATTTTATTGAAACATTAACAATTTGTATAAATCAATTTTAGAAAACAGAAATCACGTTTTTGAGTAGAAAATCAATAATAAAATCACAACGGACGGGTCCAAAGTTCCAAAACGATTTTGAAGAATATTTATCACACATTAAAGTACACTCACCACCTTTAAAACGCACACAGGCCAATAATTCCTAGGCCATTGGCCTTAACACGAGGCCATTTCACCTAGTCCACACTCGAGTCACTTTGTCCATATTTGTGAAGTATTTGAAAGGATCTAAAGTCCTTTCTAGTACTTTTTGTCTCATTCACACTCTTTCGCCATTTTTACTGGTTCTAGCGAAGTGTCCGTGGATTTTGTGACAGTTTTTGGATCACTCTGCAGCTGTGTTGGGGAGTTTCCTGCGAAAAGAAAATGTAGTTTATAAACGTTGTTTGATGTTGTTTGGCGTGAAAAAGTTTCGACTGAGAACGACAATGTTTGGGTGTTATCATAACTTCGTCGGGAATTTCATGAATCGTTGCATTAATGCATAATTACAGTGACTTTTAATTAGAAAATAATGGTTGAGTATTTATTTACGGAACTTAAAATGGAATCAAATTGGAGAGGCAAATAATTATTATTTACGTCACTCATACATACAGATGGACCAAAGTCGACCCAACATTTAGCTACAACAGTGTTTCAACTAAATTCTAAATAACAGTTCGTATTTCTAGCCAATTCACAGTACCACCCAAAGGATTACATGAAACAAGACAATATCAAACCTAATTTTTAACGAAATTAGTTTCTTTTTACTAAAACATAGACCTAATTAATTCAACGCTATATAAATATCAAGTAGAAGGAATTGTCACGACCATTTCTTATTTCGAGTGCCTACTTTATTCCATATTTCAGACTACTTATTAAAACAACCATTTTTACAATGATAACGGGGACAATTTATCTTTCCATGAGTCTGAATATAATAATATGATTATATAGGATTGTTGGACAGTTTTGTTTACTGAATTTAATTAATGTGAAACCGCAGGGCAATTACTGTGGCAAAAACTGGAAAATTTCGAGTGTTATACGACATTGCCAAGTGGTGTCTGTATTTTATTGGTGACTGTACTTTTTGTTTGTTTTCCAGTGGACGAGGTATTTTCTGGGTCTGATGTTATCAGAATGTAGCTAAATTATTATTGTTTGGAGTTCGATATCTGTCTTCGTTTGAATCTTTATTGCTAAAGATATGACATTTACATTTAAAACTATACAACTTAAAAATTACTTAAGAAAAAAAAAACTAAAAATAACTATTAATTTACAAAGTAAGTCGCGTATAACAATAGGATTAACAACAAACATTATTTTTGGTCGTTTTCAAGATTCATAAAGTTAATCCGATTGGGCTCGATAGAGGACCATTAGGTTTTTTATGGAATAAGCCGGTAAACGAAGGGACGGATAACCTGATGGTAAGCAATCAGCGTCGCCAATGGACACCACAAACACCAGGGACGTTACAAGTGCGTTACCGACCTTTTGGGGATTGGGAATTTGAGGATTGTGGAGGATTCTGGGATTGGGGAAGGAGAGGGTAACTGGGCCTCTGGTAACCTCACTCACACGACGAAACACAACGCAAGCGTTGCTTCACGTCGGTTTTCTGTGGGGCCGTGGTATCACTCCGGTCTCCCACATTATAAAGCCTTTTAAAAACTTCAGGTTTCAATTTAATTTTTTATCAATCTACTGAAATTAATTACTTTTAAGTCTCTACTTTTCTTAAATAAAATAGTAGTAGAGATTACGGATCTTAGTTGTCCCTAGATAGCGTTCAAAAGGAATAGTTCATTAAAGAAGCAGGTACTAAAGGCTAGTTTACTATGTTAATTCATATTTTAATTAGGTTAATATTATTATCTCCCTTTCTTATTTTTATATTATTTTATATTTATTATTATTATATATTTAACTTTCAATTCTATATTAAAACTTTATTTTCAAATATTGTTTAAGGCATTGGCTGCCAATAAAAAACTATTGAAGGCAAATCCTCCGCTAATGTCGGTCACCGGTGACTGCCATGGCGTTTAACGTGTTAAAGTCCGTTCGCATGGTAAATACAAATTAAGTTAAGCAGGGAAACCTATTATTAGCCTTACTAAACTGTAATATCTTTATTTTGTATTATATCATATGTATCGCTGTTGGTTTTCTAAATAAATAAATAAATAAATAAATAAATAAATAGTGTAAGTACGCTTTACAAGAAACGAAGATAATATCATATAAAATTACTAATTACTTTTTTAACTAGACTTCAATATCAATTAGACTTAATAAATATTGTAAGAAAATTATTATGGAACAATATGGCGTGATGTTTTGATAATGTACTTTGACTTCGTAAGTGCTTTCGAAGTTTTGGAATGGTTCACCAGTTATTTATTGTTCTAAACATTTTATTTCTTTGTCAAAAAACTCAAAACTCAAAAGCATTTTTTCATTTTTTTTTATACTTAATAGGTCGTCGTTTGGCCACCGTCTCGCCTGATGGTAAGCAATGATGCATCAATCCATCAATCTGGCACATAAATTTAAAACTTTAGACACGTCTTTTTTCCTTTCTCACAAAATTAAATACTTTCGACGATATATTAATTTGAAATATCGTGTGACGTCACAGCGTGCCACATTTTGTAGTACGTTATGACGTAACAACCCCCCACTCCTAAACTTAGCGCCATTTTATCTAAGTATTGCAACTTAGGCTCACCCCCTATTACATGGGACTAATAACATAAATAGTGAAAAGTGGGTGTTACTTCTGTGTGCACCTCTGCCTACCCCTTCGGGGATAAAAGGCGTGATGTTATGTTATTGCAACTTAATACGAGAAAATAAAAAAATACGTGTCTAATATTTTTTCATTACCTATCTGACGGACTAATTAGATTTTTAATTTTGTAACCTTGGAAATTACCCAATTATACTCACCATTAATCCTAGTAGGTTTCAAATGTGGCAGCGTATTGGTAGTTCTGTCCAGCACGCCTTTACTGTAGTACACGCTATTATTTTCAGGGTTGAATCTCACAGGCGGCGAGCTGGAACAACTCCTGGAGTCCATGGCTAGAGACCTAGGCTCTAAGTGGTATCTAGGTTCTAACTCAGGCATTTGAGTCAGGTTTAAAGGGTTTCTGTTTGGGTTGCTGTAGAGAGACGGTGGAGGTGGCGTGGCGTATAATTCTGGTGGTAGTAGCTGCTCTGCTGGTAGCTGGAATGGAATTGTAAAGGTTAGATTTTGTCTTGGACTTTGGATAGCGTGGTTTGGGTGAGTGATGTTTCTTGTGTTTTAATCGGATAACGGGATCTTAAGAATTAGTAAATCAAAAAGTAATATTGAGATTTACGCTTAACCTATATGTTACGGTTTGATGACCTACCAGCGGTGTACGGATGGCAATAGTTCTGCTGTCCATTATAGTGGTAGTACAAATAACATAACTGATAAAATTCAGAATTGAGGGCTTAATATGAGATGGTACTGGCCAAAGGCCTCTCACACGGAGAAGGTCAGCATTCATCACTATGCTTGTTCAATGCGAATTGGCGATTTCAAACTTATAATTAGAAATTATAGCCCAGGTTTCCTCACGATGATTTCCTTCACCGTTTGGCAGGGGTGTCTAAATAATCTTAGAAAGTACATATTACTCGGAAAAAGTCGTATTGGTACTTGAAGGTATGAGAAGCGGGCGTCTTAAGCCACCACGACATTAGTTCTAATCTAACATCACGCCTTTAATCCCCGAAGTGCTAGGCAGCGGTTCACATTACGGCACTTTATGGCACTTTACAATGTGACACCCACTTTTCACAATTTATGTTATGAATCCCATGTAATAGGGGGTGAGTCTATTGCCATATCACCACAACAATTCCAGACTCCGTGCATTTTTTATAGAATAGGAGGCTATCGAGCAGACGGATCATCTGATGGTAAGCGATCAGCGCCGCCCATGGACACTCGGAACACCAGAGAAGGCACAGGTGGGTTGCCGGCCTTTTAAAAAGGAATACGTTCTTTTCTTGAAGGATTGAAGGTCGTAGTATCTCCTTGGCCAGCACTCTTACTTGGGACCACTCGATCAACGAGGCGGACTGTTCTAATTTAATCTACATAATATGCTAAATCCATTATTTCATACTCACCAACCCACTGGTATTCAACGGCAAAGCATTCTTATACTTCAACCAATCTTCGTAAACCTTATCATAAGGCTGTCTGTGGCAATCATTGGGCCCAACATTTGGCATATGCAAGCTGCTCATTGGTCCCAAACTTTGTATGCTCGGTCCAAGATTGGGCATTTGCAAAGTTGGTGCATATGTTGGTCGTCTATATTCCATGGGACGCACTTTTATGTATTGGTTGCAAGGATCAATGTTATGATCATAGAATCGATCGCAATTTGTAGACAAATCATATTTGTCCGTAGTTTTTGATATGAGTGGTCTTATTGAGCTGTAGTCGGTTGTAGAAGATTTATTTGAGCAGCTATCGCTGATTTTTCCGTCTAGGGGTATGATGTCTGGATTTTTATCTGGAAGAAAGATCATAAAGTCTGTTTTAGTGGTCTGTTGTTTTTGCTTGAAGAGATTTATTTTGTAGCAGTGTTTGTTCTGTTTTTTATGATGTTCAGTTTTGTGTAATTTTATGTCGTTGTTATGCCAGGAGGTATTTGATGTGTTAATTGTAGGGGTAGCGGTTATGATTTCTTCAATCTTAATTATTAGATATTTATCACAAAATATACCCATTTTCTCATGAATTTGCGTTTTAACTGTCCGATTAGTGCACTATTGGACCAGTATTCATTAATTTGCATCCAAAAAGGTCTTCTTTATGGGCAAAACTAATCAGAGTTTTATTACAAAAAACCCTAGTTCCACAACTAGATAACCCTTTCTAGAAAGGTCTAGTTCAAAGGATAGAATCCGAGTAAATCTAATGAAACATTCAAGACAATATACGTATTCAGGTAGTAATTCATTTGTCTTGCTTTTGACCGTTTGCTCTCAAGCGGTCTTAGTATGGTCAGGCCGGCTTATAGTTTAGCCTGAGTATGTACCTGTATAATATATGTACAGGTTTAGGTGTGTGCTTATTGTGGATGTGACACTGTAACTTACAGTAGAACTACGGTCTTTGTAGATTATTTTTAAATGGCAAATGGTCTTGGTAATTATTTCCAATCAAAGTACTATTTACGTAAATTGTAAATATTTATTTATAAATAACTGGCTGTTATCCGCGATTTCGTCTATGATTCCCATTTTATCCCATGGGAGTATTTAATCGGGATAAAAGACCTATCACCTAAGTCAGCCCTGCCTGTATACCCAATTTCATCAAAACCCGTTCAGTAGTTTCAGCTTAATTGACTTCAAACATCCAAACAAAGAAAGTATTACATTTATAATATTAGTGTGATGTGTAGCAGTGATTTTTTATTATAAAATTATCATCTTAACTCGTCGAGTACCGTCATTATAGACACAATTATAGAACAATAGGTTGCGGTCACCGGCGACCGCTTGGTGTTTGACAGTTTAAATAGCGTTTTATAATCGTAGAAGAGTACGCTCTGCGGTGACAGTCATGAGAAAAGCTTGTGAATCTTTCCTCTCTTAATCGTCGTTTTGTTTGTTTATTAGAATCGAAAATCTACAAGCCAATTCAATCTCCACCTGATCTACTGTAAATGTTAATAAAGTTAGTGAGTATAAGTTACAGTGTACCGTCCGCTCAGTGGTATATCTAGTATTGTGACTTCTCTAAGCTTTGGTTTGCGCCTGAGGTATGAGATATGATACTCACGGAGTAAGCTGCCTTACTGCTGTATGTTAGAGATGTTTTTGTAGGTAAAGCAAGTTATAAAATGAGAATGTAAGGTGGAGAGAGCGAGAAAGAGATAACCGGGGTCAAATATTTACAAGTGTCGGTCGTGTCGAGTGAGGGAAGAGTTTGCTGGTCTGATTTTTGGAACAGGCAAAGTATAATTGGGGTTTAGGGCTCGTACACAAAACTGCGATGCGATGTGATGCGAATTCGCAACGCAGAAAATTACGTCTCCCAGGGTGACCATCCCTTCGATGAGCGTCAACCGTACTAAACGTATTTTAAATTGAAAACTAGATCGTGACATGGATCGTAAAAAGAAGCGTGCACTTCTGTTATTGCTTAAGAGATACAGGAAAAAGAAACAAAGAAGATTTTGGGAAGATAAGATTTTGATGCGCGATGCAAATCAATTCGCAAGTTCTTGCGATGCGACGTCGCGTCGCAGTTTTGTGTACGAGCCCTTACGGTTCTTAAAAGTTTAAATAAGAGTTAAGAGAAAGAAAAAACAATAGAATATAAGTTCAGGATTAAAATAAAAATATAAACGACGGTTAAAAAATCGGACTTCTACCCACTCTTTTTTGAAGTCAGTTAGTTAATAATAATATACTAAAACATTCTCCAAGATGTAACAAACACTTTATTGAAAACCGCATCATAATCGGTTCAGCCAATCGCGAGATAATCGCGCATAACATAACAAGATAAACTATACCTTTCCTATGCAGTATCAAAATAAATAACTTACCAAGACTATCAACGCTTTCCGACTCTTTCGTTCCTGTTAACGGTATATTTGAGGTTTCATCTTGTTGTCTTTTGTCCTTTTCATTTTTCCCTAAAACAAAAGAGATAGCATTTTATTTCTTGATTATTCTTGATTAAGTGATAATATGAGTGAAATTGGGTTTTATTTAGAGCCCTTGTCGAGCGTTTGTCTAGCTTAGGCGTTCGATAAACGTATACGCCGCGCAGACGCCGTGCGGGCGCAATGTGGTCGCGACGTCAGTTCAAGAGTAAATAAATACGCTGATTTACTGTGGCGTTAACGCCGCGTATTCATTTCTTTCAAAATAAACTCATTATATACAAGGTGTTGTTTTAAAGCCGCGTCATTTTCTAGGAGGTAGCTCGGCTATCGATTCTGAGTCCGAATCAATAAAAAAAAATGTAGGAAAATATTATTCTGTAAATTACGGAAATCCGTAAGTGCGAAGTACACGCCGCCGTCTTGTTACTAGTTATATAACGCGGCTTAACACATACCTTTACTCAAACACGTAATTGATATTATTCCTAATTCCATAAAACTCCAATAAGAAACATTGCTGTCGCTTATTCTGAAATACTGTCGAACTTAAACGATTTATTATAGCCGTATTTTTAACTATTGTCCCGAAACTTTCTCTTACATTGAACCTTTATGACTTCTGTGACATGCCCCCGAGAAATGACACGGCTTCAAAACTACACCTGGTATATAGGTTAATAAAAAACTACAACTTACTCTCTCGTTTATTACAGTATTTGCAGCAGAACACAATAGCTAGCACAGCTGTCATGGCGGCGATGACTCCAACAGCTCCCAGCACGATGATCAACACCGTTGTTAGTTCCACCTTCACAGGCACTTGAGCTGCAACAACTATGGACTTTATACTCCTTGTTTTTGGGTTGCGAATTGACATTCAAAGATAAGACAAGAGCTATGAGTTTTTCAAAAATTACAATTGATAAGACATTAATTATAAGTACGTTAGAGTAATTAAAATAACTCAAATTGAAAAAGATTGCCTAGTTGATTGAATACTCGCATAACTGCTGAGCAAGGGTCTCAGGTTTATTTCTGGGTTTTGCAAATAATTATAAAGTAATTTTCGCTGCTTTAAAAATTCTCAGTAGTAACACAGACTTGAAATCTCAGACTTCATTCTCTTCAACTCGAGCCCTTAAATTATATAGATTAATAATATGACTGCCTCGTTGGCCGAGTGGTCGCAAGTGCCACTGCCGGGCAAGGGGTCTCGTGTTCGATACCCGGGTCGCGGAAAGTACTACTGGGATTTTTATAAATTCTCAGTAGTAGCACGGAGACTGGAATTGTGCCCGGTATATGCCAATAGGCTCACCCCCTATTACATGGGACTCATAACATAAATAGTGAAAAGTAGGTCTTACATTGTACAGTGGCATAATGTACACCTCTGCCTACCCCTTCGGGGATAAAAGGTGTGATGTTATGTAATATAAATGGTCCCATATCCCACGATGGTAAATGTAGAAGGATTATTTTCATTTAAAAATTGGCTTGGCTTTACATATTAAATTCATACCTGTATGCCGTTGAGGGTATTTCAGCAAACTAGAAGTTAAGGTTAGCGCTTCACTAAATCCTTTCTTGTTGAATGCTCTGACGGACACTGCTAGAGAATTGCTCGCTGACAACCCTGCCACTTCAAACTCTGGGTCATCACTGCTTACGTTTCGGAGAAGCAACCCTGTTGCCATGTCGAAGATCTGGTTGAAAAAGAGACTTTATCAGTTAAGGTAAAAGGTTCAAATAACATTATAATGTAGTACCGTGATGTTAGTAGTAAAACCGTGATGTTTTAAAGTTTTTTTTTAGTAAGTATATTAATTTGAGCAGTAATATTATCCGCTTGTTTTTATAATAACTATCGTGAAACATACTAAATTAACTAAAAATCGCGCACAAATAAGCTAGACGTGAAACTTTTGAACTGCAAAGATATAGATAAGTTCTTATTCTGAAGAAACCAAATAAAACCGTTAAATAAAATAGCTAATAGTATCCAGAATTTTTCAATAGGTTTAGGTTGAAAGAAATTCTATTCCCAATAAATATATACAGTCACTTACTTGAGAACGACACTAAGAAAATTAATTTTACATATAGTTCATTGTCATAAATCAGATACAGATTATAAAGAGACAAAGTCACCCATCCAATGCAATTACTTCCCCATAAGTGATTAAATTGCAACTATATATACTGGCTGAGTTGGGTTTTCACATCAACAGCCTATAAGTGCCCACTGCTGAGCAAGGCCTCTTCTCACACGGAGAAGGTTTGAGCATTAATCACTACGCTTGCTCAATGCGGGTTGGCGATTACAAACTTATACTTAAAAATTATAAGCCCAGGTTTCCGCACGATGTTTTCCTTCACCGTTTGTCAGTGGTGTCTGAATAAGCTTAGAAAGTACATATAACTCGGAACAGTCACATTAGTACTTGCTGTTGGTAGGTTGCGAATCCGAAACCTCATGCGTGAGCAGCGTGCGTCTTAAACCTCCGAGCCATCACGACATTAGTTGGGGTTTGAATTTACTAAAAGAGTGTAGGTTCCTTATACATGACGTTATTTTATTGTAAAATAGTGCTCCCTCAAAAGTCACGTTATTTGCAATAACTGATTCTAATTTTGGGTTAAAATTACACTCAAACAAATATTTCTAAGACGTCTCTTTATTATTTATAGAAAGCTAGTTCTATTTAGAATGGACAAACAATATTGTCTACAAATTATCATTTGTTACTTTGATTCTACATACAAAGAAATTCTTAGAAAGCAAATTGAAATTATGATATCTTTTACGAATTTTATTGTCAAAAGATAAAAGGGAGCACGGTATATTTTCTGAAAGAAATATAGTTTATCTTTTGTTAGGTTTCGTAAAGTTAAGTATAAAAATATCATTTGGAATCGATAGGTCTTATTACTGTCACTTAGTTCGAAAATAAATAAATCTCGAACGACATAAAATGCTTCTTGATCGCGTTTCTTTACTGTGTGAGAGTAAAGACAAATGATATTAGTGGTTTTGTTTCGTTTTTTTTTTATTGTTTAGTTTTTACAGTTTTCTTTGGTTTTGTTATTGGTTTGATCGAGTGATTCTAATTATGATCAATCAATAGATGCCTATTTTTTATTTAAATGTCCGTCTGGTAGATTATTTTAAATCATTACACACGTATTTTTTATTTTCTTACAGAAACGAATACTTTCGACGATATATTGATTTGAAATGTCGCGTGACGTCACTTCTATGTACATTTTATACGTAGAAATGACGTTTTAGCCCCCACTCCTAAACTTTGATTCGTTTTATCTAAGTATTGTTTTATTAGGTATAGGTACGACAAAATAAAAAAATACGTGTCTAATATTTTAAAATTACCTAACTTGCGGGCTACTTATATTTTTAATTTTCATACCCTGTCATTATCCCAATTGTCGAGTAAATACTCTCGTGTTTGATTTGAGTTGATAACTTTAGTAGGTTTGACATTTATGTATTAAAATTTTCAGTAGGTATTATTACTACATGAAGTCAGGAATCATGCCCGATCTATGGCAATCTCTATGATTGAGGGCTTGATCTTTATTATATGTAACTAATAATTGACAAAAAGCGACTGCCGGGGCCAGGGGTCTCGGGTTCGATTTACGGGTCGGGCAAAGTTTTTTGATTACTGGTTTTAAAAAAAAAATCTCAGTGGTAGCACGGAGCCTGGAATAGTGCCCGGTATATGGCAATAGGCTCACCCTGTATTACAAAGGACTCATAACATAAAATAGTGAAAAGTGGGTGTTACATTCTACAGTGGCATTAAGTGCCGTAATGTGCACCTCTGCCTACCCCTTCGGGGATAAAAGGCGTGATGTTATTTTTTTTTTAATGGGACAAGCCCGCCACAACCTCCCAAAACCGCTGCAACTCCTGTAAGCCAGGATCTACAGTAGATACAACCATGAAAACACCGGAACATTGAAGTCCGGCGCGTCCCAGGGACATGAGTAACTGTCTTGGTTCCCACAACGAAGTGAATCAGAAGATATTATAAGAGGAGAAGAAGAAAAAACTATAGTTTCCACTTCCCTCGGTGAATTACTGCAGGAGACAGAATGAATTAAGCCTAAAGGCACAAAGAAGATGGCGTGATATTATATGTAAAAAAACGTTCTCCCACACTAGGATTTTCTCCTGCATCATGGGTGCGTTTACAAACACACAACTTCACATACACATCATATCCAGACCCGGAACAACAATCTGTGCATCAAACAAAGAGTTTCTCGATGCGGGAATCGAACCCAAGACACGTTGCGCGGCAGCCAGTTGCCCAGCCTGAATTGGCAATAATATTTTTCATACCTACTGATATTGAATACCGGGTATAACTGGTTCATGATTATGATAGTTATAAATTATCACCTTTGAGTTATTACGACTTACTTCTAATAAGAATGACTGGTGGATCCCGCCATCATGGCCTGGTGTGCAGTTCAGAGTCAAAGAGTCGTATGTCACGTTGGTAATCTCACAGGATTTTGGTGTCGACGGCTTATCTGTACAGAACAATGATAAGTGTTAAAGTTCTGTGAAATAAAAAAAGTATCTAATGCAAGTCTAATGAAGTTATAAATATCTTATGAAATGAAAACAAGCGCTAGCTTCGATACCAGTTTCAGAAATATAGAATAATTAAGTATTATTGAGCTTCTTGATTTTTATAATTTTCTTTAATATTACGAAGTTTAAAACTATTACATTATCGCCTTCTCCTTTTCCCACATTAGGAATGATTAAAACGAAAAAAAAAAACATTTTTTTATGGGATAAGTCGGTAAACGAGCAAACGTATAACCTGATGGTAAGCCATCGGCGCCGCCCATGGACACTCGAAACAGCAGTGGCGTTACAAATGCGTTACCGACCTTTTGGGGATTAGAAATTTGAGGATTGTTGGGGATTCAAGGATGGGGGTGGGGGGTAATTCAGCCTTCGGTAACCTCACAAGACGAAACACAACGCAAGCGTTGTTTCACGTCGGTTTTCTGTGAGGCCGCGGTATCACTTAGGTGGACCTGGGTCACAATTAAAAGCAACTCCAATCTCTCAATAAGTGTAACTCTGCCTACCCCTTCTAGGAATGTCATATAGCTTACCAGCTGGCAGTATATGAAAGAGACACGGCTTCGTCTGTCGTCCCACGGAGTTGGTTCCCGAACACTGCACCCAGCCGTAGTCTGATGATGTGTTTACCATGTACACGTAGGTACCTAGAATAAATTGTCAGAATTTAGTCTGTAACCTAGACACGTAAATAAAAAATATACCTATTTACTAAATGTAAAGTTTTACATAGTGAGGAGTGGGAGAGGGGTTTTTTTAAGGGGAGAAAATCGTCGAATGACTGCTCCCGCCTGGGTGAGGCGGGAGGGAGTGTCAGACTCTTACTGACTAAAAACCACCCCGTGCCTTCTCCTGGACTACGAGCCGGAGCCCTGGTAACCCGTTAGGTTCTCCGCGACATGTGGGAGAAGGGTAGGGAGGCCTTTGCCCTGTATTGGGACAGTAATGGCTGGAAACAAATCGTTTACTAATTTTAATGAACGCATAAAGAGTAACATGTGGTGTTGGCGAAGAATGCTCCGGATACCATGGACTGTAGACGAACAAATAAGTCAATCCTAGAACAGCTCAATATAAAGACTAGACTGTCGACCGTATGTTACCCGCGAATTCTTGGATATTTCGATCACATTGCCACCGCCAGTCAGATAACCTCGACAAATTGGTTGTTGTTGGTAAGGTGGAAGGAAAAAGACCACGTGGCCGATCACCTAGCCGATGCTGTGACCAAGTTACCAATTACACTGGAATCTCTGTTACGAAAGCCCTGAGAGAAGCCGAAATCAGGACAAGATGGAGGGAAATAACACAGTGAGCAGTGAAAGCCTTTCAAGGGTACGACCTTCAGAAATGAAGCAAGCGATCGAGAAGACGAAAGAGTAACATGACTGTCTTGTTCTCGAACAACTCTGTAGTCTTGAAACATCCTGATGTATCTAGATTATTAAGTTCGATATTACAATGATCGAGTCGCTAAAACAACGGAGTTTATCTTATTGTCATCACAATAAGGTTGGTGACGACGAAAAAAAAGATGATTAGGACTAGGAGGTCAAATAAAACTGTTTCTGTTTTGGGTTTAGAGACGAGCAGTGTAGTGAAACCTGGTTAAGTGAGACATCAAGGGACCTGCAATGTCGTTTCACCTATAGAGGTATTCCACTTACCCAGTGTCTCATATATACAGGTATAAATAAATATCTGTCTCATTTACAGAGGGTTCCATTAATAGAGGTAGACTTGGAATTAAATGTGGAATTTATGGGTAGAATAAGAATGAGTAAATAAACAATGTTATCTCAGTTACAGAGGTTTATGCATATAAAATTTACTCGCTGTCTCAGTTATAGAGGTAACTATGATGATAAATCGAAAGAATAAATCCCAGATATAGAGGTTTACCTCGTCCCACTAACAGAGGTAATTCAGTGCCAAAGTGTTGGGACCTCAGCACGAGTTCCAGTTATGAAGGTTTCTCACTTATCCAGGTCCCACTTAACCAAGTTTCAATGTATAAGAAAAAAGGAAGTTTCTTGTGAGATGACGTCAGATAAGACAAACAATGATCCTGATTAAGAAATGAATAGGTAGATGAAGAAGCGAGCAAATGTTTATAATTTGGAAGGAAATAATAGATAGATACTGATTACTAACCTGGTAAATTGGTTATGGTGGTCATCGGTGACGTGGTGAGCTCGTGTTTGCTGTGAGCAGAACTGTTGAACCACCAGTGGTATGACATTGACTCCTGTGGACAAAACATACGTACATTATGGAACGTGTTTATGCTATTAATATCATGGTCTAAATCTTAGTTAGAGACGAGATTGCAAAATGAGATACTTTGATTTAATTAGGCCTTCGTAGACCTAGCTTACTTGTCATATCAAGACCACGTACAAATTACGCCAAAAAAGACATTACATACGAAGGAGCAACATTTTATAACAGTTTACCGTCCCACATAAAAAATGTAAGCTCTTTCAGCGGTTTTAAATCTCAACTAAGTAAATATATAATTGAAACAAGTCACTAGCCTACTGGTTGAGAATAAAACCGTTGAACGGGTAAAATGGCACTATACCTATTTATTGTTAATTTTGTTCTTTACATTAAGCATGTATCATTAATTTTATGGTAACGTATTTTGATTGATTGTATCGGTGACCTTATTTAGTTTATTTACTTTGTGTTAGCTTATATTCTCATGTAAGTGGCTTCCTTTGTCTTTTTGAGAATAAACTATTTAAACCAAAAAAAAATAATAAAATAATCTGTAAGATTCAGTTCTTCAGAAATATAACTAAAATAATGCTATTTCATTAGAGGTTTAAGCAAAGACCGGTAAACGTAAACGAGCATACCGGTAAACGAGCAGACAGATCACCTGATGGTAAGCAATCGGCGCCGCCCATAGACATTCGAAACACCAAGGCGTTACAAGTGCGTTACCGGCCTTTTGGGAATTGCGAATTTGAGGATTGTGGAGGATTCGGGGATTCTACGAGAGACGAGATCTAGGGAGGGGGGTAAATGGGCCTCCGGTAACCTCACTCACACGACAAAACACAACGCAAGCGTTGTTTCACGTCGGTTTTCTGTGAGGCCGTGGTATCACTCTGGTCGAGCCGGCCCATTCGGTCCATGTAATAGTTTTACACAAATATAACTCAGGTATGTTGTGTGTTATAACAATTTTACATACGGCTTTAACAAAGAAAAACATAGGTTATTACAAAAGAGTTCAGCAAAGACAAACAAACAAAACATCCACATCACTAATAGTAAGAACAGATAAATTACATTTAACATCATTATGTCAATCGTTCAATGCATCACCCAAAATATTCATTTCCGATTTAAAATGAGACACTGGAACTCATTACGACAAATAAACTGAATAATACGCTTTTGTCAACACGCATCAATTATTACAAAAAGGAACGTTGTTAATTCCAAATTGAAATAATCAAAATGGCCGCTTGCGCCTGTTGTAACGGACTTTCAAAATGGCGGCGATACCAATCAATATTGGACGTTGAAATCAATGTGTTTTCAAATAAACCATTGTGAATTATTTATGGGATTGATGACGAATGATTTTCTATTTCCCTGTTAGAAAGGGATGGTGAATCATCGGTTGGGATGATGTTGTTTAATTTTGAATTATGAGGTATTTTTGCACGTAGGGGTTTGGTAAGAACTCAAATAAAATGAATAGAACTGAAATAATTTGATTAATGTAAAATGCTACTGCCGGGCAAAGGGTCTCGGGTTCGATTCCCGTGTCGGACAAAGTATTACTGGGGTTTTAAAAAAAATCTCAGTAGTAGCATGGAGACTGGAATTGAGCCCAGTATATGGCAATAGGCTCACCCCCTATTACATGTGGAAAGTGGGTGTTATATTGTATAGTGGCATTAAGTGCCGTAATGTGTACCTCTGCCTACCCTTCCGGGGATGAAAACGCGCGATGTTATACTATGTTATGCTATAAATGTAACAGCCCCCATTTAAAGAGATTGGCGCCATATACGTACACTAGACTTAATTCAAGACTCCATGTTAGCACCAAAAATATGAAATAAAAGGAAATCGTCCAAAAATAGTCTTTTAATCTCAGCCAAGCAGAAAGGAAAATAAACGTAGTTTTTGTCTATCCACAGAATAGCTAAGAAGACTAGGTATAGGGTAAAATATACGAGGTAATGTATCTACGCTGATAGGGTATTATATTATTCATGAGAGACGCGCGCTGGGACTGTCCAGGTATGCTCTTATATTATCAGTTTGTTGAGATTGTTCATAACTTTTAGCCTCATTTTCTGTATTATTAGTGTTTGTAGGGCAATAGACTTGATCTTTACACAGACGGAAGAATTGGAATGATGTCAGGGTATAAAATATAATTAGTCCGTAAGTTAGGTAATGAATAAATATTAGACACGATTTTTTTATTTTATCGTATAATAAAACAATACTTAGATATATAAAATAATAATAACAACAGAGAAACAAAGTTTAGGAGTGGGGGCTAAAACGTCATTTCTACGTATAAAACGTACATACCTCTAGAAGTGACGTCACGCGACATTTCAAATCAATATACATAACATAGAAAGTCTACGTTTCTGTAAAAAAAAAATACGTGTCTAATGATTTAAAATAATCTACCAGACGGACATTACCTTAAATAAAAATTAGGTATCTACCCTATTAGAATCTATATATTGATGATGAACGTGTTAATCTTCAGAACTACTAGTCCGATTTGAATAAATCTCGTTGTGTTGGATAGTGCATTTATCGAGGAACACGTTATGACCAATAAGAGCCGAACAGCGGTTGAAACCACGCAAGACTAGTTCATTTATATGCGCCTAAGATATGCAGTTGTGCCGAAGTATGCCATTAAATTCAATTTAAAAACATAAACATATTTTTTATTGGCTTGGAAAATATATAATATACCTATCTACAGAAAAAATAAACCATTGACAAATACAGTTCGTGTGTACACTAAATATAAATAAAACCATTTCGACAATGATTCATGGTGTTCAGCGAAACATCCCTTGATAAAAAAAACGTAGTTAAAACCATACTATCAGTTAAAAAGCCAGTAACTTACGTTCGTAGTAAAAATAAATACAAGTTTAACTTTTTGCAGTATTTTAACTAACTGTCCGGTTATATTTTTACACGCGGAATTGAAAATAACAATGTTACCGTACAGCGGCCATTTTGAAAATGTCAATATTGATAAAATTTGATGAAGCTTACTTTCCGTAGCAATTCGAATATGTGCGTTTTCCGTTGGATTTAAAGTTGAAAATTAAGTGTTGTGGTTTTAAGGTTTTATTTTAACTCGTCGAGTACCGGTTTTGTAGACACAATTATAGAACAATAGGTTGCGGTCACCGGTGACCGCTTGTTGTTTGACAGTTTAAACTGATATTTTATGGCTGTTTAAATACTTAACGGTTTATTTATGAACAATAAACACTGAGTCATTGTTTCAAAAACTACGTTTCTTAACAGAGATGTATCGAAGTTTTCAGCATTTAATTTTTGAAAATATAAAGAATCTTTTCACCTTGTTATCTGTGGTCGGAAGCATGGTCGAATAAGGAATCTCGAGGACGTTTCGAGTTATGGATGGAGTAAAATAGCTAGGTAAGTACTATTGGTTGTTTATTACATTATAACTGGCAAAAACTGGGTGTTATTATTGAACATTGTCTATCAAAACTGTCTACATACTCGTCATCTTTGAGATTTAAAAGTGGGATGTTATGTCACTCTCTAGGAACATAAACATACTATAAAATCACGTCTTTTATTCCCAAAGGGGTAGGTAGAAGTCAGAAGTGCACATTATGGCACTCATTGCTTGTACTTACATATAATGTAACACCCACTTTTCACTATGTACCACTATAGGAGGTGAGCCTACTGCCATATACCGGCCACAATTCCAGACTCCGTGCTACTACTGAAAATGTTTTTTTTTTAAATCCAGTAGTACTTTGCCCGACTCGGTCAACGAGGCAGTTCTAGGAACAATTTCCGAAATTCCTCATAGGTCAAAGTCAGGATTGGACAGCGAAAATATATAAAGTAAATGATACATTTCTCTCTCTTACTAATAATAAAAGATGTGATGATATTCCTTCCCAAGTAACATAGAGGCGCCTTAAGCATTGAACTCATCATATAGGTACAATATTTTCTTTCGTCCCCTTTTCTACGAACATTTGAACATATCGTTATTAAAAACCAAAAATTCCCGGTGCTAAGTTATGAAATCTTATTCTAAGGATCTGTACAGACGAATGTCGTGGTGGCCCGGAGGTTTAAGACGCCCGCTTCTCATGCATGAGGACGGGGTTTCAAAACCTACCAACGGCAAGTACCAATGTGACTTTTTCCGAGTTAAATGTACTTTCTAAGACTATTTAGACATCACTGATAAACGGCGTAGGAAAAACATCGTGGCTTGAAATTGCCTACCCGCATTGAGTAAGCGTGGTGATTAATGCTCAAACCTTCTCCGTGTACGAAGCGGTCTTTGGTCAGCAGTGGTTTCTTATAGGCTGTTGATGTTTGATGTGATGTGTACAGACGAGAACCTTTTTTTATGGTATAAGAGGCAAACCAGCAGTCGGATCACCTGATGGTAAGCGATCAGCGCCGCCCATAGACGCCCGCAACGCACCTGTGACTGCTATTAAAAAACAAGGAATACGCTTTTTTCTTGAAGGTTAGAACTCACTTCGCCATGTATTCATATTTATCAGTCTCCTGGTCTTCTTCTATGTAAGTTATGGGCGGAAGAATTGGATGATTTTCCCCCCTCAAAAAAAAGGTATGAACTACATCCCCCATATACTATGTAGACGAGCCTTCTAGGCCAGCAGCAGACTTAAGGGATCTTGATGATTAAATTCTTCGTGGATGTTCACAATTCAAAATATATTTTTGTCCTCTCTCGCTCATCTGAACAAGCCCTAAGGAGACCTACTATGTACGAAGATATTAAAATCAAGTAATAAGAAAGATTTGTATATTAATATTAATGTACGGGAAAATCATTGGTATGTACATGTACCTATGTATTGATATTGCTTGTTTCTTGTCGTTTAAGTACGCAGTTGGTTGTTTTATAGTATCTCAAAATATTAACGTATTATAACATAAACATAAATAGTGAAAAGTGGGTGTTACATTGTACAGTGGCATAATGTGCACCTCTGCCTACCCCTTCGGGGATAATAGGGGGGTGAGTCTATTGCCATATTACCAAATTATTACGTCACAAAATATATAAAAGACAGGAAAGTCAAGGGTAGTCGAAGGCCACCACGGTGCGGTGGTTACAAAGCCATTCTTTACATGAAACTTCGGCCTAGTGACCTTGAGACTCGATTCTTGATGCCTTTGATAGCCATAGAGTAAATTATGAAGAAGGTATAACGATATTGGGTACCTTCAAAACTCATATTATTGCTAAGATTTTATTTTATGGAATTACCGGTAAACGAGCAAACGGATACCCTAATGGTAAGCAATCGGCGCCGTCTAATGACACCCTAAACACAAGAGGTGTACAAGTGTATTACCGAATTGAGGATTAGGAATTTGAGGATTATTGGGGATTTATGGATTGGGGGGGGGGATAATTTGGTCTCCCGTAACCGTAACTTCACTCACGCGACGAAACAACGCTCGTATTGTATCACGTCGGTTTTCTGTGGGGCTGTGGTATCACTCCGGTCGAACCGGCCTATTCTTGCCAACGCATGACTCTCCCATACTTACAAAGATTGGTGCTAAGTTATTGACTATCTACTATCTGGACTATCGAAACTACTCACATTTCAATGTCACTAAAATAATTTGTGTAAAACTTATGAATTTAATGTAGTGAACCTTCTGTGTTCACACTCCACGTACATTCGAGCATGGCTAATGGCGACGTAAATCTTCAATTAATGGGTTACTCAGCGTTTTATTAAAATTTAAGAAAACCTAATATTCTTTTAATGTGGCACCTTTGATGACTATGTCAAATTTGAAAAAGTAGGGCCTAGGCTTTTATCTAGATCTTTGTACCATTAATATCCGATATGACATTGCTTTTGAAGTTAATTGATAAAATGTATAATATATATTTTTTACTGGCTCTATAAGCTAAAAGGTAAAACACTAGTCGACCGAGGGCCGATTTAACCAACGCCAGATAAATTTTAATTGAGGAATAACATTGAGTATTTGACTATTCTTCCATACTAAAAATTGTCAAATGTACTTGATGTATAGTTATTATTAACTGATGATTGAAAAATCGGCCCCGAGAGAATCAATATACCAATATATGGGGTGTTGGACATTAATTTTGATCATTATGTCAGTATCAATTGCATGTATAGCCTCGATGTACCTATTTAGCACAGCTAGCTGGGTAAACCTTTCGTGTGATTTTAGAAGCAGAGCGAAAAAAATTCAAACATCTTTACTGAATACAGAACTTTTTAACATAAGTTCATGAACACAAAATGTGTCTAAAATCTATTGCTAAAACGACAAATAACTAAACAGGCTGTTGCAACATCATTGAATCTTACCTTTGGATTAGCGTCCAGATCACAGTCGATCTCAATGATCTCCCCTCTGGCTGCCCGCACCACGATCGGTTGTGTAGACTTGCAGGTTGGCACAACTGTAGATAAACAAAATGGCGTCAGAAATGTCAAAACCTAAAGCTGTTATTTCGGGTCTGGACGCAAAGTCCTAAGTAGGTAAAGCTCTCGAGACACAAAAGAATGACTTATTGTAGGGCAACGTTTAAACCGTGGAAGCTCCAGAGCAGGTCTCTTCGAAGGAGTCACTTAAAGGGCCAGTAGAATACCAGCGTAAAGCCCTATCTTGCACAAGCTGAACTGGTCCCATTGCACCGCATACTTGGGACATCAGTAATATATACATCAGTAGATATTAGTAAATTATGTGTAAAATCTGTATGTTCACCTGTTTTAGCGTATGAAATAAAGTTTTTCATTCTTTCTTTCTTTCTAAGGACCCGGTGCCTCTTACAAGTGCTGAGGGTGGCCACTGGGGTGATTTAATGAAGTACGAATCCCACACTCCCTAGTCTTTCTTCCCAAAAAGCTAGATGCCTTTTGATGGTTATATCTCGTCATAAAAAAGGGCAACTATAAAAATAAATGCACACTTTCCACAAAGTAACAGAAATTTTAAAACTTTGATTCAACAAAGTTGGGTGATATATGTAGAGGTATATAGATCGGTACTATCACTAGAACTAGGCAACATGGAAACTTATACTTTACAACTGAAAAGACATAAATTATAGTATTTCTTCGAGTTATGGTACATAAATGTGAAATGGTCTCCGCGTTAAACTTTATTTTTCAATAAATTAATGTTTGTTTTGGAAAATTTGGCAGTTCGTGCAATTTATTCATATAAATTTTTATAATAACTATCGTGAGACATACTAAATTAACTAAAAGCGGGGTGAGCATCGTTCACAGCCTACCATATCGCCGCGACCGCGCACGCTGCTCATGAGGAAGAACCCCTCTGTGGTTCGAAACTAGTAGAGCTTTTCTCAGTATATTCACGTGAGTAACCCGCGATTTTTAGTTAATTATTTATAAATATTATTTGTTGTTTAAAACCTAAAGCATGTATAAGTTAATTTTAAGATGTCTAGAACCTCCAAAACATCATTTCCTAGGAAATAAAATTCTTTTACTTACATTTCACATCCAGAATGAGGTTTTCCGAAGATCCTTCACCCAAAGCGTTTCTGGCTGAACACACGTAGGCACCAGCCGCTTTTCTAGACACGCGCTGGAGCACCAGGCTCTGGTTGGCTAGTAGGACTCCAGGACCTGGTTTTACTACCACACCCTGGCAAAGAAAACATGAGTTAGCAAAGGCTTTCATATTTAGCTTAAGATTTTGAAATTTTATTTTTTAATGGAGAAAGACTGATGGTCGGAGCTGCTGCTTCTAATCAACAAAACCCGCCATGGTACTTTTCCAAGAAGAAACAAGAAGACTCTCGTCTCTTTGCTAGAGAGCAGAATTATACTGAAGTTACTGAACTACTTTAAGTTTAGTAAAATTACTTCGTAGTAATTGAGTCTCGTGACTTAAAGAAGTTTAGTATAATTCTACAAGTCTCTAGATTCCCATCCTTTGTTAGGGGCAATATGAGTTTTGACAATTGCCACATTTTTTCATTATGTCCAGTTCCAGCAGTCTTATTATCAGAGGTTTATAACTGAGTAAAGAGTAGACCTGTTACCTAGCGTGGATTACATACATTATGCGTGAAGTAGACATGGTTATGCCATGGGTTGGCTCGTACTCTGCAGTCCAGGTAGACATCTGATCCTTCCACCACCTTGCTGGCGTCCAGGTTAGCGCCCAGCTCCAGTTTGGCTACCGGTAAATCTGTATAGAAATAAAAACATACATTTTTTCTGTCCATTGTTTTCCGGTTCTCTTCAATGATATGATATTAAGGGCATTACATATTGCTATACCAGAACGAAGAAGGTCAAATGCAGTAAAAAATTGCAACGGCTTTCCACACCACATGGTAAACAGTTACAACTAAATTTTGGGCTTTAAATAACATAACATCACGCTTTTAATCCCCGAACTGGTAAGCAGAAGCGCCCATTTACGATACTTAATGCCACTGTACAAGTGTACAATGTAACACCCACTTTTACTAGTGAGTGAGCCTATTGCCATATACCAGGCACAATTCCAGACTCCATGCTACTACTGAGATTAAAAATTAAACCAGTAATACTTTGCCCGACCCTTGAATCGAATCCGAGACCTCTTTCTTGCCCGGCAGTCGCACTTGCGACCACTCGGCCAACGAGGCAGTCATTATGGGTTTCATTATGCTATTAGCTGCAATTGCCAATACCTCATAAATATACCATACTGAAGCAGTTTCTTGGATACATAGTCACCAAACGTCGAACTATCAAGTATAAAAAAAGCATTCCTAAAAACACTCCATTAAGACGTTAATCGCCGCGTAGGTTACCGGTGAACTACATTAGCGGAAGATATGCCTTCAACAGTTTTCTGACGGCAGGCAAAGGCTTAAAATAAAGTTACTGACGTTGTATTTCCATTTTCCACCCATCTTCGTGCGTAGAATGTGGTAGACTAGGCTGCACTGCTCTGCAGGACAGCACCCTGCCAGCATCTTCTATCGTTGGCACGAACGTCAAGATGCTGCTAGTTACGTTCCCGTCTGTAGAGGTCTGAGGACAAAGAGGGACATTATAATATAGCCGTTACAGCATTTGTTTCAAAACGAGATTATTCTGTTCAGAATCGAGGTTTTTTTTATGGCATAATCCGGTAAACGAGCAGACGGATCACCTGATGGTAAGCAATCAGCGTCGCCCATGGACACCTGGAACATCAGAGGCGTTACAAGTGCGTTACGTTTGGGGATCCGGTAACTTCACTCACACGACGAAATACAACGCAAGCGTTGCTTCACGTCGGTTTTCTGTGAGGTCGTGTGGTATCACTCCGGTCGAGCCGGCCCATTCGTGCCGTTTCATGGCTCTCCCACACTTAGAGGTTCAATAAACATTAAAAATGATACATAACATCATGGCTTTTATTCCCGGAGGGATTGGCATTTACGGCTGTTAATGCCACTGTACAATTTAACACCCCCTTTTCACTATTTATGTTATGAGTCCCACGTAATAGGGGGTGAGCCTATTGCCATATAGCGGGCACAATTCCAGATCCCGTGCTACTACTGAGATTTTTTTTAAGAACCTAGTAATACTCGTTGCCCGGCAGTCGCACTTGCGATCACTCGGCCAACGAGTCATTCCTTTTTTCAATCTTATGAATTAAAACTTTCAGTTCAAGTTTCCAAGTTTCCTTATGATAAATTCAAAACATTTGGAAAAGTCTACTTTTCCAAACAAACGACAATCGAATCAGTGTGTATTCATATTTTTATTTTGTAGTTCAATATTCATACTTTTTTTTTTTTGAAGGCCGAACATCATCCAATGACAACGGCCTGGTAATGTGATTAAAAAATTTAAACCACTAAAATTTGAAAGCATAGATAGTTCTTCACTTTATTCTGATTGGATCCTTTTGTTCAAACTATGACAATATGGATCGTACACAATGGGGATACCGTATCACAATGACCTATAGATTCAGAAGTGTAGGCAGCATAAACTAACTTGTATACCGTCAGTAGACCGGAGGTTATACGCCGGGGTCGTGCGGTCCATGGCCCTCTACGGCGCCCCTGTTTGGGCGCCAAACCTGTTGCGGCGTCCCGCTCGGACGCTGCTCATGGCACAGAGGGTCATGGCGATCCGAATGATCCGCGGATACCGCACGATCTCTGGGGAGTCGGCGAACCTCCTTGCCGGATTACCTCCGTGGGATCTGGAGGCGAAGGTGCTCGCGCGCGTGTACGGCATGCGCGCGGAGGCACGTCGCCGGGGCGAAACCCCGCTGCCGCGCCAGATAGGTGCGTGGCGGGATGAGCTCCGGCGCGATCTCATGGCGGAATGGCAGCAACGACTGTCGCAACCGAGGGCTGGGCTCGCTGCCATCGCAGCGGTAAGTCCCCTCTTTGAGGAGTGGCTTGAGAGACGCTACGGCGTCCTCACCTACCGCCTGACGCAGGTCCTCACCGGACATGGAAGTTTCGGGAGGTACCTGTGTCTGATGGGGCGGGAGGAAACGCCCGGGTGTCATCACTGCGAGGACCGCCCTGAGGACACGGTGGAACACACGGTGGGAGAATGCCCTTCGTGGGCTGAGCACCGCCGTGTCCTCAGGGAAGTGATCGGCGATGGCGACCTCTCGCGTCCGGGCCTAGTGCAGGCCATGATGCGGAGCGAGGGGGACTGGGATGCCGTCTCCTCCTTTTGCGAAGCAGTGATGCTAGCTAAGGAGGAGGCGGGACGCGTGAGGCAGCGAAGCGCTACCTCCTCGCAACCCAGCCATCGCGAAGGACACACCGGGCGTCGGGGATCGCGAGACGATCTCCGGCCACCGTAAGCGCGGGCCTGCCGACGGCGAGCATGGGTGGCTCCCCGTCCGACCAGAAACAGACCCGAGCGTACGGCGCGTCGCGTTCCGCGCGCGCCTCAAAGAGCCATCAGACCACCACAGATGGGCCCAATACGGCCGATGCCGATTCGGAGTCGCGGAGAACCTAACGGGTAACCGGGGCTCCGGCTCGACGTGCAGGAGAAGGAACGGGGTGGTTTTTAGTCAGTAAGAGTCTGACACTCCCTCCCGCCTCACCCAGGCGGGGGCAGTCATTCGATGATTTTCCCCCCTTAAAAAAAAAAAAAAAAAAAATACCGTCAGTAGAAGTTTTAATAGATTGGTTTGTATAGATTAAGACAGTTCTTGAAAAATATTCGTGGTGGCCTGGAAGTATAAGACTTCTCATGCATGAGGGTGCGCGTTCAAAACCTACCAACGGCAAGTACCATTGTGACTTTTTCAGAGTTGTATATAAGATTATTTAGACACCGTTTGTCAGTGGTTTCTCAAACTTAAGCTTTTAATTTTTATTTAACAACACATAACATCGCGCCTTTTATCCCCGAAGAAAGAAAGAAGAAAGAAAAGCCATTTATTTCTGCGCAAAATACACATAACATAATTATTTAAAAAATAAAAAGAACACAAAAAAAAAGCTAAAAAATTAAAATGAAGTGAGATCTTGTCCATGGTCCACAGACTTATTATTTTACTGAAATGATAGAATATTTAATATCTAATATTATCTGTGGACCATAGACAAGGAAACACTGCCCATGCCATTGCCATAATATTGTGCGTCATGTATGCGTGCGCAAAAACAGGATAATGCTCAGCAATTTCTGCGACTTAAACCTCAAGAGGTTAGCGTCGCAGCGCTGATTTTCAGCACATCCTTGGGTGACGTAATGGCGTCCCGCCAGCTTCACTAATCGCCAGCGAACAAGAATGCAAAACAACAAAACAACGAAATGATGTGAGTGCAGACCACGATTCACTTAACTTGGTAAATGTAGTGACGTGAATTGTTGCTATAAAGCAGTAGTGTACCGTGTGTGAGTGTGATATGAATTGTGTGTTTTATGAGCAGCCGAAGGGGTAGGCAGAGGTGCACACAGAAGTAACACCCACTTTTCACTATGAATTTTTAATTATAAGATATAAATGCTCAACCCGCATTGAGCAATCGTGGTGATTAATGCTCAAACGTTCTTCGTGTCAGAGGAGACCTTTGGTGCAGTGGCCACTTAAAGGCTGTAGATGACAGTTGTTTTCCTTGTTATAGTGTTAATAGAAAATATTTTTTAGATCTCGAGTCACATAGGTACTTGTTATGAATACTGGGTCCTTTATCCCTCCCTGAATCCTTTTACGTGCAACTAATAAAAAACGGGAAAATGTAAAAGTGTCTTATCTTCTTACATATAAAATTCTCGTGTCACAGTTTTCGTTGCCATACTCCTCCGAAACGGCTTGACCGATTTTGATGAAATTTTTTGTGCTTATCCGGTATATATGAGAATTGGCCAACTTCTATTTTTCATCCCCCTAAATGTTAGGGGTAGTCCACCCCTTAATTTTATTCTTTATTTCTATTTTTTTATGATACAACATACAAAAATACATACAATCCTCAATTTTCACCTTTCTACGATCAACCCTTATTTTTTAATAGCCATTTTAGTAATTTAATCATTTTTCCTCTCCGGTCGAAAACTGATCAATCGTCATTTAATTAGTAAATTATAGGAAATTATTTATATGGCAAAATAACGTTTGCCGGGTCAGCAAGTTATCATTTAAATTGTACTTTATGTTTATTTCTTCACTTTTTCGGAGAATTAAAGGTGTATTTCTACACGTGATGATGAGAAAAAACCAGCTTGCAAATCAGCGCAAAAACATCAAAGAAAATGTCCTTTAAAAATAACCACCTCGCGTATCTCGGCAATCAGACAAAAAAGGAACACGTCAAACGCAACCCTACCATTCAATCAATCGATTCAAATCGAAACCATTACCGATTCTCGATTCCCGATTCTGTCCTCAAGGTTCCAATATACAACTCGAGTTTAATGACAGCCCACCATTGTGCTGTCCACGTCAATCTAGATTGTCGTAATGTTAGGTAATTAGGTTCCCTGACATGAGGGCATCGAGATTGTAGTGACATCTATTGGGGTTTATGTCAGTTTCACTTTTTAGTACTGGTGTAGAATAAGAGATGGCGTTGGTTTCTGTGTTTAGATGATTCAATTATGTTGTTCGAGTGCAAATAAACCTGGTTAAGGTCTTATTGAATAAAAATGTAAAAGGATATTTAGATGTTTACTACTCTTTCACGCCATGATGGATGAACAGATTTGGATAAAGTTTAGCAGACGGGCTGAAGTGTTGCACAATATCATTATATTATTACAGCTTTCGACGAAAACGAGGATAAAACCGCGGGGAAAACCTAGTACTGACACAAATATATTAACTCTTTCTGGAAATCACATTTCGAGCTCTGCATTCATTTTAAATCATGCTTAAAATTGGAACTATATCGTTAATACTAGAGGTATAAAATAAATTGCAATGACAATATAAATATCATTAATTTAATTTAAAATGATAGCACCAACAATTTTAGCGCTTATGAAAAAATTGATTCACTGATTGAATTGCAATTTCATTTTTCAATAATTTTAATTTGGTTGTAGTTTTCACATCATATTTTTCTTTAGTATCTTTTTGGTTTAGTGCAACCTATCGCTTTCATTTGAATTTAACCAATTTAATGAATCAAGTTTAACATTACCCCTTTTTTTTTGTATTATAACTTTCGTGAGACAATAATTTTACCAATAGACATACTAAATCATACATTTCGGCATTTTTTATTATGATTTACTCACGTCATAATTTGACGAGAAACTCAACTAGTTTCAAGCCATGCTAGATATAGGAAAGTGCACGTGAATCACGGCAGAGGGCGCGCTGGGCCTGCAAACTCTTGTAGCCAGTAGCAGCGTGAAAGTCTCTAGCATGGCTTGAAACTAGTCGAGTTCCTCGTCAAGTAATTACGTGAGTAAGTCGAAAACATAATAATATAATTATATCCCTTTGTAGTACAATCGACTTGCAATCAAGACAGTACACGGTACACCCATTATCAACAGTTACACAAACGAGCAAATTAATTAGAATTAAACCTTAAAACCTCAATCTAAAAGGACATTTTACTTTAGCTAACTTAATTAAGATATACCCAGTTTCAATGGCTTTTAAAAGAAAGAAAACAAAAGAAATCCGATCAGAATGCTATAGTCGGAATTATGTTGTTTGGCGCTTGCCCTTTTAGAGTGGTCCCAATTTAAAAGTTTCGGCGTCTCGGCTTTTTGTACTAAAGCCGAAACTAAGTCGTGCGAATAACAAGTGAGTTTCTTTAAGTGTAGTTGTGAATAGATTGCTGTCGTGAAAGTTGTGAGCTATTTTAAATCATTGGGTAACATAACTTGCATTAGTTATTATAATGCCCTTTTATGCTTTGAGAGTGTCAGCAGACTTCTGCCGCTCTCTAATATATACTTAGCTATGATGTAAATGTGTGTGTCTAAATTGTAATTGAGATTTAATATAATATACACACACCACAACATAATCATACGTACGTACATGGCAACATGGCAGTCTACAACTCTAAACAAGAAACAGAGTTGTCCAGCAAAGTTTTACCCTATATAAATATAATGAGACGAGTTTCGGCTTCGGTCAAACTTCAAGTTTCGGCCGAAACTATCTAAAGTGCACCACTAGTTGGTATTTATCGTTTTGAACGGCCATCTGGCGTGAAATGGGATGCAAGGTAAACAATGATTGCTGGTAAAGTTGGAATGCTGTGATGTTGTGATGGACTTATCATGTAAATGTCAGGTTTTGGTATTAAGTTATGTTTTGTTTTACTGTGCTGATTGTCGAAATCGCATCGCAGCAATAGGGTAGATGCCTAATTTTGTTTTATTCTCCTTTTGGTAGATTATTTTAAATCATTAGACACGTTTTTTTATTTTCCTACTGAAACGAATACTTTCGACGATATATTGATTTGAAATGTCGCGTGACGTCACTTCTATGTACATTTTATACGTAGAAATGACGTTTTAGCCCCCACTCCTAAACTTTGATTCGTTTTATCTAAGTATTGTTTTATTATACGACAAAATAAAAAATACGTCTCTAATATTTTTCCATTGCCTAACTTACACTTATTAGATTTTTAATTTTTATACCCTGTCATCATCCCAATTCGTGTCGTAATTTTCTGCGTTGCGAATTCGCATCGCTTAGCATCGCAGTTTCGTGTACGATCCTTATGTGATGTTTGTTAGTTTGAATGAAAGAAAGAAGAAAGGAATAGAGAAATAATTATTTTCTGTAGACACCATATTTTTTAAACTTAGTAATGAGTGTCTTTGTATGAGAATGCAAACACATAAGATCATAAAATTATAACATGTGGTATGTGGTAACTTATCAAAATCTTCAATAGAACCCGAAATATTAGACTTACCGTTTCTCTAACAGTTTTTAGCCTGGTTCCTCCTTTCCACCACGATATGGTTGGTTTCGGCCTGGCTCCCACAGCTTGGCAGACCAGCTCGGTGCTCTGGCCAGCCACAAGAGGTCGCTTGCCACCTTGAAGACGGACCCAGAGTGGTCTCACTGCGAACAAGAACATGAAATTTAGTTGAAGATAAAATTTGTTTTGTGAATGTTTATAATATGATGAACTGCTTTTCAAAACAGTCCTTAGTACTTAGTAGGTAGTATTGATACTAAAGTATCATTTCAGAATGACTCCATATACTTGTTAACAGATTTGAGAAGATAACTTAACATATCAAATTCTAACACTTTGCATTTTTAATTAAATCAATACATATTTATGATTAATTTTATACAACTTAAAATTAACTTAAATCAATATTAATGTTATGTAACTAAACTAACAAATAACTGATGAACAAATGACCGTGCCACTGATTTACATCTTACACAGCTTTTGAAATCATATCTATTAAAGGTTGTCACGGAGAACCTAACGGGTAACCGAGGCTCCGGCTCGACGTGCAAGAGAAGGAACGGGGTGGTTTTTAGTCAGTAAGAGTCTGACACTCCCTCCCGCCTCATCCAGACGGGAGCAGTCATTCGATGATTTTCCCCCCTTAAAAAAACCTATCAAAGGTTATCTCTAAATAAAACTTGGATATCTTCAAGTCCCGCCTGTACAGGTTGCTCATAGGTAGGCGTGCTCCATCGTCGGCCATATCATTGCTCACCACCAGACGAGATGGGGGTCAAACGTCAACCTATGACACTAATATTAAAAATATGAAACTTCCTTACTTTAAATGTTGGTCCGTTAATAACGCTGAAACTACTGAACGCATTTTGATGAGTATACAGGCAGGGTATGGGCTAACTTGGATGATATGATATTTTTATCCCGATTAAATGCTCCCATGTGATAAAACAGGAATCATATTTTACGCGGACGAAGTAGCGGGCAACATCTAGTTAGGTATAAAAAAGGGTAGGTACCTAGATACTAATTGAAAGTAGATACAGACTGCCTCGTTGGCCGAGTGGTCGCAAGTGCGACTGCCGGGCAAGGGGTCTCAGGTTCGATTTACGGGTTGGGCAAAGTACTACTGGATTAAAAAAAAACTCAGTAGTAGCATGGAGTGTGGAATTGTGTCCGGTATATGGCAATAGGCTCAGCTCCTATTACATGGGACTCATAACATAAATAGTGAAAAGTGGGTGTTACATTGTACAGTGGCATTAAGTGCCGTAATGTACACCTCTGCCTACCCCTTCGGGGATAAAAAGGCGTGATGTTATATAGATACAAATTCTGTGCAGCGAATTTACTATACATATCAATGACTGAGAATGTAATAAACTTAATAACATTTTAACCTATAAGTTAAATCCTAATCGTCTACCAAAAGCAATAAAAACTTCAAGACACCATTAACGCTCCAGGGTGTGCTGTGACGAATTTAAGAAACCATTAAGCACTTTTTAATATGAACCTGTGTCATTCATTATTATGATTAATGACTTATCTTTACTTGTAATAATAAAATAATCTTGCTATCCTACTAATATATGGCGTGTCACAATGGTGGAGTACAATGCATTTGTCACCTTCTCTACTTCTCCTGCAGGTATGACAGGAGCCGACTGACGCCTGAAATTATGTGAATTTTTTTTTGTTGGTTGGTATTGACAATAACCCAATGAGTTCTCCTGCAAGGTTGAGGCGAAAGGATATGTCAGAATCTTACAGACTAAAAACCACTGTTCTTATATCTGCTCTTGAGCCCGGAGCCCCGGCAACCCGATAAGTGCTCTGCGGCTGCACATCGGGCATCAGCCCTACAGGGATGGATATGTGGTAGTCTGATGGTTCTATGAGGCGTGCGCGAAATTACATACAGAAACTCCATAAAACTAATCGGAACATAGTTTTTTTGACTGTACTAGACATTTGGAAACGATCGGGTACTATCGCTCTCTGATAAATCTAATTCACGAGTTCTAAGCTAAGCGCGTAGATGTTTGAAAATCCTTTTAAGTAAGAAGAGGCTCATACTAGACGTATTGACCCCTAGGGTTGTTGGTATAGTAACTTAAATACATAGTAATACAAGTGAACCCAAGTGTCAAAAGCTAGTTAATTAACAAACTCCAAAAAGGGAAAACAACAAAATTGAATTTCATAATAATATCATAATGACATTCTTTCCAATAAATAAATTATTCAATTAAAAATGGCGGGTTTGGTTCTGTAGTTCAGTATAATTGAATCCGTTAATGCGTGGCTTTTCACTCAGTCAAAGTGATGTTGATAAATTGAATTAAGCCAGGTGTGCACCATATGGTCTATGATAGGACCATAAGGTCCAAATTGGTTTGGTGATGGAACTACCATTGTTTTGTGGTTCTACTTGAGTGAATTTAGACATTGTAGAACATACTTTTTTAAAAAGAGTAATGAATGGAGTTTCTTTCTCGTTCTTTTCCATTCGAATCTACATTTTAGAATGAACACCTAGCTTCCCTGACGGACTGACTGACAGACTATTATTTATTTTGTATTTGTTGACGTTTCAAAAGTACCAAAATATGGTTTAAATGAAATAAATGCTTTGAGTTTGACTTTAACTTTGAATAGTACTATACCTCTAATATGTAGTTGCTGATTGGCCAGGTTAACTAGGTTGGTAAAGACCTCGCGGTCGTTGACCTACCCGTTGGCTAGATGCGGTAAAAACGCTCACCAGCCTGACAGTTGCACAAGCCATGACCACAGGGGCGTTTAGAGGAGGGTTGTGCATCAAGTGACGCGTGCACCAGACTTGACATGAGCTTCAGTAATGAACACAACGACTAAGAAGTTTTGGGTTCACGTTTGAATAAGATATATAATATTTTTATATTAAATATCGGGGGTATCGGGTTCGATTCCCGGGTCGGCCAAAGTATTACTAGGTTTTTAAAAAATTCTCAGTAGTAGCACGGAGTCTGGAAATGTGCCCGGTATATGGCAATAGGCTCACCCCCTATTACATGGGACTCATAACATAAATACTTCTGTGTGCACCTCTGCCTACCCCATCGGGGATAAAAAGCGTGATAGCATGCGTTTTATTCAATCAAGCTAACCCATCATCGAGAAAGCCATGTTTTTACTCAAACCTCTGTGTGCGAATAGGCCTTTGATCAGCAGTGGCCTGACTATATAGCCTATTGATGATATTTTTGTATTCCTCGTATATATAGGCAGGGACTTATAATTTAGGTGGCTAACTAACTAATGTTTGCTAGGTTTTATTCTAAGCTAATCCTAATTCATGCAATCTTTATCATCTTTAAGAAGTACATGATCGATTTTCTTATAACAATTTCACTATAAACAAAAAGAAAAACGTGTCTTTATAATAGCAAAATGAAAAATTCGAAATTAATTCGAGTTTTTATTTTTTTTTATAAAAAAAAAGATTTTATAAAAAAAGAAAAAAAAAAGAAAAAAAAGAGTAGGTACCTACCTACGAAATTGCAAAAAAAATAAAATATAAAATCTAAGCCCAACTTTTTATTGCTGAGTATTCTATAAATTCATTGTGGACAACAACAATGGCCCACTTGTGGGAAACAAAGGGCTAACTGAACGAAAATTCAAAAGAATCCAATCCCTTTTTTTATTTAGACCACTTAAGACAATTAAGATCGTTTTTTTGTTTGTCTAACCCTTTTTAGGGTACCGCGAGGGTGTCGGAAAACCCTTTCGGTGATGCACAAAAAGGTTACGGGGTTTTTGGTAGCTATGGGATCTTGGTCCAAGGTCTTAAATTTTAATCATACATTTGTATATTATGTGGCTATCGTAATTATACTTTAAACCATGAGATAGGCATCATTTATTATTTCAACTGTAGATACTTTACGGCAAGCCTATTAGCAATTTTATCAAGGATAAATTCAAATTATAAACTTAATCTATCATTGAGAATAGGGATGATGACAGGGTATGACAATTAAAAATCTAATTAGTCCCTCAGTTGGGTAATGAAAAAATATTAAACACGTTTTTTTTATCGTATAAGAAAACAATACTTAGATAAAACGAATCAAAGTTTAGGAGTGGGAGGTAGTTACGTCATTTTAGAGTATAAAAAGTGACGTCATGCGATATTTCAAATCAATATATCTTCGAAACTATTCGTTTCCGTAACAAAATAAATAATACGTGTCCAATGTTTTTAAATAATCTACCAGACGGACATTAAAATAAAAATTAGTTATTTACCGTATTTAATGAAAACGGAACAATTTCTTTATCTATCGAAATCGAATCTAGTATCTCGGGCGATGCCTTAAAGACCATCATATAGGTAAGATATATAGATATTTGCTAAAAAAATCCATTTTTAATGGGTTCCATGCATTTTTATTTTTATATCAATTTAAATGTACCAATTTCGAAACGCCTCTTGTCGATTTACCAATTTTGCATGCAGCTAATAAAATCAATAAAATTTAAATGGTACGGATCCCATAGAATAAATGAAATCAATTACTACGCTAACTTTTGAACAAAAATCTACATTATTAATCTAAAATTTAAGGTTTCATATCGCTTAACCACAGTATATTTGCATCCGCAAAATAAAAAAGAAGTGCATACATAAATACGGTCTTTATTTCGTAAGATATAAAGTTTAAATTCGAATAAAAGTTGACTAATAAAAAAATACGGTTTAAAAATATCGCCCGTGTGAATATTTGCTGAAGTGCGAAATTTCAAGCTTATTGTTTTAAATTAAACTCTAAGTGTCTGTGATATGGTTTAATTTAATTTGTAAAGGTGTTTTTGTTAAGTGAACAGATCTATTGTTTTAACCGACTGCTTCAAGAGAGGGGTTTGTGTTAGAAGTGTGAATTGAGTGTGCTGATTAAAATCGGTGGGGTCAAAATAATGGGGGTTTTTATTGACGTAAATACACCTTTTATTCTTCTTAAGGTTTACTGACCAGGCTTTAGTATCGACAAAAGCTTTTAAAAGGTTATCAGATACTCGTTTCCGAATAACGAGAGCGAGAATTCCAACAAAAAGAATTTTATGTAATATTGAGGAATTACCTGGTTGATTCGTGGTCAACGAATACGAATACGGAAATCAAACCCAACAACTTTTGCTTGGTTATCTGACTTATGATAATTGCTTTAACTTTTTGAGTACCGTCATTATAGACACAATTAAAGAGCAATAGGTGGCGGTCACCGGTGTCCTCGCGGGGTACATACACGTCAAACATAGAACTTTTTATTTTTAAGTTTGTTTAAAATTCATAATTCACAACACAACTTGTTAAAATATTCACACTTCTGCCTATCTGTATAAACTACACGTCATGATGTTGTATACTGTTCAATAACACTGTTTAAAATGCAAATTCTTAACATACTTCGCCTTGACTTTTGTAAACAAACAACTCAGTAAAATTAACTTAAAGTTAAACGTAACTACAAAAGGTATCGAAATAAACGGTTAAGATGTTTGACGCAGTTAATTTTAACAGTACTTTGATCAAAGAAGTTTATTTAAGGTGAATGCTTCAAGGTAGGCCGAGAAATTTAACACTCCGACTTTATTATTGATGACAGACTTCAAAAAAAAAGGTTCTCAACATGTTTGTCCGCGACTATCTCGTGATTAGCTGTACCGATTATGATGTGGATTACAGAATACTGTTTGTTACAAATAGGAGAACATTTTATTATATTATTCGACTTCAAGTATGGGGATTGAAGTCGGTTTTCTTAATCGTAGTTTAATGAAAAATATTTGTAACTAGCCGACTGCCTGACTGGATGCAAGTATAACAGCTCACACATAGGACCCACATAGCTTTAGTCAATTTTAGGTGATGCTTGGCGACTGGGCTTCACCCAGTTGTACTTACAGTCTCTTTTTTGTGCCTTTAGACTTAACTCATTATGCTTCCTGCAGTAATTCACCGAGGGAAGTGGAAACTATTGTTTTTTTCTTCTCCTCTTATAATATCTTTTGTTTCACTTCGTTGTGGGAACCAAGACAGTTACTCATGTCCCTGAGACGCGCCGGACTTCAGTGTTCCGGTGTTTTCATGGTTGTATCTACTCTATATCCTGACATACAGGAGTTGCAGCGGATTTGGGAGGTTGTGGCGGGCTTGTCCCATTAAAAAAATATATCTGACCGGGCAAACTTTGTATCGCCTCAAACATTTTTCGCCTTTTAAACCTTCTCTGGACTTCCAAGAACATTTCAAGATCAAAATTATCCAAATCGGTACAGGCGTTCTCGAGTTTTAACGAGATAAACGAACAGAAATTCATTTTTATTTATATGTATAGATTTACTTCGATATCAGATAGTATGATGATAAATTATATAATTTTATATTTGCGATAGTGAAACGTACCTTACACCGCAACACTTGATAAATCCGTCAATACCATAAACCTTAAAAGGCCGGTAACGCACTAGTAACTCCACTGGTGTTAGAGGTAGGTATCTATGGGCGGCGCTGATTGCTACCACATAAAAAACGGAAAGTTAAATTTCTCGGACTACCTTGGAGTATCCTCCTTAAATCGGCTGCTTGAACTAAATAAAAACTTTTGAATTTCATCAAAGCAAATGTCTTGTAATTTCAACGGATCTTTGGAAGTATTGTTTTACAGTTTGACTGAGTTAACTGTATATTTAAACGCGTTCAAATTAAAAGGTCTTTGTTGTTTATTTATCTAATTAATATTCATTGAAGTTTAAAGAAAACTAACCGTTCGTAATTGAGTTTTGATGGAGAATTTTGTTTTGAGAATAAATTGGGTGATATTTTTAATTGGGTTTTAATTTATGTCAATGGTTTAGAAGATGAGACGGTCAAATGTTAAGTAGGTACACAACATAATATAACATCACGCCTTTTAGTATAGTCAATCTTTTAGATAGAAGTATAGTCGATAACTTCGTTTTGGAGACTGTGTTGCCCAAAAGGGGAAAGAAAAAAAAATCCCCGAAGGGGTAGAAGTTCATATACACACGACACAGATTCGAAACAACAATTAGTGGATCATGCTAAGATTTTAAGGGGGGAAAATCATCGAATGACTACTCCCGCCTAGGTGAGTGAGGAGGAAGTGTCAGACTCTCACTGACTAAAAACCCCCGTTACCCCGTTCCTTCACCTGCACGTCGAGCCCCGGTAACCCGTTAGGTTCTCCGAGACTCCAAACGTTGCGGGGTACCCGGTTACCACGCAACGTGTAGCAGGTGTGTGTTCATCGAAGAAATTGTCGGTACTACGGTACACCTGAGGACACCTGAGGCCCCGGACACGGGTCTCGAGTCCCTTATGTTAAAAACGGGACTGAGTGAGAGGTGACAACAAATGAATGTGGTGACGCCACCAACAGTGTATAGAGTTTAATAAAAGACACAAAATATACGACGTAATAAATCATTAAAGAAAATTTAATCACTGTTCCTTAAAGCATTACGATAATGTCCTTATGTATACCGACTACACAACAAGGTAATCCAAACCAGTATATCCTGGTCCCGCTTTATATTATCTTTGTGCGTATTCGACGATCAGTTTATACTGGCACAAAAAGTTATAAAAGACCAGTCTATCAAGGTCCCGCTTCATATTATCTTTGTGCGTATTCGACGGTCAGTTTATACTGGATTGTATAGCTTGATATGTGCCGTGTGTGCCTATCACCGTGTCTTCAGGCGCCATCTTGCATTTTAATGATAATCTCTTAATGTTATCTTATGACTTTATGACGTCATTTCGCGAGAAGTATTTTCCGTAACACGCTGTATATAGGGAAAGGGAATTCTGGAAGATGGGTTGTATTAAGACAAAGATGTGAGTAGATCCTTTTTATTTTTAATATGGTTTTAGTATGCATTTTTGAGAGCGTTTTATTGACATCTTTTATCACATCTTTTCATCTCCGAAGGGGTAGGCAAAATACACATTACGGCACTTAATGCCACTGTACAATATAACACCCACTTTTCACTATTAATGTTATGACTCCCATGTAATAGGGGATGAGCCTATTGCCATATATCGAGCACAATTCCAGATTACGTGTCGCTATTGAGATTTTTTTAAAACCCAGTACTTCTTTGCCTGGCATTAAACAAAAAAAAAATAGGTACGTATTTATTTTCTTGTTTTTACTTTATACATTGTAGACCGCATCTATCGCTTAACACCAGGCGAGATAGTGGTCAAACGTCACCCCAAAACATATTAAAAAAAAGTACTCCTTTATGGCAAATTGTTTTACCGTAGAACGAAAGCGATCTATGCATAAAATTTCACGGTGTACGCATAAATAGTCAAAAATACCAACCAAAATAGACTTTAAGCTAATTTATATAAAGGGGAAAGGATAAAAATTTCGTGTAAAGAGCTAAAAATATAGCACCGAAAGGGTTGTAAGCCGGCAATGTGAAATAGGGCAGAAAATATTCAGCTTCGGCTCTAGTAAATACTTTGTGAACGTTGATAATACAGAATCTACTAAAAAGTTGGAAGAAAGTAGGAAAATGATGAATGATATTTATTGAGTGGGTAAATAGGTCACGAAATACCAGCTTTACACGTCAATATAAAAAAAAACTAGACATATTTGCAGAGGAGGAGGTAGATTTGGTATTTGGTATCTGAAGCCTAGCTTGATTAGATAACATAACATAATGTCACGCCTTTTATTCCTGAAGGAGTGGGTAGAGGTGCACATTATGGCAATTAATGCCGCTGTACAATGTAACAACCACTTTGGACTATATTATGTTATGAGTCCCATGTAATAGGGAGTGAGCCTATTGCAATATACCGAGACTTATACCGTAATTCCAGACTTTGTGCTACTGTTGAGATTTTTTTTTAAAATACATTAATACCGGACCCACGACACAAACCCGAGACCCCTTGGCCGGTTGTCCGGCACGACCGCTCGGCCGGTTGTCCGGCACGACCGCTCGGCCAACGAGGCAGGCTTAGATTTCAGGCTTGATTAGATTACGGAAAAATTCAGAAGTTCACGTTTCTTTAATATGTAACAATTGTAAACTTTCTTGTGCATACACCATACATATTACTGAAAAACTCGAATATCGAAAAATCTAACAATTTGCTTGACTGCACGGATGGCGCGGTGGCTGGGCAACTGGCTGCCGCGCAACGTGTCGCGGGTTCGATTCGCGGGAATAAGTTTTTGTGTGATCCACAGATTGCGGTTCCAGGCCTGGGTGTCATGTGTATGTGAACTTGTATGTTTATAAATGCACCCACGACACAGGAGAAAATCCTAGTGTGGAATTAACGTTTTATAACAAAAACATTTTTACAGTCTCTCTTGCGAACGGTAAAATAATGTTTTTCTTAATATGTAGGTAAGACAATCTATAATATTTATAAATAAAATTTCTCACTCCTGCAAATCCAAGTTAAACATTTACCATTCAAAATTGAACTTTATACTAGTAAATAGTACCTTAGCAAATATTGTACAGTGGCTTAACACAAATAACTTATCAATGAATGTCGATAAAACTAAAATAATGAATTTTAGAATACGCAAACAACGCATTGATCATTTGACTGTACAATACCAACATAGGAAAATAGATGAAACTGAAGTTACAAAATTCCTGGGCTTAAATATAGACAATAAAATTAACTGGAAACTACACATTGACCATGTTTGTAAAAGGCTGAACCAATTCTCATATGCCCTTAGTAGACTCAGAAAAGTTGCAAATCAAACTACCCTTAAGACAGCGTATCATGGTTATGTTGGAACAACCCTAAGATATGGCTTAATATTCTGGGGCAACAGTACTGACAAAGTTAGGGCATTTGTAGCGCAGAAACGATGTTTAAGGGCTATTTTCAAATTACAAGGAACTGAGTCGTGTATCCCATATTTTAAAAAACATAACATCCTCACTTTGCCAAGTCTGTACATACTTGAGGTCGCGTTATTTGTTAAAAACAATCCCAATCTATTTACGTTCCGTGAGCGCGTAAGACACGAAAATAAATTACACATAGTTCCAAGCAGAACACATCTAATGCACGAGAGCATATTCTGTATAGTATCGAAGATATTTAATAATATTCCGGGAGATATAAGACAGATCAAAGAAACAACCATATTTAAAAAGAAATTACATGACATATTGGTGAATAAATGTTATTATACTATAAATGATTACCTAAATGACAAATCCCTGCTACAATATTCTATACCAAAATCATGACGTGTTCAGTATTACCTATTGTACTTATTTTACTAAATAAATCATAATAAATATTTGACATAAGCATTTATCGACATGACATATGTAATTTATCTAATAATTTCTTGTTTTATTATATAATTGACTTATTTAACATTAATATTGTACTCAACTATTGTACGCCCTATGGGCAGGACACAGCTGAGCTCAACCAAATTATGATAACAACTGTATTATGTATCTACCTGTGATCTACAATGAATAAATGAATTTGAATTTGAATTTGAATTTAAACATACGACTTAAATTAATAGCCACAATTACGAAAACCCGTCTCTGGTTAAACACAGGTGGCTAAATATGTAATTAAAAAGGCACATGTACTTAATCACTTAGTTCTTACTCATTAAGTATTGAAGACTGGGTAATTTGTTAATATCCTTTTAATTGCGTATTTACATGTAATATTTATCAGCAAGTGTGGATTAAACAATAAAATACTGAGCACAAAATACTTCTAAATCCATGACATAACATCACATAACATCAGAGGTGTATTACGGCACTTAATGCCTCTGTACAATGTAATACCCACTTTATCCCAATTCATCTTGAACACACACATTACCCACAAAACCAAACAGGAATCATACACCCCAGTGTCGGAGAACCTAACGGGTGTAGGAGAAGGAACAGGGTGGTTTTTAGACAGTAAGAGTCTGACACTCCCTCCCGCCTCATCCAGGCGGGAGCAGTCATTCGATGACTTTCCCCCGTTAAAAAAATAAAATAAAATCATACATCCCAAGTTCACCGTAAAATAAGCAAATCACACATAAAATCAACAAAAATATCGAAAAAATAAAACAAAAAAAACCCGCATCCATTCACCTCAACTTCGGTGTCGGTACATTCGCCAACAAAAGTGTATATCGACCTGTCAATTAGGCCTTTAGATTATCATCTCGAAGTTATATATGACGTGATTATATCCAGGGTTGCCAATCGTTCTCTAAAAAAGAGTATAATACTCAATAGAGTATTATACTCTTTAATATAATATAATAACAGCCAATAGGCTGTTGCAGTTTTAGGTGCTGTACTGCTTGAATAGATCTCAGCATACTGTTTTATAGGTTATAGCCATTGTCCATAAATTGAACATACAACATAAGAATAAGTATTGAATTCGAACCAGTAGGTTAACGCGTTATGCTAAAATACATATTTTTATACAGTTTGGTTTGGACGTTGGACTCAAAATCATTTTGTTCTATATGCTTCAAAATGTACGAAAAACGCTCCATTCCAAATGTTTAATGAATTATATTTGTTTTTGTAATTTACATACACTTTATTTACCTTCTGGGTTATCAGATGTACCTATTCTACATTTTATTATAAAATTTGGCAACCCTAATTATGTCGCGAGCGTCTTTTTTCCAGAAATTTCTTTTATTTATGAGAGGTCACGATTTTCACGGCAATCCGCCATCTTTTAAGAAAAGGGCTTCTGATTGGCTGTTGGATTGTATTGGTGTTGATTTATGTGTGTTGTTGGAATTTTTTTCGTGTCAGCTAAATTCGGCATTGTATGTCTTCGTTTACATATGAACATGTGTTTGTATTAGTGTTTGAGAACGTACCTTTATGTTTTAGGAGACGTATTATTTTAATCCATACCCTTTTATTTGCGGTATAACTTTACTTAATTTACCCGAAATTAGGTCAAGGGGCGTCTAATTTATTTATGGAGACAAAAAAACATTGACAAAAGATTCGAAATATGAAGTACCATTAATTTTATTTTTATTATCTGTTCATGTTACGATTAGTTTCCTAAAAAATCTACAGCCATATTAATATGCAAAAGTTGTTTATTTACAACCATGCACATATTTCCTCATGCCAAACATAATTAACTTATAAATTAATCAATTTTAAACAACCCCCACAACTTCCCTAAACAAAAACTTTAAACCATTAATATCAATAACACTTTCGTCCTCACATATACCGACACAACGTAAATAATGGACAAGATAACTCCATCTTGTTAGAGAGAGATAGTAGATTTTGTTATGCAGGTGTGAGTGAGATGGAAATAGATATATGCAAGTCATGAAGGAATATAATCTGTATCGGTAATGATACGTCAATCAATAAAGGGGGTTCATGTGTTATGGGAAGATTCTTAGAGGCCTGTTACACTAGTACAACTTATTGGTGCGACCAAATCGTAGGATCTACAAAATACCACCAAATGCTTTGAGCAAGTAATCTCAATAGCCCTTCAAGATACATGGTATAAACTCCAGTTACATCGAATGAATACAAAAATCTATGTATGGTGACGTTCGCGTTATGTGTCACTATGCTGCTTATAAATATGAGCCCCTGGCGAGGCGCGAAACTAGTCAAGTTCCTCGTCAAACATTTACATGAATAAGTTGTTAAACATAATTATCGGATGTCAGTGTCAATTCTATTTATGCTGATTATTCTACTCATTCGATTAGATTAACGTGTGTGTCATGAGGTTCATAGCATCAGTATAAATAAGTTTCATCAAGTAAACTATGTACGATCAACTACATCATTATCATCTGTTTTGGTGTCAACTTGGTGACGCAACCAAGGTGATTGACGAAGGCAAAATTTATTTATTTATTTATTCAACTAACATTTTATCTTTTCAGTTTAACGCTAAATGTGCTTACCTTAACATCTATAACACATAGTAATAATATAATGCACTCCTTGTAAATTCACACTCAACAATCAACCTTACTTACTCAAGTTAGAACGAGCCCAGAGGGCCATCCTTAAAGTAAGTTTATTCCTGCCTTTCCGTTACCCAACCTATGATCTATATCAGCGATTCAATGTTCTAACAGTTCGCCAGCTATTCATCCTGTACACCGTTCTAAAAATGCACTCTCAGCTACCATTTAATTCGGATAATTCCACAAGCAGGAGAAGACTTACTACCGTCTGCCATATAGAAAGAAAACATTTTGGTTTCACTCAAAACTTCTTTACCTTTTTAGGCCCATACCTATATAACAAAATAAATAAAGAGCTAAGCATTCATTATCTCACCAGAAGTAAATGTTAAGAAAGCGTCAGCGACTGGCTAAATAAACTAGACTATGAGGAGACTGAAAAAATTCTGAGACCACTTTCCTAAGCTACAACTGATGCAGAATTATCAATCACTACATTCATATCAACACTTCCACCTCATTCACTTACCTATACATACCCACACATAATACACATCAACTCACTCACTTACATACACATATACACGCACTCACACTACATTGTTACACACCCACAGTCACACACACACACACAAACACACACACACACTCATACAATGTTGTCCATTTTCTTTAATTAAGTAAATACTTTATATTGTTCAATGTCTCCGGGGGTCACCCGGGCCTGGTGATCTGTAACACAGGTTATACCTTTAACAGACACCAGTCTCTTAATTGTAACATATTATATAATTTGTATCAGTAGAGTATTTTTGAGAAAATAAAGATTTTTATTATTATATTATTATTATTATTACTGTTTGCTCTAATGTATTTATAGATACCACAGTTGCGCGACTGATCGTGCGATCATCATGCAGCAATGTAAAAGGGCCCTTAATGTATCAGAAAAAATATATCTTGCTCCTAATGCATGGATTTAAGATGTTTAGAGAAAGTTCTGTCACGCAAGGAAACGAATTAATTATGTATTAGTCTAATGTGATGTGATGGGTTTTATTTTCGTAATGAGATGGATATGATGTTTTGTTAATCTTAAAGAGGTAAGCAGGTGTGTTTATAGTACTTCTAAGTTTCTAACCAACTCCAAATACACAACTTATCGTTTAAAATTCCATGTAATTGTACCTCTATATTTAAAGGAGATTTGGTGTGTTTTCTGTAGTATCAATGTATAATGAGAAATAGTGATTTTATCATTTTCATAAACCTTTAGCCACAGAAAGCTACAAGAAGAGACGAGTGGAAGGAGGGTAGGGGGAGTGGAGGGGGGTCCTTTGTCCAGCAGTGGGACAACCATGACTAAAAATAAAAAATTAATAAATAAAATCATCAAATGACTTCTCCAGCCTGGGTGAGGCGGGAGGGAGTGTCAGATTCTTACTGACTAAAAACCAGCCCGTTCCTTCTCCTGCACGTAGAGCCGGAGCCCCGGTAACCCGTTAGGTTCTACGCGACAAAGCGTTGGGATAGGACGGCGTTTCATTAAGTAAAATGAAGGACACAGTGCGCCGATTCCAAGTAACTCTAGATAAGGACAAGAACGCAGAATATATTCATTTCATTGTAATGGAAACCAATAATTTAACAAATATATGTATATGTAATGTATACAACAAATAATGGGCCGGCTCGACCGGAGTGATACCACCAGAAAACCGACGTGAAGCAACGCTTGCGTTGTGTTTCGTCGTGTAAGTGAGGTTACCGGAGGCCCAATTACCCTCCCCTTCCCCAATCTCCCCAATCAAACCCACTTAAAAACCCATTAATACTAATCTCCCCAATCCCTGAATCCCCAACGATCCTCAAACTCCTAATCCCCAAAAAGTCGGTAACGCACTTGTAATGCCTCTGGTGTTCCAGGTGTCTATGGGCGACGCCGATTGCTTACCATCAGGTGATCCGACTGATTGTTTACCGGCTTATGGCATAAAAAAAATCTAGTGTTACTTACCTACTTCATGCGACATGGGAGTCAAACTAGATACATTATATTCATCATGGTCTAATCCTACCAATGATAATCTACCTAAGTTAAAGTTGTCTAAAATACATGTCTAATAACTGTTTAAGTTAGTTAAGTTATAGTCCGCTGATTTAACACTTTTGGACTAAGATTAAAGTTACCGTGGTGATGCGCTTAACGCTTACTTACAGGTTTAAGTTATCAGGACTTAAACTTAGAAGTTTAGGTTAGGTGTTTGTGAGAGGTAACTTTACGTTTTGCGTTCTGGTTGCGAAAATGTAATACGTTGTAAGCAATGATTCGTGAAACCAAAGATATCTTCTAAAAAAAAACTATCAGCCGAACTTAGTACCTCCTCCTTTTTTTGAAGTTGGTAAAAATGATAAGTTAATTCTTTTCCACTGTACTTATTTTGATTTTATCGCAGTTTTGCAATAAGGTAGTTTCCTAAATTTTATTTTAATGTCCAGAAATTAATGTACCAGACGGTACATAAATTTAAAACTTTAGACACGTATTTTTTCTTTTCTCACAAAATGAAATACTTTTGACAATATATTAATTTGAAATATCGTGTGACGTCACAGCGTACTACATTTTGTAGGACATTATGACGTAACGACCTCCCACTCCTAAACTTAGCGCCATTTTATCTAAGTATTGCAACATAATAATATACGAGGAAATAAAAAAATACATGTCTGATATTTTTTCATTATCTAACTGACGGACTAATTAGATTTCTAATTCGTTTCCAGGGTAGCCTCAATTATTAAAATTAAAAGTGCACAAAAATCTGGCGTTGTATACAGCCCTAATATTCTTTTATTTATCTATTCTTAGAGATGATTTTTCCAAAGTCAGATAAATTTAAACAGAGGAATAACTTTGCATATTTGACAATTCTTTCACACTAAAATCTATCAAATTTTAATTTAAATCTACAGTCAAGAATTAACTGAAGGTTGTCAAATGACGGCCCTTTGACATAAATATCCCGGTATAAGACCACCACGAAAATTATATATCGATCATACCATTTTAATATTATCACTTTATCATGAACCGGTAAATAAATGAGGAGGTTTTTGGTAGTATTTTCACACATCGGGTTACATTATCGAAATTTTCACATGGTTCCCTTTTTCTCTCTTCTTATACTATTATCTTTTATTCTTTATACTTATTATATAAAGCGGAAGAGTTTGTTTTTTTGTTTGTTTGTTTGAACGCGCTAATCTCCGTAATTACAAGTCTGATTTGAATAACTCTTTTGTGTAGGATAGCGCATTTATCGAGGATGGCTATAGGCTATAAAACATCATTCTACGATCAATAGGAGCTGAGCAGAGCGTTTGAAACCGCGCGGAAGTAGCTAGTATTAAATATAGCCTATGTTCATCATCGATAATGTAGGATTCCAACGGTAAAAGAATTATTTAAATCGGTCCGGTAGTTTCGGAGGAGATACAATGTCAAAAAAAAGTCAAATCTTCCCTCTTTATACTATTAGTGTAGATACTGAATATGTTATCTAAATAAGTAATCAAATACTTACGGTTGACATCAATCGATATGTTTTCTGAAACTGGAGCTATGAGAGGGTCGGTGACGGCCTGTAAACAAAACGTTTAAACGTTTTAAATTAAATAAAATAATTTATACACTTATACTTATTTATTTCCATAATGTTATTATCTACCAGTGTGAAATGGTTAATAATATACCTCTACTTTAGATTTTAAGTTTAAGTAGTAGTATCTTAGATTAAGATTTTTCTAACTTGAGAATGGCTGGACCGATTTGGCTGATTTCTTTTTGTTGTGTTTGTTACTGTCAGGAGAAGGTTCTTATGATAGAAAAAAAAATCCTGAAAATCTTATGGGAATGGGAGAAAACGGGATTGCGCGTACGAAGTCGCGGGAAAAATCTAGTAATATATTGAAACTAGCAGACCTAACAGACGTTGTCCTGCATATCCACTTAAATGTATAAACAAAAATTCATTCAAATTAGTTCAGCTGTTTAGGATAAATAACCTAAACAACGACTGCAGCGCCATCTGCCGGGCTGATTTGTGAATCTAAACCATTCCCAGATCCGTCGTTTGGGAGAAGTTCAGTGACATACACACTCACAGAAGAATTATATATATAAATATCTATATAAATCGCTGAAGCTTTATTTGTTTCATCTCATGATTTTATTATTATTCTTACCTGACAGGTTACATCAGTGCCGAAGTCAGACCTCTGCAGCCTGAATGAGACGGTAGCCCTCGCCTCGGAGTTGGCGAGCAGTGCGTGCGCCTTCCACCACGAGACCCGCGCTATTGGACGACCTGGACAGATGGTAAAATTATATTCATTCATCACGACTTTTGAAAAGGTGGGCAGACGTGGACCAGGTCTGGGCAAATGTAGTGTAGGGCGCCGTCCAGCTAGATAGAGTCACGATATCCGCAAGGTAGGCAGGCTGGCAATGGTGAGCTGAGAAGAGCTGAAGACCGAGCTCAGTGGCGTGCCATTGCAGAGGCCTATGCCCAGCAGTTTTTTTTTTATGGCATAAGCCGGTAAACGAGCAGACGGACCACCTGGGTGCTTTCTCTTGAAACCAATCTCAATGTCAATGCAATTTCAATCCAAAAAAATCTCAATAATTATTCAATGTCAAAATTATACAACCCTTATGGTATCTGTTAAAGTAGCATTCAGAGTACGGAATATAAAGCCAAACTCAATACCATTTAGTTCATTCAATATCCACGCAATACGGATGCAATGGGCGCTAGTATTGCAACTCAAGAGTACGAAATTTTACACTGTCAATGTCGATCGATCGGAATTGGATTCAAGAGTAAGCCCCCTGATGGTACGCAGTCGGCGTCGCCCATGGACACCTGGAACACCAGAGGCGTTACAAGTGCGTTACTGGCCTTTTGGGGATTAGGAGTTTGAGGATCTTTGGGGATTCAGGGATTGGGGAGATTGGGGAAGGGAAGGACAGAACAGGGGGGGGGGAAGCAGTGGTCAAGAATATGCTGTTTATGATGATTGATGACTAGTATTATAAATGCTATAGTTTCTGTTTGTTACTCTATCACGTCAAAACGGCTGAAGCGATCGGGATGAAATTTGAAACAGGGGTAGATTATTATAGTCTGGTATAACATACAGCCTACGTTTCAGTTCACGGGAACTCGAGAGAATTATTATTACGTATTGATTTCTCGTCGCATTTTATTTTTTACTACTTCTACATGGTTTAACACGCGCTGCTCAGCTCCTATTGGTCGTAGCGTGATACTTTATAGCCATCCTCGATAAATGCGCTATCCAACACAAAAAGAATTCTTCAAATCAGACTTGTAGTTACGGAGATTAGCGCGTTCAAACAACAAAACAATCTCTTCCGCTTTATATCGTAGTAGAGGTAAGATATATCTACTGTAGGTACATAACTGAAAGTTCAATTTAATAAGCTCTTGTAAACAGTGACCTTATTACGAAAATATTATATTTCAGAAGTAACATGACTTACTTACTTTAACTTTGTAAGTTCTAGCAAAAATCTTTTCACGACACCAATAGACAGAAAGTCGTTTAAAACATAACGCCTACGTGTAGACGCTCACATTTGCTCTTTATTTTATTGACTAGCAACCCGTCCCTGCTTCGCACGCCTGTTATTTCTTACAGAAAATATTCGAGTCACACCGAAGTGGTAGGCAGAGGTGCACATTACGGCACTTAATGCCACTATACAACGTAACACCCACTTTTCACTATTTATGTTATGAGTCCCATGTAATAGGGGGTGAGCTTATTACCATACATCTGGCGAATTTCCAGACTCCGTGCTACATACTACTGAGATTTTATTAAAAACCCAAGAATATTTTACCGAAGCGTTGTGTTTCGTCGTGTGACTGGGGTTACGGTCGGCCCAATTACCCCCCCCCCCCACCCACCTTCCCTTATCTCCCAATTCCTGAATCCCCAACAATCCTAATTCCTAATCCCCAAAAAGTAGGTAACGCACTAGTAACGTCTCTGGTCCTTGTTCCAAATATCTTGGGGCGACATAGATTGCTTAACATCAGGTAATCCGCCTGCTCGTTTACCAGCATATCCCATAAAAAAGAAGGAAAGGAAAATTTCTAGTCACACCAACGAATCAGGCTAAAATCCTTTATATATAGAAAAAGCCAGCCAAGAACTCAGCACACAGAGACCCACGTAAAAAACTCGACACGTCTTAAACAAAAGCTTCAAGGACGTTACTTACGAGCTAAAAACTTTCCGAAAAACTCGGAAAACTCGGCAGTTTAACAGGGAACCCACATAATTACTGAACGGCTACAAAAGGCCAGATATACTCGTATAATTGTATATTTTACATTGTGTTCGCGAATGGCTTGAGTGAATAAAAAAACTGTAAAACAATGGCGTACCCATGTCAAGTGAGGGTGCAGGGTGTGGTGTAATGCGTGAACGATAGCGAGTGGGATTAGAAGAAAATCTGGTAGCAATTTGGGGCCACTGGAATTCATCATAATGATTAACAGCTTACCGGAAGTAGTAAGACATAGTACATGTTTATTGTTTGCAGATGACCTCAAGTTGCTGCTCAAGGTTGGGGATCAGTCTGACTGTGAGCGACTCCAGGGTGACATAGATAGGGTGGTGAAGTGGAGCCAGGACAATGGGTTGTGCTTCAATGTATCAAAATGCTCGATAATATCCTTTACTCGTGCGCGGAATCCTATCTGCTATGAGTACATGGCGGAGGCGACAGCATTACAGCGAGTTACACAAGTACGTGATCTAGGAGTACATCTTACTCCAGATCTTACGTTTCGCGAACATATCGTAAAGATATGTAAAAAGGCTTACAGGAACCTCGGCTTTGTGCTTCGGCAGTCGCAAGGGTTCACAAACATCACAGCGATTAGGGTGTTATACGATGCACTAGTCAGAAGTCATTTAGAATATGGTGGGGTTGTATGGGCCCCACACGAAGCGAAGTACTCTGACATGCTGGAGCGCGTACAGAATAAGTTCGCGCGCCACTTGTACTGGAGACTGTATGGGGTATACCCGTTATACCCGTTGATGTACCCCATACTTTTTGTACTGGGTATGGTGTCATACAATGAGTTGGGCGTGCGGCGACAGTTCACACTGGTCGTCTACCTAATTAAGTTACTCCACGGCAAGCAACACAACCCCGGAGTGCTGCAGCTCTTGAGCTTTAGTGTTCCGGACCGCTATGTGTGGAGGCGCCGGCGTCCACCGCTGTTGGCCGTCCCGGCTGCCAGGACCAACCTACTGGCCAAAACGCCTCTGACGCGAGCAATTCGTACGATTAACCAAATCCAGACGGTAATAGATGTATTTGCGTGTCAGTTCAATGAACTCGCAAAGATTATTTTATATATACTGTGTTATAGGTTAGAGTAGTAGATATAGTTTTAGTGTTAAGTTGCTGTTATTGTTAGTTTTGTAAATGTAAGTAAATGTCGTATAAAGTGCCACACTAACGCATTAGGTTATATAATTTACCTGTAATGTTAGCTGTAAGAGTTGAAATAAATAAATAAATAAATAAATAAAATTAAGAGAGTTATTTTATCATAAGGTTCCATAACATAACATAGTCTATATCCATCTGTAAACAGGCGTCTTAATTATATCCAAAATATTACGAAACTTAGTGGTAGCCCGGACGTTTAACATGCATGAGAGTGCGGGTTCAAAACCTATCAACGGTAACGCATTGTGACTTTTTCCGAATTACATGTACTTTCTAAGACTATCAGTCACCACTGAAGGAAAACCAACGGTGAACCAACCTGCTCTATCATCGCCAAATCATCAACTTACTACTTACGTACTTACTTAAAAAGGTTAATCCAATTTTTAAAATATTGCGCTACCCGCTCCAGCTTACATTTTGTAAAATCGTGTGCGTGAATCGGACATTTTTCGTGAAAACGGAACACCCCAGGGTGACGGTTGATACAGGTCGGTGCAATCTTATGCCAGCGCCACAGACAGGTTGTTCGCAACTTTGTACCACATTGATATTTTGAAATTGTTTCGTTTCATGGCACAGTTTTTACTTTTGTGAACGAACTCATTGATTTTGAGGTATCTGTATAGCACTTGTAAAGCCTCTGATGTTCTAGATGCCCTTGGGCGACGCCGATTGCTTACCATTAGGTGATTCGTCTACTTGTTTACTGACTTATCCTATAAAAGAAAACGAAACGTAATACGTTTGCTAATTTCCGAATGTCAGGAAAGGTGACCTTACAATACAACTTGTTTTACTCAAACACTAGAAGTTTTCACAAAAATAACCTATTTCAAAAATAAAACCGAAAACTCACTTCTCCTTCTCTTAGAAAAAAATACTGTAGTAAATACAAATTTAAGATCTACAGCTAAAGTTCCAAAGATCATTCTCCAACGTTCGGTGTTCGACGTTCGCAATAGAGTAGCCCCAGCTTTACATCAACACGTTTTGTTTTTTACAAGACGCGTGATTTTGAAGGCGTGAAATTGAAAAAGGTAAAATGAAATGGCGTCTTTGTAGAAAGGAAGATTTAAAGTTTTAGATGTATTAGGGACACGGAGGGATATAGAAAATTGTTTTTAGGGAAGATTAAATTGTTGTAGGGATTTTAGTTTTATTTGAGTGTGACGTACTAAATTACTTGCCTCGACTGCCTCGTTGGCAGAGTGGTCGCAAGTGCGAAAGCCGGGCAAAGGGTCTCGGGTTTCTTTTTCAGGTCGGGCACAATATTACTGGGTTTTAGAACAAATTCTCAGTGGTAGCACGGAGTCTAGAATCGTGCCCGGTGTATGGCAAAAACATAAATAGTGAAAAGTGGGTGTTACATTCTACAGTGGCATTAAGTGTCGTATTGTGCACCTTTGCGTTCCCCTTCGGGGATAAAAGGCTTGATGTTTTGTGGTTTAAAAAGTTGGTTTCGTGAAGATTGAGATCCGGCACAGCGCTTTTTGCTTTAGAAGCAGCGCGCGTACAACCATTTTATATTGACGGTATTGAAATATATCATACGACTAGCAACTTCCGCGCGGTTTCACTCGCTCTGCTCGGCGTCTATTAAGTGTAGCGTGATGTTTTATAGCCTATAGCCTTCCTCAATAAATGGACTATCTAACACAGAAAAAATTTTTCAAATCGGACCAGTAGTTTCGGAGATTAGCGCGTTCAAACAAACAAACAAAAACACAAACTCTTCAGCTTTGTGACATTAGTAAAGATATACGATTTAAAGTTTATATATAAATGACAATGACATTGCTGGGTTGGAGCCGTGCCGGAGCTGTGCTTGTTAGTTGTGCGATGACACATTCCAAGAACAAATTGCAACATGTTCTATTCCTTCCTTCTAAATGTTAACTATTACACGTTTACCACGAAGGGGTGCGTCGTGAACAACCGTTTATTTTCTATATTATGGGAACATGCAACGTGTGATTGACAGCCCTAACTAAGAGGGGTGGTTATAAAACATGTATCGACCTATCAAGAATAAAAAAAGTTTGTTTCAGATTTTTTTATGGAATAAGCGGGTAAATGGGCAGACGGATCACCTGATGGTAAGCAATTGACGTCGCCCATGGACACCCGGAACACCAGAGGCGTTACAAGCGCGTTACCGGCCTTTTGGGAATTAGGAGTTTGAGGATTGTGGGGGATTCGGGGATTGGGGAGACTTGGGAAGGGGGTAATTCGGCCTCTAGTAATCTCACTCACACGACGAAACACAACGCAAGCGTTGTTTCACGTCTATTTTCTATGAGGCCGTGGTATCTTATTAAAGTCTATTTCAAAAGTTGTAGAATGTTTTTTTGGTAAAATCATCGCAAATTCAAATCCTGAGTCAGTTTCTATTTTGGCTCCTAGTCTTCTAATGACAGATACCTACCTATGTTGGAATTTATTTTTATTACGGGTCCCAAGTCTTATTTTAAAAATAAGGAAACCCACCAATACTTTTTAAGCCCGATGGTTGTACTGGAGACTTCTTGATCAAGGACAAGCTTATAACTATTAGATTATTATAATCATTAGCATAGAGTTGTCTTATAGAAGTCAAACCACACGCAGTAGTCGGGATCGCCCAATCGTAAGAGACCTTATAACGAATCGTTACTTTTCTTTTGAGTAAAGGAAAATTAGAATGTCCTTACCTCCCACAGCGATGCAGGTGAGGTTGACTTCGGTTCCTTCATCATAAGGTCCTAGAACTCCACCTCGGACCTCGTTGCCTTCGTGGTTCAGAACGATCAGCCGTTCTGGGGGTACTGCCAAATAAAAATATGTATTAATTAAATTTCTTTGGTTTAAAAAATTAAATAAAGTGGTGCAAGTGCGACTGGTCTGTGCGACCGGTCAAGGGGTCTCGAGATCGATTGCCGGCCTGGTCGGGTAAAGTATTACGGGTTTTTTTTTAATCTCAGTAGTAGCATAGAGTCTGGAATTGTGGCCGGTATATAGCAATAGGTTCACCCCCTATTACATGGGACTCATAACATAAATAGTGAAAGTGGGTGTTACATTTTACAGTCTTAGATCTATGTTTACAGTGATATTAAGTGCCGTAATGCGCACCTCTGCCTTCACCTTCAGGGATAAAAGGCGTGATGTGGTTTATGATAAATTTGGTTTCGTGAAGATTGTGTTTGCTTTTTTTTTCTTCTATGTTGTAGGTTAAAATTAACATTGAGTTGTAGCCGAAACAAATCTAATTTACACACGATGCTGCCTTCCTCAAGGCTGCTACTGCATCTTTCGAACCGAATCGAATCTGGCGCCTTATGATTATAAGTTACCCTTGATTCAGTTAGAGGCAGAAAGTTTAGCAAAAATGAACTTTAAAAATAGTATAAGTACTTACTTAGCACAGTGAGATTCAGTCTAGTATTTTTGGTAGGCGATTTGATGAAGTCTACTCGACATCGGTACTGTCCACTGTCTTCAGGCCTGAAACAAAAAGGTTTTATTCGTTTTTTTTTATGGCATAAGCCGGTAAACAAGCAGACGAATCACTTGATGGTAAGCAATCAGCGTCGCCCATGGACACCTGGAACACTAGAGGCGTTACAAGTGCGTTACCGGCCTTTTGGGGATTAGTAGTTTGAGGATCGTTGGGGATTCAGGAATTGGGGAAATTGGGGAAGGGGAGGGTAATTGGGCCTCCGGTAACCCCACTCACATGACGAAACACAACGCAAGCGTTGCTTCACGTCGGTTCTCTGTGAGGCCGTGGTGTCACTCCGGTCGGCCCGGCCCATTCGTGCCGAAGCATGGCTCCCACACTTGAAGTTAAGTAGTGTTTCAGAAGATTTTTTTTTATAACTGAAATTAATGATGGTTCACATAAAACATAAATATATGGGGAAGTGAAACTGAATATATAGGTTTTCCTTTACACATTAAAAAATCTAATATAGTTAATTGTAATATCAAATAAATTCATATTTTATGGGAAGGCTAGGTACAGATGCAAATATTAAATGTGAGCAATTCTTCTCATTTTATGTTTTCACTAGCTTTTACACACGGCTTGGCCATGTATTCCTGTTTCATCCCATGAGAGCATTTTATCGGGATAAAAGTCTATCATCTAAGTCAGCCCATAGGTACAATGCCTTTATACCAAATTTCATCAAAATCGGTTCAATAGTTTCAGCGTGATTGACGGAAAAATATATAAAGAAAAAATCTTTAACACTTGTATCTAATAATAGTTTGATTAAAGTATTTTGATATATTACCTATGGTGAGTGATTTTTGATAATCAAACTACCTACCAAAAACTACATTCCCCGATTTGAAAATCGAACCCAACACACACATAAATACAGCCACTTAAAAAATACAATACGTTCAACAAAAGGAATCTTAGTGACGTTCACACGAAAAGCAATAAAACACAAGACCGATTAGAACGATAGTAGCTCTGTCATCGAATCAAAATCGATATCTCATATCGATACAATAAATTTTCTAAACCATTCTGATGCTACAAATTGATGGAACTAATCGAAACGTACCGATGCGATACGATATATGAAATCGAGATATTGCTTCGAGTTATTCTTTTTTTTATCGATACATGGCACAAGTTATGGTATCGAATGTATTTTATATCGATTGGACGGTCGATTGAATACCTATCTATTTTGTGAAGCATTTTATTATATTTGGCATAGAATTGCGGACTGATTGTCATATTGCACGGACAGTTATGTGTTGTTTAGTTCTCAGGTCAAGCAATTGTTTTTTTTTTCTTTTTTAATTTGAAAATACATATTTCTTCTTCAATTTCTTAGAGCTCACGTTCTTCAGCTCTGCTGTTGATCCATAAGTAATCCCTAAGGTCGGATGTTACAATACCCATAGAACAGTTGGAAAAAAAGTCAGGTCTAACAATACCCGCAGAACAGTTGGAGATCAACTAATGTAAACGCATTTATAAGACATCATCTAGTTTATTATTATTTATACATATAGAACGCTTACTACTCCGAAAAAATCAGTACCAAATATAGAAAACTCGAAGCCGCAAACGGGAAGCAAGAAGTCTAGTATAACAAATAGAGTTTCTAGAAACATCTAGAATACAAAATGGCTGCAGCTACCCATTTGCCCGTCCTCAACCTTTCAGAGTGCAACGATATATCTTACCCTCCCTTAGAGAAACCTTAATGTTATTAAGTACCATACTATTTTTATATTTATTTTCCTTCAGACAGGCAATTGATTTAACAGGACTTGGAACTTATTAAACCAAGAGTTTTTATATATAATTATCTTCTGCCAGCGGCTTCGCCCGAATCTCTTACGTTCTATCCCTTTTGTGGGGGGAAAATCATCGAATGACTTCTCTTGGTACGGCGGGAGGGAGTGTTAGAGTCTTACTGACTAAAAACCATCCTGTTCCTACTCCTGCACGTCGAGCCGGAGCCCCGGCAACCCGTTAACTCTTCTGCAGCTCCGTATCCATATCAGGTCTATTGGGGCCCATCTGTGGTGGTCTGATGGCTCTTTGAGGCGCGCGAAACCTTCTATCCCTATGAGTTATTCTAGATCACAATCTACTCCTGTTCCAAATTTCATTCTGATCTCTTCAGGCATTTTAACATGGAACAAACGAACATACAGACATTCGCATTCATTACATATATATGTAGGATAACGTCATGTCTTTTATGCCAAAACTGAGAGACCTATACATAATAGGTCTACGCATAGGACTCTCAAGTTTTATTCAGTTATAGAGGTAATATAGTGCCATCATCCTCTGTAGTCTAGTGCGAACCTAATCATAAACATGACTCAATAGATTTCTTCTTCTCCTCTTATAATATCAATATCTTCTGATTCACTTCGTTGCGGGAACCAAGACAGTTACTCATGTCCCTGAGACGCGCCGGACTTCAGTGTTCCGGTGTTTTCATGGTTGTATCTACTGTAGATCCTGGCTTACAGGAGTTGCAGCGGTTTTGGGAGGTTATGGCGGGCTTGTCCCATAAAAAAAAAGACAATAGATTTTGAAAATGCACTGCATGACCTATGATTCGAAGTCGACACCCCTTTGTTTGATAATAACAAGCCAGTCTCTTTTCCTTGTTATAATTATTTAACAACAGCTTAACAAAAAACAATGGAATTGTAATCTCTCGTTTCCTCACACATATAATGAAGTATGTTTGAATGTTTGTACCCTTTTTGGAAATTCAATGCCTTTCAATTAGTATAATCTCCTCCAATCAACGGTAAAGCAATTTTCCTCGGATTACCAATTAATTAAACAATCTGATTAACGTAAATAAAAGTTCATTTGTTTTCCTTAAAGCATTGGATGTTATGTGAGAATGACGGATGTTTTATTTGAGATCGAGTGTTGTTTTTATTTATTTATATATTTCAGAGGTACCTATAGAGGGTTTGTCATCATCATCACCATCACATCAGCCAGAAAAGTCTATTACTGAACATCAACAATAAGAGCGTCTCAAAACATGGGCGAGCCACAGTCTAGCACGAATGCTTGGCTTGGCTAGATTGATTTAGGGAACAGAGAGTATAGTTCCCTAAGATCGGAAAAGGAGGATCCTCCGACCAGGCGAGGTGATCGTGCTGGCGGGCTTTCTGCCCAACAGTTGCTCGTTGGGATTTTCTATCCGTGTTAAATCAAATGTAAACTTCGCATGTGTCGCCACACTATCCATGCATTCGCAAAATTTCAAATCCCTTGGTGTTATGTCCAAGATCGCCGCTAACCACTTATCATCAGGTGATCTGTCTGCTCGTTTGTCCTCTATGCCAAAGCCGAAGGCGGAAAGCTAGTTGAACTCATAAAAGACTGTAGAAAAGTAACTACAACATTAATATAAGGTTCAGAAACTACTCATAGACCCACATAAATCTTCTATGCAAAAAAATAAAACATTGAAACCAAAAACCGTGGCATATCTGTTATCTTTTAATTAGAAATATTATAGTAAAGCATTACGGAGTCTATTCAGTGGACCCAACAAGTCATTAGGTGTAGCTTATAGCCTTACAGCCCGTAGTTGTGTTTGGCCTTAATTAATACCATGTTTTAGGCCATAAAACCCCGTACACACCGAGTTATGTTCGGGTTTCAGTTTTATCTTTGTAGTTAAAAGTTAGTGTGTAGTTGAGAGATCATCGTGAGTGTGAGATTAGGTTTTACATATTTTAGTGTTTTCGTGTGTTAGATCATAAGTTTGATATATCATGTTTTATGCTGAATAATCCTTTTTGGTGACCGGTTCATGATACATATCCCATCCCACCCACACGCACAAAGCGCTTCGCATCAAGCTTCCTTGTGCTAAGGAGTGGAATTCTTTGCCAGAGTATGTATTTCTTGAATGGTAACTAGATGTCTTCAAGGCTCGAGTGAATAGGTTGCTTATGGGCAGACGTGCTCCATCGTAAACTGCATCATCGCTTCCCATCAAGCGAGATAGTGGTCAAACGTCGGGCCGTCAAATATAGTAGAGGTATATAAAAAAATATAGGTATAAATATATACCAGCCTTCGTGAAATGGACAGTTGCATCATCATAATGTTTGGAGACCTAGCTATGATTCCTAAGTTAATTGCAAAGCGGAGCTCAATGATGACAATAGAGTAGGTTCGATGATGACAATAGAGTATTGTATTATAGGTCATGTCCCGTTGATCTTTAGATTTTAAATGAAAGAAGTCACATGTGCCAACCGTAACAATCTCGGGATTCGAAACCCGAATTATATTTTTTAACGTTGCCCCGCACTAGGATTATCTCCTGTGTTGTGGGTACGTTTAAATAAATAAACATACAAGTTCACATACAAATTACACCCAGACCGAAACAACAATTTGTGGATCACACAAAGATTTGCTCCGTGCGGGAAGCGAACCCACGATACGTTGCGCGGCAGTTAGTTGCCCAGCCACCGCACTAACCGTGCACTCATTGAATTGAGTGTTTCCATAATATTCTTACCTTAATTTTGTGAGGACAAGTACAGCAGGTCTGGTGTCACTCCGGAAGGTGGCCCTCACTCCTAGAGTGGCGTCCGCCCAGTGTGATGTCACGCCCTCCCGAGTATCCAATCTGAGGACAAAGAGGCACGTTTAGTTAGATGTAATAGATTCGACTCCTGCGTAGCTTGGGTTTTATGTGGTTTTAAAGTAGGTACATACAAAAGTTTCTTTTTAAAACACAGTTATGACAATTCTTAACAAAATTGCGTAATTGAAAAGATATTCTGACCAATTTTGTTGTCTGGGTTATTCAGAAAGCATTAGGTATTATGTAACTACGCATTTGAAAACTAAAATTTCAAAATACAAAATTCAATAGTAACTTTTTGCTGTAACCAAACATTGTGTAGGTAAAGTTTAATCAAAATGAAAACACCAAAATAATATCGACTTAAAAATCAAACGCTACAGTCATACCACTTCAAAACTAATATCACAACTTATATCACACTCGATCCACTCGTATGAAGAGTTTTTCAAACAATGACAAAGCAATTTCAGTTTAAATAATACTAGTATAAGGTATATGGTACAAAACGGTATTTACTTTTCAAGAGCTTCAAAATAAAGTGAGGTTAAGTTACATGTATCGAGGTTATTTTTTGGATGGGTGACAAGAATTTTCGTACTTTGAAGACCACGTAAAGTAAGACGTTCAATTGTCCTAATAATAAATCCGGTAATTATTATTTATTATTATTATTTATTTATTATAACACCTTACAATATGACATCTTACAGTTTATTCCAATGCAATATCACATTTCCTGACACATTTAAGTCTAACACATAACTTAATTGATAAAAATTTCACCTTAATTATTAGACTTATAAGAGTTACATACTCTCAGTATGACATACATATTATAACCATACAGACCCAATTACTCAATACGGTGATATTCAATATGCCTTTGTACTGCTTCAATAAACCTTGGTAGGTTGTGGAACAAATCATGCTCCGGTACACTATTTATAATCCGAATAGCACGCGAAATAGGAGCATATTTAAGAAGATTAGTCCTAGCCCTTGGCACTTCCAACAGGGCGGGGCGTCGACGAGCCCCTACGTATCCGTCTGGCACACGCAATCCCAACATCTCCGGGTGATGGACCAATCCTCGTAGTACCCTGGCGATATATTTAACTAGCGCTACATCTCTCCGCACCTCTAGTGTATTGTACCCAACTGTCCCCAGGACGAATAAACTTGGGTACATCAATGGATAAATCCCATACAATTTCAAATACAAAAATCTTGTGAACTTGTTCTGTATTTTTTCCAACATCTTAATGTATTTGTCCTCATGTGGATTCCAAATAATATAGCACAAGTTTCAAGATGGCTTCTAACCAATGCATTATATAGAATTTTAAGTACCGCTATATTTTTAAAATCATGACCCTGTCTCAATATAAACCCTAAATGTCTAAAAGATTTGCTACATAGATCCGTGACGTGTTTGCGAAACGTTAGCTCGGTCACCATGTGAACCCCTAGATCTCGGACGTTTGAGACACGTGGCATTATTGCACCATCTATTTGATACTGATAGCAAATTGAAGAGCGGGCGCGAGTGTACGTCATCACAAAACATTTCGCCACGTTAAAATACAGCTCATTATCCCGGCTCCATTATACTACTTGATCAAGATCTTGCTGAAGCCGAGCACAGCCCACGGAGTCCTCGACCTGCAGAAAGACCTTTAGGTCATCCGCGAATAGCAAGCACCGCGCACTGCGCACGACCTCAGGGAGATCATTAACCATAATTAAAAACTCCAGTGGACCAAGATTACTCCCTTGACTGACGCCCGAGTATGTATAATACGGTTTAGACCTTCGCCCTGCGTACTCCACAAACTGGCGACGATCCCCCAGATAGCTTGCAATGGTAATGGGACTTCCTAGTGCGATTTCGATTCCTAGATTGATTAAAATATCCGTGCGTACGTCATAGAACCATCAGACCACCAGTAGGGCTGACGCCCGAAATGAACCCGCGGAAGGCATAACGGGTTACCGGGGTTCCGGCTCGAAGAGCAGGAATAAGAACGGAGTGGTTTTTAGTCAGTAAAAGTTTGACACTCCCTCTCGCCTAACCCAAGGCGGGACAAGTCATCGGATGTAATTCCCCCTCAAAAAAAAAAAAATCAATTAACAATTTATGTTCGTAATTCTATGATCAGATGGTACAATGACACTATTAACTTAACAGACTTATTAAAATAAAGCACACATTACGCACCCAATCTTTGGGTGCGTAATGTTACGCACCCAAAGATCAACAAGAAACCGATACCCATTCATATAATGAAACTCAACAACTCGCTACTCTATATCGTTAAAAATAACGATACAATAACGTGTTGAATAACGGCTAATAAAACGGTTAAATAACTATTTAGTTATCTATACCGTGCACACAAATAAACCGGTGTACCTTCCGTGAGTTATATAGATTTAAAAAATTGACCGTAAAATAATTATGATGATAGAAAGATTGAACTTAGTATACGCTACGCCAAGTTCTTTTTTTTTGGGATGCGTTTCCTCCATAGCGGTGGGTAGTGTTGTAGTTCCCAATCAAGTTAAATCTTCTAATATGATATACTTGAATCATGGTTAAATTGTTCTTCAAAAGGGAAGATACAGGTCCACTTAATAAATTTAGTTTCTACTAAACCAATAGTACGTAGCAAAGAAAATACACAGCTTGTAGTTATGGCAATTAAAACATAAAAATAAGGGTTTTCTTTAAAAAATATTATATAACTTGATTGATAAGTGATACCACGGCCTCATAGAATACCGACGTGAAACAATGCTTATGTTGTGTTTCGTCGCGTGAGTGAGGTTACCGGAGGCCCAATTACTCAACAATCCTCAAATTCTTAATCGCAAAAGTCCGGTATGTAATGTACTTGCAACGCCTCTGGTGTTCCAGGTGTCCATGGGCAACGCCGATTGCTTACCATCAGGTGATCCATCTGCTCGTTTACCGATTTTTGCAATAAAAAAAATAAAAAAATAAATAAAATCATAAAAAATAAACAAATTTTTATATATATATGGCTTATGTTGTTACTGTGGAAAAAATCTTGGTGGCGCTGGTGAAACCGAGCGCTCGTAGATAGTAATAGAACATAACGCAAGCTAAGTATGTCTCAGAATTATACGTAAAAAGTAAGAAACGTGTTCCATATTCGTGTTTTTGAATAGACAAATAGTTTTTTTCGATAAAATATTCAAATTATTATTTATGGTAATATGTGTTGTATTGTACTATAGTGTAGAATTGGTTTAATTTGAAATGTATAGATTTAATAGATTTCAACAGTTAATTTGTATAAATGTATAGTTTTCATTGTATTTTATTAATTTATAGTTCAATATTCTTTGTAGTTTATTGTAGAAATTGATGTAGAAGTAGATTATTTTTGGGATTATACATATTGAAAATATTATAATTTATCGTTTCGTATTTGCATATTATTATTGTGTGGGAACATTACACGATTATTTTCGTTTACTGATAAGATATGGACATATTTAGTTAATTATTGAATAACGGAATAATAAATTCAATATCCCATTATGCACAATATCTACTTATTATTATTAAGCCTATTCGATAATATCTATAATAAAAAATATATATTTTTCTTAAAGTTAATTTAACATTTTTATTCTTGTTGTTAGTAACATAACATAATATGACGCCTTTTTATCCCCGAAAGAGTAGGCATGTAGGATGGATGATGCACATTACGGCACTTAATGCCACTGTACAATGTAACACCTACTTTTCACTATTTATATCATGAGTCCCATGTAATACGCGGTACGCCTATTGACATATACCTGGCACAATTTCAGACGCCATGCTCCTACTGAGATTTTTTCAAAAAGCCCAGTATTAGGTACTTTGCCCGACCCGGGAATCGAACCCGAGGCCCCTTGCCCGGCAGTCGCACTTGCGACCACTCGGCCAACGAGGCAATTTGTAGTTTAAATAAATTAACTTAAACAAATGTGGAACCCTATACTCATGTATGTGTATTGAGATTTGTCGTATTTACCGCTGCCTGACAAAGGTATTCAAGTAGATAACAGATATTTTTTTCACAACAAAAAATCATGAAGTTGTTTTTCACTGAACAACTGAAAAACTTGTAAAAAACAAGTGGAAATGCAATTACTATCACCATCCGAGCTTGGCAGGTTGCTTGGTAGCAGACTTAACTGAGAAAAACTTTTTTAACCTTTTTTTAAAGTCATTTATTTTTGTTCTTGTAAAATATGAATTTCTTAGTTGATTAAGGTACTGCCGTTTTCATCGATAACCCTAAACTAGAGGTAAAAGTTACTTTCCATAGCTCGCTTTATTATTATTGCACAAATTTTAACTCAAATTGTAATATTCTAAAGATGTTTTAAATGTATGTACTGTATTATATTTGTATGTCTATCACGGCAAAACATAGTGGACTATCTTTATATGTAAGACCTTATTATGTAAACTACCTATGTTTACCAACTATATGATTCTGATTCTGATTCATAATGTGACCATTTCCAAGTTATATGTAGGTACTGTCTAAGATTATCTAGACACCACTGACAGACGGTGAAGGAAAAAATCGTGAGGAAACCTGGACTTATAATTTCTAATTATAAATTTGAAATCGCCAAACCGCATTAAGCAAGCGTGGTATATAATGCTCAAACCTTCTCCGTGTGAGAAGAGGCTTTGCTCATCAGTGGGCATTTATAGGCTGTGGGTGATGATGATGATATTTCTTACAAATTACTTAAACCACCTCTTCTGTAAAATAAATGTACCGACCAACAAAATAACATACATACCTACACACACACAATAATAAGTAATAACCCTCCAATTAATAGCGTTCGTTAACCCTAAAACGCCAGCGTCATTCGAATCCCTTGATCACGAATAAGCCTTCGTTTAAACAATAAAAAAAAACAAACGTTTGACAGCCGACAGGAAACGTTTGACAGTAGTGACATGAGATCCAAATTGACAGATTATATATAAAGGATTATATTTGACTAGCAGTGTTCGATGACGCTACTTGACTTTTGTAGTATTTTTTGCGTGAGAACTAAAGACGGTGGTATGTTTTTTTTTTTATTTAAGGTTCGGCGTCCTTAAAAAGGATTTAACGGATCCCTTTTAAAGTCACTTTTTGTCCGTTTGTCTTTGTATCTGTCGATATGATAAGTATTTAGCGCTGATTTATTATAGTTCTCAGAGGTGATGGCAGTGTAGAATGCATTTTGTGACTACTTACTTCTTTTTTAAAGGTATAATAAATATCGTGAAACATACACCGCACGCTTAATACGGCCGGTAACGCACTTGTAATGCCTTTGGTGTTCCAGGTGTCCATGGGCGACGCCGATTGCTTACCATTAGGCGATCCGTCTGCTCGTTTACCGTCTTATGCCATAGAAAAAAAAAATGCAACCGAAAACGTAGACAATATTTTACAAATGTAATCGTTTCTCTTTTTGTGATATTTATACAAGCAATATCAGCCGATTACTTGAGCAGTCGATTACTATTATTACACGAAAAAAATATTAAATTTCCTTACTTTTTTTTAAGTAGAGGTTTTACTAAGAAACTTTGTCTTCTGTGTCTTTATGTTGTGGACTAACGCCACTGTTTCCTATTGACTGCCTTATTGGCCAAGTGGTCGCAAGTGCGATTGCCGGGCAAGGGGTCTCGGGTTCGATTCCCGGGTCGGGCAAAGTATTACTGGGTTTGTAAAAACCTCAGTAGTAGCACGAAGTCTGGAAATGTGCCCGGTATATGGCAATAGGCTTACCCCTATTACATGGGACTCATAAGATAAATAGTGAAAAGTGGGTGTTACAACAGTGGCATTAAATGCCGTAATGTGCACCTCTGCCTACCCCTTCGGGGATAAAAGGCGTGATGTTATGTTATGTAGTTTCCTATTGAATTGTACTTAAATTCGTCCCAAAACTAACCACATCACGAATAGACACAGCGTACACATTAAACGACAAGTTTCAGATAATGTGTTCTACAAACAAACGGACAAACAAAAATGGCTTTTTCTTTGTTTTAATGTCGCAACTTGGGATCGTATTCACGGAATTTTCAATACCTTTTTATGACTATGGCAGTACTGAAATTTCTTTCAGGGTTTTCAGGAAGTACGATACGATTTAACTTTGGGATATTTGAGTTTGATTGTATTTTTGAATGAAACTAGGTTTAACTCGTTGAGTACCGTCATTATAGAGGTAGACACAATTAAAGATCAATAGGTTGCGGTCACCGGTGACCTCGCGGTGTTTGACAGTTTAATAACATAACATAACATCACGCCTTTTATCCCCGTAGACATAGGCAGAGGTGCACATTACGGCACTTAATGCCACTGTGCAATGTAACACCCACTTTTCACTATTTATTTTATGAGTCCCATGTAATAGGGGGTGAGCCTATTGTCATATACCAGCCACGACTCCAGACTCCGTTAAAACCCAGTAATATTTTGTCAGACCCGGGAATAGAACCCGAAACCCCTTTTTCGGTAGTCGCTCTTGAGACCACTCGGCTAGGTCAAATAAATAACGGTTTAAGTAGATTCAACATTACGTAAAGGCTTACTATATTCGAAAGGGTAGGCAGCAGCACACATACTCAATGTAACACAGATACCATGCACAATCCCGGACTCTGAGCTGTTACTGAGAAATAAGCACATAACGAAAGCATCCTATACATGTTTTATCTGTCGTTGAGAGAATCCGGCAGTTGGGACTCGAGGTGGCGCTCCACAAGTCCGAGGCCATGTGTTTTCATGGCCGCGGGAACGCGCCACCTCCGGGTGGGTCCCAAATAACGGCAGGAGGTGTTACCATCGAGACGACGATGAAGTACCTAGGACTCGTCCTCGACAGTCGGTGGAACTTCATTGAGCACTTCCGACGTTTGGCTCCAAAGTTGGAGAGGACGGGGGCTGCGTTTAAACGCATCCTCCCCAACTTCGGGGGGCCAAACGCCTCCTGCCGGAGGTTATACGCCGGGGTCGTGCGGTCCATGGCCCTCTACGGCGCCCCTGTTTGGGCGCCAAACCTATTGCGGCGTCCCGCTCGGACGCTGCTCATGGCACAGAGGGTCATGGCGATCCGAATGATCCGCGGATACCGCACGATCTCTGGGGAGTCGGCGAACCTCCTTGCCGGATTACCGCCGTGGGATCTGGAGGCGAAGGTGCTCGCGCGCGTGTACAGCATGCGCGCGGAGGCACGTCGCCGGGGCGAAACTCCACTGCCGCGCCAAATAAGTGCGTGGCGGGATGAGCTCCGGCGCGATCTCATGGCGGAATGGCAGCAACGACTGTCGCAACCGAGGGCTGGGCTCGCTGCCATCGCAGCGGTAAGTCCCCTCTTTGAGGAGTGGCTTGAGAGACGCTACGGCGTCCTCACCTACCGCCTGACGCAGGTCCTCACCGGACATGGGAGTTTCGGGAGGTACCTGTGTCTGATGGGGCGGGAGAAAACGCCCGAGTGTCATCACTGCGAGGGCCGCCCTGAGGACATGGTGGAACACACGGTGGGAGAATGGCCTGCGTGGGCTGAGCACCGCCGTGCCCTCAGGGAAGTGATCGGCGATGGCGACCTCTCGCGTCCGGGCCTAGTGCAGGCCATGATGCGGAGCGAGGGGGATTGGGATGCCGTCTCCTCCTTTTGCGAAGCAGTCATGCTAGCTAAGGAGGAGGCGGGACGCGTGAGGCAGCGAAGCGCTGCCTCCTCGCAACCCAGCCATCGCGAAGGACACACCGGACGTCGGGGATCGCGGGACGATCTCCGGCCACCGTAAGCACGGGCCTGGGACCACGAGCATGGGTGGCTCCCCGTCCGACCAGAAACAGACCCGAGCGTACGGCGCGTCGCGTTCCGCGCGCGCCTCAAAGAGCCATCAGTCAGATGCCGATTCGGAGTCGCGGAGAACCTAACGGGCAACCGGGGCTCCGGCTCGACGTGCAGGAGAAGGAACGGGGTGGTTTTTAGTCAGTAAGAGTCTGACACTCCCTCCCGCCTCACCCAGGCGGGAGCAGTCAATCGATGATTTTCCCCCCTTAAAAAAAAAAATAGATGTTTTATCTAACCCAGAAATCGAAATCCAAACATCTTGCTCGGTAGCAGTGATTGCAGCCAGTCGACTAACGAGACAATCGTATTTATCGATTCATTTGAATACCTTAATACTTTATTGCACACCACATATTAAACTGTCAAACACCAAGCGGTCACCGGTGACCGCAACCTATTGTTCTATAATTGTGTCTATAATGACGATACTCGACGAGTTAAATAGAGAACAAAAAATAAACATAGTGTACCATTGGTGGTCTTATTGCACAAGGCGATTTTTTACATCACAAATATGAAGTGGCTATGTGACTAGAACCTACCAAAAACAACAGTTGGCTATCATACAAGGAACAGTACACAGTGTTTATCCCCTTCATCTTCCTTTCATCCACCTCTCATCCTCCCATTGAGGGGTTCAAGCCATCAGTTAAACCCTTTGATATAGCTTCCAGACATAGATTTAATCCCAGACCCTACGTAACGACTGTTCCTAGTTAATCTTAAATCAATACTTGGTTTTGGTGACATGACATCATGCCTTGTATCTAACTCGTAATTGTACACGTAACATAACAAAACGCCTTCCATCCCCGCTGAGGCAGGCAGAGGTGCACATTACTGCGCAATATAACACCTACTTTTCATTATTCATGTTATGAGTCCCATGTAATAGGGGGAGCCTATTGCCATATATCGAGCACAATTCCAGATTTCGTGCTACTACTGCGATTTTTTTAAAACCCATTATTATTTAAGAATCGGGAATCGAACCCGAGACCCTCTGCCCGGCAGTCGCACTTGCAACCACTCTGCCAATTAATTAGGCAGTACAATTAACAAAAATTTTTACTCTTGAATATAAAGACAAATAACTTATAAGCCCTTAAAGGTTGGGTATGCAACACCCTCTTTTCAACGCTTATACTATGAGTCTAATACAATAGGGAATGAACCTATTGTCCATTTCAGACATTACTAACAATATCCGAAATATTAATAATAAAAACATTGCTTATTACCACGTTATGCCATAAAAAATCAGGGCAACGAACCAGAGATCCCATGGTCAACAGTAGCGCTTGACTTTCAAACTAGAAAACTTTGTAATCTAAGGTACTAAACACAATTACGACGAACCAATCACGTCACATTAACAAAACGCTTCAACTGTCAATATTACCCGCCGTCATCTTGGAACGCCATCTTGAATCGAACTGTCATTCAAGCGGGATCGCGGTATTTTTGATACCCTCTCAGCTTAATGGCGGCTTAAACGTATTAGTTATATCGAACTGATCATAAGTCGGTGACGATGTAGGAATGTAACGTTTTACTGCCTCGTTAGTTATTGGTCGATTAGGGACTTTGTAACTTATCTGTGATACTTGGAATAGTCGGTAAAGTAGTTATTATGTATCTAGTTTTCGGTAGTGTGTTTTGTATGTATTGTAATGGGGTATACAAGTATTGGCCAGTTTTAGGTTCTGTGTTGGTTAATTGGAAAAAAATCGTGATAAACTCACTTGTCACAATTTTTTAAAGTAGTCAAAAAAATGTCATGCAAATGTGTTCTTTAAGTTCCGACTACCGAATATAAAAGTTTATTTTCATCATTCGCATTATAGTCACTAAATTTACAAGGGAGTTTACAATTTAATATAAATATGACGTCACAATCACATAATCGACGTTGACAACAAGGCTTCGAATTAATGGATATGCCTATCAATCAATATACTAAGCACAAACACTGACAATATACATAGAATATATATGTTATAATTACTATGTTACGGTAACAATAAACCAAAACAGACATTTCTCAGAATTTCCGACTTACATAAAAGTCTTTTATAGACTAAAAAACGACGCATGACTGCTGTCTAATACTCAAATTCTGTATTCAAATAAATCTAGGATTAAAATATATCTACTTGATTGAAAGTAAAATATCAATAAAAATACGACTAGCTGTTTCTTCTTTAACATATTAAGTAGCCCGTTTGAAAGAGTATTTTATCGAAAGAACTACTGGGCACGAGTGAATAGATAACAGACCTAGATTCTGGCCCAATTGAACGAAACTGGTTGTATTGTACATGACACCCATTGACGTACATAACTTCACGCCTGTCTCCCACGGGGGAAGGCAGAGACTTTGGAACGCCAATGAATACGATTCTTACATACCTCTTCCGCTTCATCAACAGTCATCAGTCTTTTCGTGGATGCTCGTCTGTTAAGGGTACTTTTAATTTGGCCCAGTTCAGTCAACATTCCAATAAAATTCTATGATATAGCTTAGCTAACCATCCTAAACCCGAATGTTAAAATTATCAAGCATTTAATTACTACACATCATTCCCTATGTTAGTTGGAATAAGCATTTGAGTAACAAAAGACGTTATTGTTTACTAGTAAGACCAAACATTGACCGATGTACCAACTTTGACAACAACATAATATGCGCAGGTACTAATATAATATATCATGAGTAAATCTATCCGCATATAATACGATACCAATCACTATGAGCAATGTATCTGATAATTGGCATTCATCCTCCTAACATACGTTAGAGTTTCTTGTAAATATGAGGCGTGTTGCGGGATTGGGAGGGAACATCTACTGTTTTCATAATATCCATCGTGAGATATGTCTCAATGTACCTACAGAGATTTTCGACAACCGAAAACACTTCATAATACTTTCAACTTAGGAATCGAAACCATCGCACAAAACGTTCTATATTAAATTCAAATTCATATTCAAATTCAAATCATTTATTGCGAATATAGGTCAAGTTAGTGTAGATGTTACAGTAGTTATTATAAAGTAATTTGATCAGCTACATTCTGCCAATTAGCATGCAATACTTTTTGTGAAAATTACAATTACAATTTATTATTTATTACTTACATTATTTGCATTAGTCATAAGAAAATATTAATTACAATTATAATTTATTATTTATTAATTACATTGTTTAAATTAGTCATAAGAAAATATTAATTAAAATTTGTCATTTATTACAATACATTATTTAAATTAGTCATAAGAAAATATAGGTAGATGTTACAAGTAGTCCAAGAAGATAAAATTAAGTCATTATTATCATAAAAGAATTAATATCATTGAGTCATAAACACTAAGCAAACCTAAAGCTCAACTGAATTTGTCATTAAGATAATCGTTTACATTATAATATGCCTTATTAATAAGTAATTGATTTAATTTAAATTTAAATGTTCCTATGTTTGAACATCGCAATATGTCAAGCGGGAGATGGTTGTAAATACGAGGTGCCATGCAAAATATACTATTACTGAATTGAGCAGTTTTATTTGATGGAAAGCATATCTTCATACCATGTCGTTTGCTCTTTAAATGATCAAACATTGAATTATGCAACCTTACAAATATGGCTACCTCATAGATATAAATACATGGTTAAAGTTAACAAGTTTAAACTAATGAAAACGGGTTTACAACTCTCTGTAGGTTTAAGTTTACATATTGCTCTGACACATTTTTGTTGAGCTTTAAACGCAATGTCTTTATCAACCGAGTTACCCCGAAAGATGACCCCGTACCTTAATAGTGATTCAACATACCCGTGATATGCAGTAATAACAGCAGATGGGTTCACTACTTTGCCAAGCATATACAAATGTCGTCGAATATTATATATATTAAATGTCATCGAATTCACTAATATTATTAACTTAAATAAAAATCACAGAAGGGTTCTTCCTCATGAGCAGCGTGCGCGGTCGCGGCGATGTCGCGCAGCCTACTACGAAACTAGTAGAGCTTTTCTCAGTATATTACCGTGAGTAACCCGCGATTTTAGTTAATTTACTCTGTCTCACTATTAGTTATTATAAAAAAAATGATTAACTAGAACAAATAAAACTCACGTATATATAGGCGACTCGTGGCCCTGCTTGTACCAGATGACCAGCCCCATCCGATCGTCAGGCAGCGCTGGTGTGACGTCACAAGGTAGTTCCACGCCACCCCCTGTCGGCGCGTGTAGGGACTCGATTGATGCTGTAACAAAAAGATTGTGGTGATTAGATTTCTATGCTACATCCACAGAAGAGACATGACACAGACGAATATGCTAGATATATATGTATATAATAAAAATTGCTTAGATTTAACAGTTTTTTTTATATTTTATGGAATGAAGTTTGAGCACTATCTCCCCTATTTGAAAGCGATAGTGCGGTCTACGATGGAGCGCGTCTTGCCATTCAACCTATTCACTCGGGCCTTGAGGATATACTCTATAGGAAATACAGACTCAGAAAAATATAGTTCATCTCATACATTCGTTTTATTTTAAGTAAGATAATGAGGATGATGACAGGGTATGAAAATTAAAAATATAATTAGTCCGTAACTTAGGTAATAAAAAAATATTAGACACGTATTTTTTTATTTTGTTGTATAATAAAACAATACTTAGATAAAACGAATCAAAGTTTAGGAGTGGGGGCTAAAACGTCATTTCTTAGTATAAAATGTACTGAGAAGCGACGTCACGCGACATTTCAAATCAATATATCTTCGAAACTATTCGTTTCCGTAAGAAAATAAAAAATACGTGTCTAATGTTTTTAAATAATCTACCAGACGGACATTAAAATAAAAATTAGTCGTCTACCCCATTGAAAGTAGTGATCAATGCTCAAATCTTCTCCGTGTGAGAAGAGGCTTTGCTCAGCAGAGGACAGTTATAGGCTGTTGATGATAAAGTGGAAGTAGAAGAACTTAGGGAGGACTTTGGGCAGCAGTGACTAGATGAATGTTAACATAGAAACCAAACTCTAGATATGTTAATAATAGCCATGTTGATGATGAACATGGCTATTATTTTATAAATTATGATTATTTTATTGGTTGTGATTGTTTCATTGGTTATGTGATTCTTGCTATGAGTGTGACATATTGTACGAATTGAATTATGATATAACTGTATTAATAATTTTAATTTTGACATATCTACCTACATACAATTTTATTTGACATTTATAAATATTTAACGATGTTAATATGATTATTACTTACTAAAAATTTGCATGCCATGACAAGTGGTAAACATGTATTAAGTGCAACTATTTTTTATCATCCTACATACATGCACCTGCGTGTGTGTGTATGTATACACATGTTTTTGCGAATAAATTTGATTTGATTTGATTTGATTTGTTACTTTGACCATCTCTTGACCAATGTTGTAACTTACCAATATTGCCATTGACTACATAAAAAGGTCTTTTTTTAGGGGAAAATAATCGAATGACTGCTCCCGCCTGGGTAGGCGGGAGGGAGTGTCAAACTCTTAGTGACTAAAAAACACCCCGTTCCTTCTCCTGGACGTAAGCCGGAGCCCCGGTAACCCGTTAGATTCTCCGCGACAACATAAAATATATATGTATTGCTATATTATTTAATAATTCCCATATTTTTTTTTTCTATTCTTTTCTCTCCGTACCTTACTTTTCGCAGATTTTCAACTTAAACCCTAAGGTTGACTGGTAGAGAATGCCACATGGCATTAATTTCGCCTTATGTGCCATAATCAAATTGTGTACATTAAAGACTAAATAAATAAATAAATAAAAAAGGTCTGCATTTATTACAATTGTTAGTTAAAGACATACATAACATACATAACATCACGCCTTTTATCCCCGAAGGGGTAGGCAGAGGTGCACATTCTACCACAGTACAATGTAACACCCACTTTTCACTAGTTGTTATGAGTCCCATGTAATAGGGGGTGAGCCTATTGCCATATACCGGGCACATTTCCAGACTCTGTGCTACTACTGAGAATTTAAAAAAACCCAGTAATACTTTGCCCGACCCGGGAATCGAACCCGAGACCCCTTGCCCGGCAGTCGCACTTGCGACTACTCGGCCAACGAGGCAGTCAAAGACAATATACGTGAAAAAAAACGAAGAAATATACTTTCACATTTAAATAATTATAGCAGAGATTTTTACTTAAGATCCCTTGCGACAAAACAAACCAAAAACGGCTGTAAGTAAAGATAAACATCAATTTTAACGGATATCCCAAGATTACAGTGTCCAAGCATTAATTTCGAGAAAAATGGCCGCTTCCCCGTGTCAGAAGCTCGAGGGCCCCATTTACGATCACAACGCCCTCTGCCGATACTAAATTATTTGCTGAACTACCGAATTACAAGGTACAAGATGTTGCCAATTACTTCGCAGTGTTAACCGACTTTAAAAAAGGTAAGGTTACGCACATTAGGGTTCTTGTTTTTTGAGTGTGATATTTTATATTGATGATGCTTCGTTAAGTATGAATTAAAGGTTGCGCATGTTATTAATTTTTTTCTCATTTTTTGGATATTGACACAAAACACGTGTTCACCTTTAAAGAATCCAATGTTAATAGATTACAGTACAGATTTTTTGGTTTTTGTTATGATTATTTCCATTGGAATAAAGAGCAATGATTCATCATCATCATCATCATTGTCATCATATCAGCCACAGGACATCCACTGCTGAACATAGGCCTCTCCCAATGACTTTCAGATTCCAGATAGGCCGGTTGGAAGCGACCTGTATCCAGCAATGATTGCGTTATGATAATATAAAAGAATTTTTTAAATAAAAACCGTTTATAACTGCATTAGTGTTGTTACTGAGAATTTTAAAATAAAAAGCCCTATGAGGTAGCAGGTAATTTTAATACAGAGAAAAATATTCGCAACTCAATACGGTACATATTTAACAATGCCAATTTCATATGATTCAGAATGACTATAATAAAAGTATTATAATGGCAATGACTCATCGTATCACCGCCAGCGAATATGCAATAATAACAGTGAAAAAATCGGACAAGTGCGAGTTCGACTCGCTTTAAAGTATCGATATTAGTTGTTGTATTTTAAAGTTTTAGACGTTCACTTAAATTAATACGTAAACAAGTAATTTCTTGACATAACATGACATGACATAACATCACGCCTTCTATCCCCGAAGGGGTAGGCAGAGGTGTAATGCCACTGTACAATGTAACACCCACTTTTCACTATTTATGTTATGAGTCCCATGTAATAGGAGGTGAGCTTATTGCCATATACCGGGCACAATTCCAGACTCCGTGCTACTACTGAGAATTTATAAAAACTCAGTAGTACTTTGCCCGATCCGGGAATCGAACCCGAGACCCCTTGCCCGGCAGTCGTACTTGCGACCACTCGGCCAACGAAGCAGTCAAGTAATTCCTTATAATTTAATATCATCTTCTGTTCTGGATTTGCAATATAACAAGGCAATTACCTATGTTTGAAATTTTTTTTGGTGCGCTTAGTGTTTGTCTCCCGCATACAGAACATTGAATTGGCAAACGTCTGTAAGGCGTCTAGGGACGCCTTTGGAGGCTTGTAATTTTTTGTACGGCGATTTGACTCCATTGTTAATCTCAATGTTTGTTGCGTCGTTTGTCACGCAATACTATGCGTCTCATGATTATTAGCCTCTAGCATTGCTAGAAACTAGTCTAGGTGCTCGTCAAACAGTTACGTGGCTAAGCTGTAAAAATTAAAATATTTTTTGTAGCATGATATAAAAATCAGACCTCCTTTTTTTTAAAGCATAATCCGATAAACGAGCAGACAGATCACCAAGGCTTTACTAGTGCGTTACCGGCCTTTTGTGAATTGGGAATTTGAGCATTGTGGAGGATTCGAGGATTCGGGAGACTAGAGAGGGGGGTTATTAGGCCTCCGGTAACCTCACTCACACGACGAAACACAACGCAAGCGTTGTTTCACGGCGGTTTTTTGTGAGGCTGTGCTATCACTCCGGTCGAGCCGGCCCATTCGTGCCTAAGCATGGCTCTCCCACACTTAATTTTTTGTTGTTATAGTGGCAATAGAAGTACGTCCTCTGTGAAAACAACTATTTCAATATCTTGGTCTGTGAGACACAGCCTGGTGAGAGACTAGTAGACAGACAAACAGACAGTCTTGATAATACTATTTCATGTCATGATAATCTCAGTTCACCCTTTGCGTACGGAACCCTAAAAATATCAGTAATAATCCCACTGATATTTTGTCGAGATGAAAATTGCAACCCTGGAATAAATATCGAGCTAAAATGATACATCAGTGGGCTTGAGACATTATTTTAATATCATGGCTTTCGGGCACAATTATTATGGATTTTTGTTGCTTACCCGACACGGTAACAAGGCGGATAATATGCTTTGTGGCCTGTGATTTATGATATAATTTGCAAATGATTTAGAATGTGTTAAAGATAAATTGTGTTCATGTTGAACAACAAAATTAAATACTTTCGACGATAATTGACGTCACAACGTGATACATTTTGTAACGACCTACCCACTCCTAAACTTAACGCCATTTTATTTAAGCATTGTAACTTATACAATAAAAAAATACGTGTCTAATATTTTTCTATTATCTAACTGACGGACTAATTAATTTATTAATTTTCGTACCCTGGCAACTACGTTGATCCTTCATTATTTTGCTACTGTCCTGCTGATCCCTCTATTGTTCAGTTTACTAGTTCTATTAGCATTGGTGACATCAATAGTTGACCACGAGCTCGTATTGGTTATAAAATCAGTTCGTGATTCGGTTATTATGGCAACCGATTTACATGGAAACAGGACGATTATATTAGATTGTACTTATTCTATTGATCATTATAGGCCAACCAGCTCATTTTTGCAGCTATGCCTGCGTTAAAAAATACTCTAAATTAACTACTTAAAATCGCGGATTACTCCCGTGAGTAATGTTACTCTGGACCATAATCTATCCCTGTTCCTAATTTCATTCCAATCTCATCAGCTGTTTTGATGTGAATGAGTAACAAACATACCTACACATAGATATAAGATATACAAACTTTTGCAATTTACAATAGTAATCATATATTATCTATATATATAAAAATGAAACCCGTTTCCCGTTGTCACGCCATAACTTGAGAACGACTGGATCGATTTGGCTGATTTTTGTTGTGTCTGTTATCGTCAGGAGAAGGTTCTTATGACAGAAAAAAATCCTGAAAATCCTACGGGAATGGGAGAAACGGGATTGCGCGAAGTCGCGGGCAGAAACTAGTATTATACCTCTATAAAGTTAAAGAGTTTGTTTGTTTGAAGGCGCTTATCTCCAAAACTACTGGCCCTATTTGAATAAATCTTTTTGTGTTGGATAGTGCATTTATCGAGAAAGTCTATAGGGTATAAAATATCACGATGCAATCAATAGAAGCAGAGCACAGTAAGTGAAACAGCGCGCAGGTAGCTAGCAGTGAGATAAGATCTTTATCATATTATACATAATATTATATATTTATTCATTCATCAAATCATTTATTAAATTTATAAATACACTGAATTTCACTAACAACAGAACGATCTACAATAAACCACTAAATATTGCAAGTAATGTAAGGAAAATAGACGAAAAGCGAAGTAACAAAAGCCTTTGCTGAAATTTTCAGGAAGCCGCACGACTTCGATGCATAGCCTTGAGGAGACGCGACTGATTGGTCCATTATGACGAAAATTGAAGTCGCTACCTTCAACCCGTTGCCTGAAACCCCTGAAAGTAGGCTTCAGCCGTCATTCACAATGCCAGCTATTACACTGAATATAAGGAAAAATATCTCATGGCTGTCAATTTGTGTAGTAACATTGCGCCTTGAGTCTGTTGATGGGGCAAGCAGGGGTGACATACACCGTATTATGGTAGTGTGGAAATGTCAGAGTCAAATAGAATAGGTACGTTAATCACCATCTCTTCTCTTTCCGCGGGTGTAATGACAAGAAACATTACATTTAAAAGAAATCTATACTTAATATTATAAAGCTGAAGAATTTGTCTTTTTCTTTGTTTGTTTGAACGCACTAATCTCCGAAACTACTGATTCGAATTGAATATTTTTTGTGTTGGATAGTACATTTATCAAGGAAGGCTATAGGCTATAAAACATCTCGCTGCAACCAATAGGAGCCGAGTAGAGCGGGTCAAACCGCGCGCAAGTATCTAGTCTCTAATAAACAGACATAACGTAAACTTTTTGAACTGCAACCTTCAACGTGTGTAGATTGATAAACCCGTATGTTTAGAGGAAGCTCATATTACGGCAGAGGACTGTGATGTTGTTGCGTGTGTGTGTGGAAACTAGCAATACTAGGAATAGTAGTATCATCGTATCCTAGACCTCTAACTCAACGGTCGCTCTTAGGTTGCTTTTTCACCAGAGTAGTGCTAAGTATCTATGCTGTGAAAATGTAATAGTCAAGTTGTGATACTAAGCAATGTAGCGGAACGAATAAAATGTGCTTCTTACTCGCGTAGCTACTTTGCGGCGCGAGTAAGATGCGCGTCTACAGCACACATCCATAGCACACATCAATAGCACACATCCATAGCCCACATCCATAGAAGAAAGAAAAACAGTTTATTTGCGTCATTATAGAAAAATAAGAAAAAAAAACAAAACAATGTACAAGGTGCAAAAAGGCTCAGCTAAAATGTATGTATAGCACGCATCCTTCCATATAAAAACCATATCTTAATTGAATCTCTATCCACCAGTGCTAAGCTGTGTGAATATGTGGTGTGTGCATCCACAGCAATCTAGCATCGTTAGTGGATAGCAACCTTTTTTTTTTTAAGGGGGGAAAATCATCGAATGACTTCTCCCGCCTGGGTAAGGCGGGAGGGAGTGTCAGACTCTTACTGACTAAAAACCACCCCGTTCCTTCTCCTGCACGTCGAGCCGGAGCCCCGGTTACCCGTTAGGTTCTCCGCGACTCCGAATCGGCATCGGCCGTATTGGGCCCCATCTGTGGTGGTCTGATGGCTCTTTGAGGCGCGCGCGGAACGCGACGCGCCGTACGCTCGGGTCTGTTTCTGGTCGGACGGGGAGCCACCCATGCTCGCCGTCCGCAGGCCCGCGCTTACGGTGGCCGGAGATCGTCTCGCGATCCCCGACGCCCGGTGTGTCCTTCGCGATGGCTGGGTTGCGAGGAGGCAGCGCTTCGCTGCCTCACGCGTCCCGCCTCCTCCTTAGCTAGCATGACTGCTTCGCAAAAGGAGGAGACGGCATCCCAATCCCCCTCGCTCCGCATCATGGCCTGCACTAGGCCCGGACGCGAGAGGTCGCCATCGCCGATCACTTCCCTGAGGGCACGGCGGTGCTCAGCCCACGCAGGGCATTCTCCCACTGTGTGTTCCACCGTGTCCTCAGGGCGGCCCTCGCAGTGATGACACCCGGGCGTTTCCTCCCGCCCCATCAGACACAGGTACCTCCCGAAACTTCCATGTCCGGTGAGGACCTGCGTCAGGCGGTAGGTGAGGACGCCGTAGCGTCTCTCAAGCCACTCCTCAAAGAGGGGACTTACCGCTGCAATGGCAGCGAGCCCATAGTGGAAAGCACCCTACAACCACTTCACTTAAAGACACAAACAATAATATGTTAATACACAAACAATTAAAGATTCCAACCACGGATCCCAATTTACCGTACCGTACGACATCAAATGTAAAACAAAAGCCAAACAAAAAAGTTTCAATTGCTACCTAACCTCGTTTAAAACGTCCAGATAGATTGAATATCAATAAAGGTGACATATTGAGGTTACGTTACGGCACACCGTACAGTGAAATGGAGATTTAATTTCATTTTTGTTGCTTTTTTATTGTATCATTTGGGTTTTTTGGAAATAAGTCATTTGGGCAAAATGTGTGTGATTTTTTAAATTGATTATTATAGGCCTCTTTTTTAAAGAAGGAAAATCATCGAATGCCTTCTCCCGCCTGGGCGAGGCGTAAGAGAGTGTCAGGCTCTTACTGACTAAAAACCACATCGTTCCCACTCTTGCACTTCGAGCCGGAGCCCCGGTAACTCGTTAAGTTCTCCGTGGCATGTATTATTATAGGTTTAGGCTATCCCCTTCAGGGATAAAAGACGTGATGTTATGGAATATTATGTGTCTATGTACAGGAGGTCTATAGTCTAGCAGTGGACTGCTACCAGCTATTGATGTGATGTTTAGGTAGGTAGTAAACCAAGTAGAGTATCTATAAACCAATTATACTGTAACCTCGATATGTTAATTGATCATTAATACCAGTAATTATATGTTAATAGCAGTTTATAGATCTTGATATGACGTCTTAGGTATTCCGGCAAATTAATGTTGATGTAATATTCCTCAGCACTTATATTATTATCTTCACGGGAAAATCAATAATGTTATACATACGCACAAAACATTACGTTTCTGTTAGGCAAAGTATAACAAGTGCGACAGCCAAACAAAATTTCTTAAATATTTTTTTTATAGGATAAGCTGGTAAACGAGGTGACTGATCACCTGATGGTAAGCAACCGGCGTCACCCATGGACACCCGAAACACCAGAAGCATTACAAGTACATTATAAAAATGAATATCTATATACTATATCCCTTGGTTACGGATCACGCATGAACGGCAGGACCGATTTCACTATTTCTTTTTGTTGCGTTTATTATTGTTAGTTACAAACGCAACAAAAAGATAAGAGAAAAGATATTTAATCGTGCGGGAACGGAAGAAAACCGAATTGCGCGTTACAAAGTTGTTTGACTGAAAGTTTGACTGCACGATTGGCGCTGTGGCTGGGCAACGGGCTGGAACAACTCTTAGTGTGATCCACAGATTGTTGTTCCGGCTCTGGGTGTGATATGTATGTGAAGTTGTATGTTTGTAAACGCACACACGTCACAGGAGCACATGCTAGTGTGGAGCAACGTAAAAAGAAAAAGAAGAGCAGAAACTAGTAAGACAATAAATATTTAACACATTTAAAATAACGGTTAAAAGATCTTCTAGTTTCAAGTGACAATGAGACTCGTACGTATGAGAAGCGTATGCGGCTCGGCGACATCGAGCAATAAACTCACGATAAAAATATAACCTACACATAATAATGACTAATTTACTCTATTTTCTGAACATTTTGTATATAAAAGAGAGCAATGTAATAATTACCACACGCGTACAAAACAAAATGAAGTTACTTCCTACACTGAAGATGTATGGTGACATTTTTGTTGCTTTTTTCTGTTGCAAATTAAATTATTTCGTGTTTTCCTCGTTGTTTTTTTATTGTACTTTTTTATGAGTAAAATATAGGTAGGAACAAGGAGGTATCATACATAAAAATCTCAAAAAAATATAAAAATTACACAATTATTTATTATTATGTTTTCGGCCAACTCAAGTAGCAGCGCGACATTCGCCGCGTCGCGGGTAGTGGAAAGCTGCTCATGAATATGAGCCTCTAGTATGGCTTGAAACTAGTCGAGTTCCTCGTCAAATAGTAAAAAAAATAAAAAAAATATCGAATGAAACAGGATACTGTTTCATTCGATTATTTTTCAATGAAAAAAAAATAGTGTTTAGTCTACACTATTTTTTTTAATTGAAATTTGGTGCAATTTTACTAACGCAACAAGTCGTACGCAACAATGTAATATACATATAATTAATGTTTTAATTTACGTTTTATTAAAAAGTTTATCATCCTAATGAAAATAAATCCTACAACCGACCTAAAGCTCAAAAGCTACACCCACAAAAAGAGCCAGAGTAGTGACAAATGCAATGCACTCTGAATCACCGCACGGCATAACGCAACACCAATATGTTAATCCAACACTAGTGATGTATTCGATCTTTAACGATAACAATGACTTTTTTAATTTTATTTTTTAATTTTTAAATGTAATTCTGACTCGTTGTGCCCTTATTTATGACTTCCTTCGGCAACCCGCGGTTAAGTCGTTTATTTTAATGTAAAGTTGAATTGTTAGAACAATTTCATTATATTTTATAAGATACGTGTGAGTTGACCAAGTATTTTAAAAATTGGTTTAAGTGAGAACAATGGCTATTTTACGACTTAATGGTTAAAAACGATCTGTTAGACTCTCAAGGGTTAAGCAAAAACGTTATTGGATTTTTTAACTTAACATAACATCACGCCTTTTATCCCCGAAGAGTTAGGCAGAGGTGCACATTATGCCACTGAATAATGTACCATCCACTTTAAGTCCCATGTAATAAGGGGTGAGCCTATTGCCATATACCGGGCACAATTCCAGACTCCGTGCTACTATTGAGTTTTTTTTGAAAACCAGTATTACTTTGCCCAACCTGGGAATCGAACCCGAGACCCCTTGCCCGGCAATCGCACTTGCGACCACTCGGCCAACGAGGCAGCCTTTTTGGATTTTTTATAACTGTGAATTATGACTTTGGGAGGAATGAATCGTGTAAATTGTAAATTACTCGACAAGTTTCGAGCCTCGCAATACATACTGGAAAACAGACGCGATTATTGTTGTGCGTCAAACTCACTTTTACCAAGTGTATAGTACACTTGAGAGTGGAGCTAGTGTCTTAGTGAAAGAACGAATATTTAGTACCGAGATTCGCAAAATTTATCATTCTTTTGATGAAATGTTACCCAACCTGTATAATTTACATTGAATAGAATATTTAATAAGGAATAAGGTTAGTAATTCGGTAGCATGTCTGTGGTTTTTCAAACTCCCAAAATTCACAGTAAATATTACAAGAAATAACCAGAAAACATTCACGCTATCAACGCTATTATTACACGTGAGGTAAAGTGGAATATAATTTGCAACGGTTAAACACAATGGGTGGTTTGTACACACAGCTACACATCGAGCTTTACATAACCAGTATAAACTGAACGTTAAATGTGCGGAAAGATGATGCGACGCGATACCAGGATAAACTGGTTTTGTATAGATTGATGTGTGGCTGTGTGTACGCAAAAAAAAAACATTATTTTTCTTTTTTTTTTCGAAACACCCACGTAGTATTGTTGCCGAAATATTTTTTTGAGGATGTATTACGAATGGATGAGGTAGTGGTTTATTGAGCGCAGTATTGTGTTCATATTGAACGCACGCATTTTATTTTTTATATTTGTGCACGCATTTTTTTATTATTCTTTAAATATTTTGCAATATTTTGTTGCTTTACAAAGCGGCCTTCGATGATAATCTATGTTTTTAAATCGTAGTTTAAAAGGTTCAGGTTCATTAAATAGCGCTGTGGTTTGGTCTCAGTCAAATATGTAGTCCCTCAGTTGTCTCTTACGACTTCTGCATGAAGTAAGATTGTATATTTATATTATGGAAGTAGGTACAAATACCTATATTCTACTCTACTGCTAATTATGTAACATAACATAACAACACGCCTTTTGTCCCCGAAGGGGTAGGCAGAGGTGTACATTATGCCACTGTACAATGTAACACCCACTTTTCACTATTTATGTTATGAGTCCCATGTAATAGGGGGTGAGCCTATTGCCATATGCCGGGCACAATTCCAGACTCCGTGCTACTACTAAGAATTTCTAAAAAACCCAGTAATATTTTGCCCGACCCGGGAATTGAACCCGAGACCCCATGCCCGGCAGTCGCACTTGCGACCCCTCAGCCAACGAGGCAGTAGTTATGTAACACAGGAACCTAAAATCAAAGGAACGCTACTCTCATTAGCTATTCAGACTCAAATCCAGACAGAAGCCGGAAATCTCTAACAATGAACCTAACTAAGTCAGTAATAGTATGAACTTTGGCATGCAGATCATTTAATACTGTGCACTATAATGGGATTGTATAGAAATTCAATAGATATTGGGTGCCAATACAATTGGTGCAGTAATTATAGCTCAAATGACGACACAGTTCAAGTTAGGTTGTGTTAATATAGTTAATTGTGTTTCTCGACTAGACAAACCTGACTGCTGACCGCGGAGGTTTCTTTTTCTCTTTTAAGGGGGGAAAATCATCGAATGACTGCTCCCGCCTTGTGTCAGACTCCTACTGACTAAAAACCACCCCGTTCCTTCTCCTGCACGTCGAGCCGGAGCCCCGGTTACCCGTTAAGTTCTCCGCGACAACCGTGGAGGTTAAGGCAAACTTATATTTAAAGGCTAACTCGTTGGCCGAGTTGTCGCAAGTGCGACTGCCGGGCAAGGGGTCACGGGTTCGATTCCTGTGTAGGGCAAAGTATTACTGCTGTTTAAAAAATCTCAAATGTGTACGGAGTCTGGAATTGCGTCCGGTATATTATGGCAATAGGCTCACCCCCTACATGAGATTCGTAACTTAATAGTGAAAAGTGGGTGTTACATTGTACAGTGGCATTAAGAGCCGTAATGTGCACCTCTGCCTACCCATTCGTGATTAAAGGCGTGATGTTATGTAGTTGTGTTTTGAGAAAAATAAAAGGTGTGTTCGTTGTGGCTATGCCAAAATGTGATTGGAATACGGTTGTTATTTTGTACAGTTGTAACGAGTCGGGTCCGAAATCAATTAATTCGATTGTCTCAAAAATCTGCATTCTAAAAAATAACTAAGAAATCGATCACTTAAAACGATCGCACTTGAGAACATATTTATGGATTTGCAAATGCCATGAGGCTCGAAATCTTATTCTCTTTTAATTTTTTTTTAAACGTTTCCCCACTTTAGGATTATCTGCTGTGTCGTGGGTGCGTTTACAAACATACAAGTTCACATACACATATTGAAATGAAACGCAGTTTGACACAATAATTCTTATACCAACAAGTACTTGACTTATTATACCCCAATACCAAACACTCACAGACTCAATAAAACGACATTAATTCCTCCAATTCAAAGCCCTACCATTAAAACTACCAACACTATACCATAAAACAAAAGACAAACAATAAATATACCGTATACCCATGTCCTCAATTCTCCCCACTTCTCCCCCTTTTCCTAATTCTCCCCTAAAACGGATATAAACGGGTTTTCTGACATTCACCAAATTGTGCTTAAACTAAGGGTATTGTTTATACCCTTCCATTCGTACTAAGGCCGTGGACGGGTGATATTTTGTGCATATGTGCCTATTCAGAGCTAAGTCAAGGAAGGAATGCTTTTGTAGTTCAATTTTACGATCTTACGGTCTATTTTATAGTGATGGGGTGTTAATTAGGATGGGGAGTTGTCGATGTCGATAAAATTTATAGACTTGGTCGAGTATTGTAGTGACTTGGAAGTATGAGTGCAGTTTAGTGTTGCGATTATATTAGTGTTAGTTCAGTGCCTAATATCGTGATTACGGTCGTAATTTTAAGTTTTTTGGGTTGAAAAATGACTCAATATTTGCGGCCGTTGTTTGGTAATTTTCTTATCTAGGAAATTAGACTTTAATTCGACTGTAGAATTTTCGCGAAGGATATAACTTAGCATATAATCGAAAGTTAAAATCAATAAATAATTTACGTGAACAATAAGGTATGTAAAAGCTATAACATAGCACATAATGTATAAATTATAATAATAATAGTAAATTTTGTATTTTATGAACAAAGCCGTTTCAAAGTAGCGTGTTTGTGCGTGCAATTTCACTTCATTACATTAATTAACATGTCTATTAAATATGTAATAATAATATGTAACCTTTCTAGTAACTTTATTCAGCTTGTAATGCGCAAGTCACTCAGGATTTTGTTTTAAAACTTTTTCGTGTTTGGAACTCTTTTGTTTTATTTTTTTTTTCGGCGAGTTTATCACAAAGTCAAAGAGTAAATTATAAGGTCTATTGTTTAAAAAATACAAATAATGTTAGTTAATTATAGTAAGTACACACCTCACAGGTGAGTTCATTCATTCGAGTACCCAGTGACTCTTTCATTGTTTTCTGGGATTGATTGTGTGGTTTTAGTCGGTAAGAGTCCGACATAACCTGCTGACTGACGCTCATTGTCTAGACAAAGGATATCCACACGTTAAAAAAAAAGTGCAGACCAGCAGGTCAATCTACCCCATTCTGTCAACTAACTTTAATTGATATTGAATCTTAACGTTTTGTAATAAAGTCAAAAATTGAATGAAGAGTTTTGGTCAGCTTTATCTAGTACTTAATGTACCATGAAATTTTGTCACGCAATAATTGAAAACTTAATTTTAGAGTCTCACAAGCATTATTAATCAAGCCAGTCATTAGCATCTTGAATGAAAATGAAAGCTTTCAACTTAATAATGTAATTGCAAGTTAATTTCACAGACGAAGTAATCAATTCAAAAGATTAATTATAATTTAAAGTACACCCTGTAGTTGATGAGTGTACACTAAATTATAAATATAATAATATTTTGAGAATATAACGAAAATAAAAGTTAAAAGACTCGATTCACAAGTTCACAACTAACATAAATCATATCGACATAAATATCGATAACTTCTGAATCCCACCTCTAATAAGTACAAACGACCCACGCCAGGTGTTCTAAATCTCTGGTCCAGATTCCGCTCTCGACAAAGAGCCCGTTCATTTCTCGTATAATCTAGCGATCGTTCCCCGAAACTGAGATAATCGACTACGTAAAATCGATCCATTATTCGATTATTTTGTGGAATAATAATGAGGTGCCATTGACGCCTGCCGTCAAAGAAAAAAAATAAAAAAACATGGCCGCCTGTCAGATACGTTTTGTGTGTTCCCGCGCTTTTGTTGTTGTTGATGTTTTTTTGCTGGAATTTTGTAGAAATATATCGTGATTGTGACTCAAATATACGAATGGGTTTATTAAGTTAAATCTTTCGATGACCAGGAATGTTGTTTGTCCTTATTTCACAGTTGTTTTGATGTTCCGGGATGTAATTTATGTGACACGTATTTAAATTAAACGATCCCATTTTGATCAGCCGACATCTTTATTGTTGCTTTTGTGTGATAGTATTTCAATTATATTTTTTAACGACCGTTCTGATTTTTATTGTTGGTTATTTTTCGAATGTTATTTTCGCTAATAATGGTCGTATTTTCTGATTAAAAAAATCTATGAACGTTCCTTACAGTGCTACTTTTTTAACAAAATAGACTTCAATTTTTCTTTATAATATAATTATTTCTAAAGAGTTTAACTATTAAATGATTTTCTTTGAACAATTAGCATAAGCATATTGCCATCTTCTTTATTTATTTTTTATTGTATATCCTTTTAACTATGTATCTTTACTTCCCTTGCATCGGTCTATAGAGACCACGCAAGTTAAAGGACCAAATTGCAAAGCATTACTTGTGTATTATGTATGTAGAAGAAGTTCAGTGCAAATGTCTGAATTAATAGCTAATTAATACCTCAGTAGTTACTATTACACAAAGCGGTATACATAAGTACTTATAAGTTTACTCGTGTTTTGGAAGATTATAATATAACATCACGCCTTTTATTCTAGAAGGGGTAGGCAGAGGTGTAAATTACGGCACTTAATGCCACTGTACAATGTAACACCCACTTTGTTCACTATGTATGTTATGAGTGTAATAGGGGGTGAGGCTATTGCCATATACCGGGCACAATTCCAGATTCTGTACTACTACTGAGAATTATATTAAAACCCAGTAATACTTTGCCCGATACCTTGCCGAGTAGCACTTGTGACCACTCAGCCAATAAGACAGACAACGAGAAGGTTTTAGTACTCATAATAATTAACCAACTTCAAAACAGAGCGATTTGAAGTCGGTATTGTGACTTACTTTATATTTTTTGACTAGCGAAACGTTAGTGTTAGATACAATAAATATGTCCACATCTTTCTAACCTTTAAGACAGTTTAAGGTTTTAAAAAACCATGATATAAGATAACAAACCGTATTTAAATTGAGTCATCGAACCAAGTGCATAAAATGCCACCTTACTATCATCAAACAACACCGAAAACCTGCTCTATTTGATTTCCAAACATATCCTCCGGTTTTTATAAATATCATTTACGCATCAATTGTAAGAGCGGCACATTAAAGTACAACAAATTAAAAAAATACTTCAACCGATTTTCAACCGTTACGATATGGCAATAGTGTTAAAAATTGAATAAATAATTTTGATAGTGATAGTATACATTGATATGCTGTCAATACGTTTTTTGATAGAAACTTGTGGAACACGTTTATGTAATGAAAAGGACCACCATAGAATTAGAATATGACTAGATAACGCCTAAAGACCACCATGGTGGAGATAATTATGTGATATAGTTGTCAATACTAATTTTTGTTATCATTCTGAGTATTGTTACCGATGTTAATACTTTTTTAAACGATACCCCTCACTAAGGTGTTCTCCTGTGTCGTGGGTCAAGTTCACATACACATGAAACCCAAACCCAAAACAATAATAGAGATATATTGTAACTTTCGTGAGACATACTAAATAGATTATAATGTTTTCGGCTTACTCACGTAATGGCTTGAAACGCTTGAAACTAGTCGAGTTCCTCGTCAAATCATTACGTGAGTAAGCCGAAAACATAATAAACAATAGAGATGATGACAGGGTATGAAAATTAAAAATCTAATTAGTTAAGCTCGACCGGAGTGATACCACGGCCTCTCAGAAGACCGACATAAACCAACGCTTGCGTTGTGTTTCTTCGTGTGAGTGAGGTTACCGGAGGCCCAATTATCCGCACCCCCTTCCCAACCCCTGAATCCCCAATAATCATCAAATTCTTTATCCCGAAAGGCCGGTAACGTACTTGTAACGCCACTGGTGTTCCAAGTGTCCATGAGCGACGCCGATTGCTTATCATCTGCTCGTTTACCGGCTTATGCCATAAAAACAAAAAAAAATACATGCAGACACATTTACTGTGAAAGCTCCCAAGAAACAATTCTGAGAATAGAAGGCAAAAGTGAAACTCATTCCGCCATTTTGCTTACTCAATGATCATTTAAACAAGATTTTCAAGCACATTCCTACCATACTATACATGCACAATCTCGGATAACAGACGCCCGCCGATCATAAAAATTAAGGTTTTTCATTTCCGCAAACTCTGTTAGCGACCCCGATCCCACTAATATTATAAAATGTGAAATGCTCGTACGCATGTATGTATGTCTTATGGCCTTGTTTCTCTTTCACTCAGAAACTACTGAACGAATCTGAATGAAGTTTGGCACAGAGATAGATAACAGTCCAGCGTAACAAGTAGTCGAAATTAAATTCTAAGCATTTATTTTAATTCATCCCTAAATTAGGCGCCTTTGAGACGTCATTTGCACTATCCGTCAGTCCGGATTTTCTCCTGTGACGTGGGTGCGTTTACAAACATACAAGTTCACATACACATGACACCCAGACCCGAAACAACAATTTGTGGATCACACAAAGAGTTGCTCCGTGCGGGAATCGAACCCGCCCACGTTGCGCTTTCCATCAGCAAAGCTAGGTTCAAAATGTTACCATTCGATTAGAGAAGAACAAGCAAGAAACTCGAACAAGAAAGAAGGTGAAACCGCTGGTATGAGCTAGTCATATTATAATACATTAAGGTACGTAGCAACGATTAAATAAGATGAGGCAATATGGGAAAATTTTATAGGAATTTAAAGGAGTTTCGAGGAATTTCATTAAGACATTCAAGTTTGCTTGGATTTCTTAATGTTTGTTTTAAGAACACATAATGTCACGCCTTTATGGCAAAATCCTCGAAATTATATTTTTGCCCGTCATATTACAGAAACGCGACTTCTCCTGCCTGGGTGAAGCGGGAGGGAGTGTCAAACTCTTATTAAATAAAAACCACCCCGGTCCTACTCCTGCACTTCGAGCCGGAGCCCTGGTAGCCCATTAGGTTCTCCCGGGGCTCCGAATCGGCATCAGCCCTATTGGGACGGGGATGGAAATCCGTGGTGGTCTGATGGCTCTTAGGCTATAATAACCGTTTATCATCAAGTAGTCTGTAAGCTTTATTCCTACTGATATCAGTATTAATGTTATTAACTAGAGGTAGGTACATCTATTCATACCTATATGCAGGTGATGGCTCGGAGGTTTAAGACGTTTGTTTCACATCCACGAGGGTTCTAAACCTACCAACAGCACGTACCAATGTGACGTTTTCCAAATTGTATGTACTTTTTAAGATTATTTAGACACCACTGACAAACAGTGAAGGAATACATCGTAAGGAAACCTGAGCTTATAATTTCTAATTATAAGTTTGAAATCGCCAACCCGCTTTAAGCAATGATTAATGCTCAAACATAATCCGTGCGAGAAGAGGCATTTGGTCAGCAGTGGGCATTTATAGGCTGTTGATGATCATTAGTTTATCACAGTTGTCTATTTATTTAACTCAAAAATTGCTGTAAATTTTACAAAAGGAACCAAAGATTTTCTAAAGTTTTTATCAGATCGTAAAGTTGTTAACTTTAATAAGGTAGATGCCTAATTTTTATTTTAATGTCCGTCTGGTAGATTATTTTAGGCAGAGGTACACATTATGCCATTGTACAATGTAACACCCACTTTTCACTATTTATGTGTTATGCGTCCCATGTAATAGGGGGTGAGCCTATTGCCATATACCGGGCACAATTCCAGACGACTCCGTGCTACTGCTGAGAATTTTTAAAAACCTAGTAATACTTTGCCCGACCCGGGAATCGAACCCGAGACCCCTTGCCTGGCAGTCGCACGTGCGACCACTCGGCCAAGGAGGCAGAAACGAATACTTTCGACGATATATTGATTTGAAATGTCGCGTGACGTCACTTCTATGTACATTTTACACGTAGAAATGACGTTTTAGCCCCCACTCTTAAACTTTGATTCGTTTTATCTAAGTATTGTTTTATTATACGACAAAATAAAAAAATACGTGTCTAATATTTTTTCATTACCTAAGTTACAGACTAATTAGATTTTTAATTTTCATTCCTTGGCATCATCCCTGTTTAATGATAGGTCACTTTAGTCAGCAGTGGCCACTAATAGCCTGTAAATGTGATTCACACCCATAAACAATTAAACTGTACTCAAATTCAATACACATGACATAATCACAAAGTCGTGGTGGCCCGGAGGTTAAGACGCCCACTTCTCATGCATGAGGGTGCGAAACCTACCAACGGCAAGTACCAATGTGACTTTTTCCGAGTTATATGTACTTTCTAAGATTATTTAGACACCACTGACAAACGGTGAAGGAAAAACATCGTGAGGAAACCTGGACTTATAATTTCTAATTATAAGTTTGAAATCGCCAACCCGCATTGAGCAAGCGTGGTGATTAACGCTCTAACCTTCTCCGTGTGAGAGCTTTGCTCAGCAGTGGGCATTTATAGGCTGTTGATGATGATGATGATGAATCACAAAGTCGAGTTGCACCATTTAACTAACGCCTAAACACAAACTAAATCTGAGATTAGCACATCAACCTGAATTCACCATCATAACACTATCATTACTAGGTCGGATCCAGTTAATCCTTGTTATTTTAACCCGGTGTCAGCTAACTGACGTTAATGCCCCGTTTTAAGTAATATTCAAAACAAATGTTGATACTAGTTGACTCATCTTATATAATGTGTCACTAAACTTGATACTTTTGCTAAAATGCTCGGGAATTCGAGGACTGTTTTAGTATGAAGTAGTTTTTAGTGCATACTAAATAGAAGTGTTTCGTTTCATGTTAATTAATGTGTAGGTACTATAAAACTGCCTCTTTGGCCGAGTGGTCGCAAATAGAACTGCCGAGCAAGGGGTCTCTGGTTCAACTCCTTGATCGGGCAAAGTGTTACTGGGTTTTCAAAAAACCTCAGTAGCAGCACGGAGTCTAGAATTGTGCCCGGTATATGGCAATAGGCTCACCCCCTATTACATGGGACTCATAACATAAATAGTGAAAAGTGGGTGTTACATTGTACAGTGGCATTAACTGCCGTAATGTGTACCAGACCTCTGCCTACTCCTTCAGGGATAAAAGGTGGGATGATACGTAACTATAAAAAATACATGGTAGAATTATAATAGACGACCTCACGGAGGTCATATAATCGTTAGATGTAGGTTGCTTGAAAACGACCGATTTGGAAGTCACTGGGGGATGAACTGAAGCAGTACCCGTCTTGTGATTGACATGATAATGGTGATATACGATTTTTTATCAATGTGGGTACTCAAATTTTTACCTTGTGTTTTTTGTTATTTTCATGCTTCATAGCACAATATGGTTGGAACTGTGCTTTTCTGGTAAGAACTTAATGTAATTTATCGATATTAGCGAATTAATTCTATTATATGATTTGATTTAACTAAGACACTTCTGTTACCATGTAATGTAAGTGTCATCACACAAAACTAAAAAAACCATAAACGAAATAGAAAAGAATTTCGGTTAGAATCCCATAAGTACACAACGACGACCTTCCTATTTCTTACTTACTTTACTAAGCATTAAACCAGAGTACACCTTGAAAGTAACTTAACTTAGTCCCAAACAAAAATATAAACAGAAAAACAATCTTCCTAACACGCAAATCGTATTACAGAGAAACCGTAATCTTTTCAAAAATGGTGTTGGGATCATCCCGAACTGGCGGTAAACGGTGAAAAAATATCCCTTTACGATCCTTTCTAGTCGCATTTTATGGTCCCCAAGAGATCCCCCATGGCTGCTATTGTCGTAAATATACTAAACCGGTCGTTATTTATAACAAAATATTTAGTTAAAATGTTTTAGCTGTATTTCTTCATTAGTTTTACGGTGTTTTTGGCGGCATTAGTCATTCAGTTTGAGAGTTTTACGGTTAAAGTTTTCGGTTTTTGTGTCTCTGAGTGCCGAAGTTTTGGTTCGTTGGTGTTTGTCTGTTTATTGTTTTATATCATTAGTGCATTTTGGTGTTGGTCAAAATTGTGGTAGGAACCACACCACAGGGATCATAAAGTCACCACTCCTACTCATCCCGCGGATTTAGTTATTTTAGTTATACAAAAACCGATTTAAAGACTACAAATTTGAAGGAGACCAGGCAGCGGCATTCTTTTTTTTATTTATTGTTTTTTTAATAAAATCCACTCTAGGATTATCTCCTGTGTCGTGGGTGCGTTTACAATCATACAAGTTCACATACACATTCTCTGATAAACTTCAAAATAAAAAACTGAGGACTCTAAACCACTTGAACACTTATATAGGTGAGGTCAATATTCCAGCTGTGGACCGTCAAGGGCGGTGAAAGTAGATGTAGCTAAGGGAAAAATAATCCTTTTAACATAAATATTCCGCATGATACAGCTATAGATCGGTTATGACCCAAATATCTCAGTGCCCAACGATTGCCTAAAAATAACTTGGACCAATATAATCTACGTTAACATAGTGACATGGTAGTATTTTTGGCGAATAACTGAATTATAAATGTACAGGAAAAAGGATATTTTCCTGGTTACGGAAAAGTATTTTTCCAAAATGTCGGATTATGGTATCATAGAGGTACATAATTAGTTATGGTTACTGATATTATTTGTGTAGGTAGCGGTTTGTTGCTTCTGTAGTGTATTAATCACGTTTAACTGGTACAATGATTGGTGGATTCGATCCTTGAGGCTAGTAGTTCAAAAAAAATTCAAAATTCTTTATTATCTTAAGAATTACAATATCTGTCTAACATTGAGGCAGTCCCAGTAAGTTATTATACAATACTTGTGTTGAGACTGACTTGATATATAAAGTTTGTTTTAAGGGGGCAAAATCATCTAATGACTGCTCTCGCCTAGGTGAGGCGGGAGGGAGTGTCAGACTCTTACTGACTAAAAACCACCCCGTTCCTTCTCCTGCACGTCGAGCCAGAGCCCGGGTTACCCGTTAGGTACATAAAGTATGATTGGAGTTCTATAATTAGTGTGTTAGTACCGTTGGTGACAATAGGTACATAAAAATACTGTAGGCAATGCGAAAGTAATTTCAAAAGCCAAATCCTAAACTTTGATCACAAAGAACAATACAAGTTGATCTTCAGAAGAGGACCGTCAAAATTCAAACATTTCTTGCCTTAAGATGGGCCGCTCGAATAAGTGTTCATCTGTTCATTCCCCCATCAAAACATAAAACAGGTCTTAAGACATGGTACGTTAGATCAATTTAGAACGCTCTAAAAACTTCCTAGACGCGGAAAACATGCTTGAGAGATAATTTAGGTCATGGCTTCAAGAAAGCATGGAGGATTAAGCATTGAAACGTTTAATTGCGACGGTTACTTGAATGTACGCCGCCATCTTGAATTTGAGCTGCCTTAATTTGTTTTAAATTGTTATTTGTGAGCGCATTTGTATGAATTATGTGTTTAATTTTATTGTTAATTGTTTCAACTTGTAGTATGACTGGTTTATGGAGGGTTTACTTTATGCTTTTGGAGTTTTGGAGATGTAAAAAAGTGTAGAACTATCAGACAAAACTTGATGTGTTTTTTAAGGCATATGCCTCAAAAATCTCCATAAGTATATCTCCATAGGAAGGCTTTTTTATAGTTTTAAGATATTGGTACTAGAAGTAGAGAAAATATAATAGAATTTTTCCAAAAAATACATCCTTTAAACCAAAACCATTGCAGTTTTCTGTCATACCCTTTAATAACAGAAAGCGTGAAGTTACCCTTACAAATAATACAAGTGAAAAAAATAATACAAAAAAAAACTCCACTATCACGCGCAATACAGCGTGTTGCGAAAACAAACAAAAACCCGGGATCTATTGAATTTTTTTTTTATTCATTTGATTTGTGTGTATGAAAATTCAACACGTAGCTTCGGATCCAATCAATCAACTACTGTAGCAATCAACCCGTGAGATAGTAATTAAAATCGGCTTCCACGTATTTCATACAACGCTCATACATTTTGTATGAAATATTTATAAAAAGTAACACAAATGACTTATGGGTTTACCAGTGTCACTTGTATATCTTCATTTTTGATTTGTATTTTGTGATTTATGGCTTTTGTTTTACTGTGATGTAAGTAATAATCTCAGCCTTGACGAGTTAAATACTATGTGGTTATTTAAGAATCAGGTTATTCTTCAAATGAAAAAAAAACTGACAGACAGACTGCCTCGTTGACCGAGTGGTCGCAATTGCGGATGCTGGGCAAGGGGTCTCGGGTTCGATTCCCAGAAAGGGCAAAGTATTACTGGGTTTTTTAAAAAAATATCATTAGTAGCACAGAGTCTGGAACTGTGCCCGGTATATGGCAATAGGCTCACCCCCTATTACATGGGATTCATAACATAAATAGTGATAAGTGGGTGTTACATTGTGGGTGTTACATTCTACAGTGGTATAAGGTGCACCACTGCCTACCCCTTTGAGGATAAAAGGCGTGATGTTATGTTATGTTTTATCAAAAAAATCCATCAATTACGTTTACTATTCACTCTGTTGAATATCTTTGAATGACATTTACCTCATAAACGTAGCTTCGATTAATAAACGAATGGCATCAAAGCTACCAAAGAAATTAAATTGAAAACCATATACGGGAAAAAAACAGCTAACTGTAATGATTTTACAAACAAGCTACATAAACAGCTAATAAAAGATCAACCGAATTAAATTTACTGCACCACAGATCATAAAAACATTTATTAATTTACATTTTCGTACAAATTAAATTAAGTTCTTTGACTTAATGAAAAAGGAAATTGTAAAATACAAATTGGAACAAATTGGACTGCCACTTTAGTGGAATAATCATATGCTACCGTTGCGTATTAATGCTCAAACCTTCTCAGTGTGAGAAGAGGCTTAGCAAAGGTGCATATTACATCACTTAATGCCACTGTACAATGTAACAAACACCTACTTTTTACTATTTATATCATAAGTCCCATGTAATAGGCCGTAAGTCTATTGCCATATAACGGCACAATTCCAGACTTCGTGCTATCACTGAGATTTTTTTAAAAAACCTAGTAATACTTTGCCCGACTTGGGAATCGAACTCAAGACCCCTTGCCCGGCAGTCGCAGTTGCGACCACTCAGCCAACGAGGCAGGCGTAAGTTATAAAATTTCTTGGAAATAAATTCAAAAGATAAAAATGAGTACACAAAATTGGATAATTGTATTCAGTGACATCAGTTTCGCATCAACCTGTATACAGACAATAACTATCGATAGATATAATAACGTCAGTAATTGGATATCTTGTTACAGACTAACAGTTTCGTTGGGCGACTAGTTGTGCAACTAGTAGGTAGATTCAGTTGGGTGTTTGGTAGTGTACGTATAAAAATGTTGAAGAGGTTTTCGAGTGGTCCGGTATTAACTGTTTTTTTTTTTTTAGTTTTATATCGATTTTTAATAACTACCGTGAGACACACTAAATTAACTAAAAATCGCGGGTTACTCATGTGAATATACTGAGAAAAGCTCTACTAGTTTCGTACCACAGAGGGGTTCTTCCTCATGAGCAGCGTGTACGGTCGCGGCGACCGCGCACTTTGCACGTGAGTAACCCGCAGTTTATTCAAGTGAGTAACCCACAGTTTTTAGTTAACGAGTGTTATATTGGTTATTATTCATTTAAATCCGTTTTTGCATATCATGCTTTTCAATCTCCTACGAAGTAGGAGAGGTAGGAGATCTCCAGATGTTGTTTTTTTAACGGGCAAAATACGACGTCGAGCCGGTCGTACCGGGGCCCCGGCCCGAAGTGCAGGAGTAGGAACGGGGTGGTTTTCAGTCAATAAGAGTCTGACACTCCGTCCCGCCTCAACCAGACGGGAGAAGTCATTCAATGATTTTCCCCCTTCAAAAAACCAAAAAATGCGTCTGGCACAGGATTAGGCAGAGGCCTACCCTTCCGGGATAAAAGGCATGATGTTATTTTATGTTCATAAAAAATGTATTACTTGTGTTATGTTCACAATATTTTATAAACGCTTATTTTTTCTGCTGACCCTTTATACATAGTGAGTTTCATTGAAACAGGCGAGACTTTATTACTATCAATTAATGGCGTTTTATTTATTGTTCCTTTTTGTTTATTTATTTGTTTGTATGTATGGGATATGAACTCCTTTTGACGATGACAAACAAAAGCCAGATCGAAAGCCATTGTAATTTTCGTTTCTGATTTTATTTACCTCTACATTTCGGTTTTAATATAGTAAATATCTCTGGTTTATTTTGAAGTATACTATTTTAATAGGACTAGGGTAGATAACTATTTTTCATTTTAATGTCTATCTGGTAGATTATTTAAAAAACATTAGACACATGTTTTTTATTTTCTTACGGAAACGAATGGTTTCGAAGATATATTGATTTTAAATATCGCATGACGTCACTTTTGAGTACGATTTATATTCTAAATTGACGTAGCTGCCTCCCACTCCTCATTCTCTTATATACATGACAAAATAAAAAAAAATGTGTATAATATTTTTTCATTACCTAACTTACGGACTAATTAGATTTTTAATTTTCATACCCTATCATCAGTCCTATTGTGTTAAGACTCCTATTTTCTGTTATGTAATATTACATGATATACCTCTAATGGTATTATAGATAACAGACTAATACTAAGTCGATACTTTAATTAAATCACAGTTTCTTACACAACAGAGTCGATGACTTCAAAGTTAGGTTTAGAGTCAAAACAATATTTTGCCTAAACCAGGCATTAAATGAGCCTTCGTGCCCCGGTCGTAGTATTAAGCTGAGCTCCAGCCTTTTGCGCTTCGACGCACCATGAGATTTTTGTGTGTACCTATATTCTTGTCTGCGTGTGTGTCGTGGCGTAATAAATGGTTTTATCTTTCTTCCAAACCAGAAGTATCTTGTTCAGCATTTGATCTATCGATCACTTCACTATCACGGATATTAAATACTTATAAAATCGACTGCCTTATTGGCCGACTGGTTGCAAATGCGACCCGGGCAAGGGGTCTCGGGTCGGGCAAAGTATTACTAAGTTTTTAAAAATCTCAGTGGTAGCACGGAGTCTGGAAATGTGCCCGGTATATGGCAATAGTCTCACCACCTATTACATGGGACTCATAACATAAATAGTAAAAAGTGTGTGTTACATTGTACAGTAGCATTAAGTGCCGTAATGTGCACGTCTGCGTACCATTTCGGTGATAAAAGACGTGATCTCATGTTAAAAAATAAAACTCAATATTTGTCTTTCAAATTGACGAGTAAATAAATAGCATCTGTGTTAACAATTTTAAACGAACTCGAGACAGTCCCGGCGCCATAGAAATTGTCATCGATCACCATTGTGTTTATAGATAGTCATAAAGATCACTGATAGCAATAATGATTTCGATAGCAATTATTATTTATTGCTATTCCTATTGCTATTTGCCACTTGTTAATTTCATGTAGGGTTGTCTTTGGCTATCGATTGATTGGTGTATCGATTTCGAAGTATGTTTTTGTGTTGATCGATATTTTTTTGAGTACCATTAATTTATTTAGTGTAAAAGGTTTATCTGCTTAGCTTAGTAAATAAGGATTAGAAATATTTAATTTAATTTTTTTTATTTATTTTTCATTTAACAATTAACATTGTGTCTGAAATTTAATATAGGTACAAAAAAAAGAGGCAGGCAATTCACATTGCTTCGAATTTCATTAATTTAGGCTTCTAAGCAAGGCGGTTTATAATGTCAAGAACCCAATCAATACAATCAATATACAGTTTTAGAATAATGTCAGAAAACACTATCGTATGAGTTCGGATATAAGACATAGCTAACTAGCTGTTGCCCGCGACTTCGTCTACTAGCGGACCCAGCAGACGTTGTCCTGCATGAAAATTCATTCAAATTAGTTCAGCCGTTTAGGATAACTAACCTAGACACCGACTGCAGCGCCATCTGCCGGGCTCATTTGTGAATCTTAACCATTCCCAGATCCCCTTGAACACACACAAAAAATTTCATCAAAATCAGTTCAGTCGTTTGAGAGAAGTTCAGTGACATACACACTCACAGAAGAATTATATATATAAAGATGTAATTGTTCCTGAAATTGAAGCTCTGATTGTAACATGATCATTAATTACTTGGAACTTATTTATAACATAACTGGAGCCAAATGTCCATTTGATATCTGCATCACTGTATGTAACCCTTTCAAGGACCGGTAGAAAACATACACAACCGAAACAATAATTGATAGACATCTGGGGGCTTACTCTTAAATCCAAATCCGATCGATCGACATTGATATTGTAAAATTTCGTACTCTTAAGTTGCAACACTAGCGCCCACTACATCCGTGTTGCGTGGATATTGAATCAACTAAATGGTATTGAGTTTGGCTTTATATTCGGTACTCTGAATGCTATTTTAACCGCTACGATAGGGGTTGTATAGTTTTGACATTGAATAATTATTGAGATTTTATATTGCATTGACATTGAGATTGGTATCAAGAGTAAGCACCCTGTTCCCCGCAACTCGATAAAAATCACCTCATTTAACGACAACACCCCATCACTATCCATTTGATGACCAGTATTGAGTTCAAAGAACTCATATTTGATACACAATTCCGATATAGGTTTTAATGAGTAATGCACCCAGCTGTTCATTTAGGGAACCGTTGCATTATCTCTCAGTATGAATCATTAAGCAAAAAGGTAATTAGTTGCATACTGGAACACCTGGTACCTAGTGCATTTGTTCTAGGAACTACATTCTGTATACGTTTTGATTAATATTGTGCTTTTACGGCGCTATTCCTTGAAATTTGGGACTGTAATGTAGGATAATGAAACTGACTGAAACATTGTATTTGAAACATCATCATCATCAACAGCCTATAAATGCCCACTGCTGAACAAAGCCTCTTCTCACACGAAGAAGGTTTGAGCATTAATCACCACGCTTGCTCAATGTGGGTTGGCGATTACAAACTTATAATTAGAAATTATAAGCCCAGGTTTCCTAACGATGTTTTCCTTCACCGATTGTCAGTAGTGTCTGAATAATCTTAGAAAATACATATAACTCGGAAAAAGTCACATTGGTACTTACCGTTGGTAGGTTTCGAACCCGCACCTTCATGCATGAGAAGCGGGCGTCTTAAACCTCCGGGCCACCACAACATTTTGTTTTTGAATATGTGCAAAAAGTCTATTGTGCAAGGGCTATGCTCGGAGTTTCTTTAAAGAATGGAATCTGAAACGAAGTGATCCGACAGAGAACCAAAGTAATCTACATAGCCCAAAGGATTAGTAAGCTGCAGTGGCAGTGGGCCGGTCATATTTGTCAAAGAATCGATAACCAGTGGGGTAAACGTGTTCTTGAGTGGAGACCGCGTCTAGGCAAACGTAGTGTAGGGCGTCCTCCAGCTAGGTGGAATGACGACATACGCAAGGTGGCTGGCATTGGTTGGATGAGAAAAGCTGAAGACCGAGCTCAGTAGCGTGCCAATAGAGAGGCCTATGTCCAGCAGTGGACGAATATGTGGTACAGTCCAGTAATTTGGTTGGAATAATTGAGGCTACTTGGAAAGTTTTGGAAATTGGCAATTAATATGCTCTTTTTGAATTTCCATTATGCCAGTGAGTCAAATGTTTTTCTTATAGTTTGCATAAGTAAGCCGTAAATATTAAAATAAATTCAATTACTATATTGGGACAACCCCGCGACATTCTCCCAAAACTGCTGCAACTCTTGTAAGCCACGATCTACAGTAGATACAACCATGAAAACACCGGAACACTGAAGTCACTGGCTTGAATCCCGCAACGAAATAAATTAGAAGATATTAATAGAGGAGATAAAAAAACGACAGTTTTCACTTCCCTCGGTAAATGTATGCAGGAGGCAGAATGGCTTAAGCCTAAAGGCACAAAAGAGACTGTACGAATGAGAGATGTCAAGTCACCAAGCATCACAGAACATTGACTAAAAACTAAATGGATCCTACGTGGGAACTGTCCCAACAAGTATGCCTCAGGATAGTTATTATACAATATACCAATCAATACTATCAATATCACGCTCTTCAGAAGGACACTAAAGAACATTCCTCCCAAAACTACAAGATCACGCGGCCATAACTTAAACACGACTCCAAAATTAGGACGTGCTGCTTAAAATTTTGGAAAACGTGACGTATATAACTGTTAAAACTTTGGGCGAGTCCAAAGTAATCCTTTGCACAACGTACATGTTTAAGTTGGTATGTCCCAGTTTTGAAACTCGACAGTTGAATCTACGTGATAGTTTCATTTCATGTATAAAGTTACTTCGCTTCATTTTAATCCTAGGATATTAGGTACTTGTGTTGTAAGAATTTAAACAACTAGGTTTCTGTTGGTCGGCTGGTTTTGTGGTTTGCCTGACTAATGACTAGGTCTTGCATCAAGTCTGTAACTTCATAGTAAACAAGAGTTTCACTGAAACGTACTTGCAGATAGATTTTCTTCGACAAACGACCTGATCAAGGTCGCAGACAGCTGCTATTCGCTAGCAGGACTATCTGGAAGTCACTAACTTCCCGTATAACTTTGACATGTCTTAATATATCACTTGCGCCATGGATAGAAAATAATTAAATTTTGATGTACGGAAAAGGAGGCTTTTTCATCCCTTTGGCACCCTAATTTAAGTACGTCTAGTGGTTTCTGCAAAAGGGGACTAAATTGTATGGAACGGAAATTTGGGGTTGCTTGGGGGCGAAATGAAGTTGCAATAAAGGTTATATAATGAAGTTGAAATTACGTACTATGTGGCATGTCTTATATTAGCCGAAGGAATTGTAAGGATCTGAATAGTGTTTTGTCAATTTTATTATTTGTTTATCTTTTAACACGTGCGAATCAAAGTTTAAATACGTCATTTCTACATATAAAATGTACATAGAAGTGACGTCATGCAACATTTCAAATCAATATATCGTCGAAAGTATTCGTTTCTGTAAGATAATAAAAATTCGTGTCTAATGATTTAAATAATCTACACGACGGACATTCAAATAAAAATTAGGCATCTAACCTATTGTTAATCCGATTATTGAAGATTTTAACGTTCAAATATTAAATTAAAACATTGCCTTTTATATAGAAGATAGAAAACTAATTATGACATAGAGGTAGAAAGATATGCTTTTAGATGTAGGAACTGCAATAAATTTCTAAAATAGTTGATCACGTAAATAACAAAATCTGTATGTTTTATATACTCCTGCCTGTCCTTTACTCCGTAATTATAAAGAGACAAAAGACAACCATCGCAACAAAATTTGTATACCCTTACAGTCATTCTACACACTGCTTTAATTTGAACGACCTTTGTAGACGATGAAGCTTTGAGCTTTAAGCTGTAAGCACTGACCCGAATTACATTCAGTCAGAACCATTTGAGTAAATATTCGATTTAACATTGCCGAGTAAGCATTGAGTTTGATTCCCGATCCTAGTAGTATCTAACCAGTAAAATTGGTTTCAGACTCATATTAGCATGCCCGAAGGTGACTGATTGAAAATTACTTGACATCATTTTAATAGAAATCTACGTCTCTCCCTCGCCTTTCAAAAAAAAAGAATGAAATCAATCATTGCTTACCACCTGGCAAGAAAGAGAACAAATATAAAAACGATAGTCTAACGTTATGAGTTTATGTAATAAGAAAAATATTAACTAAAATCGCGGGTTACTCACGTGAATATACTGAGAAAATCTCTACTAGTTTTGAACCACAGAGGGGGTTTTCCTCATGAGCAGCGTGCGCGGTCGCGGCGATGTCGCGCAGCCTACAGCAGAGTGGCAGTAGTGAGTGGCAGTGGCAGAGCAGAGCAACCCCTCTGTAGTTCGAAACTAGTAGAGCTTTTCAGTATATTCACGGGAGTAACCCGCGATTTTAAGTTAATTTAGTATGTCTCACGGTGGTCATTATAAAATAAAAATATTAACAAAGGCATATTATTATTATATTTGACATTCTAAAAAACACGAACCAAACAAATCAAAACCCTATCTCACGACACTAAAGACCAAAAACTAATCACTAAACAGCTCATTGAGAACACAAAATGGCGGTTTAAGTGACAATTTAATAGAATAAACGAAACTGCCTTAGGCGGCAACTCACGTACAAGTCTTTTAAAAATGTTGTCCAGGAAGATCGAGGGTGGAATACCGATACCTCCCTGTTAAAATACATGGATAGGTTTCATGGAGTAAATTATTATGGTCATAAAACAAACGGGAACAGTTGTCAGTAGACATTGTCGCAAAAATGAGAACAACTTGAATGATTATGGCTTGTATCTTTGTTGAATACATAAGTTATTAAAGTTTCTTTGAGGAAATAGGTTATTTCAGGGAGAAAAAGCACCCCTATGTGTTAGAGGAATGGATTATTATAGTTGATTTTGATCTAGATATTTTCATCATTAAAGTCGCTTCTCATGCTTGTTGGTTCGGTTCGAATCCTACCGGGCGCTTCTCATGCTTGTTGGTTCGGTTCGAATCCTACCGACAGCAAGTACCAATGTGACTTATACCGAGTTATATGTACTTTCTAAGATTTCTAAGAAGACAGACACCACAGACAAACGGTGAAAGAAAACATCGTGAGGAAACCTTTTTTTTTAGAGTGGGGAAAATCATCCAATGACTGCTCCCGCCCGGGTGAGGCGAGAGGGAGTGTCAGACTCATATTGACCAAAAACCACCCCGTGGAAACCTGGGCTTATAATTTCTAATTATAAATTTGAAATCGCCAACACGCATTGAGCTAGCGTGGGGAAGATGCTTTTGGTCAGCAGAGGCTACTTACCTCTATAGGCTTGGGTGTAATCTATAAGCTAATAAAAATAAACAAAAAACAAAGTTAGGGTTTTTTTATCAGAAATACATCTTAATGCGAATAGACATTCTCTAATGCGAAAAAGAAATTGATACTCCTTTCTGTCCATATGATTTTATTTGCGAAACATCACACGGTGACCACAAGAACAAATTACTAGGGACTACGATTCGATTCCTGTCGAGGGGAATTATTGATGGAGCTACGAGCACTTCCAGATCAATGACCATATCGACGTTCCGATATTATGATAGTATTTTAAATTAATATTGTGGATTTTTCTGTTTATTATTCGAGGTGGCTTTGTTTTGACTGGGCTGGAGACCAATAACAGATTTGATATAACACAAAGACACATATCCCATTTTCATTCTTAATGCATATTTCTCTTTTGCTAAACATAGTAACAGCCAGCATAAAAATAATTGGCATGGCAATGACGTCACATCCGAAATAACAGAGACAGAAACATATTATGTTATTTTTCTAAATTTATAATTTTTAATCGACTTACAATGTAAAAAAAACAAGAAAGTTATCAATTCGTCTGTACCTATGTATGAGTATCACAATCCTAACAAAAAATGTTCGGTAGAAGCCAATATTCATGTAACACAATTTTGACGATAGAAACCTATTTTATTGAAACCAATGTTATATTGTAATAATATAACATTGGTTTGGTTTATACCATGCCACACTGTACTGCGTTTAGTCATGCACGCTTTTTGTATTGCCTTGTAATTTATTACATGTAGCATAAATAACTACAGGATAATACTCGCCATTTAAAATGTCAAGATGCAATGGGGATGATGACAGGGTATGAAAATTAAAAATATAATTAGTCCGTAACTTAGGTAATAAAAAAATATTAGACACGTATTTTTTTATTTTGTTGTATAATAAAACAATACTTAGATAAAACGAATCAAAGTTTAGGAGTGGGGGCTAAAACGTCATTTCTTAGTATAAAATGTACTGAGAAGTGACGTCACGCGACATTTCAAATCAATATATCTTCGAAACTATTCGTTTCCGTAAGAAAATAAAAAATACGTGTCTAATGTTTTTAAATAATCTACCAGACGGACATTAAAATAAAAATTAGTCGTCTACCCCATTATCAATCCTTAATTTAAAACAATAAAAACACAAGTAATAAAAAAATAATTCCCCATATAATACTACACGCCAATAACTATTCAAATTAATATTACAGCCATAAATTATCCAGTACTTCGGATAAATTTATCCAAAATGTCAATTTTAAACCGTATAATAAATTATCGGACAGTCCACTAATATTAAAGTCCGCGGTAATCCGTGCGTATGGCCACCGTATTACTGACGTCACAATAATGCCACATTATTATAATAAAATGACAATATCAATTATATTATTATGCTGATACTAATTAATAATGATTGATTAACGATTTTGAGGGATTATTGCGAAATTAGTATTGGGTTTTTGTTATTTGGATACATTTTAACATATCAACAGTAAGTGACGGTCCACAGCTGGACTTGAAACTTCGTCGATATAAGAAAGTCTGCCATAATCATCACGCTTTTTTTTAAGGGGGAAGATCATTGAATTAGTCCTGCAACCCGTAAGTCATCCGCGGCTCCGTATCAGCATTAGCCCCATCCGTGATGGTCTGATGGCTCCTTGAGGTGCGCGCGGAATGCGACAAGCCGTACGCTAGGGTTTAGTTCTGGTTGGGCTAACCATGCTCGCCGTCCGCAGGCTCGTGTTTACGGTGGCCGGAAATCGTCTCGCAATTCCCGACGTCCGGAGTGTCCTTCGTGAGGGCTGGGTTGTGAGAAGGCAGCGCTTCGCTGTATTACGCGCGACTCTTGACATGCGATTTGGTGATCGAACAAATATCGAAATATTTTCATTCAATGCAAAGTGTAATTTATCAAAACTATGAGTTAACCTTTCAGAGAACATCTCGTCATTATGTTGTAAATAAACTCCACAACTTTAATATTAACACAAATATAACCACATCCAATTTATCACTCGCACAAATTGCCAGTGATAATGTCTAATAACAGTTCACATATATCATGACGGCGATTACTAGGAGGGAGTGGCAGAAACAAATAAAACTACCCCAAACGGCTATTATTGAGGGTATTAATGAAATACCGCAGAAACCCGGATCCTGAACTATTAACCGCATTCTTCACACACATGTGGCTGATGGATAATGATAATAACGGGAATGTCCGATATTATCGAATGTTGTGGTAACCCTACAATTAGTTTGTTTATTTTAAAATTTTATTTTGTTTTTAATTTATAAGTTAGCTTCTGCCAGCAACTTCGCCCGCGAGCCCGTGTGATTAAAAGTAGCCTATGTATATACCAGACCATTATCTACCCCTGTTCCAGGTTTCACTGATCTCTTTTACCACAACAAACATACACACAAGGAAACTTTCGCATTTATAACATTACTAGCTACTTTCGCGCGGTTTCACTCACTCTGCTCGCCTACTAATCGTAGCGTGATATTTTATAGCCTTTTGCCTTCCTCGATAAATGGGCTGTACAACACAGAAAGAATTTTTCAAATCGGACCAGTGCACAGAGGGTCATGGCGATCCGAATGATCCGCGGATACCGCACGATCTCTGGGGAGTCGGCGAACCTCCTTGCCGGATTACCGCCGTGGGATCTGGAGGCGAAGGTGCTCGCGCGCGTGCACAGCATGCGCGCGGAGGCACGTCGCCGGGGCGAAACTCCGCTGCCGCGCCAGATAAGTGCGTGGCGGGATGAGCTCCAGCGCGATCTCATGGCGGAATGGCAGCAACGACAGTCGCAACCGAGGGCTGGGCTCGCTGCCATCGCAGCGGTAAGTGCCCTCTTTGAGAAGTGGCTTGAGAGACGCTACGGCGTCCTTACCTACCGCCTGACGCAGGTCCTCACCGGACATGGGAGTTTCGGGAGGTACCTGTGTCTGATGGGGCGGGAGGAAACGCCCGGGTGTCATCACTGCGAGGACCGCCCTGAGGACACGGTGGAACACACTGTAGCGGAATGCCCTGCGTGGGCTGAGCACCGCCGTGTCCTCAGGGATGTGATCGGCGATGGCGACCTCTCGCGTCCGGGTCTAGTGCAGGCCATGATGCGGAGCGAGGGGGATTGGGATGCCGTCTCTTCCTTTTGCGAAGCAGTCATGCTAGCTAAGGAGGAGGTGGGACGCGTGAGGCAGCGAAGCGCTGCCTCTTCGCAACCCAGCCATCGCGAAGGACACACCGGGCGTCGGGGATCGCGGGACGATCTCCGGCCACCGTAAGCGCGGGCCTGCGGACGGCGAGCATGGGTGGCTCCCCGTCCGACCAGAAACAGACCCGAACGTACGGCGCGTCGCGTTCCGCGCGCGCCTCAAAGAGCCATCAGACCACCACAGATGGGGTCCAATAGGGCCGATGCCGATTCGGAGTCGCGGAGAACCTAACGGGTAACCGGGGCTCCGGCTCGACGTGCAGGAGAAGGAACGGGGTGGTATTTAGTCAGTAAGAGTCTGACACTCCCTCCCGCCTCACCCAGGCGGGAGCAGTCATTCGATGATTTTTCCCCCTTAAAAAAAAAACGACTCCCACTCAGCCAACGAGGCACTAAGTGACTCGAAATACCGTATTGCCATTGCCATACTGCCATAGGTGGCAAACTGGCAATTATTTGGCACATTGCCACACACCTGACTGATATTGAACGAGCAGAGCACTGGAATTGTTCTGCTGGCCGTACCGCTGTATAGCGTTTCGTGTGTCGCCAATTGAAGTACGATTTGCAGAGAAAGTTAAATTTTTTTTTAGATTTAATTTTGATTTTATTTGCGTTGAACGAATTGTATAAGATTTTTAGGTTTAGAAGTCAATTATTTCGATTTCAAACCCATTAACTCGTTGAGTACCGTCAGTACCTCTATAATAGACACAATTAGAGAACAATAGGTTGCGGACACCGGTGACACCGGTACTCAACGAGTTAATATGATAGCAGTTTTTTTTAATAAGAAAACTTAAAAATCTCAACGAACTAACCATGATTGTCTTACAGCTAGTATTTACATTAAAAAGAAATCTGCTTTAGTCTGTTAGACATAACCTCAAAAACTACTCAACAAATTAAGCTCGTTAGTGAATAAAGTCATAGAATAGTTGAGAAATGTAATTTGTATAGGTGCTGAAGGGTTTTTTTTACATTTAACCCTTTTTTTTTTTTTTTTTAATATTATAGATTATTTCTCCACGGACTCTAGGTCCGTGCCCTTGTCATACAGTTTTTTAATTATAATACATCTAGTCGATTTTTATAATGTAAAGAGGGAACCTAGTTACACACTATAATTAACTACATCTATAATTATTACCAAAAGTATAGGTTACATAATAATTAGGCACTATTTATTTATTTCTATTTCAAAGGCTTTATGAAACCAGCCCACCAACAAGATGGGAGAGCCGACCTGACCCAGCAGAAGGCACCCGTTCACGAGTATGACGTGTGTGTCAGCAAATGGTCCGGTCAACCTTTTTATTGGGAACAGAACAACCCAACACACAGCGCCACCGACTGTAGGACATTTATGTGTGCATGACGCCTCAACCCTTGCCACATGGGCCGATTCCAATAAAGCGTACAATAGTCCAAAGTCAATTGGTTATACTCTATTTCTACATGTTTCTGCACACACATTTCCTCATGTTGCATTCGTTTCATCACAAGCAACACTCCCCGCCCAAGAGAGCACCCATGACTGCCGCGTCCCTGTGTTTGATAGCCATTTTCAGGTTGTAGTCCTTAATACCTTGCTCACCCTCATCAGCCGCCTTCCTGATTAGTTTGCTTATCGCGTCTTCACTGTTGTCTGTGTAATAGATGCAACCATGCGTGTGACGCGATATTGCTACTACCGCGTGTGGTACGCTGTCATGTATTTGATGTTTCTTTGTTGCTGTGTTGATAACAATCACATTCGCACACGAAAGTCCCTGTGCCTCGTGTATCGTGAGCACGCGTGATCCCACGGTCGACCCGTATCCCTGGTTCTTAAGGGATTCCTTCTCTACCTGAGTGTGTACCAGGTATAAAGTGTCGGGGAGTGACTTTGGAATCATCGCCCCGAGAACCTTTTTATCTCGAGGGATCTCACGAACGACCTGGACGAGTATATGCCACTGTAAACTGTACTGAGGGCATACGCCACATCCATTGGATTTCTGTGGGTACACATCAATTCCTGGCTTATGGGCGTGATATATGTAGGGCGGCTGTAGAGTAGAGGGAAGAGGTTATCACGATCTATAAACGGAAGCTGATTTATGTCACCAATTAGAAGGACTTCCTTGGCTCGAGTTATTCGGGCGGTCATCACAACGGCTCCAAAGTGGTTCATGAGAGCCTCATCTACCATTAGTCGATGGCAGCTCTCTCGCTCCCCCAAGCCGTTTACTAGGATGGACGCCATTGTTCGAACCCTAGATTTGATGAGTCCTCCGATTCGGCAGGATAGTTTGCCTCTGAGGTCATTTGCTGCTTCGGTTGTCGTGGTGACAATTAGATCTTTGCCCGCTTCAAATTGATCTACTATCCATGTCGTTTTTCCGCAACCAGGGACGCCATTTGTCCAGCGAAACGTCGGAGTATGCCAGTCTCCAAAAACTTCGCCGTCTGATCCAGAATCAGAAATGGATCCTGCCATCTCTAATATTCTATCGTCCAGCATAATTCTGGTGCATTTGGCAACCACTACTAGGGAATCCCCTGGAGGAGTTTTAAACTTTAACACTCCGCATCGATCGGATTCCCTCTCGTCCAGAGACACAAATCCTGCAGTTGCGTTATAAGCAGCCATACTTCGAGTTATAGAGGTTCCTCTCAGTACCCTCGAGGTGTTGTTGTCGTATATGACTGCTTCTGCTGCTTCGAGTCTATCGTTCAGTATTAGCTCGTTTCCTTGCAGGTAAGTCTGCAGAATGGATTCGCATTTCCGCATGTTGACCTGCCTGGTTGCCTCCACCACTGCGGTAAACTCGAGAAAAGCATTTACGACATGGTCTCTGGTAGTGGACGCTTGTCGAAGCCTCGGCGGACAAACGTGACCCATAGCTGCTCTTGTTGGTGATGACCTGGGGGAGGAGACTGTATTTGTGCGCCTCCTGATCCTTGAGCAGATTTAACCACATTTTTTCTGAAGGGTGACAAAATCAGTCCGGTTACTGAGCATATGGCCGCTGTTATTGCCCACACTCTACCTCGTGATTCTAATTTTTTATTTTCCCTCTCGGTGTTTTGTTGGTGTTGTTGCAGAGCGCTTTGTTGCCTATATCTTTGTTGTAGACGCTCTGAGCCGCTTGGAGAATCCACCCTTAGCGCGTATCGAACTGGCTTTTTGAGGAAACTCAAGTCCTCACCCCTGTTCTCGTACACGATGACTTCATGATGTTCTGAAGCCCTGACGCATCCTATAAGGTCTGCCGTTCTCCCCTTCTCATAAGCTACCACGGCAGCGTCCACACTAATTATTCTGGGACTCATACCCTCGACCTCTCCCCGCCCACCCATGTCCGACAGCACACCGCAAGCTTGTTCAAAACAAGTCATTGAGTCGACGCTGGAGAACATTGCAATTGTTTTATTGCGTGTTCGCAGTAGTCGACAGCCCCGACCCAACAGTTGCATTTCTGGCAGCGCATCGTATGTTTTGCGCCGCATACTTGTCTTGGATGTGCTGCAATTCATTAGGGAGGCTAAGCCGGGTGAAATAGTAAGCCATTTGCTGTTCTTGCTTTCGCAGAAGGCTATCCCTAGCCTTTCGCTGCTGGTGTTCATGAACAGAGCTACACTTCGTAGCCGTATTCCTTTGGAGCCGCATTCTCCATGCAAGAGTATTTGCCTCTCATTGATGGTGAGCGGTTCAGTGGTACGGGCGATCTCGGATACTGCCATGGAAGTATTTGGTTGATTCTCCAAGTTGGCCATTCGATTTGTATTATTTAATGTGCTGTTTCTTTCAGCCGCCCTGTTGAAGATGGTTTCAATGTAGCTCAGAAAATGCGGTCTTTTGGTTTTATCAGCCAGAATGGCACTCAGATTTGAGGAATCCAGATTTGCATCTATTACATTTTCTAAGTTGGTTCTGGCGGCTAGAAAACGAGGACACTCTAGAATAATGTGCCATACAGACTCACTGATAGTTGAATCGCATTCGCAACCTGCACTTTCTTTTAGTTTAAATCGATGCAGATATTCAGCGATCCCTCCATGTCCAGTCAGCGCCTGAACTTGGGCAGGTGTCAACTTTGTTGATCTCACTATTCGATATGCCTCATGGACATCTGGGAGAAACGTTTTAGTCACCTGCCCAGTAGTTGAGGTGGTATACCTGTCCTGCCACTTACGGATAGTTTCGTCCCTAATTTTCTTTTTGACATAGGACATGGGTATTCTACAGTAGTCTGCCGTGGTGTTATTTTTCTGTTTGGCAGCGGTTTTAGCTAATTCGTCTGCCCTCTCATTTCCAGCCGTTCCAACATGGGCCCTCAGCCAGTAGAATCGAATCTCTCTTCCCTGTTCCGTTATGGTCTCCAAACACTGCTTTATCTCCTTGGCCAAACAGTGGGTAATCCTGGGATTCTTCAAAACATCGAGGGAGGACCTAGAGTCACTAAATATGTTTACTCTAGTCGCTCCATTGTCGAGAACCATTTTAGCCGCTCTGTTCAAAGCGTATAGTTCAGATTGGAAAACCGTGCAGGAAGGGTCTAAACTAAAAGTGGAAAACATGGACTCACGACCGCCCTCCCACCAAGTCAAGGCAGAACCAAGGCCTTCGTTAATTCTGCTGCCATCTGTGTATAATTGAGGGCCGGCAATATTTTGGACGAGAGGAGATCCAGAGTCATCGTTCTCCAGGAGCTCATAGTTGATAGACATTAATTTTGAGGGATGTGGCTGGTCCAGGTAATGGACCCGCTTTTCAAGCTCCTTTTGAGGTGGTAAGTAGTCCAGAGAGAATCCTCTTTTAATTCGATACAAACTGGCAAATTCCTGGACTCTCAGATCGAGTGGGAGAGTTCCGGACAAGATTGTTGCTGATGTGAGCGACACTGTACGATAAGCTCTACAGATTTTTTGTGTGAATCCCCTTTGAAGAGCATTTAACTGTTTTTTGATCACCTGTAGCTCCGTCACTGGGGCCCACACGTTTGCGGCGTAAAGTACAATCGGCTCAATAACCGCGACGTATATTGTTCTCGTTATTTCCCCGTTGAGACCCCACGTCACCTTGGCTGCGCGTGCTAGCTGTTTGTAAATGTCTGCAGCTTTCTTGCATATGGCAGATATATGTGACCTGAAGGTGAGTTTTCTGTCTATAGTGAGGCCTAAGAGCTTTACCTCTTCTACGAGATTTATTCTGGTGCCTGCCATAAACAGGTCTGGGGGCTCAAAAACATGCCTTCTTGTCAGCAGCATAGCGTTCGTTTTACTTGCCCCGAATCTGAGCTTGTTGCTGACCCCCCAGGCTGCTACTAGTTCCAAGGCACCATTTACCGATTGCTCCAATGCACTCACTTTATAGTTCGAGAACAAGAGAACCACGTCGTCCGCAAAAGCCTGGCAGTAAACTCCCTCTCCTGTGAGTCTGTGTAGCAACGGATCGAGGACAAGGTTCCAAAAAGTAGGTCCACCTACGGACCCTTGAACGCAACCCTTATTAGTCCTCTTTTCGCTGCTAGCTCTGGCAAAATTTACTTTCACTTTCCGTTCGTTGAGGTAGGAGTTCACCATAGCGTACAGGTTTCTCGGACACTTTCTGGCTATGAGCTGATGTTTCAGGGCTGGCCACCAGGCATTGTCAAAGGCACCCTCTATGTCCAGCGACACCAGGACGACGGTCTTTTTTTCGTTCATTTCAGTTTTTATGCGGTCAACCAGATCATAGAGTGCGTCCTCCGTTCCACGTTGAGGTAGGAATCCATACTGGTTCTTGTGAAGAGTTGGAAGGATGTGCCATTGGATTCTGCCTATCATCAATTTCTCGACTATTTTCCCAAAAACAGACAGAAGTCCAATTGGTCTGTAGGACTTTGGATGGGTATAGTCTTCTTTGCCTGGTTTCCGAAGAATTATAACATGCGCAGACTTCCATTGCTTCGGGAAGTATGCCCACTCCAAGCATGAATTCGCTATAGCAAGAAACACCTCCCGCCCACAATGGATTGCCTCTGCGCATATATCAGCTGTCAGACCGTCGGCTCCGGGGGCCTTTTTAGAGTTGGTCGCATTTAAAACCAAATCCAATTCAGCCTGAGTAAAGTGGGGGTCATTATCTGACAGCTCGTCGATCTCATCCAGGCACCTTCCCTCAGTTAGAGCACGAAGGTCAGCATGGCCGGAATTGTCTGTTGTTATAGTGTCATCAGGATAAAAAGTTTTAGCCAGCAATTCTGCTGACTTGTCTGGGTTTAGTGTCAGACCCTCAGAATCTCTGAGCAGCGTATCCTCCCTGTATTTTGTTGTTTTCCTGATGACTCTGTATATCCCGTCCCACATGCTTTCCCTCTTCTGAGCCGAGCAGAACTCCTTCCAACTCTTTGTCTGTTCTTCGCCTGCTTTCGACGTGTACGCTTCTTTTGCCTGTAAGTATTCGTTAATGATGAACTGTTTGCGAGAGGGAGCTGCGTTCCTTATTCTCCTTTTTTTTCGAAGCACATCATTTTTGAGATCCTCTAAAGAGCTTGTCCACCAAGGGGGTTTTGATTTCCCTTTTTTTGGCTTATTTTTAGGGATTGTGATATTGCATACCTCCGTGATTGTGTTTGTGTATGCTGTTATCATGGCTTCTAGTTCCTCAGAGGACCGGACATTCCTGATGTTTTGTGGAGTTATTTGCTTCTTTGCTAGGGAATCTCGAAGGTGTGATCTAAATTTGGTCCAGTTAGCAATTTTAGTGTTGTAGACTCGCGTTGTTGTGGGCTTTGGGGGGTCTAGTGCTTTTTCTAACTGCAAGTCAAACGTAATGGCATTGTGGTCAGAGGTTGTAAGGTCTCTATTCACCATCCAGTTTTGGATTTTTGCTAGTAAGGGTGTACTGCAGGCCGTAACGTCCACTATACTTGCAAAAAATCGATCCCTTCTGAGCGCTTCAAAAGTTGGTGTATCCCCAGTGTTGAGAATGTGGAGGTCCATTTCATTTAGGAACGAATTGTAGTCCGCTCCTCTCTGGTTCTCCGAGGCACTGCCCCACCATGGGCTCCAGGCATTCACGTCTCCAGCTACGATAATATTTTTGGTTGTAAGTTTTGGTATGGACTCCTTTAAGCGCACCAGATTGAGGTTTAACCCTTAGAGTGCCACTATAATCACCGGTGCCTGACATTAGTGGGCGTTTGACATTCACCATTTTAAACTTTACAGTTAAAATGTAAATAGGTTTGCCTCCTTTGGATACATCTGCCTAAACCTATCTATTTATTCACTTAAACCTCGAAGACACTTAGATTGACCCTTAGATAGACCCTTCTCAAGTAAGTTGTAAATAAAATTTACTTATTTATAAAGGAGAATGCCCATGGACAGTACTCTTGATTAATTACTTGTGTCTTAAAATCTCTAATGACATTAAATACCTAAAATAATTATATTGGGATAGTTTTTTGAAAAATAATTAGTAATTTTATGTTTCCGACGTTATAGTACGCCATTTTTAACACCGGCTGTCAATACTAAGTATGTCTGTAGTGACACGGTGACATATATCGATGAACGATCCTCCTATATCGATCTTAGGGAACTTACATAAAATAAAATGATGTCGATTTTGTATTGATTGTTTAATTTATTATTGTAAAGTAACAACACTCAAGTTCTGAAGCACATGTTGTTGCTGGCATTATCAATATCAGTGACTGTAATCGGCGGCATCAGCACCAAGTTGTATTAGTAAAATATCACTGGCTGGTTTACGGAAGTAGAAAAAAATGGATATTTCATCAGTATGGGTACAACCTTATTTGACGTTTATTGTTGACGTTTGTCATATTTTTGCAATACAATCATATTATTTCTGCTGGTTTTGGTATGTTGTGCGTCGAGTCGAGCCTTTTAGTTCCTCCGTAACTGCTGCCAATCCATTAAAAATAAACACACTTTTAAAGCCTTTACACCGTGTGTGTTGTTTATTAATAAAAGCTGAACTTTTTGAGTTGTGATCATGGCGAGTGCAACTGTGATGCAATGTCTCAACTGCTCTTTGAGATTAACGCCACTTAGGCGCAGACATATGTTGTCGGAGATTCCGAATAACATCATGGACATTTTACGAGTCTGGATCTCACCAACACCGGTAAGAATGAACATTGTATTTTTAACGTAAAAGTAGTATGATTTTTTTTTAGCAAGGCGCTTTTATTTTACGTACTCTATAACAAATCTTAGAAGACACAGGTACAATCTATGTGTGTATATTAGTTCCTCACCTCACCGTTGTGTTACCGGATTGTAGCATAACCTACTTAGGTACCTTCTACTGATGTGTTGGTAATAACTAACTTATTTACTAGGATTGTGCAATCGAGGATATGAATAATGTGAAGTATAATTTAAGATTTAAGATTGTACAGTGGCATTAAGTGCCGTAATGTGCATCTCTACCTACCCGTTCGGGGATAAAAGGCGCGATGTTATGTTTTGTTATGTCATTTAAGATTGCAGTTGCACATAATTATAATCATTTAATTAAATATGTTTTTTTTCAGCTGTCAACCGAAGACGCTGTGTGTCATGAGTGTTTTACACTGTTGCAAAATGCACTCACATGCCAAGGACATTTGACACCTGCAGTAGGACACCAGGCCGTCTGCTACGGCTGTGGGATTTCTATACTAAGATCAAGAACTCATAGAGTGCCATTAGGCTGTCCACAAAGAATCATATTTCTGCAAAGGATACCATCTCATCAGGTAATATATACTTTTTATACAACAAGTGAGGATATTGGCTGCTCTTTATACACTCTTAGGCGTACCTGAGAGGCTTTTAAAACATATAGTCCACACCGTTTACTGTTATCTTACTAGTGATACTAGTGATACAGGCTGGATAAATTATAAACAAGTCATTGTATTGATCTACAGGTTTCACGTCTAGAAAGAGTTTGCCGAGCATGCTGGATGACTGCAACCAGAACAATGCAAAGGCAAGAAACTCACGATGCTGATCGATTGGAAGGTTCTACTAACCAGAACCCATCTCAGGAACATATTGGACCAGTTTTATACATTCTAGAGCCACCCCCTCTGCCAGAACAGAATGTTAACCGTGGTCAACCAATATTACGAAGTGTTAATAAAGTCAATTCAAGAACTTATAAACGTGTTGCTGCCACACCAAACCATTGCTTATTCAGTAACTGCAACAATAATGAGCGTCTGTTGGTACCATCAATACTGAAAGAATTACTGATACAGCGCTACAAAATATATGTTCCTTTGAGTGCCCGGATCTGCAATTTCCATTTGAATACCAATATGTGGGATGAATTATTGGCGTCATATAGTGATTTTACTGGTCATCAGATGGATGATATGATGGCGCTAATGCAGAGAGCTGTAGAAAGAAAAGTAGACTTTACAGATTTCAATAATTTGGATAGTAAAATGTGTCATTTTTAGTTGGGATTTACAGTAGAACAGTTACAGACACTACTATCAATGTTACCATCCCTCTTTGATCAAGTACCGTCCGCAAGTCTAGCACTAAGCATTTATTTAGCTAAAATCAGAACTGGAGACAGCAATGTACGACTGTCACAGTTTTTTAATTTGCCTCGCAGCACATTAGAACGGTACATAAACAAAGCGCGAAGCTGCATATTACAAGACTTTGTGTCTTTATGTTTAGGTTTTGGTAGCACAACGGTTGTAGATGTGGCAGCTCGAAATACAATAATACCCGAAGGGCTTTTTGGGAACCCAGATTTACCGAGAGATGTTAAACCAGCCATAGTAATTTGTGATGGCACATATGTATATATTCAGAGCAGCAGTAATTATAAATTCCAAAAAGATGCATACAGCTTGCACAAGTTTGCTAATCTCATAAAACCTTTTATGATTGTTTGTTGCGATGGTACTATATTAGATTGCTTAGGACCATATAAAGCCACAACGAATGACTCCACTATTATCAATCAGGAATTAGAATGTGATCAAAGTGCACTGAGAAGGTTTTTTTGAAATAATGATGTTTTTATTTTAGATAGAGGTTTTAGGGATGCATTGCCAAATCTGGAAGCTGTAGGATTTAAGGCTTATATGCCAGAATCACTGGCAGAGGGTGAGCATCAACTGACAACTTTAAAAAGTAATAAATCTAGGTGTATCACTATGTGTCGATGGGTGGTGGAAGTTGTTAATGGACGAACAAAAAGAGATTTTAAACTTCTACGACAAGATTATTTTAATCGTGCGCTATCACACATGATAGATGATTTTAGGATTGCATGTGCATTTACTAATTGTTCCATCCATTGATTGAAAATAAGCCCGAACACACAGAATATCTAGAAGTTGCTAAAACCAGGATGCATCTGCCAAATCTCCTAGGAGATTTCATTATTAATGAAAACATTAATAGAAGACGGGCTGTATTTACAGCTATAGATGGCAATATGCCACAATTAAGACACTTCCCAAAACTTGGACAAGTGGAGCTTAAAAGATTTGCTTTAGGCTCATATCAAATTAAACAAGCCAGATCCTACTATGGCGAACATATAAGACAAAATGGTATATACCATATTGAAGTATCGGAAGCGTTTGAAGAGGATTTACCTTTAGTATTGGGAATTAACAATTATTTAGTTTATATCAATTAGTTATAATTAGTCTAGTAGAATATATTACAGTTATATTTTAGTAAATAAAGACGAAAATGTAAGAGATACTCTAGGCGCTATAGTAGGTTACTATTGTTCTTGCCTTGTAGGAAAAAGAACTGTTGGCTGCTGTGTGCATGTTATGTGCATAGTGTGGTATTTGAGCTGGGCTCGTTATAACAATGTTAATGTTCCAGCACCATTTTTGGATAACATATTTTTAGACGAATAAATACAAATGTAAGAAATAATCCTTCTTTTATTTATTTTATTTGTTTTTGTGTGTTTTTCCTTTCCCTCTGTATTTATAAAGACCATTTCATGATACCTTCCACATCAATGATTTGAGTAGGACCTAGATAGTAATGATGATGATAACACTGAGCAATTAATTATTTTAGTAACGGTTCCTTCCATGCTTTGCAATATCATGGAAACGCGGGCATTTGATTTAAAAATGCGCAAAATCTAAATCAGTAAGACTTGGTGAAGTAGACATGGGTGGCCACTTGACATAGCTAAAACGTTACAGATTTTACACAAATATGCTTCAAAGATACCAAGCACATCCATAAACTCATTCAGAATCTTTTAAATAGCTTTTTTCAGTTAATTTTTGGTCGGACATAACCTCAAAATAGTAATTTCATTTTATGAATATCTCGAAATTGCCAATGTGTGTTGTGTTAAATCTTTTAAGGTAGTATTTGGACATGCCATCGAGTATTTTAAAGATGATTTGATAAAGACACAACAATGTTGAATTCAGTACATTTGTCCATAGTGCCGTGGGCATTCTCCTTTATTTATTTAACATTAGTTCAATTTTTAAAGATTTTTCTACCAACGCTACGTCTCTCACTCTGATCAGCCAATTTGTGCTGATTGATCGCGACATTTCTCTTTAATTATAACAACTGGTAATGGCCGCCATCTCTGATGCACTTCACTTTGTCGTCAAAAGGGGTGACAGAGATGTAATGGGAGTGAAAGGGATGGATATAGTTTGTGAATTTTGTCTCTTTATTGAGATGGATTGTGATTTTAGGGTGTTAATTCAGGTTCTGTGTGTGTTAGTAATATCTACATACAAGTGTAAATAACCAATGATGAGGACTAGTCTAGAATCTGTATTGTTAAAAATGTCGAAATTGAAGCACTTTAGGTTCGTTGCTCGATCCAGGAATTCATATTGGGACCCAATGCTCAACAGTTATGTTGGCAAATATTAGACATTAGACTAAAGAAGCTAGCGATGTCTTAAGCGTCGTGACAGCCGCTTTATAAGATGATATACAATTGGTTAATACATATAGACAAATGGCGATGATAACAGGGTAATAATCAAATAAAAATCTAATTAGTCCACCTGTTACGTAACGAAAAAGTATTAGACATGTATTTTTTTATTTTATTTATTTAGAAAACCAACAGCTTTACATATAGTTTACAATAGTTTGCGTGAAATACAGAGATTAAGGTTAATAATTGGTTTCAATAATTTCCTAGATTTTGTAAACATGCGAACGGACTTAATTTTGTCGTATAAGAAACAATACACAGTCAAAGTCAAAGTCAAAGCATTTATTTCAATTAAACCATAGTTTGGTACTTTTGAAACGTCAACAAATACAAAATAAATAATAGTCTGTCAGTCAGTCCGTCAATGAAATTAGGTGAAGCTAGGTGCTCATTCCAAAACGTAGATTCGAATGGAGAAGAACGAGCAAGAAACTCCATTCGTCTTTTAAAAAAATTATGTTCTACAATGTCTCTGATACATATTTCAATACTGTACACATATGTAAGAACAATGCAAAGACACGCTTGACGCATTATACTAATAACTAACTAAAATAAAAAAAATAAAAAATCCCCATAAATCACCAAGCGGTCACCGGTGACCGCTTTCCACTAATATTACATTACATTATAGACCTTATTTCTAATGTTTAGAGACAAAAATGCTCGATTCCATAAGGAAACTAGATTGTCTACATTAGAATTAAAGTATTAAATTATGTATTATATTACCTACTATTGGAATTTAACTACTGACTACATTTGAGTATTGTGCAGCGGAACCAAACCAACATGCTGCCAAGCATTCTTATCTTCAAGATAATCTGTCAGTGTGTAGTAAGCTTGATTACATAATTCGCGCTTAATCTAAGTTTTAAATTTACTTTCATTGAGATCTACCTCTAGTATGCTATTTGGTATTTTATTATAGCATTTAATACCTAACCCCATAAAGGATTTCTGTACTTTGGACAGTCTGAAAGATAAAACGAATCACAGTTTAGGATTGGGAGGTAGCCGCGACATTTTAGAGTATAAAACGTACACACGGCTACATACCGAGCTATACATAACCAGTATAAACTGAACGTTAAATGTGCGGAAAGATGATGCGACGCGACCAGGATAAACTGGTTTTGTATAGATTGATGTGTGGCCGTCTGTACCTAAAAGTGACGTCATGCGATCTTTCCAATCAATATTCATATATTCGACATAATTTGGTGCCGTAAGACAATGATAAAGAATACGTGTCTAATGTTTTGAAGTAATCTACCAGATGGGCATTAAAATAAAAACTAGTCATCAATTACGAATATGTCGTTCAAAAGTGTTACTTTAATAGGATTACCTACTTATTTAGTATAACATCAAATTATTACTGGGTTTTTAAAAAATTCTCAGTAGTAGCACGGAGTCTGGAAATGTGCCCGGTATATGGCAATAGGCTCACCCCCTATTACATGGGACTCGTAACATAAATAGTGAAAAGTGGGTGTTACATTGCACAGTGGCATTAAGTGCCGTAATGTGCACCTCTGCCTACCCCTTCGGGGATAAAAAGGCGTGATGTTATGTTATGTTATACTAAACATAACATATAACACCACGCCGAAGGTGTAGGCAGAGGTGCACCTCCGGAGCAGGTCTCTTCAGAGGACCCGGTGCCCCTTACAGGTGCTGAGGGTGGCCACCGGGGTGGTTTTAGTGAGGTAAGAATCCCACACTCCCTAATCTTTCTCCCCAAAAAGCTAGGCGCCTTTTGAAGGTTTCCCCTCGACATCAAAAAAGAAAAAAAAAGGCAGAGGTGCACATTACGGCACTTAACTCGTCGAGTACCGGTTTTGTAGACACAATTATAGAACATAGGTTGCGGTTACCGGTGACCGCTTGGTGTTTGACAGTTTAATGCCACTGTACAATGTAACATCCACTTTTCACTATTTATGTTATAAATGTAATAGGGGGTGAGCCTATTGCCATAAACCGGGCACACTTCCAGACTCCGTGCTACTACTGAGATATTTGTCTTATAAATGTACTTTACCTAATACCAATTAACCCGAACCATAAATAAAAGACACAATCCCATGAAACCGAAAATATCATTTGGAAAACAACTTCCACCTAGGAAATTAATTAAAATGACTAATTTGTTTTTGAAAATTTTCACCCCCTTCTGCCTCCTATTTTAATTACTTTTGAAAATTTCGCGGATAACTTGTTCGTTTTTCCTTCTCGATAATTTACGAGAAAGCCACTCTTTGTTCGTACGAGATTATCATAAAATAAATGTAAGCAAAGATAAAACGGTGAAATGAGAATAAGTATTGGTCTTTGTATTTTCTGGCTATAAATTTATATTTAGTATAATGCTTAGTAATCCGTGAAGGGTTAGGCTATTTTAAAAAATCTAAAACCCAACCATACTCTGGCCGATAAAAGAACCAAAATATGGGTTACATATAGGTTAATTACATTGTACAGTGGCATAATGTACACCTCTGCCTACCCTTTCGGGGATAGAAGGCGTTATGTTATGTTATATAGGTTAATGTGCATTTTTTCCATGTAAATACGACATCACCTATGAGGGTGATATGTTCACTGCGTGATCAAACCCTCTATAATAAATAAAGATTAAAAAAAATGAACATCTTGTCACTATTTTACTTATTTCGCAATTGTCATAAGTGCTGTGTTTTTATAATAACTATCGTGAGACATACTAAATTAAGTAAAAATGCGGGTTACTCACGTGAATATACTGAGAAAAGCTCTACTAGTTTCGAACCACAGAGGGGTTCTTCCTTAAGAGCAGCGTGCGCGGTCGCGGCGACGTCGCGCAGCTCACTGTATATTCTCAGTATATTCACGTGAGTAACCCGCGTTTTTACTTAATTGTCATAAGTGCTGATTAAGGAACTAAATACATCGACGTGTTCCATCGTACACCACATTAAATATAAAAAAAAATGAATTATGATAATACCACGTTACTACACTATTATAACTGTTGGCATTCAGGATATACCTCTAGTATAGTAATCGACAAATTTTGTAAAACACCGGGCATTATGTAAAAATCCAAATGAATAGCCTGTCATAGAGATGATACGCCTATCTTATAGTTAGTAAAAGTTCAGTTTAAACTGTCAAACACTAAGCGGTCACCGGTGACCGCAACCTATTGTTCTATAATTGTGTCTACAAAACCGGTACTCGACGAGTTAAACCAAATATAACATAGTTAATTTTGACCCCGGAATCTAACCCCGTGTAGGCATTAACTTCTCATAACCCAATATACGAAGTTAAGTAATTAATTTTCACTATCCCACAGTAGGTACCTTAAATTAGTTGACTAACTGAGTTCAACTTTGGACTACTCGACGGATTTTTAATAAAATAGTAACATAAAAATAAGTGAGGGAGAACCATGCTTCGACACGAAAGGACCGGCTCGACCGGAGTGACCTCACAGAAAACCGACGTGTAACAATGCTTTTTTTTTCAAGGGGGGTAAATCATCGAATGACTGCTCCCGCCTGGGTGAGGCGGAAGGGAGTGTCAGACTCTTACTGACTAAAAACCACCCCGTTCCTTCTCCTGCACTTCGAGCCGGAGCCCCGGTAACCTTTTACATTTTCTGCGGCTCCGTATCGGCATTAGCCCTATTAGGCCCCATCCGTAGTGGTCTGATGGCTCTTTGAGGCGCGCGCAAAGCGCGACGCGCCTTACACTCGGGAAAATCAAGTGCACTTAGAGTAAAATACTTAAAATATGATTCACAAAATGACTACCTACTAAAAGTTAGGACAGCTCTCCTGAACTAAATGTCAATTTGTCAAAAACTTATGGAAACCAATTAAAGCTGCGCTCGAATGAACTCGGTAATAGAAGTTATTTCCCAACATTACACAGGCAAACGAGTTTGAATTAAAAAGAAATTCTTGGTATGAGGATCTGCAAAATAGCCTATCAGTACCTAAGTCTAGTTTGCGAGCTAGCGAATAGTTTGATTCAAATATCTATATTGATTTAGATTTTTGACAGGAACTCTATAAAATAAAAGTTAATAATTTAAAACTTTTGAGATCAGTCATTTTTATATTTTAATTGTAACAAAGTGCTGCATAGTCAAAACAAAAACGCCTTTTGCCAAAATCCAGCTGAAGTCCAAGTTTGTTTTTTCGGGTCCGAAATTGTACCTCTGCTACTAGATTCGGCAGTTTTATTCCGAATTGTTTGCTACTAAAGCAGCATTAGTATATTTTACCTGTATTTTTTAAAATCCCAGTAGTAGCACGGAGTCTGGAATTGTGCCCGGTATATGGCAATAGGCTCACCCCCTATTACATGGGACCCATAACATAAATCGTGAAAAGTGGGTGTTACATTGTACAGTGGCATTAAGTTCCGTTATGTGCACCTCTGCGTACCCCTTCGGGGAAGACAAGCGTGATGTTATGCATGTGGTTATAACCAAAAACGACAAAAATAAAACACCAACACGTCCAAAATACTGGTATACCTGTCGAGGTACACAATAATGAAACACCATAATAAACAAGACCATACCCACAAAACATTGTAAATAACTCAATCTCTGTATGGGAATCATAACAAATAGCGTTTTTATTATTTTTGTCGCAGCGTTTACATTGTGCGATTTTATTGTCGCATTACGAGAATCGCGCTCAAACGTAGCAGCATTTTACGGGGCACATCACTCATTTTATGGGCACACATCGAAAAGGTACAGTTGAGCAGAACTGTGCTTACTGATAAATATAAATATATATTTTTTTTATTATGGAACAAGCCCGCCACAACCTCCCAAAACCGCTGCAACTCCTGTAAGCCACGATCTACAGTAGATACAACCATGAAAACACCGGAACACTGAAGTCCGGCGCGTCCCAGGGACATGAATAACTGTCTTGGTTCCCGCAACGACGTGAATCAGATGATATTATAAGAGGAGAAGAAAAAAACGATAGTTTCCACTTCCCTCGGTGAATTACTGCAGGAGACAGAATGAATTAAGCCTGAAGGCACAAAAACGAGATTCTACAACTGGGTGAAGCCGAGTCGCCGAGCACCACGGAAATTTGACTGACTACTGAAAACTAAGTAAATAATTATAAATATTAACTAAATATTTTAAGTGTGGGAGAGCCATGCTTCGGTACGAATGGGCCGGCTCGACTTGAGTGATACCACGGCCTCACGGAAAACCGTGAAACAACGCTTTAGGTTATGTGAGTGAGGTAACTAGAGGTCCAATTAGAATAATTAATAAAAACGAAAATAAATGATACCCAATTTCAATAATTGAATTTTAGCAACACAATACTTTTGCCGGTAACTATACATAACCGACATGTTAATAAAGAACAATTTACAACACTTTGTGTGCAGGCATTCTGTGTATTGGCCGGTTATTTTTTAAATTAACCACGGGCAGAGAATATATTTATGGCAGGTACAGATTAGGGAAGTTTTAGGTGTATGTATATTATTATGTTATTTTTTCCTCATAGGGTATAAAAAATGTCATGGTGGCTTTGAGAGCTCTCATGGCTCATGCATGAGAGGGTGGATTCAAAATTTACCTTACCAACTAATGTCAGTTTTTCCGAGTTATATGTTTATTCGGCAGTCGCTCCTGCGACCACTCGGCTAATGAGCAGAAGTGAAAACTATCATTTTTTTTCGTCTCATCTATTAATATCTTATGATTTATTTCGTGACAGGATTCAAGATATATTAATGTCCTTGAGACGCGCCGGAAATCAGTGTTCCGATATTTTCATGGTTGTATCTACTGTAGATCCTGGCTTACAGGAGTTGTAGCGGTATTGGGAGGTTGTGGCGGGCTCCCAAAAAAGATAATATTTTATATTACCAAAGACTTAGGTCTAAAAAAGAAAACTAATTTTACAAATAAATCCTTTAGGCATAAAATCAATAGTGTGACTATGATACGAGTAATCCTAGGACAAGATTGATGCGTTCAATCCATCAAATTAATGTCAAAGGAATACTAAAGCGAATAAATATAAATAAAAACAAAAGAATATCTTATTTCAAATGTAAGTATAGTCTGTATATGTATTAGAAAGACACATTATTGAAAATTACAGTCCTTTTTTAGTTTTGAAGAAGTTTTGATTAATTTTAAGATTAAATTAATATACATAATATTCTTGGAAGCGTGTCTACAGAACAGTTTTTGACTATGTTTATATAATAACTTTAGTGATATATAGTCAATTAATTATTATATGTTTCGGCTTACTCAAAGATCGTCGTATGTCACAGAATGTTGCTCAGGAATATGAGCCTCTAGAATGGCTTGAAACTAGTAGAGTTCCTCGTAAAATAGTCACGAGAGTAAAACGAAGAACATAAAAAATATTTTTCGTGGTTTTTTTTATTAGTCAACTGATTTGCCTTTGTCTCTGCCTCGTTGGGCGAGTGTTCGCAAGTGCGACTGCCGAGCAAGGGGTCTCGGATTCGATTCCCGGGTCGGGTAATATATTACTGGGTTTTTAAAAAAAATCTCAGTATTAGCACGGAGTACATAGTGGAAAGTGGGTGTTACATTGTACAGTGGCACAGATGATACAAAAACCGATTACAGTAATGCATAATCTAACAGTGCATATTCATGACATTACTAAGTATCAATTATAATGCAATGATAATGTTATTATTGTTTAATACCAATCTGTTATGATAACAGTGCTCATCGCAATTTTCCCGTAAATATTAATTTCAACGATAAATAGATGAACAAATCGCTTCTGATCGGTTGCCCACCACTACTGAATGTAGAGTGACCATCTTTGATAGGTTTGTACAATATTTTATACATTGACAACAAAAAAGGTACAGGTAGGATCCCTTAATTTTTATTTACAACTATCCCACCTGGCAAACTTCGTACAGTGTCGATTTATATTTTCACGTTTTAAGCCGTTCTTAGACTCCCACGAACATTTCAAGACCAAAATTAGCCAAATCGGTTCAGCCGTTTTTAAGTTTTAGCGAGACTAACGACCATAACTACATTTTTATTTATATATATAGGTATATAGATAGATTTTCTTACATATTACCACTTAAATTGTAACAAAAGTCAAACTACATTCAAATAACTACGGTAAAACAAATATAATACGCACTAATGATTACTAAAACTGCACAGTCAAAGATTCAGAACTCATTAAACAATAGCATAAAAGTTAACTTATCTTTTTTGAACGTAAATGTATATCGAGAAAAGTAAAAACAAGAGTAAAAACCAGAGTGCATTTATTTGCAAAAAAATTATGGAACAGCTCAACAACACCAACAAAGTAACAGTAAGCCTGAAGTATAGAGGTATACTACCTCTATAAAAAAAAACACAAAACAAAATTTCTATAAAACTGAAAATCGCAATAACAACAGTTCGGAAAAGCGACGAAATCGGCCGCAAAACACCGCGGCGCGTGTCAAAACGCGAAAACTGATTCGACATATTTCGTAATAGTCCTGCAAGAGTCACAAATCATGGAGTTACCGACAATAGCAAAATTGCACGGTAAATGGAACAAACACGTGAGATTAAATTTATTTGCATGCACGTTTGTGTGTTTGTAATTCTAATTATGTGATTCTAGTTATTAGGATTACAATTTCAGCAGTAATTACAGACCATGCCTATTTTGTATGATAGAGATAGGCTGAAGTGTCCTACATACACTATCTCAAAAGCGTTTGAGAGCCATGTTTCGGCACGAATGGGCCGGCTCGAGCGGAGTGATACCACGACTGAACAGAAAACTGGTGTGAAACAACGCTTGCGTTGTGTTTCGTCGCCTTGTTTGCCAGCTTATCTCATGAACAAAATATAATTAAAATGAAGACAACAATCTCACAAATACTGCAGAACCAGCAATGATCTCCAAGTACATCTTACGGCTGCAATAAATTAATAATCGAACTTAGTCCTACGTGAAGGATTGAGACAGTTTTGACATTATTTCAACTAGAATTTTTTTTAAACCGAGAATTGGGATGATGACAGGATATGAAAATTAAAAATCTAATTAGTCCGTCAGTTAGGTAATGAAAAAAATTTAGATACGTATTTTTTTATTTTGTCGTATAATAAAACAATACTTAGATATAACGAATCAAAGTTTAGGAGTGGGGGCTAAAACGTCATTTCTACGTATAAAATGTACATAGAAGTGACGTCACGCGACATTTCAAATCAATATATCGTCGAAAGTATTAATTTCTGTAAGAAAATAAAAAGTACGCGTCTAATGTTTTTAAATAATCTACCAGACGGACATTGAAATAAAAATTAGGCATGTACCCTATTATTGCATCGGTTATTAAGAAATTTTAGTCCTTACCCAACTATCTCACAAGTTCCCTGACCGGTAATCGACGTCAACCAATCATTCGTTAGACATACCATAAACTAGATACTTAAATAAATAACCCACAAGACCCCAATTCAATACAAAATACAACAAAACAAACACCAATACATCACACTTCTGAATCCCATAATCGATGACAAAATAAAATCGATTCAAATCAACTCGAATAATAATTCAAAATCGATTCGAATTCCTTTAAATTGGACTCGATTACAGGTAGTTTGAATGTTGTAATTTAAATAAATAGGGGTTGGGTGCTGTTGTAAATCTTAGTCGTATTAAATTAGCTTGTTATCGAGAAAGAGAGCGAGTATGGTGTCGTTTCGTAATGTTTTTGTTAGGTAAGAAACAAGGTTCGATGTTGGGAAGATAATATTTTTGGTTTCTTTTTTTAGAGTTATTACGATGATAAAATGACTGGAGAACTTTTAATATCTGTTTTTTTTTTAAGAAGGGAAAATCATCGAATGATTTCATCCGCCTAGGTGACGCGGGAGTGAGTGTCAGACTCTTACTGACTAAAAACCACCCCGTTCCTACTCTTGCACTTCGAGCCGGAGCCCCGGTAACATTTTACGTTCTCCGCGGTTCCGTATCGGCATCAGCCCTATTGCGCCCCATCCCTGGTGGTCATATCGATGGAGATATCCGATGATTGAGAGAAGACAAAGTACTCGTTGAGGTTTCTAGTTTTTAAAGGACTGCAATAGATGCCTATAGTAATTATAATTCTTATTGTGCTCTGCGTAATGCGAAAGTGCCTTCGTTTGTCTTTCTTTCAAGTTCCAGTTTAGCGATTTTATGGTATGTTTTTAATAATATAAGGCTTTGTTCCTACATACAAAATAAAAAATGCTAACAGTGACTATTTCAAAATTAAATAAGTAACTAAAACAAAATATTACTACATTATCCTTAAATAACAGAATACCTAAAGAAATACCTATCACCATAAAAAACCCCATACTAGAGGTACATTCCAATCCCCCATACTTAAACCTCGGCTACTGATCGTCTACCAATCGATGGTATTAAGTCCACACCATAGAATTTTATGTTATAATTTCACCATAAACTACCGCGGACAGGCCTATCATGGTAAGAGGCGAACCGACGGGATTCTACGGGGTTCTATAGGATTTTATTACAAGATGGCAACCCGATAGCATATTTTATAGCAACGATCATGGTGTTTGAGAAACCGATTTTATGTGTTTATTTGTGATTTTCAATGGTATTGTTTTATATTTTATAGGTTAAATTGTATGGGGTGATGTTATTACTGGGGTTTAATGATTTTCGCGTTTATGAAGGTATCTGGTAGTAAATGGTAGGTCGTATTGTTATAGTGATTTAGGTTTGGTCTTTGTAATGATAAAATATGAAAATATTCAACTGAGGTAACGCAAACAGCGATATTCTTTATACCTTCTTTAGCGATAGCAGTCAAGCTATCGCTAAAGAAAAACTAGTCATAGTTTGACTTTTATCGTATCGTAGCCCAATAATATCACTACATAGTCTATACTAATATTATAAAGAGGAAAGATTTGTATTTTTGTATTTTTCTATGTTTGTAATGTTTAAACTCAAAAACTACTGGACCGATTGCAATATTTTTTTCACCATTAGAAAGCTGCATTATTCAGAAGTAACATAGGGTATATAATATCACGCTAGGTCCTATAGTTGTGGAGCAGTAACCAAAATTGTTTTAAAAACGGGGGAAAAGTATCGTTTCTGAGGCCTTCCGTGGCGTGCGCTGAGCATATAGTTAAAGTTATACAAAAATGCTCTATACATGAATTGTTCATCTTAACATTATTGTTAAAAAAGTCCGCGAGAGCATATGTCTACCTTTTATAGTTTACCCATAACAATCGTTTTAATGAATGGTTCAATCCTTATAAAAGTTTGCTCTAGATAACTTTTGAATTGTTCAATCGGTTACCTTAACCCGTTGAAATCCACCCCCTAAATTTGGTCATACAAAAGTAGTCTCTAAACATTAGAAAAAAGGTCTATAATGTAATGTAATATTAGTGGAAAGCGGTCACCGGTGACCGCTTGGTGATTTATGGGTTAAGACTATTAATTCATCCAAAAGATACCTATTAGGTAAGTATTTACCTACTATTTCAAAAATAATAAACTGAGAATAAATATAAATAAAACGTAACACTGTGTAAAAAATCTTAAGTCCCCCTGTGCGAAGCCGGGACGGGCCGTTAGTATAATAAAGTCGCTATCCGCCGTCTGTCTGTCCCTATGTTTGCTTAGATCTCTAAAACTACGCAACGGATTTTGATGCGGTTTTTTAAATAGATAGAATGATTCTTAATTAAAGTTCATATGTAGAGGTATAATACATGCATATTGCACCCGTGCGAAGCCGAGGCGGATCGCTAGTAATACCTAAAATACACATCGGGATTATTAAAGCCTTCCGGTTTACATCACACGGAATATAAGAGCATGCTTTTTGTATTTTGGAATATACTAAATATACTTTTCTACATGCTCTAAAATAGCATGCTAAAAAGCGTTCCATTGAGCATTCTCAAAAATGTTCAAATATCGAACGCCTGTCGGTTCACAAGCATGTCTGAAATGAGCAATGAGCATGCTAATTTTGAGCAACATTCCGACACACATGCTACTAAGTGGCTAGTGCTCAATTAAAGCATGCTTTCGTGCTTTTAAATTAGCACGTGTAACAGTACCTTTAGTTTCACCTGTCACTAGACAATTTCATGAAAATACGAACTGTTCTTATTACAACAATAATTTTAACTTTGAACTCACGTAAAAGACGCTTGAAGTGAAATTCTAAAAAGTCTCTCAAAGATATTCAGGACTTTTATTCCACCTTTTGAGACTTCTCAAAGACAGAAGCGAAATTAAATTGAACATTAATATAATAAATTAAAAACTTTCGTCCGAGATGAGTTTACGCTTTGCTAATAAGGGACAACGGGGGCGGTGTTTTGTTTTACGCGGGCTGTTTGTTTATTTGTATTTTTTGTATCATAAATCTTGCAGGTACACCTTTTTAGTAGCGTGGTTGTAGTAAATTAGACTGCTTATTCAACGAATTAATATTATAAGGATTTTTGATAATCTCAGTTTCAGTTCAAATCCGACTGCCTCGTTGGCCGAGAGGTCGCAAGTGCAACTGCCGGGCAAGGGGTCTCGGGTTCGATTCCCGGGTCGGGCAAAGTATTAATGGGGTTTAAAAAAAATGCTCAGTAGTAGCACGGAGTCTGGAATGGTGCCCGGTATATGGCAATAGGCTTACCCTCTATTACATGGGACTCATAACATAAATAGTGAAAAGTGGGTGTTACATTGTACAGTGGCATAATGTGCACCTCTGCCTACTCCTTCGGGGATAAAAGGCGTGGTGTTATGTGATATCAGTTAAAGCATGGAGCCAAAAGATCATGGAAAGTTTTTATTTTCAGGGGGAAAAATCATCTACTGACATCTCACGCCCAGGTGAAACGATAGGGAATGTCAGATCTTACTGACTAAAAACCAATCCGTTCCTACTCCTGCAATGGAACGGTAGACTCGACAACCCTTTAAGTCCTCCGAAGTTCCGTATTCAGCCCTATTGAGTCCTATCTAGGCTAGGTATAACTTAACAATTAACATTGGAGTCATAAACTAGCGCAAAGTGAAACTCATTTTGCAAATGTTCATCTTTACCTACACGTTTGAAATTAAAAACTGTGGCATTATATTGTATTGTTTTATCAATTGTCGTGTTGGTTAAGTAGTCGCGAATGCTGAGAACGCATTTTTGAAAGTCGAGTAATGAGTTATTGCATCGGTATAATTTAATAAAGTTATCGGGTCTGAACTCTGGGTTAGTGGGCTGGGTATGCTACTTATAAGGTTCAACTCTTGTTACATCTTGTTTTATAGCATAAGCCGGTAATCGAGCTGACGGATCACCTGATGGTAAGCAATCGGCGCCCCCCATGGACACTCGAAATACCAAAGGCGTTACAAGTGCGTTACCGGCCTTTTGGGAATTAGGAATTTGAGGATTGTGGAGGATTCGGGGATTCGGGAGACGGGGACTAGGGACGGGGACTAGGGTAATTGGGTCTCCGGTAACCTCACCAACACGACGAAACACAACGCAAGCGTTGTTTCACGTCGATTTTCTGTGAGCCCGTGGTATTACTCCGGTCGAGCCGGCCCATACGTGCCGAAGCATGATTCTCCCATACTTGTAATTTAACCTGTGGATGAACCCACATGGAATTTGACCTGTCATGTGCCTAAGCCGAGACACAATGTATTTTCAATTGTATTTAATATACAGGCATTCAAGTGGTTAAATGAAAATGACTGAAATATGGAAAAAATGCTTTGTTTATTGTGTCGTTTCTCATCATCAAGGTGTCATCTATTTGTCCTTCAAAATAATAAACAAACATAGCTCATTACAAACTAAAACAGCCTTTACACAAATACTAAAATAAAACTAATTTCGAAAGCATTAAAAGTTATAATTGAATAAAGTGAATTTTATACGATTTGGGCAAGTCCATTTTATTATAATAAACTTAACAAAGATACTAATATTTTAAAACTAGTCGACAAACTACTTCTGAGAACTATCTCAGAAGTAGTCTACGACTAGTTTTAATTTAATTTGTAAACTCATTGTTTGAATTAATTTTACACGACTGCTTTTGCGTCGAGTACTTAATTGTACATTTTTATGTAATATTTTTTGAATTATTTATTGTGCTATTTTGTAGTTCTTATTTACGGGATAAGTCGGTAAACGATCATAAATAAATAAAATGATTGGGCCTCCAGTAACCTCACTCACACGACGAAACACAACGCAAGTTGTTTCACGTCAGTTTTCTGTGAGGCCGTGGTATCCGGTCGAGCCGGCGAGATGTTTAGGTTAGTCTTTTAAATAATAAATAATTTTCTACCTATATCGATATTTTTATTTCTCAGTCTCCGCACTATGCGAGTTAAAATCGTAGGTGTGCTTCGTGGAATATGAAATTCATTATTTAAATTTTTTATTTGAAGTCCACCTACGGGTGTGCTAAGCGGAATATCTTAGGTGTGCTGCGTCTGGGTGTGCTTCGTCTGGGTGTGCTTCATGGAATACCTCCAGCTGGCCCATTCGTGTCGAAGCATGGCTCTCCCATAAGAATTTTGTAGTTTGAGACAATTCATACAGTTTTGATTACTTAGCTTTTATTACCTCAGTAGGTATTTATACGAAACAACAGAGCTATAAATATTGTTTTTTTTGCAAATTCGCAAAGATCTCCTTAAATAATACTCATCATCATCATCAACAGCCTATAAATGCCCACTGCTGAGCAAAGCCTCTTCTCACGTGGAGAAGGTTTGAGCATCACCACGCTAGCTCAATGCGGGTTGGCGATGTCAAACTTATAATTAGACATTATAAGCACAAACCTGTGCCTCACGATGTTTTCCTTCACCGTTTGTCAGTGGTGTTACTTAGAAAGTACATACATATAACTCGGAGAGAGTCACATAGCCACAAATAATACTGTACAGAGAAAATTAAGAAGTAAAATGTAGTTTTATATTTTTCATCTTTACCTACATGATTTGAAACATTACCTATTTTCGCGCAGTTTCACCCGCTCTGCTTGGCTCATATTGGTCGTAGCGTGATATTTTTAGCTATAAGCTATACCTTGATAAATGCACTATTAAACACAAAAAGAGTTAAGTTAATTGGACCAGTAGTTCCTGAGATTTGCGCGTTCAAACAAACAAACAAACAAATTCTTCAGCTTTATGTAATAGTTATAACATAAGATATAAAAAAATAGAACACAAATGAACTACTTATAGATGATACTTGTTACTATCTAATGGTATATAACGTACTGCCTCGTTGGTCGAGTGGTCGCAAGTGCGACTGCCGGGCAAGGAGTCTCGGGTTATTTTCCCGGGTCGGGCAAAGTATTACTGGGTTTTTTAAAAATTCTCAGTAGTAGCATGGAGTTTGGCTCACCTCCTACTACATAAATAGTGAAAAGTGGGTGTTACATTGTACACCTCTGCCTACCCCTTCGAGGATAAAAGGCGTGATGTTATGTTACGTCATAACGTACTTCTAGATTAAAAACCCACAATCAAAAAGTATCTCTATTTTAACACAAAAATACAAAAACTGCCTTTTACGAAACATTGAACTATTCTAATTACTGAAATTTTAATTAACTACACTGTGTTATGTATTATTTACCTAACTATATGAGCCGAACTTTTACTAAACCAGCCTATTGGCACTCAAAGAAGATGGCATACGTAAAATGGTGTATAGTAACTATGTTCAAGATTGCCAAACCGCAAAATGTAGCAATTAATATTATAGGAAGCTTTATATATGTTCTCTATGGCACAGGACAGGTAAATGTGAAAAGGTTTAATCGCATACAGATTCATAAACATAACTGACGTCTTTATAATAACTATCGTGAGACATACTAAATTAAGTATTCAGGTGTATATATATGTAATGTGTGTGTGTGTGTGTGTGTTTTTTTGGAGTGTGTGAGTGTAATATAAATATTCACGTGAGTAACCCGCGTTTTTACTTAATAACTGACGTCATGAGAGTGAGGGTTTAACTCTTTCAGTCTTGGTGGTCACTGTAGCTAAGCACCTTTTCTTAGAAATTTAATTTTTGAAGTATGCTTCTAATTTGTTTGTATTGCTTTTTAAGCATTTCAGTATAATTTAATAAAATATATACGTAACCAGTTAAAAGTGTGACTGAAAGAGTTAAAACCTACAGACGGCAAGTACCAATGTGACTTTTTCCGAGTTATATGTTCTTTCTAAGATTATCTAGACACCACTGACAAACGGTAAAGGTACACATCATACAACGGTACTGGACACTCAATCGAAAAGAACTTGTTCAGGTCCATGAAATAAGGAGTGATTGCTAAGTCACATACCGGACTCAATTTCAGACTGTGCTACCCACTGAGAAATTATCGAAAACCTAAAAAAACCCTCAATAGTCTTTTGATCAACACGGGAATCGAACCTGAAACCGCTTGTGGAATATATTCTTCTTGCAATTACTGAAAGACACGTGAAAATGTCACATTTTTGCAAATCAAAAGCTGATTAAACTTGTATTTCTGAAACGTATCTGTATTACGTCATACTAATATGAATAATATTAAAACGTGTCTTTGCGACCTTCGAGCGAAAAATTATATATTATGTTGGCAAAAATTATATGTAAAAAGTTTCAGAATTCGTATGTTATTTGCTAGACACGGCTACATATCAAGCGATAGTGCCATTTTCAGAAAAGTTTATTAACTAACCGACTTCAAAAAGAGCGCGTTGAAGTCGGTTTTTCAAAACGTAATTTATAATTTTATTTATGTTTGAAGGTATATCAGTCAGAGTACAATACATATGTCGCCATCGTTACTCTTCCTATGGGTATTGTAAGACTAAGGGATGTACTTGTATAAGATATCGTACAATCAGAATTGACCAAAATATATGACTCTAAAGTTTTGATGACTTGCAGTTTTCATATAAAATGTATGTCTTACTGTGACGACATAGCTCAACGTCCGATTCATTGTATTTTTTTTTTATATATAGTGAAAAGTGGTAGGTAGGTATTAGGTAATAGTCATTATTAGTCAACCTATTTGAGATAAAAATGCGTAGGTACTTTCTCAATTGCAAGACTGCAAGGTTCAAGCGGTGGTTGGGCAACTGGCTACCGTGACACGTGTCTCGGGTTCGATTCCCGCAAGGAACAACTCTTTGTTTAATCTACAGGTTGTTGTTCCGGGTTTGGGTATCATGTCACAGGAGAAAATCATAGTATTTTTTTTAAGGGGGGAAAATCATCGAATCAGACTCTTACTGACTAAAATCCACCCCGTTCCTACTCCTGCACGTCGAGCCGGAGCCCCGGTAATCCGTCAGGTTCTCCGCGACAAAATCATAGTGTGGGATAACGTATATAAAAAAAAAATTACGTCACAGTAACCTTCTCTATTCTGTCTCATTTTGTATAAAATATATAAATGTAATGACTCATTTACGAAAAGTAGCGTGTATATTGTAACATATAAAAGAAAATGCAATTTATTTTATTTTTGTTACTTACCCGTGATTTAAGCAGTGAAAACAATGCCAAGTTGCGATTAGTAGGATCCCTGGCAGGATGCCTAAGTATTATCCCATATTTTTGCTTAAAAACTATTTTTGTTTCAACTAAATAGCTTAGTTTTGAGCTCTATTTATGAGATAGGAAATTCAAGCCAGCGTTTCTGGTTAAATTCCTCTTTTAGCCGAGTTTTAAAACATGACTGCAGTATTTTTAGTCGTGGTGGCCTGGAGGTTTAAGACGCCCACTTCTCATGCATCAGGGTGCGGGTCCGAACCCTACCAACTCCAAGTACCAATGTGACTTTTCCGAGTTATATGTGCTTTCTAAGGTTAGGTATTTAGACACCACTTTCTTTTTTCTTTTAATATACGCGTTGCCCCACACTAGCATTTTCTCCTGTGTCGTGGGTGCGTTTAGAAACATACAAGTTCACATACACATGACACCCAGACTCGGAACAACCATTAGTGGATCACACAAAATATTACTCCGTGCGGGTATCGTACCTGCTGCACGTTGCGAGGCAGCCGACTACCCAGCCTCCGCGCCAACCGTGCAAAAAATTGCTGTGCAGTATCGAACTTGCTACACGTTGCGCGGCAGCCGACTGCCTAGCCACCGCGCCAACTGTGACTATACACGGGAGCGCTGACAAAGGGTGAAGGAAGACATCGTGTGGAAAACTATAATTATGCAATCGCCAACCCGCATTGAGCATGCGTGGTTGTGGCGACACATAGCACATGTCACGCATACAGACCATCGATGAAAGCTAATCAATGAATGACATCACAAAATTCTACATCCCACATGTAGAATTTACATGCGAATTAACACGGATAGATAATCCCAGACTGCCTCGTTGACCGAGTGGTCGCAAGTGTGACTGCCGAGCAAAAAGGTCTCGGGTCCCGGGTCAGGCAAAGTAAACAGGGTTTTTAAAAAATTCTCAGTAGTAGCACGGAGTCTGGCACTGTGATCGGTATATGGAAATAGGCTCACCCACCCCGGCTTACATGGGACTCATAACATAAATAGTGAAAGTGCGTGTTATTTCTGTATGAACCTCTGCTTACCCCTTCGGGGTTAAAAGGCGTGATGTTATGTTATTTGTTAGAAAATTCCTACGAACAAACTGTTGGGCAATAAGCCTGGTAGGCACGACCATCTCGCCTGGTCGAAGGATCCTCCTTTTTCGATCTTAGGGAACGTTACTCACTGTTGTGTTTATTAATGCTCAAACCATATCCATAGACAATTTCCATATGTAAAAAAAAATAGGCTTATCTACCAAAGAGTATAAATAATGTAGTTTATTGAATTTAGTCGTAAGTCAGAATATAGCGGTCAGCTCGGTCATTGTGAATCTAGGTCAATGGCAATCTAACCTTTAAATCAACAGACATAAGATTAGCTTTTGTAAACACGGGTTACGTACTTAGGTTACCTAAAAATCTATTGACATTTCACACCGATTTGTCAAAGGTTTCAAATGGAATAGTTGTTTATTTTAAGGTTTATAAGCTAGGTAATATATAGGGGTAATATATTATGTGAATACTTATGTATTTACTTAGTAAATAAAGGCCATGTCTGGACAACTGGGGCGATGAACTTACCTGTAACAAAAAGAGCATATATAAGTTTATTAAAAAGAATAGAAGACATGCTTCGGCACGAATGAGCCGGCTCGACCGGAGTGATACCACGGCCTCACAGAAAACCGACATGAAGCAAGGCTTGCGTTGTGTTTCGTCGTGTGAGTGAGGTTACCGGAGGCCCAATTACCCTCCCCTTCCCCAATCTCCCCAATTCCTGAATCCCCAACGATCCTCAAACTCCTAATCCCCAAAAGGCCGGTAACGCACTTGTAACGCCTCTGGTGTTCCAGGTGTTTATGGGCGACGCCGATTGCTTACCATCAGGTGATCCGTCTGCTCGTTTACCGGGTTATGCCATAAAAAAAATAGAAATATATAGAGTGGATATGAATGTGACCATCGGTGTTTTTTTTTTTAAGGGGGAAAATCATCGAATGACTGCTCCCGCCTGGGTGAGGCGGGAGGGAGTGTCAGACTCTTACTGACTAAAAACCACCCCGTTCCTTCTCCTGCACGTCGAGCCGGAGCCCCGGTTACCCGTTAGGTTCTCCGTAGGGTGCCCTAGACGGACATAAATCGACCAGATTGACGATATATTAAAAAGGGCCAAATTAAAAGTACCAACGAACATGCATGAAAATACTGACGACTGTTGATGAAGCGAAAATTTTAACCCCTTGAACGCAGATCTATGCAAGACATAATAGGGTAGACGACTAATTGCTATTTTAATGTCCGTCTGCTAGATTATTTTAAAACATTACATACGTATTTTTTATTTTCTTAGAGAAACTTACAGAAACTTACTTCAAACTTTGCGTGAATATTACTAGCAAGTCGGGTCAACATATAGGCTACATATCACGCTATCACCTACGGGACTGAATCAATTCTGACAACATTCACTACCGTAGAATATCCCTTGATAAAAACTAAAAACAAATCCAAAAGCCTAAATTCTGCCAGAAGTCATTATTCTACGCGGACAAAGTCGAGGGCAACAGCTAGTTTAAAATAAACTTCTTCAATAAAAAAACAAAACAATATTCCCGAAGCCAACACGAATTTAGAATAACACTATAATTCTAGAACATTTTCCAAATTCAAATTCAAATTTAAACCACAAGAACAACGGACAGTTGGGAAGGCAAACGGAATTAAAATTTAGTTTCTAATGAATTCGCCAATAATATATTCTGACCCTTAATAACTTACAGAGGGTACGATATAGAGTGCAGAAGTTAACAGAACTGCCATTGTGTAGATTTGGTTCAGAAGTACCATTTGAGTTGGTCATAGTTTTGAGAGTGATCTGAAGTCAATTAATTCTATGACAGTCCCATAATATACAATAGGTCTCAGTTTAAAATGGGGATTAAGAGGTATAAGAGGATTTGCCAAAATGTCCACGATTGGCAGATGGATTGAAGATGGCTGTTTAATGGATTTAGGTTTATCAAAGAGAACTGATGCTTCTCGATCGATGTCATGTCTCTTACTGAAACCATGTTTGACAGAGTCTTCGTTCAACAAATATTAAGGATCAATCTCAGTCCAAAGATTTTGAATTGACATCGGTTATTAGTTTAGCCCAAAGGTAACTGAGATTTTATGATACCCACGAGAAGACCAGGGGTTTTTTTTAAGGGGGTAAATGGGTGAGGCGGGAGGAAGGGTCAGACTTTTACTGACTAAAAACCACCCCGTTCCTACTCCTGCACTTCGAGCCGGAGCCCCGGCAACCCGTTAAGCCCACCGCGACTCCGTATCGACTAGGGGTGGTGTGATGAATTCTACTCTGTTGCCAGACAACTTCAATTAACACATAACACAAAGTCAACTTTTCAATTACAGTGCGAAGTGAACCTTCTGTCCAAATATTTCCATATGGCAGAAAAGCCTGCATCAAAATGAAGAGACTTTGTTAATAGCACCATATTTACCCATTCGCTGGGATAAATTCGGGTCAAAATTTGTGGGTGGCAACATTAGATATGTGCGAATGTTAGTATTGGCCAACATTCGGTCGAGTTTATGGCAACACTGTTTAGTTTTAATGTGAGAATTAAAATGAATGGTGTGTCCTGAATGGATTATTATTATTTAGATATTATTGTTTGTTGCATTCTGTTATTTATTTGGTTATTGTGGAAGCCATTTTGTGATTCATATCAATGCTTTTGTGGATTATTTGTTCGTTGTATTGTTGTGCCCAGGTTACCAAAGTATAATCATATCAAGTTTCATCGAAATTGCGTGATGCGTGAACAGACAGACAGACAGACAGACAGACAGACCTTTTCTTTTTAAATCATATTTTTGGATTCGGGGTCTATTTAGTAACACCCCCACTATTTTTATTTATATTCAATGTACAGAATTTACGCTTCTACAGTTTTATCATATGTATACAAAACACCGCTAATTAGTTAGCAGCGCCACACATCGACACTACTATCTTTTACACAGTGAACATGTGTGGGTAATTTCATATTACTGTGTATAAAAATATTCGTCCACCACATTCACATTGGTATTTTCATTCTTGTGTCGGTATATGTATTTTTACAATTTAATTCACGGGTAAAGTTAAAACTATTTACAATCATTGATATGACCCGACATTTTGACGAGGATTAACGTAGTGTTCGTGGTCGACTGGTTAATGAGCACGCTTTTATCGTCTTTCAATTCAATGATCAATGATGATGTGAGTTCTATTCCAGCTGAAATATTCTTTTTTTATTTTACTATGTAGTTTTTCTTATTTTTTTTTGTTTTTTGAAATATTTAATCGGGCTATAAAAGAAGCAGATAAGTCAGTAAATAAAACAATACTATCTTTTATTACAATTAATTTATTTATTATACAAATAAGTGGTTTTATATTCAATATTTATAATAATTAATTATCATACCACAGTTAAGTTCTTAAAGTTATTTAAATAATAATTAATCAATATGCCAATAAACCTTATAGTCGAATTGGGAAATATCATGCGATAAAGTTTATACTTTATACTTTTAAAATTAACATAAGAAGATTTAGAAAAATAGGATAGAAAAAAAAAGAAAAGATGAAAACATTGTTTCAAATTTTAAATATTTGATTAATGAATTCTTGAAATTACTTGTGAATGCTGGAATCGACCCGGCAGCTCATTACTGGAGGCGATAACCATTACGCCAAACGCGCTGTGAATGAGATCATCGAAATATTGTATACCATTCAGTAACATAAAAATACGATGAGAAAACACTATATTTATATGGGTATTGTATAGCTCGATTGCTCATTATTTGATTTCGATTTATTCAAAGTTTGTTATAAGTTATTTTTATCTTTACCCTCGTTTTTATTTAAACAATTTTACTAAATTATTACGTATACCGACACAAAAATGATATTTAAATACCAAGATGTGTGTGATAGACGAATGTTTCTATACATATCTATTAATATGAAATTATCCACACATGTATATTGTGTAGTCATACTAGTGTCGATGTGTAGCGCTGCGAACTAATTAACGGTGTTTTGTGTACCTCTATAAATGTATAGATAAGTCTCTACTATACTTGAGTATGGTACTAAATTGTATGGTACTAATCATCATCATCATCATCAACAGTCATTAAATGCTCACTGCTGAGCAAAGCCTCTTCTCACACGGAGAAGGTTTGAGCATTAATCACCACGCTTGCTCAATGCGGGTTGGCGATTTCAAACTTATAAGAAATTATAAGTTTAGGTTTCCTCACGATGTTTTCCTTCACCGTTTGTCAGTGGTGTCTAAATAATCTTAGAAAGTACATATAACTCGGAAAGAGTCACATTGGTACTAGCCGTTAGTAGGTTTCGGACCGGTACCCTCATTCATGAGAAGCGGGCGTCTTAAACCTCCGGGCCACCACGACATGGTACTAGTCATCGTGAACTTTCATTTCTGCAAAGCGCAACTGATTTAGATGATATCGTGATGAGTAATCAACGTTCTCAACAAAATAGAGGTACATGCTGTAAACAAAACTAACTGCGCATAAAATACAAATGACAAAATACAGGACGCGATAATTAACAAAAGTTGATAATAAAACAGTATCAAAACAGGTGAGTTAATAAATAACATGGAACTTCGAAATTCCAATTAAAAAGTTTATCACAAAGAAAATGTCTGCCATTTTCGCGAAACAATTGTTTTTTTATAACACTTGAACGCGTAAAGGCTTTTAACACAAATAACTAAGTTAGAAGGGTTGTCAAATTTGCTCCCGGCTCCGATACTACCGACACGACGGATTTATCGCAGGATAAACGTTGGTGGTAGATGGCAGGGTGACTATATTTAGGTGGTGGCTGGGCAACCGGCTGCCGTGCTATGTGTCGCGGCTTCGATTCCCGCACGGAACAACACTTTGTGTGACCCACAAATTGTTGTTTCGGGTCTGAGTGTCATGTGTATGTAAACTTGTATGTTTATAAACGCACCCACGACACAGGAGAGAATCCTAGTGGGGGGCAAATTTGAAAAAAAAAAATATCGCAGGATGGACGTCGGTGATAGATGCCAGGGTATATTTAGGTAAATAAGGTGCAATGGAGCATTTTTATATCAATTAACAACGATGATAATCCTTATCATATTTCCCTGAAGGTTAGCTTGAAACTAATCGAGTTACTCGATAAACTGTTACGTGAATAAGCCATTAAATACAAAACAATCTTTAATATTGTTTTCAACAGTGCAAGTGTTTAAATTCAAATAAATACCGTTTAAAATTTACTCTTTTCTATTCATTATTGTATATTTTTTGTCATTTGGTTTATATCGTTGGGGACAAAACGATAAGAATTAAAAAAAACGATGGACGCTAAATTATATCCAGTTAATCATAACGACATCAATTTCAATAATAATATTACAAAGAGTGTTAATAACACCTCTACTTTACCCTGTAACAAACATGCAACATGTTACATAACAAATTCTTGTCCCAAGATTGTTACTATAACGTTTCATATTTTCTAAAACTATGTAATTAGAGGCGGATGAGACCGCAGGTTGTTGCAAACTTTGAGACGTTGCACGTTGCTTGCTATATGCTACATGTTACATGTTACGTGTTGCCACATACATATATAGAGGTAGTGTAAGAATAAGGCATTAAATAAGAGAGAAGTTTATTCGTGTTACCGAAATTTTGTAATTAAGAATCCTAATCCTTACTTAACATTATAAATCGGAAAGTGAGTTTGTTTGTTTGTTTGTTTGTTCCGCTTTCACGCCGCAACTACTAAACCGATTGCTTTGAATTTTTGCAGACGTAAAGTTAGAAGTCTGGATTAAATAATAGGGTACTTTTTATTCCGAAAAAAATTGATATTCTCGAGGAACAACGATATCAGTGGTATAGATGGCTCTGTGTGTATATGTCACATACTTTTTATCCTTTTGCGACGCGAGTGAAGCCGCGGGTAAAAGCTAGTAATATTATAAATTATGAAAGTTTGTTTATCTTCACGTTAAAACCGTTGAAGAAATAGGGTAGGTAGTTGCCAGGGTATGAAAATAAAAAATCTAATTAGTCCGTCAGTTAGATAATGAAAAATATTAGACACGTAAGTAGACTAGCGCTAAATGCCATTTAGCGCTAGTCTACTTGTAGATTAGAAAGTCAAAGTCAAAGTTAAAATCATTTATTTAAATTAGACCAGGAAGGCACTTTTGAACGACAACAACAAAAAAAAATTAAGAAGTGAAGCTAGTTCCTCATTCCAAGGTGTAGATTCCTATGGAGAAGAACGCGCAAGAAACTCCATAGGTTATTCTTTTTCAATCGGGTTTACAATACAATTATCTAGTTATATAGTTTTGTTGGTTCGATTGTGTGACAACAATGCAAAATCTAAATGCAGTCAAGGAGATTGAAAAACAAAATAACCTTGAGGAGCATAAAATCATACAGTCTGGACCACCAAATTATTAGATAGATACGTAGATTTTTTCACCCCCTATTACATGAGACTCATAACATGAATAGTGAAAAGTGGGTATTACATTGTACAGCGGCATAATGTGCTCCTCTGCCTACCCCTTCGGGAATAAAAGGCGTGATGTTATGTTATGACGTAGATTTTGACACTATTCAGTGTCACCCCCCTACATTTAGTTTTCTACTCTCTCTGTAGACAAGCGCTAAAGTGGCGTTTGGCTAAAGGCACAGAATCGAAATCAAATAGTGGATTTAACACTTCTTTCAATTAAATAATGGTGTTGTCTTGTTGATATCTACGAGAGGTGAAGTCTACATAAAGCAATACTAAATCCCGGAGGCCTAATTACCCTCCCCCCTCTCCAATATCTCCAATCCCTGAATTTCCAACAATCCTCAAATTTCAAATCCCTAAAAGGCTGGTATCGCACTTGTAACACCTTTGGTGTCCATGGGCGATGCCGATTGCTAACCATCAGGTGATCAGTCTCCTCGTTTACGCCTACCATAAAAAAACCTTTGGATGACCACTTCACACATTCAAACTCAGCAATAATTCTTCGTTAAAATATTAAGCAATTTTCAACCTAATTGACCAGTCAATAGAAGTAACTAAAAATACTATGTTCCACTTAAAATACTCGACGACGATCGTCAGAAACCAAATTGCTAGCACAAAAGCTCTAAGACTTAACCCTCCCGCAGCGACCCGTATAATAATTCCATACAACTTCCGAGCCGTTCCAAAATTAAATTCAAAATCCATTGCCTACACTTCTATTCTCTTACTCGCGACTTTGTGTATTTTGAATTAAGTTTAGTATTTTTTGCCTGTCTCGTAGGCCGAGTCGTTACAAATGCGACTGCCGCGGCAAGGGGTCTCAGTTTCGATTCCCGGGTCGGGCAAAGTATTACTAGGTTTTTTTTAAATCTTAGTAGTAGCACGGAGTCTATTTAGGCCCAGTATATGGGAATACCGCCTATTATATGGGACTCATAACATAAATAGTGAAAAGTGGGTGTTACAATGTACAGTGGCTAAGTGTCGTAATGTGCACCTCTGCCTACCCCTCCGGTGGTAAAAGACGTGATGTTATGTTATATTATTACACTCTATTTTATTATAACTATCGTTATCTTAATATTTGTTACTGTTAGTAGTAAAATCCTAGTATGGGGTAAGGTTATTAAAATAAATATCCTCTTATGTGTTTATCCTTTGTTGATATTATAAAGGACCCCCACGTTAGTTTATTAAAATAATTATAATGTAAAACAAGTGCATAAACATATGTTACAAATCATATTCAGTTGTTTTATATTAAAACAAAACAAGTACTACAACAAGATAAAAATCACTTTAATCATGTAAAATTACAACAAACATCAGTATTCAACGATTTTATTATATGTAAAGATTTTTATAGTATAAAACTTACAGACAGCAGCAAAGCAACCTACTCTCATCTGACGAAAGATTTTAAACTTTATCGACTACAACATAAGATTGAAAGTCCAATGAAAACCATTGATAGATGAAGTAGTTTGACATACTAGCGGTACTAAGTCGCATCTACCCAGCATGTGATTTTTATATCACATTTTAAAAGATTGTATCTCTATTTTCTCGAGTTAAATAAACAAACACAAAGAAAGACTTGTTTAAATGTATATTTTATTTATTCTTGTGAGGTTATAGTTATTTAGATATTTTATTTTCTGTTCTGGTATATTTGGTACCCGTGGGTGTTAAAGGGTTATTCGTTTTTACGTTGCGTGATAAAGTAGCGGAAATCGCTGATTTAGTGTTTTTGATCACGGTTGTTATTGCCAAAAAGGGTAGGCAGAGGTAGTTGAAGTACTTTCTTATGCCTACTTTTCCGAAGTGGTGTTGTATGTCGTTTGTGATATTTTTTATGGAATAAGGAGACGGATATACGATACTTTTTATACAATACTTTGTTTTTTTTTTGCTTTTTACCGAAAATCACGAACAGGAACGTAATTACGCGTACGAAGTTGCGGACAAAAGCTAATTAATCAATATATTCAATAAATAGTATTTTAGTATCTGAGAGACTGACTAACATTGCACATACGGAACTACAAATCGAAGAGAGCTGAAATCGAACATTTCAATTCAATATAAAAGACACGTTTTTCCTAAATTCATGAGTGAAAGCGGGAAATGGTGTTAATGGTGCTTTACACTCTGTAATGTCAAATAAAATAATATCCAGCAAAGCTCGACTTGCTGTAATGCAGTGTGTATTGACACCAACGCTTATGTATGGTAGTGAATCATGGGTGTGGCAGAAGAAGCATGAAAGCAGGATTAATGCGGTGGATATGAGAGCCCTGAGAAGTATGTGTGGACTAAAATTGAGTGATCGAGTGAAAAATAGTGTTATTAGAGAAAGGTGTGGATTGAAAGATGATGTAGTGACTAGGATTGAAAAGGGAATGTTGGACATGTAGAAAGGATGGATGAAAGTAGAGTAACGAAAGAAGTAAACAGAGCGGATCTGAATGGGGCCGTCGGTACGGACAGACGGACATATAGTGACTAGATTGGCGATATATTAAAGAAAGGCCAAATTAAAAGTACCCTTAACCGACGAGCATGCATGAAAAGATTGATGACTGTTATTGAAGCGAAAGAGGTATGTATGAATCGTAGTAATTGGCGTTCCTTAGTCTCTGCCTACCCCCATGGGAGACAGGCGTGAAATTATGTATGTATGTATGTATGTACTTAAAACACAAACAAAGTCACAGATCAAAGTTAGTGTTCTAATTATAGAATGACAAACGAACAACCGACTAAATACAGTTCAACACCACCATATAAAATTTAGATCACCTATAAACATAAGTCGTAAAAATAAACTCTAACACCAGGTAATAGAGTATAATATTAAATGTGTTATAGTATCGATTTCCCACTTGATACCATGCCGCGTATGGGATTACATTCGGTAGCAATGCGTGCAATATGCAAATATACTTTTCAATATGAATTTGATTGCAGAAGTACCATATTGATATAAAAATACTATATTTTAGGTGGATTTGGCCACTATCTAACCAGCAGCTGTAGCCATATGAAAACTAAATGTATGGGGATGACACTAACAAGACGTGTCAAAATTTACGTCAGTTCCGTATAATTTTGGTTTTCTATTATACATGTAGACAACAAGCTAAATGATATTTGGCTACAACTGCTGGATATAAGTGATGATGCGGTCTAAGATGGAGCACGCCTACCTATAAGTAACCTATTCACTCGAGCCTTCAAGATACCCAAGTTGTACCCTTCTGGAAATTCTGATTGTTGACGATTATAAAAGATTTTTCCTTTGCCCTTCTATCACTTAGCAATTGTTTATATTAGTGGTTTTAATACACTATGAAAAGTAAAAGACATTTCCGTGTACCATTTCGAAAACCCTAGACCAGCTCCTCTCCAAACCCAACAACAAACTCTGGCAAAGCTTTCCACTCCTTACCGGTTCTTATTTAAAAACTAGAGGCAGAAATAAAGAAAGAAAAGGAGTTTATTTGCACCGTTACGAAAAACAAACCAGAAAAATAATTTAAAAAATACTGTACACTGTGCAAAAAAGCCAAGTGCTGAGCAAAAAAGTGGCTGTAACTGTGGTAAAAATGGTAAAAATGCCCTTCTAAGGACAAAAGTAGTTTTCTATGGCATAAGCCAGTAAACGAACCGATGGATCACCTGAAGGTAAGCAATGTGCGTCGCCCATGGATACCTGGAACACCAGAGGCGTTACAAGTGCGTTACCGACCTTTTGAGGATTAGGAGTTTGAAGATTGTTGGGGATTCAGGGATTGTGGAAGGGGAGGGGTGTAATTGGGTCTCCGGTAACTTCACTCACATGACGAAACACAATGCAAGCGTTGCTTCACGTCGGTTATCTGTGAGGCCGTGGTATCACTGCGGTCGAGCCGGCCCATACGTACCGCAGCATGGCTCTCCCACATTTATTGTTCACTTAGTGATTAATGTTTTTTGTTAATTTTGAAACCAGAGACAGCAAAATTATTTAAGTACATTATTCAATAGGGAGAAATCGATATGGAATTGATTTCCATGCAATAATGCGAACAAAACCACAAGCCTGAACTAGTTGCACGCACAGTAACATACAGAGACTGTATCCGTACATCGGTCATTTCGACCCCCGAGTGCAATTTGTGGTATAATTGACCAGACCAATTTAAGCTGCATTGGGTTACAAATAATGATATTTGGGATGATTGTGTACCCGCCATTTTGGTAACAAAAGATAATATGCATTGTGAAAATCGTTGCTCATTTCGTGTAATTTAATGTTCTGAGTATAATGTGTCGATTGCTTCGGTTGTAATTGTAAATGTCAAGCATCAAGTATGGATTTGGTTCCCAGACCGAGTAATACCTGTATCTAATTATACACTTATTATAGGTGGATAGCAGGTGGACGGTTTGCCGGGGCTCCGGCTCGAATTGCAGGAGTAGGAACAGGGTGGTTTTTAGTCAGTTTGAGACTGCCATTCCCTCCCGCCTCACCCGGGTTGAAGAAGTCAGTAGAAGACCCCCCTCAAAAAAAGAGGAATTACTAATGCGTTGACTACGTTTTGGGGATAAGGGATTTAAGAATATGTGGATTAGATAGGGGATTGATCCATGTAATACAAAACCGAATGTTATAATGGCCCTTCTGCTCTTATCCTGTATAGTGTAAAAGCTATCGACACTTCAAACACAGGGTGTGAATTAAAATGTTACGATACGCTGACGATACGCTACCGACACGAGACGAGCACGCGCAAAATTGAAATTTGTATAACTATACGAACTATTTTATTACTTCGAAACTTTATGAGTTTCGGTATGGTTCGGATAGGTGTTATTGCATTTTTCCGGTTTCGATAAAAGAGCTAGGTAGACATAGGTCGTTTAGACTGGAATTGTTTGAAATAAGTTGGTTTTCTGTAGTATAAATAAGATATTCAAAACTTTCCAATGATTGTCGTGGAAAGTATAGTGGAATGATCAACTAAATACTACCATAGCGGCATGAATTACACATTAACAAGTGTGGGAGAGCCATGCTTCGGCACGAATGGGCCGGCTCGACCGGAGTGACACCACGGCCTCACAGAAAACCGACGTGAAACAACGCTTGCATTGTATTTCGTCGTGTGAGTGAGGTCACTGGAGGCCCAAGTACCCCCCCCCCTTCCCCAATCTTTCTAATCCCGGAATCCCCAAGCATCCTCAAACTGTTTAAAATTAGTTTTTATATACTTAGTTTTTTAAAAAATCATATCAAGTTTGTTTTAGATGTAGGATAATAATTTTGTAAATGCTTTATTTACCTATAAGTATTTGTTACACTTACTGTTAAGAACTCACATTTGTATCTCGACAATTGTATTGGTGTAAACAAATGTTGGTAAATCATAAATAAATAAAATAAAAATAACTCCTAATCCCCAAAAGGCCGATAACGCACTTGTAACGCCTCTGGTGTTCCAGGTGTCCATGGGTGACGCCGGATCGCTTACCACCAAGTGATCTGTCTCGTATACCGGATTATCTCATAAAAAAAAAATCGAAATCAACAGCCTACAATACCTATAGCTGCTCCGAACAAGGGAAAAACACTTTTAAAGCCCCCATTGTTTTTGTATTTCATTATAATTTTGACTTAAATAGGCACTTCCATTCAGAACCCGTGACCCAATATAAGTCCCGAATACACAATAGATTAAACATTTAAAATCAATGTTTTATTCATTTCGACGTAAAATGTAAAAACAAAAGCTACTCGATTACTCGATTTTGAATCGAGAAGCTTGAACATCTCATTTCCCTAAACTCGATTCCGTGAATCGATAAAGTATCGATTTTCGACCTAATGAGTCAATAGTGCCCACTTTAGTCCCTTAATTTTCAATAAAAAACGTCAAATTTGCATAAGCCGCGTTAGGCGGGCGACATACTTACGACTAAACGTCGTGCGTTAAGTCGTAACTATTTTATTTAATGGTAGTAAATTTTGTCAGAGGTAAGTACCTATTTTTGAATTTTAAATATGGCTGCTATTGTCAGAATCGTGACTTCTTGGGTTTGGGATTAACATAGTTATTTATTGTATTTTATTTCATTAATTAATTGATTTGTTATGTTATGGAATTTTAAGTTTGAATGGTCTATAAATACCAACGACAGTTCACTGAAGTATGCCCGATGTGTAACAGTAGGTGGCAAAAGTATCTATCCTACAATAAATGTTATTATATAGGGACACCTTGATCAACCCTTTGGACAATACAAGCATTATTTTTTGCATAATAACAATCGAAAGACATTTTGAATTAACCATTTCGGCGTAGAAACGGCGGCGAAACAGTAGAGCGTGGAAGTTGAAACAATCCACGCGTATAGGCATATAATTAAATTGATTGTATGCATACATTATCGTGTTTTTAATATAATTATGATATCGCTGCTTTAACACTATTCCGACTTTAAAACGAAACTAATGCAATATTTTATTGTATTAATTACCATTGAAAATATCATTAAAATTGAATACAATATAAAATTTATAGCAACATCGAAAGTTTAATTGTTTTTATAGATTAACTTTTAAAAACACTATGTGCTTTAATTCTAACACCAAATATCAACGAACAGAAACATTACTTAACCCAAATCATCTTAGACAGCATTACAAAAATCGTACTCAAAATTTTACGACACACAAACGACAATCAACCTTAAATCAAACAATTTACGGTCGACTGTACACATCACAATTACTAACATTACAGTCGAAAATATTTATGACATGTGTACATTCGTGTAACAAAACAGTTGATTACCACAATAAAAATATCTACATTGAAATGAAAATAACGCGAGACATATTAAAACAATAAAGAACAATGTAGAGAGAAGGCCATATAAAATAATGTAACTGAAATATAAGCCCGCTTCAACCGACGTCCTACTAAACTTAAATTACGTAAGACAATCCCTACGCATAATCGTAAGTCTGCAACAAAGCTTAGGACATACGGTTAAGCGGTAGCGGGCGTTAGAGCGGGAGAGATTTAGCGATTTTTTTATATTTAATTATATCCTTTCTCATTTAGTTTTTGTCTATGACTTAACAATATGAATGCAAAACAAAATTTTAACCATTTTAGGTCATGCGGAGCTTAAATGATACGTGTCTTAGAATTCGTTAATTGATTTTAGGAGTTTCTGACTAGATATTAACCATTTTCAGTCATAGTCATATGGTAATAGGGCTGATAACTGCTACTGGCGTAATTTTACGTTTATATTAAACTTTTCGTGATACGTACTAAATTAATTATTATCTTTTCAGCTTACTCAAGTAACTGTTTGACGAGTAACTCGACTTGTTTCAAGCCATGCTAGAGGTTCATATTCATTAGCAGCATTCCGAGACCCGCAACGCGGCGACTGTCGCACTGTTACTAGTCCAGTTTCTTGTCAAAATGTTACGTGGGTAAGCCGAAAACATAATAATTAATTTAGTTTTATGTATACATTGACAGCTGATGATAAATAATCGGCTCAACTGTAGCCTTTATTCCATGCTTGGGCGATCCTCGCCTCTTTCACCCGCTTCGCTCATAACAATGTATGTTGTGTGAACGCAGCCTAAAACCGTAGGAGTCTCCTCAACCAAAATCTACCGTCTATTACCGCCATAAAATGAAAAATAAAACGTAACAAAAAAGTGAATAAAAATCATTACTAAAACAAATGAATGCTTCTATACACAACCGCAATATCACCTTAATAACCATAGTACTAAGAGTGGTTTTTCCTTACTTCTGTTTCGTTTGAACGAAGCGACAGGTGTCAGACATAGCGGATGTGTGGTTTGAAAAAAAAAGTAAACATTTTAATTAAAACATTACGCCAGGATTCCTTAATAGACAAGCAGAGATATAATGACATTTCTCATGTACATGTTATTTAGAGGTATATTTAAGTTTAAGAGCATCCTCTTTTTTTGTTTTAGTATTGATATTTGAAAAAGTTGAGATTTATTTTCCGTAGCCAACACTTTAACTTGCTACCTTCAAAATAGTAGTTCGACTCTATCTGAGTCACCAAGGCCTCACAGACCTGTGACACAACGATTGCGTTGTGTTTCGTCGTGTGAGTGAGGTTACCGACTACCTAATTAACCACCCTCCCTCCTTCCCCAATCTCTCCAACCGTGAATCCCCAACAATCCTAATTTCAAATTCCCAAAACACCGGTAACCTCTGGTGTTCCAGGTGTCCATTTGCGACGCCGATTTCTGCCCATCAGGTGATCCGTCTATTGGTTTACCGGCGCATATCCTAAAAAAACCTCCACTAACGTCAGGTACCGATGACTGACATGGCGATCTAAGCGTCTGAAGTGTGAATAGGGAGAAGTCCCGTAACGCCGGACGGCATCTAATGCCGGACATTTGTATTATCTCGATAACTGATAACACGAGCGATACAAGTTTTACTAAAATTTTAGGTGTCTGCCACTGGGCGACTTCCCCCTAAATATTGAATCGTTCACGACTTCCCCCTATTGAATTTAAGACCTCTAAGAACACCTGTCTAGATATTAATACAGTAATAAGTAAAATCCTTTTCGAAACAAGGTATTCTAACAACGTAATTTCAAATTTCAATACCTCTTATTGCTTTTGAATAAACTTGATATAAGACTATAAATACTAACCCATAAATACAATTTAATGAAAAACTCTTTTAAATAAAAGAAACAAAACTTGCTGAAGAGCTACTTGAATCTGCTAACTGGAGGTTCAGTATGATTCGTTAAATGAAACTCCATTTTTATCATTTTATAGTGAACCCCTTTTAACATGGGGTGAAGGCTGTATTTTAAACTGAGACACTTCGAAGTCAGGTGTCATTATTGTACATTTTCGAACAGTGTCGTATTTAGTACGATCCAGAAATCTAACTCATACTCGGTAGTCATGCTTACATATTCATCCTACTTATCCTATCCTATCCTACTAATATTAAAACTGTTAAAGTTTGTAATGAACACCGGTAACGCTTTTATATATATGTGTGTGTGTGTGTGTGTGTGTGTGTCACGTCAAAACGGCTGAAGGGATCGAGATGAAATTTCTAACACGGGTAGATTATGGTCCGGAATACCACATAGGCAACTTTTTATCCTACGGGAACGCGGGCAAATCTGCTGGTACAAGCTAATCTATAAGTTAGGTACAGAGACCTTCGACATTTTAAGTTCACGAATCCCTAAAAACTGAACGTACGTAAAATACCTAACGTAGACAATTACTTTTACAATAAAACGCTACAAAAAGGTTCCAAGTTAATGAAATAACAATAAACGAAATTGCCTGCTTTCACCCCATTTGATAAAACTAATAGGTTTACTTTATTCTTTCATTTACAAAGTAAAGGTACCAATTAATTAGGGTTTTGGGTTTAGAAAATAATATATTGGTAAAATTGTATTAGATAATGAACCTCAAATATGAAAATCTTCATAAGGATGTAGAAGAGTATTGCACAAACACACTAGCCACGTAGATCAGACGAAAACTCAATAATGTTTCGATCGACCGAAGAATTAAATCCAAAATCTCGGTGTTTTTTATTTGATGGGGATAACCATTCGATGTCTTCTCTCGCCCGGGTGAGACGAGAGGGAGTGTCAGACTCTTACTGATTAAAAGCCACCCCGTTCTGGCTCCTGCACTTCGAGCAGGCGCCCTGGCAACCCGTTAAGCCTTCCGCAGTTCCGTATCGGCATCAGCTCTATTGGGCTCCATTTGTAGTGTTTTGATGGCTCTTTGAGGCGCGCGCGGAACGCGACGCGCCGTACGCTCAGGTCTAGTTCTGGTCGGGCGGCGAGTCAGCCGTGTTCGCCATCCGCAGGCTCATGCTTACGGTGGTCGGAGATCGTCTTGCGATCTCGGTGCGATACTTGAAAATTGCGCTTCCAAAGACTAGTAACGGATTTCTCTTTTTCAGAAACCTTGGGAGCACAGAATGTGAAATTGACGACATGCTAAGCCTTCAAGAAGCGAATGTTACATTAAATATATGCCCATCTTACTCCTCCGGACGAGAAAAAGTATAATATGTTTTATATTTAGAATACTTACCTCTTTAAATACCGATAATATTATAAAGTACATAGCACCCTTCATCCTTTTAAAGCCTAAAGGCATTTTCTTTACAAAATTAAGTCACTAATTGGTACGACTAAATTGCTTTGCGTTATTCTCTACTTTAACCTTAAGAGGCTCAGTAAATGTAGGTAAATTCAATAATGTTTACAATGGTATAGAGTACAAGAGGAAGCGAGTTACAAAAATAACTATAAATAGAATACAAAAGAAATAGAAAGAAAGAAAACATTTATTTGACTAGTAACCACACAAATACAAAGATTATAAAGAAATAAAAACACAGTTACTTATTTTGAGATAAAATAATAACAATACATTTAAACGAGTAAAGAAAAGACCAAAAAACCACAAAATATAAGTAATAACAGAAATGAAATATTTAAAAAAAACCACCGTATAAATAATATTACAGTAAATGAAATAGTGATTTTTGTAAACGGTGTCCAAGCCCCGAGTTTTATACAAGGAGGACAATTTACACAACTGGTAACTAATTGTACTTACTATTTTAAATGGGAAAGTGAGTTTGTTTGTTCCGCTTTCACGCCGTAACTTTTAAACCGATTGCTTTGATTTTTTTGCAGACGTAAAGTTAGAAGTCCGAAATAAAAAATAGGGTACTTTTTATCCCGGAAAATTTTGATATTCCCGAGGGAAAACAAAAGAATTGGTATAGATGGCGCTGTGTGTATTGTTATATGTCACATACTTTTATTATTGTGACGCGAGGTAAAAGCTAGTCTAATTTATATAATACGTTTACCATACAGTGGAATGGCTGCCTAACCCCCTCCCCAATCTCCTTAATCCCCGAAGCCTCGACAATCCTCTAATTCCTAATCTCCAAACGGCCGGTAACGCACCTCTGGTATTTCTTGTGTCCATGGGCGGCGCGGATTGCTTACAATCAGGTGATAGTGTCGTGGTGGCCTGGAGGTTTAAGACGCTCGCTTCTCATGCATGAGGGTGCGGGTTCGAAACCTACCAACGGCAAGTACCAATGTGACTTTTTCCGAGTTATATGTACTTTCTAAGATTATTTAGACACCACTGACAAACGGTGAAGGAAAAACATCGTGAGGAAACCTGGACTTATAATTTCTAATTATAAGTTTGAAATCGCCAACCCGCATTAAGCAAGCGTGGTGATTAACGCTCTAACCTTCTCCGTGTGAGAAGAGGCTTTGCTCAGCAGTGGGCATTTATAGGCTGTTGATGATTTATTTATTTATTATTTATTTATCATTTTATGTACCTACACCACACAGACAATATTACACAGGACAACACATTATAAACATGAGGTACATAGGTACTGCATATCCCTTAAGGGATTTCTTCCTGCAGACCTGCGACAGGAAAAGGAAATTAAACATAAGACATAAGACACAGTGTAGATAGATGATACATGCAACGAATACAGAACAAAATAAAATTACTGAAAGAACTATAAAACTAGAATGACGGTAATATAATGATAAAACTTAAGCAAATTATAACAAACATAATAAATAAAATAATAAGAAATATTTAAATATGATTACATATAAATATATATATATGTATATTGTATGTATATATAGAAAAATATATATATAAATAAAGCTGTACTTCAGGACGAAAGATAATAATCCCTGACAAGTCGTTTAAAAATGGAGATGGACTTGGAGTCGCGTATGCTAGGCGGCAGCGAATTCCACAATCTCACCGCATGAACCGTGAAGGAGTAGGAGTAGAAATCGGTTTTATGTTGAACGATTTCGAGAAGGGACTTAAGGTGGGATCTAGATAGGGCTTCAGGAGGACGAGCCAAGGAAAAACGGTCACGGAGATATATAGGATAGGCTGGGTTGTTAAGGACATTATAAAGGAGACATAAAATGCGAGTGTTCCGGCGAAGTCGGATTGGGAGCCACTTGAGCTTACTGCGATATACTGAGACATGATCGTACTTCTTTAGATCGAAGACAAAGCGAATACAAACGTTTTGCAGCCGCTCAAGCTTGTTTAGTAGCTCCTCAGTGACGTCCAAATAGCAAGCATCTGCGTAGTCGAGTAAAGGCTGAATTAAGGATTGTACGAGGAAAATTTTAGTTTTAAATGGCAAGAAGGACCGGAGACGCTTCAGCGAGTGAAAGGAGAAATGGACTCTTCGACTGACCTCACTCACATGTGCACCCCATAGAAGATTGGAATCGAAGATTACCCCCAAATTCTTGGCAGTGTCAGTGAAAGGGATCACTGTGCCATTTAGGCGCATGGGCTCAAGAGTAGAGATGTCCAGAGCGCTGCGGAAGTATCGACTACCGATGATCATGGCCTGAGACTTAAGAGGATTGACTTGGAGACCAAAGGACTTGGCCCACTTATCAATCCCGTCCAAGTCGCGGTTTACAGCATCGATAGCGCGACCAACTTCCGATAGTTTGAAGTGACGATAAAGCTGCAGGTCGTCTGCGTAGAGGTGAAAATTAGAGGAGATTACCTTGGCAACGGTATTTATAAACATGGAGAAAAGAACAGGAGAAAGGACGCCACCCTGAGGCACGCCAGCAACGAGGTCACACCAATCGGAAAAAACTTCCTCCAAGCGTACGCGCTGTCGACGACCCCGAAGATATGATTCAAACCAGTTCAAAGAAGAGGAAGAGAAGTTGTTGGCCTTCAGAACACCCAAGAGGATATCAAAATCCACGGAGTTGAAGGCCGAACTGAAGTCCAGTACCACAAGAATAGTTAGTGACTTGTTGTCCATGGCCTAACGAATGTCGTCAGTCACTTTGAGCAGAGCCGTAACGGTACTGTGACCAGGGCGGAAACCAGACTGAAAAGGAGAAATTAGATTATTAGAAGATAAGTAGGAAGTAAGCTGCTTATGAACAAGATGTTCCATAACTTTGGAGAGGAAAGGAAGAATAGAAATAGGCCTGTATTGGGAAGGTGAGCAAGGGTTGGAAGATTTAGGTAAAGGAATAATATGGGCCATCTTCCAGGCAGAGGGGAAGGAACAAGAGAATAAGGAGAAATTAAAAATGTGAGTAAGGATAGGGATAATGAGATTAAGAATGGGGAGAAACATGCGGGAGCATAGATTGTCATTGCCCACTGCAGATGACTTAACGGCGAGCATTGACCTTTTGACATCTTCTTCGGAAACACTGCGTAACTCAAACGGAGAAGAAGGGAGAAATGGTAAACAGGAAAGATCGTAGAGAGTCTTAGATTTTGTGGAAATATCGAGAGTAACCGGAGGAAGCGAGAAGTGTAAGTTTAGAGAAGTGAGGTCCAAGCCACTGCATGCGGCAGCAGGTGACTTTCCGATGCCCACAGAACGCAGAAACTTCCATGCATCACTAGAAGAACGATTGACCAGGTTTTCATCGAAATAGCACCTTCTAGCATCCCTACACAGACGATTGCATCGATTACGAAAAGCCCTGAATAGTGTGAGGTTTTCATCGCAGGGTCTTCTCTTATATTTTTGTTTGGCCCTATCACGTCGAGCCATAGCTTCCTCAATATCAGGCGTGATCCAGGGAGCCGGTTCATGCTTCACCCTCACCCGTCTCACCGGTGCAAATTTGTCAAAAATATCAATGATAATTTTATTAAGAGAGTTGACCTTGACATCAATGCACTCGGCGTCATTTATAGGACTCCAATCAATTACACTAACATCACGCTGTAACGCCTCCAAATCCATCTGCTTATAACTTCGCAGATTCAGATAAAGGGGTCTGCGTTTAGGTGTACGAATGCGGTAAGATAGGAAAATTAGGTCGTGATAGGAGAACGAAGCAGTTAATTGACCATAATCATCTACGTGGCTGGGCGACGAGACAATCATAAGATCAAGCAGAGAGGGCGAAGAGTTAGGGGAATTATGAGTAGCGGAGAGAGGAAGTAAGTGTAGGTTGAAAGATGACACAAGCGATTTAAATTTGAGTGCACGGGAATCATTCTTCAGTAAGCATGTGTTGAAGTCACCCATAATTATAATGTGATTATAATCAGGGCATAAATTGTCGAGTTCAGTATCGAGGCTGTCAAAGTAATTTATGTGCAGGTTCGGGGAATAAACAACTGCAACCAGAATTTTATTTAATTTAATGGAAATCTCAACAAACATGTACTCTACTGATTCGGAGTAAGGAGATGGGGATGCGCTAATAACCCGATAAGGTAAATCTGACCGAAGATACATGGCAACCCCTCCCCCACCCCTCCCAGTTCTATCGTTACGCACTAAAACAAATCCCGGTAAGGCATAGTGAGTAGATAAGAGAGAAGGTTTAAGGAAAGATTCAGAGATAAGAAGGACATCGAGGTGTGCATTGCTAAAGGTAGCCAGAAGATCAGTATAGTGGCCAGGAACACTCTGAGCATTAATATGAGCGATATTTAAGTTTGTAGGGTAGGACGAAAAAATATTGGTTAAGTTATCATGCAAAGTAAGTGGTTGGGAACTATCGCTATCGGCACTAACAAAGCTTGACGAAGTAGAGCGTGTAAAGAAACTGTCATCGAGATTCATTAACCCATCCATACAAGTACAGTAATAAATAAATAAAATAATTATAGTAAAAAAACAATATAAGTACAAAAACAAAAAAAAAATAAAAAAATATATAAATAATGTGCAAGCGCCTATTCGGTTGCTATGTAGTTGCATCAACAACCTCCTCCACTTGCCCAACACGTTACTACGTGTATGAAAATGTGAAATAACAATACGTAATTATCAGCGGTTTATACAGCAGGAATAAAGAGCAACATAACAATGAGCGCAAGCAACAACAAAACGTAACAAACTGACAATCATAATGAGTGAAGCTACTGAGTTTGACATAAACGCTTGACAATGACAGGAACAATGAATGACATGACATAAGTGACAGGTGACACCCGGCATAACAAAATCAACACAATTATTATAGTGATTAATTTCGAGCTACCGACTAAAAGGAAACACAAGTATACGTCAGTATACGTTATATAAGTAATACGTTAAATGTGGAGATGGTACCGACACCGAGTATGAATCACCACCAGACGACAAAATGCGGATGAAATGTCGTAATAAATATTGGATTTATTTACCGCGGGTACACACACCTATTTGCGGCGAGCATTACGCGTCCTCCGCAGGGTCTTGGGCAGCGAGTCACTAAACGGTTCCGCAGCCACCATGAGGTCCTCACCATCGGATGGGCAACGAGGGAATTTGGCCATTAGCTTCTCGAGTTGTGACATGTGTTCCAGCTTGTGTCGTGACTTGTCTGGCGCAATTACCACTATTTTGCCTTCCACCGACCAGCAATTGGTTATGCCAAAGTATTTACGAGCGGCAATGAAGGTACGGTGACGCATATGCGTTAAAAACTCCGAAATAGTGATGCCGGTGCCCTTCAAGGACTTTTTGTTGTCCCACACGAGGTGCCGGTCCTCCGTAGTGAAAAAGCGCACAAGTATCGGCCTCGGGCTACGGTTAGCATATCCCAGTCTATGGCACACGTGAATATTTGCTTTGCCTACCTCGGACAACTTCATACGGTCGTGCAGGACTGCAGTGATGACCTCGGGTAACTTCTCCTGCCTCGCCTCAGGTACACCGTGGACTAGCAATACCTTCCTCCGCATTGCAGTTTCATGTCTGTCGTGGCCCTGTGATAGCAGTTCGATCTGCGTCCCAAAACAATTAAGTGCGTCTAACACAAACTGCTTGAACTCGCAGTATTCGGCACGCAACCCAGCGATGTCAGCGGGAGGCACTTCTGCAGCAGTGGCCCGGTCAAGCTTCACTTCATGGGCAGTCATTCTTGATAGGAGCAGTGCCTTCATCTCCTCGAGGCTCGCTGTCAGTTTAGACTCCACATCCATACTGTTGAGATTTACTTGAAATCACAAAATCTTAAAATATTTATTGGAGAGGCTTAATGGTAGTTGTAGGCAAGTAGAGGGGGTCCCGGACACAGTTGATGTGTTAATACATTAAATTAGTGCAGTAATTACAATTAATATTAATTAAAATCGACAAAGCGAACACAAGCAACTGTTTACACTTTTATTTTTCACTTAGTTTTATTATGATGATGATGATGATGAGGTGATCTGTCTACTCGTTATTGTCTCCGGCTTATTTCATCAAAAAATGTCGCAAACGGTTCATTCATAACTCAATCGTACAGTTTCCACACAAAACATTTTTTTTTCATTAAATAATAAAATTACTTACATTTTATAAATCGCTGCCGCTTATAACTTTGACCCGCTGCGTGCACAGCAGTATAAATTAAAAATATAATTAACTTGGCAGGCAGAACACATTTTCTACTCATTAAAGCTAACATCTCGTTAGGTGTGATATCTACATACACACAGACATACATACACACAATATCCTCCAACATTAAACGTACTGAAAACAGAGATTTCATACGAAAATAGCTTCTAAGTACCTACGTATTTTAATGATTATCGCTCAGCCCTTTATTTAAAACGTTAATAAGGTTTTTCCAGATTATGTATGTGGTTCGGTCATTTCAAGTTTGACAGTCTAACACTAGGTATTAAGTTCTTTCCAAAATTTTCAGTTTTTTCTTAAATGAAGTTTTCAAAATATCTATGTGCCACTTTTGTATAACAAATAAAATGATGAGAATTCACCTGATTAGGAATCTAACCCCGAACTTGTCGCGGAGAACCTAACGGGTAACCGGGGCTCCGGCTCGACGTGCAGGAGAAGCAACGGGGTGGTTTTTAGTCAGTAAGAGTCTGACACTCCCTCCCGCCTCACCCAGGCGGGAGCAGTCATTCGATGATTTTCCCCCCTTAAAAAAAAATAACCCCGAACTTGAGTCCAGCAGCCGAATTTACAATTACTAGTCCAATTGAGGTAATAGATATTTTACAACAGACTGCCTCGTTAGCAGTGTGGTTGCAAGTATGACTGCCGGGCAATGGGTCTCGGGTTCGTTTCCCGGGTCGGGCAAAGTCTGTAACAGAGTTATTTTTTTAAACATTCTCAGTTGTTGCACGGAGTCTGGAACTGTGTCCGGCAGATATATGGCAATAGGCTCACCCCCTATTACATGGGACTCATAACATAAATAGTGAAAAGAGGGTGATACATTATACAGTGGCATTAAGAGCCATATTGTGTACCTCTGCCTACCCCTTCGCACATAAAAGGCGTGTGATGATGTGATATTTTATTTTAAAACAGTACGCAGTTACTTTATAAAAAAAAAACACTTTTACAAAGAAAGTAAATGAATATTCAATTAAAAACCTTTTACCTTTTATCTTAAAATCCATTTTTCGTCGCTCCACATTCTAATTAATAATTTCAATAAAAATTTAAATTAAAAATCAGCCATACTACTTTAATTTCACAGGTAAAAACCGTTTTAAAAAATTAATATCGTTGACCTACAAATTACGGTTAAGGTAAACACAATTTTGTGATCCCAAAAATAAGATTTTAATTAGAACACCATGATCAAATTAAAAAAGTATTTAAGGTCATCTTGTTTTTAATGGCAAATAAAATTATATTAAAATCAACTGACACTGACAGTCTACTTTTATTTTAGTTCATGTTTCATTATCTCTATGCTTTTTAAGGGGGGAAAATCATCCAATGTCTTCACACCCTCCTGTTGAAAAAAAAGTTTATAAAAGTTGTCTATGTTTGTAAGAAGTTTTCGTTGTCTGCTGATAGAGGCGCTGTTCTTTACTCTTTGCTTATGTTCGTTTTGCGATGACGTTGCGTTTAAATAAATATCGTGATTTACAAGAATTCTGACAAGTGCTTTTATTGAAATATTACCTAATTCGAATACCTCCTCTATACTGCCCTTCACCACACCCCCTTTCGAGCCTTGGGTGAAGCTAGATCCCTCTAGCCTCACCCAAGGTTCGAAAGGGGGTGTCAGACTCTTACTGACTAAAAGTCACCTCGTATCTACACCTGTTCTTCAAGCCGGAGCCCCGGCAACCGGTTAAGTCCTCCATGGCTATTATCACCACTCTTGCCAAGCTGGTCGGAGATCGCAAAGTTTTAACAGAGAGAGCTGATGTTCTTTTAAATGAGTAGTTCTTTCATCGATTCTTACTAGGGTTGATGGATTACTGGTTACCGGGGTTCCGGCTCAAAACAGGAGTTACAACGGAGTTAATTTTAGTCAGTAAGAGGTATCGCACTAGGCGGGAGAAGTCATTGGATTGGATGATATTCCCCCATCAAAAATAAAGATATAAACAACAAAAAAAGGGTAAGTAGAATAGCTAAAATAGGTAAAGTCAAAGCAATTATTTCAATTAAACCATAATTTGGTACTTTTGAAACGTCAACAAATACAAAATAAATAATAGTCTGTCAATCAGTCTGTCAGTGAAGCTAGGTAAAGCTAGGTGCTCATTCCAAAACGTAGGTCGAATGGAGGAGAACGAGCAAGAAATTCCATTACAAGAAAAGGAAACTCTTTGTTTCAATAAAGAAAGAAATGCTCGATGCCATAAGGAAACTAGATTGTAAAGAATGCAACAACCCATTTCTAATAAACAAAATCAAGTTAGCCAGCTTAGAAACTGGATAGCAGCACGTCATGTCTTATCACTTAGGTAAAAACACACACATCATACTACAAAAACCTGTATAAACTGAACCTTGAATGTACGGAAAGATCATACAAACTGAGACCATTATAAACTGGTTACATACAGCGTGGTCGCGTTCACTACGCAATCGATAAAAATTTCCCATCCTATTAAAATTGATTAAGTAATTTCATCCAATTACGTGATAACTAGCAAAAACTTGATATGATTACACTAGTTTCTTGGTACGAATAAAAATGCTAAGTAAACAAGTTGCTTAGAAAAATTTATAGAAATATAATAACTTGATCAGACCACCCATAGGACAATTAAAAAAAAATCTAGTCTGTTTAGTCTTTATACACACACGTACGAATCATATTAATATGGCAGGGTCAGAAAAAAGTGCTGATACACAGAATGTCACGTGGAATAATCTGAGAAAATTTACTTTGACACGAAAGGGCCGGTTCGGGAGTGTGTTGAATCTTGTTAGATTCACTCCCCTGTGAATGAATCTTGTTAGGTCACACAATTAACAAATTGTGTGACAAAGTGTGTGATTGAATTGTGTGACACAATTTGTTAATTGTGTGACCTCATAGAAACTACTGAGTGCCGAGTGAGGTTACGCGGACTTACTGGAGTCCCAGCAACCTAAGTACGTTACCAACTTTTCAGGGAGGGGCCCTGAGAAGTTGGTAACGTACTTAGGACACTGAATGCTAATAATAATAATTATTAACTATACATACATGTTTGGTAATCAAACACGTTCAATTGATTTTACTTGATAATAATTCCTACATACGTTTAAAAAGACCGACTTCAACACCCTCTACTTTTTTGTCTGTTTATCCCTACATAGTAGAGGTATAAAACAAAGTCGCTATCCACCGTCTATCTGTCCCTATGTATGCTTAGATATATATGCGGGTGTATATTAGATAAGACTGCACGGTTGGTGCAGTCGGCTGCCGCGCAACGTGTCGCAGGTTCGATTCCCGCACGGAACAACACTTTGTGTGATCCACAAATTGTTGTTCCGGGTCTGGGTGTCATGTGTATGTGAACTTGTATGTTTGTAAACGCACCCACGACACAGGAGATAATCCTACTGTGGGGCAACAAAAAAAAACTTTAAAACTATGCAACGGATGTGATGCGGTTTTTTTAATATATAGAGTGATTCTTAAGGAAGGTCTATATGTATATTAATACATGCATATTGCACCCGCGCGAAGCCGGGGCGGGTCGCTAGTTAATATAATAAAACTTTCTCCTAAGAGCAACAAACGCTTTTCTGCAAAACCGCATCAAAATTGCTTGAGCCAATCGCGAGATAATTGCTCACAAACATACATACAGGTCATACTGAGATCCTCCTTTTTTAAAGTCGGTTAAAAAAATTATAAATAGTCGCTTAAATAAAATCGCTTAAACTGTCAAACACCAAGCGGTCACCGGTGACCGCAACCTATTGTTCTATAATTGTGTCTACAAAACCGGTACTCGACGAGTTAAATAACCGAGCGAAGTCGTCAGCTAACATATTAACATTACATCACGCCATTTATCCCCGAAGGCGTAGGTAGATGTGCACATTACGGCACTTGATGCCACTGTACAATGTAACACCCACTTTTCACTATTTATGTTATGAGTCCTATGTAGTATGGGGTGGGCCTCTTGCCATATGCCGGGCACAATTCCAGACTCATAAACCCAGTAGTACTTTGCCCGGCAGTCACACTAACGAGCACTCGGCCAACAAGGCAGTCATCCATTAGCCATCGGCTAAAGCACGTAAAATACCTAAGTATTACAAAAATAGATAAGAATTGATAATTTAGGATATACCTCTATAATATAGATAGCCCATTTTTATACGCCCACAATATGATTAATAACAAAATCATTGTAATCTTCCCACACAAAATAACTTGATATTTTCAATAAACAAACTTAAAAGACAAATTGATTCTTTAATAATATCATTAAAATAATGTCTATAAACATTAATATGTTGTACACGGCCTTAGGTTCGGTTCTCACATTAAAATATATTCAACTTTAACAATCTATTTCAATTTAACAAAGAAAACTCGCTTTTGAAAGACAAGAATTAATATAAAGATCTTCGTTTGTCACTTGAGCGTAATACGTGTTTGTAAGTGTAATGGGTTCACTCCCAAAAACTTCATCATCATCATCATCAACAGCCTATAAATATAAAATAAGAAGGATTAACTGGATCCGACCTAGTAATGATAGTGTTATGATGGTGAATTCAGGTTGATGTGCTAATCTCAGATTTAGTTTGTGTTTAGGCGTTAGTTAAATGGTGCAACTCGACTTTGTGATTCATCATCATCATCATCAACAGCCTATAAATGCCCACTGCTGAGCAAAGCCTCTTCTCACACGGAGAAGGTTAGAGCATTAATCACCACGCTTGCTCAATGCGGGTTGGCGATTTCAAACTTATAATTAGAAATTATAAGTTCAGGTTTCCTCACGATGTTTTTCCTTCACCGTTTGTCAGTGGTGTCTAAATAATCTTAGAATGTACATATAACTCGGAAAAAGTCACATTGGTACTTGCCGTTGGTAGGTTTCGAACCCGCACCCTCATGCATGAGAAGTGGGCGTCTTAAACCTCCGGGCCACCACGACATTACCCACCCAAAAACTTCAGGAGTACTTTTATAAGGAACTAACAGCCCGTCCCGGCTTCGCACGGGGTAGACAATTATTTATTTTTGGAAATTTGGATTGTATTAGTGACATAACTACAATAGTTGAACATATGCTACCGCGGAGTTTTTTGTACACTTTATGATGTTCTTCAATATTGTTTTATATTATTTTGTTCTATCGCTAATAGTTTCGGCAGCGCATTCGACGAAAGACATTTTAAGACTCATTTTTCTACACCTTCGGTTACATTGTTCAAATTTTACCAAGGATACCTAATTTATTTCAAAATGAAATGTAGGCTATGTGAAATTGGAAGAATGTAGCATTCTATTGGTGAAAGAATTTTTTTAATCGGCCCAGTACTTTTTGAGCCTATTCATTACAAACATACAAAAATAGGTACAAATCTTTCCTCTTTATAATATTAGTATAGATATAGATAAAGAATTAGGTCATCACACACCAAATAACAACGGCTCCAGCACAGCACATTTAAATATACATTTAACTGTAATGTCTAACGACTCGACCCCGCAGTCAAACCATTGCAACGGTTTTGTGGGGCTTAGATTATAAAATAATTATTTTTTTTTAAAAAAAGTCATACGACACACGATTTAAAGTTCATATTTAAATGACAATGACATTTCTGGATTGGAGCCGTGCCGGAGCCGTGTTTGTTACGTGTTCGGTGACATTTAAGTTAAAGAATCAAAAACTAATAATACTACAATAGATACTGAGATGTAGAGGTAGGTTAACATCTACCTACCTCATCCAATCAGTAAGCATACAGTTGTAAGTATGTGTAAAAAAATTACCAAAAATAATTGATTAATAATAACTAAATCGACTTGAATGCATCGTTACAAAGGTACATTAAAAATTGATTCCATTGTTGTGTTTATAAAAAAAGGAACTCAGCAGGGTTCTAATAGAAAGATATAGAATACTTTGTACCACAATGTTTTATATCATTAAGATTAAAAAGTATAGTTATGTTTAAAAGAAAACTTTGAAAGTTTAAATTAATTATGTTAAATGCTTTGTTGAACTGGCCATGACAAATTAGTCACAGTCACCATCACCATCCTCGACTCTTCGCGTGGGCATCGTAAGACTAAGGACATTAGACATTTGATAAAGATTTTGAACCGAATTTATTATTTAATTGCAATGTTACTTGTTACTCGCCTGCCAAACGTGGTGATAATTGGGCTCGCCGCCATTGCAGCGGTAAGTCCCCTCTTTGAGGAATGGCTTGAGAGACGCTACGGCGTCCTCACCTACCGCCTGACGCAGGTCCTCACCGGACATGGAAGTTTCGGGAGGTACCTGTGTCTGATGGGGCGGGAGGAAACGCCCGGGTGTCATCACTGCGAGGACCGCCCTGAGGACACGGTGGAACACACAGTGGGAGAATGCCCTGCGTGGGGTGAGCACCGCCGTGCCCTCAGGGAAGTGATCGGCGATGGCGAACTCTCGCGTCCGGGCCTAGTGCAGGCCATGATGCGGAGCGAGGGGGACTGGGATGCCGTCTCCTCCTTTTGCGAAGCAGTCATGCTAGCTAAGGAGGAGGCGGGACGCGTGAGGCAGCGAAGCGCTGCCTCCTTGCAACCCAGCCATCGCGAAGGACACACCGGGCGTCGGGGATCACGGGACGATCTCCGGCCACCGTAAGCGCGGGCCTGCGGACGGCGAGCATGGGTGGCTCCCCGTCCGACCAGAAACAGACCCGAGCGTACGGTGCGTCGCGTTCCGCGCGCGCCTCAAAGAGCCATCAGACCACCACAGATCGGCGATGCCGATTCGGAGTCGCGAAGAACCTAACGGGTAACCGGGGCTCCGACTCGACGTGCAGGAGAAGGAACGGGGTGGTTTTTAGTCAGTAAGAGTCTGAAACTCCCTCCCGCCTCACCTAGGCGGGAGCAGTAATTCGATGATTTTCCCCCCTTGAAAAAAAATAAAATAAAAAAAAACGTGGTGATAATGCCAATCCCTCTTATATAGAGGAGGTCTATATTCTAGCAATGTGCCTTTAGCCAAACGCCACTTTAGCGCTTGTCTACAGAGACAGTAGAAATCAAAATGTGGGGGAATGGGGATGACACTGACAAGTGTGAAAATATACGTCAATTACATATAATTTGGTTTTCTATTCTACCTCTATATGTACCTCTAGATAAGTGCTAAATGGCATTTGGCTACAGCTGCTGGACTGTCAACGCGCTAATTTTAACTCAATTCGCGTATTCATACTAAGATTTTTTATTTTTATGGTAAGCCTTCGGTGTCAATATGAGAAAACCAGGAATGTTAATGTTAAAGGAAGCTTTACCGGTGTTACATAATTTGTGATACACAAACGTGCCAACACCGTATATTATGTCTCCAATTTACCAATGGTAAAAGGACCTACTTTTTGATACAAAACCATAATTCTATTAAATATTGAAGTTAAAATCTTGTGCTAAGTGTGTGAGAGTCATGCTTCACAAGCTGTAGACGATTTGTAAATTCAATATTCAGACACTTTTAAAGTTTATATGTAACTGCTTTACAGTTTAGCTATATAGAATTTTGTAACCAAAAATCAAAGAAAACAATACGGTAGATGCCTCATTTTTATTTTAATGTCCGTCTGGTAGATTATTTAAAATCATTTATTTATTTTATTTATTTATGTACACACATTCAACACAGAGGACAACACATATATAAAAACAGAGTACATAGGCCCCACATATTCCAACTGGAATCTCTTCCTGTGGGCCTGTGGCAGGAAAAGATATAATAACACCGAGACACATAGTGTGTTACACAAACAATAAAAAAAAAGTATCTAATAATACCGAAGAAACCGATAGAAATAACAATAATAAACAATAAAACAAACTAATACAATGCTATTATATAAAAAAAATAACCTTTATACATATAAATATACCTACATATATATATCGTCGAAAGTATTCGTTTCCGTAAAAAAATAAAAAATACGTGTCTAATATTTTTTCTTTATCTAACTTACGGACTAATTAGATTTTTAATTTTCATATCCTGTTATCATTCCAATTGTAAAAGTCTTTATTCCAACCTGAGGAAAATAGAAACATTTCCAGGAAGTAAACATTTTCAGTGAAAATACGTGAAACAGTTTAGTATCTACGGATATTATGGATATTATGATGTTATCTAATTTCCTTCAGTTGGTACTATGCAGGGTGCGGTTAAGAGAAAATTTTATTAAGTTGGCAGCCATGACGGTTCGAGGAAGCTATACCGAATAATATTATAATGTACTTACGTATCTATTCCTCGGTAAATGGCATGAACTTATATTTCTCTTGTGTTTGGTTATATTTATTGTAACCTTATTACATCTAATATTATTGATTCAAGATTAAGAGTTTTGGAACGTGTTAATCTCTTGAGATTTTTTAAAAATATTTCCGATTAGAAATAGTTTTTTTTCATGTTGAATTGTCCATTTATCGAAGAAGACGACCCAGGTGGGTCGCGACCAACTTTTAGTGGGTCTTGTCTGTAGAATGACACAGTAACCAACAGTTCTGTATTTTACTTTTCATAGCAGCAACGGTTTTGTTGCCCACAAGTGGGTCCTGAGTTTAGGAACTGCATTTAGATATGTCGTCGGTAGTCCAGAAAACTTTAAGCGGGGCGCATGAGCAGTGACATGAGCGGGAGATACTCCGGGCGTCGGAGATCGCGCGACGATCTCCGGCCACTGTAAGTGCGGGTCAGGGATAAAATCGTGATGTCATGATATTATTAATTCCCGTAGTCACACTGAGACTTCTAATTTTTATGGTAAGCTTTCAGTGTCATTTTATCTTTTTACCCATCAGGATAGCAATTTGAGAAAATCGAATATGTTAAAGTTAAACGTAGCTGTACTGGTGTAACATAATTTATCATACACAAAGGTAACCAACACCGTATTTATGTTTGATTTTCCAATGACAAAGACTTTTTGATTTATAAATAGCTTCTATTAAAGATTGAAGTTAAAATCTTGTGTTAAGTGTGGGAGAGCCATGCTTTGGCACGAATGGCTTGAACGGAGTAATACCACGGCCTCACAGAAAACCGACACTCAATAACCCCCCAAATCCCTGAATCCTCAACAATCCTCAAATTCCTAATGTTCCCGGCGCCCATGGGCGACGCCGATTGCTTACCATTAGCTGATCCGACTGCTCGTTTACCGGCTTGTCCCAAAAAATCTCGTAATATTGATCAACACATTCCCGAATACACCACCCAAAGTATCAACATATTTGTTACACCACAGTCAACGCGCACCTTTAAAATGAAACAAGGGTCGTTGAATGACGATCATCAATCAATCCATGATTTATGTTCATAGTTAACATCAAAATTCGTCAGATTTATAACAATATCTCCTAAATTACTGTGTAGACCATTCTCTATGTAAATTACATGGAAATATGATTCATATGTAAAAGTATTTTGATACGTGGTGATTTCAAAATTAAATATAAATGGGCGGTGATTGTAACTAGTGTATGACTTGATAGCAAATGTCGCTACTGGTCGATTTTGATCAAGGCAAGTCTATTGAAGGTTGTTATCAGAAGGTGTGTGACTTACTATAGTTTTACTTTAAAAATCCCGTTGATCGCTTTCATTATTTATGAAAAATAACTATCGTGACACATGCTGAGTTAACTAAAAGTTACACACGTAAATATATTGAGAAAAGCTCTATTGGTTTCGAGTCACAGAGGGACTCTTCTTCATGAGCAGCGTGCGCAGTCGCGCCTTTGAATATCTGTCCTACCACTCGCAATTTTTATTTAATTTATGAGAAATATACTTATCTTTTTTTTTCCGAGTTATATGTACTTTCTAAGATTATTTAGACACCACTGACAAACGGTGAAGGAAAAACATCGTGAGGAAACCTGGACTTATAATTTCTAATTATAAGTTTGAAATCGCCAACCCGCATTAAGCAAGCGTGGTGATTAACGCTCTAACCTTCTCCGTGTGAGAAGAGGCTTTGCTCAGCAGTGGGCATTTATAGGCTGTTGATGATGATGATACTTATCTGTACTTTTTATGCTTTTTATCTTCAGTTTACCGTGATGAAATCGACTACTTACCTGAAAGAAAAGAAAATACTAATTAATACACTGTTATCTTAAAACATATCTAGCAATAGACTTATTTTCTATTACAACAACAACTACAAAACGTCATAAATAAATCTACCAACCCCTTCACAATATCAGAAACCACTTAAAAACTGTCAATATCAATAACCCATTACACTACCAAACCGAAACCAGAAACCAGAAACCACAACACTATTAAACGTAAATTAGGTCTCAAATGCCAGATACAAAATTTAATTGCAATTTCCTTTAAACAGCTAGTTCGTTGAGAATTCCTAGACTTGGTGAGTAGTTCCTGACCTTCTAGTGAGTGAGGTTTCCTCTGACCTCCAAATGAGTAAGGTCTCCTTTGACCTCTAAGACCCCGTAAGTGATGTTTTAGCGGCAATTTGGCACAGTGCCGCCATCTAGTGTCAACCGCAGTACGTTGAATACTGATTAGTTTTTGACTATCTATACTGTGTGTTATTTGAATCGTTCTGTATTATATTTTCTAGTAGTAGTCTAGTTTATGGAGTTTTATGACAGTCTTGTATTTTGTCTATATGTTTTTTTAGTCCGAATGATTGTGATTCGAAATCTGCAAAAAAAGTTGTGGTACTCACAGATCGCATCAAGTATAGTTCAATAACATGTTTTAGTAATGCTGGCAAAAAATATGTGCTTTTTATTAAATAGGAGGCAAACGAGCAGACGGACTGTGAATGTGTCTATTTTAGTACGCTTCTGCCTACCCGTTTCGAAACTGAAAGGTGCGATAAAACAATAAATCATGAACTGAAATCTCGTGGGTTTCTGAGGTTAGCAAAACATACAATATTTCAACTTAAACCCAAAACTAACATAAAATAATCTCCATAATAGCATTTAAGTAAGGAATATCTACAAATCTTACCCAAATAATATTCCGAAATGGAATACCGGAATAAAATCTACAGCTAAATCTGTGACCTTGTCGTTTTAACAGGGACGCATTTGGACAGGGTAATGGGGCTGCAGGCTAGGGGCCCAATAATATAATTATCCTCGATGTCAACGAAGAATAAAAATGAATTTTGAACGGCATGAAGTTTGAAAATGTACCCAGTATATGAAAATGGGGATGAACGTACTTTAATAACTAGTGAAAAGTGAATATTACAGCATAATATGTACAGTCAAAGGTTAAAAGTCCACTGCCAACGTGAGTGATGTTCACACGGCAATGCGTAAGTAATTTCATATTAAACTGTCAAACACCAAGCGGTCACCGGTGACCGCAACCTATTGTTCTATAATTGTGTCTACAAAACCGGTACTCGACGAGTTAATGTGTATAAAAACGCGTGCGTACGCATAAGCACACGCACGCGTACGCACACGGATAAAAATATGCGTGTGCATGTGTGTATAAACGCTGCAGCGCAACCGATAGTAGACTTACGGTGGCAGTGGACTTTTGACCATTGACCATACCTAATTGGGAGTTTAACACATACCTAATGTGTGATTTTCTACCTCTTTGAGGGTAAACATGCGATAATAGCCGCGACATGGCAATATTATTTGTTATGCGAATATTGAAAATATTAAGTTTGCTTATAGATATAGATATTAGGACACGCACCTTCTTGAATATGAGTCCTACACTCGTCTTGAAACCAGTATTTCAATTCTCGAAAAGTTCTCCAAATATGAGTAAGTCATTTTCAATAAACGGTATAGTCTACTTATTCTAGGTATAGTTTACTTAACGGGCCCCCAAGCATATCAAATTTGTCGCGGCAGAACCTAACGGGTAACCGGGGCTCCGGCTCGACGTGCAGGTGACGGAACGGGGTGGTTTTTAGTCAGTAAGAGTATGACACTCCTCCCGCCTCACCCAGGCGGGAGCAGTCATACGATGATTTTCCCCCTTTGAAAAAAAAGCATATCAAATATAAAAGCTACCCAGGGACCCACATACCCAATCCGGCCCTCTCGTTCCGCAGAATAAATCAATATCGGACCAACCCCGGCTAATTCCAATTCAACTATTAACTAAAGAGTAATAAATTCTCATAAAAGTTTATTATTATGAAATTTATGGATGGTTCAGTCTGTGTGAAGTGGACTGTGTCCTCGTTATTATTTTCATTAAGATAAAATCTGTTTTAGATCGAGATTGAGATAGAATTTTGTAAATTTTGTAGATTCTAGAATCAGTTTTTAAGAGTTTAAAAGTATTTTGGATTCGTTTTCTGAGGCCTTAGTACGAGTTTCTCTTACGTTGAAAGTAATCGAAACGAGATCGCGTTCGGCGCTGTGATTGGCCGGCTCCAATGAACCAACCAATCAGAGGGCCAGATGCCGTCTCGTTTCGATTACTTTAAACGAAAAAGAAACTCGTACTAAGCCCTCTGTTCATTGGCGAACGGCTGAAATTATTATCCAATCTCTTAAGCATGTTGGTTAAGTTTGAGTAGTACTATGGACAGTCTCATAAATTGCATGGTAGTATAATTATTAATAATCATCATGAGTTACCATCTCATGGAGTCATGACGTATTATGAGTACGTAAAGTATTGGCGGTTTTTAGATCATATATATAACATCGCCTTTTATTCCTGGAAGAGTAGGCAGACGTGCACATTTCGGAACTTAATGCAACTGTATAATGTAACACCCACTTTTCATTATTTATGTTATGAGTCCCATGTAATAGGGGGTGAGCCTATTGCCATCGGGCACGATTCCAGACTCCGTGCTACCACTGAGTTTTTTTAAAACCCAGTAATATTTTGCGCCCGACTCGGAAATCGAACCTGAGACCCCTTACCCAACAGTCGTACTTGCAACCACACGGCCAACGAGGCAGTAAAATATATTTATTTATTTATATTAATTACAACGATTACACCAAAGACAGCAATTAATTAATTTGTTATAAGACCATTATATCAATATAATGTATAATAATTAATATAGAGGTATGATTCATAACAAAATTAAAAGTGGATGATACATCGTATAATTATATGCATTGTGCTGTTAAACTTTCGAACAATAAAAATTCTGTCTTTTATGTATCTAGTTTGAATAGCAGGAATGGGAAAGTTGGTAGTCGATAATCCGAAATATCGATAAGCAGTTTCGAACTCGATTATTATTATAGTTCAAATTGTTCGGGCTCCGAATGAAATTTGTTGGGTTTGTAAGTGCAAAAGTTTTGGTATTTCGGATTGTACGTGTATCAGTGGGTAAGTAGGGATAGAGGTTTTACGGGAAAATGTATGTTATTGGTAAACAATTAGGAAATTCTTGTATTAATTATTTTAATGGATTGTGTCCCGTCCATTGTGTTGTATCCAAAAATCCAAGAGATCGAAAAGTAAATAACCCAGTCCCAGATGACGGCGCCCGTTCACGAACATGACACGTCCACCAGCACCAGCAATAGTGAGTATTGTGTTACAGGATCTTTACCTTGTGTTTAATTACATCTATTGTCATACAAGTCCTATACACTATTTTACTTTAACGAAGCCTTATAAGGATATCCTGGAACTGTATAGAATATAATAGCAACGAAGTAAGCACTTAATTAGTTAGCTCGGGTGCATGCTCACTGAGAGACGGAAGCGAGTGTTGGTATACGGGCGGGATTGGTTCCGTTTTGAGATTGCGCGCCAGTGAACGCGTGTTTTTAATTAGGTTTAATTTTATTTTTGATTGATTTGTTGTGATGGTACGTGGTGTGGTGATGAATTAATTGTTGTGGCGGTTGAGTAGGTTTACCAAAAGAAAAAAGATTGAATTCAGTTCCTGAGTCGGGTAAAGTATTGTTTTTCTTGCATAATGTCATTAACTACTAAAATTATGGAATAGGTATAAAAAAAATGCTTCTCCAAACCTGCACTTGCACCTGGGTGGGTAAAAAATTGTTTTACCTTTTAAATGTCTCAATAACGACCAAATATTTTAAATAATCGTTGGTTTTGTTGACAGCTGAGTAACCAACTGCGATAATTTGGCAAAAAATATGCACCACTACTGTATTTATTTTTCTACATGTTACATACGTTATTTACATTTTTAATACGTACTAAAACATCTGTATTGCTTCAACGTTGTTCGAATGAAATCGTATGAAATTTTATTATTACTGTTTAGAGTATAATTTTAATAAAATTTTATCTATTGGAGACGAATGAAGGTTGCGTGACGTCCTAGCGATTTTATATGGCAATACAATAAAGAAGAAACGAATTTTATAGTATTGTTAAGATTTTTTATAGTTTTTGTTATTGCATTATGTTAGCGCTTTGTTCTGTGCATATTACTCTTTTAAGAATAGTTTATTTAGTACGGTTTATGGAATATTTTGAATGTAAATATCTTGTTTATTTGAAAAATGTTTTGTATACAGTTCAAGGACTAAAGTGCTGTACGTTTATTCAGTTTACATTAAAACAAAGAGACTCTAAATGTGCATAAACACGAATGTATATATTTCTGCTTAATGTTAAAAAGTTAAATAAAGTAAAAGTTAAATAATTTAACTATTTACTATTTAACATTTTAAATGATGTAGTAAATTGAAGCTAATGTTAATATTCTGTTACTCGCTATCGCTTATAGCCTCTCTTAGTATCCTCTGCAACTGAGACCATACCTATTCTTCCTTCACTGAGCACAAACTGTAAAGTTGAACATAATGTGATATTGCTGTATTTACTAAGCATATTACTGCCTCATTGGCCGACTGGTCGCAAGTTCGATTTTCGGGTCGGGCAATGTATAACTGGGTTTGTAAAAACCTCAGTAGTAGCACGGAGTCTGGAAATGTGCCCGGTATATGGCAATAGGCTCATCCCCTATTACATGGGACTCATAACATAAATAGTGAAAAGTGGGTGTTACATTGTACAGTAGCATTAAATGCCTTAATGCCTCTGCCTATCCCTTCGGGGATAAAAGGCGTGATTTTAGGTTATGTTATGTTATGTTATTGAAAACTACTTTACCTCATTAGCAGTATAAAAATTGGAAAAGCTATAATCTTGACAAAGTATTCGTTGTCCCAGTGTTTTTGTGTGATGAAAACTATTGATAGGTTATAGTCGCTCATAAGGTTATTTACCACCTAAGTCGTACAAAAACACATAGGTATTATTACCATTGCTTCATACTAATCAATGAAATAAACAATGCCAGATTCTATACCATTACTTAAACCGAAGCAATCAAATTTCATCTTTAAACTATACAATTTAAAACACAAAATTCAACAGACGACCCAAAAATATCCCCACAATGCAAGACCCCGCTAAGTCAGTCCACATTTCTATTTACCCAACATAATATAAAAGGTATGAACATAACTAAACTCATATAACCGGGGCACGTTTGTGGGCAAAAACAAAAGAACTTTGGGACGGTTAAGCTTCGTATAAACGAAGCAACACGTGACGCTCAACGTGTTGGGCAACTTTTCCAGCTGACCTGCAACATGACGCGCAACATGTTGTATGTTTTTTTTCAACGAGCAGAAGGATTACCTGGGCGCTTACTCTTGAAACCAATCTCAATGTCAATGCAATTTCAATCTAATAAAGTCTCAATTATTATTCAATGTCAAAACAATACAACCCCTATCGTATCTGTTAAAATAGCATGCCGAGTACGGAATATAAAGCCAAACCTCAGTACCATTTAGTTCATTAAATATCCACGCAATACGGATGTAATAGGCGCTATTGCAACTCGAGAGTACAGAATTTCACAATACCAATGTCGATCGATCGGAATTGGATTACCTCTATAGAGTAAGCCCCCTGATTTATTTTAAGCAATTGGTATCGCCCTTGGAAACCCGCAACAACAAACGAGTTACAAGTAAGACAAACTTGTAACTGCAGATATGCAGTTTTTTATTATTGTGTGAGGATACTGGAGGCCTAATCCCTCGTCACCAACGCCGACACTTTTAACTCCTCTATCTAATCCTAACACAAGCTAGCTAGCAATCAAGCAAAGATACAGTAAGCTATAGACAGATATATGTGCATTTTTTGTTATATTGCTTGTCTTAAAATTGGGCATTCTCCATCGTAAACAAGTCATCACAATCAGTAGCTGAAAAGGGCTGTCGTCGAAAGAGACGCATATGAAAGGTTCTGTCGGCGAATTGGGATGATGGTAGGGTATGAAAATTAAAAATGTATATTAGACACGTATTTTTTTATTTTGTCGTATAATAGAACAATACTTAGATAAAACGAATCAACGTTTAGGACTGGGGGCTAAAACGTCATTTCTACGTATAAAATGTACATAGAAGTGACGTCACCCGATATTTCAAATCAACATATCGCCGAAAGTATTCCTTTCTGTAAGAAAACAAAAAATAAGTGTCACATGATTCAAAATAATCTACTAGACGGACATTAAAATAAAAATGGCATCTTACCCTCCATTGGTGTAAAAAAATAAAATAAAAAAAACCCTATTGTCCATAGGTGAAAGATCCTGTTAGGGATAATGAAATAAATGAATCATTCTGTCGACGAACAGTCCTGTGGCGAATCGGTCAAAAGAGAACGGTTGGTGAATCCTGATAATGTAGGTGTTTATGGCCGCGGCGTCGATTGCTCACCATCAGATGATCTGTTAACTCGTTTGCAAAACATGTTGTGCAACATGTTGCATGAAATGTTGCGTAGTGAACACGAGGCTTAAATACCGCAGTGTATTCCCCGGATATTCAGTAGTAGGTACTTGGATTATGTAAGTGTGGATAGAAATGTTAGGTTGTCAAATGTACCTACTGGATTTTAGCGAGGAATAGAGAAGCTTCTTGGTGCGTGTTTATTGTGTTATTTTGTTTATAGTGGGTTGGACTTGGTGGTGAGTCTATAGTTCGATTTGTAGAGTCTAAATAACAAATAAGCAATAAATTAAGATATAAACTGTAACAAGGACGTTCGAAACAAGGCGGGCGTAATGTCACTTAGAAGTGATTGAAGCACTAAAATGTCAGTGGTGTATTTATGTGTGCGTGTACTTGCAACACCGTAATGTATTTATTTATTTATTTATTTATTTATTTATTATTTCAATACATATAAAATTGTAAGAAACAATATATTGAAAAAAAAATTATTACATACTACCTCTATAGTTCATTCATCTAGTATGAAGTGTAATGGCAGGCCATGTCACGCGGCAGATGTCCTTCGTATCAATGTGTGTGTATTCTGCATGTAAGTCTATAGTAGCCAGGTGCCACAGTCGTTGTTTCAAAAGACAATGTCCGCCATTTTTTCAACGTCCTTGAGCTGTGAATGACTTTAATTACCTGCTAAGCGATAAATAAATAAATGGTTATGATTATTGTCGCAAATAGCGAACATATCATAATCATTCCTTCCACCTTCAAGCATAATTATTATTGAATGCTTTAAGTAACATATTAAATAAAATTAATTGAATAGAGATGGTAAACGTTATCAAAACATGCAATAAGCCCATTGCATTTTCAAAATGCAATTAGGAACGCCTTATCCATCTTAGTTTAATCGAAGTAAAACATGTTTGCAGACGTTTTGTTTAATAACATTTACATAACATAACATCACGCCTTTTATCCCGAAGGGGTAGGCAGAGGTGCACATTATGCCACTGTACAATGTAACACCCACTTTTCACTATTTATGTTACGAGTCCCATGTAATAGGGGTGAGCCTATTGCCATATACCGGGCACAATTCCAGACTCCGTGCTACTACTGAGTTTTTTTTTAAAAACCCAGTAATACTTTGCCCGACCCGGGAATCGAACCCGAGACCCCTTGCTCGGCAGTCGCACTTGCGACCACTCGGCCAATGAGGCAGTTTTGTTTAATTTAAAGTTAAATTAACTGCGCTAAACGGTAATTCAAACTTACCTATTATAGATAAGGTTATTTAGTTCATAGTAATTGGAAGACGTAACTGGTGTTAACTTACTAATGATAAAATGGTAAGTAGGGTTAAAAATTACCTAATATTATAGTTAGTTTCACATCACATCGCATTAACAGCCTATTAGTGGCCACTGTTGACCAATACCCTCTTAACGAGACGTAACGACCTCCCACTCCTAAACTTAACCCCGTTATATCTAAGTATTGTTTTCTTATACGACAAAAAAAAAATAAGTGTCTAATATTTGTTCATTAAATCATTATCTAACTGACGGACTGATTACATTTTTTATTTTCATACACAGTCTACTACCCTATTAGCCCAGTCCCAAAAAAGTAAACCGAAAACTTCGCATTCAGCAGTTGAACTTCCAACCACTGAACACAAGCCGCAGTAATTACATCTTCAACACCAATTAAGATTTTAGTGCTCCCAAATCAAGCTAGATTTGTTCCCATGTCACCCAGTTAGACCTTCAAGGTGGTAATTGAGTTAGGGAACCGACAGTAATCAAGGTCTATTCAAATAATCTTGTTCCTTGAATGAAGTTCGATTGAAATGGACCAATATTTTATAGGCTATTTGGGTATTTCTGTAAAAAAATTACAATTTTATAGGAGTCTTGGTGAATTGTATAGAATAAGGAATCCTTTGATAGGTTTTATAACATCATAACATTAGGGTAGGCAGAGGTGGCCATTACGGCACTTGATGCCACTGTACAATGTAACACCCAATTCCACTATTTATGATATGATTCCCATGTAATAGGGGGTGAGCCTACTGCCATATACCGGGCACAAGTCCAGACTCCGTGCTACTACTGAGTTTTTTTATTTAATCCCAGTTATACTTTACTCGATCCCGGGAATCGGACCCGATACCCCTTGCCCGGCAGTCGCACTTGCGACCACTCGGCCAACGAGGCATATAGATACCTATGTAGGTATATCACGAAGTACCTACATGAATGCGATCATAAGCTTACCACAACATACAACAAATGGAAATGATACAAAAAATCGACACTAAATTCAATTACATCCGCAATCAACAATCATCCTTATCACCCACAATTTTACGAGTGATTATAGTGTACATACCTAGACATTTATTACAAAACTAGGTAGGTACTTGATACAAACAAAATATAAATTGTACCGATCTCGCAAAGATATTTCCCCTGGGTCCAACTGGAGGTTTATTGCAAATATTAATGACTGTACCTTAATGAAGTGGTTCACTATGAGATATTATTGCTACGGGGAAAAAATAGTGTGATTACATTGACCTTAAGGTTGATTAACCTATCGGATTACTTCTTTTGCATAGCAATCATTCTTCTGTTGATCAACGAGTGGGTGAGTGGTCTTATTCAGTTTTGACGGCTATGAAGCGGTTTGGTTTTGGTTCGGTTACACATCTATACAAATAAATAAAATTGGAGTGTCTTTTTAGTACATGTATATGAATATACATAGCATACGCATGCCAAAATAACATTTTATAATTTTTTTGTATGTTTGTTTGTAGTGGCGCGTATCTTTGGAACGGCTAGATTGATTTAAACGGGACTTTGATTGGTAGGTAGCTGATCTACTAAGGAGTAACATAGGAACATAACATAACCACTGAGCTGCGCGACGTCGCCGCGACCGCGCACGCCGCTCATGAGGAAGAACCCCTCTGTGGTTCGAAACTTGTAGAGCTTATCTCAGTATATTTACGTGAGTATCCCGCGATTTTTATTTAATTTAGTATGTCTCACGATAGTTATCATAATAACAGAGTAACATAGGCTTACTTTTACTTTAAAAAATTGAAACAAAATAAAGTTATGTCCTAAAATTCATATACTATGCAATTGGGGAGGCTCACAAGGTAACGTCACTCACACGACGCAAGCGTTGTTTCACGTCGGTTTTTTTTGAGGCCGTGGTATCACTCCGGTCGAGCCGGCCCAGTTGTGCCGATGCATGGCTCTCCCACACTAACCTCCAATCTCGGGCCGTGACAGTTGCATTCGCGTGAGTGACAAATCATCTAACGATGCAGTTTAAATAAATAAAGAAAGAAAAACCATTTATTTTGTATACTTTTATATCTATGTACTTATCAAACAAAATACACACACAACAAAAAGCCAATTCACAACCTACCCAAGTAATCATTGCGTACTGCAATAAATAAAATAAATGTACGGAACCGAATTTAAAATGGTGACGGAATGCCTCCCTGTGTTTAACTGCAGGCTCCGTAGGGTCACATTTGTCATTCTTATATCATTGGTCAACCATATAAGTGGTGCATTGTGGGGTCTCATTATTTTTGTTCCTTTTTAAGGGACTTTGAGTAATGTAGAGTAGACTTGGTACTTACTTCTTTCATTTTATATGTTTTAACAAAATGGCAAACTATTTATTTTTTCCTTGTTTTATTTGACTGCTTTGTTGGCGGAGTGGTAGAAAGCGCGACTGCCGGGTACGTGGTCTCGGGTTCTATTCACGGTTTGGACAAAATACTGCTGGGGTGTTTAAAAAAATCTCAGTAGTAGCACGGAGTCATCTCAATAGTATTACTGGGTTTTTAAAAATCGATTCGAACCCGAGACCCGTTGCCCGGCACTCGCATTTGCGACCACTCGGCCATTAATGAGGAATGAGGCAGTCAAGCCACACCAGGAAGGAGCTCATAATATTATTATTACTGACCAAAACAGTTTATTGTATTACATTTTAGCTTAGCTCAAAATCCTTTTCTCGGCCCCTTCGAGGATTAAATAGCATAATTTTAGAAATTAAATCAATCCACACTTTTCAACAATAACAATTTACTTAACACATCAGCAATTAATGGAACATGTCAATCAAATTCCAGAGAATCGAATCGGAATCGATTTAATTAACTGACTTAATCAAGTATTCAATCAATCATAGACTAAATTACATTTTGTCAAGACTTGGTTTACTCAGGAGATAATATTTTTTTATTATTGAACGCTTATTATTGTAGAGGTAGTATGACTGCCTCGCTGGGCGAGTGGTCGCAAGTGTGACTGCCGGGCAAGGGGTCTCGGGTTCGATTCCCGGGTCGGACAACGTATTACTGGGTTTTTAAATAATTCTCAGTGGTAGCAAGGAGTCTGGAATTGTGCCCGGTATATGTCATTAGGCTCACCCCCTATTACATGGGACTCTTGACATAAATAGTGAAAAGTGGGTGTTACATTGTACAGTGGTATAATGTGTACCTCTACCTACCCCTTCGGGGATAAAAGGCGTGATGTTATGTTATGTTATTATTATGGTAAATGTGATAAGTACTCGAAGGACGCCTTGTCGCTTTTATTTACGGCATCAAGCGCAATCATCTTGTTGTCTCGTCTAAACTCGTAATGATTAGTGTGACCAAAATTGATCAAAACCAGTTTGGCAATGTATAAAGTTAAATTTAGCTAAAGTTAGCTTAGAATAAAGAAACAAATATACTTGAAAGTCCCATTGATTAGATAATGACAATATATTATGTTATTATTTCTTTTGGAGGTTTCTCCTTCTCGGGATTGACCCGGTGAAAATGGGCACCGCGTCCCGCGACCCGCAGGAAAAACGATGCTCATAGCCCCCTTCTAAATTTGGTTTCTAAATCTCCTTCTTCCTCTTCTGCTACTGACACTATCTGTGTGTAGTTCTGAATTTTGTGTGGGTGTAGTTTGTATGCCAGTTGTGGATAGTGAGCTTTGTGTGATGGTTGATTGAGTGGAATGTGGTGTGTGCGCTTGAGATGGTTGTAATTGATCGGAATCTGGAATGTTTGTGACGAAAACTGTGTCTCCTAATACTTTGCTAAGAATGGTTGTTGTGTGAATGGCAGCTTGCTTCTGTAGAATTGTAATGTCTATTGATGTTTCTAGTTTATCTGTGTATCTGCTGAGGCTTTTGGCTACTACTCCTGTGGCTCCAATTACTATGGGAATAATATGTGTTTCAGTATTCCAAAGGCGTCTAATCTCTGTCTTTAAAAGGTGGTATTTACTCAACTTCTCTATTTCTTTTGCTCCTATGTTGTAGTCACTTGGTACGGTTATGTCAATGAGGTATGTGGTGTTGGATGTTTTGTTTGTGTAAATTATGTCCGGTCTATTGTGGGCAACTGTGACGTCTGTCTGAATTGGGATTTCCCACATTATTTTGCCTGTTTCATTTTCAACTACTTTGGGTTGGGTGAGAGTCTCTTTCCACCAAAGTTTGTCAACGTCCATGCTATGCTTACGAGCAAGACACCAGTAGACATACTGGACAAGATTATTATGCCGTTTGACATAATAGGTTCCTGCCAATTTTACGCAGCCAGATTAATATCTGGCGCAGCATATAATTATGCTGCGCAGTTTCGTCCTTGACAGCGCACAGTCGGCACTTACCGTCTACTGGGTCTGGCATACTCACGTAATAATTCGACGAGGAACTTGACTAGTTTCAAGCCATGCTAGAGGCTCATATTTATGAGCAACATTTCGCGACCCGCGGCGCAGCGACTGTCGCGCTGCTACTGCAACTACGTAGTATTAATACGCAATAATTTATTTAGTATGTCTCACGAAAGTTATAATACAAATATTATCAGCATCAGCCGTGTTGGGCCCCATTTGTGGTGATCTGATGGCTCCAACACGCCGTACGCTCGTGCTTAGTTCAGAGGCCTTAGTACGAGTATGTTTTACGTTTAAAGTATTCGAAACGAGAACGCGTTCGGCGCACTGATTGGCCGGCGCCAATGAACCAACCAATCAGAGCGCCGAACGCGTACTCGTTACGATTACTTTAGACGTAAAAGAAACTCGTACTAGGGCCTCTGGTCGGGCGGCGAGTTACCCGCAGGCCCGTGCTTACGGTGGCCAGAGGTCGTCTCGCGATCAAAACCATGAAGCCAGAAGTCCAAAATCGGACACAATAGAACACAAACCAACCATTTTAGTTTGAACAAAAGGTGGACTATCAAACGCTAGCGAGCACACTTGATATTAATCCACAACTAACTGCTCTGTAATACAATTTATAATGTTCACAAAAACAGAACAGATGTGTTCGGGTGTACGCTATCCTTGTTGTAGTTCTGTGTTCATTACAGATAAATGTGCAGAAGGTTTAAAGATGTTTGTGTGATTTAAACATTGTTATTCGGGTCAGGGTGTCATGTGCACATGAAATTGTATGTTTATTAAGCATAAGTGTGAGGTTACGATTAAAAAAATTGCATACCTACTGAGGTAAAACGTCGATGTAGGTAATGGAGTTTTTTTATAATTGTTTTAATTGGAAACTAAAATCTGTCATATGTGTTTACGTGGATTGTTTGGCTTGTTAGAAAATGAAGTCCTAATTATTTGCGCTGCCCATTGACACCTGAAATACCAGAGGCGTTACAAGTGCGTTACCGGCCTTTTGGGGATTAGGAATTGGAGGATTTTTGGGCATTCGGGGATTGGGGAGATCGGGGAGGGGCGCCGTTAGGCTAACGGTTCCACTGCTGCTGCTTCATGACGTTGAATTTAGAGTTAGAAAAAAAATTGATACTGACAACAAAGAAAACATAACGTGTGTTTTATACTTAAGATTTTTGTTAAGGATTGAAATGAATGGATCTAAATCAGATTATGAGAATTAGATTACATATAAAATACCGAAAATTTGAAAACTTACTAAACTCACGTCGACTGACTGACAGATTACAATATTTTCTTTTTTAATCCGACTCAAAAATAGAAAAAACAAAACATCACATTTTTTTGACACACCTCCCGAAATCACTCAAAAAAACTTGACCTTCTCTGCTTCAACTGTCATGTGTACAAAGACCACAAAAGCATATCCACCACGGGCGGTCCAACGCAGTGTGCCTTACCTAATGTAAGGTTATCTTTTAAAAAACAGTGGGTCATAGAACAATAAGGTCTTATACCAACCATTTTACCCGTGTAGGTGTTGATTTATATACCAAAAGGCTTTTTATGGCTTGAAGTTATAATGGTTTTTGTATGGCATCTGTACGCAATTTGGTAAGACAGTTCATGGGAATTTGATTTTAATATCATATCTGCATGGGTTTGTGATAGATGTTTTGTTTAGTTTCTTATTGTTTGGTGCTTAGAGGACCGATAAAAGATGGGTGGCCCTTGATGACACCATAATGTCATAGATTCTAATCTCTAAAGGCAAAAGTGCACATTATTATTATACTCGTTTTACACAAGTGACTGCCTCGTTGGCTGAGTGGTCGTAAGTGCTGACTTCAGGAAAAGTCTTATCGTGGTTTTAAAAAAAATCTGTTGTAGGACGGAATCTGGAATTGTGCCCGGTATATGGCAATAGGTTTTCTCTGTATTACATGGGACTCATAACATAAATAGTGAAAAGTGGGGGTTACATTGTACAGTGGCATTAAGTGCCGTAATGTGCTCCTCTGCCTATTCCTACGGGGATAAAATTCGTGATTTTATGTTATGTTATGTGTGTAGATTTTCACAAATTACGGTATGAGTCTCCAAATAAAAAAATGTGAATTTATCACCATATACTGGACACAATTCTCAATGCCGAGCTATTCTTGAAACACCGTAATACCCAAAAACACTTAGCCTGAATCCGGTAACCAAACCTGAACCAAACACGACCACACAACTAACGAGGAAGTCAATTTGGATCTTCAGTTACACAAACCATTTAATTATTCGGAAACACCATTTCGAGAGCTGGAGCTGCCAAATTCTATCAAATCCCTAATAGGTAGCCTATTCAGTACTAATTTAGATCTCTAAATGTAATTAACAGTGCATCAGGGTTGCGTCAAAGACTTTAATTAGAAGGGAACAGCCGTCGACTGTTGGTTCAATGATGATATCAAATTACTGGCTTTGAGATGATATTTGAATGGAGGCTTTTTGGCTTTTGTAGAGCTGGGGAACAATTATTGGGGTGTTTGTGTTGAACTTGTATCGCGAGACACACACACATACAACCAATGTTAATTTGAAAGGAATTAAGATCGGTGGTTACTCATATAAATGTTTAAAAAAATAACATAACATAACATAACATCACGCCTTTTATCCCCGAAGGGATAAGCAGAGGTGCACATTATGCCACTGTACAATGTAACACCCACTTTTCACTATTTGTGCTATGAGTCCCATGTAATAGGGGGTGAGCCTATTGCCATATACCAGGCACAATTCCACACTCTGTGCTACTACCCGAGCCTATTGCCCGGTAGTCGTACCTGCGACCACTCGGCCAACGAGGCAATCTAAAAAAATAATGTATAAAAAACTGTTTATTACAAATGTTCATCTAATTTCAGCTTGCGGATGGACGTCCTACGCCACGCTTGCCGGCACGTGGCCTCCACTCGAGAACCTTTCTGCCCATTGCCACTTCAACTTGCTTATCCGCTGATTAATAATAATATTAATTTATTATTATTAATCATTTATTTCAGACCTAGAGTCCATAAACTGTTAGTAACAATGAGCTTAACCTATTGTTAGTAATTTAACATAATATAAATAAACAAAACTAATTCTACTTTACAGCCGCGTGCAGTCTGATCCAATGGCCCAACATTGGACTATCCCATTTATCACACAATACGCTCAAGATGTTGTGTGAACTGCCACGCATTCTACTGAGGAGGGACGCGCAACGTTTGCGTATGATTGCATGGAACCCATCAACTCTGGCCTCTGCAAACATGGCTGATGCACTACAAAAACGTGGCAGTCCATTCAATATTCTGAACGCATTGTTGTATTGAACACGCAAGGCGCTGTATGCCCCCTTCGTATAGCCGACCCACAGAGCGCATGTGTAAAAGGACTGGCAAAAGGCTCTAAAGAGAGTAGTTTTGACGTCCCCTGTACACCGCGCAAATCTGCGGATCAGCATATTACATCGGACAGCCAACGCCCTGCGCTCACGTTCAATGTCCATGTTGTCATTGAGATCCTCGGTGACCCAGTGACCCAAGTACTTGAAATGAGATACTCTAGTCAATGGTGAATTAGAAATGGTAACTTGTGGCACATTCGAGTAACATTTGGTGCCCGCTTTAAAAGCAAGTAGTTCACTCTTTTTAGCATTGTAACTGAGCCCATGAGCCGCCGCATAATCTTCACACTTTCTTAGAAGCCACCTGAGACCGCTGATTGACGGACACAGCAACACCATATCATCTGCGTAGCTTATATTATTGACACAAGTACCGTCAATGTGACACCCTACATGAGTGCTGCTGAGCTCATCAATCAGTCGATTGATGTACAAATTAAATAGGCGTGGTGAGGATATCCCCCCTGTCTCACGCCACACTCTGGCCTATAGACATTTGATAGTGTCCCCGCCCATTTCACACTGTTTGTCTGATTGTTGTACCAATACATAAGCAACGAAATTACTAATAATTAATATTAATGAGACAACCTGATCAAGGTCGCAGAGAGCCGTTGGATGCAGGTCGCTTCCAACCGGCCTATCTGGAACTCATTGGGGAAGGCGAAGATCAGCAGTGGATGTCCTGTGGCTGATATGCTGATGATGACGAATTTCAGCTACACCGTGATTCGAAATAAGGTAAAACTGAATATTTTTGGAATCCCCAGCGATACGAAAAAAGGACAGAATGGCAATATTATGCCTATCAATATTGACAAACCTCCACGCCACATTTTTATTAATACTAAATTAACTAAAAATTGCGGATTACTCACAATGGCGGCGATGTAGCACAGCCTAAATAGTACTACGTAGACAGCGAGATATCGCCGCGACTGCGCGCGCTGTTCATAAGGAAGAACCCCTCTGTGGTTCAAAACTAGTAGAAGTTTTCTCAATATTTTCAAGTGAGTAACCTGCGATTTTTCGTTAATTTAGTGTCTCACGATCGTTATTATAAAACCTTTATCAATACTCATTAATTGTAGTAATCATAAATTACCATCGCAATCAAATAACCAACCTTCATAAAAACTTCACAATAGGAAATATTTACCGAAAAACATCCCAGGGAGGTGCTTCAAAGTTCAAACGTCCAAACTCCCCCGAAATATACACAAACAAAGTCCGCAAAAATATCTTTAGTCCCCCAAAATACATATGTGGTACCGGACCATCTTTGCGAAGTGCCTTTTCATGTAGCAAAAGGCTAAATTGTAAAAAATACTGAGAAACTCAATGTATCTTTATCAAAGTTACTTATAAGAACACCTAAGGGATCTTTTTGGATCCTGAAAGCATGAAATTCAGGCTTATTGTGTTGAAAGATAAAGTTGAAATTTAAATACTCGGTACGCCCAAAGGGATTAGTGGTGTACTTATAACGCGGTGACTACTTTTTACAAGAGTTTTACCTGATTCGTGGTAAATCAAGTTTGAATTTCTCGTTTCTGCTTAGAGCCGAAGTAATTCGCTAATAACTTCTTAAAGTTTTACAGATATGGGATTTAATTTCTACAGTTGAAAATAGGATAATTCTTTCACAGACTACGTTTAAAAAAACGGACTTTAACACTCTTTTTTTTTATTCGGTCAATTAATTATACTTAAAACCTTTTCCTAAGTGTAGCAACCCCTTTTTTGAAAACCACATCAAAATCGTTTTAGCCAATTACGGCATAATCGCGCACAAACAAATATACATACAAACAGGTTAAACTGAGAACCTCCTTTTTTTGAAGTCAGTTAATTTTTTTTTTATTCGCAGTCATAGGCTTTTGAATTGCAGCAACTTAATAACAAAGACACGTATATTCTATTGGTTTGCCTTTATAGTATAGTATAGTTTCTTTCTTGAGTTTCTTGTGCGTTCTTCTCCATAGGAATCTACACTTTGGAACGTGCAAATAGATTCACTTGAGAACTGACTAACAGACTGACAATTTCTCTTTAATATTTAAATATTTTTTGACGTTCAAAAGTGCCTTCTTGGTCTAATTGAAATGAACGATTTTGACTTTAACTTTCGACTATAAATAAGTTATTCTCTGCTTATCCTCAAGTAGATCAACAGGAAAGATGTTTCATATCATAACATATGTTCGCATGCAAATTGACCTACGCATATACGGTTAAAAATCCTCCAAAAATTCAGGTTAAGTAACGTTCCGAGAGACATAGGGGTACGGGAAAGAAATTGTATTTTTGTGATCTCGAAGAGGGTTTGGGAGGAAAGTGCCTCTTATAGGGAGTTCTTAGGGCCACAAGTGGGGCACACTTGTCTTTGAACTTTACGAAATGGTTGAAAAAAAGTAACATATGTACAGACATACGTACATGTCGAAATTAGCTTGGGATTGTAATATTATTTTATTGTCTCTTTTTTTTTCTTTGGAGTATTTTTGTTTTTTTTTTTTGAAGAAGGAAAAATCCTTTTTAATCGACTTCAAAAACGGAGGTTCTCAATTTGAATTGTATCTTATAGTATTATATAAAGCGGAAGAGTTTGTTCTTTTGTTTGAACGCGCTAATCTCCGTAACTACAAGTCTGATTTGAATAATTCTTTTTGGGTTGGATAGTGCATTTATCGAGGATGGCTATAGGCTATAAAACATTACGTTACGACCAATAGGAGCTGAGCAGAGCGTGTGAAACCGCGCGGAAGTAGCTAGTGTATGATATGTATGTTTGTGTGAGATTATCTCGTAAATGACGTGAACCGATTATGATACGGTTATCAGAAAAGTGTTTTATACTTAGAGAAGGTTTTAAAATATTCATTAACAGACTTAAAAAAGAGGGAGTTGGAGTTAGTTTTTTAAACGTACTTTATGAAAGAATTATTATTTGCCTAGGTAAGTGGACCTAGATATTACAAGTGTAAATAGATTTTTGGGTTTCGACTCCTAAATTGGTTAAATCACTTTTTAATACGAGTCGAATATAATTTTTGTAACACAAAATCTGGTTCATAGGACTTATAGATTGGCTTAACCCGTTGAAAATTGTTGAAATTCATCCCCTAAATTTGTTTATACTAAAGTAGTCTCTAAACATTGGAAATAAGGTCTATAGTGTAGTTAGTGGAGAGCGGTCACCCGTCAACGCTTGGGGATATAGGGGAAACCAGCCTGTACCTAATCCTCGAAATGTTCTATCAATTTGGAAAGCAATACAGTGACGTGTTTATTAACAGAATAACAAGACAAATTCAAAGTTACTAATGTTACCAACAAAACAATTTCTTCTCAGAATTTCGCATTTGAAACAAACAACAAAAGTAATTAGTTTATTCCAGGTAGTTCTGAAATATAAACAAGCGGTAGAAATTACTGGAATTAGACATAGTTTGCATACAGGGTTGCCAGAATTATGGATTAGGTATTCTGTACAAGTTCGTAAATATGGGTAGTTTTAGTCAATAGTCTTCTTAAGCTCTCTGAATTTTTACAAATGCTATGCTAGGTACCTAATATCATAAGTGCAAAACTTTGTATGTTTGTTTATTACTCCTTCTCCACAGAAACGTGGAACGTCAAGGGCTGCCAGGTCGATGTCGCTGGCAGAAAGCAGTGAACATTAAATCTTTATAATAACAATCTTTATAATAACCTCTTTTATATTACAACTTTCGTCAAAAGAAAAGGAATAGTAAAAATAGTATGTCTATAGTAAATTTAGAAACCTTTTCCCTAAAGCGCATTATTTGGGCTTAAAAATTCAAACAAATTGGTATTTTTATACAGTTTTGTTCACTTGCATGAAACCTAACGATAATTATAAGAGTTCGGAATTTTCAGTAAATGTCAGGAATTTTGTCTAGATTTTTGATAATTTGATCAAATCAAATCAAAAATCAAAATCATTTATTCATTACATTTTGGGTAAATAATTATGATCACAGTATTAAGTTAGTACCACCAAAATCTGCCCTCACAGGCGTATGAAATATTGTTAGCTTAAGTCAATAAAGTGATGATCTGGAAACTTTATCTGCACACAGCTATGTTTTTTTTTATTACTTTTTTTTTATTTTTTAAGTGTGCTCTGTTATATAGGTTCCCTACTATTACGTCTTTAGTCCGCCATTTTGTGTGTCGAATATTAGCATTTTGGCTAATCAATTATGGAACTATTGAGTTGTTTCACGTCGGTTTTCTGCTCGGCCGTAATATCACTATGGTCAACCCGGTCCATTCGTACCGAAGCATGGTTATCCCACACTTAATAACGTGTATATTATTATTTTGCCGTATCACATATCACACACACAAAAGATCTAAATATACCAAAAATGCGCATCTCTGCGTACCCAGTATACGTTAGGGAATAAACGTGTTATCAACATTTTGTTTTGGTATCTCAAAAATATAGACTGGCGCTTCACACGCGATTTTGTTCGCATGCGATAGAAACTATTCCCGTAGGAAAGAATAATATATGGACCATGTTACTTGTAGGTAAAGCTGCGTTTTATAGTTGAAGGACTTTTCCAAAACAGATTATTTGATTTTTGGTAATTTCATATAAGTACATGTTTACAATACGCTCACATCACGAATTCAAAATTCTTTGCGATTAGTGAGAAAGTTCAAACCATGCAAGAGATCCATAGATATGAGCAGCATCCACGATAAACGTCGAGCGTCGAGCAGGCCACTTTTATATACCTCTGTAGCCACACTAGCCATAGCACAAGCTACAAGGATTTAGACCATCGGTTAACAGAAACCAAGAAGCAGACAGCTCTGAAAAGAGCTATATTATTCAACGTTTTGACCACCTCTGTAAACACAGACAGCTCTGAGAAGAGCTATTTTATTTCACGTTTTTGATATGCTCTGTTAACACAGAAAGCTCTGAAAAGAGCTATTTTGCTGAACGTTTTTGATCCTCTGTCTACAAGAGACGAAGTAACTCGCCGACGCCGCTGCCAGTATCACGCGCCGACCAACGCGCGTAGGTATCGCAGCGCGGCACGGCGCACGGCGTTTACATCTTCACGGCTCGACGGTCGCAGGAGGAAAGGACAGAGGCACGCGTTACGCAATATTTATAGCGGCGCGAAACTCAGTGCGCGGCGCTGCGGAGGCGCGTCCTCTTGGCACGAACCTCACACTCATCGACTATCTCGCTCTTTTATCGGCTATCCTTTTCTTTCCATTGTTCACGTTGTAAATAAAGTTCTGTCCTAAATAGTGTAACGCTATTGGCTATAATTTAGGCGATGTTATTGGTGTACAAATTTCTAAATTTTATTTATTTTTAATTTAATAGTTTTAATTGGTTAATGTACAGAATTAGTTGTAAGTAGCACTAGTACCAATTTTTGTATAAAAACAACCACCTCCGGCTAATAAATACATTCGTTCTACGACAACAAGTTGTTTCACTAATAACAACCGATCTCCAAAGTGGTGACCCCGAGCAAGAACAGCAAGAAGAAGAACAAATCCCTGCTGGAAGAACGAATCCCTGCTGGAAGAAAATAAATTATTATCCAACATCAAGATGGCAAATCCCTGCCCGACAGAAGACCTAACCCACACCGTAGCGAAGACGGAAACAGCTGGCATATCCCTCACAATGCGCATTCCACCATTCTGGCGTGACCGACCACGTCTATGGTTCATTAGCTTCGAAGCAGCTACCAACGACATGAAGAAGGGACAGGCTCAGCTCGCCCAGATGGTCATCGCACAGCTCGAACGTCAAGACATCGAGCAAATCATGGACCTCCTATACAACCCGCCGGAGACGAATCAATACGACGCAATCAAGGAACGTCTCATATCTGCCTATGAAGAGTCCGACAGCCGACAGTTCCAGAAACTACTGTCCGAGATGGAACTCGGCGATCAGAAGCCTACGCAGCTACTCCGCCGCATGCGTAACCTAGCCAGAGACAAGGTCCCTGACTCCACGTTACGACTCATGTGGACCAACCACTTACCATCACACATCAGATCCGTCCTGGCCGTCAGCGAATCATTTAGCACAAAAACTGAGCTGGAAGAGCTCGCTCTCCTCGCTGACAAAATGATGGAGCAGTCCGCGTCAACTACAGAAGTCTCAGCAATACAACCAGCACAGTCCACGTCATCATCACACACCGATACACAATACCTTATCAACGAGATAAGAAAATTATCATTGGAGATCGCCGAATTAAAGTCAAGACCAGCATACAACCCCGACTACCGCCGCCGCCGTTACCCATCTCAGCAACGCACACGCAGCACGTCACGTTCACGGAATCGTGATTCATCATCACCTTCACCATTCTGCTACTACCATCGGCGCTTCAAAGAACAAGCTCGACACTGCACACCTCCCTGCTCATTCAAAGCAACGACCTCGGAAAACTAAACCGAACGTTGGCGGAGGCGGCTACCGGCGTTCAAGAGAAATCACACCGCCTACACATCACCGATAGAAACACAAACTTATCTTTCTTAGTCGACACCGGAGCCGACATATCAGTGCTACCGAGAAGAAAAGGAGAAGTTGGAACACCGCTACCATTCAAACTGTACGCTGCGAACAACACAACTATAGCTACGTATGGCGAGAGAACACTAACTCTCGACTTCAACTTACGACGTCCGTACAAGTGGACATTTATAGTAGCTGATGTTTCAAGGCCAATCCTTGGAGCAGACTTCCTCAAACATCACCAACTCATCGTCGACTTAAAAAACGGAAGATTAATCGACGGCGTCACGAGCCTAAAAGTCAACGCCCCGGTGCGAGTGTCAGAAGTACCTACCGTACGCAGCATCAATATGTCACAATCATACCACGACATATTAGCACAATATCCCGGCATAACAAGACTAACATCAATGAAATTAAACTCTAACATCAACGTGCAACATTACATCGAAACCCGTGGACCACCAGTTCATTGCCGAGCTCGACCAATCCCACCTCATCGATTCGAAACAGTGAAGAAAGAATTCGAAAATATGATCGAGCAAGGACTATGCAGACCTAGCAAGAGTCCTTGGTCATCACCTCTACACATCGTGCCTAAGAAAAATGGCGATATTAGAGTATGTGGTGACTATCGCCGACTCAACTCGATCACTATACCAGATCGATACCCAGTGCCACGCATCAAAGATTTCACTCACCACCTATCGGGGAAAACTATATTCTCCACGGTTGACCTCAACCGCGCTTATCAACAACTCAGTGTGCGAGAAGAAGACGTCGAGAAGACCGCTATCATCACGCCAATGGGACTATTTGAATTCCCACGTATGTGCCCCGGTTTGAAAAACGCGGGACAAACGTTTCAACGCTACATACATGAAGTACTACGAGGATTAGACTTTGTTTTCCCATTTATCGACGACTTACTACTTGCATCTGAAAACGAAACTCAACATCGAGAACATCTCCACACCGTATTAAAACGCTTAGAAGACAACGGCATTACCATCAACCCCGCTAAATGCAACCTAGGCAAACCTGAAGTACAGTTCCTAGGTTACACCGTATCAGCTGATGGAATCAAGCCGCCGCAACACAAAATCGAAGCAATCACTAATTACCCGAAACCAACGAACATCGAAGAACTAAGAAGATTCCTCGGCATGATCAACTTCTATCGTGATCACGTACCGAACGCCGCATCGAAGCAAGCACCACTAAATGCCTACCTACACAACGTCAAGAAGCGCGATAAGACTCCGATCACGTGGACCGAAGAGGCGACGCAAGCATTCGAGCAATGTAAAGCTAGCATCATAAACGCAGCTCTACTCGCTCATCCATCTCATCACGCAACACTCGCTTTATTCTGCGACGCATCAGATAACTCTGCCGGTGCCGTACTACAACAATACCTACATAATACGTGGCAACCGCTCGGATACTTTTCCAAGAAATTCAACGACGCGCAGAAGAAATACTCCACTTTCGATCGAGAGCTACTTGCAATGTACATGGCAGTCAAACATTTCCGGAAGATATTCGAAGGTCGCCATCTCATCATATTCACCGACCACAAGCCGCTTACATATGTGATGTCCAAGACTCAATCAAATTCCGAAACTCAGAGGCGAACAAGACAGTTACTATTCATCAGTGAATTTACCACCGACATTCGACACGTGAGCGGCAAAGACAACATTGTTGCCGACACCCTAAGCCGCATAGAATCCATCACATTCCCATCTGCAATCAACTACAACGACATAGCGAGTGCGCAAGACAAGGACAGCAACATTAAACACCTGTTATCACAAGAAAACGTAACTTTGAAGAAAATACCTATACCTAACAGCGACATCGAACTATACTGCGAAACATCGACCTCTTATGTACGCCCGTACATACCTAAACCATATAGAAAACAAGTATTTGACAGTGTACACAACATCAGTCATCCCGGTACACGCACGACTCGCAAACTCATTACTCAAAAATATTTCTGGCCATCAATGAACGCAGACATCGGTTGCTGGACTCGAACCTGTATACTTTGCCAGAAAAGCAAGATACAACGTCATACGCACTCGAACGTCGGATCTTTCCCGCCAACCGAGCGATTCCAACACCTACACATTGATATCGTCGGACCGCTACCTACAACACCTCAAGGTCACAGGTACTTAGTAACGATGATCGACCGACTAACTAGGTGGCCCGAAGCAATACCTACCGACGAAATATCAGCTGTTAGAATCGCCGATATTGTGTACCAACACTGGATCGCCCGATTTGGATGCCCGACTACCATCACAAGTGATCAAGGTCGTCAGTTCGAGAGTCAACTATTTCAAAACCTAACTAAACTAATGGGAATCAAGAAAAATCGTACTACACCATATCATCCACAAAGCAACGGCATAATTGAACGTTGGCATCGAACACTCAAGACTGCATTACGCGCCAAACTCGCGAGCGCAAGTACATGGACCGACGTACTACCTACTGTACTACTAGGACTTCGAGCCGCGCTACACTCAGACACAGGTGTGAGTGCCGCCGAACTTACCTACGGCTACAATCTACGTCTACCTGGCGAATTTTTCACTACAAGTACCACCTGCACACCTGCTACTTTGGATTATACCTACGTTGACAACCTACGTAATATAATTCAACAAAACAAACCGCAAGTACCTACGAAGCATCACAGCAGCAATAAAAGCGTATTCGTGCATCAAGACCTACTCACGTGCAGCCACGTATTCATAAGAACAGATGCAGTAAAAAAACCACTTCAATCACCATACGAAGGACCCTACAGAGTGTTACAACGTACTGAGAAGGTATACACAGTACAATTACCCGAGCGTCAAGCAAATATATCAATCGACCGATTGAAGCCTGCATTTATACTCACCGAAGACATTCAAGATACTTTACCTCCAACCTCCAGTACAGTTACCTTCACATTACCTCAACCCAGCGTTACCAAGCAATTACCATTACCTTCAACTACCATTACCGAGAAAACCAGCAAGATTACCAAGAAAACACATGTACCGCAACCAACAGCGACGTCACATCCCGGCGATAAGAAAACTCGCTCGGGCCGTGTCGTCAAACTGCCGGTACGCTTCGCTTGAGGGGGAGTACTGTAGCCACACTAGCCATAGCACAAGCTACAAGGATTTAGACCATCGGTTAACAGAAACCAAGAAGCAGACAGCTCTGAAAAGAGCTATATTATTCAACGTTTTGACCACCTCTGTAAACACAGACAGCTCTGAGAAGAGCTATTTTATTTCACGTTTTTGATATGCTCTGTTAACACAGAAAGCTCTGAAAAGAGCTATTTTGCTGAACGTTTTTGATCCTCTGTCTACAAGAGACGAAGTAACTCGCCGACGCCGCTGCCAGTATCACGCGCCGACCAACGCGCGTAGGTATCGCAGCGCGGCACGGCGCACGGCGTTTACATCTTCACGGCTCGACGGTCGCAGGAGGAAAGGACAGAGGCACGCGTTACGCAATATTTATAGCGGCGCGAAACTCAGTGCGCGGCGCTGCGGAGGCGCGTCCTCTTGGCACGAACCTCACACTCATCGACTATCTCGCTCTTTTATCGGCTATCCTTTTCTTTCCATTGTTCACGTTGTAAATAAAGTTCTGTCCTAAATAGTGTAACGCTATTGGCTATAATTTAGGCGATGTTATTGGTGTACAAATTTCTAAATTTTATTTATTTTTAATTTAATAGTTTTAATTGGTTAATGTACAGAATTAGTTGTAAGTAGCACTAGTACCAATTTTTGTATAAAAACAACCACCTCCGGCTAATAAATACATTCGTTCTACGACAACAAGTTGTTTCACTAATAACAACCGATCTCCAAACCTCTATAACTAAAGGCCCCAGTATGACTCGAAATTATACGACTACGTTACGTAAAATAATTACGTACTGAAACATATTTTAGAGTACTTATAAATTAATACAATAAATCACTTTTTGAGATGAAAATCACTAAATCAAATAAAAGAAAATAAAGCGAAGGAACCATGGTTTCCCGTCAAATTCTTTATTTATCTGTTATTTCGAATGAACGAACAACTGTCAAGATTTCCCGACACATTCACTCTACGGACCATTGGATTTGTATCGAACATAATGTTTGTATTTACGTTCACTATTGTCGAAACATAGAGGTATTTTCGTTTTGAAGTTGTAATATTATGACACGATGTTTGCTAGTTGTTGAAGACTTTTCCTATTATATTTCTCTTCTATAAGTTCAGTGCTTCAGCACTAACCGGCCGGCTCGACTGAAGTGACACCACGGCACCACAGAAACCCATAGTGACACAACTGTTTTGTCGTGTTAGTGAGGCCCAATTACCCCGCCCCCCTCAATCTCCCTAATTCTTGAATTCTTAACCACAAAAAGGCTGATAAAGTACTTGTAACGCCTCTGGTGGTTGCGTACCATTAGGAGAGTACATCAGGTGAGCATGGTAAGCAATCGGCGACCTAACAACCCCAGAGGAGATAAAATGCATTGCCGGTTGCCAGCCTTTAAAATCAATTAGTCCAGAAAATTTTCCAAAAACTGAAATCTCGAAAATCGAACAACAGATTACTCGCTCGGTAGCCACACGACCACGTGACTAAACAGAACTACGAGCACTACCGATTGGTAGAAAAGGACACGGTCCATTTTCGAAAAACCGCTCAAAACCAAGACTGTAATGGCTATAAAGCGAGAACTCATTGAGATGGACAAATATTTGTGCGGATGGGTAATACGTTGGAGTCTCGGTTGAGACAATGTTGTTACTCTTTAAACTGGGTTAGCTCTCAAAATAGGTTAAATGTTAAAGCCCTAGATACAGTTCAGAAGTGAAACTGCGCTTGTTTTGTTTTAGTCTAATCATACTTCATTTGTTTGAAAGGGTAAATCAGGGGTGCTTGCTTTGTACTTATTTATCAGTGATTTTAATTGGTATTTTGGAAAATACAGTCCATACTTTAAGACTTCATCAACAACGTATAAGTGGCCATAGCTGATCAAAGGGCTCTTCTTACAAGGAGAACGTTTTGAGCATTAATCACCAGGCTTGCCCAATGTGGGTTGGCGATTTCAAACTTATAATTAATAATAATAAAGTCCAGGTTTCCTCACGATGTTTTCCTTAACCGTTTGTCAGTGATAGTCAGTAAGTAGTCATAGAAAGTACATATAACTCGGAAAAACCCACGTTGGTACTTGCTGTTGGTAGGTTTCAAGCCAGCACCTTCATGCTTGTGAAGCGGGCGTCTTTTGTCCTCCGAGCCACCACGACATCTCTAACATGGCTATTGAAATTTTGAATTGAAAAACTTAATTATACTTTGACCGTCTCGAAACCATATACGCATGTACATAGCAAAAATCTTCGACTTGGTAGCCAGAGGTGAATATTGAAAACAATTAAGAAAGCCCATGTAAATGAATCCCATGTAAAATGCAGTATAATGACAAGATTAAAATAACTACACCTTCATAAAATTCAAACGGAAGATCACACTTTTTTTTTTTAAGGGGGGAAAATCATCGCATTGCTGCTCCCGCCTGGGTGAGGCGGGAGGGAGTGTCAGACTCTTACTGACTAAAACCACCCCGTTCCTTCTCCTGCACGTCGAGCCGGAGCCCCGGTTACTCGTTAGGTTCTCCGCGACTCCGAATCGGCATCGGCCGTATTGGGCCCCATCTGTGGTGGTCTGATGGCTCTTTGAGGCGCGCGCGGAACGCGACGCGCCGTACGCTCGGGTCTGTTTCTGGTCGGACGGGGAGCCACCCATGCTCGCCGTCAGCAAGCCCGCGCTTACGGTGGCCGGAGATCGTCCCGCGATCCCCGACGCCCGGTGTGTCCTTCGCGATGGCTGGGTTGTGAAGAGGCAGCGCTTCGCTGCCTCACGCGTCCCGCCTCCTCCTTAGCTAGCATGACTGCTTCGCAAAAGGAGTAGACGGCATCCCAGTCCCCCTCGCTCCGCATCATGGCCTGCACTAGGCCCGGACGCGAGAGGTCGCCATCGCCGATCACTTCCCTGAGGGCACGGCGGTGCTCAGCCCACGCAGGGCATTCCGCTACGGTGTGTTCCACCGTGTCCTCAGGGCGGTCCTCGCAGTGATGACACCCGGGCGTTTCCTCCCGCCCCATCAGACACAGGTACCTCCCGAAACTTCCATGTCCGGTGAGGACCTGCGTCAGGCGGTAGGTGAGGACGCCGTAGCGTCTCTCAAGCCACTCCTCAAAGAGGGGACTTACCGCTGCGATGGCAGCGAGCCCAGCCCTCGGTTGCGACAGTCGTTGCTGCCATTCCGCCATGAGATCGCGCCGGAGCTCATCCCGCCACGCACTTATCTGGCGCGGCAGCGGAGTTTCGCCCCGGCGACGTGCCTCCGCGCGCATGCTGTGCACGCGCGCGAGCACCTTCGCCTCCAGATCCCACGGCGGTAATCCGGCAAGGAGGTTCGCCGACTCCCCAGAGATCGTGCGGTATCCGCAGATCATTCGGATCGCCATGACCCTCTGTGCCATGAGCAGCGTCCGAGCGGGACGCCGCAACAGGTTTGGCGCCCAAACAGGGGCGCCGTAGAGGGCCATGGACCGCACGACCCCGGCGTATAACCTCCGGCAGGAGGCGTTTGGCCCCCCGAGGTTGGGGAGGATGCGTTTAAACGCAGCCCCCGTCCTCTCCAACTTTGGAGCCAAACGTCGGAAATGCTCAATGAAGTTCCACCGACTGTCGAGGACGAGTCCTAGGTCTTCATCGTCGTCTCGACGCCGATGGTAACTCCTCCCGCCGTTATTTGGGACCCACCAGGAGGTGGCGCGTTCCCGCGGCCATGAAAACACATGGCCTCGGACTTGTGGAGCGCCACCTCGAGTCCCAACTGCCGGATTCTCTCAACGACTATCGCAACCGCTGTCACCATTAAGTCGGCCGCCGCCTGGTGCGACCTCCCGTGCGCTAGCACCAGCGTGTCGTCGGCGTAGCATATTGGCCCGCAATATCTCCACCTTGAGGAGGGCCTTGGCCGCCCTGTATCCCTCGTACAACTCCGCGTCTCTCACCTCCGCATTCGGAGGACGGATGCGGAGGTGCGCACATGCATTGCAGTGCAGCGGGGCAGAGCACGAGCCGGCCTTGTGACCGGGCCGACCGCAGCGGAAGCAACAGTCGCTGCGGTCCACCTCCGAGGTGCATTTGGCGCTCACGTGCTCGCCCACGTGGCAGCGATAGCACCTCAGAGGCCGGGTCTCGAGCAGCTTGACCTGCGCCGAGACCCATCCCACCAAGAGCCTTTTGCTCTCTTTCAGCTTTTTGGCCGCTGTGACGGGGCAGCTCACGACCACCGTGCGCAGCCCCGAGTTGTCCGGACGGATGGCGCCCGCCCTGACTTGGTCAGCAGGGCACTCTTCCGTCCTGGCTACAGCGGCCACCACCTCCTTCTCCGTTACGGAGTCATCCAGGCCCAGGATCCTGACATCCAGGCATTTGGTGGGCCTGGACACGCGAGCCTCATCCGCACCGAGGCACGCCCTAAGCCTCTCGGCCAGGGCGTCGGCCGATGGGCCGCTGGTCGCGCCGGGGACCTCCAAAAGACGGGCTCCGGTAGCGGTCACCTTGACCGCGAACCCGTCTGGCGCCCCGAACTCCGCAGGAGTTACCGCCCCCTTCAGTTTGGCGAGGACGTCGCCGTAAGTGACGCCCCTATTGACCGCCTCGGGCTGCAGCGTAATCACTACAGCCGCGGTCTTAGGGGCGAGGAGCAAGGCAGCAGCGCGTTTCTCCCTGCGCTGCTGCTGCCGTCGCTGCCGCTGCGCCTTCTTGCGGCGCTTCCGGCCCTCCCTGGCGACTCTCCTCGCCTCGCCGGCGATTTGCCACCCGCCGCCGTCCTCCGCTCGCGGGGCGGGTTCCACCACCGCTGCCGCAACTCCAGCCTGCCGGGCTGGAGTGCCTCTCCTCTTTTTGCGCCCCGCGGGCGCAGGCGCCGTCGGCGCAGCTGGGGTCCGCGTCGGCAGGGGCGCAGAGGCCCTCGCTGGGGCAGCCGGTCGCGCCTTTGCCGGCGGTTGGGAGCTGCGGCCAAGCCTGACCCGAGGTCGAAGGCTTGGCCGCAGCGGCCGCGTACGACCGCGGGACCGCGGGGGCGACCTGACTCGCCGCGAGCGGGGGCCGCAAGGGTCTGCCCTCCAGCACGTCGAAACGTCGCTGGAAGGCAGCCATCTCCGCCCGCAGCAGTCCGACTACGTCGGCCTCCGCCGGAGGCTGGGGGCGACTGCCGCGAGCAGCGGCGAGCTCGGCCCTGGCCGTCCGCAGCTCGGCCTCTAGAGCCGCATTGGAGGCCGCCAAGCGCGCCAACTCCCGCCGCATTTCGGCCAGCTCAGAGTGCACCTTGTTTGCAGTGGGCACCGCACACTGCTCCAAGGCCGCCTCCGTTATGGTGGCCACCGCCGCCCTGAGGAGGGAGAGCCTAACCGGCTGGGATTTCCCCATGGCCAGTTTTTGGAGCTCCCCCGTGATGGCCTGTTGGAGGCCCCCGGAGCCGCTCTCGCTCTCAGAGCCGCGCTCGCCCTCCGACACCTCCACGCCGGACATCTCTGCTGCAGAGGACTCTGAGCGGGCAGCGCTCGAAAGGGTCCTGCCCTCCGCAGCCAGTTGTCCGGCTGGCTCCGCGCAGGCAGCGGGCCCCGCTTTCCGGCGACCTCTGCCCTTGCCGCCCCTACCCCGCGCCGCCGTGGGGACTTTAGGGGGAGGCGCCTCCTGCGCGCCGGAGGACGGGGACAAAGTGTCCTCCTCCAGCCTGGGACGCTTAAACGTCCCCGTCGCGCGGCGGCGTGAGCCTTTCGAGCTCACGCTCAACCGCTCCGCTAATGACGTGTCGGACTCGGAGTCCGACCCCGTCTGAACTGATGCCCGTGTGTGGGGCTCGCTGGACAACTCCAGCGTTTCCCCACGGGCGCCAGAGCCCCTTGGGCTCTCTTCTCCCTCCTCAGCAGGCGAGCCATGCTCACCCGCACTCTCCTCCTCCGATAGTGGTTTTTTTTATAGATTTAGGTCTCTGCATAAAGTTCCCACGAGTATGGGGGATATATTAGGTCCACCCAGGCAGTGCCCCCTGTACCTGGATAAGTGTTCATTTGTTTCCCAACTAGAGGTTCCACTGGTCCCCTAGCTGGGGGTGCGCTCACGACTGACACTACCTACTCCTCAGCCATGCATACTCTCGCCGCGCACCAGAACTTAGTATTGGAGGAATTTTTTATAGAGGTTACCTTCCTCGCGATCCGGGCGACCAAGCTAAGGCCCTCGTCCCGTTCAGAGTCACAAAACATGACCGTGACCTCCTTACGGATTACGATATCGACGGCTGCAATCGGGGACAGCTTGTGTCCCGATGCTGCTCGCTGGCAGGGTGAGTGCACAACGAGCACCGCCCCTGCCTCTCCGCCACGCTCTCTGCTAAGCTCAGAAGATCACACCTTAGCTTAAGCTCGAATAGAGGAATTTCCTAATATTTGTTCTAATGTCCGTCTGGTAGATTAATTTAAAGCATAGCAACCACCCGCTCGCGGCACATTCGCGGCGCATTCGTCAGAAGTGGACGCACCCTTAGAAACGTATTGTTTCTTTTCTTTCGGAATTAAATATATTTAATACTTTCGACGAATATATGTATTATTGATTTCAAATATCACATGACGTCACAATTTACTCCATCATCGATTATTGTGACGTAGCTAGCTCCCACTCCTAAACTTACGTTTGTTTTATCTAAGCATTGTTTACTTACATTTTTAAGACACCTACCTAACTAATAAGATTTTTAAATTTTCATACACTGTCGACTGCTAACACAAAGATGCGTAGAGAAAACTCAACGAGACATCATTTCACATTGTAATCAATGTAATGAAGCCTGAGAAACGAATTTCCCAATAACAGCAATTGGGAATTAATTCCCTTCACATTTGTGGTTGACTGAATCCAATTCCTTTCGGATTAATTAATTTGGACTGGGGACAACTAGAATGATGGGTGAAGCCCTTTTCTGTCGATATATTCTTTTATTTCGATACGTTTTCATTGAAAGAGTCCTTCGTGTTTATTTCGTTGATTAATTAGTGTTTAGTTGAAGGCTAGCTAGGTAAATTATTGGATTTTAGATAACATATTAAGGATAGAAGTTTTTAGAACTCAATACTCAATTCTTTATTGCTTGTCACATTTATGAGTTAGATGTTAAACATAATTAGGACCCAATACAAAAAATAAGTACAATCATTTGTAAGCTAATCATATTTATTTAAACATATAAAATGTTCACATAATTATAAATATCATTAATTCTACTTTCTTATAATTAATTAATATTTTTCTAAAAATAACATTTAATTTGTTACTAAAAATTGTCTATGGTTTATATTTTTTTTATGGTTGTGGGTAGCAACACTGGGAGAATGGCGCGAATTTAATTATGATTGTGGTTGAGCGTCGAAATTAACTGTTTATTGTTTTATCGTCAAAAATTGTAAAGTTAATAAAGATAAACTGCAATTGTGAATTAAATCCTGTGTTTAGTTCTCACATTTAATGATAAAATGCAATATATAAGACAAAAATAAGTAAAATTGATTAACGGGTGAAAAGTGTAAATAGTTAATCTACACTTCTACATATTCCTTCGTAATAAAAAGACTGTTACGAATAATTTTATCTTATATTTTACACTATTATATAAGGCGGAAGAGTTTGTTTTTTTGTTTGGTATATTTAAACGCGCTAATCTCCGTAACCACAAGGCTGATTTCAATAATTCTTTTTCTGTCGGATAGCGCATTTATCGAAGATGGCTATAGGCTATAAAACATCATACTATAACCAATAGGAGCTGAGCAGAGCGTGTGAAACCGCGCGGAAGTAGCTAGTATAATTATATAGGTATTAAAAAAAGATTATTGGGTTATTGCGAGTTTGGGCTTTGTTAAATGAACTTAAATGGAAATTGGTGTGGGAAACATAATACCCCACTACAATCCTTCAAAAAATTCAGTCGATAACCTAAACAGATCCAACTTCTCATACCGCCAGAAGCCATTAAGACTTTATACGATACAGACTACAGACTATAATTAACCAATCAAAACAATAGCCATTTCACACTCATTGCACATGAATGCCCATCACATACGTCTGGACATCCAAAAATATAACAACCGAATAAGTCATTGACCCCAATCCACGCAAACTTTTAACTCCCAAAAGCATTCCTTGAATCTCACACTTTGAAGTTTTCAGATATCCTTACTTTGCCCCTCTCTTTTACACTTAACGTAAATGTATTAAGTGAGAAAAGGATAGAGGATAAAGTATCTAGTGTTGTTCGTCGGTCCGCATTTGTAATCCGATATCCGTGTGCGGGCAACGGGTGACGGAATCCGTCAGACGGATTATAGTGACGTGCAGTATCGATTTATCGATAGTCGATAGGATTAATTAGCTGTGGGTTAGGTGACTTAGTTTGCGCTGTTGTTCGCTATTGGCTGTTTTCTCTGTAAATGATCGTTGCTGTACGATAAATGGATAATGTTGGGAAGACGAATTTTAGCCAATGTTTGTAGGTTTTTGTTGGCGGTGAATGATGGTGATCTCATTAAAGAGATGTGATATTTCGTTCCTTTTTGACATACAGTTGAGATGTAAATGAACCTTTTTAATTTTTATCGGCAGTTATGTAATATACTAGAATTCTTAATTAGAAACTTTAATTGAAGTCCCAGTATAATACAATTACAGTATGGTATTGAAGCATATAAGCAAAAGTGTGTGTGCTGTAACTCTAGAAGGATACCTTTGACTGCACGGTCGGTGCGGGGGCTAGGCAACCGGCTGCCGTGCAACGTATCGCGGGTTTGATTCCCGCACGGAACAACACTTTGTGTGATCTACAAATTGTTGCTTCGGGTCTGGTTGTCATTGTGTATGTGAACTTGTATGTTTGTAAAACGTACCCATGACACAGGAGAAAATCCTAAAGAGGATCAACGGTATTTTTAAAAAAAAGAAAAAAGACCTCTATATTATCTTTGAGATAGGTAACAATATAATGTTACTGTTTTTAATACCAATATTAAGCATACAATAAATGATAACAAGCTAATAATACAAAAGCGAACAATATTGCTTAATTTAAAAATAAATATTAGTTTTTCTTCGCTTCGTGTTTGCGAATTGTCTTCAATGATTCCTTTTGCGTAGTAAATTAATTTCAAACATAACATCATCATAACATCACGCCTTTTATCCCCGAAGGGGTAGGCAGAGGTGCACACAGAAGTAACACCCACTTTTCACTATTTATGTTATGAGTCCCATGTAATAGGGGGTGAGCCTATTGCCATATACCGGGCACATTTCCAGACTCCGTGCTTCTACTGAGAATTTTTTAAAAACCCAGTAATACTTTGCCCGACCCGGGAATCGAACCCGAGACCCCTTGCCCGGCAGTCGCACTCGCGACCACTCGGCCAACGAGGCAGTTAATTTCAAATGAGAAGTATATTACTCCTGCTGTTGGAGAATAAATGAATAAAGAAGATGCATTATATTATGAATTATTAACTGAGTTGAAAACTAATGTCGTGTTTGTTTTAAAAATAAATGTAATAAGTTATGAGATGAAAGGTACACATTTTATTACTAAACGGGCTGTAGAGTAATTAGAGGTTTTAGGCTTTTCGTATCTTTACAATTTCCAAGTGTAGGGGAGCCATAATTAGAAATTGTAAAGAGGGGATATAAATGGGCCGGCTCGACCGGAGTCATTGCCTCATAGAGTACTGATGTGAAACAACGCTTGTTACCGGTTACTGGAGGACAAATATTTCAAGATTTCCCCAAACCCTGAATCTCGAACCATCTTCAAATAATTAATCCCCAAAAGGCCGGTAATGCACTTGTAAGCCTCTGGTGTTCCAACCGTCCATGGGCGGCATCCTTCTGCTGGTTTACCAGCTTATGCCACAAAAAAACCTTATTACAGACTTTTATTTCTAATACTTACGATGTTTAAGCCATGCTTCTTAATTATCAAGATCATAATGATCAAGACTGCAGGCAATTGCCTAGCAAGGTCTCAAAATCGGTACCAAACAAATTGAGATTTTTAAATATTATGTTAACTAAATTCTTAGCACTGTTGTACTGTATCTGAAACTGCTTAATGAACTGACATTGAAATGTCTTTCTTTTAAAATTCATACGAAGATTTTATTATAACGTAGACGGCAAAATATTCACATCTCTAACAAAATAGGTCAATCAAAGGATCAAGGAAAGTATCTTTACTTTAATATTTTCCCCAATACTCAGAACAAACAACTTTCCCATCCACATTCATGTTTACAACTCTTATATCCGAAAAGAAACATCGGCATCGACATACACAATCTGTCAAACCACTTGTCAAATCGAAACTACGAAACAGAATACACAAGTAATGTTTACAAATATTTTAAGCCGGAAAATATCGACATTCGTTGACAACCTACGTCGGGCAGACGTCATCAATTATGAAATGTATCGATAATTAGTTCCGATGATTGTACGTCACTAGTGGCATGATCCCGTTAATTCAAACAGCAATACTACATGTCAATTGTCATATGGATTTGACACGTGTGTGTGTTAGGGATGACACAATTAGTTTTGGCAGTATTTTTGACCGAAAATTGATAAAAATTATTACGCCTGATTCTGGAAAAAGTCCAAATCATGTCTAACTGTCTGTAATAGATTTTCACTATTTATTGCGAAATCGGGTACACAATCTATTTAACCTCCCTTTGGAGACCTTCTATTGTTACACCAAACACAAGCTCAGATATAGAATATCTTCAAATCTAATCAATATTTGGTTTGCCGCTGCGGACGGCAGGAGTAGGAACGGGTTGCCGGGGCTCCGGCTCGAAGTGCAAGAGTAGACACGGGGTGGTTTTTAGTCAGTGAGAGTCTAACACTCCCGCCTCCCATTTCTGAGCCTCTGAGGTCGGAATAGATGGAAGTAAAAACATAGATTTAGATAAATAAAGAAAAAAATTAGGACTATTATAATAAAACCTCTACACTACTAACACAATACACTTGCATTTTTACATAACATATCATCACGCCTTTTATCCCCGAAGGGGCAGGCAGAAGTGCACATTACGGCACTTATTGCCACTTTATAATATAACACCCACTTATCGCATGTAATGTGCCTATTGCCATATACCAAAGGCACAATTCCAGACCCCGTGCATTGAAAATTAAAAAAAACCCAGTAATACTTCGCCTGACCCGGGAATCGAACTCGAGACCTCTTGACTACTCGGCCAACGTGGCAGTCGCATTTTTATTATTTACTAGCTGTGCCCGCGACTTCGTTCGCGTAGAATAGTGACTATGAGCAGCGTTTTTTTTTTAAATATATACTTATTTTTATTTTAGATTTGGATCATAATCACAGTCTCTATATACATCTACAATATTAGACGTATGGCCATCGGGGGTGAAAGCATACAGGCTGCTGGGATTGCTAACACGGGACAGAGCCACATACAATTGACCGTGCGAAAAACAACTGACACTTAGATCTACACCCACAGCTTTTAGAGTCTGACCTTGAGCTTTATTAATTGTCATGGCGAAACATAGGCTCACTGGAAACTGAATTCGTTTAAAATTAAACGGAAAATTTTTTGGAATGAGAGGAATCTGAGGAATAAAATCACTATCACCTTTTCCGCACCCTGTTAAATATATATATATATATATATATATACTTATGTAAAGACAGCACTTTTCTACAATTTTATTATATGTATAGAATAGATATATATAGATAGATAGATAGATAGAAGATATAGATATAGATAAATGTAGATATAGATATAGAATAGATGTATGTATAAGCATAGAATAGTGTTCGACGTGATTCTTTAATTTGACATAACTTTTTTATTTATGAACCGATTGACATGAAACAAACACTAAAGCATAACTGAAGCATACCACAATATATTCGTGAAAACCGCATCCAACTCGGATCAGCCCTTTCTGAGATTAGCGTGAACAGACAAACAGACAAACAGACAAAAAAAAAGTTAGTTAAATTTTTGGACGTTGTTCGACATCGACATAACAATAGCCCCTGCTATTTTTTTTATTTTTATGTTCAATGTACAGACAGCACTTTTCTACAATTTTATTATATGTATAGATAGATAGATAGAATAGATTTATTTTTCGCTAAGTTCGTCCTACTGCAGAGCAAAGGCCCCCCTACCCTACTTCCACTCGTCTCTCCTTATAGCATTCTGTGTTCACTCCTTTTCATAGACAGGCATCAAGTTCATTTTTATACAAAAACAAACAAACAAACAACTGCTAAGCATAAAATTTTACTACCAATGCAAGTTGTAACTGTAAGAGATGAAATGAAATAGCATAAAGCATTATGACTTGTGTAGTTTCATATTAACAATTAAAGGTCTCTGCACACGCGGCGGGACGGGACGGCGACGCGACGCTAAGCAGTTTTATGTACTATTACGTACGACGCCACAAAGAGCCGTCGGTTACCGTCGCGTCGAGCGGGACGGCTGCGACCGCGCCCGCTGTGTGCAGAGACCTTAAAATGTTAAGCGAGCAAGCTGTTATTAAGCTTTAAAACTAGAGATACGAGTAACTAACATATTATAGTTTTCTTTAATATTTTTTACTGCCTCGGTAGCTGAACGGTCGCAAGTGCGACTACGGGCTCGGGTTTGATTTCCGGGTCGGTCAACGTATTGCTGGGATTTAAAAAAAAATCTCAGTAGTAGTACGGAGTCTGGAAATGTGCCCGGTATATGGCAATAGGCTCACCCTCTATTACATGGGACTCATAATATAAATAGTGAAAAGTGGGTGTTACATTGTACAGTAACATTAAGTGACGTAATGTGCACCTCTGTCTATCCCTTACGGGATAAAAGGCGTGATGTTATGTAATGTAAAAATGCAAATGTATTAGTAGAGGAGAGGTTTAATTATAGTACCTACATACGAACACTAAGGCATTTGATGTTAAAAAATGAACTCACAATAACAATCAATAAGAGGAATTTCACGTGAAACTCAAGATAGTATTTGTAACAGAAAACTACCTCTCGAATCACAGGCGAAACCAAAACGAAATAGCATAACAAAACTAAACACATCTGATATAGGGTAAAAGCAAATGTAGCTGTCCACACGAAAACATTTAACGCGACGATGAATCCCGTAACTGTCAGCCCTAGATGTAATATAATATGTTTTGTACCGTTTTCGGGTTGTCCCATATACGTACACATGGCTCCAAATCGAGCTATACATAACCAGTATATCATGGTCTTGCTTTGTATAATCTATCCATAGATTCCGGGGTCAGTTTATACTGGTTTATCATAGCGTACTGTGTGATGTACTGAGCAGATTGAATACCTATTTATTTGTAGAGTAACCATATATTTTACCATACGCTTTCATAGTGAGAGAGTACCATGAAAAGAGTCATGGGATTTGGGTTTGTAAACAACAAAAATGTAAGTAGGGTGTGTCATTATACAGATGTTTTTGTCCTACTGTTTTAAGATTGCATTTTTCGTGTTATGAAATCGGTTAAAATCTATAGTTTTTAAGTTTGTTCATTCTTTTTTAAAGCATTGGTCTATTTTTAGTCGAGTGATCGTAAATGTGATATCGAACAAGGTGGCTTGAGTTCGATTGCCGGGTCTGCCAAAATATTTATGGCATTTTTGTGGTTTTCCAGAATTCACAGAAAATAATGGGTGACATCGCATCAAAGTCAAAGTCAAGTCAAATTATTCCAATTAGGTCAGAAAGGCACTTTTGAACGTCAACATAAAAATTAAAAGTGAAGCTATTTGCTCATTCCAAGGTGTAGATTCCTATGGAGAAGAACGAGCAAGAAACTCCATAGGTTACTCTTTTTCAATCAGGTTCACAATACAATTCTGTAATAACATAGTTTTGTTGTTTGGATTGTGCGCGAACAATAATTAAATAACACTAAAATACAGTCAAAGAGATCGAAAAAAAATAACCTTAAAGGACAGTAATAAATACAGTCTGGAGCTGACCAGTCCCAGTTGACGGCGCCCGTTCACGAACATGACACGTACACCAGCACCGTCCAAATCAATCATATTGTAGCATTCATGTGTACCTTCGAAAACGACTAATAATTATGCACATATAAATCCGGAAGATATCGTATCCGAATATAGGTACATTCACAAAAAAAACTAACCTGGCTTTTATAATAGACACATCTAAAATTGTTTAGACAACAAGGAAATGCATAACGGACATTATAAAAAGCTTTTGTTTAACGAGAATTGAGATGAAAGAATTCGCTGTTTCCTCTGTTTAACACGGTAGACGTACTAATTTGTATTATACTTAGAAATTGTATGTTTGTATGTATGAATGTATGGAAGAAAAATTGGAGCAGCGCAATATAACATTACTGAAATGTCATTATTTACTTTTTTGCTACTGAATTCTCACCAGCCCTACCGACATGTGCATTCTTTATTGATATCCATGTTCCTAATACTAAATATTAAATTTAAGACTATAAAACAACAAAACTACTTACAAATAATATAAAAAAAGTAATGTCGTTTTTGTTTTTTCATCATCATCATCATCAACAGCCTATAAATGCCCACTGCTGACCAAAGGAATCACCACGCTTGCTCAATGCGGGTTGGCGATTTCAAACTTATAATTGGAAATTATAAGCCCAGGTTTCCTTAAGATGTTTTCCCTCACCGTTTGTCAATGGTATCTAGATAATCTTAGAAAGTACATATAACACAGAAAAAGTCACATTGGTACTTGCCGTTGGTAGGTTTCGAACCCGCACCCTAATGCCTGAAAGGCTCCTCAAACCTCCGGGCCACCACGACATTCATTATCCTTTATTTGTTTTTTTTATTTCATCGTTATCGTTATTTGAGAAATAGTGGACATCTTTTAGTCAAATCTTGAACTGAAAATTGTTATTGTTTATAGACACAATATAATATTTTACCCTCTTCAGATTTTTATCTGAAGAGGGTAAAATATTACATTAGATAATTAGATAAAATAAATATTATAAGATAAATATTATATTAGATATACCTATTGATGATTTGTCAGTTGCATTGACAATCACGTATTACGTGGAATATTCCATCCTTACTATAATTTACACCTAATTGTCAAAGTCAAAGTCAAAAGTCAAAATCATTTATTTCAATTAGGTCAGAATGGCACTTTTGAACGTAAACAAAAATAAAATTGAATGTGAAGCTATTTGCTCATTCCAAGGCGTAGATTCCTATGGAGAAGAACGAGCAAGAAACTCCATAGGTTACTTTTTTTCAATCCGGTTCACAATACGATTTACTACCTCTAGTTACATAGTTTCGCTGTTTGGATTGTGCGAGAACAATATAACACTAAAATCCAGTCAAAGTGATCATTTTGTGATTGCGAAAGATTGTCATGATTATGTTTGGTATTCTTTAACGCAAATCTATTGCAGCTGTAGCCAAATGCCATTTACCGCTTGTCTACATGTAGAACAGAAAACCAAATTAAATAGGATATACGTAAATTTTGACACTTGTCAGTGTCATCCACATACATTTAGTTTTCTACTCTCTCTGTAGACAAGCGCTAAAGTGGCGTTTGGCTAAAGGCTGGACGGATTTAGATGGGTTAAGAAACATATAAATTATAGTGTTTTTAAGCGGGGGAAATCATTGAATAATTTCTCCCGACTTGGATAAGACGAGAGAGAGTGTCAGACTTTTACTGACGTAAAAGCACCTCGTTCCTACTCCTGCACTTCGAACTCTTTAGGCCATCCGTGGCTCCGTATCGGGATAAATGATAGCCTGGATTAACACATGGGGTGATTTTTATACCGGGCACGGAAGCGAAGCCGCCGGCAGGAGCTAGTTTGTCGTGCAATTAAACAAGAATTTACAAACGATAAACTCTTCCTTCAGTTAACAACTTCCAACTTAGATCTAATTGGTATACAAGCAATCACCTCAGATGTAATGTTTTTAGAAAATTCATTTACTTCATTCAATGTTCGAAGCAAAATTACAACACTGAACAACTTAATTGAACAAAAATCAATCATGTCACTTCAGTCATATAGTTTATAATTGTTTGCAATAAACACGTCGGCGAACTCAAAGACTAAGGCTAAGTACTTAACTTGTTGAAAGATTAGAATGTACATTAGTTTTAAAGATGGCGTCTGGGGTCAATGACCGGTTGTAAGGAAATCTTCACACTACCGCTAAGTTAACGGTAATTTTTCAAAGAATTCAGCTAATTGTGGTTTTCTTAGTACAGGGTAGTTAACGGTATACGGTATTTAAACTGTGAGTGAAATAATTGGTTTATTTTCTTTGACTCTAACTGTTTTAAACGTGTTGGTTTTGTTGCTTTTTGCTACTATTCAGAGACGGTATAAAGCGTCCCCAGTACTCCCCAGATAGACTTGCGCTGACGTAAATGTAATCACCAATGCACTTGCCAAGCGTGAAGGTCATGATAAAGCTCGTCTTAAGTGCCAAGTTATTGTTCAGCGGTTAATGTCTTCAGTTTAATGATAATCTAAATTACACTATTTAGTGCTCCATCATAGGCTGCATCATCATTACCAGGCAGGTGAGATAGTGGGCAAATGTTGACCCATCAGATACAAAAAAACAAAATAGATGTCCCAAAACAGAACTTGTGTTGTTATTGGCATATTACGTAGAGACCTAGTTTTTATAGCGATAAATACAAATCAAGATGGCGTCCTCACTATAAAATTATAAGCTTTATCTCTGTTTTCTTACCCTCAATCCACGAACTCGCACGAAGCGATTAATTCCTTACCATTGCATTTGACATTCCATTGTTTCTGCTGACACCATTATGAAAGGAGCGTGCCAATAAAACTTCTATAGTTTGTTTTGTCACCTGATGTCAATAAAATGTGGTTTTCTTGTTCCGAATTCAAACAAAAATGACACAGAATGTTTTCACTGAAACTTTAGGTCAAACAAAATAATTTCGGTTTATTTTTAATCGGATCAGATATTTGGATTCTCGAGCCGATTTCCCACGATAAGCCGACAAAAGGAAAGAAATTAAAAAACGGCAACAGTTGAAAAGCATCTCTATAGAATATTTGCATTGTAAATATCGCAATAAAAATCCACCGGCCAACAACAGGGATGTGTACCTTACGAGCGCAAACTTAAGCCACAACTTAAGCAATAAACTTTCAACTTTATTGTTTTAGCAATAACGTCGAGAGCGACTGTAAAACGAAGTTTGTCAGTCTTGCAATCCTAAGATTTATGTGAGTACTAAGATAAGGTGAATGTTTCCCACGTGTATGTGTGTTTGTGGAGTTTATATACAAAATAGTGGTTATGACAATGTATGGGTTGGCAAGTTCCAAAATTAGACTACTCATAATAACATCACAGTTATTTCCCTGTGGGATTGGCAAAAAAATGTTATCAGACACTAACACTTGTCTGTTAGATTTTTAGTTTCATGAAATGCGATTAATGGCATTTGCTCCTGTTAAAATCGAAATAAATAACAAGAAAATGTAATAGATTCCAACTCAGAAACACTAACGTAAATTTTTGGACGTTTATGCGATAAGGTGATTACTAATATAGAATCAAAAAATCTTTTTATTCTCTCAGGACTACGAAGTTATTTCATGCATCGATAAAAACCTCTATCCCTTTCAAGATCTTCCGGAAAATAGACAGATACCTAACTTAATCTCTTTGACAAACTCTCTTATTAGCTCCCACAAAATCTACCAAAAAAGACCCCTTCAAAGACTTTTCTAGCCTTTGCCCTTTCCTAAATCACACATTAATTCAAGGTCGACCTCAAACTACCCAATTACTGACCATCCCAAACAGACTTACTGATAAACATGAACCTTTATCAAACCAGCAGACACAATCATTGGCCTTCCATCAAAATACCTTCTAAGGTAATTTTTGTTATCAAAGGACGGACAAAACAGCGCTGAACCCTTATAGCAATGCTAATATTGACACGGAAGGGTCAACCGACCCTTTAAAGAGGTCTATTCTCAAAAATTTTTCGCCATAATGACAAAAAGGACGGTGGAATAAATATGTTTTTTGCAACTGCTTATAATTGGGGTCTAAATACCTACTAGTATGCTCTTTTTGGAGTCTATGCAATTTTCTTTTGTTTTTGTTTGTTCTTTTTTTTGGAGTGCTTTTGATGTTGAATTGTTTTAGGGTTGGTAATAACCAACCATATATTAGGAAGGCACTGTTATCAACTGAGGATGTGGGTAGGCGTAATTGTTTTTTTTTATAGATTAAGCCGGTAAATGAGCGCGTCTGCTCCAGTGATCCGTCGATCACCAGATGGTAAGGACGTCGGCCATGGACACCCGGAACACCAAGGGCGTTACAAGTGCGTTACTGGCTTTTTGGGGATTAGGAGTTTGAGGGTCGTTGCGGATTCAGGGATTGGGGAGATTGGGGAAGGGGAGGGTAATTGGGCCTCTGGTAACCTCACTCACACGACGAAACATAACGCAAGCGTTGTTTCACGTCGGTTTTCTGTGAGGCCGTGGTATCATTTCAGTCGAGCCGGCCGACTCGTGCCTAAGCATGGCTCTCCCACAATAAGTTCCATGTGTCTTCTTCATAATTACCACTAGCCTTAAAATGAGACATGGACAAAATACTATTACTATTACATATTATGAGATACATGAATATTTTGACAATATCGTGCTAACTACTAAACCGATGAAGAGGAGTCAGCGGAATAATTAAAAGCGAATTAACCTAATTAACATTGTTCCTTCGAACATATAATCCTCTAATTACTATATCCCTAATTACAATGTCAAATTAACAAATTAATAACTAAATTTGATAATTAAACAATGGACGGCAGTGTAATTTCATATCGATACTATCGTGTTGGTTATAGAATCGGTATTTAAAATCGATTAAATTGTTGTCACAACACTAGAGGTATAAATATAAAAGAATGGGGTTTGGTGTCAACCTCTTTCAAAAGTGCCACTGTTAATGATAGTCATAAATATCGATTTTATCATTTGCTTTTGCAGGAAGTGAATTATGGATTGAATGGATTTGGTTTATTACGTCAACGATGTATACTATCAATGAATATTATAGTGGTAAAGGAAGCGAGTTACTCTAATATATCTTATACACGTGAAAGAAATATTGGACACGTGATTACAGCCACGAAATCTTTTATCATCATGGCTCAATTAGACAAAGAAGGCGCTTTTGTACGTCTACAAAAAATTTAAAAGTCAAGCTTTTTGCTTTTTTGCTTACTCCAAGGTGTAGATTCCTATGGAGAAGAACGAGCAAGAAACTCTTTTTCAAACAGGTTCACAATACAATTCTCTAGTTACATAGTCTTGTTGTTTCATTTGTGTGATGGAATATCAATACTCCTCCCGCAGGCGTCATAAAAGCTGCCTAAAAGACTACAGCCTATAACAGTCCATTCCTGGTTTCCTCTACATAAGAGTGACTTAATTTCTACGCTTGCAAGGGAAGGATGTTTATGGCAAACGAGCAAATATCACCTGATGGTAAATGATCAGCGCCGCAATACCAAAAGAGTTGCTAATGCGTTGCCAATCTTTTTACTTCAGTGACTTCACGGTGAAACACACGAAGCCGTGGTATATTATTCCGGTTGAGCATACATTCGTGCTGAAGTATGGCGCTCACTTCACTTATTTCCAAATTGATGAAAGAGCACACTAGTAAAATCATCTCATTATCAAAAGTCAGGAAGCTTCTACGTGGTATTTAGCTCCGAATCAAAATTTAATATCACAAAGATACCGGAATAGACCTCCTAAATAAGAGCAAAGCGTTGGATCGACGGAATTCAAAACGAAGCTTGGACCCGAGGCCGGACTAAGGGATTAAGTTCAGATCCAAATTATAGTACCCATGTATAGTGGTTACGGTTATATTACGTAGGCTTTTGCGGTTTTTAGCGAAGAATTACAGGTTTAGTTCGAAGAATTACACCATTTTGTTGACATTTTCCGAGGTTACTTTGCCTTTTTAGCAGCCGTATCATTTACTTTTGTATTGTGGTTAAAAGGTACCTTTTGATTTCATTTTTCTTTTGTGGTATAGAAAGAAGGATTACGACTATTTCACGGAAATGTCCGTAGGTTCAAAAATAGATTTGTGTCAACTAAACATTTCATGTACAAACGACGAATTTAGCGGGCGACCATCATCGTTGTAATTAAGTAAGAAATAAGTTAGGATTAAGTAGTTCGCATGTATCGCATTGGGTCATCATGTAATGGTAAATGTAAGGTAAGTAAATAAATAAAAAAAAAATACAACAATTTTTGCTTGCACTCAGCGCGACAGGGAAAGCGAACAGTGCATTGTTGGGAGTATTGTTTAAAAGGTAAAAATAAAAGTACCTACCATTTTAATTTAAATCATTTTCATTCCCAAGCAGACTATGGATAAAGTGCAAGGTTGAAATATTCAGCATGAGCCACAATTTAAGTAGTCTACTACCAAATTTTAAGAAGCAGAAATGGGTACTCGCAACGAGAATTCCAAAGTTACTTTATCAGACTGCAATAACACGTTCAATAGATGGCGCCCTAAGCGAAAATAATCACCATGTCATACTGTTGAAATTTTCATGAAACCAACACCCAAGCAACAAACAGTTTGTGTTTAACATCAAACAGAAATTGAACTTGGTAATGATTGGACCCAATTTGACAAATCAGAGTAAAATACAGTTTAATATAAACATGGATTCTGTTAGTTAACTAATTGAGAAGGTCAAATGTAAATTAGTTTCCGAACTCGCTTCTGACATACGGAAGGGCAGATTGATTAGCATAAATCAGTTCAAAAGATTATGGGCTGAATAAATGAAAGGGGTAGTTTATAATACAACTAGCTTTTACCCGCGGCTTCGCTCGCGTCACAAAAGGATAAAAAGTAGCCTATGCGACATATACCAATACACACAGCGCCATCTATACCAATACTTTTGTTTTCCCTTGGGAATATCAAATTTTTCCGGGATAAAAAGTACCCTATTATTTAATCCAGACTTCCAAATTTACGTCTGCAAAAATTCAAAGCAATCGGTTTAGTAGTTACGGCGTGAAAGCAGAACAAACAAACAAACTCACTTTCCGATTTATAATATTATAAGTAAGGATATAATACGAGGACAGGGTATGAAAATTAAACAACTAATCAGTCCGTAAGTTAGGTAATGAAAAAATATTAGACACGAATGTTTTTATTTTGTCGAATGAGAAAACAATACTTGATGAAAAGAATCAAAGTTTAGGAGTGGGGTAGCTACGTCATTTTAGAGTATAATTAATCGTGAACGAACTCAAAAGTGACAACAAGCGATATTTCAAATCGTGATCTTTGAGAAAATGAAAACTACGTGTCTAATGTTTTTAAATAATCTATTAGACGGACATTAAAATAAAAATTAGTCACCTACCGCATTGTATTTAACCGTCTTTAAAAAGATAAAAAGAAGTTCTCAATTCGACCTATATGTGCCTATATATGTAAGTTTGTGTAAGATTACCTCGCAATTGGCTGTTTTAAGAAACGTGTGTTAGTATACATTAAATGACTGCAATAAAAAGGGGATCGAAGTTGGTTTTTAACCTGTTGAAAGTTTTTGAAAATCATCCCCTAAATTTGTTCATACAAAAGTTGTCTCTAAAGATTGGAAATAAGGTCTATAATGTAGTTAGTGGAGAGCGGTCACCGGTGACCGCTTGGGGATATATGGGTACCGAGAAAAATAATTATTTAAATATTAAATTAAACGGCATGGTGGAACGGAATAGTCTTTGTCTGTCTAACAAAGGTTCAAAGAACATAACATAACATCAAGCCTTTTATCCCCGAAGGGGTACGCAGAGGTGCACATTACGGCACTTAATGCCACTGTACAATGTAATACCCAGTTTTGTTCAAAGGGTTCAAAGAACTTACGAAGAAATATTGAATTATTTTGTGTATCCCTTTAAATCACGTCTGACCTCATTTTTGAGAAGTACATAGGTATCAACACCATGTCAAACACACCGTGACTCTAAACACTTTTTTTTGCTCAAATATCAAACTACAATTGAAATGTACTACTATGAGTGTACAGAAGGGTCGATGACTTGTCGAAATGTTGTTTTGACATGAACTTCAATATTTTACGTGAATGGATTAGATGAATTAATTCCATAACTGAATTTTCCTTAAGAAAAATATAGGTCAGATGGATCTGAAACAAAGTTTGCTGCCAAAAACAAATCATCGATTTTATCAAAAGTAACTGCCTCGTTATTCAAGTGGTTATTAATATTGTATGAATGTTGAGGTTAGGAGTTCGATTTCCAGTCCGGAAAATCTCTTATCGGTTTATCAACTTAGAGGTAATAATTCACATATACGTGGAATATTGTTAATTCTATGGGATAACCCGGTAAACGGGCAGATGGGGTACTTGATAGTATGCAATAGGAGCCGCCCATGGACACCTAAAACACCAGATGCGTTACAATTGCGTTAGCAGCCTTTTGGGGATTAGGGATTTAAGGATTTTTGAGGAGACTATGGAGGGGGTAATTGAACCTCCGGGAACACGATGAAACACAACGCAAGCGTTGTTTCACGTCGGTTTTCTGTGAGTCCGTGGTCCGATCATATTTATTTTCTTATCTCAATTGTAAAAAAAACTCATTACGTAGCTAAGAGAAATTCTGCACAGATATGTATGTACACATGTATCTAATTACAAAGCGTAATACTTACCACAATACATACATATATAATCTAAAGACTCCCTTCCCTATATAATTACAAGGGTCAGAAACACAAACCCGACAGCCAGGCAATGTAATATATCAAAACAATTTCAATACAAAATCTGGGGTGTCGTGTATCTGTTTGGACCCCTATGCCTACCCTTTTTAAGACATCGGGCGGTTCTTTACTATCAAGCATAAAGCAAATAGTTTGTCTTAGTTTAGAACGTATCAATCAAAGTTTTGGGTTCGAAACTTGGATGAAATAGGATGAAGGAATGTAAATGTATGGTTTCTGTTTGTTAGAAGACATTTGAAGTAGATTGCATGTTTGTCACTATTATAATCTTCGTGTGGGTATCGTAAGCCGGGTAAAGGACTGCGCATATGACGAAGACCGGGCAGTAACGCTCTCTGATAAACCTGAAGATTTTTAACTACGATTCCCAACCCATTTTCAATATGGAGAATATGACCAAGCCTCTCATGTAGAGGACTAAAGGACTTAGTAAGTCTTGGTTTTTGACGTTGAGCGAGATCGAAAGAAATTTGCGTTTGGCTCTATTGGCCGGCTCCTAATAACCAACCAATTAAAGAGCCGTTGATAAAGTCTCTTCTTGCGTAAAGATGAAAGTAGCGTTTTTCTGTTTTAAAATTAACACAGGAGTAAAAACATTAGGATTTTCTCCGGTCTCGAGGGTTCGATTCTCGCACGGAGCAACTCTTTGTGTGATCCAGAAATTGTTGTTCCGGGTCTGTGAATTTGTATAATTTTAAACGCAGCCACGACACAGGAGAAAATCCTAGAGTGGGGCATAGTTAAAAAAAAAGTAACACTAAAATCCAGTCAAAGAAATCGATTTCGTTTCAATGTTCTCAACTTTTATGTGTAAGTCTAGTTTATTTATTTATTTATTTATTTATTTATCAACGCTTCATGCACAAAGTGTACACAAGGTGGTAGTAATATCACATAGTAGTATCATCATATATAGTATATATATGTGTAGTATTTAGTTTAATATCACCATATATTGCTTGAAAAAATAATGACAACTGACAAAAAGTGGATCATATATGTAAAATGAGCACGTCTTTACCTTTGGGGGATACAAGACATGATGATATGTATAAGAAACAAACCAATATCATTTAAACTAGTACCCCACAAGTACACTTTACGCACGATTATGAGTGACACAGAAAGTATTGAAGAACATATTGCTTTTAGGGTTCTCCTAATAAATTGGAGCACGTTCTACCGCTGAAAGAGAAATAGAGTCGTTACTTTGTTTTTAACTAGATACATATCTATGTATTGTCGCTATATCATATGTTTACAGACACATAAATTCCTATCCAGACTCAGACAGACAATTTGTTTTTATACTTCTCTGTTTCGTGTTGGATTAGAACCCGCGGCACGTTCTACAGCGGCAGTTCGTATACCTACTGTGTCAACCATCTAGTCATATTATCTGCCGCAGAGAACCTAACGGGTTACCGGGGCTCCGGCTCGAAGTGTAGGAGTAAGAACGAGGTGATTTTTAGTCAGTAAGAGTCTGACACTCCCTCCCTCCTCACCTAGGCAGGAGAAGTCATTCGATGATTTTCCCCCCTTAAAAAAAATAAAAAAGTCATTTTATCTAGTCTAGAGTCTTGTTTGGTTTTGAAGACGTTACAAGTCGGTGTAATAATCTTTTATAGTTCAACGTAAAGGATTGTTCCTCTTTTTTTTTAATATAAACTTTGCGCCACATTACGATTACGACGAAACATACAAGTTCACATACACAATGACATCCAGACCCGAAACAACAATTTGTGGATCACACAAAGAGTTGTTCCGTGCGGGAATCGAAGCCGCGACACGTTGCACGGCAGCCGGTTGCCCGGCCACCCGCACCTACCGTGCAGTCAACGTTTAATTAGAAACGTACCAATAAGTTATTGAACAAAGTCCTAACAACACTCAGTGGCAGCTCAATCCATCTGTTTTGCAACTAAAACACAGAAAAGGATTTCAAAAATCACTGACACATACGGAATCCCTTCTCTAAAACACGACACGCCTTGCCAATTTCGTTTCTATAAAAATACTACGTACGGTATAATATATGAAACGTCGACCGATTTTGAACCTTTTGACACAAAAAGAAACAACAATTTTGTTGAAGTCTTGTCACGTAAGAAATAAGATATTTCGGTTCAAATATTTTCTAGGATAAAGGATAAGTTTCGTTTGTTTGTGGTAGTTTCAAGTATGGAATATATTTTATTTCCTTTTGCCCCTTTTTTCGTTTATTTAGTATATGGGAGAATGTTTCATTAAGTTGGAGTTCTGCGTAAGTATAGGTCGGTTAAACGTATTATTTGAATAGTAATCATAATATTAAACTGTCAAACACCAAGCGGTCACCGGTGACCGCAACCTATTGTTCTATAATTGTGTCTACAAAACCGGTACTCGACGAGTTAAAGAACACGAGTATACTTGCAGTCTTGCTGTACAGATATATCTTGCTAGTTATGTCAATGCCTTGATTACACTAACCGGTTCCGGCGTCGCGTTCCGAGGGCGCTTCAAAGAGCTATCAGATCACCACAGACCCAGTAGGGCTGATGCCCGATACGGAGCCGCAGAAAGCCTACCGGATTCCCGGGGCTGGAAGAGCAGGACTACTCCTACTCTTTAAGCCCTGTTCCTACGAACGGGGTGGTTTTTAGTTAGTAAGACTTCCTCTCGCCTAACCCAACGCGGGAGAAGCCTTTGAGTAATCCCCTAATCCCCCCTCAAAGAAGCAATGTATTTTGTCCATAGTCATAAAAATCGAGTTCAATTTCAACAAAAAATACAGCACTTTCTATATGACGAGTATTTTTAGAGTACTTATGGTCAGTACATAATTATATTATTACACAGAGCAGAGGAGCCACATGTTCAACCTAAAACTCTTTAAATGAAGAAGCCTTAACTCGTCGAGTACCGTCATTATAGACACAATTAAAGAACAATAGGTTGCGGTCACCGGTGACCGCTGCGCTCGGTGTTTGACAGTTTAATAGGGTAGTTTCCTAAATTTTATTTGAATGCCCGTCTGGTAGATTAATTTAAAACATTAAACGCATATTTTTTTCTTTTCGCACAAAATTTAATACTTTCGACGACATATTGAATTGAAATATCGTGTGACGTCACAAAACACTACAAATTTGTACCACTTGTGACGTAATGACTTCCCATACCTAAACTTAACGACATTTAATCTAAGTATTATAACTTTATAAGAGCAAATAAAAAAATACGTGTCGAATATTTTTTCATTATCTAACTTAGGAACTAATTAAATTTTTAATGTTCAGACTCTTATCCTATGCCTCAGATGATTTTCGCAATAGCGTCTCTCAGACCACTCTTTAACAGCTTACAGCATGATTGTATTCTTACAAACCAGAGATAATTCAGACAAAGTTCACTCCTTCTCAAGGAAAACCACAATAAACCACATTTTAATAATTCCTCTTTTGATTTATTTGTTCCAGGGGCACATTCGCGGTAAATTATTAGGCTATTTTGACGCTTTATGTTAGTGGATAATAAATCAGAAATACGACTTTCCGGTCGGTATGTGCTTGCCCTTATGGGATTTCAAAGCGTACCTATGTGGGTAGGTGAAGTAATTTTCTGACGGTAGACTGTAAAAAGTGATATAAAGATGTTTTACAGCTTTGAAGGGAATTAAAAATACTCCAGAGCACACCTTTGTGCTCTGGGGCTGTTTCTTTCAATGATGTGACTTTTTGAGTCTGAAATATTGATATTATTCTTTTAGCTATGTTTTTGGATTAAATTACTTATTTTTTTAAGACTCAGATTTTGTCCTGTGTCGTGGGTGCGTTTAGAAACATACAAGTTCACATACATATGGCACCGGACCCGGAACAACAGTTTTCAGACCACACAAAGAGTTGTTTCAAGCGAGAATGGAACTAACTACACGTTGCGCGGTAGTTTGCAATCAAATTAATGTATTTTTTTTAAGGGGGGAATATCATCGAATCACTGCTCTCGCCTGGGTGAGGCGGGAGGGAGTGTCAGACTCTTACGGACTCCCGGGTCAGACAAAGTATTACTGGGCGACAGAAATGGTTAAAAGATGTAAGTTATTACCACAGTTACTATGTCTACAACTCTGCAGTCAGACAAAAAGGGTTAATGTGCAGACGCCAAGTTAATCTACCTACCACAATTTGACAATTTTTGACATTGGATTTTTCACTTTAAAATGAAAGAATAGAGTTTAAAGTCGTATAAAGCAGTTAGATAGAAAGGTATAGGTTGACCCGGTGTACTAATTACTGACGAGAGTTCAGTAATTATAGAAACTTTTTCATTCTCGACTCGGAAATGTTTTAATAGTTTTTTGAACTTCTAACAATTTACCTCCTCGGTTATTAATTTTTCATGGCTGAGTCGAGAGTTGGTTACGTTGGTCTGATTTATTTTTCTCGACTAGTTAAATATATTCTAACTGTAAAGTTGAAGTGTGAAATTGTTAGACAGATACGAAAACAACTTTTGCATTTAAATGGTCATAAGAAATTTATTTATTTATTTATTTATGTCACCCACGGACTGACTGACTGACGAACTGACTGGTGGAAATAAAACCGTATTTTTCAAATTAATTCTGTAGGTGTCCCAAACCTTTAAACGGGTCAGTAAATATTTATGATGAATTAAGCAAAGGTCTAAGGGGAGAAAATCATCGAATGACTGCTCCCGCTTGGGTGAGGCGGGAGGGAGTGTCAGATTCTTACTGACTAAAAACCACTCCGTTCCTTCTCCTGCACGTCGAGCCGGAGCCCCGGTAACCCGTTAGGTTCTCCACGACCCGTTAGGTTCTCCGAGACTAGGCAAAGGTTTACTTTTACTATTCGGCAAATTTTGTGTACATAACAACAATATTATTCAAAGTTTATTCGTTTGGATGTTTGTCTATCAATCACGCTGAAACGGATTTTTATGAAATTTGGTATACAGACAGAGTATCGGCTGACTTAGGTGATAGGCTTTTTATCCCTATTAAAAACTCCCATGATAAAACAGGAATCAAACTCGACGCGGACGAAGTCGCGGGCAACAACTAGAAAGTCATAAATACCGATTCCGTTTTGATGTTGAGAATTTTTACATTTTAAACCTGATAATACTCCACTTAGCCCGGAACAAACCACAAAGTAAAAATGTAACGTCACAATTTTTAAACTGTCAAACACCAAGCGGTCACCGGTGACCGCAACCTATTGTTCTATAATTGTGTCTACAAAACCGGTACTCGACGAGTTAAATGTCTACAAAAAATGAGCAAATAAACTAAGAAATTGTGGATTCAATTAAAACTTTCGGTTGAACCAAAGAGAAACTATATAAGTTTAATCAAAGTTCCTTACTTAAGTAACGCTCAACTTATACAAAAATACTTTACGCACGCCTTTTCCTAGTGCGAAATATTTTCTAGAACTTTCTAGGCTACTTTTTCTAGAGGTAGTTTGTAATTATACTCCTTTTGAAGACTGGGGCGTGTGAGAAGTTTGTAGTTTTAGTTTAAGAGGTAATTCTCTTTTATACATGGTGTAGTTTTGAAGCCATGTCATTTCTCCGGGGTATGTCACAGAAGTCATAAAGGTTCAATGTAAGATAAAGTTTCGGACGAATAGTTAAAAATATGGCTATACCTCTAAGCTCGCCAGGCACGAAGCTTCAGCTAAGTATCTGATGAAGTATATCTTACGCCAAGTTCTTTAAAAAGTATAATATCACAGAATTATTAAAACAAATATCAATGTGTTTTAAAAAATAAACAGTAAAGCTCTTTATTATGGAAACCGAAAAAGTTGCACTTTATAAAACAAAACAAATGTTAACAGCAAACGACCAACTAAACCGCTGTAGCAAAACGATGTCAAACTAATAAATTCATTGAAAATCGTCACAAACTATCGAGCGAGCCGTTTTTTCGTCAAATAAATACAATTTTTGTACCGAGATTCGACTGACGGACGGACATTTCAACATTTGGGCAGCACGCCTACGCGAGATTTGCAAAAAAAAGTTCTATTGGTGAAAAAATACAGGTACAATATCCCATTGTTGAATCGGAGAATAGCGTAGATGCCTAATTTTTATTTCAATGTCCGTCTGGTAGATTATTTTAAATCATTAGACGCGTACTTTTTATTATCTTAAAGAAACGAATACTTTCGACAATATATTTTCGATTTGAAACGTCGCGTGACGTCACTTCTATGAACATTTTATACGTAGAAATGACGTTTTAGCCCCCCTTCCTAAACTTTGATTCGTTTTATTTAAGTATTGTTTTATTAAAAAAAACTTGTCTAATATTTTTTATTACCTAACTTAGATTTTTAATTTTCATACCCTGTCATCATCCCAATTGGTATTTTAGTTTAAATTATAAAGTTTTCATTCTAAGTTAACTATTCCCCGCACGGTTCTATCTGCACTGTTCTATAACCTACCTTCCTCGATATATGTAGGTACCTATTTTTTTTTTTTAAGGAGGGAAAATCATCGAATGACTGCTCCCGCCTGGGTGAGGCGGGAGGGAGTGTCAGACTCTTACTGACTAAAAACCACCCCGTTCCTTCTCCTGCACGTCGAGCCGCAGCCCCGGTTACCCGTTAGGTTCTCCGCGACTCCGAATCGGCATCGGTCCTATTGGGCCCCATCTGTAGTGGTCTGATGGCACTTTGAGGCGCGCGCGGAACGCGACGCGCCGTAGGTATAAATGTAGGTATAGGTTATCTAACACAAAAAGAATTCTTCAAATCGAACGAGTAATTCCTGCGATTACCGCGTTCAAACAAACAGACAAACACACAAACAAACTCTTCAACTATATAGGTAATAAAACTAGCTTCTGCCACACGGTTCCACTCGCTTTGCTCGGCTCCTATAGATCGTGATGTTTTACTCGTATAACCTCGTCGGCCTCGATAAATAATTGAGTACTACTGCTGAGTATAATATCTTATTAATTTAGTAATTCAGAAAGTTATAACGGCAGAGGTGTACAATACGGCACTTCACTGTAATGTAACACCCACTTTTCACTATTTATGTTTTGGGTCCCATGTAATAGGGGGTGAGCCTATTGCCATATACCGGGCACAGTTCCAGACTTCGTGCTACCACTGAGAAAAACCCAGTAATACTTTGCCCGACCCGGGAATCGAACCCGAGACCCCTTGCCCGGCAGTCGCACTTGCGACCACTCGGCCAGTGGGGCAGTCAGAAAAGTTATAATATTTTAAATAACTAGATTTCCAAGTAAAACCATGATTGAACTGAGTTTAATTTCCGTACTTTACGAGTTTAGTAAGCTCTGTTTAGGTAATAAGTTAAACGGTGATTAAACATTTTTTGATAGGAGAAAATCATTCTAGCTGTTCTTGTGTGTATGACTCTTTTTTATATGGGATAAGCCTGCTACGACTTCCCAAAACAACCGCAAATCCTGTAGCCACGATTTACCGTAGATACAGCTATGAAAACACCGGAACACTGAAGTCCGGCGCGTCCCAGGGACATGAGTAACTGTCTTGGTTCCCGCAACAAAGTGAATCAGAAGATATTATAAGAGAAGATAAAAAAACAGTCTCTTACTGACTAAAAACCATCCTATTCCTAATCCTGCTTTGAGTCGGTTGGGTTGTCCATCAACCTAAAAAGTATAGGTATAACAAAACACCACTGTTTATTCATTTAGATCTTCGATCAATACACATCAACAGCCTATAATACCCACTACTGAGCAAAGCCTCTTACCAAACGGAGAAGGTAGTAGTTGAGCATTAATCACCACGCTTGTTCAATGCGGGTTGGCGATTTCAAACTTACAATTAGAAATTATAAGCTGAGGTTTCGTCACGATGTTTTCCATCACCGTTTGTCAGTGGTGTCTGAGTAATCTTAGGAAGTATATATTACTCGGAAAAAGTCACATTGGTACTTTGCCGTTGGTAGGTTTCGAACCCACATCCTCATGAATGAGAAGCGGGCGTCTTAAACCTCCGGTCCACCACGACGCAAGATTTACTTTAGATATTCTTTCGCTATCGCTTTAGATATTCGGGTCTTCGAGTAATAACAGACATCCTTACTAATACTGAAAGTGAGTTTGTTGGTTTGTTTGTTTGTTTGTTCCACCTTCACGCCGTAACTACTCAACCGATTGCTTTGAATTTTTACAGACGTAAAATTAGAAGTCCGGATTAAATAATAGGGTACTTTTTATCCCGGAAAATTTTGGTATTTCCGAGGGGAAACAAAAGAATTGGTATAGATGGCGCTGTGTGTATTGGTATAGGCTACTTTTATCCTTTTGTGACGCGAGCGAGCCGCGGGTAAAAGCTAGTCTAAAATAAATTGAGCGTCCTAACAAAATGGTATTCGATTTAAAAAACACCAACAAACATTTACTCGCAATGATCCAAAAAACGTACAACACATATACGGAGTGTGTCCAATTTTAATTCGGAAATATTCCAATTTTCCAGCAAGAACGGAATTATAGAAATCGCGTTCCGAAATTGTTCCGACGTTTCCGTTAAATAATGTTTTATGCCCGGTCGGAAAATTCGAGTATTTTTGCCTGTTCATGTCAAAGTTTTTTTACACCATCGGATAGCTTTGTGCAAAGGCACTGAGGCAAATCTATTAATTTTATGAAACAAAGACCTCCTTATCTTTGCTTAGCAATCGAATGAAATTCGTTTTCGATTGGAATTTTAAAGATTGTTACCGTTCTATTACGTTTTTTGAGATGGAAAAAAAGCGGGAAATAGTTGAAGTGTTACTAAAAGGTCTTTTAGTAAGTGTTCTAGAATCTGTTGGAATGTTTTATTGGACAGATTTGGGTGTTAATTGGAGCTCCCTAAGGTACCGACAGGTGTCGCGGAGAACCTAACGGGTAACCGGGGCTCCGACTCGACGTGCAGGAGAAGGAACAGGGTGGTTTTTAGTCAGTAAGAGTCTGACACTCCCTCCCGCCTCACCCAGGCGGGAGCAGTCATTCGATGATTTTCCCCTCTTAAAAAAAATAAAAAAAAGGTACCGACAGGTGGTTCTGCGACTGCCTCTTTGGCCGAGTGATCGCAAGTGCGACTGCCGGGCAAGGGGTCTCGGTTACATTCCCGAGACGGGAAAAATATTACTGGGTGTTTCGGAGTCTGGAATTGTGCCCGGTATATAACCCAGGCTTACCCACGTATTATAAATAGTAGATATAAAGTGGGTGTTACATTAAATAGTGGCATTCGGGGATAAAAGGCGTGATGTTATGATAATTATTTCTGCGGTTGATCGAAAGGCTGTAAGCGGGACTGCTGAATTATGTCATTTTCTGTGTGCAGTTTGACTTGGTATGATTATCAAATAGCTTGCATCCAATTTAATGTTAATTGCAGCATAATTAGGTATACCTCTGGTTACTTAAAGAAAAGGCGAGACGTAGTTTTCTTCTCTATTTACTTCGTTTTTCATATCAACAGTGTTGCCCTGCACGTAAATTAAGAGCAAAAATATTGAATGCAAGGGTTTAATCCCAATCTCACGGGTCGAGATCCAATATGGTCGCTTCTTGGGAAAAATATTGCCCTTATACGAAACTCAATATTTTGTTATTGCAACCTCGTAAATTGTTTGTGTTATTAGAGATTGTATGGGGTATTATCACGCTTGTAATAATATTACAAACACAGTTCTTTTTGTGTGTCATCTGTATAGGATTTCAGAATTACTTCCTTGTGCGTACTGCTGTGGACTGGAAATCTTTGCCAGTCTGTTTTCTGAAGAGTATAATCTGGGTGTCTTCAAGGTCCAAGTGAATAGGTTGCTTATGGGACGACGTGCTCCATGGTAGGCCGCATCATAGCTTACCACCAGACGAGATAATAGCCAAAAGTCGGTACATCAACAGTAAATTTCTTTATCATTATGTTTTGTCTACTATACAGTACAATTTTAAACCATTAACATAACATCACGCCTTTTATCCCCGAAGGAATAAGCAGAAGTACATATTACGGCACTTAATGACATTGTTAAATGTAACATTCACTTTCACTATTTATGTTATGAGTGCCACGTAATAGGGGGTGAGCCTTTTGCCATTAATACTGCACACCAATTCCAGACGCAGTGCTACTACTGAGTTTTTTTTAAAAAACCCAATTGTACTTTGCCAGAGGAATCAAACCCGAAACCCTTTGTCCTTGCGACCACTCGGCCAATGAGGCAGTTAATGATTGTTTATTACTTTTCATTCCTATCATCTAGATATAATCATAATAAATATTAGAATAATAGATTACTGATATCGCTATTAAAAGCAAACTAGTAGCACTGTAGTCTATACCTCTATAGACCAATATAAATATATATTTATTGTATTTATGAAAATGTTTACGACTAATAAAAACAAGTAGACACTAAGCTCAATTGAATTAACTAGGCTTATCCCACAAATTACCTTCTACCCACATTAGACCATAAAATAAATAATTAACGCCACCACCCAACCAAAACTCATCTTTAACAATTAGAATTTAAGGTTGAAGATCGTGTAAACACAAAGACCCGCATAGTCCTTCCCTAATTATGTAAAGTCAGTGCCTGAACGAATTTTGACGTAATCATGTTAATGTCCAATTACGTGTTGATGCTTGTGATTGCAACTGAAGGCAATTATTATGGTTAATTAGTATATTTTTCTTCACCTTCTTTCTACCTGTTTTGGAATCAAATTGTTTATTGCTATGTTACATTCTGTTTGGCTTCAAATGAACTAGAAATAGCCCATTAGTTGTTTAGTTAGATTTGCTGTAGTGTAGATTCAAGGTTTTGAAAATTTTATCAAGTTTTTTATTTTTATTTTTAAATAACATAACATCACGCCTTTTATACCCGAAGGGGTAGGCAGAGGTGCACATTATGCCATTGTACAATGTAACACACCCAGTTTTCACTATTTATGTTATGAGTCCCATGAGGGGGTGAGCCTATTGCCATATACGGGCACAATTACAGCTGAGTCTGTAAATGTGCCCGTATTAATGCTGTTAATGAGATTATTTTAAAAACCCAATAATACTTTGCCCGACCCGGGAATCGAACCCGAGACCCCTTGCCCAGCAGTCGCCCTTGCGATTTATGGAATCTAAAACAAATTTCCGTGAGTTTAGGTGCTTTTGCCATACCTATTATTGGAAGCAAATATAACAGCTCACACATAGGACCCACTCGGATTTTAGTCAAATTTCCGGTGTTTTCATGGTTGTATCTACTGTAGATCCTGGCTTACAGGAGTTGCAGCGGTTTTGGGAGGTTGGGCGGGCTTGTCCCATTAAATCATACCTATACTACGGAACCAGGTTGTACGGCAAACAACTAGTATTAGAAAACATTTGGTACATTTTATAGTATAACTTATGATTCATATATTTCCTGCAACGCATACATCTTTAGTAATGTTTCGATAAAAAATCAATGCACAATTCTATTACGACTGACGCAATAAGAAAACTACCAAAAACACAATAGAATCGAAAACTAGATGAAAACTTTAACGACTTTAAGAGATTTACAGTTTCGACTCTCGGACAGGACCCATAAATTTATGAGTCGACCATTTCAATAATAAATGGATTGAGTGTAGCGTTGAAAAGCGAATTTAATGCATTGAAAATGAATTCTAAATCCATTGAGAAGCTTCCATCGCTTTTGTGTTTAGTAAAAGAAAAAGGTTTACAGTAACTAATGTGTTTCAGTTGTTTGTTCAGTTAGATTTTTTATTTAAGGTACACAAGTTATTCACATCAACAGCCTATAAATACCCACTGCTGAGCAAAGCCTCTTCTTACAGGGAGAACGTTTGAACATTAATAACCACGCTTGCTCAATGCGGGTTGGCGGTTTCAAACTAATAATTAGAAATTATAAGCCTCGGTTTCCTCACAATGATTTTTTGAAATAAACATTATTCTTATTCATTATTCTTATGCTTATTCTAATGTTTTCCTTTACCGTTTTTCAGTAGTGTCTAGATAATGTTAGAAAGGGCATATAACTCGGAAAAAGTCACATTGGTACTTGCCTTGCCGTTGGTAGGTTACGAACCAGCATCCTCATGCATGAGAAGCGGGCGGAGAACACAGAGAACCATGTGAGAAGAAACCAGGCCTTTGGTGAGCAGTAATCACACAAATGCTGTTGATGATGATGATGTTGATTGACTGAATAGTTGGTCGAAAGGGGGCTAGTATGACCGAGCAAGTACCGTACCTTGATTCGATTTTCGGGTCAGCTCAAATAGGTACTATTAGTTTAGTTCGGTTTTCCAATATTCTCAAGACTAGCACGGAGTGTAGAATTTCGTAATAATACTTTAATTCTTCGAATTGAAACCTAAATCCCAGCCTATAAATCAATTATGGTGTCAATTCGTAGAAAAGGGTACCTACAGTCTAAAACCTAGATTATTTTGTAGTACTGAGAATTGGGATAAATTGGAATATGATAGTTTATTCAGAAAGTTTACTAATTAAGGTACCAATTGTCTCGTTGAATGAAATAATACATAATACTCTTGCAACGTATTTGTAAATCTTTAGGTGTAGTGGGTGTCCATGGGCGACGCCGATTGTTTAGGGCGCCGTGGAGATATAAGGTCATCTTAGATTTAACAAGCACGGCTCCGGCACAGCGTTGTTTCGAATTCATATTTAAATGACAACTTAGTTGCTGGTTTGGAGCCGTTTTTTTTAAGGGGGGAAAATCATCGAATGAATTCTCCCGCCCTGGTGAGTAGGGAGGGAGTGTCAGACTCTTACTGACTAAAAACCACCCCGTTCCCACTCATGCACTTCGAGCCGGAGCCCGATAACCCGTTAGGCTCTCCGCGAGTCCGTATCAGCATCAGCCCTAATGGCCGTGCCAGAGCCATGCTTATGACGTGTACGATGACTTTATGTCAAAAGCTCTTTTAGCAAAGAAGCACTTACGGGTAAGGAAGAGCAATGAAAGGTTACTGAATTTTAAGTTGTACTTAGATATCGTGCTATCTCTGTCATTTTACCAAGAATTTGTAATGACAGAACTATATTTAAGCGCGGCTTAAAATTTACTGAGTATTTCAGCGATAGTCTAGCATTAGAACTACGAAATGATGACGATAATATTAATTACCAAGAAACAGTCAGTAGAACCAATAAATTTTAACAAATCTGTCCTTTTTGTGCAAAAATCTATAAACCCCCGTCCATCGCATCACTTCGGCAACTTTCGCCAACCATCGGCAGTTTCCGTCTACCCGAGCTTTGCCGAAATTGAATGATTTAATTAAAATGACCACAGGCTTCGTGCTAAAATGTTCGGTATTAAGGAAAAAGGAGACACAGACGCAAATATATTTGTTTTTTTTTTATAATTCTGTTTGCTATGATAAGAGGGAAGATTTCGAGTGTACACATAATAGATACTGAGGATACAAATGGAATATTTTATGCGACTGTCCTTGTTTCTATTTGGAAAAGTGAAGCAGAGTTATTGAGTTTGAATTACGTTTACTTATTATATAAGAATTATTTTAATATTAAAAACAATCAATTTGGCCATATATGATTTCTTGTATAATGTTATGACAAACGTGGATAAAAACACACCAGTCTGCGCCATTTTCTGCGACATGACACAGGCTTTCGACTACGTACAGCATAATATACTACTAAATAAACTTGAGGCATATGGTATCAGGGGAAATGTTTTAAATCTAATAACATCATACCTACATAATAGAAAACAAGTAACCCAAATTAGTAGAATAAATGTGAACACTCAACGTGAAGAAATTTTCACATCATGTGCGCGTACAGCTCCTCATGGAGTTCCGCAAGGTAGTGTACTTGGACCGCTCCTATTTACTCTGTATATCAATGATTTCCCTAAAGCCATTAAACATCCGATGACTCTGTTTGCCGATGACAGTACGATTACTATACCATGCCATGAAAAAACTAATTATGAAATGGACATAAAAAGTACTTTAATTGAAGCGGTAAAGTGGCTAGATAATAATAATTTAAAAATTAATATAAATAAAACTATGATAATGCATTTTAGTCATCGATTATCCTTATTTTCTAATCTTGACATCGAATATAATAATAATAGAATACAAATTGCTGAAACCACAAAATTTTTAGGACTGATAATCGACAAAAATTTAAATTGGAAAGCGCATGTTGAATCTCTAGCCAAACGAATAAGCAGTGCGGCATACGCGTTATATAAATTATCGCGTACTGTAAATATAGAAGCGTTATTGACGGCCTACTATGGTTTGGTTGAATCGGTCATTAGATACGGTGTAATCTTTTGGGGTAACTCAACCGATAGGGATGTCATTTTTAAGAGACAAAAATACTGCTTGCGATCTATGTTTAATCTCAAATCTACTGACAGCTGTAAAAATTACTTTATTAAATATCGTGTATTAACATTGCCTTCACTTTATGTATTAGAAATAACAATGTTCGTGAAGACAAATCCACATTTGTTTCCTCGTATGGCAGACAGATTTCCAAGAAATAGACGTGACGATAGCCAACTATGTTTACATACATCAAAAACTGCACTTATGCGCAGGAGTGTATTTTGCATGGCACCAATTATCTATAATAAATTACCCAAAAGTTGGAAAGAACTAACTATACCTAAACTAAAACAAACAATGAAATTGTTTTTGGCACAGAAAGCCTATTACAGTATAACGGAATTTTTAAGTGAGTCAGTGATTGTTATAAATAAATAACAATAAAAACTAACATTGCCCTAATTAAGGTTGTGTCACAGTGGAGGACACAAAGAAACATATTGTTAATATTATTACAATTGAATGTTATTAAATAATAAGTAAAATATATAATTTGTATAATAATAATTAAATCATTTTTAGTAAATATTAATTGAATATGAACAAATTAATTAATAATGTATAATGATACTGCAGATATTTAATGTAGGTATGAGTGTAAATTTTAAAATTAATGTAATAATTCACAGTCATCAAAAAATTTTTTTTATATAATAGATTTTTGCACGCCATGATAAATGGCAGACATGTCGTAAGCCACTTTTGTCTAAGATCTTGCATGCTGTATTATTTTAATTCTGTATGCACACACATGTTTGAGCAAATAAAATTCTTATTCTTATTCTTATTCTATTCTTATTCTAGGTTTTTTTATGGGATAAGCCGGTAACCGAGCAGGCGGAACATCCGATGGTAACCAATCGGAGTCGCCCATGGACACCTGGAACACCAGAGGCGTTACAAGTACGTTATCGGCCTTATGGAGATAAGGAATTTGAGGATTGTTGGGTATTCAGCGATTGGGGAAGGGAGGGACGTTGGATAATTGGGCCTCCAGTTACCTTACTCACACGTAGAAACACATTGTTTTTTTTCACGTCGGTTTTCTGTGAGGCCGTGGTATCGCTCCGGTAGAGCCGGCCCGTTCGAGCCGAAGCATAGCTTTCCTTTACAGTTGAGTTTTATGATGTTTAAAGTACTCTTCTATTAAACATGCTTTAAAATAGCATGCTAAAAGGTATTCTATTGAGCATGCTCAAAAATGTTCAAATATCGAACGCCTGTCGATTCGCACGCATGCTTGAAAAGAGCATGCTAATTTTGAGCAACATTCCGATACACATCCTACTAAGTGACTAGTGCTCAATTGAAGCATGTTTTCATCCTTGAAATTACCATATTATGTAACAAAACTTCAAATTTATTTCCGTCATATGTATTTATGTATATCGATAGCGTTTCCAAGTGTTACCTGTGTATGCACAAACTACCATGGCTTTAATTAGCTACTAACCAAACATTACACCAACAAAATTCGAAATTGCTTACCCAATTCGTCACGAATCGTGAACATAAAGCTTACTAAGATAAAAGATACGCATATATATCTATTTTACGCCAAGTCACTATTACAATATTAATCACGAAATTTTCTATAGACGATGTAATCTCCAATGTCTGGGGAAGATCTTAAGCCGTTATGACGCACCTCTCCTAATTATGAACAAATATTACGTCATCTTGAAGGCTGTGTTGATCCATGGTATTAAGACGTATTTCTGATATTGTTAACGTCGTAATTTGTAGAAAAAATTCTGCTTTGCCATATACCGGGCGCAATTCCAGACTCCGTACTACTACTGAGATTTTTTTAAAAACACAGTAATACTTTGCCCGACCCGGGAATCGAACCCGAGACCCCTAGCCCGGCAGTCGCACTTGCGACCACTCGGCCAACGAGGCAGTCTGTTCAATTTTTTTTTTCAATTCTAAGTTATATAATGCAACTTGAGGTACAACATCACCGTGATAAAGTCCCAATAACGTTTACATACTCTGCCGCATTGGCTTTCTGCTCACTTCAAAATTATGGTCAGCTCTATAGCAATTTTCCGCATACTTTGGCCGAGGTTATAACGTTACAGCGTTCATTGCGCACTCAACTAGAACACGTGGTAGCCGAACTTTAAAGTATTCATCAATGGATTTAAAATTAATCGCCTATAGTATATGTTACTTGTACGCAATTAAAATTGACATGTTATTGGTTCACTCATACATAAAATGGTAATAAGTGAGGTGTGTAAAGCAAGACCAAGACGGCACGGTTGGTGCGGTGGCTGGATAGGCAACTGCCGCGCAACGTGTCGCGGGTTCGATTCCCGCTCGGAACACCTCTTTGTGTGATCCAAAGATTGTTGTTCCGGGTCTGGGTGTCATGTGTATGTGAACTTATATGTTTGTAAACGCACTCACGACACAGGAGAAATCCTAATGTAGGGCGTGCGTCGGATGGGCGCCAAGAACACCGCCCCAGGACCCGACGGCCTGCATGGCAAGGCATGGGTCCTGGCCTCAGAGGCTCTCGGGCCTCGATTGATTGGTCTCTACAGCGCATGTCTGGAGAGAGGCCAGTTCCCGCTTCTCTGGAAAGCGGGAAAACTGGTCCTCGTGCGGAAGACGGGGCGCCCTGCGGACTCTCCGTCCGCGTACCGGCCCATAGTGTTGCTCGACGAGGTGGGGAAAGTCTTCGAAAGAATAATTTCGAACCGCCTCGTCGCGCACCTGACGAACATTGGGCCGGACTTGTCGGACGGCCAGTTCGGCTTCCGCAGAGGGCGCTCCACGGTGGACGCCATCATGCGCGTTAGAGACCTCACGACGGGGACTGCAGTGTCCAGGGGTAAGGTCGTAGTGGCGGTGTCTCTGGACATCGCCAACGCCTTCAACTCCCTGCCCTGGAGCTGCATCTTGGAGGCACTCCGATATCATCGGGTGCCTACCTACCTCCGTCGTGTAATCGAGGCTTACCTGACGGACAGGTCCGTCAGCTACCCCGGTCACCGGGGCGAGTGGAACCGGCGAGAGATGTCACGCGGTGTTCCACAGGGTTCGGTTCTGGGGCCGCTCCTGTGGAACATCGGCTATGACTGGGTGCTGCGCACCGACCTCCCGAACGGCGTTAGCACAATATGCTACGCCGACGACACGCTGGTGCTAGCGCACGGGAGGTCGCACCAGGCGGCGGCCGACTTAATGGCGACAGCGGTTGCGACAGTCGTTGAAAGAATCCGGCAGTTGGGACTTTGGCCCCAAAGTTGGAGAGGACGGGGGCTGCGTTTAAACGCATCCTCCCCAACCTCGGGGGGCCAAACGCCTCCTGCCGGAGGTTATACGCCGGGGTCGTGCGGTCCATGGCCCTCTACGGCGCCCCTGTTTGGGCGCCAAACCTGTTGCGGCGTCCCGCTCGGACGCTGCTCATGGCACAGAGGGTCATGGCGATCCGAATGATCCGCGGATACCGCACGATCTCTGGGGAGTCGGCGAACCTCCTTGCCGGATTACCGCCGTGGGATCTGGAGGCGAAGGTGCTCGCGCGCGTGTACGGCATGCGCGCGGAGGCACGTCGCCGGGGCGAAACCCCGCTGCCGCGCCAAATAGGTGCGTGGCGGGATGAGCTCCGGCGCGATCTCATGGCGGAGTGGCAACAGCGACTGTCGCAACCGAGGGCTGGGCTCGCTGCCATCGCAGCGGTAAGTCCCCTCTTTGAGGAGTGGCTTGAGAGACGCTACGGCGTCCTCACCTACCGCCTGACGCAGGTCCTCACCGGACATGGAAGTTTCGGGAGGTACCTGTGTCTGATGGGGCGGGAGGAAACGCCCGGGTGTCATCACTGCGAGGACCGCCCTGAGGACACGGTGGAACACACGGTGGGAGAATGCCCTTCGTGGGCTGAGCACCGCCGTGTCCTCAGGGAAGTGATCGGCGATGGCGACCTCTCGCGTCCGGGCCTAGTGCAGGCCATGATGCGGAGCGAGGGGGACTGGGATGCCGTCTCCTCCTTTTGCGAAGCAGTCATGCTAGCTAAGGAGGAGGCGGGACGCGTGAGGCAGCGAAGCGCTGCCTCCTCGCAACCCAGCCATCGCGAAGGACACACCGGGCGTCGGGGATCGCGAGACGATCTCCGGCCACCGTAAGCGCGGGCCTGCGGACGGCGAGCATGGGTGGCTCCCCGTCCGACCAGAAACAGACCCGAGCGTACGGCGCGTCGCGTTCCGCGCGCGCCTCAAAGAGCCATCAGACCACCACAGATGGGGCCCAATAGGGCCGATGCCGATTCGGAGTCGCGGAGAACCTAACGGGTAACCGGGGCTCCGGCTCGACGTGCAGGAGAAGGAACGGGGTGGTTTTTAGTCAGTAAGAGTCTGACACTCCCTCCCGCCTCACCCAGGCGGGAGAAGTCATTCGATGATTTTCCCCCCTTAACAAAAAAAAAAAAAAAAAAGGGCAACGTTGTTTAAAAAAAGAAAAGTCTTTCTTAGGTTCGATTGCCGAGTAAGCTAAAGAGAGATGAAGATTTCATTTACAGAAACGCTTGCCTATTTGATACATTCTATTAAGAACTAGCTGTTGCCCACGACTTTGTCCGCGTAGAATATGATTCCTGTATTATCCCATGGGAGCATTTAATCGGGATAGAAACATACTATCAGCTAAATCAGCCCATACCAACACGTAGGTAATGGGTAAAAGGGTAGATGCCTAATTTTTATTTTAATGTCCGTCTGGAAGATTATTTTAAATCATTACACACGTATTTTTTATCATCTTACAGAAACGAATACTTTCGGCGATATATTGATTTAAAATGTCGCGTGACGTCACTTCTATGTACATTTTATACGTAGAAATGACGTTTTAGCCCCCACTCCTAAACTTTGTTTCGTTATATCTAAGTATTATTTTATTATGCGACAAAATAAAAAATACGTGTCTAATATTTTTTCATTAGCTAACTTACGGACTAATTAGATTTTTAATTTTCATACCCTGTCATCATTCCAATTCCTACGCATTTGTGGCTTAACAATCGTTACTTGACATTTCATTAAAATTTCTGTCGGTCGGTCTCTTAGAATTGAACCAAAAAGATACTCTTTTACACCCTCTCCCTTTAAAACCTTTATTTTAAAAGGATTAATGGTGGTTAGGCCTGTAATGGGCTTTCCCTCATTTGCCTGTGTGACGTAATGGCCGAAATAGGGACAATGGTACTGACCTCATTGCAGTCTTGTAATTTTTTTTTTAACAAATTTATTCATTGAAATTTTACATAGGTATTGCCTTAAATCTAAACTCGCCAAACTTTAACGTTTGATGGCGAGAATTGATTCTTGGTAACAGCTCTTATGGATGAGCAAATAGGTTACGTACAGAATGTTTTAAAAAAATCTCAGTAGTAGCACGGTGTCTGGAATTGTGCCCGGTATATGGCAAAACGCTCACCCCCTATTACATGGGACTCATTACATAAATAGTGAAAAGTGGGTGTTACATTGTACAGTGGCATTAAGTACCGTAATGTTTGCATCTTCGGGTATAAAAAGGCGTGATGTTATGTTATGTATAGTATGATCCTATACATAAGTTTTAGCACCGATCTTACCTATCAGTGGGTGGGTAACCTATCAGTACTAATAATAGTTATTTTTTTGCATTTTAGTTTCGACTTTTTGTTTGTTATTACTTTTTTGTTTTTAAAGTCGGTTATTTAAACGTAGTTTTATTTTATTAGAACAATACATATTTCCATTTAGAATTATATTTCATTAATTATGGTCATACTAATTAACGTGTTTCACATTTTCAAATATTCACACTATACAGATTGTTCTAAAATTCAGGCTATACAGGCCGCTCCAAAATTATATTTCATTTATAATTAGTTGAGGCCAATAATTTACGGAAATTTCGAATAATTAACATTTATGCGTTTTGCTATATTGTGTAACGTGTTAAATTAACTAAAATCACGGGTTACTTACGTGAATATACTGAGAAAAGCTCTACTAGTTTCGAACCACAGAGGGGCGATGTCGTGCAGTCTACTCCACTGGAGTAGATTGCGCGACATCGCCGCGGCCGCGCACGCTGCTCATGAGGAAGAAAACCTCTGTGGTTCGAAACTAGTAGAGCTTTACTCAAAATATTCACATGAGTAACCCGCAATTTTAGTTAATTTAGTATGTCTCACGATAGTTATTATGAAAACAAGTGTAACGTATTGCTTTGTGTGAGAATTGTCAGTAATATAACTCTTTATATTTGAAATCATGCCGTTAGCAATAAATAGTCTTAATTCATCAATCCAGCTTGAGCAAGCACGGTGATTAATTATTCGCTATATAAAAAGAGGTTTTTTGCCTAAGACCGTTATTTTTTTAAACCGTTGCCTCAGTTTACGGGAACAGGAGGAAACGGGCTTGCGCGTACGATGTCGTGAGCAGAAGCTAGTGGTGTAATAAAAATGAACGTGGAAAGAAGATATTTATCTCTTTAGAGTAAAAAAGGTATAATGTTACGTTATCAATACTATCTAGTCAATATATAGAGATCAAACCCCAACTGCTAGTCAATACCAATAGGGTTGGCAACACCCCAAAGCACGCACAACACTGTTGAATTAGAGTCCGCTCCTATTTTAGGTAACAATTGATTCCAAATATTGACTGTGTGACAACCCTACAAATAGTCTTAATGCTAGGGTTGTGTACACTTAGGTTTATTTACTGATCGTGATTAAAGCGAGTCGCTTTCTGTCTGTCTGTCTATCAATAAATTGTAAGTATCATTTGATTTCGAATAGACAGACACTTACTTCTGTGATTGTCATATGATATTATTATATCTATCACTAGCAACACGCCCCGGCTTCGCACGGGTACATACCTCTACATATAAACCTTAAGAATCACTCTATCTATTAAAAAACCCGCATCAAAATCCGTTGCGTTTTTTTTAAAGATCTAAGCATACATAGGGACAGACAGACGGCGGATAGCGACTTTGTTTTATACTCTGTAGTGATAGTCCAAAGGGTAAGCAACAGTGGAAGAAAGAAAGAAAAAAAAGTAATATAACTAGTACAGTTGTGCAGCATATTACCTTAATCGGTCAACATGACAAGCGCCAGAAATAATTGCATTTAAGGTGCTTATCATGTTCGTCTTTTACGTGTAATACGGTGTACAGCAATTGGGTACTTGACAACTAGTAAAATTCAATACTTTCTTCGAAATGTCAAAAACTACAGTTTTCAATTAATTTTGTACGAGATTGTGCATTGTGACTTCACGCTTTTTAGCGTCAAATAGCATATTTATTTCTTAAAAATTTGCTGGGAAAATGTTAAAATTGTTTTATTGTATTGAACACTCGAAACAATTTATTTTTGGTCAAGGAAAGTACCCAATTTTGAAAATGTAAATGTGTTCATCAACTTTTCATATTGACTGTACATCAAGAGCACTGGAATAATTGTATATTAAAATAAATATAACTACTAGTTTAGCTGCTAAAGCAGCTAAACTGCTTTATTTTTTATTTTATTTTTATTTATAAGGAAACGTCGGTTTGACGTTTGTAAAACTGTCAAATTCAATTGACAGATAAGACAAGCTACATTTCCATCTGCACACTTCCGCTTTTGGCAGCATCGCGAACCGGCGCATCACTTGTTCATTTCGTCTAAACTCTTTCTTTTTGTTAAATTGTGTGTAGCCAGAAATCAATAACAACAAATATTGTGATTAAAGATTTAGTTATATTAAATTTGTTAGTTTTTTTGTAAAGATGGTTTTATTTGTTTATAATATAGAATTAGGTAAATTAATAATGAAAAACCTCATAGTTTTTGTAGGTACAGCTATTATATCAATGCAGTTGCAATTAAATGCAGTTAATAACGGTTTCATAATTATTATATTCATTTGAGATCATATTTTTTATGAAACAGATGATGAAGGAACTAAAGAATAATTAATATTAATGTATTGTATAAACCCCTATAGAACAAATAGAATATAAAGAATAATAACTTACATGCTTCTTCAATAAGATTCTCCTGTTGACTCTCGACGCAGTACTGCAGCAGAATAGTGCAGAGCACACTCGATATCACATGTGACCTCGAGAGCGGCATTGTCAACACAAGTCGTATCTATCGATATCGATAAGCACTTTCATATGGCACATCACTAACACTTGTTCTCACTTAGTTCACTTGCGATGCATTTAGTACCTGCAACAAGAAAGTATTGGATTTTTAGTGATGTCGTAATTTTTTTTTACTTTTTATGATTTTTTATGGCATAAACCGGGGTAAGCAATCGACGTCACCCATGGACACCTGGAACACCAGAGGCGTTACAAGTGCGTTACCGTTATTTTAGGGATTAGGAATTTGAGGATTCAAGGATTGAGGAGATGGGGGAAGAGGGGGAGGGGTTAATTGGGCCTCCGGTAACCTCACTCATACGACGAAACACAACGCAAGCTGTGTTGTTGTGTCACCAATGTCTACCTGTAGATTTTTTTTATTATTTTGTACGTCATAGGTCAGCATTTAACTTCTAACTGGCCTGGTTTAAGTGATGAAGTGGCCAGATAAAGTATAATTTTCGTTAACTCATAGGTACTTCCATAAATATAGAACGTTTCTAATATTTTGTATTAGTTCTTACAATATGTGTAAGGCCTAAAGGTCTACACCTTTGTTTTATGACGTTAAAATAAAAATTGTACGCGATATACAGAAAAGAAATCGACTACTATAAACCACTCAACCCTTTAATCGATATATAGCTCAAAAATAGCCCTTACCACTACAACTACAACTGTCAAAACAATACTAATAAATTCCCATACTCAGTAGTTCAGCAATTAACCCATTTGCAATAAAAACGACTGATTGATGCTTTAATAAGCTGGGCAAATTGACCCGTCAGTTCGACGAGATCGCTACTGGTTAATGACAATACATTCGACGCTTATTGACAGATTAAAAATTTACTCAGCCTTTGACGGGGTACGATTGACCCATGTCAGATCGTGTAGGTAAATAATTGTGTCCACTTTTATTAAGGGTAAATTTTTGTTTGTAAGGCTAAATTGTTGGTGGCTAATGTAGTTTTGTAATGTAATATATGTTTTGATGTGTTTTAACTCAAATCTAGATTGGTATATATTTTGCAACACTTTCTCCTATAGGGCATTGAAACTTTGTACATATTTGTGTGTTGTAAACTATTTTTTTATAACTTTACAAATCACTAAATAATAAAATAAGTTTATTATACTTGAGAAGTTCAAGGTGGACATATACATATATATACATATACCGTGAAATCTATTTCGGTTTCGTCCCCAAGTAAAATGGTTCTGTCTACAAATACAACAATTTCACAAAAAATATAATACTAAAAACAAAAGAATAACTGGTGGACCATTGCAAAAAGTATACTTCGAAAGCACATACGAACTCATTGTACTTACATTATAAAAACATCACGCCATATAATTAATTTCTCGTCGGGTGACACGTGCGATGCGAATAGTACCTACAAAACGTCTAATGTTAAACTAAAACAAATAACTTCTGTATTTTTTTTGTTTTTAAGAAGTCTATTATAATAAAATACATGGCATGGTCTTCCCACGGGACCAAAAATAAATAGATTTCACGGTATACAACGAAAAGTGCACAAGCATTAATAAATCAAGTCTAAGTGTTGACCCATGAATTAATAGCAACAAATACTCAAAAAATAAAAATATATAGCATCATAATCATCTTCAATAACAAGAATACACGATGTCGAAGATAGCTCTCACGTCAGACCTAATATCTAGGTACCATCAATAGGCTAGGTTCAATAGTGATTATACCCAGACGTCTCATGAGACCTAACTACTAATTATCTGAAACAAAATGACTATCTTCAGATAAAAATAGTGCTTATTTTTAGCTCATTGAGAAGGGGTGATTTTTTTTGTTTTGTGTCTTTTTTTAACCGAACAAAAACCGGTTCTCAGGTTTATCTGTATGTATGTCTGTTTGTTTGTCCGCCATTATCTCGCGATTGGCTGAACCGATTTTGATGCGGTTTTCAGAAAAGTGATTGTTGCACTTAGGAAAACCATTAAAATATTAATTAATCAACTTCAAAAACAGAGAGGGTTGAAGTCAAGTTTTTTTAAATGTAGTTCATAATTGAATTGTTTATATTTAGACTTGTAAATGTTTAATTGGAGTAGTCGTGTCATAAGAACCAAATTATAACCGAATTAAGGAAGTTAATTAATATAAATAATAACACATGGTTGGCGATTTATAGAGGTAATTAATAGCAAGAAATTGTAATTCAAGGTTTTTCCTTCACTGTTTGTCAGTGGTGTCTAAATAATCTTAGAAAGTACATATAACTCTGAAGAAGTTACATTGGTACTTGCCGTTGGTAGGTTTTGAACCCGCACACTCATGCATGAGAAGCGGGCGTCTTAAACCTCCGGGCCACAAAGACATGACGCTGTTGAGAGTGACGAAGTATTATTTCGTATGTTTTTTACTTTTTAAATCGACAGACATTTGCTTGTTTCAAGTTGTTTCATATGATTGCGCTGTGCATTGTACCTCTGGTAATAAGCTTGCGTTTTAAAGACCTGTAGGTACATTTTGTTTTGTAATATTGCCCTGTTCTGGCTTTGTTAACAGTTTCTTGCTCGTTCTCCATTCAAAACTACTACTAACACTTCAATTTGAAATTTCAACGTGCCTAATTAAACTGTTAAACACCTAGCGGTCACCGGTGACCGCAACCTATTATTCTATAATTGTGTCTATAATGACGGTACTCGACGAGACTGTCAAACATCGAGCGGTCACCGGTGACCGCAACCTATTGTTCTTTAATGTGTCTATAATGACGGTACACAACAAATTAATACAAAAAATGCCTTGAATTTGTACCACTTCCAAATTGTTCAAAACATTGACAAAAAAATGCATGGGATATTGCATTGCATTTTTGCAATATTACCGGTATAGAGGTATATTCAGAATGAAACAAATGCAAGAATCATAATCATGCAGAGATATCATAAACGATACTCATACGTTCCCTGTTTCAAATTGCTACTTTTGTAACTTTACCAGTTTACCTTCGCCTATTAGATTCTAGAATAAAAAAACGAAGCCAATTATAGATATTAATTAGATAACACGATTGATATAACACCAAATTTGACTCCTCAGTCGTGATCTAATGATCATATGAATAGCTTTTCAAATCACAGTTATATTTAGCTCGATGTAACAATAACAGTGCTTAAATTGTGGTCACAAGTAGACCTGTTCGTGACACGACAGAGTGACAAGACACGAACATGTATCCATTTACGATAGTGTGATAGTGACCTAGTCTATACTAGAAACATTTTTTGTATCTCTTCATAATTTTGAGTATTTTTTTTTTTAAGGGGGGAAAATCATCGAATTACTGCTCCCGCCTTAGTGTCAGACTCTTACTGACTAAAAACCACCCCGTTCCTTCACCTGCACGTCGAGCCGGAGCCCCGGTTACCCGTTAGGTTCTCCGCGACCGTTAGGTTCTCCGCGACATAATTTTGAGTATAGGTTGCTTAAATAGACTACCTCGTTGGTCGAGTGGTCGCAAGTGCGACTGCCGAGCAAGGGGTCTCAGGTTCGATTCCCGGGTCGGGCAAAATATTACTGGGTTTTAAAAAAATTCACAGTAGTAGCACGGAGTCTGGAAATGTGCCCAGTATATGGCAATAGACTCACCCCCTATTACATGGGACTCATAACATAAATAGTAAAAAGTGGGTGTTACTTCTGTGTGCACCTCTGCCTACCCCTTCGGGGATAAAAAGCGTGATGTTATGTTATGTAAATATTGACGATTGCAACGCTAGTTCGACTAAGAGCCGATTTTTCAATTTACAAATACATATTTTTTATTCGTAGAATTAAATGGGGTTATCCATATTTTATTGAAGAAGCCGGTAAACTAGCTGACGGATCGTCTGATGGTAAGCAATCGCCGCCGCCCATGGATACCCGAAACACCAGAGGTGTTACAAGTGCGTTACTAGCATTTTAGGGATAAGGAATTTGAGGTTTATTGGGGATTTGGGGATTAGGGAAATTTGGGGAGGGGGGTAACTGGCCGGTAACCTCTAACACGATGAAACACAACGCAGTTTTGTTTCACGTCGGTTTTCTGTGAGGACGTGGTATCAATCCGGTCTAGCAGGCCCATTCATGCCGAAGCATGGCTCTCCCACATTTGTACATACACCAGTGTAGAAATTGTCTCAGTTTAACTGATAACCCTACTAAAACCAAGACTTTGTTCATAAACTAAACTAACTTAACCTTCAACCACACAATAAAACTCTCTAACAAAACAGGAAATAAAAATCGATACCCTCTCTATACCGATTGATCTAAATCGATTAAAGTATCGAATGTTCCATTCTTAACGCGAGCATCAATGGTAACAACACCCGAGTCGATTCAACTCGATTCCTACTCGATTACGTGATCCATTTTATTTGCCATCGCTTTATATTGAGGATTTGTAGGTGGTCGGTTATCTATCGGTTGAAGTTGAAAGTTAAAGTTTAACTTTAAGATAAAGATAAAGATAAAGACATTTATTTGCGTAAAAACATGGTATACAAAGATGTTATAGTAACAATATAAATAGATCATCATGTTTTGCTTAATAAATAAAGCATGCAAATTTTACCTTAAAACTTATTTTAACTAGCTTACACTCGTAGTTGTTATACATTATTACTTATTTATGTTCAAAAAATTCTGTAATGCTATAAAAATTATTTTCATTCAACCATACATATAATTTAATTTTAAATAGTCTGAGGTTAAGTGTTTTTAATGTTATCGGCAATTTATTAAATATTCGGACACACATACTTAGGCAGCTTTTATTATATTTTGTTAACTTAGGAAACTCCTCTAGTACTAGTCTGTAATGGTCGCGTCGACTTCTAGAACATACATCTTCTGCCGTTTTGAACAGTTCTTTATGTTTACGTACGAATATACACACTTCATATAAGTACAAAGAGGGTTTAGTTCTGTAAGATAGTCTGAGATTCTTGAGGTTAAAGTTTTTGAGATATTGTTTTAAAATATGTTTGTGGTTCCAAAAAGTATCATCATCAACAATCAATAGACTATAATTGGCTACTGCTGACCAAAAGCCTCTTCTTGCACGGAGATGATTTGAGCATTAACAACATGTTAAAATATCATTCCTTAAATTTGTTCATACAAAAGTAGTCTCTAAACATCGGCAATAAGGTCTATAATGTAGTTAGTGGAGAGCGGTCACCGGTGACCGCTTGGAGATAATTGCTCAATGCGGGTTGGCGATTTCAAACTAACAAATTATAAGCCGAATTAGAAATTATAATTTAAGTGTGGGAGAGCTAATTACCCTCCCCTTCCCCAATCTCCCCAATTCCTGAATCCCCAACGATCCTTAAACTCCTAATCTCCAAAAGGCCGGTAATGCACTTGTAATGCCTCTGGTATTCCAGGTGTCCATGGGCGACGCCGATTGCTTACCATCAGGTGATCCGTCTGCTCGTTTACCGGCTTATGCCATAAAAAAAAGTCCAGGTTTCCTCATGATGTTTTCCTTCACCGTTTGTCAGTGGTGTCTAGATAATCTTAGAAAGTGTATCGGATAAAGTATTGGTACTTGCCGATGGTACGTATCGATCTCGCACTCTCATGCTTGAGAAGCGAGCGTCTTAAACATCTGGGCCACCGCGACTTCTTTTTATCTGAATTAACATTGCCGCAGCTTGCAATTATTAACTTTGTTTGCATATTTTGTTTAATGTAAGTAGCTGCCTCGTTGGCGGAGTGGTCATAAGTGCGACTGCCAGGCAAGGGGTCTCGGGTTCGATTCCTGGGTCGGAAAAAGTATTACTGGGTTTTTAAATATTCCCAGTAGTAGCACGGAGTCTGGAATTGTGACCGGTATATGGCAATAGGCTCACCCCCTATTACATGGGACTCATATAATGAATATTATATATCCTCGAGGTTATTTTCTTTTTCCGTCTCCTTGACCAAATATTGGTATTACATTGTTCTCACATTATTGAACTCAATTATTATTGCCAGGATCTACAGTAGATACAACCATGAAAACACCGGAACACTGAAGTCCGGCGCGTCCCAGGGACATGAGTAACTGTCTTGGTTCCCGCAACGAAGTGAATCAGAAGATATTATAAGAGGAGAAGAAGAAAAAAAATAATAATTATTGAACTCAACGAAAGAATGTAACCAAAAATTGTATTGTGAACATGATTGAAAAAGAGTAACCTATGGAGTTTCTTGCTCGTTCTTCTCCATAGGAATCTACACTTTGGAACGAGCAAATAGCTTCACTAGAGGACTGAACTACAGACTGACATTTTTTTCTTATTATTTAATATTTAAATATTTTGTTGTGACGTTCAAAAGTGCCTTCCTGGTCTAATTGAAATAAATGATTTTGACTTTGACTTTGACTTTGAATAGTTAAAAGTAGGTGTTATATTGTACAGTGGTTAATGTGCACCTCTGTTAACCCTTTCGGGAATAAAAGGCGTGATTTTATGTTATGTTATGGTATGTAAGTAGCTTTTCTATCACATTAGGTTGAACCTGTAATGATATTCGTACTCATTGGTTAAGTAAAATAACTACAGTTGTATCTTCTAATTTGTCCGTTCAATTTTAGAGAAAATTCGTTTATGTCCATAGGAACAAATAGTATTACATGTTACTTTGAATATTAATAAAAAAGTAGATGTTATACTTTTTTAATATACATATGTATGTGCATCGCTACTTACCCCTTCGTGACCTACTTTTTGTTTATTTTGAATCAGTTTAAACGGTGTGAAACTCTTTAATTGTATAACTTAGCTCGTCTGTTATGTTACTTTAATAGAGGTATATACAGATAAATAAAATTGAAGTGTCTGTTTGTAATATTAAAATAACCGCTTTTTACTACATACATATGAATATACATACGATAGGTACACACAGGTATCAAAGTAACAATGTTTTAACAATTTTTGTCTGTCTGTCTGTCTGTCTATATGTACTGGTTTATCTCTGGAATGGCTGGACCAATTTTGCAAGACTTTGATTCGCAGGTAAGGTAGCTGATGTCCTGATGAGTAACATAGGCTACTTTTATTTTGGAAAATTGAAACAAAAGAAAGATATGTTCTAAAATTCATATTCGAACGGACAGAGTCGCGGGCAATAGCCTGCTAATTTAAATTTTACAAAAAAAATACAAATATTTAAAATGAGATTATTTTACACGACAATCTTTTGTTTTCCAACCACAACATCATTTATATAAACCAAAAGATTTTTACCCACCGGAAAAATAATCCAAAATCATCCATAAAACACATCACATAAGCCCTAATTTCCCATAACACTACACTTAATTTACACAGCACAATAATAATAACACTTAAAGGAACCAATACAAAACGGTTCTCGTAATATGAACGTAGAATTAACTTAAGACGCGGTCCACACGCACGACTTTACGCACGACGCGCCGCAACGCGACTAAGGTTAGTAAACATAGGTGCGACAAATCGCCCGACTTTACGACTCCCGTTTTGTTAAGCTCCGCCTCCAAATCGTTCTTTTTTTGAAAAGTGCATTCGTTCGGTTGATTTGATGGAGTGAATGGGTTCACAACTGTGTGTGTGAGTGTGTTTGCCGTAATTTTGTGCATGAGTGAGTAAAGACGTTTGCGCGAATTCAAGTAGAAAATGGGTGTTTAAAATTATTGATTATATATTTAGTGCAGAAATAATAAAATAATATTTAAATTGACAAAACACTAACTAATCTAAAAAAAAATAATATTTGCTGGAGGTATAATGATGATTCCCATACTTTTTTAATAATGACATTCCCACATGTTACGTTTCAGTTATTTATGTAAATTAAAATGGTATAACATTACATAATTTATTAATAACATTACAGTCATTAAATTAAGGAATCATTCAACAATGGTTTACATTGCAATGGCGCTTACTTGTATGGTATAAAATAGTCGTATCGTTGTTTACCGTTACAATTAGTCAAAACCTCGCAATCGTGCGTGACTAACAAAAACTGAAAAAAATCGCAGAATCGCAACTCCGCCCCATCTGAACCCAACATAACCAAACCAGAAATGCGACAATTCCGAAAATTATCAAGACTAAGGTTTCCATCCAGTTTGGAACGTGCTTTAACTAGAAATTGTAATGTAATGATATTAGATACCTAACTAGGATGCCTCATTTGCATGTATTAAGCATCTGTGATGTTAAGTTAGAACACCCTGTTTAATAGAGTAGCTTTGGGATATTGGTAGGAATAAATTGGATTTTTTACCACTTCCTAGGTTTAGAAACATATATATAATGCTGCCCAGTTGGTCTCGGATTCGACGATGAGGTTGGAATTCGTTGTAAACATAGAAGTAATTAAAAGATGCCTATGTGTAACAGTGAATGATGGAAGTCTAAATTGAATTCGAAATCTTGCAATAATAACATTTTAATAACGAAGTTACAAGTGGTGAAACGTTCTGCACATTTTTATCGAGGAAAAGTCAAGATATCATATTGCAATATAAGAAGAAAATCCCTATAGAAAAATTCCATCAGATGATACAAATCTATAAGATAAAAAAAGTTCAAAGGCAATGTTGACAAAGCGTTCGGCATACTGATTATTGTTGTCGACGCACAATCAATAGAATTTCAAGCAAATATTCGATCCAAATATCACAAACATACATACCAACATCATATCCTTACTACGAGACATTCAAAATCGTCCAACCATGCCAAAAAATGTGCCAACCGATTCTGAACTTTAAGAGCAAATATGTCACTCAAATAGCCTCCATTGTCATTCGAACATTGATGAATATGGCTAAAAGGAACGAAGTTGCGTATAATGAAGATCTTTGTAACACTTTTGTGTATAAAATTTGGATTATTGATGTCTTTTGTGGCGAAAAAGGTTCGGGATTGCGAGAAGTGGAAGAGATATTTGGAGTTTTGGACCGACATGTGACTTGTAACGTTTGATGAAAGTATTAAGTACAATAAGATGATAGCAAATATTTGATTTCTTGTTGTTAGGGACGCTAAAGACCTTTGTGTCTACAATGGAATTGTTGAAAAAAATGGACAAGAAATCGAAAGTAAATTGAATAAAGCATTTGTTGTAAGAAATACTGTTGAATCAAAGGTTTTTGGTGGGATTGTGAGTGAAGAACTATTGGGTTTGTGTAGTTATTAATTTGTAGTACGGATATGGAGTCTAGAACAATATTTTTATTTCGGTAGTTTTCAGGGTATCAAGATTAAAAATCTAATTAGTCCGTCAGTTAGATAATGAAAAAATATTTGACACGTATTTTCTTATTTTCTCGTATTAAACTGTCAAACACCAAGCGGTCACCGGTGACCGCAACCTATTGTTCTATAATTGTGTCTATAATGACGGTACTTGACGAGTTAAATTGCAATACTTAGATAAAATGGCGCTAAGTTTAGGAGTGGGAGGTCGTTACGTCATAACGTGCTACAAAATGTGACACGCTGTGACGTCACACAATATCTCAAATTAATATATCCTCGAAAGTATTTAATTTTGTGAGATAAGAAAAAATATGTGTCTAAAGTTTTAAATTAATGTACCAGACGGACATTTATATAAAATTTAGGAAACTACCCTATTGTCATTAGTGTTACCACTACATTGGGAAACAGCAGACGTTTTTTCTAAACTACAACAAGTCAATTTTGAATATGAAAAAAAGGTCGTCTCTCGCCCGATAACTGAATGATACTCAATTTTAGGTCGGGCTTAAGTATAGTTCTGTCTCTACAAATTCATTGTAAAATGACAGAGATGGCACGATATTTAAGTACAACTCTGTTCTATAAAATTGACGAACATCAGACGATCGTGATTATTTTATTCATAGTAATAAGGGTTAACAAGCAATTGCACAACTTGATTACCCACACGCACAGAGCCAATCACATCAAGCTTCCTTGTGCGTACTGCTAAGGAGAGGCATTCTTCGCCCAGAGTCTGTGTTTTCTAAAGGGTGTCTTCAAGGCCCGAGTGAATAGGTTGCTTATGGGTCGACGTGCTCCACCGTAGACCGCAATACCGCTAACCACCAGGCGAGATAGTAGCCAAAGTTCAGCTCATCAAATATAAAAAACAAACGGTCCGCTTAATCTACCATATTTAAAAAAAAAGTGTGGGAGAGCCATGCCTTTTCGGCACGAATGGGCCGGCTCGACCGGAGTGATACCACGGCCTCACAGAAAACCGACGTGAAGCAACGCTTGCGTTGTGTTTCGTCGTGTGAGTGAGGTTACCGGAGGCCCAATTACCCTCCCCTTCCCCAATCTCCCCAATCCCTGAATCCCCAACGATCCTCAAACTCCTAATCCAAATAAAGCCGGTGACGCACTTGGAACGCCTCTGGTGTTCCAGGTGCCCATGGGCGACGCCGATTGCTTACCATCATGTGATCCGTCTGGTCGTTTGCTGGCTTATGTATGCATAAATCTTCGTCATAGCGTTGAGAAATAGACCCAATGGCACGGGACTCACAACTGGCGCATATCCTTACCCAATAGGAATTTTAGCGAAAACAGAACATTAATATTATAATAATTATAATTACAAAAGCATTATGCTCAATACATTACAATATTTTCACGCTTCATATTGAAAATAGACACGCACAGGTTTTAGAAATTAACTGCAATTATTAAATTCTAAGTTTTATTTGGTACTTAACCTCTTTTCTGGAAAATTAGTTATGAATTTATATAATAAGTCTAGATTTCATTATGGGTTTGCAGTTAATGCTTGAATTACAACTTATCCTACTAATATTATAAATGGAAAAATTTATGAGGATTTATGTGTGTGAGTGTGTGTGTGCGTGTGTGTGCGTGGGTGTGTGTGTGTGTGTGTGTGTGTGTGTGTGTGTGTGTGTGTGTGTGAGTGTGTGTGTGTGTGTGTGTGTGTGTGTGTGTGTTTGTTACTCTTTCTAGTCAAAACGGCTGAAGGGATCAAGATAATATTTGGAACAGGGGTAGACTATGGTCTGGAATAACACATAGGCCACTTTTTATTCCCCGGGAACGCTGGCGAAGCTGCTAGCAGAAGCTAGTTACAGATATTTATTGAAATGACGTTAGTATGACTGGTGGTAAGTGGTTACTTTCAATTTTTGGTTCTGACAAAATGATTAGATGAAAAAAGTATTTAATAACTAACTTCTAAAAAGCAATGAAGCGTTAAGTGTGGGAGAGCCATGCTTCGACTCAAATGGGCCGGCTCGACCGGAGTGATACCACGGCCGAGCAGAAAATCGACGTGACACAACGCTTGCGTTGTGTTTCGTCGTGTGAGTGAAGTTATCGGAGGCCCAATTACCCTCACACCTTCCTCATTCTCCCCAAAACCCTGAATCCCCAACAATCCTCAAATTCATAATCCCCAAAAGGTCGGTAACGCACTTGTAACGCCACTGGTGTTCCAGGTGTCCATGGGTCACGCCGATTGCTTAACATCAGGTGATCCGTCTGCTCGTTTACAGACTTATGCCATAAAAAAAGTATCCTGTGTTATTCCAGATCATCGTCTAGCTCTGTTTCGAATATTATCCCTTTCTTTCAGCCGTTTTGAGTGATAGTAACGAACATACACACAAATTTTACAAATGTAATATTAGTAAGATAATAGAAATAGAAAGTGAATAGAGGCCTTAAAATAAATGACGATGAATCTTCAAAATGTATGATATTTGACTTTGCCCTAACGTAGGTACTTATTATCATTTAAGTCTTAATTCCCAAGCCCTCTTTAGGGCTTAGGCCTACTTCGGCCGTCTCAAGAGGTCATTAGGTACACCATTTTGACATTCCGGACAACCTCTAATAATCATTATACAATATAAGTCACAATACATTATGTCTCCCGTATATCTGCGTCCACGCGGCATACCACGGATTAATCTATTAACCGTTATCAGTACTATAAAGTATTAAGGCTGAGTGCTTCATTGATCAAGTGCAAACAATCGAGAGGTCATAAACAAACAAATAAAATACTGATCTGATCCCATTTCACTGCAGCGCAGACTTGGGACATGAACTATTACTAATATACTATACTATTATCTGTAAAACGGTATTTAAATATGCTGCTGATGTCATGTAAGGTCATCCAGTCAATAATTTGGGTCTAAATATAATATGCTTACGTACAACTTACAACTATTCAGGTCAATGAACTAATTCGACTGTGAAATTAGGTAAACATTTCTAAAAACTCAGAAACATTTTAACAGACATTCTAATAAATAGACATTAAATCAAAATTGAAAACTACCTCTATAATATCATGGATCTCACTTTAATAATTTATCATTATTGACGTTGTATTTATTTCTGGACTGAAGTTCATTAGAATCGGCTAAGTAATTAAGATGAAATAACATATGTACGAAAAACAGATTCAAACAAACATAAAATATCAAACACTAAGCTTGCGATGAATTTACTAAAACGCTAATCAACATTGTAACTATTAACGCAGGCAGACATTATCAAAGAGTCATCAGACCACCACAGATGGAGCCCAATAGGGCTGATACGGAGCCGCAGAGAACGTAAACGGTTACCGGGGCTCCGGCTTGAAGTGCACGAGTAGGAACGGGATGGTTTGATAGTCAATAAGAGTCTGACACTCATTCGCACCTCACCCGGGCGGGAGAAGACATTCGAAGATTTCCCCCCTTGAAAAAAGACGTAAACAAATATCGAATTTAGTTTAGTATTTACAAGGAATTTAGTTATTGCAACAATTTTTAAAAGACAGTGATTTATTAATGACCTAATAATAAACACCGCTAAGATTTTGTCGCCGCATTTTATCATTTGATGGGATAACTGATAAGCGACTGCGGGTTTCTAAGGACTATATTTCACCATGACACTATGGCAGGACAACCAGTCACGCAATCGTGGTACTCTTCAACTATGGAACTAGACACCATACAGAGACAAGAGACCCCACTTTAAAAAAATTCTCCTGTGTTGTGGGTGCGTTCACAAGCCTGCAAGTTAATATACACATGACACCCAGATCGGATACAACAATTTGTGGATCACACAAAGATTTGCATGTGTGGGAATCAAACCGTACGATACACATTGTACGGCAACCGGTTACCCAGCAACCGTGCCAACTGTGCAGTCGAATTATAACACGTAACAGCTTATAACTTGCACCAAACGACATACAATGATTAGTTTCCAAGATTCCCCCCAGCTTTATTTGTTTTTCTAATTACAAAATGTTTTGAATTAATAATCTTAGGCCTACGCCATAACATTTGAATTTTTCAGTAATTAAACATACATATTTAAGAAACAATCAATTCTTTTGACGTGGCTTTTGATTGCCTGAGGGGATTATTCAATAAAATATCATTTCTTATTTGCCTGGTTTACTACAAATAACAAAGTACGATTTCTGACCATAAGGTATGGTGGTATTAAGGTATTAAAAAATAATAATATTCTATATACATGCCGCCTTACTCGCAAATTTTAAATAGTTAGCTTTTAAGTTCATTTAAACGCACTTAGCTTCGGCCTGGGCTTCTTTAAACCCCATCAAGATAGGAGAAACATGAGTTATCGAGGAATAATAATAAAAGGTACTTTATTTACCTACAATTTTGAAAATCAAGAATTTTTTAATTCCTTTCTTTTTTTTTATTTTATTTACCGGTGACACCCATGGCGTTTAATGAGTTAATTTTAAAAATCAAAGTATATTATCTCGATATATTTGGATTTACTTGATACATATTAATATACATTGATACCACAATACTTTATGGTCAGAAATTCAAACATCAGTTTTTTAATTAAGTGTGTGTATTTCAGGATTTAAACATGAGATTGAGATACAGGCTGCCTCGTTGGCCGTGTGGTCGCAAGTGCGACTGCCGGGCAAGGGGTCTCGGGTTCGATTCCCGGGTCGGGCAAAGTATTACTGGGTTTTTAAAAAAAATCTCAGTAGTAGCACGGAGTCTGTAATTGTGCCCGGTATATGGCAATAGGCTCACCATAACATAAATAGTGAAAAGTGGGTGTTACATTTTACAGTGGCACAATGTGCACCTCTGCACACCTATTGAGATACACTGCAGTAATAGGAAAACTCAAAAACATTACTCAGGACATCACCCTAATATTTATTCCGTAAAAGAGAAACCATAATAAGGAGTAATCGTTATTTATTATAGTTACTTTTGATGTTGCTGCTTGTTGGCTGCAAGCTCGTGGTTGCAAGCTCGCAAGAACGACTGCCGGGCAATGTGTCTTGAGTTCGAATCTGGTTTGTCTGGGTAGGGCAATAGTATTACTGGGTTTTTAAAAATGTCAGAATTGTGCCCGGTGTATGGCAATATACTCACCCCCTATTACACGGGACTCATAACGCAAATAGTGAAAAGTGAATATTACATCGTACAGTGACATTGAGTGCCATAATGTGCACCTCTGTCAACCCCTTCGGGGGTAAAAGGCGTGATGTTATGTATGTTTATGTACTTTGACCTTTTTTTGAGGGGGGAAAATCATGAAAATGACTTTACCCGCCTGGGTAAGGCGAGAGGGAGTGTCAGACTCTTACTGACTAAAAACCACCCCGTTCCTACTCCTACACTTCGAGCCGGAGCCCCGGTAACCAAGCCCTCCGCGGCTCCGATATACTTTGATCTTAAGTCTTATTTAACAGTTTATAATCAAAAACACAAAGCACACAATTTCAAAATCATAGTTTTAATTTCAAAACCCTTGTCTTGCTTCTGCCTTACTTCGCCAAAAAACAAGCTTAACACTAAACCTAGAACGTATAAAAAATACAAAAGACCTAACAAAGAAACCTAGAAAGATATTGATAGCCAGATATTTGTCATATTATTTCTAACATTTAGACATTAATAGATTCAGTGGCTTGGCAAACACTAGATGGATGGAAAAACTTACAATAATGATAAGACATGGATTCCAATGATAGATCAGTTCAGAATAAAATTAGACATGAAGAAATGTCGGTTTTGGAACCTATTGAAACATAACTTCACGCCTTTTATCCCCGAAGGGGTAGACAGAGGTGCACATAGAAGTAACACCCGCTTTTCACTATTTATGTTATGAGTCCCATGTAATAGCCATATACCGGGCACATTTCCAGACTCCGTGCTACTACTGAGAATTTTTTTAAAACCCAGTAATAATTTGCCCGACCCGGGAATCGAACCCGAGATCCCTTGCCCGGCAGTCGCACTTGCGACCACTCGGCTAACGAAGCAGTCAGCCTATTGAAGAATATCTGCAAATACTTCTGCTCTATCAGATTTACATTCAAACTCGTAATAGAATAGAAGAATTTGTTTCGTAGGGGAAAATTAATAAGCCTCGTTGGCCGAGTGGTCGCAAGTGCGACTGCCGGGCAAGGGGTCTCGAGTTCGATTCCCGGATCGGGCAAAGTATAACTGGTTTTTTTTCAAAAAATCTCAGTAGCAGCACGGTGTGTGAAATTGTGCCCGGTATATGGCTATTACATGGGACTCATAAGATAAATAGTGAAGTGGGTGTTACATTGTAAAGTGGCATAATGTATACCTCTGCCTACCCCTTCGCGGGTAAAGGGCGTGATGTCATGTTATGTTATGGGAAATTTAATTAACTCCCAAAATTAGAGTATTTATTTATTTCACACTAGCTGCTGCCCGCGGCTTCGCCCGCGTTGCCGTGGGGTTAAAAGTACCCTATGTGTTGCTTCAGACTATTACCTATTACTGTTTCAAATTTTATTCCAATCCCTTCAGCCATTTTGACGTGTTTGAGTAACAACAATAGACACAAATACACCAACTTTCGCGTTTATAATTATTACTAGCTTTTACCCGCGGCTTCGCTCACGTCACAAAAGGATAAAAAGTAGCCTATGTGACATATACCAATACATACAGCGCCATCTATATCAATACTTTTGTTTTCCTTCGGGAATATCAAATTTGTCCGGAATAAAAAGTACCCTATTCTTATTCTTATTCTTATTTGACTTCTAACTTTACGTCTGCAAAAATTCAAAGCAATCGGTTTAGTAGTTACGGCGTGAAAGCGGAACAAACAAACAAACTCACTTTCCGATTTATAATATTAGTAAGGATTATTAGTAAGAAGTAAGATTGGAAATGAGTTTATAGATCTTTGTTAGATACTACTTAACTTATCAAAATCCATACTATATCATGAAAACCAGAAACCCAGCTCTAACTTAGTCCTAACCCTCTCCTAAACCAGCAGGTCAAAAAAGGCTAACAGAATACTAACAAAATCTATTTAAAACAATATTCTTAAACAAAAAGGATATCCTAACGCGATAACACCTCCAACAGCTATTTCCTCGAACAGCTAAACCCTTCAAAGGATTATGCCGAACTAAATACATTAGCTACGGGATTTATAAGTCACTCTATTAACTAAATCGGCTCAAAATTATTGGCTAAGACGCGACAATTTAGCACAGTCACGCCCAATTAACTGACAAAAGAAACAATTTTGAATAAAGAGCGAACACTTTTTTAAATATAGAAGGCGGCCGTTAAATTCAAAATGGCGGACGTGCATAATCCGCGTTTACCGCTGTTTTGATGGTCCTGACGTGTTCCCGAACAGATTATTCCCGGTAGGTTTACTTTGAAGGCATTTTGTGAAATCTGTATATTGTGGGCGAAGCTTTGTTTAGTATTTGAATTGGTCGGTAAGACTTGTAATGAATAAAAATTGTTTAGTTTGAGTTTAAGGTATACTTATTGTGTTTCTGTCTTTAAAAATGTCGTACTAATAATAAGCATATTGCATACTTGGATGCAAACGTAATCTTACCAAACCAATCAGCAAAGATGTTGACAGATTCCATGATATCACTGGGAATTTTGCTAACCAATAATAAATGACATTGAATCTATTTTCAACTCCCCATTGAATCCGAGACATACATAATGTATCTTCGATAGTAATTTCAGGTAGAAAAGTCTTAATAAAATTCCAAAATATTTCACATCTTCGCTCGCTCACATATTGTCTTTAATCAACAGCAACAACACAAATTTTTCACGCGAAAAAATACGCGAACATCAGCAAAAAATTTCGCTCCAAATTTTTTCGTAGAAACGTCGGCATTATTCAATCGTTTACAAAAAAAAAACAACACTGACTTAGCTTGGTGGCTACTTGTTAAAATACCGACGTGCATAATCCGAGCTTATGCTGTTCTGATACCGTTCAGAATCGCATGTCACAGGTTATTGCGGTAGGTTAAGTCTGTGTGAATATGTTATCAAATACTGTAAACGGGACTACGACAATTGGTTTAAATAATCTTGTTTTTATTTCTGAAAACGGCAACCAAATATGCATGGGAATGTACACCTAGTTTTCTCTAATAAATATCGGTCGGATTTGCCCCCTAACTGATAAACTGGACCTCATTCATTGACGGATAACAATGGTATTATGTGAGTTATTTACAGAAAGAGATAATTTTGAAGAAATAAGTATATTACTATTGTGTGTTTTTTACATAGGCTTACCCTCTATTACATGGGACTCATAACATAAATAGTGAAAAGTGGGTGTTACTTCTGTGTGCACCTCTGCCTACCCCTTCGGGGATAAAAGGCGTGATGTTATGTTATGTTACAATATTTTTATGGAATAAGGCGGTTCACGAGCATACTGATCACCTGATGGTAAGCAATCGGCGTCGCCCATGGATACCCGGAATACTAGATGCGTTATAAATGCGTTACCGGCCTTTTGGGGATTAATTGGGCCTCCGGTAACTTCACACACACGACGAAATACAACGCAAACGTTGTTTCCCGTCGGCATTCTGTGAGACCGTGGTATTACTCCGGTCAAGCCGGCCCAATCGTGCCGAAGCATGCGTCTCCACACATACGTCACACTTATGTGCAACAACACAATACTCAATAATACTAGCTCAACCATTTGTAAATTATACAACTAAAGTGACAGGTCAGTGGTTGTATATTTCGGTACATTTTTTTAAGGGTTGACCCCTTCTCATCGAATGACTTCTTTATCATCATCGAATCAAATACCCCGTTCTTACTCCTGCACTTCGAGCCGGAGCCCCTGGGAACCTTTTACGTTCTTCGCGGCTCCGTATCGACATCAGCCCTATTGGGTATCCATGGTGGTCTGATGGTACTCTATAATAATAATAATAATAAGCCCGCAGGGCACCTTGAGGCGAGGTGACGGGCATTAGCGATCCCGCGGGCTACCATCATCCCGAGTGCTCCAGGGAGAAGTTACCGTTCCTTCTTCTCCGGCTTGCCTTAATTGGCTGGCTGGAGTGAACGATGACAAGGAACAGGTCTCCCACCTCTGGCTTGCCTTCATTGGCCGTCCAGAGTGGAGTCGCGAGAGCAGTGATGCTGCTCGGAGGGTGAGAAACTATTCGTAAGAGTGGGCCAGGGATGCAGGAGGCTGCGGCTGGAGCAGATGATCTGAGTAGAAAGCGGTGGTAGTTTCTTAACCCTTCAGCCACTCACATTCTCGTTGCCCCTCTGTTGCTATATCTAGCAACCATTCCCGGGGCCCGGTCGGTGAGTTGGCGAGTCTCCGCCTGCAATTTTTACGTGTAATAATTACATTGTTTCGGCAGGTGTCATAGTCATCCATAGTTCCCAATTTCCCAGTCCACAGCAACCCATCCATAGCCCTACCTTTTTTTTCCATTATTCACAATAGTCCTACACTAACCGGGGACTGTCCTTGAGTGCATTTCCATAGTGCATACAGGGATAGTCGCCGGTTTGTGTCTTCATGACATTTAGATTAAAGTTGTCTAAAGGGCCTCTGCGCAGTTGGCTTCGGCCCCTCGTACGCCTCCCAAATGACCGGGACCCTGTGGTCCCGTGAATGGTAAAGATATACATAATAATAATAATATATTTATTTGCTTAAAACATGGTATAAAACAGGTGTTACAAAAATATGGTTGAAGTACAACATGTTTTGCTAATATTTATATAGCATGCAAAATCAGGAAAAGTTCTAAAATTAACATCTTAGGCGTGAGGTTAATTTCCTCTGCATGAAATCACTTATAGAATAGTAGTTTTGTTCATTAAGCCATTTGTGCAATTTACGCTTAAATAGATGTATATTAAGACATTTCAAATCATTCGGTATATTGTTATAGAGGTAGATACGGATACACAAAGCCAAGCAATTCTTATTTTATTTTGCTAATCTAGGAAAGTCATTCAGTACAAGTCTAAATGGATCTCTACGATTTCGTGGATTGACATCATTTGCAGTTTTAAATAAATCTTTGTTTTTTGTAACGAACATACATACTTCATAAATGTAAAGCGACGGTAATGGTAACAAACCAAGTCTTTTGAATATTGGTTGGCATGACTGATCAGGTTGCAAACCGTACATAGCCCTTATGCACTTTTTTTGTGCGATAAATGCCTTATCCCTATCCGTGCTATATCCCCATATTATTAGGCCATAGCGAAGCAATGATTCTACATGTGCATGATAAGCCATTATTGCTGTATTTAAGTTTGTAAAATTTTTTATTTGCTGAAGTGCATACACAAATTTATTTACCCTAAGAAAATCATATTTCGGTAAGTAGACATTTGTTTTCTCAAAGTTAAGGACTATACGCTTTAATTTTGATATATAAATACCCTCACAGTAATAATCGTCATTAAAACTACAATATTTATTTCAGCCCTATTTTTTCCAATAGCTCAAGAATCTATTCATCCGAAGTCCAATCAAGTACAATAAATTTATCAGTCATTGATGAAAAAACCACTTGTAATGTTAATTTCTCATTTAAATTTATATTTCGTACTCAATTTAAGTAAAGAAACCATTTATTATAAGAATGCAAATTTTTTATCTACGAAAAATAGTCTATTCTATCAGAATATATTTGCTTCAAAAATGTGCCAAGAACCTTTCTATTTGTGTATAGAAATTAAGAAGGGCTGTCATAGCCAAAAATTTTAGTGAACATGATAGATAGTTTTTTAAAAGAGACGTAATTTTTCTTTTCACAATGTAGACGTTATTATGTAATTTCATTATGACCGTCTTTTAAAAAAATATTATATTATATTATATATAGTATTTTTAAAAAAGGTTGATGTCAGGTCTTGAATCTATACATAATATTAATACATCGACTCTGATTTATCACAATGAGATTAATAAACATGACATACTCATGTAAATTTTTTATCCATAACCTCTGGTTTCCCAAATCCATTGACACTAAATCTGCGTTTCATATAAAGCATAGTTTAACCTACAATTCCAATGGTACTTCTGATTAATTTACCTAACGACGTTAAGAATTATGTCCGCGAATTCTGTTCATTCTTCTACGGAATGAGATTCATATTTTTTTGTGGCGCAAATTCATGAGAGAGCGACCTTTTTTTAGTATTATATGCGAATGAGCTGATTTAGTACTTCAGTTTACGTTTTTGGTTATAAACACCGCTGTTTAGTTGATGGCATTAAAGTTGTTTTTGTTTTAGTCGACGTTTTAAGAGGTTTCGGTGTTTTCCTCGTTTATGGGAGCGTTGAAGTTATGAAGATGCTAGTTCAACGTCGCGTATTTTATCGTGTTTTCCACGTTTGACTTTATTGGCATAAAGCGTTCGTTAAACTTTACATCTTTATTTCGATCTCAAGATTAGTCAAACCATTGTTTGGTTATCAAAATAATCAGTACCTAACATAGTTTACAATGCTTCAATTAGTTAGTAAATCTTTAAACATCTTAAATAGCTCAAAACTATTAGGAGGTAAATCAAAAAGTTTAATTCACACTACAAAATGAAAGCTAAAACCTAGATTAAAACAGTGGTACAACCCGACCTCATTTTGCCACGAACAAAAGTATTGGAGCCATTAATTTCTAATACCAAAGAGAAGCTGGGCAAATTAAATACACAAATTATGTTCTTTTGAAATATAACCAGCTGAGAATTTGAAATTTGTTATTATTAGTAATTATTTATTTTAATTGGTTTTTTACGCGTCTCAGGCGTTCGGCGCCATTTTGAGTGTGGTGTGCGGTTGGTGGACCTCAAAATGTGTTGGGAAATTTTTTAACCTTTTTGGATACTTTTTGTTACAATTCACCTATTTAGTTATTCGTAGCCTATAGTATAGTATAGTGGTATTCTCCCAGTTTTAAGGTATTTAATCAAAAGTCTGAAGAATGTTTTAGAGCAAATGAATCACGTCACATCGACAGTCAGTGGCGACTGCTTACAAAATGCCTCTGCTCACAAGAAAAAGGTATAAATATTAATTACCACGATTGCTCAATGCGGGTTGGCGATTTCAAATTTAGGTATAATTAATTAGAAATTATAAACTAAGATTTCTTCACGATATTTTTCTTAACCGTTTGTCAGTGGTGTCCAAATAATCTTAGAAAGTAAATACATACCTATAACTTGATAAAAGTAGCATTGGTACTTGATGTTGGTAGGTTATCGGATGGTAATGGTAAGCTACCGTCAGTGCTGACGTCAAAAGATCATGGAAACCCATGACACCAGAGGAGTCGTAAGTCTATATGAAGATCTGCAAGCAATTCCCAATCAAAATACACAGACAGTTGAAAATTGTCATTTGAGATTTTTTTTAGGTTGGAACAAGACTTGGCTCTCTTAAGTCTAGGCCGACGAAAACATAATAAATAAACATTTTATCAAATACCTAACTGTAGGATTTTATCGTGGATGTAGTAATAAAAGAAATATTTACACAGAATACTTTGGAGTCATTTATTTCGTACGACCGTTTTACATGCGAGATTCAAAGAGAGAGAGCGACACCAGTGACAGGAAAACGAACTAAAATGGTCGCGTTCCAAAACTGCATATTCTAACACTAACTAACTTCAGAACCTTTCTAACAATGAAAACTCAGGCTAAAATTACCAAAAAGACTGAATCTGAAATCGAAGATAATTCGATTACGTCAAAATATTAATACTAACTTTTGGTCTAAGTAAGCAGGTTCCATTTGCTAGATTTATTATGAGCTAGATTTTAGATCGAAACTTAATTTTTTTGTGGTTTGCGAAATATGGTTTTGTAAAACGGAGATTTATTGAACTAAAGGTCAATTGTCAAAGTCAGCGTTATTGGATCACAGAGGTACCGACCGATGTACGGCAATTAATAAAAATTTTTACGTGTACAATTCAATTTACAGAATTACTTACTTAAACTAAAAAGCTGGTTTATTTTAAAACTGAAGTACTATAAAAACGTGTCGACTGAATTAAGAATCACCTCCTTTTAGGGAAGTCGTTTGCAACTAGAGCCAATTAATACTTGTCATACAAATATCTGTGAGTCATAAAAAGTAGAAAAACTTGTTTAAATATTACTAGGAACAAGCCCTGAAGAGGAAAATATCATCTAATTACTTCTACCGCCTTGGGTGACGTGAGAGGAAGAGTCAGACTGTAACTGACTAAAAATCGAGCAGCATGTCGTTTACCAGGTATGCCATTCATGCAGTGAAATATCAAGAATGGTATAAAAAATTTTGATTATTATATTTTTTGGCTTACGCATATAATTATTTAACGGGGAAATCGATAAGTTTCAATTTATGACCAGCATTCCGCGACCTGCGACGCGGCAACTGTCGCGCTGTTGCTGATTAGCCCAGTGGAGTCGCGAAAATCATAATAATTAATTTAGTATGTCTCACAAAAGACCTTGAGTGACCTTATGTTTACATTACAAAATAATAAAACCTTCGATGAACTTCGACCAAATATCTTCCAGTTTCAGGCTTATCGCTATCAGAAAATCTGAAATCCCTGTAATCCGTACATATTTCACGAGCTGTCCAGAAAACGTGTTAATTATAGTACACTCTAAAATGTAATTAATGTTTTAGGCTAAGACAGAATGAATGGAATGAATGAATTTAGATATTGTAGTTGATTTTGTAATTCAGTATTTCAGCGATTAAATTGAAATGTCTTTATTTGTGCCTAACGTTTATATTTATTGCTGATTGCTTTAATCTATTTCCATTACAGTTTTATAATTAGAAATATTATTACGACTGTGTTGTTAGACTGTTTGGTAACGGCAGAGTAGTAAAGTACGTTTGTCCCCACCCCTTCTCTTGCCGCGGGTGTCGTAAGGGGTGACAAAGGAACTACATACTTGACAGAGATCGAGCAGCTGTATTTAAAGTGTGGGAGAACCGGCCCATTTGTGCCGAAGCATCGGCACGAATGGGCCGGTTCCACCGGAGTGATACAGCGGCCTCACAGAAAACCGTGTTTCGTCGTGTGAGTGAGGTTACCTGAGGCCCAATTACCCTCCTCCACAATCTCCCCAATCTCTGAATCCCCAACAAACTTAAAATTCCTAATCCCCAAAAGGCCGGTAACGCATTTGTAACGCCTCTAGTATTCCAGGTGTCCATGGGCGACGCCGATTCATTTATTCATTCATTTATTTTCAAAAACAATTTACATTGTGTGTGACTTAAAGCTTAAAACGAATAACACAAGTAGTACAAAAAGAAAAACACAACACATTTCTTAAATCGAATTACAATTAAAATTATTGCTAAGATACTGATCTCATAACGACAAAATGTATGTGACACAACTACATTAATACATTGATACACTGTTCAATAAGTATACCCAATACAATACAATACAATACATGTCATGAAATCAAATCTACTGTCAATGTCAAAAAAAAGATCAATATTAATACAAACTAGGTAATTATAATGTCAACAGAGAATTATCATCAACAATGTCAAAGAAAAAACAAAAACAAAAAGGTACCCAAAAACAACGCAGAACCAAATCAATCATTAAACTGTCAAACACCAAGCGGTCACCGGTGACCGCAACCTATTGTTCTATAATTGTGTCTACAAAACCGGTACTCGACGAGTTAAATAACAATTCAAAATAAAAAAGTAATATTCAATATTCAAAATTAAAAAATCCAGTCCTGTGTTTTACATGTTAGCTACAGAGTAGAGGCATTTCTCCAACAGGAATGCCTTGAGCCTAGTTTTGAACGAGCTTGTGTACAGAATACTTTTTAATTCAAGTGGCAGTCTATTAAATATTTTAACTGCCTGGTACAGTGGACTATGCCCAACAATGTTAAGTGTTGGGCATAGAGTTTACTTTCTAAATCCTTCCTACGTGTTTTTTCTCTTAATGATCTTTCCTCAGCACTTTCAAAGCAATAAATGTGAAACAATTCAGGTGATCCATCTGTTCGTTTACCGGATTATCTCATGAAAAAAGATTCCTATGGAACCCCATACTTGACAGAGATTGGGTAACAGCGCTCTTTAATAAAACTTAATCTTTGACCTTGTCATCTCCAACCTATTTGCCGACCGTGGAGATTATGGCAAATTATTCTAGGTATGTATAAAATGCCCCATAGTCCAATAGTGACCTCTTACGTACTGTTGACGCTACCAAATGATATCTATCTTACAAGAAAGAGTCAGGCATCGAACCCACACCCATTAGCTTCTAAACCAAATCCCATAATCTCAGTAGTAATATAACTACAAAATTAAGTTATCATAAATAACTACATGTTATTTATGGGACCACGGGACATTCTACGAGACCTCATAAAAGCGCTTATACCACCCAAATGTAAACAACCGCACATCAAACTACATTCACCAAATTAATCTGACCTCTGATGTGTATGAGACTGTTAAACATTTAAAGGTCAGGTTATGTTGGATACTGTCATATACAGTACCAATTTAAGCTGACCTCTGATATGTACGAGACAGTTAAATGTTGAAGGGTCATATTATGTTGGTTATTATACCTTGACCTGCGGTTTCGTTTTCAAAAGAGGTATTAAAACAATTTATAGTATTCCTTTATGTTAGAAATAATTCAATTTTGTGTGTTTTACATAAAAATGTCGTTTGACATTAAAAATTGTACCGTAACTGTTTCTTAGTAAAGCAGGGTAGGTAGAAATGAAATGTTTATCATAATCCAGAAGAATAAATTGCATAAGGCAAGATTTAAAATACGAGTAGGATTTATATTTTTGATTTAGATATAGACGATTCCCAATGCCGCCCCTTTCCCCAATCCCTGAATCCCCAACAATCCTCAAATTTCTAATCCCAAAGGCCGGTACCGCACTTGTAACGCCTCTGGTGTTCCAGGTGTCCATGGGCCACGCAGATTGCTTTCCATCAGGTGATCCGTCTGCTCGGTTACCGACTTGTGCCATAAAAAAAATAAAAGGAACATGTAATTCCTTACTTTTGTATGAAAATAAAATTTGTTTCTACCATCACTATTTTGGGAGTACCATACAAATTTTGATTACTATTTTGGGAGTACCATACAAATTTTGATTACTATTTTGGGAGTACCATACAAATTTTGATTACTATTTTGGGAGTACCATACAAATTTTGATTACTATTTTGGGAGTACCATACAAATTTTGATTACTATTACTAAACCGTTGCTACGTTACGATGAAACCTGAAATTTGCGGTGAATTTCATTATTTCAGTACCTAGTGAAATCGGTATTTGTGTTGTCAGTTATTGCAGAACCAGTAATAAAGTTAATGTTCGCTTTCAGTTTTTTCCGTGTGAGAAGGGGCATTGCTCAGCAATGGGCATTTATAGGCTGTTGATGATGATCATGATGATATTATGAGCTCCATGTAATAGGTGAGCCTAGTGCAGCAACAACACAAATCAAGAATAAAGAAATTTTCGACAGCCCGTAAAAACTGAAATAACAAAGTCAAAGTCAAAATCATTTATTTCAATAGGGCCAGGAAGACTTTTGAACGTCAACAACAAAAAAAAATTTAGAAATGAAGCTAGTTGCTCATTCCAAGGTGTTGATTCCTATGGAGAAGAACGAGCAAGAAACTCCATAGGTTACTCTTTTTCAATCGGGTTCACAATACAATTCTCTAGTTACATAGTTTTGTTGGTTCGATTGTGTGAGAACAATGCAATACCTAAATGCAGTCGAAAGAGATTGAAAAAGAAAATAACCTTGAGGACCATAAAATCATTCTGGAGCTGACCAGTCCCAATCGACGGCGCCTGTTCTAGTCTAATTTAATTTAATTTAACACTTTACCCAACCCGGGAATTGAACCTGAAACACCTAGCTCTGCTGTACACTTGCGATCACTCAACCAATGAGGCAGTTAAAAACTTAAAAGTGTACAAAGACTTTAGCATACATAATTCTCCATTAAGGCAATAAGATCAAAATATCACAAAACACATAACCTACAAATTCTAGATACATAATACATTCTAGGCAGAGAGATAGCCTTAATCGTTCCCAACTATGTTACGGCCTATAAAGCCTCGGTTTCAGGCTGAAACTTCAGACACAGTAAAGTTGAACATGAATTTCAATGGTCCTAAGTACCTATCTATTAGAACTAGGAATAGGTCACAGTTCATGACTAGGGGTTTAGGATTATCGATAGATTTTTGTCGATTAATTTTGTCGCTGATCGATGATGTGATTGTAAATGAATTATGAAAAGTAAAAGAGTTTTGGAATGTGATTACCTTTTTGAAATTTTGTTTTAAGCTTCTACTACCTCTATATACGCATACTTCTTGCCAGGTATGGTGTTTCGTTTATTTTAATTATATATTTCTTATTGTATGTATTTAATAAGTGCTATAAGGTACTTTACTTATGTACCATTTAATCGTGGTTCGTTTTTTACTAATTACATAACGTATAGTTGACATAACATCACGCCTATTTCCCTGAAAGGGGTTGGCAGAGGTGCACTATTTTTTTTTAATGTTGCCCCACACTAGGATTTTGTCCTGTGCCTGTTCACATACACATGACACCCAGACCCGAAACTACAATTTGTGGATCACACAAAGTGTTGTTCCTTGCGGGAATCGAACCCGCGACACGTTGCTCGGCAGCCGGTTGCCCAGCCACCGCACCAACCGTGCAGTCACCACTGTACAATGTAACACCCACTTTTCACTATTAATGTTATGAATCCCATGTAATATGGGGTGAGTATAACGTAAGCATTTAAACAGTTTGATGATAATAAAATAATAAACACAACATATGTACATAAAATAATATAAGCTAATAATGAACACAGATCAAATAAAATATTTTTAAATTAGACATAGTTTAAGTAACAAGCCTGTTAAATACTAGAGGGAATAATAGACGCGAAGTAATTAAAAGTCCAGTTAACGTTCACGTTTATTTTATTTGATTTCCAAATTGAGAGGTAACATTTTATATAGCCCCTGAGATTATTACTGTTTATTTTCCACTTTAATAAATTTTTCTCGTATTAAAATCTAGCTTTATAATCTGTATAGAGGTAGTATATAGTATAACTTGGTGTCTTTTAATTTCTGTCTAGATGCATTTATGAAGTAGTGGTCGAAAGTAGACTTATTCTTTAATTAGACATAGAAGTGTGGGAGAGTCATGCTTTGGCTTAACCGGAGTGATACCATGGCTTCACAGAAAACCGTCATGTAGTAACATTTGCGTTGTGTTTCATCGTGTGAGTGAGGTTACCAGAGGTCCCCCCCGCCCATCCACAATCCTGAATCCCAAACAATACCCAAAAGGCTGGTAACGCACTTTTAACGCTTCTGGTGTTCCAGGTGTCTATGGGTGACGCCGATTATTTACCATCAGGATAATACCTCGTTCGTTTTTCTAGTAGTAAAGTTAATTGGATCCCTAATGTTTAAGAACTTCACTTGACTTTGTTTATTCAATATTTAACCTTATCATTTTGCCACTACAGAGGCAAATGACTATAGGTACCTACGTTTCGATCGTGCGTTGAACGAACAGTCGACAATTCACTAAACTTTTATCGATATACAGCCTCTAAACAACAGACAACACTATACAAAACTAGAGTTGTACCCATTTGTAGAATTTAATAGTCTATGTGTGTTCTAATGTCTGTAGCGGTGGATATTAATCATAGACATTTGATAAAACTAAGTTCCTAATAGGTTTTGTTTGTTTGTTGGGTAACTAAGTGAGTTGAGGTGAGCTTTTCTCAGTGCTGACTATCAAACTGTTAGTATTATTCAACCATGGTAATTTAAAGTGTGTTCATAAATTATTCCGTGTAATTTGAAGGGATTTGCTAATGAATAATACGATCTTAGATAGGATATAATCTCGCCATTACGTAACAGTCAAGTAAAATGTAAAATTGTGGTTTTACATAACATAACATCACGCCTTCTATCCCCGAAGGGGTAGGCAGAGGTGTACATTATGCCACTGAACAATTGATGTTATGAGTGCAACCCACTTTTCACTATTTATGTTATGAGTCTCACGTAAAACGGGGTGATCCTATTGCCATATACCCCGGAGGTTATACGCCGGGGTCGTGCGGTCCATGGCCCTCTACGGCGCCCCTGTTTGGGCGCCAAACCTGTTGCGGCGTCCCGCTCGGACGCTGCTCATGGCACAGACGGTCATGGCGATCCGAATGATCCGCGGATACCGCACGATCTCTGGGGAGTCGGCGAACCTCCTTGCCGGATTACCGCCGTGGGATCTGGAGGCGAAGGTGCTCGCGCGCGTGTACGGCATGCGCGCGGAGGCACGTCGCCGGGGCGAAACCCCGCTGCCGCGCCAAATAGGTGCGTGGCGGGATGAGCTCCGGCGCGATCTCATGGCGGAATGGCAGCAACGACTGTCGCAACCGAGGGCTGGGCTCGCTGCCACCGCAGCGGTAAGTCCCCTCTTTGAGGAGTGGCTTGAGAGACGCTACGGCGTCCTCACCTACCGCCTGACGCAGGTCCTCACCGGACATGGAAGTTTCGGGAGGTACCTGTGTCTGATGGGGCGGGAGGACACGCCCGGGTGTCATCACTGCGAGGACCGCCCTGAGGACACGGTGGAGCACACGGTGGGAGAATGCCCTTCGTGGGCTGAGCGCCGCCGTGTCCTCAGGGAAGTGATCGGCGATGGCGACCTCTCGCGTCCGGGCCTAGTGCAGGCCATGATGCGGAGCGAGGGGGACTGGGATGCCGTCTCCTCCTTTTGCGAAGCAGTCATGCTAGCTAAGGAGGAGGCGGGACGCGTGAGGCAGCGAAGCGCTGCCTCCTCGCAACCCAGCCATCGCGAAGGACACACCGGGCGTCGGGGATCGCGAGACGATCTTCGGCCACCGTAAGCGCGGGCCTGCGGACGGCGAGCATGGGTGGCTCCCCGTCCGACCAGAAACAGACCCGAGCGTACGGCGCGTCGCGTTCCGCGCGCGCCTCAAAGAGCCATCAGACCACCACAGATGGGGCCCAATACGGCCGATGCCGATTCGGAGTCGCGGAGAACCTAACGGGTAACCGGGGCTCCGGCTCGACGTGCAGGAGAAGGAACGGGGTGGTTTTTAGTCAGTAAGAGTCTGACACTCCCTCCCGCCTCACCCAGGCGGGAGAAGTCATTCGATGATTTTCCCCCCTTAAAAAAAAAAAAAAAATTGCCATATACCGGGCACAATTCAAGACTTCACGCTACTGCTGACATTTTTTTTACAAACCCAGTAATACTTGCCCGACCTGGAAATCGTACCTTCGAGACCCCTTGCCGAGTCGCACTTGTGACCACTCGGCGTCTGTGGTTTTAGTGTATCTAATTATTAATTATTAACATCCAAAGACGTTTCATTAAATATCTCTGTTTTCATCAAAAAATTCCTTACCACCCTGTCGATTATCTTCGACTCTGTAAGAAATATCATTTGTTACCTCTCAAAGATCGACGTGAGATGGCCGACTTTTTGTACGTATTAAAAATCTTAAATAACAATATTGACAACCCCGAACTTCTATCTAACTTTCACTTTAATGTACCACAAAAAATATTCCGCAATAACCCACCCTTACGTGTGCCTCTAGCATCAACAAATTACAGACAGAATAGTTTTATTATACGAGCGGGTAGACAGTTCAATAATATATGTAAGCAGTATGACTTAGATCCCTTTGCGACTAGCGTGGCGTCGGCCAGAAGACGCATAAGCCTCAGGTTTTTTAAGTAGCATCTCAATTGTATCCCTAGTTTTCTGAATTGTTTATATTATTTCTATCTTTCACTTATTCTTGTAACTAAAGGTTTCTAGCTAATACTAGTTTCTAGTTGATCCCTGCAATTAACTGGTATAATAAACTGTACAATTTTAATAAGCTGTAACCACTGCGAAAATTTTGATATGCTCACCTATCAAATTTAAGTCTGTCACTATACGTGAGGACTTGTAATTGGCTTTCAGTACTTTATGTTGACTTCTATTTTTATGTAATTTTAGCTGTAAGTCCTCCAGGGTGTAATAAATAAATAAATAAATAAATTATCTTTGCCTTCCCTTAGGAGAAGAATTAGATGTAATGGTAACAAGATTAAAAAAATCTTGTTCTTTTGCATGCATTTAGACCATAAATACTAGCGTATAAAAATAAGTACCTGTCTATTAGTGCGTTTAATAAAATAAAATAATTAGTCGATGACACTTCAATTCGTAGTTAAAAACATTAATTTGTCAAGAAATGTGTACTGTTTGGACTTTGACTTCATATTATTCTACAACCATATCGGGCTTCGACCACATCAAAACTCGAAACCGGTCTCAAAATGCTCCAATAAATAAAATTCTAATAGAGATATATGATTTTATTATATCACCATTTCAATTTATATCGCGTGGGAGTTAATTGTTCCACCTACATTCAATAAGAGAATAAAATTGGCTTATCTCAGTAATAAAGACGTGTGTGTGTTCCCATCTCGAGAACGGATGGATCGAAATGGATAGAATGTGCTTGAAGGCTTTTTAAGGATTATCGGGTACGTGGTGATGTTTATTCTAGTTTTTATGTGGTTTTGTGAAAGTTTTGAGTTTTTGTGTTGGGATGGAAAGTGTACGTTTGGTATTTCGTATATTGTAGCATGTGTTGTGCACATTTTTTGTTGGAGATCCTATGTAATTAAATAAATAAATAATTATTATGTATCATTAGGCGTTAAACACGAATATATAACATACATATGTATATTATATTATCCATTACCCGTCTTTTTGGTCGACTGGTTGCAAGTGTGACCACTGATTAAAAGTTTCAGGTTCGTTTTCGAGGTTAGAAAAAAATATTGTTTTTGTTTTTCGGTACTTTATCCGTAAGTAGCACAGTAGATTAGAATATTGTACCCGGTGTTTGGCAATTGGCATACAACTAACTAAGTATCTACCTAATTGAATGATTATTAAAAGAGGAGTATTTATTACTAAAAGGAAAAAGAGTCGTATTGCGAGTGTCTATACGTAGGTGGCGCTAATCACAATTTCATCAAAAGCTCGTATCATATGTATATTTGCACCTACCCCAAAGAAAGTGTCCCTTCTCAATGCTCATTTCAATAGCTTTTATGTATCTAAATAAGAAATTACCCAAGACGAAAGACCAGTCAGTCAGACGTCTATAAAATCAAACAGTAAATCAATTAAGTCAGTCACTATCTTCCGTTCAATTAAACCGTCTTCCATCTTCACTAAAATATAGGCAACCTAATTCAATCTAGATTTAGTGCTAGACGTTAATGGGGCTAGACTTCACCAGTTACCTCCTTTTTGGTTAAATAATTTTCATGTTATTTCTATGATTAATCGTTGTGGTGTGGTTTCCTTGATGTTGGTAGGTCAAAGAGTCCGTTTATTTTCATAAAGTATCGTATTGTTACTTTTTTTAAACGAAGTCAAAAGGGTTCTCAGTCTTCGAGTCCAATATAATAACGCTTTTAGGGTGCTGATGGGGTTGCCTCGTTTTTGTAGTGCCTCGGGAATGTTTGCAGAAGCCAGCGTAGATTGTTTTTATACAGTAATGCGTAAGAGATGCACATCCCTAGTGTGGAGGGTGAGGGGTAGCAACAACAGCATCCTGAAAATGATATCTGGCCGACTATTTTGCGCAATAGTAAATAGATGTTGTCGACTCTCCGCGGGACTTGCGCCGTAATTATTAATAATATTGTATAATGACATTCTAGTTAAACTAAATATTATAATTAATGGTATGATTTTGTATTGTCCTGTCTGTATCTATTTTTGTATATTCTTGTATATTGACCTGTTGAATGATATAGAGGTATATAATGTGTACTGACATTAGTAAGTTCAATATTATGTTACTAACAAGAATATGGACATGGTCTGAAATAAATGATTATTATTATTAAACCTGTGTCTATGTTTGTTCGCAATTTTGATGACATTTCCAAAAAATCCATGAATCCCATCAAATGCCATGAATTTTCAGAAACCGTTCAGAAACCAAAAAAGTTCAATAATGCTTTCCCCGGACTGAGATACAATACAAAGAGATTTAATTCTGGAAGAGCCATGCTTTGGCACTGCTGACTGGCTTGACTGGATCACTCCGGTCTCCAACGGCCTCACAGAAAACTGACGTGACACAACATTCGCGTTGCGTTTCTTTGTGTAAGTGAGGTTACCGGAGGCCTAATTACCTCCATCCTCAATTCCCGAATCCCCATCAATCCTCAAATTTCTAATCCCCAGCCGGTAACACATTTGTAATACCTCCGGTGTTCCAGGTGGTGACGCCGCTTGCTTACCATCAGGTGACTCGTCTGCTTATTTACCAACTTATTCCATAAAAAGTACTTCTGCTCTCCTATGCTGCCCTTTATTATTACAACTTCATATAAGAGCTAGCAGTGTTACTAAAACAATAAAATACAGTGAGTTATATTCTCTAGACGTTACATTTTAATGTCTACTGCATCTGCTCGTTGATATTCATTTACTTTGCACATATTTGACATTATACGGGAGAGGATTTTGCACGGCGACGCTGCGTTTTCATGAGTACGATTGATATCATGGTATTATTTGTATGGTATTGCAAACTTGAACGAAGTTATATTCGAAAGATTTGGTTAGAAATGTGTTTATGACTGATAGTTACTCCTGTGCGGTTTCATCAGTACTGCTTGGCTTCATATTGAACGTAGATGATGTTAAACACACTATCCGCTACAAAAATAATTATTAAAATCGGACCAATACCTTAATATGTATATAAGTCTAGTATAACAGATATAGATCACTTATAAAAGTATACTAGAGGTAGTCTAAGTCTGGCCTAATAATAATAATAAGGTTTGAAATTCTCAACTTTAGCACCTGTCATTCTATAGTCAACCAACTTATTAGTTATGCTGCCTGCATTTAAGATGTATAAATGTATACTCTTTGACACACACAGCCCTATATATTGTAATTTGCCATCCTTGGGTAGCTTAATAGCTAACAGTGGTCATTCTCGTTTTAACCAACTCAAAAAAAGAGGTTCTAATTTGACCTGTATGTATGAATGTTCGTGCGCGATTATATCGTGATTGGCTGAACCAAATATGCGGTTTTGAGAAAAATATTTATTACTCTTAGGAGAATGTATACTAATTAACCGATTTCAAAAGCAGGGGGCTTGAAGTTAGTTTCTTTAAACCTAATTATAAAAGAATCATCCCTTATATATTTATTAAAAATGGGATGCCGATAGCGGTTGACAATTCACTAAAACAGCTGCAGTTTATGCACTGATATATTTACCGGCACACCAAATAACCAAGTATGTATTTATACCTATTTATTTTATGCATATGACTATATATGTATATTATTTACATATATATATGTATAGCTATATTATTTAATGTTTCCTTTTTTTTCTCTCTCTCTCTTTGCTGTTAGTTTATTCTCCGTACCTTATTTTTCGCTGATTTTTTACTTAAACCCTAAGGTTGAGTGGTAGAGAGAGCCCTATGGCATTAAGTTCGCATTATGTGCTATAATAAAATTTTGTACATAAAAGAATAAATAAAAAAATAACCACCCTGACTGCACATTCACGACCAGCGTACACGTACAAAATAAACGCCCCCGTATCCAATAATGCAGCAAGTCACTTACATTTGCGATTGTCTTGCGTTTGAACTTCCAAGATATATAGAGTTGCGTTCACATAAATATGCAGCGTCGACACGGTTATGTACTGAGAACTGACTCCGGATTTAATGCGAATCTCTTGGTATTTGCTGTAAGTCGGATAGTGTTGGCACTAGATATATCTTTGGAGATTGTTGCCGTATATATGCCTGGTGACTTTTTATAACGCAACAAAGTGATAATAAGGTTGTGGTACAACGTGCTAATTAACTGGGAACAAGTGAATATAAGTGGATGTAAGAGGCGGTTATGTGGTTTTTTTAAGGAGAGAAAAATTATCAAATTTCTTCTCCGGTGAGGCGGAAGGGAGTGTCAGACTCTTACTGACTAAAAACCACCCCGTTCCTACTCTTGCCCTTCAAGCCGGAGCCCCGATAACCCGTTAAGTCCTACGCGGCTCCGCCGTTAGATGTCTAACGTGTCCTTTAAGTTACCTTATGTTAAACTAGTTTTTGCCAGCAGCAATGCCCACGTTCCTGTGAGATAAGGAGTAGTCTATATGTTAATAGCTTTAGATATAATGTCTAAAGTTTACTTTAACTTCGCGAAAAGATAAAGCTGCAATTAGTATTTATTTGTATATTATTTAACTCAAGCCAATTTAGTGTATTATCTATGCAAAACACAAATCTTGACTGGCCAGAAGGCCAGTACTGTATAGGAGAACCTATACAGTGCATTCTGTCATGTGTATTATTTATTTACATTTTTATTTTCTTATTATTTTATTTTCATTTTATATTTATTCTATTGATATGTATTCCATTGTTGTATCTAGAGGTATATACTTATTACACAAAGACAAACAAATAATAACATAAAATATATATGATATTTTATGTTATTATTTGTTTGTCTTTCTCTAACCATTCAACGTTGCTACCATCCGTGCGTCACTGCAAGAGTGCCCACTGAATATCAGTGCTGGGTGACACGTGGCTGGCTGGCTGGCTGGCTGGCTGACCCTGGCTTACAATGAGTGGGTAACCCATTTAGTATAGACATGTTGTTAGCGTCTCTTTACTGATTATTCTGTTTTATGTTTTTCTTATTTCCACTGTCCCACTTTTATTGTCTTTTTACATTTTACTTTTGCTGCGTCGTGCCTGGTGCTGAATAAATGTATTTTGCGTCTATATTGTTTCTTTCATTCTGTTATTTCAGACCTCTGGTCCAAATTATATCCCGATCCCTTCAGCCGTTTTGACGTGAAGGAGTAACAAACAAATAAACAAACAAACATTCACATTTATAATATTAGTAAGTGTTATATATTTTCAATATAATATAATGCAATAATTATATAGCGTGTGAAATAAACAATCTAGTCAAAAACACACTCATATATTCTATAAACAAAAGAAGAACATAAATAGGTTTCCCTATTGAAAGTGGCCAGCTTGCCACAGATAACATAAACATACAATATATTTTACAGTATGGTAGCGTAGTTTGTTTTGGATATGCAATAAATAAATCGAATTCCGGACCTCGTAACAGATATAAAACTCTACCTTAAAGGAAGAACCTAAGACGATGGCATCCATGACACTAAAGAACTACAACTACATTCCTATTAACCCTAAAAATAAATTCAAACAACCTTCTCCAGCGACCACTAATCCTAGACACTAGCCACATAATTGGTATGCACAGTTATGCATAATATGAGTACGTAGACCATCAAATATCTCACACACACACAGACACATGACATTCAATTACACTCGGAAGCTAGATAGTACATACAGCTGAGTTAGCATAAAATAGAGCTGCATGAGCACTTTAGGTAGGTAAGTATGCTATAGAAGCGTTTTGTGTGGTGTAGACTTTGTTTTATGTAGAGGTATACTGTTATTTAGCAACTATTAATTTACACAGTTCTAGTACCATCAACAGTAGAAATCACCATATTCTTTTTATGTTATAGGAGGCAGACGGATCACCTGATGGTAAGCGATGAGTGCCGCCCATAGAGACACCAGAGGAGTAACAGATGCATTGCTGGCTTTTTAAAAAGGAACACGCTTTTTTCTTGAAGGTTTGAAGGTCGTATCGGTTTGGAATACCGCCGACAACAGATCATTCCACGGTTTTGCTGTGCGAGGCTGAAAGCTACGAGAGAAGCGCACAGTTGTGGCCTGTCAACCATCTATATAATGGGAATAGATATGTTATCGTGAGGGTCAATGGTGAAATGACGCATATTTGTGGGTCTACAGCTAGATGTAAGTGTAAAATTATATCATTGCAAACGCACCTACGTCCTAGGTTTTTTTTAAAGGTGGAAAATCATCGAATGACTGCTCCCGCCTGCGTGAGGCGGGAGGGAGTGTCAGACTCTTACTGACTAAAAACCACCCCGTTCCTTCTCCTGCACGTCGTGTGTGTGGTGATCTGTGGTGGTCTGATGGCTCTTTGATGCGCGCGCGGAACGCGACGCTCCGTACGCTCGGGTCTGTTTCTGGTCGGACGGGGAGCCACCCAAGCTCGCCGTCCGCAGGCCCGCGCTTACGGTGGCCGGAGATCGTCTCGCGACCTACGTACTACGTTAGAGTCGTTTAAGACACCCGCTTCTCATGCATGAGGGTGCATGCCCGAAACCTACCAACAGCAACTTACTAACAATGTGACTTTTTCCGAGTTATATGTACTCTCTAAGATTATTACAGTGAAGGAAAAAATCGCGAGAAAACCTGGGCTTATAATTTCGAATTATAAGTTTGGAATCGCCAACCAGCATTGAGCAAACGTGGTGATTCATGCTCGAACCCGTGTAAAGGCCTTTGGTCAGCAGTGGCCAATTATAGGCTGTAGATGATGATACTGCATCAATAAATTACTAAGTACTTTACTAAACATTGTTCTACAATTATAGGCTGTAGATGATGATACTGCATCAATAAATTACTAAGTACTTTACTAAACATTGTTCTACAATCAAATACACATGTTACCTAAAATTATGCAAACTCACTAGTTTATAGTCTAAGAGTCAACTTCAACTAATTCTATGTCGTCTCGCTACAGACTTGGTTCTACATTTTGTGAACTGTAATGTTCACACAAATGTGTCGCTTGGTAAACGAGTTCATTAATTTACTACAACATTTAGTGTTTAAATTATTGTGTTTATTTATCAACGCAATTGATTTCAGGCATTAGTCCTTGTTGTGTGGCTTTTAACTGTGGATTTCTTTCATTTATTTGCTTTGTTACCTAATAAGTAAAATGTCTTGCTATCAATCACCACGTAGGTATCTTCAAAAGTACTAGTTTAATATCAAATAACATAACATAATATCACGCATTTTATCCCCGAAGGGGTAGGCAGAAGTGCACACAGAAGTAACACCCACTTTTTACTATTTATGTTATGAATTCCATGTAATAGGGGGTGAACCTATTGCCATATACCGGGCATAATTCCAAGCTCCGTGCTACTACTGAGATTTTTTATAAACTCAGTAATACTTTGCCCGACCCGGGAATCGAACCCGAGACTCCTTGCCCGGCAGTCACACTTGCGACCACTCGGCCAACGAGGCAGTCAAATGTTTTATTCGTTTTATTTATATTATTAGTTATATTCGTTTTATTCGTAACTACGTTTGAAAAATCCTACTTCAACTCACTCTTTTTTATGAAGTCAGTTAATTAGTGTAACCATTTCCTAAGTGTAACCACTTTTCTCAAAACCGCTTCAAAATCGGTTCAGCCAAACGCGAGATAATCGCACACGAACATATGTTCATACGAACATATAGGTCGAACCGTCCTCTTTTGAAGTTGATTAAAAATATCATTGAACACAGAACACAGACAAAGCCGCATTCATAGCTTAGTCTAACATAAACTACCCACAATAATCTTCAAGGAAAAATAGATCTAACATGACATCACCCCGAAAAACATTCTCAAAACAACATAATCTTTCTCGAAGTCAAATCTTCATCCACACGTACCCGTACAGTAACCGGCGATAAATATTGCCCATCGACTTTTGAAAAGAGACAATAGGATAGATGACTAATTTCTATGTCCATCTGGTAGATTATTTAAAAACATTAGACACGTATTTTTTATTTTGCTGCAAAAACGAATAGTTTCGAAGATATATTGATTTGAAATATCGCATGACGTCACTTTTGAGAACGATTTATACCCTAAAATGACTCCCACTCCTAAACTTTGATTTGTTTTATCTAAGTATTGGTTTTTTATACGACAAAATAAAAAATACGTGTCTAATATTTTTTCGTTACCTAGCTGACGGACTAATTAGATTTTTAATTTTCATACTCTGCCATCATCCCTATTTTGTGTGACATTAATATTACAATAATTTATTTGTACAATCCCTTAACTAAAATCCTTATACCCTATTCTTAATCCTCAAAGGGCAGCAACGCACTTGTGTTGCGGGTGTCCAATTGTCCATGGGCAGCACTGATTTTTATTTCTCTATATTTGATGGGTCGACGTTTGCCCACTATCTCGCCTGCGTCCTGCGTCGTGGTAAGCGATGATGCAGTCTACGATGGAGCACGTCAACCCATCAGCAATGTATTCACCCGAGCCTTGGAAGACACCCAGGTTGTATATACCCTTCAGGAAATTGCTTTCCAACAGAGGATTGGTTGCTCACTGGTGGTAGTGGCTCCATTTACCATAAAAAAGAATACCTTATCTTTTTCAATCATTTTATCATTCGAGGCTTCACTTCTTTTAGCTTTTAATTGCCGATGTATCATGTTTCAAAAGTCAACGTCAAAGTCAAGGCATGTATTTCAATAATAAGCACTTTTGAAACGATGTGCCATATTTATTGCCGGGTACTGTACAAAACCATTTGATTCTATTCCAGTATTCCAGTGTCTGATGTCACATCTCCCCCCCCCTCCACTTATGCAAAGCGTGCCATTCATCGTGACCTCGTATGCAGCACGTCGACTTTAACTCAATGTCCCATAACGCTTGATGTATGGGCTTTCTCACTTCCATAATAAGTAGAGCATTTTTCTTTATGAAGTTTTTTTGTTTGTGAATTGATGGCCTGTAGGGTGTAAATGAGAGTTTTAGTGTGAATGTTTTTTTTCATATTGAAAGCATTTTGACCTAAAAAGAACTTACCTACATATAAAACGTCTCTTAATTCCCGAGGAGCGACGACGGACGACTAATGAACTACCTACTTAGCCGACGAACCACCTGATGGTAAGCAATCGGCGTTGCCCGTGGACACCTGAAACACCAAAGGTGTTTCAAGTGCTCTGCCGACTATTTGGGAATTGGGAATTTGAGGATTGTGGGGTATTCGGTGATTGGGGATACTGGTGAGGGGAAGGTATAATTACCTGAATACATAATACATGATATTTATTTATTCATTGAATGAATAAATAAATATCATGTAAATATCATGTAATTTATTCATTCAATGAATGAATAAATAAATATCATGTATTAATATACATGATATTTATTTATTCATTCAATCATTCATGATTAGAGGTATAATAATAGTCAGCGGTTCCCGGAAGATCAAAAGTAGCCTATGTGTTAATTAAGACCGTCCACCCCCCCCCTCAAATTTCGTCCCGATCGCTTCAGCCGGTTTGACATACACATACAATCTTTCTCATTTTTAATATTAGTAGGATAAATATAGGCTGAGTCTATTACTATACGCAAGGCATAGTCCCAGACATGGTACCATGTTCGCGGAGAACCTCACGGGTTATCGGAGCTCCAGCTCGAAGTGCAGGAGAAGGAACGGGGTGGTTTTTTGTCAGTAAGAGTCTAACACTCCCTCCCGCCTTACCCAGGCTGGAGCAGTCATTCGATGATTTCCCCCCTTAAAAAAAAACACATAGTACCATTAGATTCTAAAATCTTTAAAAAAGACTCAGCAATACTTCGTCCCATCCGACAATTGAAAACGACGCTTATAAGGACTTGAGTGAACTCAATATGACACACTCATAAAATGCCACAATACCAATACAAACACGAGTTCCCTAGGAGGACATTAAGTACGCACTGATGACAATTGTTATCTGCTCCCTAACCGAGGAGACGTAACGACAGTGCACTGTGACGTCATAACGTGATCAATGTAGGCTAAGAGCTAGCGATGTGCTGTGCCTTCAGAATCATTGACAGGTCGTTTGGTTCGATGGAAATGAAATTCCTATTGATTTTGTATTTTGATAGCAGACGTGAACGTTTATTGGTGGACCATGGGCGACATAGGAGAAGTCTGTAATCATATTCATGGTTGATAGACTAACTGTCGATTTCAAGAACCGATCTTAAGCCTTTGACAGCCAATAGAAAACTGTTAAAGGCAAGCCCTCCACTAACGTCGGTCACCGATGACCCCTATGGCGTTTAACGTGTTAATTTTAAAACCGTGGATTGATATTGATTGTGAACTGAAAGTCTTAATTAATTAATTCTATATTAACTCGTCCGGTACCGGTTTTGTAGACACAATTATAGAACAATAGGTTGCGGTCACCGGTGACCGCTTGGTGTTTGACAGTTTAAGGTCAAAAATCGACCTTCTTTAACTTTGAGCTAACGATTTTTTTAACAATGGCAATTTAAGCGTTGCAGTTTAAAAAGGCTCAGGTTTATTAGATACCGCTGTTGCTAGGTCTCTGTTAAATATGCAGTCTATTAGATGGCTTTTATGACTGCCCAGCCGTGGGAAGAAATGACATACTGACAAATGTATTCTACTGACGACAAGATACTGTACTGTGATGTAGAAATGTAAGTGGTAATAAAAGAGGTAGATGTAGCCTGTAGATACTTATTTCAATGAAAACATCAATTTATTTGAATTTGAGTTCAATAGTAATCAAAATGAGTCTCTGTGTTTAGAGGTATACAACTTAATACCTAAGTAACTTTTATGCCCACATGGTATTGAATTTAGGAATCTAGGTCGGTACCTTTTTACATTAAAACATCTTCGGAGGTCTAGCGAGCTCGTAAATCCAGTCTGTACCCTTATAGACAGATCCAACCAACAAATTTTATTACGTCCCAGCCAGTTAGTGCTAACCTCGATCTAGTTTGAAAATCACCAATGTGCTGAGTAGGAACAAGACAGCAAAAAGAAACGAAAAAATAGAACTTACCATTCTATTTCTTTTTTTTAATTCTAATTGTTGTTCTGTGTCTGGGTGTGATGTGAACTTGTACTTTTTGATCTTTTTGACTGGATTTTGGTGTTAGGTACATTGTTAATCTCACATAATAGGGTAGTTGCCTAATTTTTATATTTAATATCCGTCTGATACATTAATTTAAAACTTTAAACACGAATTTTTTCTTTTCTCACAAAGTTAAATACTTTCGACTTTCGACGATATTTTAATTTAAGATAAAAATAATAAATAAGATAAAAGATAAAGTTTGAAAATAAAAAAATACGTGTCTAATATGTTTTCATTATGTAACTTACAGACTAATTATATTTTTAATTTTCATACCCTGTCATCATCCCAACAAAACTATGTAACTATAGAATTGTATTGTGAACCTGATTGAAAAAGAATAACCTATGGGGTTTCTTGCTCGTACTTCTCCATAGACCCTTGTAATGAGCAAAGCATTGCACGTTCGAAAGTGCCTTCCTAGTCTAATTGAAATAAATGACTTAGACTTTGTATGTTTGTAAACGAACTCACGACACAAGAGAAAATCCTAGTGTGAGGCAACGTATAAAAAAAACTCTCTTTTTACTAAGCGACTTCCCAAAAAGGGGAGGTCAACAATTCGGCAGTATGTCTTTTTTCTAAAACAATTTCAGTACAAATTGTATCCGACGAGTATGTATTTAAACAGTGTTAAATGAAATAAATATACATGGGTACATATGTACCTATCTATAAAAAAGTGTAAAAAACCCTCCATAATTCACACAAAGGCTGTCGTCAATAAACGCCCAGTCTTTTGTTACCAAATGTCTGCGATAACCATTGTCAAAAACATGACACCTGAAATTGAACCTTATTTACGTTAAACAAAACTCATATTGTATCGATCATAACACACATAAAACGTTAAGTTAATAGACCTCTATTTTCCGCTTGTTTTCTTCATAGTCTAAGAGCTGAGAAGGAAAGTGTTGCGTCATCTTTTAAAAGTGTTACGAGAGATAAAACTATGACTGTACTTTTAAATATAAAATATTTTTTGATGTTTGCAAAACAAGAAACTTATATTTATTGTTTTAATTTTATTTATTATCTCTATCAGCCGATATACCACCTTTACTAAAAAAAAAACCTTTCATGTATGGTTGAGTTACTTCGTTTAGCCATAGTCTTGGCATGCATTGAGTAAAAATATCGATAATCAATAAGTCACGTCACTAGAGTCACTAGAATTTTAGTTAAGTATCTTTTATAGGGGGGCGTTAATATAAAAATGTTAGGTAGTACTGCCACTTATACATAGAAATTATCTTCGCATATAGCTTGGCGCAGAATAATTGATGTGGAAATAATTGGCATGGAATAATCCATGTGGTTAAGCTCTAATTATTTCTAAATAATCCAAATTGAATTCTTTTTTTAATTCTCAGTGGTAGTATGGAGTACGGAATTATGCCCGGTATATGGCAATAGGCTCACCCCCGGTACATTACATGGGACTCAAAAAGTGAAAAGTGTGTTACATTATACAGTGCCTTTAAGTGCCGTAATGAGCACCTCTGTATACCCATTCGAGTATAAAAGGCGTGATGTTATGTGTTTGATTTTTCCGATTAATTTTTCATTACTCATAATTAATACAAGAACGCTACCTTCTACAGACAACAAGAGACACGATCTAACATAGGATCATATTTGTTCTGACAACACTAACACAGCAATTCATTTTTGTTTACGACAAGCAACATTATAGGCAATAGTAATAAAAATTGATCTCTAATCCAATGACTTACGGTATAATCTTCATTGAGTAGGATATTTTCTGGATTGGATGGCCAAAGTTCGGTAGCGTCTATCAAGATATGTGACTGGATATTGATTCTGAGATATCTAGTTACCTTATATTAATGATAGGTACTTATGTTTTAATATATTCCGATGGAAATCGAGGATGCTTTGGAGTTAGGAATGATTGGTGTAAGTACCTGAAACAATAAAGAGTATTCATGTTAAATAAATGTTATAAAATTTAAAAATTCCTTACAATTTGCAGTCCATTAACTACTGTTTGGTTCTTATAATAATAGATTAGAAATCGCCAATCCGTATAGAGTAAGCGTGGTGATTAATTCTACATGTGGAAATAGGCATTTAGTCAGCAGTGGCCGCTTATATAGGCTGTTGATGATAACTGTTTGTCCTCTGGTTAAATGAAGATACCTTATTTGTCATATTTATGCCTGTTACTATCTAACATTGTAGTAGCCAATTTCAACCTAAAAAAAAACAAACACGTAACACGTTCACCTATCAAATCCCAAACACGAAATTTCATAAACATTTAAAACAAAAATGTTTACAACACTCCTAACTGACGGGTAAACATGACGCATTTCGTAAAGTGCTGTCTCTTGGACTATAATGTTATGTCATTCGCAGTACTACCCAACATTTGTATGTAAATGTCCCTCTATAGAAGATACCCAGTAAACTCTAGTGACGTGACTTATCGACTATCGATATTTTTCAACTAAAAACTTTTGACATTTGTTTTTGAGAACTTAGCACTTGAAAAATTATTTGAAATATGAATGCTATAAAGTAACTGTGACTGGAGACTTTCAGTTGATTTTCATCGTATTTCGTAAAGTCGCCATTTTTCAATGTCTCAAGTAAATAATCAGGCTTTCTAAATATAATGAGAGTCTTGTTTCCAAAAGTGTTTATCGAAATTTTCAAGTAGAAATAGAAATGTTCATTGGTATTTTATTAAAATTTGAGTCTTTTTTACATTTCATGAGTAAACGTTTGGCGAGATAGGGTCTCGCTTAGTAGTAGTATGATCAAAGTAAATAAACAGCAAACTTTTTATTTACAAATGGACAGGCAGATGCGTAAATACATGAGACGTTCTTCGCTAGTCACATATATAAATTCAAATGCATAATTTTTAATTGACACCGAACCCGTTCATAATATTCAAGCATTTTAAACTAGAGCTTACTATTATCACGTTTATAATTTGATAAAAAACCCAACAAAACACAGTCCCCTAGCTCAACACACACACTCCTACACTACGAACCAACCAGTCAACTAAAACAATTTCATCGATAAATCACAATCCACATCACTACTATCTGACAAACGAATTACGTTGCAAAAACTTGATGTAACCTCGCAAAACGGGTGCTATAAAAAAGGTCCCGACATAAAACAAAAGATTCCCGAATCCCGAATTTCATGGCGTGAGGTCACATAACACTATAGGTACCAGTTATTTAGAGGGACATGTCTCTTATTTAGTGCCAGGTGAGAATTTATGGAAAAGTGTCCCTTGTGACCTTTTTGAGGTTAGATTTCGGGGTGTTACGGGTTTTTATGTGATGCTGATAGTTAGGACTCTGTTCTGTGTTCGGAAAAACGATAGATGATATATTTTAAGATATTTTTACCAGTATTTAAATATTTTAGAATGGTATTTCGCGTTTTGCAATAAACTTGAGCTTGGGCTTCGCACGTGTGCAATATGCATGTAATATACCTATAAACCTTCCTTAAGAATCACTCTACCTATTGAAAAACCGCATCAAACACCGTTGCGTAGTTTTGAAGATTAAGCATACATAGGGACAGACAGACGGCGGATATAGCGACTTTGTTTTAAATACTATGTAGTGACTAGCTGTTCCCCGCGACGTCCGCGTATACTAATGACTTCTGGCTACTTTTGCATTTTTTAATTAGTCTTCTCCAAGGTTAATTGCAGTGCTGTGTAAAAAATCTCATCAGAATCAATTCAGTTATATTTATTGTAAAATGTTGTTCATTTTCGTGATTTCAAAAAATAAACAATCCCACAGGGATAGGACTAGCTTCTGAATGACTTAGCCATTCTACTAACACATACAACACCACATATTATACTATTATACTATTACATAAAGTTTGTTTTTTTTTATTGTTTTTTTGAACGCGCTCATCTCCGTAACTACAAGTCTGATTTGAATGATTATTTTTCTGTTGGATAGCGCATTTATCGAGGATGGCTTTAGGCTATAAAATATCACGCTACGACTAATAGGAGCTGAGCAGAGCGTGTAAACCGTGCGGAACTAGCTAGTCATTATTCAAAAAAGAAAAGAAGTACACGTTACACAATCATGACACTGATCTAGAATTCATGAAGACATTTGTCATTTAGTATATAATTATGTTCAATGACCCCCGTGCTAGGAAAACCTGTGTTACAGGGGTCATCCTACCGTCCGTGTTATTGATAAGTACATAACTATGAAAGGTGTATTATGACATAAAAATAAAAATAAAAAAATAAAAATAAAAAAGTAAAAAAAAATTGAGAATAGTATTAACAAAGGTAAGGTAAGATAAATAAACAACGGCTAGACTGAATAAGTAACTGTTGGTGCAAGCAAAATCAGAATACTGATAGAAAGGAATTCTGCAATCCTTGAATAATGTTAGTGAATACCTATGTGAGTGTATATGTGAGTGAGTGTGTATGTGTGAGTGAGTGTGTGTATGTACGTGAGTGTGTGAGTGAGTGTGTGTGCCGGTTAAGGGTTGAGTAACTGTTCAGTAGCGTCATAGTTCAGGGTGAGCAGATACTCTTTCACCTTGGACTTGCACTGAAAACTGCTTAAGCGGTGCACATTTAATATGTTGTGGACTTTGTTATAGATTAAAGCACCTAGGTAACGGCTCTGTCGGCTCGCAAAGGTGGTGTTTGTTGGAACTCGGGGACAGACTGGTTTGGGTTTTCTCTTAATGATTGCAGGGCTTTGGTTACTGTTTGGTAGGATGGTTTTGTGTGTACGTAGAATGATACGGATTGCAAACAACTGCCGGACCGTGTGCATCTTAAAATCGGAATATAGTTGTTGGGTCGGATAGCGAAACGGTCTGCCTAGGAGGGTTTTTATAACTGCACGTTGGGCTCTTTCGACTTGGATTATTGTTGTCTTGGCTGCACCGCCCCACGCAGCAATACAATAAGAAAGTATGGACTCACATAGACCCATATATACCATTTTTAATACTTTTTCTTGAGCCGAGGTTCTCAGCTTTTTAAACACATAAAGTAGCTTTCGAGTACGAGAAGCCAAGGATTCAATATGTGTTCGCCAGCTGAGACAGGAGTCCAGGAGAACACCGAGATATTTGACAGACGTGGCCCTTGCAACTATCTGACAGGCGCAAGAAGTGTGTTGGGTATTATCGTCGCAAACGTGGGCTTTAATTTGTAAGGTGCGATGTGGTTGCTGAGTTGACGGTTTGGGAGTAAAGATGATAAAGTTTGTTTTAGCAATATTTAGAGTTAAACTGTTATTGCCTAACCAATTCATAACTCGGCTCAACGAACTTTCGGCCGCTTTTCTTGCCGATTCCCAATCAGGCCCACTAGACAACAAGACAGTGTCATCGGCGTATGCTATAATATGGGTAGAAGAAAGCGAAAGTAAACAGAGATCGTTCATATAGATCTGAAAGAGAATCGGGCTGAGTAAACTTCCTTGTGGCACACCAAAGTCCAATGTCTGTTCTCCGCTGATAAATTCACCCACCTTAACAATTTGAGTGCGGTCCGAGAGAAAACTATCTAGTAGTTTTAAGGCAGTACCACGTATACCAATGTGCTCCAGTTTGCTTAGTAGGATGGGGACAGAGACAGTGTCAAAAGCCTTCGATAGGTCAAGGAATATGCCGATACATTTATACTTGTTGTCAATTTTATTGACAACATGGTCTGTAAGTGCTAAAACAGCGTCTTCTGTGGATACACCTTTTTTGAATCCAAACTGGTGGTCTGAAATTATTTTATATTTAGTTAAATATTTGAGGATATTCTTATGTATTACTCTTTCCAGAACTTTAGAGATTGACGGAAGTACGGATATTGGACGATAGTTATTGACGCTGCCTCTGTCACCAGCCTTATAGATCGGATGCACAATGGCTTTTTTAAGAAGTTTAGGAAAGATGCCGGAGGATATAGCGATATTACATATGTGTGTTATGGGCGGAACCAGTTTGTGACTGGTGGACTTTAATAATTTGGGAGGGATTCCATCCCAACCAGAGGCACTATCGGTACGGAGGTCTTTTATTATAGTGTTAACCTGAGCCTCGTCAGTCTCCAGGAGACCCATCGAGTTAGACATTACCGTGGAACTGTGAGGTTCACTCTGGCCTTTAATAAAGCTTTTAGGTATATTATTGGCCAGAGTTCGTCCAATATTGGCAAAAAACCTGTTTACCAAATTGACCGAAGTGGTGGGGTTATCGGCTGATGATAGGAGGTCGGTAGCAGTTTGAGCTTTTTTGTTGGTATCAAGAACGGTTCGTATGGCCTCCCACAACTTTTTTGGGTTATTTCCGGCATCTTGGTAAATTTTTTCTTCATGCGCGACTTTAAGTCCCTTTAGCAAGTCATTACAAAAGTTACGGTAGCGCAGGTACGTTAATTTTAATGTTAAGTTGTTGGGGTCATTTCTTACTTTTTTATGCATGCTATCTCGATTTCGAATACATCTTAACAATCCAACCGTGATCCATGGTTTAGTTATTTTAAGTTTACAAGGGATGGCTTTTTGTGCAGTGTTCTTGACTAATATGGGTGTCAATAAATTGTATAGCTGGTCTAGAGCAAGATTAGGGTCGTTTTGTTTTAATACAGCAGAGAAATCGCATTTTTCAATTTCTGCAATAGTACTGGATAAGTTTAACCTAGGAGAAGTACGTCCACCTGAGCCACGATTCAGGGGACTTATTTCGAGGCTCAATAGGATAGCTGAGTGATCAGTTATTGAGGTTTCTACTACTAAAGTGGTTGCAGCTCGATTTGTCTTAAGTAGGACGTGATCTAAGCAATTTCTATGGCGCGTAGGTAGTGAGTGGGCGGGTAGAAGACCATGTGATGCCATTAGATTAAGGTACTGGTGAGTACAAGGGTCGCTGTTTCCTGAAACGATATTGATATTTAAGTCTCCTATTATAGCAACATTCTTCAATTTACTGTAGCCCTTCAGCAGTTGGTCCATACTGTCGAAAAAATTGTCTAAGTTTTTCTGAGCGGGAGGTCTATACAGAGCTAATATTGTCATTACATAAACACAAATTCTTTTCTCACATACCCGCTTACGTTTCGAGCCACACAGGCACAGAGGGCACAAGTGCTCGAAAGCTCGAGAACTCGAGCCGTCCATAGGCACACAGGCACGTCATTAGTAGAGTCTACCACTGATTATGTACCTGAATATAGCAATTAACTTTTTTTTAAAGAGTTTTTTATGTTTAAAACATTTTTGCATATGCTGATTTTGATGGCTTCGAGTCTATCTGATATTTATAGACATGACTATCTTAGAGGATGTACTTAGAAGTCATTAAGTGTCTAGGTGTTAATAAGTATGAGACTTCTAAACTTTATAAATACATGGCGTACTAACCGTATCATAATCATCCGGTACAATTGGGATGATAAAAATTAAAAATCTAATTAGTCCGTAAGTTAGGTAATGAAAATATATCAGACACGAATTTTTTTATTTCGTCGTATAATTATACAAAACGAATCAAAGTTTCGAAGTGGGGGCTAAAGCGTAATTTACACGTATAAAATGTACATAGAAGTGAAGTCACGCGACATTTCAAATCAATATATCGTCGAAAGTATCCGTTTCTGTAATAAAATGAAAATACGTGTCTAATGATTTAAAATAATCTACAAGACGGACATTAAAATAAAAATTAGGCATCTACCCTATTCCAGTCTTTGGAGTTATTACTGTCAATCGATCCGTTTAAATTAAAACTAAAAACTTTATTGTTGATTTGATTCCATATGAGGATCTATGACTCAAGGACTTAAACCTGAGCCACGGATAACTTAACGGGTTGCCAGGACTCTGGCTCGAAGTGCGGGAATAGGAACTGGGTAGTTTTTAGTCAGTAAGAGTCTGACACTCCCTCCCGCCTCACCCGGGCGGGAGCAGTCATTCGATGATTTCTCCCCTCTTAAAAAAAGGAACTTAAAGCTGAAGAAGTAAAGATATCATAGCCTTAAAACTAATACAGGTATTGGAATCAAAACTTCAATGGTACTTAAGAACTTATGAAGCTAAAATCTAAGCAAGCCGTAGTTGGAATTTCCCAAAAAATACACCAACACATAAAACTAAGACACAGAAAAGTAATGAAAACGAAATTATATTTATTTTATATATTAATCCAACATCTAATCAACACGGAGACAGGGGAGGATCCTCCAGGGATCTGATACATTAATAGTTTATTAGAACTACGCTCGAAATGTCCCTTCAATTATTTACGAGACAATCGAGTTACAATGTTGCTTTTTGTAGCTTATATTACGAATAAGTGTTAGTACGATTTTACATCACATAAAACATCACGCCTTTTATCTTGGAAGGGGTAGGCAGAGGTGCATATGACGGCATTTAATGCCACTGTACAATGTAACACTCACTTTTCACTATTTATGTTATGAGTCTCATGTAGAGGTAATAGGTGAGCCCATTGCCATATACGGGTCACGATTACATACTCCGAGCTACTACTGAGATTTTTTTAAATCCAGTAATATAGTTGTGACAGTCCCATAGTGGTGACAAAATACCTCTTAATTTGACATCCCTATTAAATCACAACATAATTTACACAAGTCAAAACAAAAAAAAACAATTTTGTATTCAACCCTAAAATGTCAGAATTGAAATCACAGGTGAAAAGATAGGGCCCAGTAGGGCTGATGCCCGATACGGCGCCGCTGAAAGCCTAACGTGTTGCCGGGGCTACGGCTCAAAGAGGAGGAGTAGAAACGGGGTGGTTTTTAATCAGTAAGAGTCTGACACTCCCTTTCGCCAACCCAAGGTCGGGAGAAGTCATTGGTTGATTTTACTCCTCAAAAAAAAGGTGAAATGACAAATGAAATGAGTGGACAAGAAAGGTCCATTCGCTCTTTTTTGCATAATTACATTAAAAATAAAAGCTTTTTTTGAATGAGTAGACAGATTACTTGTTTCAATCGGATCTGAAGCAATCGATGCCTTCGGTAATCTAACTCATACGGCGAAACAACAGCCACCAGTATTAGTTTTCGCATCAAAAAATAGTCTTTTGTTCCCTCTGATACATTAATAGTTTATAAGAACTATGCACCAAATGTCCCTTCATTATTTACGGGACAATCGAGTTACAATGTCGCTTTTTGTAGTTCATATCATGATTCATGAATAAATGTTATATCTACAGAGAAAAATAAATAAACAGATGACGTAGGTTTTATTTCTATTTCAAGTGTGTCATGATAACATTTTTGAAATTCAGCCCATAACATAAGAGGGCTGGCTACAATCGCCACTATTTTGTACTTAGACCATAAAGGCACTTTTGAACCTCAACATAAAATCAAAAGTGAAGCTGTTTCCTCATTCCAATGTGTAGATTCCTATGGAGAAGAACGAGCAAGAAACTCCATAGGTTAATCTTTTTCAATCATGTTCACAATACAATTCTCTAGTTACATAGTTTTGTTGTTTGACTTATTTGCATTAAAAATTGTTAGCTGTTTTAAGTATCTTGGCCACGTTGTTACAAGTGACTTAAGGGACGATGGAGATATTGAGAGGGAGCGCAGGGCATTGTCTGTGAGAAGCAATATGCTAGTCCGCAGGTTCGCTCGTTGTACTAATACCGTCAAAGTAACCCTTTTCAAGGCGTTCTGTCAATCGTTTTACACGAGCGGCCTGTGGGTGTCATACACGCGGCGAGCTTACGGTGCCCTGCGTGTCCAATTCAATAATGCCTTCAGGATGCTGTTGGGACTGCCATGGCGCTGTAGCGCGTCGGGAATGTTCGCAGAGGCTCGCACAGATGATTTCCACGCCATCATGCGTAAGAAAGCGGCCTCCCTACTGCGGCACCTGCATGGTAGTGACAACAGCATTTTGAAGATGATTGCTGCCAGACCGGGCTATCCCTTGCAGAGACACTGGGTGGCCACAGTCATAATACAAATATAAGATTGTAATAACTAACCATACTAACCTAATTATTTAAGCACTCTTTGTTACTAACACACCATTACTAACAAACCTATGGACATATCATCTAGAGTCTGAAATAAACTTATTATTATTATTATATATTATTTGTGTAATGAAATGATAAGTAGGTACTTATTTGCATTGTCAAAGATTGTTAGGAGGTTCATCAGGACATTTATGAATCAACACAGTTTTGAGAATAGAACGAGAATCAAACACTACTGCACCCAAATCGACGTCACAGTCATTAATATCAAAACCACACACAAAACGAAACCACAAACAATTCAAAACTTCACATCGCATCGAAACTATCGAAAATATATTTTGACAAGAAAAAATATTACAATAGCAATTTTTGCTCGACCCGGAATCGAACAATAAAACTTGAACTATTGGCAAGCGTATAGGCTGAATGGTAGGAGTCATCATAATGCGTACATTTGAATAATATCTCTCCTATAGACGACTACCTACTCGTAAAATCGCTGATTCATTCCATAGATTGCTTTGAAAATATACGGGGTTCTAGATGGAGCGGGCACGCCGCTTCACAAACGTCGCTTCTTAAAACATAAGGTAACTTTACCCTTATGCACTTTTTGTCAGTCAATCATGTTACGAGTCCCATTTTAAAGGGAGTGAACCTATTGTCACTGCCTCGCCTTGCCTTGTGACTGCCTCGTTGGCCGAGTATTCGCAAGTGCGACTGCCGGGCAAGGGGTCTCGGGTTCGATTCCCGGGTCGGGCAAAGTATTACTGGGTTATTTAAAATTCTCAGTAGTAGCACGGAGTCTGGAAATGTGCCCGGTATATGGCAATAGGCTCACCCCCTATTACATGGGACTCATAACAACTAGTGAAAAGTGGGTGTTACATTGTACTGTGGTAGAATGTGCACCTCTGCCTACCCCTTCGGGGATAAAAGGCGTGATGTTATGTTATGTATGAACCTATTATCTTATTTCGGGATTTTCTAGAAAGAGAGAATTTCAGAAAATGGCCTCCAATTATATTTTGTCCGTAGCGCATAGAAAACATCATAAAATAGTAAAAAATCTTATAATTTTTTATTCTGGAAAGATAAATATTATGTTTCTTGGATTTCTGTGGATGTTAAATAAAAAGAACAACGAATTTAATTTACAGGAAAACGAAAACGTTTTTGATTTGCTCTTGTTTGTACTAATTAATTAGGGAAAACTAGAAAAAGTATTGAAATTGAAATGTGTATAATAAAAAAAAAACATAAAATCACGTTTGTATTTAATTTTGCCTGAAGCATTTACGTGTACAATTTTACGATTAAAATAATTATGCTCCTATAAAACATCTTTACACAAATAATAAATAGTCGTTTCCATTATCATACCACAATACAATCAGCGAAGCGTCACCGATTCATGGTAGATGTCCCACCCAAACGCACGAAGAGCTTCGCATCAAGCTTCCTTGTGCGTACTGCTAAAGAGTGGAATTCTTTGTCAGAGCCTGTATTTCCTGAAGGAGTCTTCAAGGCTCAAATGAATAGGTTGCTTATGGGACGACGTACTCCATCGTAAACTGCATCATCGCTTACCACCAGGCGAGATAGAGGTCAAACGTCGGCCCATCAAATGCAAAAAATAATAATAATTATTATATGAACCTTTTTTGCTTAGTATCTAATCTAAAATATTAAATTAATAAGCAATACGCGGACGAATACTTTGACGCTTAAATTAAGGGTATAATTTTTGTTGTTTTCTTTTACTTTCTTTTTATTTAATAGTTTAGTTGTAGTTAATTTTAAGTTGTAAATATTTATGTAGTTATATAAATTATGATTGTTGTAAATAAAAAAAAAAAATAAAAAAAAAAAAAAAGCAAAAATGCTTAAAAATCATAAATTTAAAAAGAACTAAAGTTTTATAGTTGCACAAATACAATTTATTTGCACGGGCGAGAGCAAACGCAAGCGTCGCGTGACCGCACGCAATCTTCTATACTGTGTTCTCCAAGATAAAATCACTGTGGTTTAAGTCGAATTTCGTATGAACTTATATTTACCCAACTACCCTTCGTTTGATAGAGTTTTCAAGTATTTTGAAAAACTCTCATAAATCTAGATAATCTTGATATTAATATTGCTTAGCTCAAGTGTTTGGACTATAAATCTCTGGATAATTTGAATTATATTTACGCATTTTATGGACTAGACAAGAATATGCTTTATTGCTAGACATTAAAGTAGATATTAGGAGATTAAACATTTAATATGAAACGTCTGAAAATATTTATTTGAACTTTATGGATTTGTATTTGTGGTCTAAGATTCAGTTCGTATAGGACCTGCTATGTATGAGAATGTAACAGACTTAGTTTCCCTCATCATCACCAGCGACGTCATCCGGAAGACTTACTCCACTATAATGCCTCCCCTTGGTTCAACGTTGCCACAATCCCCACGCATGGCACTTTACTTTACAATCAGTATCAGTAGTCGTATCAGTGTGGTAGAGCCATGCTTCGGTACGAATGGGTCGGCTCGACCGGAGTTATACCACGCCCTCACGGAAATCCGATGTATGTATGTACGTTATATTTCGTCGTGTGAGCGAGGTTATCGGAGGTCAAATTATCCCCCCCCCTCCTCAATCCCTGAATCCCAACAATCCTGAAATTTGTAATCCCCAAAAGACCGGTAACGCACTTGTAACGCCTATGGTTGTCCGGGTGTCCATGGATGACGGCGATTACTTACCATCGGCTGATACGTCTGCTCGTTTACCGGCTTATACCGTAAAAAAATGTATCTTACCGATATATGAACATAAGGTATTCCCTTAGAGTTCTAAGGGAATACCTATATATTACATATAAATATTGCGATCAGTTACTTACTTTCTAAAACCGGGGTAATTATACGATGCAAAATTTGACTAAATTACTACAACAAAAAAATTATAACTTCAACGTTCAACACTGAAAATAAAAATAGTTCCCATTTATTTTATAATTCATCGAATATCATTTTCTATATACATTGAAACCACGCATAAAATTAGATTTTCTAAAAACAAAGCCCGCTAAATACCACAACAATGCACGTCCACAAACCAACATGGCCGCCGTACAAACTATAAACTACGAATATTGTGTATAAACACATAAACGGGTGACACTAACAGTATAATACATAACTAATAGACTGAATACACTAGTATTTATTGCATTTTATTTGACTACAATACCTTTATATTGTCCGGAATAATAGATATTATTTTCAAACCGAAAGTCATGTTTGTTCGTATGTTTGTTACTCTTTTGTGCAGAAACTACTGGATATATCCGGATAAAATTTGACATAATGATAAACAGTGTTATATAAAACACAAGCTACTCTTTCTCTAAGTAAAATGGGCTAAGTCGCAAACAGATACTAGCATCGTAATTTTTTTATGACATCAGCCGGTAAACGAGCAGTCGGATCACGCAATGATTAGCAATCGTCGTCGCCCATGGACACCTGGAACACCAGTGGCGTTACAGGTACGTTACTGGTCTTCGGTAGATTGGCAGTTTGAAGATTGTTGGGGAAAGGGGGAAGGGTAAATTGGGCCTTCGGTAGCCTCACTTACATGACGAAACACAACGCAAGCGTTGCTTCACGTCGGTTTTCTGTGAGGCCGTGGTATCACTCCGGTCTAGCCGGTCCATTCGTGCCGAAGCGTGGCTTTTCTCACACTTGCATGTTTGTGAATATGTATGTTTACACATGAAATACTGAGTGGATCTAGATGAAATTTAGCATAGAGACAAATGACTTATAGTCAAGAAAACCAAGCTTATAAGGTCGTGTATATGTTTGTTTTGATAGTCTTCCACGCAAAAAGTGCTGAACAGATCTGAATGTTATTACAGCGATAGATTACAGTTGAAAGTAACAGGCGAAGCCACAGACACAAGATAGTTAACAATTTCACAATCCCAGATAAAGATATTACCATAATTTACTAGATTTGAAATGCAAAATAGGAACCGAGATAGTTTTAAGATTTCTCGTTGACAATTCATTCCAGTTTTGTGTTTTGAATTTTACTTCATAAATAAGATGTATTTCGCTTTTAATTAATATAACTTGGGATTTTGTTTAATAATGTCCTTATCTGTATAGCTTGATTCATTTATAATACATATTGTAGTAATAAGCTAAATCTTTGAAAAATTTGAACAAAATTGGCAAAACAAAAGCTGTTTTGCTAGCTATCCACATTTTACCTGACCAACAAAGTTCATAAGAAGTCCATAAGGAGACCCATAAGAACAAGGAAAGTCACTTCATTGACCTACTTAATAGAAAAAGTCTTAACCGCACCGAATTAATTTCAACATAGCTTAACTCCAAGATTGAGGAAAAAGGGAATGCATACGACACTCCTACGAATCGTGTCCGTCACAATCAGAGGGTCTAATCCAAGTTCTTTTTACGTTAAATCCATTGAAACGTCATCGCGTTAGCCTTCTAATTGGTTAGTTAATTGAAGCTGACCAATCAGAGCGCCGAACGTCATAAATATGGCGATCACCTTGACGTACAACAAAGTCACACTAGGCCCTTCGTATTAGTTGGATTTTTTCTCTAAGTTTCATTGTGTAAGTCATTAGTCGTAACAAAAACTAAAGTAGGCCGAACTTGGCCAGTTGCTAGAAAACTTTGCACGTCTGGCCAGAAAAAATGGGGCAACTTTCATCGTTACATTTATGTACGATCTTGTGTTGTATAGTGGACTGAGTGAGCGGAATAAGTTGGATGAAGTGACTTTCTGTTGGGTATCTAGGGTTCGTCTTGCTTAAAGGATGGACATAGTTTTTAAGAATCCTGGATTTATTTAATGACCTTTAGTCTGGCGTAGAAAGCTAACCCTTTCATAATGTCCAAGTAACTTTTTAGCAAATACATGAGAGAGTTTGCTGTTATCTTTTCCCTTTAATAGGCAGGCTGAAAATCACAGTTCAAAAGGATCAGGTTGATCAGAAACCGCTGTTCAGTCCCTGTCAAACGCGTGACGCCATTAGACAGCTTCAGCGAAAACTGCGGGACGAGTTGGGGTGGTGGTGACAAGAGTATTCCACCCTGTCATCACCACAGCTTACGGTGTTCAAACCTATTTCTTGGTGGCATATTTTATACCCCAAAATCTAATCATCATGTTCTTTTATCACAATAAGAATCGAAACATATGTATATTCGTACACGTGTAAACAGTGACCCACTTTTTTTGTCCTCCTGTGTAAACGTAAGCGCATTACTAACACCGCGATATAATAAAACTACACGACCCGAGTTCTACAGGAATCGTACCCGGTACTTAGGGATAACGATACGTTTTCTGTACTTAACACTTACATAAATAGGTATCATGTTCGACTCCTGTGCGGTGTAATGTTGTAAATGTACTGTTATTTCCTTGTGGAAGGTTTTTCGGGAGATTTTAACGTGTATTTGTACTTGTATATGTGTAAATATATTATGTGAAGTCTGTTTGTTAGAAAAAAAAGTAAACGTTGAAATAATCCTTAATATTTTCAAAGGCCTATAGTATGAGTTTGTTTCAGCCAATCAGAGCGCTGAACGCGATCTCATTTCGATTACTATAAACGTAAAACGAGCTCGTACTAAGGCTTCAGTTTCCAGAAAAATCTAAGTAGATAATCAAGTTATGATCATAGAGTCTAGAATCATGTATACTAGTACAGGAACTCACACATAACAAAAGCTGGCAAAATATGGTCATCATCATCAACAGCCTATAAATGCCCACTGCTGAGCAAAGCCTCCTCTAACACGGAGAAGGTTTAAGCATTAATCACCACGCTTGCTCAATGCAGGTTTGTGATTACAAACTTATAATTAAAAATTCTAAGTCCAGGTTTCCTTACGATGTTTTCCTTCACTGTTTGTCAGTGGTGTCTAGATAATCTTAGAAAGTCACATTGGTACTGGCCATTGGTAGGTTTCGAGTCCGCACCCTCATGCATGAGAAGCGAGCGTCTTAAACCTCTGGGCCACCACGACCATTTATTTACATGTATTGTCGAAATATGGTACTTCTGTTTGTTTACATAATGTTGTACATCTCTATCTACCTACCTTCCAAAGTGAAACGGCATTCAGTTCTACAACTATAAAACAAAAACAATGAAAGTGTTCTTAAAACCACTAAGAAATGCAATTAGAACAATGCAATGTTGCAATTACAATGCAGCAACTAAACTTGAGATGAGATTTACATTTAAACTGTTAAATCTTAGTATTTAAGCTCTAAATATAGTTGCATTTTGTGGCAATAACAAGAGCCATGTTCATTTAATTGTTTGTTAAATTAAGATGAAGGATGAGTGTAATATAAGCGGGTATTTGTATACCGACATATTTAGGGACACCTGTCTTACTATTTAGATAATAAATAGAGCGCGGGTACTTATGTACGCTGAGCGGTAGTCCGCACCGCAGCCCATCATTAATACCTAAATGGTGTAATTTGATGTCCATATTTCCATAACTGAATGCCGTAGTATTGACATGCTACCAGTGAACACTGCAGTGAACATGGTTATCAATATATTCTGGTATTTATCTGTAATCACATTGTCAGTCTGTAACAGTTACCCGCTTGTCATAAACTATAGATATGTTTGGGCGGTAAGCTGAAAATCACAGTCTAAATAGCCAAGGTTTATCAGAGAACGTTATTGTAGTTGTCAATATGTACGCTGTTATTTAACGAACAACATATTTGACTCACGAGAAAAGTAGCAGTGATACCAAGAGTATCCTCCGTCATAAATACTACTTTCTTTTATGACATTGTGTTCTGACTTTGCACCAACCGCTTTACTTCTCTACTCTTCTCTGGTTGACTACTAGTAACTGCCTTAAACTGTCAAACACCGCGAGGTCACCGGTGACCGCAACCTATTGTTCTTTAATTGTGTCTATAATGACGGTACTCAACGAGTTAAGGCATTAAGTCTGTCTCTCACTATCAATAATTCTGTAAAATAGAATTAATGAATAAATATGAAGTATAAAGTATTGTGAAAATCACGATCAACACCATTATATTTCTTAAAGTGGTTTCTTGTTAAAATTCTTGGATAGATAAGTTTGAACCAGGTGAAATCACCATAATGCTCCATAAAATACACTCTCCAGTCTCTGCATTAAACAACTGAGAGAGTGTTGAGAACATAAATTCCTTGAATGTGATTTACATTGTGAATGCCCCGGAGTTTTTAAACTGCACACAATAAATGAAACTGCATGTCTTGCCACTTACGAGCCACTGGGGTGGCCATGTTTTATTGTGTAATGGTGAGAAATGGATATTAGGTGATGTGTGTCTGTGTGTATATAGTTTAATTGCCTTTTGCGCTTAAACTAGTTTTCGCCCACATTGTCCTCGTAGCCATCAGAGAAAATGTAGCCTGCTTTCTAGCCTCTTTATTATCAGACACAAAAATCATTAGTTATTTCAATGTGAAAGAAAGAAAGTCAAACACATTTTCGCAATTTACGATACACAAATGAATAGGTTGCTTAAGGCAGGCGTGTTCTACCGTAGGCCGCATCATTGCTTACCACCAGGAGAAAGGCGAGAGTGGCCAAACATCCACACACTGTCAATAAACAAAATAGTAAGAATAAATTTTCAAAGAATAACAAGAGTGACGTCACTGTATTTACAAGCATACTTTGTCTACCTTTTTAACATCGTTGAATAAAAATACTACAAAACTACACCCTATTATAGAGAAACTATTTAAGAATAAATTTAATTTTAAAAATTATACACCCTTTCCACAAAAAGTTTTACTATTATACGGATTTTAAATAAAACTAAATCACATTTCTTATAACCCCATGTACATAGTCACCCTACACTAAGTTTGTTCACGGAATCTAAGAGAAAATGTTCCTGAAATCTTACCTACATTTCGAAGAAATCCTACACGAAGTACACTGAATTTATACTACGTTCATACCGCAGCTTTGTCTGTAAAACTTCTGAAGAAAATACCTTCCTATTCTTACCTTCTTGTCAAGTCAAAAATGGTATTTAGTTATTTTGAAACTCGTAGCCGAAACATTTACTTAGGGAAGAAAATCTAGAATCTTGTCTGAAACTGAAACGTGGTTAGGTCTGTGTATTTTAGAATTTACTGGAAATATTATCTTGGCTGGATTATCTCCTACGTTGGTGGAGCTTTTGTACATACAAATTCTTGGTAGTAAACTTACCGTAAAATTAATCTCATCTTCCTCATTGACTGAGTTACGTCAAATGTGACAGCCAACAATTATTTCTTGAGTTCGTTTCCCGAGTTCGGCAAAGTTTTATTGAAGATTAGACACTTCTGTGTGATTTCACCCGCTTTGCTCGGCTCCTATTGATTATAGCGTGATGTTTCATAGCCTATAACTATTGTCAATAAATGCACTATCCAACACAAAAAAAAACATTGAAATCGGACCAGTAGTTCTTGAGATTAGAGCGTTTAAACAATCAAACACGCAAACAAACAAATTCTTCAGTTTTATTTAATAAGTATAAGAGTTTTGTTTACATATTTGATGGACCGACGTTTGACCACTATCTCGCCTGGTGGTAAGCGATGATGCGGTCTACGATGGAGCACGTCGTCCCATAAGCAACCTATTCACTCGGACCTTGAAGACACTCGGGTTATATATAAAACTAGCAAACCCGGCGAACTCCGTTTCGCCACCAGATGGCTTCGTGTTATGTAACATTTCATTTGGTGATTAAAAATGAATTTTCTTTACTATAAACCTCACGGAGCCCTAGACCTTTCCAACGCATGCAAAACCGTATACATCGGTTCGTGCGTTCTAGAGTTATAGCGTCAAGAAGGAAAACCCGACTTATTTAAACTGTAACACACCAATCGGTCACCGGTGACCGCAACCTATTGTTCTATAATGACGGTACTCGACGAGTTAAGTATATATAGTGATAACGACATTCATTTATCCTTATTTTTTCAGTCATTGCGAAGTCTGGAATAATGAAGAATGGTGAATGGTCATAAGTTCGTTCCTAATACATAACGGCTGAAAATACAGCGTTCACATTTTACATAAAGACCTTTCAGTACCTAATAATGATTTCACATATATTTCCAAACGTTATACAAGAAAAGGCAACATAAAAACGATCAATAAAGATAACAAGGTTCGATTTTGTAGGCAATATGTGAAGAAAATTGCCTTTCGATTCAAAATACGTGTCTTCTCATACTAATGACTTAGATCCTACTTACCTAAGCTTAAACCAAACTTGAAACTTCGAACCAAATGTTATTGTTATCAAAGATAATGGGAATTATGATTAAAACTATTTCTGGAATACATTATTATGTTTTCGGCTTACTCACGTAATTATTTGACGAGGGACTCTGTTGCGCTGTTGCACAGTAGTAGCGCGACAGTCATCGCGTCACGAGTCGCGAAACGCTGCTCATGAATATGAACCTTTAGTATGACCTGTAGTTCAGTTAGGAAATGCCAACCTCATAGTTAGCTTCAAAAATGGCGTGTAAAAGTGCTGCCTTGTAGCCTATTTGCAGAAATCAATTCACTTGTTTCACTTAAAGCTACAGATAAACCGGAACTGATGGTGATCTCCCCAAAATGCAAAGTATATAATGTGTAAAGATGGTTTTTCTAAACGTCATCACGGATAAAAAAATCATACCGGAGATATGATTACCACTACTAAATTCAGATAAAACTAAATAACAGAACTTTTTATCACTACCCAAAAATAGACAACCTTTACTCTATTCCAAATGATGATAATTTCATGGTTGAAAAGACAAACTACTCTATATAATCCCTTACGACATAGGAATTTAAATATTTAACACGACACAAACGTATTGGTGCTTAAAATCGTCCGAAAATGAGTGTTGGCTTCAAAAAGACAGGCTTTTTGATGTCCGCAAATGGAAATCGTAGTAAAGATTTGATCCAGAAGAATTAGATCCAGTTGGTATAGAAATTTTAATTTATAAAAAAATATATGATATTTTTAGGACATATAAGATCGTGACGTTTTCTTAGTTATGTATGTGTCTAGTTTCAGAAATGGGTGAACATCACAAGACACTAATTTTACATCGATATTTGTCTAAAGTAATATGGAAAATTCTTGAACACTGAGCACAATAGGAACTTCGATTGTTCTGAAGACCGAGCACGTCTAATAACTGTTCCCAAATACCGGCCATGCCTACAATAAATATGTTGAACTAAGAATTTAATGGTGTTTCAAAATCCCAACAACACCCTACAATCCATACAAGCCCCAAGCAAGCTAATTAAAAAATATAGAATAAATTTTAGCTTTACCTTCTGTATCTAACTGCCATATGGCTAAGGTCCTAAATTAATCCGATTTGAAGGTTGGACATTCGACAAAGTTGAGGTCCTTTGATCTTCGAATTAGGGATGTACGTTCAACCACACTTTTGACTAGTCAAATATCTCATTAAAGTTGTAAATGAGCACTTGTATTAATTAAGAAGGGGATTAGAATTCTAGGTTTCCATACAGGTAGTTCTTTGTAGATTCAGATACTGGGTTTTATCCTGAACCCTTATTTAGTTTAAGGATCCTGCTTGCAGTATTTAATTGTGGAATACCTCTATTTCTTGCAGTGATCGTTTCTGAAAACTGTCGTATGGTGACGACAGAGAATACATTGCTCTTTTTATGGGAATAAGCCGGTAAAAGAGCAGACGAATCACCTGATAGTAAGGAATTGGCTCCGCCCATGGGCACTTGAAACACCAGAGGCGTTACAAGTGCGTTGCCGGCCTGTTGAAGGTTGGGAATTTGGGGATGGATAGGGATTCGGCGATCGGGGAGATTGGAGGTAGTTGGATCTCCGGTAACCTCACTCATACGGCGAAGCACAATGCAAACAGCGGTTTTCACGAGGCCGTGGTATCACTCTGGTCGAGCTGGCTCATTTATGCCGAATCATGACTCTCTCATACTTTTTTGTGAATGTTGCAAATTCCGATTCAAATAACTAGTTATTTATCAGTAATAAGGTATCAGCACTCTCTGATAAACCTGAACCTTGGAAACTGCGATACGTACCTAAACAAACTGCTTGCCGAAAATAGACACTTTGACAAACTCTCTTACTCAGAGAAGGTCCTCAGTTTATCTGACTGTCACAGAATGATGACGATGTTGAATACATCTTCATTTTTCTTAAAAACATGCTAAGTATTATTTTACCCTAAATAATACGTGTTAGTAATTCCTTTTGACAATAACCAAAGTTAGAATCATAATGTTCAACAAATTAACTCCAAAAGCTAAGTCCAAACTCAGCATGACTTCAAAATTTATCAACTTCAAAATTATAGAGAATCTAAAACAAAAGGAAATTAGACATTCTAAGGTTTAAAGTTAGGACTTGTAATCTAGGTCTCATCTATTCTTCTATTTTAATACTAGAAAGTGGAAAGATTTGCTTCTTTATTCTGGATTAGCTGGATGATCTGACATTGAACCAAATCTGGTTGAGACCTGAGTCTACAGACGTATTTAACCAACTTCTAAATAAAAGAGGAACTTTCATGAGACATACTAAATAAATTATTATGTTTTCGGTTTACTCACGTAAATATTTGACGAACAACTCGACTAGTTTCAAGCCATGCTAGAGGCTCATACTCCTGAGCAACATTCTCTGAGTAAGTGTACTGTAGCCGCCACGTTCAGATTGGAGATCACAGATAAAAATGATCATCAGAGATTACTACTGCCCAACTATTATCTTTGCCAAATGTGCAGTATTGTCTAGCCTTTAGGGATGATTTTTCAATCAACACATAATTCTTAACTGTGGAATGAAATTGACATTTGACAGTTTTTAGTATGGAATAATTGTCAAACATTCAAATTTTTCCTCTGATAGAATGTAACTGGAGTTAGAAATAGTGGCCCTTAGTACAGGCATACGACACCCATGGGAAGAGTAGTGGTAGGATCTCTAGATTACAGTACCTTTAAAGTTTCCGATAATAACCTATTACAGGAGAATTCACAAGTGATTGTTCTGAAAGCTTCTATAGAAGGTAAAAAATTAATTTTTCTATCACCATTTAACTAGTATTCTGTGTAAGGTAATTGAATTTCTCGTAATAAGGATTTTGCGATGTAAAATTGTCTTTTATCGAAAGATCATCCTGTATTAATTTTGGTGAAAAATAAATTATCTGGATTATCTTTATAAGCGAATTCGTGATAAATCGAAACATTTGTAGGATTTTGATTTCTAATATCAAGATAAAAATTTTATAAATTCAACGTTTTCAATCCTGTTTTTACAATAACTATCGTTATTACTAAATTATTAACTAAAAATTGCGAGTTACTCACGTGAAAATACTGAGAAAAGCTCTACTAATTTCGAACCCGCGAGTTTTAGTGAGAAAGAACCCCTCAGTGGTTCGAAACTAGTAGAGCTTTTCTCAGTATCATCACATGAGTAACTCGCGGTTTTTAGTTGATTTCAATCCTATTTACAGACTAACTACTCTCACACGGTTCCACTCGTTTTGTTGTGCTTCTATTTAACGTAGCGTGGTATTTTATAGCCAATATTTTTCGTCGATAAATAGGTTATCCAACACAAAAAGAACAATTCATTCGAACCTGTAGCTCAGGAGCATTACCGCATTTCAAGAAACAAACAAATAAGTATTTGTAGTCTTAACAGGGACATATTTTATCTACTTATATAGACTTTAAGTAGCTACCTAACTCTAGAAATGCACAAAAATCGAAGAGAAGAAGATTATTTAATCCTAGTAATATTAGGTACCAAGAGTGCTCATGAATTCATAATATTCATAGAATAGAGCCCAGACAGCCATTAAGTGTGGGAGAGCCATGCTTTAACGTGAATGGGCCGGCTCGACCGGAGTGATACCACGGCCTAGCAGAAAATCGACGTGAAACAACGCTTGTGTTGTGTTTTGTCATGTGAGTGAGATTCCCCAATCTCCCCAATCCCTGAATGCCAACAATCCTAATTCATAAACCCCAAAAAGCTGGTTATGCACTTGTAACGCCTCTGGTTTTCCTGGGCGATGTCTATTGCTTACCATCAGGTGATCCGTCTGCTCGTTTATCCCGTAAAACAAGTCAACGCATTTTGGACCTAATTCTCATTATATAAGAAGCTGTAATTAAGTACCCAATACCATATCATCACCTCTATAAACAAACCACACAATAATCATTACATTTCATTAGGAAACCATCAATACGAGTAATTCTTAGTTCGTAACAAAAAACCAACATAACTTGACCTTGCACCCCACCCAAACTCCTTACTTCCAGAAACATTTCTAATCAAATAAGGGTCATATTATATGGTCACATTTAATCTAATTAAGATAATCTTTATTGGGGTCTAGCCTTTGGTCTTTGAACATCGAAATTGGAAGCAATGGCCTTGAAATAAGGTTTAATTTTCAAGTCTTAGGTCTGATTAAGTAAGATTCTTATTCGATATATCTAAATTAATTATGTTTTGTGTATGTATTAGTGAGTCTGAATGGGTATAAGGGGTTCGATATTATTCTGAGATCCAATAAGTCGAAGATCATTCGATTCCTTATTTATGAAGAAAGGGATTAGGAAAGATTTATGGTAGTAGTTCTTTATCTTATGTTATACTAGCTTTTACCCGCGGCTGTACCCCGCGTATTCCTGTGTAAATAATAAGTGGGATAAAAGTCTTATCAACTAAGTCAGCCCATACCCTCCCTGTAAACCGTATTTCAATGAAATCCGTTCCGTAGTTTCAGCGTGATTGACGTACAAGCATTCAAACAAAGGAACTTTCACATATATAATATTAAGTGTGATTTTTCTTATACCTACTTATTAGATAAAGCTGAAGCGTTTGTCTGTTTGAACGCGCTAACCTCAGGAACTATTGAAAAATTCTTCTTGTGTTGGATAGTGCATTTATCGAGGAAGGCTATATATAGGCTATAAAACATCACACTACGATCAATAGGCGCCGAGCAGAACGGGAGAAATCGCGCGGAAGCGGTTATTTAGTGATATACTTATCAATATAATGAACTTATGTATGTCCTAAAATTAAGATCAACCACTAAAATCAATCAATAAGGATAATCTGCATTTTATTGACCTATCATCGGCGTGACTGCGATCCTCAAGACATTTGTCAAGCCTAGGAGATTCTGTGGTGAACTCCTCTCATTATATGACGCCTTCTTGAAAGAAGGCGTCATACACTGAAACGCGTCCTTTAGTGAACTAAAGGATGCGTTTCTAATGGTGACAGCTGTTAACATTATCAATAAAGTTACCTGTTCAGGTCCAAAAGACATGTGAAGCTACATTCTGACATTAAAACAATCCTTTAAAGTTCCAACGTCTACAAAGGGGTCAAAGGAACCGATAGACGCTTACTACGGAAAAATCACTATAAATAAACTATACATGCATACATATACATCAGGAGGTTACTCCTGATATAACTATTCTCACTCGAGATTAGAATTGACTAAACCAAAACACTTGACTTAGCTTCCTTAAACCTGTCTTCGGTTCCGTTACCCAATTCCGCTCGTTCACCATTCCTGATTGGCTGACGCAGCGAAACGACAGTTATGACAGTTCCACAGAAAATTTCCAATAACCGAACGAAAATTATTGTTAGAAAATACCTCCGAAAATGTTTGAGGTAAAAATCCGAAGAGAAGCCATTTTGTTGAATCGAGAAACCCCCGCTTAGTTAAATAAAAATGGCTGGGAATTTACTGTGATTTTCATTATGGTTGAAAATTGGGTATTTATGTGAATGATTGGCAGAAGGTTTGATCTTTATGTCATTGCGTAGTGGAGTCAATAGAACCATGTTTTGGTGATTTAATTTTAATATTTGATCTTCTTTATAGAGGGAGATAGAAGAATACTTAGTGTTTTCTTTTTTGCTCTTGTTTCAAGAGGATTGGGAGCATCATAATATTATTACTGTTTCTATTGGCCATCCCAGACTAAAAGAAAAGAGGAACATTACATTTTCTCTATCTAACTAATAACACGAAATCAGAAAAATTATACTCTCTTAGTAATTAGACTTACTAACACATGTTTTATAATTCCCGATCTGTAATCCAAGCGTCGACCTTTAGCGAAATGTTCTGTATACCTACTACTCTGTCGCGGAGAACCTAACGGGTAACCGGGGCTCCGGCTCGAAGTGCAGGAGAAGGAACGGGGTGGTTTTTAGTCAGTAAGAGTCTGACACACCCTCCCGCCTCACCCAGGCGGGAGAAGTCATTCGATGATTTAACCCCCTTAAAAAAAAAGAAATACCAACTACTCTCTAAGTAGATTGGGAAGGAACCACACCCAACAAAACAAAATCCATAATAATAAGTTCCCAAGAGAATCCGCTCACAATACTAGTCCATCTTAATCCTGAAAACCGTCTTATACGGCCTTGAAAGGAATCACGAACGAATTTTACCTTGTTAAATAATTTGAGGTAAAATTATGGGGAAGACATGTTCCTTTTGTCCCACGTTTGGCTAATTGGACGGAATAACGTGGGATGAAGTGAAATCCGTGTTTTTGCTACGAACAACCTAATTTGACTTTAGGTGCTGCCATTCTTTGTCATTAGAAGGTTTAAGGGATGTTGAAGAGCTGTTTTTTCTATGAAGTAAAAGATAGGAAGATGTATTTTTGTGAAGTTTAGGGGAAGATGTGGGTTTTATTTGAGGATTTTTTTGGATTTTTTCGAGTACATGTAAATGGTTTGGTAACAAAAATGTCATATGTTTTGATGGAATACAAATTAATTTGTTTGTGAAAATAAGTTTCTTAAGTTAACTTGAGATTATGTTTACAAAGCATACATTGTCAACTACTGTTTATATCAGTGATGACAGAATTTAGACGCCCTTCTCTGCGATCACCAGTTTTCTGTCCGCATTGAAACTCCTGATTTACAATGTTTTTTTTTTTTTAAGGGGGGAATATCATCGAATGACTGCACCCGCCTGGGTGAGGCGGGAGGGAGTGTCAGACTCTTACTGACTAAAAACCACCCCGTTCCTTCTTCTGCACGTCGAGCCGGAGCCCCGGTTACCCGTTAGGTTCTCCGCGACTCCGAATCGGCATCGGCCTTATTGGGCCCCATCTGTGGTGGTTTGATGGCTCTTTGAGGCGCGCGCGGAACGCGACGCGCCGTACGCTCGGGTCTGTTTCTGGTCGGCCGGGTAGCCACCCATGCTCGCAGTCCGCAGGCGCCGCGCTTACGGTGGCCGGACATCGTCCCGCGATCCCCGACGCCCGGTGTGTCCTTCGCGATGGCTGGGTTGCGAGGAGGCAGCGCTTCGCTGCCTCACGCGTCCCGCCTCCTCCTTAGCTAGCATGACTGCTTCGCAAAAGGAGGAGACGGCATCCCAATCCCCCTCGCTCCGCATCATGGCCTGCACTAGGCCCGGACGCGAGAGGTCGCCATCGCCGATCACTTCCCTGAGGGCACGGCGGTGCTCAGCCCACGCAGGGCATTCTCCCACTGTGTGTTCCACCGTGTCCTCAGGGCGGCCCTCGCAGTGATGACACCCGGGCGTTTCCTCCCGCCCCATCAGACACAGGTACCTCCCGAAACTTCCATGTCCGGTGAGGACCTGCGTCAGGCGGTAGGTGAGGACGCCGTAGAGTCTCTCAAGCCACTCCTCAAAGAGGGGACTTACCGCTGCAATGGCAGCGAGCTCAGCCCCCGGTTGCGACAGTCGTTGCTGCCATTCCGCCATGAGATCGCGCCGGAGCTCATCCCGCCACGCACTTATCTGGCGCGGCAGCGGAGTTTCGCCCCGGCGCGGCGACGTGCCTCCGCGCGCATGTTATACACGCGCGCGAGCACCTTCGCCTCCAGATCCCACGGCGGTAATCCGGCAAGGAGGTTCGCCGACTCCCGGAGATCGTGCGGTATCCGCGGATCATTCGGATCGCCATGACCCTCTGTGACATGAGCGTTCGGCGCTCAAACAGGGGCGCCGTAGAGGGCCATGGACCGCACGACCCCGGCGTATAACCTCCGGCAGGAGGCGTTTGGCCCCCCGAGGATGGGGAGGATGCGCTTAAACGCAGCCCCCGCCGTCGCCAACTTTGGAGCCAAACGTCGGAAGTGCTCCACGAAGTTCCACTGACTGTCGAGGACGATTCCCAGGTACTTCATCGTCGTCTCGACGCCGATGGTAACCCCTCCCGCCATTATTTGGGACCCACCCGGAGGTGGCGCGTTCCCGCGGCCATGAAAACATATGGCTTCGGACTTGTGGAGCGCCACCTCGAGTCCCAACTGCCGGATTTTTTCAACGACTGTCGCAACCGCTGTCGCCATTAAATCGGCCGCCGCCTGGTGCGACCTCCCGTGCGCTAGCACCAGCGTGTCGTCGGCGTAGCATATTGTGCTAACGCCGTTCGGGAGGTCGGTGCGCAGCACCCAGTCAAAGCCGATGTTCCACAGGAGCGGCCCCAGAACCGAACCCTGTGGAACACCGCGTGACATTTCTCGCCGGTTCCACTCGCCCCGGTGACCGGGGTAGCTGACGGACCTGTCCGTCAGGCAAGCCTCGATCACACGACGGAGGTAGGAGGTAGGCACCCCATGATATCGGAGTGCCTCCAAGATGCAGCTCCAGGGCAGGGAGTTGAAGGCGTTGGCGATGTCTAAAGACACCGCCACTACGACCTTACCCCCGGACACTGCAGTCCCCGTCGTGAGGTCCCTAACGCGCATGATGGCGTCCACCTTGGAGCGCCCTCTGCGGAAGCCGAACTGGCCGTCCGACAGGTCCGGCCCAATATCCGCCAGGTGCGCGACGAGGCGGTTCGAAATGATTCTTTCGAAGACTTTCCCCACCTCGTCGAGCAGCACTATGGGCCGGTCGATTTACAATGTTAGAGCTATGTTACGTAAAACGATATTCATACATATATAACCTCAAGACTTTCTCCCACGGTAGGCAGAGGCTAAAGGACGCAAATTCTTCCATACCTCTTTCGCTTTCTCAACTGTCATCAGTTTAAAGAAATATTTAGTTATAAATCCGCTTCTTTCATTATCGAAATGAAATGAAAATGTTTTGTCATTTAATCAAATCGATTAAATTAAAGTGATCTAGATAGATAGACATGAATCTTCCTTGTGTGTACTGCCAAGGAGTGGAATTTTTTGCCAGAGTCTGTGTTTTCTGAAGGGGATAACCTAGATGTCTTCAAGCTCCGAGTGAATAGGTTGCTCATGGCTTTACGTGCTCCATTGTAGGCCGCATCATCGCTTACCACCAAGCGAGATAGTGGTCAACGTCGTCCCAAAAAATTAAATCATAGATATAATAATATGCAGAATAACTAAACTATACAAAAATGACTGGATACTGCTTTTAACTAAAACTTTAAACAAATTACGAACGAAAAATAACACATTTCGCTTTAAAAATTACTGAAAGAAAATTTTAAACACAGTTTCCGACTAACAGTACCTAGTTTTTTTTTATTAAAAAACCAAGCTTCAATTTTCATTGATAAATAATAAATGAGTATGCAACGAGTTGCTTGAGTCTGCATAGCTTTTAGTTTCTTTTAAATTAAATAAAAGTATACTAGCGGTATAGCCTGTACTGAGGCATAATTTATTGTTCTATCTTATAAAAAACTAAATAAAAGTCCTTTGTAATATATTACCCAGGCATTTTAAAAATTGTTACCAAAGTAGGAGTGATGAGTGCGAATTTATCGCCTAGACTTTTGGTTATTCAACTGTGATCGCTAGCGTACCATGGAGATAATAACCCTCACTGTGTGATGTTGTGAATTGTGATTGTATTTTAAGTATCATAGGAATAGAAGTTAAGTAGGTTATTAAAATATAAACATATATAACCTCACGCTTGTTTCCTTGGGGGGTAGGCATTGCACAACTTGATTCCCCCTAGTCCTTTCCATTATCGTACCACTAGACAATCGGCGAAGCGTCAACGAATCATGGTAGATGTCCGTGCGTGTGGGTGGGAACCCATACGATAGGCTAGACTTCGAGGATAAAAAGACGTGATGTTATGTAATGTTATTAAAAGGAATATTGCAGAACTTTACTGACACCTATAAAATCGTTATACTTTCAAAAAACGTGAATAGTGAATTAAATAAAATGTATGATTTATATTATAACTTTCGTGACACATACTAAATTATTTCATACGCCGCACTCATGACAATAAATGACCTAACCTAACACAGACCAGGAAATAATTAAAAACGCCAGCATTTCTAGATTACACCTAACTCTTTTTAAGGCTAAAATACAGGATGTACCTACCTAACTCTAATTCCGGCAGAAAATGCTGAATTCCGGCTCGGTCGTATATTAAAATGAGAAGCATAAAAGATATATGTTCAGTGTATGTGTGTGGTAGATACAGCATTGTAGGAATTAATTTGTCTGCTTTCGAAGGATTTGGAGAACAGCGTTGATAATGCTTTGCTTGCCTGAGTGAATGTACATTTGACAAAGTAAATACTATACAAACAGGTTCACAGTATTTAAGCAATGTTACGTGGTGACGACATCTTTAAAACTTTTTTCTCGCTGAATGAGCGGTTGATGTACGACTACCGACCAAGGACTACCATCTTCGATACTCGAGAATAGAATTCTGAAATCCTAGCTTGGCGATTGCTTTTACGAGCACGAGACTAACAAGGTCGTCAATGTTTTTATAATAAAAATCGTGAGACATACTAAAAATCACAGGTTACTTATGTAAAATACCGAGAAATGCTGCTCGTTGCTCATGAGGAAGAGCCCCTCTGTGGTTCGAAACTAGTAGAGCTTTTCTCAGTATTTTCACGTAAGTAGTTAAGGTCGTCAGTGTAACAAAGTTACGTATAAAATTGCCAACCTCCGATCTGGCTTAAAACATCTGAATATCACAACTTTAGATATGTTAACTATACCAAGTAACAATACACATCATACAAAAGAACACTCGATTTACCCTTATTTCACACACATGTCAGTGACCTAGACAAAACCATTAGATTGTGAACGCCCTAACAAGATGTTCACGTTAAACCCTAAGTAAACCTAAGGATTATAAAACTTGTTCAAACCTAGACAGAATCATTTACCCTAACACGCCAGAGTCTTGGGGTAATACTCCGAAATCGTTACCCTAACCCTAAAACAGTGGCGGAATGGCAGCAACGACTGTCGCAACCGAGGGCTGGGCTCGCTGCCATCGCAGCGGTAAGTCCCCTCTTTGAGGAGTGGCTTGAGAGACGCTACGGCGTCCTCACCTACCGCCTGACGCAGGTCCTCACCGGACATGGAAGTTTCGGGAGGTACCTGTGTCTGATGGGGCGGGAGGAAACGCCCGGGTGTCATCACTGCGAGGACCGCCCTGAGGACACGGTGGAACACACGGTGGGAGAATGCCCTTCGTGGGCTGAGCACCGCCGTGTCCTCAGGGAAGTGATCGGCGATGGCGACCTCTCGCGTCCGGGCCTAGTGCAGGCCATGATGCGGAGCGAGGGGGACTGGGATGCCGTCTCCTCCTTTTGCGAAGCAGTCATGCTAGCTAAGGAGGAGGCGGGACGCGTGAGGCAGCGAAGCGCTGCCTCCTCGCAACCCAGCCATCGCGAAGGACACACCGGGCGTCGGGGATCGCGAGACGATCTCCGGCCACCGTAAGCGCGGGCCTGCGGACGGCGAGCATGGGTGGCTCCCCGTCCGACCAGAAACAGACCCGAGCGTACGGCGCGTCGCGTTCCGCGCGCGCCTCAAAGAGCCATCAGACCACCACAGATGGGGCCCAATACGGCCGATGCCGATTCGGAGTCGCGGAGAACCTAACGGGTAACCGGGGCTCCGGCTCGACGTGCAGGAGAAGGAACGGGGTGGTTTTTAGTCAGTAAGAGTCTGACACTCCCTCCCGCCTCACCCAGGCGGGGGCAGTCATTCGATGATTTTCCCCCCTTAAAAAAAAAAAAAAAAAAAACCCTAAAACAGGCTTATTACTCCGAATCTTCAAAAATACTGGGTATAACGACCCTTTGACAAAAAATTGACCGAAGAAAATGGGTAACAATGACCTTTGCAAATTGCGGCTGGTATTAGGCTTTACTATGGATGTAATGACCACTGAGCCACGAAATTAGCTCATTATTTCCAAATACCGACTGGCTAGGTTTGGCTTTTTACATGAAAATGTATGAATTGATATGAAAAGTCATGCGTTCATATTGCATGACTTAACCTGACGTCAGAGTACATTTATCATCATCACTACTATTCTTGCAGGTGTTGTAATAACCTATAATACCTACAAACTACATAACATAACATCCCCGATAAAGAGGTGCACATTACGGCACTTAATGCCACTGTACAATGTAACACTCACTTTTCACTATTTATGTTATGAGTCCCATGTAACATGGGGTGAGCCTATTGCCATATCGGGCCCAATTCCAGATTTCGCGCTACTACTGAAAATGAAAAACGAAAATACAGTACTTTGCTAAACGCGGGAATCGAAACTCAGACCTCTATCCCGCGACCACTCGGCAACGAGGCAGTCACCTGCTAATTACTACGGGTATCGATGGGCATTAGTGTTTTCAGATAATACTGAAATTTTAAAATGCAATCTCCAGCCCACTTTAAAAGCGCGTAAACTATGGAAACCCCTCTTAGAAGTAGATCCATAGTTCAACAATGGATGCATATAGACCATGTCAACCGTTCTTTTGTTAGTTGTAAGTAATTTAATTGCTTTACAAAGAAAAGCACAATTACCTTTTCTGAAAGTGGCTAACGAACATGGTACGTATCGTTAGAACTAGCTAGATGAAGAAGGTATACCAGTTCGAAAATTCATAATGTCCATACATTTATTGGATTCTTCATCTTGGATCCTACAACTTTTACTTCATATTAACTACTAGCTACTTCACTTTTTACACGCTCTGCTCGGCTCCTATTGGTCGTAGCGTGATATTTTAGCTTATAGCCTTCCTCGATAAATGGGCTATCCAACACCGAAAGAATTTTTGAAATCGGACCAGTAGTTTCGGAGGTTAGCTCGTTCAAACAAACAAATAATCAAAAAAACAAACTATTATTAAGCTGAATAGCTTAATAATATTAGTATAGATTGCTCCAAATGGCTAATTCTAACGATACATACCATTTTTTCGTTGGCAGACACTTTCAGTAAAGGAACAAAAACGTATATAGCCGAAATGATCTCCTTTCGTCAATACCTCTAGAACTATGAACTAAAATGTCATTTTAACTACAAGTAAGTGAATGCTTCTATGTTATATGACAAGTCGAATTAAGTCTGTCTAACGAGACATATGTCGCACATTCGTGGCTGACACTTAGTTCGTTGAAACTAATTGTTTATACATGATGTATTAGTCTGTAGTAGAATTCAACTCGCATATCAAGTTACCCTTCACTGTCACACTATGTTAAAGGAATTTCAACTTTATTGTATTGGTTAGAAGTCTCATTTTATTAACGTTACCAAACTTCTTGTTTATACATCATGTTGTTTTAATATTATAGTCTACAACTATACTTAAACATCAAACTACCTTTACCTGTCAAGGCTTGTTAGTGGATTCTCGAAATTTATTATGTCTGATTTAAGTAAAAAAATCATTTACATTATACAGTGAAGTGTTGTCGGCATGTCAGCCATTTTGCTAATGTTATCTACAGGCTGATGTTTTTGATATGTTTTTTGATGTATTTTTCTGTTAAGGACGCAAAAAAAAAATAAGAAAAAGTAATAAACGCGTCACATTTTTTACTTTTTCTTTTTATTTTTGTTTTATGCTGTGCCATTGCGGTTGTTTTTTTTTTATTTCAAAATCGTTTTCAATAGAGAACGTTCCAAAATACAAAATCCCAATTTTATAAAAACAATGTAATGTACCTCTGCCTACCCCTTCGGGGATAAAGGCGTGATATTATGTTATGTATAAAAACAAATATTAACTTGTCTTAATCTCAGATCCACGAATCGATAGCGAAACATTATGCTCAACAGTCGCATTTACAACCTCTCAACGTGATTAAGTGCAAAATACCATAAAAAACGTCTTTTCTTCCAAAGAACCTCAAGTGATTACTTGAGGTTCAAAAAGTTTTACCTCTTTAACCATTTTACCCCATAACAACACAATTTCGTAATTATAATTATCGTTTAAGCAAGCAATAGGTTAATTTGTACTGTAAACGATAGCTGTTTGAGGGAAAATGTGAAAAATAAATGTTTGAAACTGTTTCCGGAAAAGAAATTAAGCTAAACTCTCTGGTTAAATAAGTTAACTGGAAAAAATATATAAGTGTTATAATTTTCATACAAATTCATAGTGAGGTATGGTGTAATTGTTTTTGGTACCGTACAGCTAGTTAAGTCTAAATAAAATAATTCTGTCTATGCCACCAGCATTAACGACTATGTCAAAAACCGAATAGAAACAGACCTATGACTTTAAACCTACGACGAAAATCCAAAAACGCAAACATTTCATTTCAACCAATCGTCAAATTCAAACGACCCCCTCCACCCCTCCAATTATGAAACGCTTTAAATCTTCCATTTTACAACACCTGCCTATAAAATAAAAAAGCGAGCGATCTTAAAATTTTCACTCAGTAACTTCTAAAAGCATATTTCTGCGTAAACAAAGCCTTAAAAAAACCCTTTCTCACCTTTAAAATTAAAAATAGCCTTTTAGTTCCTCTTTTTGGGGTCCCTGATTATAACTGGAGTACGCCATAATCACGCAGGTCGGGTTCTGCATAATTATGTAAAAACAGCCTTAAAAATGTTCGTTAAAATGAGAGACTACAGATGTCCGCTTAATTTATGATTTCAGGAATTGTCAGGTAAGGAAAGGTTGGGAAATTATAGGCCGATATTGTTTTGTTAGTCCACGTAGGTCTCATGTTTGTCTGTGTGTTTGTTGAGTCAGTGGGTCGTATGTTAAATACTTAAGGACACAAAAATAATAATTACTAATCTTTTACATGGTCTGTATATGCAAAATAGCGTCATATTTAAGAAAACAGTGCCTTTAGCCAAACGCCACTTTAGCGCTTGTCTACATAGAGAGTAGAAAACTAAATGTATGGGGATGACACTGACAAGTGTCAAAATTTACGTCATTTCCATATAATTTGGTTTTCTATTCTACATGTAGACAAGCGCTGAATGGCATTTGGCTACAGCTGCAGAATTGTCCAACAGGCTCGATTTGATATCAAAACCGAGACTCAACATTTTCACAATCTCAGTCAACGAGGCAGATTTCTAATCCATTGTTTTAACATTTACACTACATATCTGCTTCTACGTCTCCAAAATGGTTTTTGAAAGAATGGACGCAAACAACAGTATGTGGGACGCGCTGGACTTCAATGTTCTGGTGTTTATACATGATTGTATCTACTGTAGATCCAGGCTTGCAGTAGTTGCAGCGGTTTCAGGGGTTATAGCGCGGTTATCCCATAAAAAAGCAATAGCATCATCATCGCCACCAGCTGGAAGACGTCCAATGTTGAACAAAGATCTCCCCCCTTAGTCCTCTATGTCAAAAAGAACTTGCCACTTAACAAATCCATAGCATACGACGACCAAATTCTAAAAGCCCTATCAAGAATTCGAGAAACTGTTACTAAAGCGAATTTATCACAATTAGTTCTGTGAGAATGAAAATAACGAGCATTCGATCGGCAGTTAACACCGTTGTACTTGGGTAACAGCCAAATATGGCATTTTAAAACTCTTTTACAACAGTGCCGGGTGCTAACAATGACTGAAAAATGTCTCCGTTCTGTGTATTCAGGGGCATTATGTAAGCTCTACATACATTTACAAATACGATCAATATTCGTTATTATTTTTAATGAACATTACAAGTGTTGGTTGCCAAAAACTACAGTGGCGCCCTCTAGGGTAAAGAAACAAGAAATAAATTTTAAAGAGTAAATATTTGTTCAGCTGCATAGCGGGAGACATAAAGCAATATATATATAAATGAAGTGACATAACCATGTGGCTAGGGTGTCTATCTTAATACTGTTTAGAGATATTAATAAACTCACGTGACCCCTAAATTCACATTGAGCTTTGATAAATAATCGTTCATTAATACAATATTGTAACCAAGCCGTCTCCACCCACTGCTAAAAAGTAGGTCTCCGCTCTAATTTTACAGAAGAAATCAACTCTTACACAACAATTAAAAGGTGGTCAATAACATGGTAAATGTACAATTTAAAAATAATAATGTATTTATCAGAAGAAGCCTCAAATAATACAAGAATGACCACGTTAAAACTGACCACTCCACGCAATTACGGGCATTCATAATGGACGTTTTATTCCCACACATATAAAGCAAAACAAGCAAACGGTCCTCCGCAAATAATTGAATTGAAATACAAAAAACTCTAACACCACAATCTCACACTGTGTACAGACAACGAAAAAAAGCGACAAACCACATCTGAAAAAAGTTACCCTCGAAATTTGTTTATTTGTCACTCAAGTCATTTAACAAAAGCTGTCCCGATTATATTTTTACACCACGTATTTGGACAATATGTTCGTTCCTAGGTTTGTGAGCTGTGCTAGTGTGGGTATGCAATTCATTGGGATGGAAAATACGGGAATTGTGGCTACAAACTCCGGGATTTTCGTTGTTGTGTCATATTTGCCTACATACATCGGACTGGAGAATAAATCCCACAGGAATAAGTTTGCGTTTTTACTATTTTAGTTTTTATATGAATATTTTGTTTGATAAATGCTTTTGACTTTCAGCGCATACATTTGAGAATGACAATGTTTACTTTAATCTGAAAGCGAGCGAAAGAAATATTTTATAAAGCTAAACTAACTTCGTATGTGACAATATTTTTCTTAACCATTAGTTTATGCAACCCTCTTTCACCGAACCAAATTATGTTGTACCTGTACGAACAAATTTACAACGGTAATTGCAAAAAGAGGTCAAAAAACACAATGCGTTAAAATTGCTACGTTCACACGATTACTGAATCAAAATCAAAGTTGACACAACTGCGGTAATTCGATTTGTTAACTCATTCATTTTCAAATCGTAGTAAAAACCATTCAAATAAGTACTCTACTTCAATTCACACACTACATCTTCTTAGTCAAATCCAATACTTTTTAATACGACACTCTACCGTACAAGACAAATATTCAACAACAAAAACTCCGGGACCGCTTCCCACGTAGCATTTCCTTGGAGAGATTCCGGGATACAGAACTCCGGGATCCGGGAATCCGAGACGTTTGCCAACACTAACTCGAGTTGATTTATTCGTGGACGCCGAGAATTTAAATTAAAGCACATTAAGAGCATATAATATGTATTTGTACATTTCTTTCCCGTTTTTAATATGTTTAGTGTGTGTTTGGGACTTGGAGAAAGGTTTCGGCTGATGTGTGTTAATGTGGAATATCTTTTTAGAGGCTTTTTGAAGATATTATAGAGGGAAGGGTCTCGAGTAGAAAGCATTTGTCGCTATCATACTCTTCCCATGGCTGTCGTAATCAGTCAACTACTAAAGAATTGCATAGGGGTGGCATTCTGATAAGCCTGAATCTTTAGACTTTGATCCCAAATCCGTGCAAACTATAGCAAATCTCTATTTGTAGAGGAAACCTATAGTCCAATATCTAATGGTCTGTCATGAGCAGCGCTGAAGTCTAAGAGTTGGGAAGAAAGGTTGAAAAAAAAAAAATCACGCCTTTTATCCCGAAGGGTTAGGCAGAGATGCACATCACAGCACTGTACAATGTAACACCCATGTTTCAATATATAGTCCCATGTAATAGGGGGTGAGCTTATTGCCATATATCGGGCACAATTCCAGACTCCGTGCTACTAAAAAAACCCAGTAGTACTTTGCCCGACCCGGGAATCAAGCCCGAGACCCCTTACCCGGCAGGCGAATTAGAGCACCGAAGGATTGATGCCGAAAATACATATTTATCTCTGGATATTTAAGATAGTGTAAATAAATTTAAGAGATAGTGATTCTGTTTGTTAACGTGCATTGGAGGGGTATTGTCATGACTGATATTGTTATTGATAACAAAAATATTTGTTCAATATTGAGCAAATATTGTTTTAAAGAAAATTATTTTATTCGTTTGAAATCTTTACCAAGTCTTACTCGGTTCATTGAAAAATCACGACCTTTTACCATTTCGAATGATTCAAATGAAATTAAGTAAAGCTTAGGACACCTTAAAATCATGATTGTGTTATACAATTTTAATTATTTTGTAGCACATAAAGAACTCAATTAATCATTTTGACAGAACCTTTAATCTAAAACTACACCTGAATTTATTATTTTTAAGTTATTTTCATAAATAGGTCACGAACGAATTCCCTGGGGTGTCGTTCGTATCGATTATGGGTTTGCAACCGATAGATTTGGGAGTACACCTGCGTTCTGACGCTTGCTAGAGATGGTCTTATCTGATGAGGGGGGCGAGGTGGAAATCATATTTTTTGGTACGGTGTCTCTGTGTATGGTATTCTACAAAGGTAATGTTTGGAATGAGTGTATGTCTTTAGTAAAGGAAAAAAATAATGGTTCCGAAAATTTTGGTTCGGTCAATCGATCTGTGGCCGACTATAAAAATGGATCTTCGAATAACAAAACTAAACTTCCGAATAGAATATTGAACGTTCGACAAAATTACTAAGTTACCGACAAGAGACGTTTTAGGTTAGGTTAGGTTAGTATCGTAGCAATAGACAGTCATGTAAAGTAGTCGGAAAGTTAGTATTTTAGACAGTAGATTTAATATTTTCAGTAAGGACAATTCTTCTTTTCTTGTCGGAGCTTTTATTACTACCCTTTAGTAAATCGATTGATGAGAAAGGAGGAACAGGTGAAGAATCCGTAAATATGATAGTAATGCCAGTTAATGGTGCGAGTTAAAAATGTTTTATTGTTAATCTCGATTCTAGTTATAAAACATTTTACACATACTTAAATTAACATAATCATTAACAAATTAACTAGCTACAAATCGCGGGTTATTCACGTGAAAATATTGAGAAAAGCTCTACTAGTTTCAAGCCACAAAGGAGTTCTTCCTCATGAGCAGCGAGCGCGGTCGCGGCGATGTCGGCTAGTAGTAATTTAGTATGTCTCAAGATAGTTATTATAAAAACATAATCTTTAACACTTAAATCGTTAGGGGCGACAATATCTTTATTATTATTTATTCAGTCAAAATCAGTACTATATAGTACCTATTATACAGGCATCTTTCCATCAAAAAATCGAATACTGCCACCAAAAACCAACACTATCACAATATTCCACACACGAATTCAAAAACAGGTTCGAACTAAATCATTGTTCGAAATTCAAAATGATTCAAAAATCCGTGGGAACAACGTACAAACATTTCTACATTCGCTGACAATGCACCAGAATTGCCGAGTTTGTTCCCCGTGTCGGCATTCAAAAATTTTCGCCGACATCGTTGTCGGCGTCCAAGGACCATTAACCGACACATTTCGCCGACGCGCAATTCACACGTCCAAATGGCACTTTGAATGGGTATTTTTATTTAGTGGATATTACGTACATATGCTAGAATATTTTCAAGCTACATTGCTCTTTTTGCATGAAGGAACTCAAGCTGTTATAGTAGGGAACGTGCAATGTTTTATCAAATGTGACTTAACACCTGACATGAGTCGCGGAGGACTTATCGGGTCGCCAAGGCTCCGGTTCGAAGTGCAGGAGTAGGAACGGGGTAGTTTTTGGTCAATAAGAGCAAGCGGTATGGAGTGTCAGAACACTCCATACCGCCTCACAGGCGGGAGTATTCGATAATTTTTCGCCCCTTAAATAAAACGCCTGTATTTTTTCGAAACTCTAGTGTTTTCTCTTCCAAACTGCAAAACCGTGTGATGCTGGAAGGATAGAGACATTTTTCAAAAACCCTGCTCTTCTGGGAGATGTCATAAGAGCAAACTAAAGTGTTAGGTACCACACACGTGACAGAGTAACAGCGCTCTTTGAAAAACTTTAATCTCTTGAACTAAGACCTCCTACTCGACTGTTAAGCGTAAACATTGTGTCAATTTCGTTTATGTATAAAAGAAAAGACAGAAGACCGTCAGGAATTTCACATCCAATGTACCCAAGAATTGTGTTGTGTCTAATTGAAATTAATGATTTTGACTTGACAAGGTTGAACTAAGAATTCTAGGAAACGAGATTTATTCAATCCGTAAGTGAAGCTCAACGTTTTATATCCATACAACAAACAAGACAGTTCCACATGTAATAAATAATCTAAAATCTAAACAGTTTCAATGAATAGTACAAACTGTAATATTTCAAAACATAGACAAACAAATCCGCTGTTTGCTGACATTCGTATGTATAGCGGGATTAGTGCGCCTATTCGATATGTCGGCGTAGCTGCGTTTCGCCGACAATGACTATCTGAATACAGCTTTCGCCGACATGTTACACCGACATGCTATAGACAATAAAACAACGTTTTAAATAATAGTCCGGTCAATCCAGAGATGTACACATCTCTAACATATATGTTAGGCAGCGGTTTTATAGTAGAAGTCACTGAATTACATAATAACATTATACATTTTCATTCTACAAAGAGTGTAGGCAGAGGTCTGTTCCTGTGACAACCTCTTTTTATTGACCCGACTGCATCGTTGGCATATTACTGCATGTGACTAAAGTGACTGCCAAGACAATTTCTCGAATTATATTTCCGTTTTAGATAAAATATTAATACGTCTCCGATTTCATCATTCAGTTTGAAATTACAATCGGTTTATGGCAAAATTGGCAATACTATCGAAAACTCTTAAAGAACGATTCTATCGTACACATACATAATATAGTGAACAGTCGCAAGTAATATAACATGACTATTATGCTATGCGCTACGTGCTACGTGCTACATAATGTATTCCAAAAACTATTAAAAGACAACGATTTTTTTCACTGCATGATTCCAACACTTCATGATCAGCAATTGCATTTATAAACTAAAGGTACTGTTACACATGCTAATTTCAAGTACGAAGGCATGCTTCTATTGACCACTTGCCACTTAGTATCATGTGTGTCGGAATGTTGCTCGAAATTAGCATGCTTATTTCTGGCATGTTCGAGAATCGACTGGCGTTCGATTTTTGAAAAATTTTCAGCATATTAAATACAACGCCTTCTACTAGCATGCTATTTAGCATATTTTATAGGTCCACACATTCACATAGCAACGTACTTCAAAAGTAGAAAAAACACAAATCAACTCAAAATCGAATCCAATTCATCTTCAACATACGACATGGTATTAAAAGGAACCGGATCAAAAAATCCGTTATTATTTCCGTAACCCTTAAGCCATATTGAAAAAAATCTTATCAGGCCACGGTTGACCCCCGACTACATTACTTAGGGTCGAATGGACCCTTTGTACAATGTGAAAAATTCGTAGACACAAGATGGGAAGGAAAAACTTCCTTGTGGAGATGAATTAAATTAATTTTGTCTTCATTTTGTTGTAAAGGATTCATTTTGACGAAGTTTATTAGAAGTGGTATATTTATAGGAAAAGCTTTGTATTTAATTATAGGTACGTAATGTTTTGCCTCGTTGGCTGAGTGGTCGCAAGTGCGACTGCTGGGCAAGGGGTCTCGGGTTCGATTCCCGGGTCGGGCAAATTTTAATGATTTTTTTTTAAATCTCAGTAGTAGCACGGAGTCTGGAATTGTGACCGGTATATGGCAATAGGCCCAACCCCTATGGCATGGGATTCATAACATAAATAGTGAAAAATGGGTGTTACATTGTACAGTGGTATTAAGTGCCGTAATGTACACCTCGGCCTACTCCTTCATACGTAATCTTTACATACCTTTAATGCTTATTTCAAGCACAAAAGCATGCTTCAATTGAGCACTAGTCACTTAGTAGCATGTGTATCGGAATGTTGCTCAAAATTAGCATGCTCATTTAGCACATGTTTGCAAATCGACAGATGTTCGATTTTTGAACACAATTTTGAGCATGCTCAATAGAACGCTTTTCAGCATGCTATTTTGAACAAGTTTAACAGTACCTATACTATTTCCATGAAAATCTTGGTATTTCTGGTTTTAAATAAAACACCAAAGAACCGTCATACAAAATTAAAACGTGTTTCCATTGTTTTAACGTTGTTATTGCATCACGAGCCACCGATTCTGAAAAGTGCACACCGCTAGGACTCTCGAACCTTTAGAAATTCAGCGATGCAGCGCTGACCTAATTTTTTCCATCTGAGAACATAAATCACGGTAGCGGCTGAGTGAGGAAAAGCCAATATTTTGTTCTGTAAATATATGGGTTTCTGATGCGATGTGAGCGAGTTTGACAGAATTTTTTGAATATTTTATCTTTGATTTTAAAGTAGAATTATTGGTAGACAAGATGGACAACGAACATGTGGATAAATGTTATATTCCTCGATCAAAAAACAACTCCATAAATAATACAGCGCTTGGGAATAGTCATAATGTATTACACATTATTATGGCTAATGCAATTAAATAAAGGCTAATGCAAATAAATAAAATTGTTCACATAATATCTTAATCCCCGACAGTGCGCAAGAGTCATCTGCTTATGCAATCACTCCTAAGCTAAGGTAACCTCATTTATTTTACGAAATTGGGGGCAAATGATGAGACTGATCACCTGATGGTAAGCCACCACCACGGCCCATGGACACCAGAAAAGCCATCAGTGTGTTATAGGGTATAACAAAATCATTATATATCAAACAGACGATAATTCTAAGTACTATATTTTTGGCTTCGACATAGATTGTAGATCACGCCCAAGTATTACTTTGAAAAAACATTCAATGTGTAATTTTGATTTTTGTACGATATTATTATATGTACAGATTTACATCCAAAAGTAATAAACTTTTGGACAACTACGTCAATTCATCCATCCATGACAGCTGACCGCAAAACTCCAATCATTTTTCCTATCACTGGTCAACCAGAGACGGATTAAACCTAGTGAGCGCCCTAGGCTTTTAAGGCCCTAGGTTTTTAAGAGTGAAAGAGCCATACTTCGGCACGAAGGGCCGGCTCGACCGGAGTGATACCACGGTCTCACAGAAAACCGAACTGAAACAACGCGCGTTGTGTTTCATCGTGTGAGTGAGGTTACGAAAGGTCCTATTACCCCCTCTCCCCAATTTCCCCAATCCTTGAATCTCCAACAATGCTCAAATGTCTAATCCCCAAAACACACTTATAACGCCTCTGTGTTCCGTGTGTCCATGGGCGCCGATTGCTTTCACCAGGTGATCCGCCTGCTCGTTTCCCGACTTATCCCATAAAAAAGTCAAGAATCTCATAGCCCCTAATATTTTTGGCGCCCTCACTCAATAGGCAGTTGGGAACACGCGTCTCGCGGCGCCCGCTGTAACCTGGCGCCCAGGAACTTGCCTAGTTCGCCTTAGGGATAATACGGCTCTGTGACCAACGCTATTTTGGCACCGTCTATGAGCGTGTTTCTTTGTTAAACTTTGAATACAAAACCTACTTATTGACAGAGCGTCGGAAGAATGCAGCAAAAAGTTCAGTATATTATTAATATCGCAATAATAATAATATAATAAGTTGTACTGCGTGAAGGACACGCCTGTTACCAAACAGACATATCCATAATTATTTCTATCATATAACATAACATAACATCACGCCTTTTATCCCCGAAGGGGTAGGCAGAGGTGTACATTATGTCACTGCACAATGTAACACCCACTTTTCACTATTTATGTTATGAGTCCCATGTAATAGGGGTGAGCCTATTGCCCGGGCACAATTCCAGACTCCGTGCTACTACTGAGAGTTATTTTAAAAACCCAGTAATATTTTGTCCGACCCGGGAATCGAACCCGAGACCCCTTGCCCGGCAGTCGCACTTGCGACCACTCGGCCAAAGAGACAGTCTTCTTATATCTTTTCTCTCCTTCTATCATATACTACTGAGAATAATTCTTTTATAAACCACTTTTCTAAAAACCGACTTAAACCACCTCTTTTTTTGAAGTCGGTTAATTGATATACTAAAACATTCTCCTAAGAGTATTAAACTCCGCTCCGGTTCGAAGCACAGGAGTAGAAACGGGATGATTTTTAGTCAATAAGAGTCTGACACTCCACTAGGCGGGAGAAGTCATTCGATGATTTCCCCCCTTAAAAAAAAGTGTGACAAACACTTTTCTGAAAACCGCATCATAATCGGCTAAACCAATCGCGAGATAACAACGCACAAACATACAAAAACACAATTTTTTTTTAAGTCAGTGAAAAATAGTGTCGATCCAAACTATATGGGTGCTAAAAATGGAACACAGACAAAAATATAGAAATACACAAGAATTGAATATCGTAACCCAAAAAGGTATTTCTGTCCACGCTAACAAAATTTAATTTGTCACAACAAATCAGTCGGTTTTGATATTGCGATGGCAATTGACAACACACCCGATCGACCGCGACAGCAATGTAAAATCGACAGGTTTTGTCCAAACATACTCTATACATAGTATCCGATGCTATGGTGCGAACTTTTCAAAACATTTGTCAGCAAAAGTATTCAATTTCTGCAGTGAAGTGAGAGTTGGTTCTTTTTTGTGAATTTGGTATTTGATATATCGTTTAGATTAGTGTCGAATAGCCTCAACAGTTTTGTTAATTTCCACTCACACTACTAATATCATTCAATAATTAGTTAAACGTCAAAAAATCACATCAACGGCCTATAAGCGGGTAATGCTGACCAAAAGCCTCTTCTCACACAGAGAAGGTTTTGAGCCTTAATCACTACGCTTGCTCAGTGCGAGTAGGCGATTTCAAACTTATAATTATAAGCCCAGATTTTCCTACACCGTTTCTTAGTGATGTCTAAATGTCTAATCTCAGTAAATATAGAGGTATAAAATTCACATTGGTACTCGCCGTTAGTAGATTTCAAACCCGAACTCATATGCGTAAGATGCGGATGTTTCAAAACGTTGTCAAAGAATTGGCGTACCTGAAACAAAATACAATAGATTTAGTCAAAAGTAATAAATTGACTCTATTATATTATGGTACATTACATAGTCAAACTGCCTCGTTGGCCGAGTGGTCGCAAGGGCGACTGCCGGGCAAGGGGTCTCGGGTTCGATTCCCGAGTCGGGCAAAGTATTACTGGGTTTTTAAAAAAATTCACAGTAGTAGCACGGAGTCTGGAAATGTGCCCGGTATATGGCAATAGGCTCACCCCCTATTACATGGGACTCGTAACATAAATAGTGAAAAGTGGGTTTTACATTGTACAGTGGCATTAAGTGCCGTAATGTGCACCTCTGCCTACCCCTTCGGGGCTAAAAAGGCGTGATGTTATGTATGTATAGTCAAATATTCACTAGATATGTTATTTCCATAATAAAAAGGGCACGATTTTTGTTAAACACTAAGTGCACTTACAGTTACACAACCTAACAGTTTAGCAGGGTTCCGGTTCAAAGCAGGAGTGTGAACGGGATGGTTTTGAGTCCGTAAGGGTTCGATACTCTATCTTCTCTCACTCAAGGCGGCAGAAGTCATTGGGCGATGTTCCCCCCTTAAAAAAAGACTACGAGTATAAAAATAAATAGCTTTTGCTGCTCTGTTGCCGTCTGTGTGTATCTTAATCTGTTCTTAACTTTTTAATGCTTTAAATGAATGAAAGACTTAGTCCTAGGCTACTTTAAATAATATAATATACTCTCGTTCATTTCAGTTCTCATTATTTTCTAAGAAATACTCTTAGCCTTATAAGAGATATAAAGGAAAATATCCTTCGGACACAGATAGATCCAGTAATCGGATATGTTAAGAGAATAGTACAGCTAAGCCTTACGAAGCCGATCTTCGGTCTATTTCCGACGCTAATCACTATTGCTATTTCTGAAATCGATTTTAATATAGACGAGTATAACAGGCAGGCCCTTGATAATACCTGTTTGATGCTCGACATAGATTTTGACACTTTAACTCTTTGAGTACCATCATTATAGACACAATTAAACTGTCAAACACCAAGCGGCCACCGGTAACCGCAACCTATTGTTCTATAATTGTGTCTATAATGAAGGTACTCGACGAGTTTAAGAACAATAGGTTGCGGTCACCGGTGTCCTCGCGGTGTTTGACAGTTTAAACCTTTTTTGAAAGTATTCGAAACCGGATACCAAGAGAACCATTCCAATTTGACTTAAAATCCCATGTCCCCCTAGATGGGAAAGACGCTCTCTTTCTAGAATAATCTTTCTTTCAGAGAATCTCTTCCTCAGAGATTCTCTATTTAGACCGGTCTTGCGCTTCCCGCTAACTTTGAGCAAGCGATATTAATCACCACGGTTGTTCATTAGCTTGAGTATTATCTCAAACTTTCTCCGTATGTGAAAAGGCCTTTGGTCAACACTGGCCACTTATCGGCTCTTGATGATGATGATGATGATGATGAAGCAGACAGATTACAAAATTGTCTAAAGTTACAATTTCAGGTGAATCTAATATCGTAGATTATGAGGTTCAAGTTTACTAACAAGAGGTGCTGTCCCGTTATCACATGTGCCTTAGTTCTCATTTGTCCACCACGGAGAAAGTAGAAGAGGTATTGTCATTTAAGAATCACTAGACGACCTTATATGTGAACTAAATGAAGTTTCTCCACAAACTATTCTGAACAATAATAATCAAATTAAAAACAAAAACTTAATATACACAAAGCCTTAGTAATCCACAAACCAGGTAAGAATTCGTCATAATTCCTCCAAGCCCATAAACTTGGTAATATCATGGAAACCTTTGATGATATGAAAACAAATTTAATTGACATTATCAGTTGTCTGAGGAACTCGTGAGTTTGTTCTCAAAACACAATTACGCCGAAAGGTAAGGTGCGTGTGGGATGATAGATGGTGGTCCTAATGATAGCGGTTATTATTGCAAACATCTAACGAACATTGAACGTGTATTTAATGTATTAATAATATAAAACGAACAATTTACTATCAATTAAATTCACTAATATATAAAACATCGTTCAATTAACTTAGAAAAAAAGTATTAAATCAAAAAATTGGTTAGTATTTTCGAAAACAAATATCCACCACAAATTCCACACTGGAATATAAAGGCTAAAATTTTAAACGATTAACGAATTTTCGAATAAAAATGCATTCTCAAAAAAATTACCACGTTAAATAAATTTTATTCAGCATTTTTCTCCTATGGCAACATTTTTTATATGTATGTATGTGTAACTAGTATGAAATACAAACTCAATGTGCATGTTAACCTGAATTTCAAATAACGGTGAAAAATGAAGTTGATGTTTTTATTATTGTGGTATAATTTAATCATAATTTAGTTTGTTTCAGTGCGAGCAACATGACATAAATTCACACTTTTTAGTTCCCAAAAGGGTAGGCAGAGGTGTACAAACGTGCTTTTTTCTCAATTAAATAATATAGCTGTTAGTTTTCAATGAATGTCATATACTGATATATCGGGCACACCTCTGGAGGTGTGCCTCAATTTATAATTGTTAAGAAAAAACACACAGCCTGATCTGGATATCGATTTAAAGGTCCCTTGCTCGGCAGCCGTACTTGCAACCATTCACAGAGTAAAATTAAACGGAAATCGCTAACACTTTGACCATACCTTAATAAAACAAAAGCCCAAAATCTGGGCATATGAGAAGGGACCGCTGGCCAGCACCTACATTGTTCATTTATAGTTCTCCTCGGATTGCGGCGAGGAAACCCACAGTATTTGCTCTTATTACTATCAATTGGAATTCTATCAAACAGAATTAATTTTATTATGAACTTGTGTTTGTTTGATTTCTAGAGTTTAATAATAGAAGGATTATCTGAAACTAATACCTTTATAGTCAATGTGATAATTCCAAGGCGTGTAATGACAGAAAAGTAAAATACATTTATAACAATTCTTCCTATAATTGTCACAAGAAAAGGCAAACAAGAACAAACAAAAGGAAAGCATTTGACAGAGACGGCCTCTGGCCTCTAATAAACCTGAACATTTTAAGAGGAGATTATGACTGACCTAATATGAAAACCAATGGCTCATGTTCCAGCGGTAACTAATATGGATTACTGATAGTAATTTCATTCTACGCCATTTGATATTAAACAAAAAAGCTATAATTACTACATTATAGTTTGTCAAAGGTCCTAGAAAAAATGACTGATTACCACTTTAATTAATGTGGTTGTTAAGCACAGTCTTAGATTCTATTATCATGTCTGTCATTGGGTTTTTCTGTTCCAAAATTCTCAATAAAGTTGCAAAGTCTTAATATAGTTGGATCAATCAATCAATCAATTTATTTATTCAGATAATACAATCCATATGGTTAGTAAAGACATACACAACTTGTAAAATAGTATTAGTACATAAAACCTCATCATATAAAATTAAAATAATTTGTCATAGATAATATAATAATCAATACAAACGACTTTCACTACTTCTGGGCACGGTTTGTAGGCAATACTTGCGTTTTCGTCCAGTGTTTTAACACATAGTGTTAGGCCATAAGTCCTATCCTCCACAGTCATTAAAAGACTGTTGGCGCTGCCCCGCACCCGCTGCATCAGGGAGGCGATACACTTTCTTATGATTGCATAGAAATCATCTATGCGTGCATCAGCAAACATCTCCGATGCGCTACAGTCTCGAGGCAGTCTCAACAATAATAGTAACCCAAAATGTAACTAGCAAAAAGTATATACAAGCCAGTGCGTGTAGTTATATGTCTATCATTTTGAAGAGTTTTTGATATGTTACGTTCAACTTATAAAACATTCTCAAAGAAATCTAAGAAAGAAACACCAGCACGAAGATTGCCAGTTTATATACCAAAATTTTCCGAAAATGCTTTCAAAACTTTTCTCTAAAGGTATGTAAATGACACCTGGAAAACTTTTTGCGTCGAATTTGGGGGAGTTTCGAACAGTTTTAACCCTTCAAAAGTTAGCGTGTGGGTAGGCCGATGGGTCTTTTATACCCCTTTCAAAATAATTGGGGTATCAAATCGTCTTATTTGAGGGTTTTGAGGTTCATACTTTAAATAATGAGTTACAATTCTGTTAGGAGCGATTTAGATGTAAATGGCTAATTGCTAATTTTCCGTTTTATGCTGGCAAAACGGTTTTATGGTGAAGCCTTAAGAATTACACGTTTAAAGTCCCTACAAAGTCCAAGGCGTTGTGAGGAAACTTTAAAATAGCATATTTAGGAGAACAAAACGATTGATAGAAATTATTTAGTAAAGTTTCGTATCTTACTAGGATCTCCTTCATTTCCACAAATAAGGCATATGAAGTGAAAACAAAAAAATATCTGCTAACATATCGCTTGTACTTGTAGTCAGTTCCTACGCCAGTAAATTTTGATACTAACGCAACAAATCAAAAATATCGTTGAAATTACAAATATGACTTTAAAAATATGGTGAGCCCACCAAAAAATGGTTGATTTGTTATTTAAAAATTATGGCAACTTCTCTAAAAACAGCTGATTGCACCGGTAAACATATTTAATAATGTACCTAGTTATCTTACTAAGTTGGTGCAGGAGTGTTGGGCCAACATTTGTGTCATTATTCATGTCGTATACACTCTTTGTTTGGCCAAGCTTGGCAAAAACTAAAAGGTTGGCATATTGCAAAGCGTCTGCTGACCCGAGTAAAATAATTGTTGGAAGGTTGGCATGAAGCTAATGGGTATTTGATGCATTATAAGCCTCATATGGATTTTATATGTGATTTTTTTTTATGGCATAATCCGGTATAGGAGCAGACGAATCACCCGATGGTAAGCAATCGGCGTAGCCCATGGACACCTGGAACACCAGAGGCGTTACAAGTGCGTTACCAGCCTTTTGGGGATTAGGAGTTTGAGGATCGTTGGGGATTCAGGAATTGGGGAGATTGGGGAAGGGGAGGGTGATTGGGCTTCCAGTAACCTCACTCACACGGCGAAACACAATTAGGTCGGTATTCTGTGAGGCCGTGGTATCACTCCGATCGAGCCGATCCATTCGTGCCGAAGAATGGCTCTCCCACACTTAAAATTACATATTAAAATTACATATTAAATAGATATGGCGACACATGTCACAAGTCAACGGATGACGTCATAAAATCCTACATCGCACATACGAAGTTTACATTCGATTTAACACGGATAGAAAACCCCAACCTCACCTCGCTCGATCACCTCGCCTGGTCGGAGGATCCTCCTTTTCCGATCTTAGGGAACTATACTCTCTGTTCCCTACAAGTAGACCTTTTTTTTAATTTTTGGTATCAGAAAGAGATATAGCTGTATTTCGTCATTAATTAAATAAACTTGTTCTATAAAGTTTGAACGTTTTATGTAAGAAAACATAGCAAATCAACAATTAGTAATCGTAACGAGAGTAAATTTATCAAGGAATTTCGGTATTCTCATGTCATCACGTCATATCTTAGGAATTAACAGCATTAGAATACATTTTATTCGCATGATTATAAATATTATAATCCAACAATAACAACACAACTTAGATCAACACTTGAAAATACCGTCCCACTATAAACGTTCGTCTAACACCAACTTGGGTCGAAATCCCAGCGCTCTCAATCGAGTTATGGACCACAAGACACCTAGCAATGTGGTTCGCACCGAAATAGGCTATTTGAACCCTAAGACCGCTATGATCGATGACCTGAACGTTTGGGCCAGATAAGCCAACATTGACAGATTCCATTTTGAAACAATCCCAACTTAAAAGTCGGGGTTTTCCCGAAAGATTTTTTTTTATTTGAGTGAAATTTCTTTTATTGTTTTATCGGTGTATGTAGAGGTATATTGCTTTTTTTGTTTTTAAAATTCAAGATTCAGGTTTTATATATATAACACACGCCTTTTGTCACCAAAGGGGTAGGCAGAGGTGCACATTACGGCACTTAATGCCACTGTACAATGTAACAGATACTTTTCACTATCTACGCCTATTTTTTAAAAAAGGCCAGTAGTATTTTGCCCGATCCGGGAATCGAAACTAAGACCCCTTGCCTGGCAGGCGCACTTGCGACCACTTGGGCAACGAGGCAGTTTCATATCCACTTACATATTTATTGTGGAACAAAAACAGTTATTATTTTTTCCCACTCCCTCTTTCTTATTCTTTACTAGACTATTTTTAAGGGTGGAAAATCATCGAAGGACTTCTCACGTCTGGGTGAGACGGGAGGGAGTGTCAGACTTTTACTGACTATAAACCAGAGAACGGTGATTGGGTCTCCGGCAACCTCACTAACACTACGAAATATACACAACACAAGCGTTGTTTCACGACGGTTTTCTGTTTGTTGTATCATTCTGGTCGAGCCGGACCATTCATGCCGAAGCATGGCTCTACTGTGGTAGAGCTGTGTGCAGTTTTGTACAAAAATGACAAGATTATATGCAGAAAATATTTTACTAGTAAAGTTTGTGAGGAAATAATGTATAAGTACATATATTTATTATCATTTAACGCAATAACTACTGAACAGATGTAAACAAAATTGCCATAGGGATAGATTTAGTTTGAAAAAACACAGAATTTTTATCACAACAACTAAGATAAAACCGCGGGTAGAAGCTAATAATAAGACTATTATATAGTAGACTATAAGACAAGACAAGCTAGCAATATTTATTATGACAATACAAACATAAAGTATTGTTGCACTATTCATGCTTGGACTACTGCTTACCCCAAATGTAAATAGCTTGAAGGCACGACTGATTCTGACAGGACTCAACAGCCGTAATAATTTTAGACGCAAAACTTCTTTGACGGAGTTATAGAAGATTATATTTATGTATGTGTTGTAGGTAAAATATTAATTTTGGTAGTTTTTCATATTTACTAGACGACGTCATCGATATGTAAGAGAAGTTTCCGAAGACTAGTAAAATAGTAAAATTATTAATATTAAAGTTTATAATCTGTGACTAATCTGAGTTGAAGGTTTGAGAAAAGCACCATGTTCGTCGTAAAATTGAACTCAATTCAGTACCCAAAATCAACAAACTTGAATTTTGTATTTTTTATTGCTTTTTTTATTGCAGTTTTTTTAATGTTATTTTATGATTTGATTGTTTTTTTTTTAATTTTTGTTCTTTAATGTCATTTTATGCGTGTATATTTGGTGGTCCATGCCTGTTGGCGAAATAATTATTTTTCTTTTTTCTTCTTTCTTGAACCTTCTATATATAATTGAGGGAGAGCAATGCTTCGGCACGAATAGGCCTGCTCGACCGGAGTGACACCACAATCGAGCAGAAGACCGACGTTATACAATACTTGCGTTACGTTTCATCGTGTAAATTAGGTTACCGGGGGCTAAATTACACTCCCCCCGACGCCCTTTCTCAAATCCCTGCTTTGACAAAAATCCTCAAATTCCTAATCCCAAAAGGCTGGTCATGCACTTGTAACGCCTCTGGTGTTCCAGGTGCCCATAGGGGACGCAGATTGCTTACCACCAGGTGATCCGTCTGTTTGTTTACCGGCATAAAAAACCTTTTGTAAAGTTAAAAGAAGCTATCTTATTATCGGGTCGGGTTTGTCAAAGAAACTCTTGTCGCAATTGATAAGTCTAAAGCACAACCCAGCGCAGTTTAAAAAAACAGCAAAGCAACACAGACAAATGACAATTTAAAAATCACTTAACTACCCCAACATACTCAGTCAAATTTCAGAAAAACATTCATTCAAACTTGTGCAAGTTTGAATGAAGCTACATCAAAACACGATGTTCATAAACTGGCTCGAGTTCTGGACCAACTGTGACAGCAGGTGAAGCTAGACAAATCTGTTCCATTTTTTCATTGCATTATCGACTTTATGTTGAAACGATATAAGGTTGAGAATTTACTTGACAGATAGGAGTAGGTTGATGTGCTGGTCTGTACACCGAAGTTAAATTTTGGACAATCCATTTCTGAAGCACAAGCGTAAAGTTTTAGGGGATTCAGGATATGCTGGAGATAAAGGTAATTAAAGAGGCACCAGCTTAATTTGATCCCCTGGCGTTTGTCCAACGAATCCAAAAGTGTTTTGGGTTTAGTCTTGTTGTGGTTTAATTAAACTGTACAATAGGTGCAGTGGACCTTAGTGTTGTGTTTGATCCTCTCGTCAAGCAAAAAGTGTTATCTTTTCTATAAAAGATTTGCAGGTATTAGACAGAATTAACCTGAGGAGTCACGGAGTCCCGCCACGATGGCGGAGTGGAGGCGGAATTGTCAAAACTCACGTGACCCCAGTTTTCTCCGATCCTGCAGCCGCCGCGGTTGCGATAATCGCACGTAAAATTGGCGGGTGATTATCGCAAGACGGCTAAACAATCAGTTGAGTTCGAGACCAGCCCCTACCCATTGCAATCGCCCACCAAGTGATCGCAGTGCAACCCGCCGCGACTGCCGTTGCAGCGGGAGCCGTAAACAATCCTCAAAACGAAGTGATCGAATTGAAATTTGGAACAGGGGTGTATATGTGGTCTGGAATAACACATAGGCCGCTTACAACACGTTTATATCCCATAAGAACGCAGGCAAGGCTGCAGGCAGTAGCTATAGTGTACATAAACTACACGTAAGAAATAGAAAACAATATAATTTGCCCTCACTCTCTTTTGCCTAATCTCTCCAATTTCATAAACAACCCCTCAAGTAATTGCAAGGAAGTACTGAGCACTGGCATCTAATGGCTTCCATAAAAAACATTTGGCATAGTGATACATACAAACATACAAAGATATATCACAAATCAACCTCGATTTGGTAAGATGCCAATAGCAGTTTCTCCTATAAAACATTTCCTTTTCCTAGATTTTTTCTAAGGACCATTTTCTGAGTATATGACTCCGTGTGTTCTTTGTGTCAATATGAGTATTCCTAGTCAAGTAGTTGGGTTAAGAATTTAGGTTGATTAAAGAGAATGTATCATATGTTATACTATGAGTAACAATGTAAGGTTTAAGGCTGTCACAGACCTATATATCTGTCGCGGAGAACCTAACGGGTTACCGGCTCCGGCTCGAAGTGCAGGAGTAGGAACGGGGTGGTTTTTAGTCAGTAAGAGTCTGACACTTCCTCCCGCCTTACCCAGGCGGGCGCAGTCATTCGTTGATTTTCCCCCTAAAAAAACGATCTATCTATCTATATAAATAAAAATTAATGTCCGTTCGTTAGTCTCGCTAAAACTCGAGAATGGCTGTACCGATTTGGTTAATTCTGCTATTTTAATAACAAATTCAATTGTCTTGTACCTCTCACTTCTTTATGGGTCATTGCAAAAGCATATAGTTAACGTGTTTTGTTAACTGCCTTGTTTGTCACATGCTGAGCTAAATTGCCAAGAAGCCACGGGTTCGATTTTAGAGTCAAGTAAAATATTATTGAGCTTTCTTTCTCTTAAGTATGGAACCTTGGAATTGTGCTCAATCTATCCATTATAAAGAGGCCTACCATCAAAAAGAGGAGTTAAGATGACATTAGGTCGATCAAAACATCCAGTTGACCGTACGAAAACCAATAGCTGCAACTATCTGAGTCTACCTATGAATCAGATCGATGCGTCCCATCCACTTCAGTGAGCGAACATTAGCAGCCAACTGGAATCGAGTCACTGTGTCACTCGCACTGTGCACAAACACTAATCAAGTATGGCTTGTGCGATCATAAATTCTGGATAAATATAGGATTCGCATAATTGTCGCGTTCATAAGTCCTGGTACCTGGTGTTGGGTGAATAGCTTGGCATTATATTCTTAGCTACAAAGATTCATTTATGCATAGCATAGTAAAAACTATGTGATATTATTTCGTGGGTATCGTAAGAGTTGCTTATGGGAGTGTATGCATTAGCAGAAACCGGGCTGCAGCGCTCTTATAAACCTGAATCTTTAACCGACTTCAAATAAAAGGAGGTTCTCAGTTTGTCCCATTTGAATGTATGTTTGTGCGCGATTATCTCGCGATTGGCTGAACCAATTTAGATGCGGTTTTCAGCGTTTGTTACACTTAGGTAGGAGAAAGTTTTAGTATATTAATAAAACGATTTCAATCCCCTCTCGTTGAAGTCGGTTATTAAATGTAGTGTGTAAAAGAATTATTATTAAGTGTAATCTCCAGCCAACCTACCAAATATGGTGATAATGGGAAACACTTTTATGTAGGCCCATAGTCTAAGTGGCCTGGCAAGGGCAACTGGTGATGAGGTAAGATTATAAATTATTTTTAATCCATTGAAACAAATTGTTCTACTTCCATTCAAAGAAAAGTATGAAGATTAGTATCCCAAGCAATACCAGCCAAGATGAATGTAACAAACTGACAAACATAATATTTAAAATGACGAAAGTTCCTAAAGTTTTCTGAATACTTGATTAAAATGTACAAAGATACGTATTTTGTGCCAAGCTTGACGATTTTAGATAATGTTCCAACTTTATTTTATCGTCAGACGGTAGGCAATTGTTTCATTGGTAGGAGAAAACTGAATTGGGACGTTCGTCAGCCAAAAAATATTTAGTCTGGCTTGTAAATTTAAAAAATATTCAAAATAATCACACCATTAGTAGACAATTATATGATATAAAGACTCTTATTTTTAAGAAATCAGTATGTTAATAACACACTGTGTCGTCCAAAATTTATAAAACTGGCGAATTTGACATTTCATATTAAAAATAATTCAACTGTGTCTGTCTATCAATGTCTATAGCGATTAACTCTAAAACGACTAAACGGTAGAAATTGCTTCTAGTAAAGTGTAGAAGCCGAAATTGAAACTAGAGGGATATAGGTATCAGCCATAATTTCAGATTCCATGTTAGTACTGAAAATTTTAATACCACCATTATAAACAAATAATTATAAATATATATTTGAAATATTATTAATTTTACTTGGAAAAGCAGCTTGCAGTGGTTACGATAAGAGAATTAACTCGTCGAGTACCGTCATTATAGACACAATTATAGAACAATAGGTTGCGGTCACCGGTGACCGCTTGGTATTTGACAGTTTAATTGCTAATTTAAATGTAGGCAACAAAATTTATGAAACATACTGTATTTTACGGTCAATGAACTTTGGTCCTTTTAAAATTCTCAGTAGTAGCACGGAGTCTGGAAATGTGCCCGGTATATGGCAATAGGCTCACCCCCTATTACATGGGACTCATAACAACTAGTGAAAAGTGGGTGTTACATTGTACTGTGGTAGAATGTGCACCTCTGCCTACCCCTTCGGGGATAAAAGGCGTGATGTTATGTTATGTTATGTTATGAACTTTGGTCCACAGTAAAGTGGTTGGTATATGAATTAATTTACACCTAGTGTGATGGATAAAATGATTTATTGGTGTTAAATAAATAGTTAATAAAGGATATTTTTAACCGACTTCAAAAACCTGAAGACCTGTCCTGACTTGTTTGTATGTATGTGGAATTGTATGTGTGCATTGCACTTAGGAAAAGTCTTAATATATTTATCAACCGACTTCAAAAAAGAGGAGGTTGAAGTTGGTTTTTTTAAATGTAGTTAATAAAATAATACTTAAGTGTGGGAGAGCCATGCTTCGGCATGAATGTGCCGGCTCGACCGGAGTGATACCACGGCCTCACAGGAGACCGACGTGAAACAACCATGTGTTGTGTTTCGTCGTGTGAGTAAGGTTACCGGATGCCCAATTACCCGGATGGTTCTATTCAGGCGATTATTATTTTGTATGAGACCCAATATAAATATCGAAAACTGGATGTTTCATTGCTACGTTTAATAGATTCACTGCTGCCTGGTAAAGACCACCACACAGACAGATGGGACCTTATAGGGCTGATGCCAATACGGAGTCGTGGAGGATTTGACGGGTTACCGGGGCTCCGGCTCGAAATGCAGGAGTAGGAACAGGGTGGTTTTTAGTCAGTAAGAGTCAGACACTTCCTCCTGCCTCACTCATGCAGAAGAAGCCATTCGATGATTCGATTCCCCCTTAAAAAAAACACTGCTGCCTTACTCAGCACGAAACAAAAAGTTGACGTTGTTTGATATTATTTTTTTGATTTTCAAGAGAAAATTATACAAAATATATCAATAGCCTATTAACCTGCCCACTCACTTTACAGCCTATGTTGGACTTTGTTTTACAAATAAATTTCCAATAAGGTAACATTTAAATTTCATAGAGATAACAATCTTATAGCTTTGTACCCTTAGGGTTATTTTCAAATAGGTCTTTTCATACACAAATATTACGTTCATTCAAAAATTAACTCTATTTTCTATAAATAAAATATATTTTCGTATAATTGTTTATATCAGTTCAAATATTCAAAAATCAACTCTATTTTCTATAAATAAAATATCTTTTCGTATACTTGTTTATATCTGTTCAAATACAGGATGAAGTTTTTCAAGCGATAAATTGTCAAATGTTAATGAAATATTTGTGATGAAAAATTGTTATCTGTTCTTGTAAATGTTTTAATGTGACTTTATTAAAAATTATTCAACTCGTGTCTTATATTTACTCGACCTCAGAATACATTTTTGTACCGTGCCCGGGGGTCTGTAGACAAATTAAATAATAAAATTGACAAGCTTTTGTTTAATAATACTTCATAATATAAAGACAATGTACCTATGTATAGCTCTACAGCCACAAAGTGCCTACACTCGTCACAAGACCAAAATAACACATAAGATAACATCACGCCTTTTATCCCCGCCCACCACTTTTCACTATTTATGTTATGAGTCCCATGTAATAGGGAGTGAGCCTATTGCCATATACCGGGCACATTTCCAGACTCCGTGCTACTACTGAGATTTTTTTAAAAACCCATTAATACTTTGCCCGACCCGGGAATCGAACCCGAGACCCCTTGCCCGGCAGTCACACTCGGCCAACGAGGCAGTCAGTCAAGACCAAAATATAAAAAAAAAATCAGTTATTAAAATTAGCTTTATACATAAAAAAACATAAAAATACTCCTAAACTTAATTAATCAACATACAAATATACATTTTACTGTGTAGGCACATTTCACTAACAAAATAAAAAAAAATATCATTATGTACCAAGATATATTAAGAGAAAGGCTAGCATTGTTTTATTTGCTTGCTCTTTCATTTACACTATTAACTTACTACATACGATAAATATATTTGTATGTATTACAAAAACAATGTAAACACGAATTATGTCCGCCATTTTGTTTTAGTTCATACTAGAGATGGGGTAAGAAATAATTGTGTGCAATAAATAGTAAAAATGTGTAGATTTTTTTTATCAAAGTCAAAGTCAAAGCATTTATTTCAATTAAACCATAGTTTGGTACTTTTGAAACGTCAACAAATACAAAATAAATAATAGTCTGTCAGTCAGTCCGTCAGTGAAATTAGGTGAAGCTAGGTGCTCATTCCAAAACGTAGATTCGAATGGAGAAGAACGAGCAAGAAACTCCATTCGTTACTCTTTTTTAAAAAAATATGTTCTACAATGTCTCTGATACATATTTCAATACTGTACGCATATGTAAGAACAATGCAAAGACACGCTTGACGCATTATCCTAATAACTTACTAAAATAAAAAAAAAATAAAAATCGTAAGTCTAACATGGTGCTCACATATGCATACTGACAATCCATAGAAATAGTGCTTCTATACAAGAAAAAGGAAACTCTTTGTTTCAATAAAGAAAGAAATGTTCGATGCCATAAGGAAACTAGATTGTCTACATTAGAATTAAAGTATTAAATTATGTATTATATTACCTACTATTGGAATTTAACTACTGACTACATTTGAGTATTGTCCAGTGGAGCCGAACCAACATGCTGCCAAGTATTCTTATCTTCAAGATAGACAAGATTCTTATCTTTCTTATATCAAATTAAAAACAGCAGGTTCTAAATTTGAACTGTATGTGAGTTTGTGTGAGAACATCTCGCGATTGGATGAACCGATTTTAACTCGTTGAGTACCGTCATTATGGACACAATTAAAGAACAATAGGTTGCGGTGACCGGTAACCTCGCGGTGTTTGACAGTTTAATGCTGTTTTCAGAAACGTGTTTTTATTTTGTTGAGAGGGGAAAATCATTCAATGACTTCTCCCGCCTTGGGTTAGGCGAGAGAGAGTGTCAGGCTCTTACTGACTAAAAACCACCCCGTTCAAATTCCTGCTCTTCGAGCCGGAGCCCCAGTAACCTATTAAGACTTCCGCGATTACGTATCGGGCATTAGCCCTATTGGGCCCCATCCTCGGTGGCCAGATAGCTCTTTTAGGCGCGCGTGGAACTTACTCATGTAACCAATCACAATGTCAATGCAATTTCAATCTAATAAAATTTCAATGTCAAAACTATACAACCCCTATCGTAGCTGTTAAATTAGCATTCAGAATACGGGATATAAAGCCAAACTCAATACCATTTACTTAATGAAATAACCACGCAATACGGATATAATGGACGCTAGTGTTGCAACTCAACAGTACGAAATTTTACAATGTCAATGTCGATTGATCGGAATTGGATTCAACAGTAAGTCACCCTGGCCCTGGTCGGGCGGCAAGCTACCTTTTAGGAGAAAGTTTCAATATTCAATATGTGGGTGATGTGGCCGTCAAAGGAAGTCATTTTAACACAATATTCGTACGACTAGGTACGAATATTGTGTTAATGTTACTGCCTTCTTAATGAATTTATAAACCTAAAACCCCAACAACACTTTGTTTAACTCAGAAACCGCACTGTCAGTAATTATAATCCAACATTTTCGCCGTATTTGACCATCACTAGTAGCAGACATACGACAAATATGACCTATGAATGAGTAATGGATGGGAGTGTGGGTGACGCATCGAAAATATAGCGACAACTGACAATTATGTATGTTACAACTGTTTTGATATTAGGAGAGAAAGATATACAACAAATTGAGTTAAGGTTTCTAGTTAATAAGGACACAGTGATGTCATCTTCCTTAAAGCACACATGCTGTATAATAGCACACAAAGAGGCGTTCTATTGAACATGCTCAAAAATTTTCAAAAATCGAACGCCTGTCGATTCGCAAACCTGCCTAAAATGAGCATGATAATTTTGATCAACATTCCGACACACATGCTACTAAGTGACAAGTGGTCAATGGAAGCATGCTCTCGTGTTTGAAATTAGCATGTGTAACGGTACCGATAAGGTTCAGTATCGTTTAAAGATTTTTGTTTACTGATTGGGATAATAACAAGAGTGTAGAACGAAAAGAAAGAGAATCAATGGATGTTGTGTCGAAAGTTCATTCCAGAGTATCTCAAAGTTTTTAATGTGCTCAAAAATGGAATGTCCAACAGTCGCAGTTTACACTTTGAAAATAGCACCTAGCTAGCTTCACTGACGGGCAGGCTGATGGATAATTCTATAGTTAATTATTATTTTAAGTGTAGGAAAGCCATGCTTCGGCACGAATGAGCCAGCTCGACCGGAGTGATACCACGGCCTCACAGAAAACTGACGTGAAGCAACGCTTGCGTTATGTTTCGTCGTGTGAGTGAGGTTACCGGAGGCCCAATTACCCTCCCCTTCCCCAATCTCCCCAATCCCTGAATCCCCAACGATCCTCAAACTCCTAATCCCCAAAAGGCCGGTAACGCACTTGTAACGAATCTGGTGTTCCAGGTGTCCATGGACGACACCGATTGCTTACCGTCTGCTCGATTACCGGATTATGCCATAAAAATAATGTTTGGAATAACACACGTAATTGTTTGACGAGGAACTCGACTAGTTTGAAACCATGCTTGAGGCTCATATTCATGAGCAGTATTCCAGACACATGACGCGGCGACTTGCGCGCTGCGCGTCGTTAGTTTAGTATGATTCACGAATTCTATAGTTTATGCTGTTTCAAAAGTACCCGTGTAGTGTGTCTGTGTAGTATGTATGGTTAACTTGAAATAAGATACACTTTATTTCCAGGGGCAAAAATAACATCAAAAAAATGTTGCACGATATAAAAGAAAGATAAACAATCAAACGTACTTTGACATATCTAATATTAATAATGATAAAATGAATTACTCCTACTCATGATTAACACCAAATCTTTGCAATTATTACATCTCAATTGTTCTTATGGAAGCAGTTTCTTGATAATTATATCAAAGTAAGGATGGCAAACGTTTACATACCTGTATTAATTAAATATTAGACTAGATTTCATTAAGAACTTAATTAAGGAATTTCTCAAGTACTAAAGATATTATTAGCACTATTTTTAGACTTCAAAGTCTTATAAAGTCTCATATTTGAGATGTTTTAAGATGAAACTATTACTGTTTTGTTAATCACGGATTTGAGATGACCTTTTATTAATTAGTGTTCATTTAGGAAAAGATGTTTGTTTTTAGTTTAAAATGTCAGGTACAATTTTAAATGAAAAACTTATTAATATAAAATACAATTGATTATTAATTATAAAGATTAAACTTTGCTATTCAATTACACTAAGAATATACACACTAAACCAGTAAATTGTTAATTTTAGATGACAACAACAACTTATTTATGTTTGCAAGTTTCAAATTAAAGTTACAAAAAGGGTTGGTTTACAATGAGCAGAGAAATATTGAAGAACAATACACAAACTCAAAAACAGTCATTCTCAAATAAAACATAGATAACTGTAGGTATCACAATTTTAAATAATATATCTTAGTCACCACACTACCTCTATAACTAGCAAGCACTTCACTATAAAGTCTAAGACAAAAAATTGGCCCATCTTATTTTATTAACTTTACGTGTTTAGCAAATTTCGTTACAAAAAGTTTGAGAACCAATGGTTGTTGTCGAAAACTCCAATGCAGTGAGTCCGAAAGTTTTTTAATGAGGCCACCATTGCTAATGTTCTCATTAGCGACTTTTTCTTCCTAACTTGAGATTAAAGGGGGTTCTTTTAGTCCGTTATGGAGTTTTTGTTGTTTTAAATTTTTCGGGTTAACCACATTTTGGAACTTGGCACGTTCGCGTTTATATTTGGTAGATGATGGTTAGACAAAGATACGTTGTTGCTATGATTATTTGAAACACCATGAAAAGTAAAAACAATGTTTAACGGAATAATGGTAGAATTTGCCTTGTTTTTTTTCATACAATGATGCCCTTAACAGTAGAATTCTCTCTGAATCTAATATTAACCATCCTTAATCTGGATCAGGTAAATATTGAGCGAGATCTTCAATTCTCATAGGCTCATGCTCATCATAGGTTGAATAGGTTGCTTATGGGACGACGTGCTTCATCGTAGACCGCTTCATCGCTTACCACCACGAGATAGAAGCCAAACATCGGTCCATTCAAGATAAAAAAAAAACATATCAATACAAAAAGCCAAAACTCAGAGTTCTACACTTTAGGTAGGTTTACATTAAATTTCTTAAATTCCACCTACAATTGGGATGATGACGGGGTATGAAAATTAAAATTCTAATTAGTTTCCCAGTTAGGTAATGAAAAAATCTTAGACACGTATTATTTTATTTTGTCGTATAATGAAATAATACTTAGATAAAACAAATCAAAGTTTAGGAGTGGGGACTAAAACGTCATTTCTACGTATAAAATGTACATAGAAGTGACGTCACGTGACATTTCAAATCAATACATCGTCGAAAGTATTCGTTTCTGTAAGAAAATAAAAAATACGTGTCTAATGATTTAAAATAATCTACCAGACGGACATTAAAATAAAAATTAGGCATCTACCCTATTTGAACCACAAAAACCCATTACCACATAGTTCTCACTCCATTTAATTAGGGCACCAACCATGACATAGGTATTTATTTTCTGGCGAAAACACGCCATTAAGTATGCGTTACTGATATTTATCTATTTGGCAGAGGTGTACTTTGGCAACGATCTAGCTTGGCTAGGATAGGTTTCTGTACAGTGATGAAAATCTTGGAATAATGTTGTAAACAGCATAGTTACGTTGTAATTTCCGTATGTTTACTGCTTAATATTTTTAGCCTACATTTGCCATCTTTTCTGCTCTTCTGATGTCGGATGAGCTCATGCCAGTCTGAAGACCTCCTTAAGAGTATATCATCGTCCCGAGCTCAAAGAGCCATCAGACCATTACAGATGGGGCCCAATAAGGATGATGCCGATATGGAGTCGCGAAGGACTCGGGTTGCCGGAGCTCCGGCTAGAAGCGCAAGGGTAGGAACAGGGTAGTTGTTAGCCAGAAAGAGTCTGACTCTCCCTCTCGCCTCATCCGGGCGAGACAAGCCATTGGATGATTTTCCCTCTTCATAAAATAATATAAAGTTTACCATCATCACTACGTTAGGCAGGCGGGTAGGATATTGCAGCTTAAGAGACTCAGGTCTATCAGGAGACACAGCTGCCTGATTTTAATCAAATGTATAGCGTGTCGTAGGAATTGAGGGACTAGAGTCTAGTCTCTCAATTTCTATACTCGCGGGAAGAATAGGATCGGTGACTGCTGTCTCAATACCACTGACCACTGCAATAACAGCATAGTTTTTATAAATCTATTCTTCCCTTATTTCCTCTTCTGCTCATTTTTTGCGAAAACAACAAATCTGTTTTCAAACGGACCCTGAACTTTTAACAGAAAAACCGCTTAACTGAAGCACCAAAGAACATTCTCGAAGCATCTAAATCGATTCGCTATCGGAGACTTGAATGCAACCGTTTCGAGTGAGATATGGATCCCAGTAAGATATTATACTTTGGTTGGGATTCGAACCCTCAAGAGACAAGGTAATGGCTGTACGAAGTCACAGAAACTTAGAATTTTGTGATGAAATTGTATGTTATTAGTCAGAATTGTTCTTCAAAATTCATAGTGTTTAATAAGGTAACTCAAAGTAAATACGATTTTAGTCGAAATTTTACAAATCATGAAGAAACTTAATATGTAGATTACTTACTACTTTTAGGAATGATCTTCCAACTTCAATGTAATTACCTGAAAAAATAAAGAATATGTTTATTAGCATTGAAAGAATCAAAAGAGTTGGCGAAAATAGAGGCATAACAGAGACGAACTAATAACTGGACACCGCACACTTCAACAGTCTATTTCTACGGATGGCAGGTAGCCTGGTGATCGAAATTCTTTCACCCATCAGAGTTGAACCCAAAACTTGTTTGGTACTCTTACTTTTTACACAACAAACAAAACCCACATTTCCAAAATATGAATTTACACATCTTAAAACCTATCCTTATAATTATTCGCTATCTTAATGTGGTTTCTGGCAGTACCACATTCAGCTTCACTGCAAAGCTTCACTGCACACGAACAAAAGTTTTTAATTAAAATTCCAATTAGCACACCATCCGAAAAATGAGGGTAGGAAAATTATTTCGATTAAACAAAGTAGTATATTATACACGGAGTTCTTTTGTCTCTTTCATATATACGGGATTTTGGGGGTGGTGGAAAAGGACATGTGTATGCTTAATCGGACTATCATCCTGCATGTTATGTGGAGAAGATGGTGTGCTTACACTACATTTGCCTTACCCATGTTTTGTTATGGAACCACAGTGAAATAAAGGGATGTTCCTTAGACACCGAGCACAGTGCTTATCAAGATTATCAAGTATGTATTACTGATTTACTTTAATCGGATTGAACTCAAGAGTTGCATTTGCAACAACTAGATCCAGAAATATACTACTGGAAAATATCAGCTAATATTAATAATAGATGTTCATCCTAAGTTTCTAGAACGATTTTCATTTTTGACAGAAAGTCCATATTCCAACTAATGTCAAAAATCGATTACCATCGAAAGATTATGGTAATTTTTGGTATTATTATTAGTATTTCAGTCCCAAAACAAATCTACGATCAATCTCAACATGACCTTCAAATCAGGACTTTGTAAGTCCAACTCCCAACAAACTTCTCGACACTAGAAGTACCTACAAACCGATAATAAACCTAAATTTAACGTGATACCAATCGTGCGACATTTCCGAACATTTGTTATCGCGATTACGCGTAACTGTGACGTCACGGACGCCAATGACGTCATCAATCATCGTGTAAACGTCATTAATATGAGAATTTGTTCGGGAGACCGTTTATTGCTTGAAGTTGGGTCGTTACTTTGTCGTGTGTTATCGGTTTTAGATATTTGAGCGTAAAATATGGATTTTGATTTTGTAATTATATTTTAATGAGGGCATTACGGTTCATTGTTAGGGAACAATACCATTCACTAAGAAACGTCTTTAGGGTTCTTTCTTTAGGAAGTTTTATTATGTAGCTAAAGATTTTTTTTATTGTCAAATACAACAGAATACTGTTAATTCCATTTACACTACTTTTGAAATAAAAACTACCTATTAAAGTCTGTCCTATTCAAAAAGCTTAGACCTCCTTATTTGGCAGTTGTCAGCACTCAAGAATATGAAGTCAAAAATCCAAAAACTTATTTCTCGTACTCCGGGATCAAACCCACACAACGCAACCATTCGAAAATAATCTTACTTAAACGTCTTCAGGGTAAAAAGAAAACAAAAAAGGTCGTAATTTGAATGCAAAAAGCATTTTGTCCTATGCAATGCCTTCGTTATGTCCCAAGGGAAATACTTGCTGAAACAAATATTATTATTCCCACCCACTTTAGGTATAAACAGGGATGGGATTGAATAGTTGGCCCCTTTTTTGTTTAAATTATAAGTGTATGATTGCTGAAAAAAAGAAGGGCCGAATAAAACATACCCTAAACCGACGAGCATGCATGAAAAGACTGATGACCTTGAGGAAGCGAAACAGGTATATAGGAATTATAGCAATTGGTGTTTCATAGTCTCTGCCTACCCCATAGGAGACAGACATTGGGTTATGCATGTATGTATGATTACTGTAGTTGATAAGTCACAAGAGCAACTTGCTAGTAATAGGTGCCACTACAAATAATCTTCTCGCAGCTGTCGTAGAACAGGGCTAGGTAACAAGATGCCGTGTAACGTCGCGAGTTTGACTCCCACAAGGAGTAACTCTTTGTATGATCAAAAAATTGTTGTTCCAGGTCTGAGTGGCACGTGTATGTTGAAAGGTATATTTGTAAACGCGCCCACGACACACGAAAAATTCGTAGTTCGAGGCAACGTTTACTTAAAACGAAAAAAGATATATATAGAAGATGAGACGGAGCAGCAGCGATCTCTAATAAACCTGAACCTTAACTACGAACTCGTTCTAATACAGAGCCATGGGGCCCAAGTGTACATATTCTTTACAAAGATATTGTAAGGAGAATGGTTGAGACTTCAGGTGATCGAAGGTCTGGCTACTACCTTGGGTAAAGGTTAAGCATTGCCATTCAACGTGGCAATGCTGCCAGTCTTTTGGGCATTCTACCTCACGATAGCGATGCTTTGCTAGCCTAAGGTAACATTTTTTTTAAGGTGTAAATATGATTTTATATTAACTATCGTGAGACATACTAAATTAACTAAAATCACGGGTTACTCACGTGAATATACTGAGAAAAGCTCTACTAGTTTCGAACCACAGAGGGGTTCTTCCTCATGAGCAGCGTGCACGGTCGCGGCGACGTAGCGCAGGTCACTGACTGACTGACTGACTCTCAGTACATTCACGTGAGTAACCCGTGATTTTTAGTTAATTAAGGTGTAAATATTTTAGTTTTTACTTATTTGTATTTTAAGTTGTCCATATTTAAGTTATTTAAGTTTATTATTTGTAGAAATGGAGATAACCAAACTCACTTATGTAGAGAAGACTCAGTTTGCAGTGACCTGTCCCGAGCTGATGTTTTAAGTATTAAGTATAAGGTTCGCAAAAACTAAACCGAGACAGCAAAAAAAAACAGCAAAGAAATAAACGTCGAATTAAAAGCAAATAAAACTATTCCTGACTTTTACATTCATCTTTTTAGTTACAACCCAACCCTTTAAAAGGTCCCTTTTTAACTTTATGACCCTCAAGAAACAACCTTTAAAGATTTATATTAACTTTTAAAGTATTCATTCAATTTGAGGGTTAAAAAAAATGAAACTTGATTCTCACCTAATTTTCGTGAGACAATTACTCCGAAAAAGGGTTTTAGTTTTGATATTCCAAAGCCTATGAAAGTGGTTAGATTTATGGATTTTTTATAGTGACTTCGTTGGAAGTGTATTTCTTCATAACACATTGCCTTTATTCCACGAAAGGATAGAGATGTACTTATTATACGGTCACCCACTTATCACTATGAGTCAAGGACGTTGAAAATAGACATAGTTTAATGAAACAACGACTGTGGCACCTTACTACTATAGACTTACACGTAGAATACACACACATTGACACGAAGGACATCTGTCGCGTGACATGGGCCATCATTACACTCTATACATTACGGTGATGCAAGTACACACACACTCACATAAATACACCTGCCTACCCCTTCGGGCATAAAAGGCGTGATGTTATGTTGTTTATGTGAAACTATATATAACTCATTACGGGTTTTGAATTCGAAAAATATATCTATGACTAGCTGTTTCCCGTAACTTCGTCCATATAAGTAAAATACAAATTTCAGGACTTTAGTTTTTCCGTTTAAATTTTCCAAAATAAAAGTAGCCTATGTTACTCCTGAGTACATCAACTACCAGCCGATAAAAGTCCCGTCCAAATCAGTCCAGCCATTCCAGAGATTACACAGTACAAACAGATAGACAGACAAAAAATACTACAAAACAGTAAGCGAAGTACCCAATTCACTTTGCCCAAACTCCATAACTACAGGTCTATAAAACGATAAAATAATAACATAATGGTAACAATAACAAAGTTAACCTTATCATATTTGCAAGTATAAAAACGTCTGAAAAATTCCTGAAAGGCATTCGTATAATTCTAAGAAAAGGCTGAACAACAAATGGTCTTTCTGCTCACACCTTTTCGGATAAGATTGAATATATAAAAGCTTGTTAACAATGATCAATCGTTATCTCAAAGTCAGTAGTCCATTTCTTAACATTTACTATCTAACAAAAAAATATAAACCTTGTCTCTTAAACATCAAAGTTCATTTTTCTTTGTACACAAGACATAGGGAAGGATACGGGTAAGCCATTGTTAGTGTTATACTCAAGTAGATAGGGTTCATTTTCCCGTGTAAAGTTTCTACAAAAGGAGAGTCGAGGAAAATGTATCGACATTCAATTTATATGTAAGTATTTGATCTTGAGTTTTTGTTAAAGTAACGAAGTACATACATAATATTGCTTGCTATAAGATTAAAGTTAGATATAATTAAAACGAGAGTAAATGTATGTAATACATTGGTTTTTCCTTCCTTAACGAGGTACAGATCATATTTGTGTAAAACTAGCTTTTGCTAGCGCCTTCGCTCGCGGTTCCGTCGGAAAAAAGTTAGCCTATATTTTATTTCAGAACATAATCTATATCCAAATTTTATCCTGATCGCTTCAGCCGTTTTGACGTGAAGGAGTTACAAACAAAGAAACAAAAAATACATAGAAGTTTTCCCATTTCTAATGTTAGTAAGATAAGATATGCACATACTAACATAACATAATATTACGCCTTTTATCTCCGAAGTGGTAGACAGACACCCACTTTTCACTATTTATGTTATGAGTCCCATGTAATAGGGGGTGAGCCTATTGCCGTATACCGGCACAATTCCAGACTCCGTGCTACTACTGAGATTTTTTTTCAAAACCCAATAAATCGTTGCCCGACCCGATAATCAAACGCGAGACTGCCCCCAGTCGCAATTGCGACCACTCGACTAACGAGGCCTCTTTCCCAGTACTTAAATTATGGACTACTTAATATTAGTTACTAGCAACTCGAGACCTAATTTAATTTTGTTTGTAAAATTTGTGAAGCCACATTTTTCAGTACGAAATCAAAATGTAATTATGTAAAAAAGTTTCTTGACTTCAAATGGAATTATTTGAGGGCAGAATGAGGTTACGTTCTACTAGTTTTCTTTTGAAGTTTTTTTTTGTTCTATTAAGTTAGTCATAAGTATCGTGTGTTCAATTTGACTGTAGGTATAATTAGTTTAGTACCCGCATCAGCATTCACATAATTATAAATGTGAATTCATTTTCATTAATTCAAATAAAAACTTAAATAAATTTAAAACTAACTTTTAATAAATCAAAGGCTCACCCCCTATTACATGGGACTCATAACATAAATAGTGAAAAGTGGGTGTTACATTATAGAGGTACAGGTGGCATAATGTGCACCTCTGCCTACCCCTTCGGGGATAAGAGGCGTGATGTTATGTTATGTTTTATATTAATTATTATGATATGGCGACAACGCGCGACTTATTTCCACTGCGACGTTGATATTGCCAGACATGTCGACCACAGTCCGGCAACGTCGCACTACTTCACCCAACGTCGCTTTTTTTTAAGGGGGGAAAATCTTTGATGACTTTTCCTGCCTAGGTGAGGCGGGAGGGAGTGTCAGACTCTTACTGACTAAAATCCACCCCGTTCCTACTCCTGCACTTCTAGCCGGAGCTCCGGTAACCCGTTCAGTTTTCCGCGGCTCCGTATCGGCATCAGCCCTATTGTACCCCATATGTGGTGGTCTGATGGCTCCTTGAGTCGCGCGCGGAAACCGACGCGCTGTACGCCCAACGTCGCTGGAGACAAGAGTCGCAGGACATTTGTTCCCTAGTGTATCCTTGGCTTTATATTCCCCATTACGAAAAAAAAAAACGCATCAATCCCCATAGAATTTCACGACAGTTTACACTGAAAATTAACCATTTATTAATTTAATATCGATTTGCTGTCCGTTCGGACACAGACTGTATGTGATGGATCATTTGGTATGGCCATCCAATTTAAATGGAAATGGACGCTGACTTCCTTTCACGTATCCATAATTAGCGTCCGATGGTGATATTTCAGTATATTTCGTATTGATTAACTTTTTGTTGCGCGCATTGCAGTTTTTATATATGATTCGCGACTTTTTCGGAAATCTTGGATCAAAATGCGATATTTTCAAACGTTACACCACACTAAGGCTCTAGACAGACGGATCGGTTGCAGTTCGAATGCAGTCGTGACACGACTGCAATTGAACTGCAACCCAAACGTGCAGTTCTATTGCAGTCATGACCAAACGGTTTCAAACTAAACGAGCAGTCCGATTACAGTTCTATTGCAGCCGTGTCAATTGCGTTCAAACTGTATACGAACTGCAATTAGCGATTTGATTGCAGTTCAAATGCGGTCTGTCTATTTATAGCCTATGATTGTGTCTTGTGCTGTATATTTACAAATATACAATTAACATTCTTAATCACTGCCAGACCAGGAATAACTATTTGTGGATCGTGAAAACATTTGTTCTGCGACACGTTGCTCTTGAACCCTTAGAAAAATAAAGTTGGGTTGGTTCTCTAAGCGTCAACCACTGCCACAAGTCGCAGAGAATCTAACGGGTTACCGGGACTCCGGCACGACGTGCAGGAGTAGGAACGGGGTGGTTTTTAGTTAGTAAGAGTCTGACACTCCCTCCCGCCTCACCCAGGCGGGAGCAGTCATTCGATGATTTTCCCCCCTTAAAAAAAACCACTGCCACAACTGACAGTATTTTTGTTATTCATCTAATTTTTTTAGATAACTTTTGTTCGAGCCAAAAAGTATAAATTCTAGACCTTCTTCAAAATCACAAACTTGTCGACGACATACTACGACGTCACCGATGCCCGACGCCTAGATTGTGACGTAACCAACCGTCGCGCGTTGTTTTATTGACAGAAGTTACGTGAAGTTCGACACACTCGTACGTATATATTTGTCTTCATTAGTTTGTGTGAAAGCTTGCGTTAATGTTTCTGCTGACTGATTGCTACTTTACTTTAGGTGTTTGTAAACGATCGTCGATTTTGATTGTTTCACTTGAGCACGATAGTAGCAGTTTTTATTTCAGGAGTTGATTTCGTGGTGCCATTACATTTTGACATTGTATTGTCGTTACATCATTCTCACTTAAATAAACAATGGGTAAAGGATCAGATAATGTATTAATGAGGTAGCAAAAAAATTTATTAAGCAAAGATGGAGTTTCTTGTTCGTTCCTGTCCATTCGAAACCACACTTTGGAACGAGCGCCTAGCTTCACTGACAGACACACGGACGGACAATTCAAGTTTTGAAGTTTCAAAACTGCCTAAGTAAGGATTAATAGAAATAAATGCTTTGACTTTAGATTTTTTGAGCATGAGTTGTGATGGTGAAAGAATACAATACATTTCTACACACTCTTGCTTATACCTTAAGTTTAAGAGACGATAAAAGGACATTGGAGGCCTAATACATGTTTGTTTTACATTTAAAGTAATAACTAAGTGTGGGAAAGCCATGCTTCGACACGAATGGGCCGGCACGATCGGAGCGAAACCACGGCCTCATAAATACAGCGGTGAAACAACGCTTGCGTTGTGTTTCGTCGTTTGTGAGGTAAGCGAAGGCCCAATTGTCCCTCCCCCTTCCCCAATCTTCCCAATCCCTGAAGCCCTAACAATCTTTAAACTCCTAATTTGGGGATTAGGAGTTTAAAGCAAGCAAGTGCGTTACAGCGGTAACGCACTTGCAACGCCTCTGTTGTTCCAGGTGTCCATGAACGCCGATTGTTTACTATCAGGTGATCCGTCTGCTAAACACTGGACACGATTACAAACTACCGATAATGATTTTTACGTTTTAGCACGATCCGATAATCTAATCCTAACCTTAATCGCAGCTGGCCTATTCAAACGAAGACAGACTCTGAAACTTAACGAAAAATCTCAAGGCAAAAGCTGCCCAAAATCCGAAAACTTTTTTCCTATCTTACTAAACACTTTCCTTAACTAAAACTGAATCAAAATAATCTGCTGACGTTACATTCCCTAAGACAATATCAGTAAGTACTATCGGAGGTTCTATCATGACGGATTACGTCATCGCACCGTAGCAGAGTCCGTTGGATGTGTAGCGGTAAAAGTCGACATGGTGGTAAATCTATATACCTCTAATATATTTTCCGAATACGACGTGTTTATAGAATTTTTGTGATAGTATTTGGAGTGTGCTGGGGTGTCATTATAACGGTTGGTGTGATAGTCAGAAGTCTCAACTTAGCGTCACGCTTTATACATACACAATGTGTTGTTTTAAAGCCGCGTCATTTTCTAGGAGGTAGCTCGGCTATCGATTCTGAGTTCGAATCAATAAAAAAAATTTAAAGTTATTCATTTTTCTGAAATTACGGAAATCCGTAAGTGCAAAGTACACGCCGCCGTCTTGTAACTAGTTTTATAACGCGGCTTAACACACAAATTCAAACACGTAATTGATATTATTCCTAATTCCATAAAACTCCAATAAGAAACATTGCTGTCGCTTATTCTGAAATACTGTCGAACTTAATTTATTATACATAATTGATTTATTATAGCCGTGTTTTTAACTATTGGCCCGAAATTTTGTCTTACATTGAACGTTTATGACTTCTGTGACATGCCCCGAGAAATGACACGGTTTCAAAACTATACCTTGTATAATGGATGTACTAAAATATACTCCCTATTACTTAGAACTCATAATAATTAATAAAAGAGGTGACAAGCACTTTAACTTTCATTTTTATTTCCAACAAACTAAAAATGACGGCTTGCCCAAGTAAATATACCGAGAAAACTCTAGTACAAAAGTTAGTAGGTATATTCACGTGAGTCACCCATCATTTTTAGTTAATGCTTATATGTTATGCTTCACGATAGAGATTATAAAAAATTGATAACAATAGACCAATCCAAACTATCAGAGAGCAATTGACAACATAACATAACATCACGCCATTTATCTCCGAAGGGGTAGGCAGAGGTGTACATTATGCCACTGTACCTCTACAATGTAACACCCACTTTTCACTATTTATGTTATGAGTCCCATATAATAGGGGGTGAGCCTATTGCCATATACCGGGCACAATTCCAGACTCCGTGCTACCACTGGGTTTTTTTTTTGAAAAACCCAGTAATACTTTGCCCGACCCGGGAATCGAACCCGAGACCCCTTGCCCGGCAGTCGCACTTGCGACCACTCGGACAATGAGGCAGGCAGAGCAATTGACAAATAACTAAAAATACACGATACCATTTCATATGACCCAAACATAGTACGAATTAACCAAATTTTCTAAGATTTTCCCACTTACTGGTTAGATCTACAATTTCCTAAATTTTATCCATTACAGTAACACATACATAGTATAATATATCACACACAACCGTCTGAATATATCTACATGGAGGAAAGAAAGAAAGGTTGTCGTATATGTAATGGTAAGAAGAGATATTTCTTTCGCGATAAAATAGATAGACGGTTCAATATGTTGGGGTCTGAACAAATTGAGTGCGTCGTGTTTTTTTGAATCGTGTGTTTTTAATGTTGAGGTAGTTGAGTGGTCTCGTGTGGCTGTGAGTTGGTGGGATTAGGTTTGAGAAAGGAGTGAAATTTTGTTATTGAGTTTTGATTTTTAAAGATTTTAAAATTGTGTTAAAACCGTAGCAATTGGGTAGATGTCTAGTTTTTTATTTTAATGTTCGTCAGATAGAAGTCTTTAAAATATTACTTACGTATTTTTACTTTCTCCAGAATCTGGATCATCTCACGACGGACAAATTATCATTCTTTAACATGACATAAAGTTATATTACATAACATAACATGACATAAAGTTATATTACATAACATAACATGACATCAAGCCTTTTATCTCCGAAGGGGTAGGCAGAGGTGTACATTACGGCACCTAATGCCACTGTACAATGTAACACCCACTTTTCACTCTTTAATGTAATAGGGGTGAGGCTATTGCCACATATCGGGCACAATTCCAGACTCCGTGCTTCTACTGAGATTTTTTGAAAAAGCCCAGTAATACTCTGCCCGACCCGGGAATCGAACCCCTTGCCGCAAGTCGCAATTGAGGCCACTCGGCCAACGAGACAGTCAAGCCAAGTTACAATACAAATAAAGGTAATGCACAAAAATAAGCTAAAATAAAACACCAGGTCATTCAACCTATACATTTCAGTTACTTTCGAATTCACGTCACTTTTGAAGGCATTTCAATAATAAATTCAAATTATGTTGAATACAAAATACAAAAGGTCACGAGTTGAAGGGAAGGTTACTTTGAATAAAAACATGGACGTGTTTACGATGGTTTAATTTTGTATTTTGTTTTTTTGGAGTGCTATGTTTATAGAAAAGAACTTTAGGAAAAAGGCCGAATAAAGAGACTAAGCAAGAGATCCCTTGATCTCTATTCTAAGAGAAAGAAAGAGTATACCTGTACTCTAACTGTAGGTATAATAATTATCGTAAGACATCACTACATAGTCAAAAATAAAGTCGCTATCCGCTGTCTGTCTGTCCCTAAGTATGCTTAGATCTTTAAAATTACGCAACGGATTTTGATGCGGGTTTTTTAATTGATAGAGTGATTCTTAAGGAAGGTTTATATGCATAATACATGCAAATTGCACCCGTGCGAAGCTGGGGCGGGTCGCTAGTACAAAATAAACTAAAAATATCGGTTTACTCATCTTAATATACTGCGTAAACCTCTACTAATAGTTTCGAATAGGACAGCCTCGGGTAGGCTGCGTGCTGCTAGACGTTGCCGCGTTCATGGACGCTGCTCATGAAGAAAAGTCCCTCTAAGCCTCTTTTTATCAGTTAATTCAGTTATGTGTGTGTGTCGAGTGTCCATGGGCGTTACCGATTGCTTACCATCGGGTGATCTGTCTGCACGTTTACCGGCTTATTCCATAAAAAATCTATCTTAGAGCTTAGTACTGTTGTATCAGTATCACAAATAATACTTTTGCGGCTTTCGCAGACGTCAGGTACCAACAATTGTGTTGAGTATATTTATTTTATTTGTTAGTTCTAGTTGCTTTTTCTGCTTATACTTGTGGACAAGAAAAGCCTTGAATCGGTCAGAAAATGTTATTTTTACGCCACGACAAAACAGTACCTACCTTAATAAATAATCGTCTACTACATAAGAGAATGTCATATGGCATTAAGTTCGCCTTATGTGCCATAATAAAATTATGTACATAAAAGAATAAATAAATAAATAAGCACTATTGTATATACCGAATTGTGTCGTGGTGGCCCAGAGGTTAAGACGCCCACTTCTTATGCATAAGGTTGTGCGTTCGACACCTACCAACGGCAAGTACCAATGTGACTTTTTCCAAGTTACATGAACTTTCTAAGGTTGAGATACCACTGACAAATGGTGAACGAAATATCGCGAGGAAAACTGTAGTCATAATTTCTAATTATTACTTTGAAATCGCCAACCTGCATGAGCTAGCGTGATGATTAATGTTCAAACCTTTTGCGTGTGAGAAGAGGCTTTGCTAAGCAGCCAAACTTAAAGAATGTTGTTCTATCCTAAACATATATTTAAGATATTATGTAGTTAACTAACGAGTTAGTATTATTAGGTACTCAACGGAGTACCGTCATTATAGACACAATTAAAGAACAAAAGGTACAACAATAAATCTTACGTCTTCATTTTTCATCATATTTATTATTAAACACTTTATGTACAACTGTATACAATGGTGGACTTAATGCCGAATGGCATTCTCTACCAGCCAACCATAGTATTTATGTAGGTATATGGTCTGGTCAAAACACACCGGTTAAAGTTACTTTGCCCTTGGTAATTTTCTAGTATCTTTTGTGTTGCAAATCAAAAATAAATAAACCAAAACAATAGCAACCAACATTAAAAACCATAGAAACCACAAAACCCAACCACGTACTTATTAAAATTACCGATCAAATAAATATAATTGACTAATTACGGTTATAAGCATTCCTACCCAAAACTTTTCACAAAATATATCTTCGCGGGGTGTAATTAGGGAACCTCCTAATTCAAGTTGATCATAAAATTTAACTTCCAACTAAATTAGACCATACATTTTACCTTAGGAACGCTTCAGATACTTTTGTTTTAATTGTGGGTAGTTTAATATTCTGAGTGTATGTACAGGATGTTATTAGTTTTTGGTATAATGTTTTCTTCTAAAATTATTTTGTAAAATAATCGAGAGTCTAGTATTACAATATTACTTTTTATATGGTATTTAGTTTAGACTACCTTATAATACTTTCATAAAACCTTATTATAATGCTAGAACTTAATTGCCTAACTAAACAACTTCTAACATCAGAAACAAAACCATGTTACTCACCTCTTTACACTATATCTACTCAACCAATCATATAGAAATGTTGCCTACATATAGATGACCACCTACTCCCGCACAGTTTAACTACTCTGCGCAGCTCCTATTCATAGCAGCGTGATGTTTTATAGCCTATAGCCTCCCTCGATAAATGGGCTATCCAACACAAAAATATTTTTCAAATCAGATCAATCGTTCCTGAGATTAACGTGTTTAAACAAACAAACTCTTTGTTACATCACTATTTCGTAAGGCCTCAACACTAAAGCATAATGCTGACAGCTGTCACTGAGAGACACACTGAGAGTCACAGTCATACTTGGGTGTGTGGAGTCGACACGAGCTCAGTCTAAATTGTACAAATTATTTAATTATAATTTTTATTTAAATAATTCTACTGCGAGTGTGTATGTCACTGAACTTCTCTCATACGACTGGACCGTTTTTGATGAAATTTTTGTGTGTGTTCAAGGGGATCTGGGAATGGTTTAGATTCACAAATCAGCCCGGCAGATGGCGCTGCAGTCGATGTTTAGATTATTTATCATAAACAGCTGAACTAATTTGAATGAATTTTTGTTTATACATTCAAGTGGATATGCAGGACAACGTCCGTTGGGTCCGCTAGTAATAATATGTAAGTGTAAATATATACGATCAAGGATTACCGCGCAACGCCGAGGGAACGACCTAGGAACAAAGAACATATATACCTATCGAAAAGGGTAATAACAAAACTCTTCTGCCTACTCCCCTTGGGGAATAAAACCCACTCGATCATCAACCCAGTCTATATTCAACGCAAATTAATCTAAACCCGAGTAGTTCAGAAGTCATTAAAATAGTTTTAACGATGGTCTGTTATCTGACACCATGATATTATGGGGGTTTATTGATTAGACAAGTTTCAAGGGATATGAGGTTCACGTAGTTATTGATAACGGTTTATCGTTAGACTACAGATTAGGTTTAACTGATTAATCGTTGAGGTTATTTTAATGGCTTCGGTTTTTAAATAAAAATTATTGTGGGTTTTTAGGACATACTGTATGTTAGTCTTGATACTCGTGAATGATTTTTGTTACTGACTTTAAATAACTGTATACATATGGGTTGATTTGCTAGTATATTCAAAAAGCCATATAAATGTGAAAGAGCCGTACATCGGCACGAATGGGCCGGCTCGATCGGAGTGATACCACGGCCTCACAAAAATCTAAATGAAATTGCATTGTGTTTCGTTACCGAAGGCTAACAATCTCGCACCCTCATGCATGAAAAGCAGGTATCTTAGACCTAATATACAATACATGAAATTATATGCTTTCCGATCTTAGGCACAAAAAGGTCCTCATATTTCCTTTATCACGAAATAAGAATATTTCAAAAAAATATATTGTAACAAATGTAAGAAAAAAAAGCAATATGTTACATGTTCGACCATATTTTCTTGCGTTCCGAACCGTGAAACGTAGAACCGTAGTTCGTAGCGGCGTAGCTCGTAGCCGCGTAGCCCGTAGCTCGTAGCAAATAATATATCCGATATCTTTATTCTACAGGATGTAATGGAAAATTTTATGCTATTTCATTCAGCTTGCAATAATGTACTCTCAAAATTGCTAACGTTTTTTTTCTGAAATTCCTCCATAAAAACGTGTACTCCACAAAAAATAGTTGTATAACACAGAGCTAGTTTACTTATTTTAATGCAAAAAAAAATCGTCTCTGGCTTCGAGGTGCATAAAGAAGAAAAATAATTAAAATCCCCAGCCACATAGTTCACCATAATTCAACGAAGGCGTGCGCTTGGAATGTGACTCACACACACACATACATACATACTTTCTTAGCAACATCCCGTATATTTTCTAAAAGTATTACTTATAGAAAATTTCTCTCGCAACAGATTTCGCGAGTCCAGCATATTTATACCGATCGCTCATGATATTATTGGACGGAAATATCACGCATCGAAAATTTTGAATCTTTCACCAATGCGGATGGATTTGTTGAAATGTTTGCTGGAAATAGGATATTAATGGAAAAACAGCTACGTACGCGTACCCATGGGATAAAAAGCAGCCGTTATGTTATTCCAGACCATAACCTACCACTGTTTCAAATTACATTAGATCCTTTCACCTGTTTTGACGTGAAAACAAATAAGTATACACAAGTCTTGTATTTATAATATTATTAGGATCACGCCTGCCTTCGTAGGGTTATGCAGAGGCAATGTATAGTCCCTTATGTGACTGTAACTTGTAAGTACAAGTATAGGGTAGTGCCTTACTTACTCTGCTGTCACTACCCTGCTCAGTAGTCGATAAAAACCACAGACTCTAGATAAATATATTCAATAGACGATCTCTCAAATCAATAGAAACCGCAATGTAATGGTATATAGGTTACCTAAACAACATTCTGTCTTCAAACATCGTTCACTACCGCACACATTAATACGTTGATAACGCAACGCAACTGTAAAATGTGACCAATAGGGTAGTTTCCTAAATTTTTTTTTCTTATGTACACATATACAACACAAAGGACAACACATATATAAAAACTAGGTACATAGGTCCCACATATTCCAACTGGAATTGTTTCCTGTGGGCCAGTGGCAGGAAAAGAAATAAGGACATCGAGACACAACGTGTTACACAAATAGAATAAAAAAATTAAAAACAAATTAAAAGAAGTAACAATATTGATAAATTTAATAAAATTTCAGTAGTAGCACGGAGTCTGGAAATGTGCCCGGTATATGGCAATAGGCTCACCCCCTATTACATGGGACTCATAACATAAATAGTGAAAAGTGGGTGTCACTTCTGTGTGCACCTCTGCCTACCCCTTCGGGGATAAAAAGGCGTGATGTTATGTTGTGTTATGTAAAATAAATCAATACAATACATTACAGATAAATAAAATAAATCTTTGTAATACAATACATAACATCACGCCTTTTTTATCCCCGAAGGGGTAGGCAGAGGTGCACATTACGGCACTTAATGCCACTGTACAATGTAACACCCACTTTTCACTAATTATGTTACGAGTCCCATGTAATAGGGGGTGAGCCTATTGCCATATACCGGGCACATTTCCAGACTCCGTGCTACTACTGAGAATGTTTTAAAAACCCAGTAATACTTTGCCCGACCCGGGAATCGAACCCGAGACCCCTTGCCCGGCAGTCGCACTTGCGACCACTCGGCCAACGAGGCAACGAGGCATTGTAATACAATAAATACACATATTTATACATATTATAATTAAACGAGTCTATATTTCAAGAGGAATGATAATAATGTTCTCTCACTTGTCTCTTAAAGATAGAGATATTTTAATGTCCGTATGGTATATTAATTTAAAAGATTAGACACGTATTTTTTCTTTTTTCACAAAAAGAAATGCCTGCGGAAATAAGTCCACCTAATGTATACTTAGTGCATGAAATAAATAAATAAAAACTTTTGACGATACATTACTTTGAAATGACGTGTGCTAAGTTTCGTAGGACGTTGTGACGTAACGAGATCCCACTCCTAAACTTCACGCCATTTTATCTAAGTATTCTAACTTTATACGAGAAAATACGTGTCTAATATTTTTTTATTATCTAATTGATAGACTAATTAGATTTTTAATTTTCTGAACCTGGCAACTACCCTATTGTCCACATGATAACGTGCCACTTTCTGAGCGCATACAACCTACCTACACCTTTTTAGTAATAATATTTTCACTGCAGCAATGCGCCACAATCTTCATTTTATAGACAGACAAATTTAATATCTCCATAAACAAGTAGTTTCTATGTCTCGTTATAACAGCACATTTTAGAACAAGTACTTCACTTTTATAGCCTCAGCTTTTCACGCTGAAACCTGAAACTTTACACTTGTTACAAATATAAGTGAGTTACGTATTATTTTCTGACTTTCAGAACAAAGTTTTTGGTGCTATTTTTCAGTGGTATTTCAGCGTAAGTGTCGTGTGGTAACAAGTTTCAAAATAAGCTGTGATTTTTCTTCATTTTAAACTGTTGTGCGAGTTAAAACTGTACCTAAGTGTTGAACAGTGTTGGCGTCAATTATCGGTTAAATTAGGAGTTTGAAGTGAATCGTATTTCAGTACTTGAAATAGAATGGCGATAATTGAAAACGACGTCTCCTAAGTGCAGTGCCTCGTAACCTCGACTGCTAAGCATTGTGTCTGTAGTTCAATCCTAGTCGTGGAAAATAGTAACAATTTATTCAGACTCAGGAATACTTGACTTTCGTAAGTATTGAAAAAAATCAATTTCGTTTGTTTGAACGTGCCAATCTTCAGAACTCTCCAGAAAGGAGGCTCAATTACCCTTTCTCGAATCCCTAAATCCCCAACAATCCTCAAATTCCATACCCAAAAGGCCGGTAACGCACTTGTAACACCTCTGGTGTTAAAGGTGTCCATGAGCGACGCCGATTGCTAGTCATCAGGTGATTCGTCTGATCGTATACCGACTTGTCCCATAAAAAAATATACTGGTTCAAATTGAAAAATTACTTTACTGTGGGATAGTGCGGTATCCGCGGATCATTCGGATCGCCATGACCCTCTGTGCCATGAGCAGCGTCCGAGCGGGACGCCGCAACAGGTTTGGCGCCCAAACAGGGGCGCCGTAGAGGGCCATGGACCGCACGACCCCGGCGTATAACCTCCGGCAGGAGGCGTTTGGCCCCCCGAGGTTGGGGAGGATGCGTTTAAACGCAGCCCCCGTCCTCTCCAACTTTGGAGCCAAACGTCGGAAGTGCTCAATGAAGTTCCACCGACTGTCGAGGACGAGTCCTAGGTACTTCATCGTCGTCTCGACGCCGATGGTAACTCCTCCCGCCGTTATTTGGGACCCACCCGGAGGTGGCGCGTTCCCGCGGCCATGAAAACACATGGCCTCGGACTTGTGGAGCGCCACCTCGAGTCCCAACTGCCGGATTCTCTCAACGACTGTCGCAACCGCTGTCGCCATTAGATCGGCCGCCGCCTGGTGCGACCTCCCGTGCGCTAGCACCAGCGTATCGTCGGCGTAGCATATTGTGCTAACGCCGTTCGGGAGGTCGGTGCGCAGCACCCAGTCATAACCGATGTTCCACAGGAGCGGCCCCAGAACCGAACCCTGTGGAACACCGCGTGACATCTCTCGCCGATTCCACTCGCCCCGGTGACCGGGGTAAATGACGGACCTGTCCGTCAGGTATGCCTCGATTACACGACGGAGGTAGGTAGGCACCCGATGATATCGGAGTGCCTCCAAGATGCAGCTCCAGGGCAGGGAGTTGAAGGCGTTGGCGATGTCCAGAGACACCGCCACTACGACCTTACCCCTGGACACTGCAGTCCCCGTCGTCCGGTCCCTAACGCGCATGATGGCGTCCACCGTGGAGCGCCCTCTGCGGAAGCCGAACTGGCCGTCCGATAGGTCCGGCCCAATGTCCGTCAAGTGCGCTACGAGGCGGTTCGAAATGATTCTTTCGAAGACTTTCCCCACCTCGTCGAGCAGCACTATGGGCCGGTATGCGGACGGAGAGTCCGCAGGGCGCCCCGTCTTCCGCACGAGGACCAGTTTGCCCGCTTTCCAGAGAAGCGGGAACTGGCCTCTCTCCAAGCATGCGCTGTAGAGACCGATTAATCGAGGCCCGAGAGCCTCTGAGGCCAGGACCCATGCTTTGCCATGCAAGCCGTCGGGTCCTGGGGCGGTGTTCTTGGCGCCCATCCGGCGCACCGCCGCTCTCAGTTCTGCCTCGGTCACCTCTGGGACGATGTCGTCGTCGTCGTCGCTGTAGCCCGCGTCGGGCACCGTAGGGGGCGGAGTCATATACGGAGGGGTCAAGCCCCTCCACAGTCGGGGGAACAGGGCGCCAATCACCTCCTCTAAGACCTCTGGCCGGAGACTCTGGGTGAGCGGGGGAGCCCAAGCGCGGAGCTTGTCGCGTACCATGCGGTACGGGCGTCCCCACGGATCTCTGTCCAGAGTCCCCAGCATCTCTCGGCGGGCCTCCTCCTTGGCCCGCAGGATTTCCGCCTTGAGGACGGCTTTCGCCGCCCTGTATCCCTCATACAACTCCGCCTCTCTCGCATCCGCATTCGGAGGACGGATACGGCGCCTGCGGTACCTAGTGTACTGGCGTCGCGCAGTAGTGCACGCCTTGCGCAGAGCTGCCAGCTCCTGCGACCACCAGAACACCTGGCGCTTTTGTTGGCTCGACCGGATCCGGGGCATCGCCACGTCACAAATCCTGGACATGGCGTCCTGGAGCCACTTAGCCTCCTCGTCTATGTCGGCAGGCCTGACCGGTGGTAACACCCAGGCCTGCACGATGGCGGCTTCCAGGAGCAGCTCCCGGTCCAGCTGTTTCAGCGCCCAACGCGGGCCACATGGGGCCTGTCTGACCGGCGGGTCCGCGGACTCGGCGGTGACGTCGAACCGGATATACCGGTGGTCGGAGTACTCCTCCATGAGTCGTATATAAGGTTAGGAAGTAAGGAAGGTTTGTTATATCTGTATGTGTGTGTTTGTGTGGTGCGGTGCCCGATGACCTCCCCGTGGTGCACCCTGGGTGCGGGCGACAGTCTCCCTAGCAGGGGTTTAAGTCAGTAAGAGTCTGACACTCCCACATCACCCAGGTGATTTTCCCCCTTTAAAAAATTATCATTAGATTTTTAGCGCGTAATAAAATTTCCTCTTTCTTTCTTCATATCCTAAAGTAACCCACAAAACTGTAAGTAATAAAGAATTGTATTGTAAATCTGATTGAAAAGAGTAACCTATGTAGTTTTTTGCTCGTTCTTCTCCATAGGAATCTACACCTTAGAATGAGCAAATAACTTCACTTTAATTTTTTGTTGACGTTCAAAAATGAATAATCAAAGTGACAAATATCAAAAGTTATTTAGGCATCACGCAACATGTTACACGTTACACTACACCAGTCTGTACAAAGCTTAACAATTTGAATTTCTAACTGACTTCATATCTTGCTGAACTTGTGGTCTCATGAATATTAACCTAATTACTTAATTTTAGATCAACTGGCTTCGAGGCCACAATCAACTGAGATTTGTATTTGTATTTTAATAAAATTATATTTTGATACAGTTCAAAACAACTTTACGTTTGTTTTATGTATGAATAAGAATTAAGATTTAGCGATTTGGTTATGTTACCAAAGTTCAATCATTATTAAAGGTAAAAAAATATTAGGTAATTTGCTATGAAAAGGAAACTTATAGATAGTAGGCACGCGTGCAGCTCGTGGGCAGCCCGCAAACGGCTCGCGAGCGGCACATTCGCTAGATGTGGACGCACCCTAACACGTTAAATACCATGGCGGTCACCGACGACCACAGAAATCTTAATAATTATTATTAAGATCTTAATAATTATTATTAAGATTACTGTGGCGGTAACCGATGTTAGCCGTGGATTTTCCGTTAAAAGTTTTTATTGCCCGTCAAAGACATTAAAGAAACATCAACGCTTTGGCCAACCCTGTAAATGTACCTGATTCTAACGATTTTGCCTATGTGGTCACATCGACCAGGTTGGTTTCAAAATCCAATGAAAAATAATGTGTGCGCACTACCAATTACTACGGTTATATTACATTTTCTAATTAGTTTGTGTGGTTTTGAATTTAGACCAACACCATGTTAGTGTTAGTAATGGCAGTGATAGTTTATTATTGATTTAGGTCTACATCCTTCAGGAGTACCTCCAATTTTAATATAAATTACTTAAAAAAATATGGACAAGACACCTTAAACTGTCAAACACCGCGCGGTCACCGGTGACCACAACCTATAATTCTTAAATTGTGTCTATAATGACGGCACTCAACGAGTTAAAACGAATCACAATAATTCAATTTCACCTAATTATTTTAAGCCGATCAAACCACCTAAAATTTTAATTAGCGCCAACAAAAACAAAAAAACTCGTCCATAATAAACGGACAAAATTACAAAAATGTACTTAAATGAACTAAAAACAGGACTCAAATTGAACTGCAGCAGCTTTACCCAGATTTTTAATTAAGGAACTACTTATCCTGCATATTGAAAAAGCTAGCTTTTTATCAGGTCGTCTATTTTGTGTCTGTAATTGGAAGCAGGAGTTGTCTCTGTGCACGCCCTTTATGCATAAAGAACAACGCACAGAGGGCGTTAGTCGCATTTACGAGGCATTTCAAAAGAGGTTTAGATTTGATCTTGTAAAGAAGATGGTTGACATACTTAGATACGTTTTATGAGCAGACTTTACTAGAGCTAACTAACTGCTATATTGTGCTGAGAAATCTCTAAAGTAGGGTTTTCTCTACAAGTGATTGTGTGGCTAAATAATCTTAGAAAGTAACTACACATAAATCGGTTAAAGTTCGACAAACGGTGAAGGAAAACAGGTGCACATTACGGGACTTAATTTCACTGTACAATGTAACACCCACTTTTCACTATTCATGTTATGAGTCCCATATAATAGGGGGTGAGCCTACTACCCTGAGTTCTACCAGTAGGATTATTTGAAAAACCCAGTAATACTTTGCCCGACGTGGGAATCGAACCTGAGACCCCATGCCCGGCAGTCGCAATTGCGACTACTCGGTCAACAAAGTCCTTCGGTCAGCAGTGGCCACTTATAGGGTGATGTGATATATGTATTTGTGTGTATACGTCAGACGGAAAACTAAAAAGCATTTTTTTTTTAAAAAAACGTTGCCCCACATTTGGATTTTCTCCTGTGTCGTGGGTGCGTTTACAAACATACAAGTTCACATACACAATGACACCCAGACCCGGAACAACAATTTGTGGATCACACAAAGTGTTGTTCCGTGCGGGAATCGAACCCGCGACACGTTGCACGGTAGTCGGTTGCTCAGCCACTGCACCAACCGTGCAGTCATCATCATTATTGGATCAATTCGTATGTGAGTTTCGGGTCCATTTCCATATTCCGTCCATTTGACATCAGCTCATAACTATTTCCTACAAGATTGAGAAGACTAGTATTAAACGATATATATTTTACAGGGATTTTCGAAAACGTCCAGATTTAGGGCAAAGCTGTAGGGTAAAAGGCACTAGGTCCTCTTACACGTACACGTTAATATACGCATTGCTAAGACGAGTCAATGATCTATACTATCACTGAACATCAGTAACAAACTGTCAAATGCCTCCAATCCTCCAGAGTCCACACTACTCTCCTCAAAATCCAAAAACTAGTCTCAAAACAATTTTAATACATTTTGAAACTAAAACATGAGCGTATAGTTTATTTTCAAAATGTCCCAAGTGACAGTTGAGTAACTTGTCGTGTAGTTTGGTATGGGACTATATATATTGTAGTTACTGTTGTTGAACTTTATGAGTTGGTCGTGAGCCGTGGTCTGTAAACGGCGAAATACAATGTAGTCGGTTTTTCTAGTTACATATTTGCGTCTTGGGGCTTGAAATAAATAAGTTAAACAGCCTATAACAGGTTACCTTCTAACTAGCTGTTGAAACGGTATCCTCTTTGTGGTGATTGGACATGGACGAGCAGACGTATCACCTGGATGGTAAGCAATCGTCGCCGCCCATGGACACCCGAAACCAGAGGCGTTACAAGTGCGTTACCGGTCTTTTGAGCATTAGGAATTTGAGGATTATTGAGGATTCAGAGATTTGGGGCATTGGGGAGCGAGTAATTGGGGCTACGGTAACCTTGATCTTTTTTTTTTTAAGGGGGGAAAATCGTCGAATGACTGCTCCCGCCTGGATGAGGCGGGAGGGAGTGTCAGATGGTAACCTTGCTCTAACGACGAAACACAACACTAGTGTTATTTCACATCGGTTTTCTGTGAGACCGTGGTATCATTCAGTCGAGCCGATCCATACGTGCCGAAGCATGGCTCTCCCACACTTATTGCTTATAAAGAATCTTATGTCCACAAGGAGACAGAAAAGGGTGATTATAATTATTCCACTGTTAGCCAAAATACTCGGTGAAGGTTTGACCATTGAATAACACAATCAAAAATTGGTCAAATTAGATCCTACAACTGTCAAACACGAAAATATTTATTCCAGTGATGTTCGACATGACACGAATCCTGTTAACATTGTAGGCGTTTATAAATCGCGATATTTGGCAGTCTGTACGCCTACACCGATGGACTTCTGAGAGAAACCAAATTCAGTGTAACATAGATATATCTTTGTAAAAAACGGGACGTAGCGTTGTATTTACATTTGCATTAAGGCCCCGAATTCAACAGAGAGTACACAGCAATATGCGGCATCTCTCATTCGCGATTGACCGTCCCGTGTTCCCGCGATTAATGGTCACAGCCCTATTTGAAATTCAAATCAAAGTCCGCGGTCGTGTTAAAAGATTCAGCGTTCTGCCTTTGTAGGGTTGTCACGCGCCGGGACAATTACAGGGTCCGGGATACGGGACATGCCGAGGTGTTGAGATTTCATTCACCCCGGGAATCTATTTGGAATTGTTGATTTGTGTTGTTGTTCGTATCTAGTAAAATCAACGGCTCTTTGTGACGGAATTTTGACTTTTCATTGCATTTTTGGGGATGGTTTATAATGGTAGTGTATTTTAACTTCAACCATATTGCATAAAAATTTTAAATGCTCTATGTTTGTTTATTACGCTTTCCTGCTAGCTGCAGTGCGATTAGTATACACCATAAAGGCCTTGAAAAAGTGATTTTGAATGGAAAAATTTGAAAGTTTATAATATGATAATTACACTTTTATTAAAGCTGAAGAGTTTGTTTGTTTGACTGTTTGTTTGAACGCGTTAATCTCAGGACCTATCGGATTTGAAAATTTCTTCTTGTGTAGGATAATCCATTTATCAAGGAAAGTTATAGGCATATAAACATTCCGCTACGGTAAATAGACAAATCCGAGCAAAGTGGATGAAACCGTGTGGAAATAGGTAGGAATATTAGAATTCACGACAAACATACAATAAGTAAAAAAAAAAACACCAATCAAAAATTCTACTAACACAAACATAACAACAGAAGCCGGTTACACCAGATTCAAGACTTCCACCCCATCTCATTACATGCCCATCACAACAGCCTACAAGAGGCTACTGCTGACCAAAAGCCTCTCATATGGAGAAGGTTTGAGCATTAATCACCACACTTGCTCAGTGCGGTTTGGCGATTTCAAACTTATAATTAGAAATTGCCCAGGTTGCATGATATTTTCCTTCACTGTTTGTCAGTAATGTCTAAACAATCTTAGAAAGTAGTATATGTAACTCGGAAAAATTCGCATTGGTATACCGTTGGTAGGTCACGACCCTTCATGCATGAGAAGTGGGTGTCTAAAACCTCCAGGCCAACCACGATATATGCTCATAACAATGCACTATGATCCTTACACACAAAGAATGTATGACTACTGGAAACTGCTATTTGTAAAGTATATCTAGATTCCTTTGCCAGCGATACTGAGATGATTAGGACCGTTAGTTCATAGGGAAGGCTTCCTTTTGTTTTTAGTTCTAGTATTGTCGAGTAGTGCTGAGAGTGGATTGTTGATCTTTAGATACAATTGGGTCTATTGAAAATGGTGGTGGATTTTTTCTCCTTAATGTTAGGTTACGACCGCTACAGATTTAGCTAAAATTTAAATTAGTATATCGAGCTTTACATTATAGGGTATATCTATAATAGTTTGCTATTACAGACGGGAGCTATATTATTTTCGGTTTGCACTCGTATCGATTTAAATATATTAATATAATAAAATATTATTCATGGATGTATGTTTGTGACGTCACAGAAATATACATATGTCGGAGAAAATGCTCCTATTGGGGGTACTTCGGAAAACGCGGTAAGTTCGGTACGAGCTGGCAGAACAACCGCTCACCCTCGTGTCCAACTCAAAAGTGACGCCTTTCAAATGCCAACATGCCACGCCCCGTACCGATCATCACCCAAGCACACTGCTTGACGTTTCCGACAAATGATAACAGATGGCGTTGTTCTAAAATAACGATACTCGATAGCTGTGCATCTTTGTTGATTCTGCGACACATATATTATAGCTGGTTACTAATAATGTTGTATTAACAATATGTGATAATATGCATTGCTATAATATACATATAATAAACATATAAAGGCTTATAGGGATTTTCTTACTATATTCTAGAGGTAGAAAATAGTCTATCACAGCTTCGTGGTGGTCAAGTGGTCAGAATTGTGATTACCGAGCAAAACGTTCAGTTTGATTTTCGGCGTGCGCTGTGTTATAGGTTTAGGAAGTTAGCACTATAGGGTCCACCAATGCGACGGAAAGTAAATAATGTTTAAGGTGTAAAGTAATCTGATTTATTAAAATATAATCATCGTGAAGAAATTTATATATGGAAAAATTATGACATTAGAAAACAAAAGAATTTGACAGATTCTATTAAAAGAAGAAAATACTAAAGAAAAGAGGTGAGCTAACTAACAGTAAAAAGTATGAATATGAGGAAGGTATAGAATAATGAAATGATAAATAATGAAACGTAGGTGAGTAGCCTACATAGGAAAATTTGTCGACTTTACGAATATTGGTTTCTCAATTATAACACATAGTCTACAATTATCATATGACAATACCCAAAACCCATTAAAAAAGAAAAAGTCATTACACCTAATTAATAGACACAAATATTTATTTTTCAATATTTGACAACCCTATCTACAGGGGTGGCTAAGGGTGGTACGACCATCGGTTTCACGAAGGTACCCGTCAGTCCTAGTCCATTAGTTTGGGCTACAAAGGAGGTAGCAAGGTATTTATTATACAGAATGGAAAGAGAGCGACTGTATCGTACAAAGCTCTAGCCATTTCGAATTTGAAAAATCTGAAAAACAGATTTTTACACGAAAACGGTCTCGGTTTTCGGTGGATAACATTGCTGTTACAACTGCGTTATTGTTTTAAAATATCAAGACAAACATATACAGTGTGTTAAGAGATCGGTTTTCTGATACTTTTAACACATATTATTAATATTATGTACTGATAAACACCCCATGAAAGGGCTTGTATGAAAATTTCACTGACGGCACTGAGTCTAGAATTGTATCCGACATTTGGAAACAAAGAAAAACATTGATTCAGCACCAGGCACCAGCAAGAGTGTATTCCTTTTTAAAAGGCCGGCAACGCGCCAGTGACTTTTCTGTGTTTGCCAATGGAGGGGGATGATCGCTTACCATCAGTGATCCGTCTGCTCGTTTGCCTCCTATTCCATAAAAAAGCACGATGCAGCATAAATAAAATATAAAAAAACGACAATGAAAGTAGTGTGACAGGGAAAGATGAACAGTGAGTTTTGGCAATAGCAAGATAATACAATTCTACTAATATTATAAACTAGCTACTTTCGCGCGGTTTCACACGCTCTGCTCAGCTCCTGATGGTTGTAGCGTTCAAACAAACAAAAGAACAAACTTCCGCTTTATATCTTATACTTACTATTACTGATTTGAATAATTATGTTTGTGTTGGGTAGCGCATTTATCGGGGATGGCTATAGGCTATAAAACATTACGCTATGACCAATAGGAGCTGAGCAAAGCGTGCGAAACCGCACGGAAGTAGCTAGTAATTAATAGTAAAAGATGGGAAAATTTGTATGTTTCTTTGTTTGTTACTTCTTCACGTCAGAACGGCTATAGGCATCGGGATGAACTTTGGAACGGGGGTAGACTATGGTCTGGAATAACACATAGGCTACTTTTCATCCCCGGGAACACGGTCCAAGCTGCTAGCAGGAGCTAGTATTACTGAGGACTTTTGACATAGCTGGAGGAATGTGAGTGTTACTTTGATGTGCATTTGCTATATGTAGTAAAAGCTTATTATATATTCTTTATCTTATTATATATTCTATAGAGTATATGGATATTTCTTGTTTGTATTTTGTTTATTATTGTTATTTTAATATTTGCTGCAATATCGCATTGGGTCTAGCCTGTAAGGATATTTGTATGTTATGTGTGTGTAAATAAATAAATAAATAAATAAATAAGGCATCTCTGCCTATCCTGCAGATGTAGCCAAATGCCATTTAGCGATTGTTTACTTGTAGAGTAGAAAATTAATTATACAATACATACACACATAACATCACGCACTTTATCCTACGAGGGGTAGGCAGAGGTACACATTACGGCGCTTAACCTCTTGACTGCCGGTATATAAGACACAATAGAAAATGCATTGTGTCTCGCGTAGATCTACGTTCCGGCAAACGACGGGTTAATGCCACTGTACAATGTAACACCCACTTGTCACTATTAATATTATGAGTTCCATGTATATGGGGTGAGCCTATTGCCATATACCGGGCACATTTCTAGACTCCGTGCTACTACTGTCTTTTTTTTGTAACACAGTCATACTGCCCGACATCCCTAGACTCCTTCCCCGGCAGTCGCACTTGCGACCACTCGACCAACGAAACATTCTAATGTATTACCAAATACCCCGCAAACTATAAGTCCACTGGATTATACCGTAGTCTAATAAATCACTAGCTTATACAGGCTACAATCAAGCAGGCTACAACGCAGTGTGCAGTCGACTGGTCATTTATTGACAGTTCAGCTAAAATTTGATACATAGAGAGATTCCAGTTTTAAGATGAGCACCGGCCTTTTGTGCTGCGACGAGCTAGTGATGCTTGATCACTAGCTCGTCAGCCCATTAAATATAAAAAAAAAGAAAATAAAGGCACTATGGAATCCTATTCATTGTACTTGTGTTCTTGTCTATGTGTGTGTCGTTGCGTAATAAACGGTTTCGATTTTCAATTTTCGAATTAATTCGGTAGGTGTTAGTCTCCTATCACTATTGTGTCTCCATAATTGAAGGACAATGTAAAACAACCTTTACGGCACATGAATACTTTCGTTTTGTAAAAAAATTGGACATTGAAACTATAATTATCTGCCTTGTGAACCTGGGTCATCTATAGAATGTACCTCTAGAGGTATACAGTAAATACGGATAAAAGTATTAATTGAAATTTTTCAATGTTTCACTTTCGTTGGTAAGCCTAAACCCAATTGCCTATATTCGAACGGCCACCTAAAAGTTTCCTATTTTATTTTAAGCCAAGGATACACTGGGGGACAAACGTCCCAGGACATGTATCGGTGACAAGGTGCTACTTATGTCTCTGGTGACAGTATTACTGGGTTTTATTAAAAAAATCTCAGTAGTAGCACGAAATCTGGAAATGTGCCAGGTATATGGCAATAGGCTCACCCCCTATTACATGGGACTCATAACATAAATAGTGAAAAGTGGGTGTTACATTGCACAGTGGCATTAAGTGCCGTAATGTGAACCTCTTCCCCTTCGGAGTTAAAAGACGTGATTTTATGTCGCTGGCGACACGTGTTACACGAAATTTTTCCCTTAGTATATTCATGGCTTAAATATAGCGATCTATCAATTAAAAACACTAGCCGTCTTTCCATAAACATAACAATACTGTAATATTGTAGTCATGTCATTACAATACAAATTAGCCAAGAGATAGTTAACTAACCAACAAGCAAGACATAAAAATGTAAACTAAGCCAGTTAATTGTTTTCTTGCATGCACTTAATTTGTACGGTTATATTTAACTATGCAGCATGTTGAACTGAATTAACAAAGGTTGGTTTGTTTGTAAACACAAAGTAACTAGGTTCTGTTTTGTTACGCTTTGTAATATTTAAATGCTTGTTAGAAGATAGATGGACATGGACAAAGACAATGTCAGAATGGTACCCCAGAGATGGAAAAAGGAGCAAAGGGCGACAACCAAAACGTTGGGAAGATGACCTAAGGAAAACTGCTGGACCAGAGTGGATGAGAATTGCGAGGGATAGGGTAAACTGGAAATCTTTGGAGGAGGCCTATGTCGAAGGGCAAGCTGGGGATAAAACTACTGATTTATAGTATAGTAATAGAGACTAAATTGTAAATTTATAACATCAGTAATAAAGGCTCATTTTATTTGTTTATTTTAGAAAATAAGGCTAAGGTATCGAAGCGATCCGCGCCCGCCGTGGTTGCGGCCCCGCAACTTTTTTAAAATAGAGAGATGTATGTAAAAATAAAACATATTTAACTTGAAGAACTTATGAAATCGCTTTGGTTTAATCCGTACCCAAGATCGTATATATGATTAATATAAATGCAGAAAGTCAACAACCGCAAATCTTGAGAACCGAACTCATTGACTGAACAATCCAATTTAGTACGAAACACTGCAATAAATGCACATTTTGAGCCGCAGCGCTCCTCTGATTGGCTGAAAAAAAAGAAGAATAATTAAGACTGAAAGTTTCCTGAAAATAAATAGATTCTACGTAACGAAGCTAGGAAAGTGGGACAGGGTGGCAAACGGTGGTAGGGGTAGCAAAAGATGGTAAATGGTGGCAGTGGGTGGTCAATCACTTTGTCATGAACTTGATCGATTCAGTTACTAGAAACGGTTAGATAAAATAGTTTTTAATTAATTCTGTATAGTAGTTTAGGATGTTTAGACGATGAACCTTCAAGATGATTAAATGGTATTCAGTGCGGTTACTGAACTCAAGGTTCTTAGTGAAACAAGGAGAAAATATTGGATTGTAAAGCCTAAGAAAATTTCAAACATAGGTAAAAAATTTATTTTGAAATTATAGTTCTACAAACTAGAAGCAGGAATTGTTTTATTTATCAAATCTATTCAACATAGAACCAAAGATCCGATTGAGAACACCTTTGTGAATATTTTTTATATTAATTTATCAATTCGTATGTTCCGAGTTGTATGTACTTTTTAAGATCATCTAGCTCGACATCACTGATAAACGGTGGAGGTAAAAAGCATGAGGAAACGTGGACTTATAATTTCTAATTGTAAGTTTGAAATCGCCATCCCGCAATTAGTAAGCGTGGTGATTAGTGCTCAAACCTTTACGTGCGAGAAGAGGCCTTTGGTTAGCATTGGGCACTTATATGATGATGATGATGATGAGGAAGAAGAGCTGAAGACCGAGCTAAGAGCTGAAGACCGAGCTAAGAGCTGAAGACCGAGCTCAGTGGCAAGAGCTGAAGACCGAGCTCAGTGGCGTGCCATTGGAGAGGCCTGTGTCCAGCAGTGGACAAATACAGGCTGATGTGATGAGGAGGATAAAGCAGCGTAAAACGGACGATGACATATGTGACACTGTCATAAAATGTCATCTACGGAGGCCCAATTACCCCCCTCCTATTCCAATCCCTGAATCCCCAACAATCCTCCTAATTCCCAAAAGGCCGGTAACGCACTTGTAACGCCTCTGGCATTCCAGGTGTCCATGGACGACGCCGATTGCTTACATCAAGTGATCCGTTCGCTCGTTTAGCTATAAAGAAATCATAAACTCATGAGATCCCCAAACGACTATATCTACACGTGTCCATAGTAACGTATGTTTATTCGTCTAGACTATATTTAGTTCCCCGTGTATCCAAGCCTTATATACCCCTTCTATTTACACATCCATTACATTACCTACATACATTATACATGTAAGTGTTACACACGAACAGCTATCCGTTCTGACAAGATGCATGCCCTGCAATAGTTGTGACGTCATCACTTGTACCACCTGATATATGGGGTGTTGTAGGGATGGTAGTGTACAATTTATAGAGGTGGCTCCATTATTGATGAGTTAAAGTTAATAGGTATTTTTAAGGATGTTAAATATAAGTTTATCAATGGTGTCTAGATAATCTTAGAAAATACATATAACTCGGAAAAAGTCACATTGGAACTTGTTGGTAGGTTTCGAACCCGCACCCTCATGCGTAAGAAGCAAGCGTCTTAAACCTCCGGCCGACCGCGACGTCTATCTAGCTAATGTTTATATAAGCGAAAAGTAAAGCTTTTTAAGTAAAGGGTTTTAGTCATTGAATTCTACGTCACTAAGACAAACTAAACATTTTTTTTTATAGCATAAGCCGGTAAACGAGCAGACGGATCACTTGATGGTAAGCAATCGGCGCCGCCCATGGACACCTGGAACACTAGAGGCGTTACAAGTGCGTTACCGGCCTTTTGGGAATTAGGAGTCTTTGAGGATCGTTGGGGATTCAGGGATTGGGGAGATTGGGGAAGGGGAGGGTAATTGGGCCTCCGGTAACCTCACTCACGCGACGAAACACAACGCAAGCGTTGCTTCACGTCGGTTTTCTGTGAGGCCGTGGTTTCACTCCGGTCGAGCCGGACCATTCGTGCCGAAGCATGGCTCTCCCACACTTAAAAAACACACTAAAAACACTTATAAACCTAAACAATTGTGTCTAAAACATAATTAATTAACATACATCTAAAAACGACTCTAAGCTGTCCACTTAAGTTATAAATTAGACCGCAGCTGTGCACTAACTAAATACTGGAAACCCTAGGAAGTCTAGTTTAATAGTGCGTCACTATTTATCTTCAATACGACTACTGTTTATGGGGTAAGCAGTGTTATACATGTTGTATGAAGAATACATGTAAATGAAGATACAAATATTTTAGCGATTAAGGAGGAATATAGTTTTTTTTGGGTGTATCTACTCTACCTACAGTTGTCTTTTATCTTTTTGGGGTAAAATAATATAATACTGTAGATATTATAGACCCAGTGGTTTGGAAAGGCGACTGATTTTAGTAGGAGCGAGCGTTTTCGATTTCAATTATTTGTAAATAGTACTAAAACATTATTTTTAATTTTTTTTTTTCATGGCCTAGCCGGTATACGCGCAGACGGATCACCTGATGATAAGCAATCGGCGTCGCCCATGGACACCTGGAACACTAAAGGCATTACAAGTGCGTTACCGGCCTTTTGGGGATTAGGAGTTTGAGGATCGTTAGGGATTCAGGAATTGGGGAGATTGGGGAAGGGGAGGGTAATTGGGCCTCCAGTAACCTTACTCACACGAAGAAACACAACGCAAGCGTTGCTTCACGTCGGGTTTCTGCTCGGCCGTGGTATCACTCCGCTCGAGCCGGCCCATTCGTGCCGAAGCATGGCTCTCCCACACTTATTTTATTTATACAATTTGACAAATAAGATATTGTCCACTTCCAAATTAGAAAAAATCTATTAAACCATAAAATTGAGTGATGAATTTTTGTAATAAAGGTAGCCCTAGGTTATCCTGGTATTGAATCTATAATCCCATGCTTAGCAGCCACTCTTCAAACCATCCATAACACCTAAAAAAACTACTTTGACTGCACGGTGGGTGGGGAACTGGCCGCCGAGCAACGTGTCGCGGGTTCGATTCCCGCACGCAACAACTCTTTGTGTGATCCGCAGATTGTTTTTCCGGGTCTGGATATGTTGAATATGTGTATGTGAACTTGTTTGTAAACGCACCCACGACACAGGAGAAAATCCTAGTGTGGGGCAACGTTTTACAACAAAACAGTTTTTAGTAATATTACGAAAATAATACAACATAGACATGTATATGTCTATGTTGTATTAACAGTGTTTCTTTTCTTTCCCATATAATTCTGGCTACAATTTTCCTAAATGATGCCTATAAAGAGCCTATGTTATTAGGCTCTGCATGACCCTTAAGATTGACCCATGTTTCATTATATTAGTCTATGTAATGGCTATTTATCTAGACTAGAAGTATTTTCCGCGTAATCTTAAATTATGATGCGGAAAAGTTTCTTGTTTATTTTATTTTAACTTCTTAATCCCGGATTATAAAAATCCAAAACATTTATTCATACAAAAGTAGTCTCTTATCATTGGTAATATGGTCTTTAATAGAGTAAATGGAGAGCGATCACCAGTGACCGCTTGGGGGCTGGACAGTAGGCCATGATTTGCACATGCTTTTTGAGAATATACTTATTTAAAAATTCTAAACATAAAATGTATATCAGTTTACACCTAAGTATTCCGACGAGTTAAATAAATTTAAAAGAGGTAAGCTGTTGCTAAACTCGTAATTGTGAATACAACTTGTCCCAATTCGAACCCTTTCTAGAGTCAGATCGATGTCAAATACCAGAAATATAACCTGGCAAGCATAAGATCTTAAGTTCGATTCTAGCTGAATTGAAGCTTACGTTCGTAAACTATTCGGAAATGCTTCACTAGTCTCAAGATATACCGGAATTCATATGCTACTTACACCTATACTACACAAAAACGAAACTAATTCGCACACTTGTCTACACAACCCGTCTAAATATGAGTCAATGTAAAACGCATACAACCAAAATAAAACATCCTATATCTCACTTCTAAACAAGCCAGAACCAAGCACAACACAAACCCAGTCAAGACGCAAATCAAATAACATATACACAACACTAGTTTACGACAAAAAATATAAGTCGCAATAAAAAAAAACAACAAAGCCTTATGTTACACTAAAAGTGGCCATCTCGAAGAACCAGTACAACAGATCAATAGGAGATGGCAGGTGCGACGAAGCACTTCCCTAAATATTTGTAGATGTAGAATAAAACTAGATGTGACATTATTAAAAGCATACATTTTTGGCACTGGATGGAGCTTCAACATTATCACCATCGTAGCAGCCGTAAGACTTCCAATGCTGAACATAATCCTTTCCTAATAGATGGCACTTACGAAAAAAAAAATTTTTATTTTTGGGATAAGCCGGTAAACGACCAAACCTCTCACCTGATGGTAAGCAATCAGCATTAACCGTGGAACAACAGGGGTGTTACAAGTACGTTACCGGCCTTTTAGGGATTAGGAATTTGAGGATTGCTGGAGATTCAGGGATTGGAGAGATTAGAGAGGGAGGAGGGCCTCCTCTTTAAGTTGCACATTTGCCTGAAGTCGTAGAAATAAGACATGATTTAAATCTTATACGTTGTTGAGAATTTTTAAAGTAACCGACTGAATATTTTGTTTGAACTGAGTTATATTCTGACACTTATAACATTGTAAATGAATTTGTTAAACCGCTATATAAACAAAATAAAGTTATTCTATTTTCGATAAAAACTAAAAAGAAATTAGAAAATAGATAATCCTAGATTTTCGCATTTGTGTACCATTTTTCACACTTATACGCAACTGTTTTAAAAAATGATGTGTACTTATAAGACCGCTAACCCAAACAAAACAAATAGGTATTCTTAAAGAACTATGTTCTAGATTTATTTAAATACCTACATTTATCAACCCGAAAGCAATAAACTAAACGATAAAGTAATATTTTCTGAGTAAAAAAAGATAAACTGGAAAAGATTTGTTAGGAGACCTTCAACTATCCAACTTTAATATTTATTTTTTACGAGTAAAATATTTTCAGTACTTATTAAAAGTAATTTTGTTGGCCTATCATGTATAACTAAGTGGTACCGACATCTCACTTGAATTTTAACGAAAACAACACTTAATTTATTCTTTAATTTCATTCTAGTTCTGGACTTTTTCTAGAAATATATTTGTGTCTAGGTTCGCTTCAATATGCGAAATGTATTTAAAAGAGTAACTACGAAGTCTCTGTTATTCATTCTTCTCCAGTCGATTCTACTTTTTGGAACGTGTCATAATCATAACATCACGCCTTTTATCCCCGAAGGGGTAGGCAGAGGTGCACACAGAAGTAACACCCACTTTTGACTATTTATGTTATTCCTTTATATAGTTCCATGTGGCACATTTCCAGACTCCGGGCTACTACTGAGATTTTTTTTGTAAAAAACCCAGTAATATTTTGCCCGGCCCGGGAATCGAACCCGAGACCCCTTGCCCGGCAGTTGCACTTGCGACCACTCGGCCAACGAGGCAGTCTTTTGGATTTTGGAACGGTCTTTCACAAAAAAAAAACGAAACTTAAGTATATCAAAGTCAAAATTAAAGTTTTATTTTACACAATGAAAAAAAAAATACATAAAAAAATCAATTTTTCATTTATATTTTGCCACTTCTAGTAAACAAACATTTTTGTTAAAAATCCGCGGTCTCAATATCGCAATATCGGACGCCTTCACAATGAGAAAACAATGGAAATTCTGATTTATTGCGTCGTGATAAAACACAAAATGCATTGACAACCTAAACGATTTCGGATAAAGATTTATTCATGTTTCTTGAAAAGCTTTTATTTATTGCTGTGTCCACTATTTTTTTTTTGTAATTAATCTGGGTTAGTTTGAAAACAGAATAAGAAAATTGTGGTTACTTGACATAAAAATCGTGTTGTGAGACGTTGGGAAATCAAAATTGGGGGAAATCAAAGTAGGGGGGTAATTGGGCCCCTCTGATAACCTTACTCACACGACGGAATATAACGCAAGTGCTGTTTCACGTCGGTTTTCTGTAATGCCGTGGTAACATTCCGGTTGAGCCGGCCCATTTGTGTCGAAGCTTGGCTCTCCCTCACTATAGGCAAGCATTAGTACTCATTCCTGTCGCGGTGAACGTAACGGGTTACCGGGGGTCCGGCTTGACGTGCAGGAGAAGGAACGGGGTGGTTATTAGTCAGTAGTTAAGAGCCTCACCCAGGCGGGAGAAGTCATTCGATGATTTTCCCCCCTTAAAAAAAGAAAAAGGTACGCACTCCTTCTCCGTCCACTGAGATATGTGTATACAGGCGAATGATGAGGACCATTAATCATCATTATGCTTGTGATAGGAGGCCAGCCTATGGTCATACATAGTTGCAACTCCGGAATTCGATTTGTGGACTTCAATAGATTTACACCTATCGTTATTTAGTTTTTCAATTGTTTTATTTCACATTCGATATCGGATATTCAAACACTCCACGGTAGTAATCCGTTTATGAAATTTTGACAGCGGAATTTATCGATTTGGTCTAGTGGGGATATAAAAATAATTTAACCTTAAAAAATAAATAACAAAATGTCTAAAGAATTCTTTCGAGTATAACAATATGACGTCACGACTTGTCTATGCAAAACATAAAATAGACCATAAAACATTTTAAAACTCATCTCCCACATTTAAAACCGTTCTTTTGTCTCATATTTTCGCGCACCACAGACTTTCTGAAGCCCCCACTTTTTCTTATGACGTCATCCCCTGTAATACCAACCTTATGACGTCACTTATACAGAGTGTTTGATATTTCTCAAATATTCTTGTCACGTAATTATTCATGTCGTTTTCATACCTTTTGGAGGTTTCTTGTTTCTTTCTTTTTATGTTCAAGTTGCGGGGTTTTATTAGCTTGCTATTTTTGTAAGAGGTAAGCAGTGGAAAAGTACCTATGTACGTACTTTTTAACCTTAATTATTAGTTCTATTGGAGTTGAAGTTTAGTTAAAACAATTAGTTACACTTAATGTATAATGTATGTAGACGTACGATTACGTTTTACAGGGTGCTAATAGCTTATATGACATTTATTAAACTGTCAAACACCAAGCGGTCACCGGTGACCGCAACCTATTGTTCTATAATTGTGTCTACAAAACCGGTACTCGACGAGTTAAGGTGTTATATGTATGTTTCACATCAGCACCCTATAAAGTGGCTACCGTTTAGCAAAAGCCGCTTCTGGCACGGAGAGAGTTTGAGCATGAATCACCACGCTTGCTCAATGCAAGTCGGCGATTTGAAAGTTATAATTAGAAATTAACATTTTTCAAACATTGATGCCCGCCTTAAACCTCTGAGCCATTGCGACATTTTTAAGTCTACCTACAAGAACTATTTGTCGTAGTGGCTCGGAGGTTTAAGACGCTCGTTTCTCATGCATGAGGGTGCGGGCTCGAAACCTACCAAAATCAAGTACCAATGTGACTCTTTCCGAGTCATATGTACTTTCTTAGATTTCCTAGACACCACTGATAAACGGTGAATGAAAACATAGTGAGAAAACCTAGGCTTATAATTTCTTATTATAATCGCCAACCCGCATTGAGCAAGCGTGGTGATTAATGCTCAAACCTTCCAAAAATACAGGATGATTACTATTTCAATTATGCCAACACCTATACCATGCCTTAACATTAAAAATAAGAATTGTTTAAAAAATAAATCTGAATATTAAATGAACTTTAATTAAACAACAATCGGGTACTTGACTTTTATTCTTTTAAAAAACTCCTTAATCTTGAACGAGCACAAATTAAATTCATTACTTACGGTATACGTTAATCCCCGTTCATTATCTCAAAGATCCTTACCTGTAATTAAGAAAAAGATAATATTAATTCATTGTTTTCGAATACAAAAATAACATAAAAATTCTGAATGGAACTACAAATTTTGGAAATGCTAAAAAAGTGTTTTTTTTTGCGGGTAGACACAGTAGTGAATACACATACTTTTTTTTGCACTCTTAGTTTAATTAATTTAAATTATAATAGTGGTGTTTATTTATGTCATAATATAGTAGATGTGTTCTAGACCCCCCCTTTGCTAGTCAATTATTGTTATCAAGTGCCTACAACTAAGTTACACCAATACCGAACCCATCAGGGAGCCATGGAAACCAAACTTGCTGCTAGTCTTGACAATATGAAGGCCCTTCTCCTCTCAAGGATGACTGCTCACGAGGAGAAGCTGGAGAAGGTCACAGTAGCAAATTCGCCCCCGGCTGACATCATTGAGCTGCGGTCCGAGTACTTAAAATTTAAAGGTTTTGTGCTGGAAGTACTGAGCAGCTTTAGTACTCAAATTGAATTGCTGTCACAGGGCCATGACAGGCACGAAACGGCCATGCGAAAGAAAGTGCTGCTTGTCCATGGTGTCCCGGAGGTGAAGCAAGAGAGATTGCATGATGTCGTCACTGCAGTGCTGACCAGTCAGATGAAGTTGTCCGAGGTGGGTGGATCCGACATCCATGTGTGTCATCGACTGGGATACTCGAACCGCAGCCCTGGGCCGATACTCGTGCGTTTTTTCAAGTCAGAACACCGGCACCTTGTATGGGACAATAAGAAATCACTTAAAGGCTCCGGGATCACTATTTCTGAATTTCTAACACAAATGCGTCACCGTGCCTTCACTGCCGCACGAAAATATTTCGGTATAACCAATTGCTGGTCAGTTGAGGGCAAGATAGTGATCATTGCCCCCGATAAATCGCGTCACAAGATCGAGTACATGTCTCAACTCGAGGAACTTATTGCCAAGTTCCCACGATGCCCATCTGATGGTGATGATCCGGTGAGTGTCGCTGGCCCGGGCTTGGCAACAGGTGCTTGTAATGACTCGTTACCCAAGACCCTACGGAGAACACGTAACACCCGTCGAAACTGAATGTTAGTATCTTGTGTTTATTTTACTGTGTCATATCGTGATGTGGTGGTTAAATGCATTAGTTTTCATCGCTGACCGTACTAATTTATCTCATCACACATTAATATAACTGCATTTTTGTTTTCGTTTGCCGGTACATCGATAATTTCAATTTGTTTTGTTGTTTTGCTAATTTGCTTTTATCTTGTTGTCACTAATGTCACTAATCATAATTGTCATCTGTCATTAATGTCATTTTATCTGTCAAACGTCATGCTCCATTCCATTTCATTTCATGCTTTATGGTGGGTTTATGGATCAATGATGCGTTTTATTATAGCAAATATCAATTTTTATCATTTATTTCTGTGGTACACTTCTTATCATTCTTTTTCAATTTATTTTGCATTTTTTTTTTATTTACATACACATTTGGTACTCTAGCAAGTGGGGGAGGTTGCTTTTATTGTATTTGTAAGCAGCCACCGCTTTTTATTTATTTTTTTTTTTGTAATATCTATTGATTTTAGTATTTATAGTTATCCGTTTCTTCATTATTGTTATTTTTCTTTTTTTATGGATGATTTTATCGGTTTTGCTGATTGTTTTCTCACTTGCTCTCCGGCGTCCAGTCTTGCTAGTGCGGACAGTGATGCTTCCCAGCCACTTACCTTGCATGACGATTTATCCAATCGCTTTTCACTCTTCCCGAAAAACCTCAATATCGCTCATATTAATGCTCAGAGTGTTCCTGGACACTACTCCGACCTTCTGGCTACCTTTAGCAATGTGCATCTCGACGTCCTATTGATTTCCGAGTCATTTCTTAAACCTTCCCTCTTATCCACGCACTATGCCCTCCCTGGTTTTGTTTTGGTCCGCAATGACAGGACGGGTCGGGGTGGGGGCGGGGTTGCCATGTACATACGGTCTGATTTATCACACCGTGTAGTCAGCTCGTCCCCTCCTCTTTATTCTGAGTCAGCAGAGTTTATGTTCGTCGAGATATCCATGAATCTTAACAAGATCTTAATAGCCGTCTTATATAGTCCCAACCTACACATTAACTATTTTGATACTCTCGACAAACAACTCAATAACCTATGCCTTATTTATCAGCATGTTATTATCATGGGCGATTTTAATACTTGCCTCCTCAAACAAGATTCACGTGCACATAGACTCGAATCACTATTGTCATCTTTTAACCTGCATCTACTTCCCCTTTCAGCTACTCACTATCCCCCCAACTCGTCTCCTTCCTTGCTCGATCTTATGATTGTGTCGTCCCCTGGACATGTAGATGACCACGGTCAACTGACTGCTCCTTTCTCCTACCATGACCTTATTTATGTATCTTATCGCATTCGTACTCCTAAACCTAAACCTCGTTACTTGAATCTACGTAGTTACGGACGGCTGGATCTGGGGGCGTTACGGCACGATGTCAACCTGACTGACTGGAGTTCTGTGGTTGATGCTGATGATGTCGATGTGAAAGTTAACCTGTTTAACGCGATAATTGTCGACTTGTTTGATAGACATGCACCTTTGCGACGCATGAGGGTTAGGCACGATCCGGCACCTTGGATCACTTCTGACATTACAGAGGCTATGGCTCGTAGAGACAGGGCCAAGCGGAGGTGGAAACGTAGGTCTTCAGATGAAAATCTTTCCTCTTATAAAAATCTTCGTAATCGCTGCAGTCGTCTGTGTAGGGATGCTAGGAGGCGTTACTTCGATGACAACCTGGCTAACCACAACGCTGCTGATGCCTGGAAGTTCTTGCGATCTGTGGGTATCGGCAAATCTCCTGTCAATGTCAGTAAGGATGTTGATCTTATCTCCTTGAATCATCATTTCTCCCACTCCCCTATTTCACTTGACAACCTTACAAAAACTAAAACTCTTCTCAACCTTTCCTCTCTACCGCTTCCCTCTTGTTCTCCTTTTGTGCTCTGTAGTGTGTCCGAGGGCGAAGTAAAAAAATCCACGCTTGCCATTAACTCCCCTGCAGTGGGTAGTGACGATTTATGCTCCCGTATGTTTATCCCCATTCTTGATCTCCTTCTCCCTATTCTCACTCACATTTTCAACTTTTCTTTATTCTCTTGCTCTTTTCCTTCTGCTTGGAAAACTGCCCACGTTATTCCGTTACCAAAAACAAATAACCCTTCTACCCTTTCACATTACAGACCTATTTCCATACTGCCTTTTCTCTCCAAGGTCATGGAACATATTGTTCATAAGCAGTTGACTTCCTTCCTGACGTCAAACTGCCTCATCTCTCCCTTTCAATCGGGATTTCGCCCTGGTCACAGCACGGTCACCGCTTTACTCAAAGTGACCGATGACATTCGCTGGGCTATGGACAACCAATCTCTCACTGTTCTTGTGTTGTTGGACTTCAGTTCTGCCTTTAACTCCGTGGACTTTGACATCCTGCTAGGGGTCCTGAAGGCCAACAATTTCTCTTCTTCCTCTCTGGCCTGGTTTGAGTCTTATCTTCGGGGTCGCCGTCAGAGGGTCCGCCTTGAAGAAACTTTTTCTGATTGGTGTGACCTTGCTGCTGGGGTACCCCAGGGTGGCGTCCTTTCTCCTGTTCTTTTCTCCATCTTTATTAATACCGTTGCCAGGGTCATTTCATCCAATTTCCATCTATATGCGGACGATCTGCAGCTATATCGCCACTTTGGCTTGTCCGAGGCCCATTCTGCTATCGATGCCATGAATCGTGACTTGGATGGCGTTGCCGAGTGGGCTAGGTCTTTTGGCCTGCAAATCAACCCTCTCAAGTCTCAGGCCATGATCATCGGTAGCAGATATTATCGAAACGCTCTCGACGTGTCTGGCCTTGGTCCGTTACGTTTGAATGGCACACACATTCCATTCACTGATACTGCGAAAAACTTGGGGGTGCATATCGACTCGAACCTGTCGTGGGCCTTTCAGGTGAACGAGGTTAGTCGGAAAGTTCATTTCTCCATCCACTCGCTGAGGCGCCTCCAGACCCTGCTTCCGATGACGACTAAGATTCACCTCGTCCAGGCGCTGATCTTGCCTCTCATTGACTATGCGGATGCTTGCTATTTGGACGCCACAGAGGAGCTATTAAATAAACTTGAGCGTTTACAAAATGTATGTATCCGTTTCGTCTTTGGTCTTAGGAAGTTCGATCATATTTCTGAATTTCGTAACAGGCTCAAGTGGCTCCCAATCCGTCTTCGCAGGAACACTCGCATATTATGTCTCCTCTATAACATCCTGTTCAACCCAGCCTATCCTACTTATCTCCGAGACCGTTTCTCCTTGGTGCGTCCTCCTGAAGTCCTTACTCGCTCTCATCTTAAATCCTATCTTAAAATTGTGCCCCATAATACTAACTTCTACTCCTACTCCTTCTCCGTTCATGCAGTGAGACTATGGAACTCACTCCCGCCGAACATTCGGGATGCCAAGTCAATCTCTATCTTTAAGAGACAAGTGAGAGAACATTATCTTTCCTCCTGAAATATAGATCTTTTTGTTTATATTTATATATATATATATATATATGTAGGTATAAGGGTTATTTTTTTTTTACTTCTTTTTATATAATAGCCTTGTATTAGTTGGTTTTATTGTTTATTATTGTTATTTCTATCGGTTTCTTCGTTATTATTATCCATTTTTATTATTATTATTTTTTTTTTATTGTTTGTGTAACACACTATGTGTCTCAGTGTTATTATATCTTTTCCTGCCACAGGCCCACAGGAAGAGATTCCAGTTGGAATATGTGGGGCCTATGTACTCTGTTTTTATATATGTGTTGTCCTCTGTGTTGAATGTGTGTGCATAAATAATTAATAAATAATAATAATAAATAAAGTGTTTAACTTAATGTTAGTTTACCGGCGTTCATCTCTTCTGTCCACAGCACTAGTACTTTAACAAAAAATATTTTAGCTGGTGTTGACGTTGAACCCGATGTGCCGTGTCTGACCGACGCGATGAACGCCTGGACAGAAACTTGTCCCAATACAGCCTTGCCTGACAACCCTTCCTCCCAGAGACAATGAGATGAGCCGCTTTGCAGGTTGGTGCATAATAATCTAATTAATACCAGCACCAATCCTGCGGAGTTAGCTCGCCTATTGGCTGTGGGTGAGTGGGAATCAGGTCTCTGGCTTCAGGCACTTCCGTCATTCAATATTGGCACGATGTTGAATGACTCAACTTTTCGGCTTGCTGCTTGCTTGCGTGTAGGTTTAACTTAGGACGCAATTCTTGGAAAAATATTAAGTGTTACTAAGAATGAAGACAAAAATAGGATATATGTCTTTTTATGTTTTATTCAGCTGTATATTAGGTGTCAAATTGAATTTAATATCTATCTATATATAAATAAAAATGAATTTCCGTTCGTCAGTCTCGCTAAAACTCGAGAACTGCTCAACCAATTTGTCTTAAAATGTTCGCGAATGTCATTTCAGTCAGTCGCGAAGGTTTAAATGATGAGAAATCAGTCAGATAAAAAAGGAATTTTTGAGGCGGTACAATGTTTGCCTGGTCAGCTAGTTATTAACTAAAAGTACGGTTTATTCACGTAACTACATATACTAAAAAAAGCTATATATTATATTCTAAAATCGACAGCATGGTTGGGCAACTGGCTGCCGTACAACGTGTCGCGGATTCGATTCCCGCACGGAACAACTCTTTGAATGATCATTAATTGTTTGATTTGATTGTTGCTCCGGGTCTGGATGTCATGTGTATGTGAACTTGTATGTTTATTTACATTATTTACCAAAACAGCTCTAAATAATTCCTTTCGACGAAACCTAACCCTACTGGATTAGAATTCACCGAACACCGGCCCTAGGCAGGGTCACAATAGCCCAATCGAGAGACGGCATATCAATAGGCACGATTCATCCCATTTGATTCCAAAAGATAGGTAGGAACCCGATAGTCATGTTTTTTTGATGACTACTCTAGACGGGAACGTAAAATATTCAATAGATCTATTTTTAGACTCATTTTAGGGTTATATTTAGGATTCTGAGTAGTTCTGAAGGTTTTGTGAACTGCGAATAAGTCTAGACTGAGTTGAATGTCTGGATAAAATTGCGATTAGAATTACTTACAAGAATGGGCAAAGCTATTGTATGAAACTAAAAATACAGCAATAATATAAGTGGAAGTTCAAGATTCAAGATTCATTTATTCATTGTAAAACATAGGTACATTATAAGTTCTTATGTAATATGATGAGAGCGCTATGTTTTGCCTCTAGGGCGTACAATACATGCAATATACTTAATTAAAACAAGGATTTGACACAGATTCATAAACAATAAACAGTAAACACATCACTACAATTACACAATCTTGACCGTTTATCTCGTTAAGAATTTGCAATTTAATTGAACATTGACGACTCTTTAAATCAAATGAATAAAATAATGTAAACCACAAAATATCCGCTTTGAAGAACATTAGAGATTTTCAATAATACATACATAACATCACGCCTTTTATCCCCGAAGGGGTAGGCAGAGGTGCACATTCTACCACAGTACAATGTAACACCCACTTTTCACTAGTTGTTATGAGTCCCATGTAATAGGGGGTGAGCCTATTGCCATATAACGGGCACAATTCCAGACTCCGTGCTACTACTGAGCATTTTAAAAAACCTAGTAATAAGTATTTTCAATAATGGCATAAATTAAAATTAAATGTCAAAGCGTAAAATTAAAAGTCAAGATGTCAAACTTCAATGTCAAAGCGTAAAATTAAACGTCAAGATGTAAACTTCAATGTCAAAGCGTAAAAATAAATGTAATAATATGAATTAATAAAATTACAGAATTTAATCAAATAGTCATCCAAAATTAAAATAGTCATCAAGTCAACATTAATAATAATCATTTATAAAATTACAGAATATAATCAAATAGTATTATCATTAAAATAGTCAACCAAGGCATAATAACATTTGTCAACTAATTACTTGTGAAAACACTTTTTGAATTTCTTTAATGGCATACATTTTATAGCATCGGGTATTTTATTAAAAATTTTTGGTGCAACACCAAAAAAGCTCTTTTTCATTAACGCAGTATTACATTTCAACGTACATAGTTGATTTTCATATTGACTCCGAATGGGGGTCTTCTTAACTGTTGAAAACTTTGTAAATAAATGTGGATTTGATTTTACAAATAGTGCAGTTTCTAATATATATATAGCTGGTAACGTTAATATTTTTAATCTCTTGAAGTACGGAACGCAACTATCTGTTGACTTTAGATTACACATGGATCTTACACACCTTTTTTGCATCCTAAATACTAGTTCTCTATTTGTTGATTGCCCCCAGAAAACAACACCATAACGGAGAATAGAGACTACAAGTCCATGATAGGCTGTTAACAGTGTCTCAGAATTAACTCTCTTAGATAATTGAAACAATAGATACGCAGATTTACTCAGTCGCTTACAAACCATTTCCAGGTGAGGTTTCCAAGTCAACTTATGGTCTACTGTTATGCCTAAGAATTTTGCACTCGTAACCTCTTCTATTTTACACTCATCATAGGTAATATTAAGGGGTGGATTCTTACGTCGTTGATGAAACTGTATAATTTTAGTTTTATTTAAATTGATCACAAGATTATTATTATTTTAGCCAATTAACTCGTCGAGTACCGGTTTTGTAGACACAATTATAGAACAATAGGTTGCGGTCACCGGTGACCGCTTGGTGTTTGACAGTTTAATGATGCTATTTAGCGAGTTATTGATCTCATTTCGATATTCGTTTGGATCAGTGCATTCTATGATAGCCGTACTGTCATCTGCAAAAAGTACCATTTTGTTTTTCAAATTTCTTGGTAGGTCATTGATATAGATTAAGAAAAGTGGAGGCCCGAGTACAGTGCCCTGAGGCACACCATACCTCACGGATCTCGCTTCAGAGAAATATGTAGTCTCTAATTTGCTTATAGGACAAATTCTGGAAATCTCAGTACATTGTGTGAATAATAATAATAATACAATCTCACTTAGGTATGATTCTAGGAGTTTATGAATGTTTCCTCGAATGCCGTACGCGTGTAACTTTTGCAGCAAGATTTGATGATCTACGAAGTCAAAAGCTTTTGACATATCCGTGAAGATCGAACACACCGGATTTTTTTTATCCACAGAAGTTATAATACTTGATAGCAGGTCAAATAGTGCCATATTAATATTAGTATTTTTCCTAAATCCTTTTTGTTCATTGCATAGTAACTGAAACTTCTCTAAATACGTGTAAATGGAATTATATATTATTTTTTCAATAACTTTTGCAAAAGCTGGTATTTTTGCAATAGGCCTGTAATTTTTAACATCAGTCTTGTCATTATTTTTGTAAATGGGTTTAATAACTACTTTCTTGTGACTAGTAGGGAATATACCATCGGAAATGCAAAGATTAATTATGTCAGTATCTGAAACTGGTAGCATAAATAGAGCCTGCGAAGTTGAATTTTCAATATTAACATTTCTACACGAATTTGTTAATAGGTTTGTTTTTGAATTATTTTCTATAATCTCTATAAAATATTTATTGAATTCATTCGCAATGTCAAGGGGATGTGTAAGAGTTGATTTATCATTTTGTATGGTCAATATTGGTTCTTGCGGCAGACATACTTTAGATTTGTTAATAACTTGCCAAGCAGCTTTTGACTTATTTTGAGACGTATTTATGAAGTGGTTGTTTTGGGCCTTCTGGGTTAAATTTACTATTCTTCTATAAAGCTTGGAATACTTTTTAAAAGCAAGTCTATTTTTTGTGTTCGGATTATGCCTATATGTCCAAAGTAGCTGCCTCTGTTGTCTGCTACATATTTTTATCCCCTTCGAAATCCATTTGTTTTTTTTTACAAGTATAAATGGTTACTATTTTTTCTGGGAAACACAATTTGTATAACATAATAAAGTCATCTATAAAATTTTCATATGATTCATTTGGGTCCTTAGCTTCGTATACTCGTCGAAAAGTTAGGTTTTTTAGATGATTTTTAAATTTCATTAAATTATCTACTGATATTTCCTGTTTAGTTGTTTTCCAATATTTAATCATACAGGTTTTTTTAATAGGAACTTGGAGTAGTTGTGATGTGTGGTCAGATAGAAGTAAATCTATTATTTCAGCTTTACAACCTTTACGGTAAGAATGTGCAAAATTATCCAAGCAAGAGTTACTAGCCAATCTGGTTAGTTTATCAAGTTCTAATTTGAGATTGTATTGCAAGAGAAAGTTTTCAAATTCTGTTGTGATTTTATTTCTCTTTAACACATCAATATTAAAGTCTCCGGTTAATATATTTTTTTTATTTGTAGATACGCAAAGTCTTCTCAATATATTGTCCAACTTTTCATAAAATACATTATAATTATTTTTTGGAATTCTGTAAATGCATATTACAACAATATTATAAGATGTCAGTTCAATACCGCAACATTCGAAAACACCCGAGATCGACTGTTTTGCAATATGAGTCAATTCTCCAAATTGCAGCCCTGCTCTTACAAAAATGCAAGTTCCCCCACGTTTGACACTTCTGGTAAAAAAGGCAGCTGGGCAGAAATTAGGGATATGCAATATACATTCATAGCTATAAAATGCTCTGTTATACAGATGATATCTACCTTATAAGTATTATAGTATTACTAATCTATACGGATTTGTATTATAAAGCTGAAGAGTTGATTTGTTTGGTAGATTGACGGCTCTAACTCTAACCTCCGGAACTACTATCTATCGACGCAGGTCGCAAAACACCGCTTACATGATACTAGAGCTTATAAAATAATAGATGGTAGGTAACTAAATTGAGATGGACTTAATCATGAATTCAAATTCATTATAGACTTACTTCATGAATTAACTCGTTGAGTACCGTCTTTGTAGACACAATTATAGAACAATAGGTTGCGGTCACCGGTGTCCTCTTGGTGTTTGACAGTTTAAACTGTCACAGCTTGGTGTTTGACAGTTTAAACTGTCACAGCTTGATGTTTGACAGTTTAAACTGTCAAACACCAAGCGGTTACCGGCGACCGCAACCTATTGTTCTATAATTGTGTCTATTATGACGGTACTCGATGAGTTAAAATTATGCTGGACGGGTGACTTATAAACCATTACGTGTCTGGTTTTCTAATGTGCAAGAGCAGATACTGATAAATATTCTTGAAACACCTTGAGAAGATCAAGTATCTACATTATTACATTTATCTACATAATTACATATGTCTACATTATATAAAAGCCCACTGCTACTATAGGCCTCTTCTCACACGGAGAAGGTTTGAGCAATAATAACCATGTGTACTCGAACCGGATAAGCGATTTCAAACTTACAATTAGAAAGTTCATTAAGAGTCAAGAATGAGGCTGCGAAAATTTTATTTCTATCGCAGAGGTGGTCATTCACTAAATTAACTTTAATATCTGCTCATCACACTTGATAAGTTTATGGTATGGTCATTTATGCCACATCACATTGTGACAAGTCTTAAAACACAATAATAAACTAGATACTATACTTGTGAAAGTCTTTGACAATTGCTTATTAAACTTAGGACCCCACGCAACTGTGTCTGCAATGTCCTACTATCGAAACATTACGCTTTTATTAACAATACCAATTCTTATGGAATAGGGATCAAAAAAACAGACAGATCACCTGATGATAAGCGATCAGCGCTGCCGATGGCCACCCGCAACAACAGCAGCTGTAGTTAATTGCCATTTAGCGCTTGTCTACATGTAGAATAGCAAAGACAAGCGCTAAAGTGGCGTTTGGCTAAAGGCATAGATTATTTACAATTGTGTTGTTGTATTAAAATTGTCAGTTTTCTTGAAGACTTCTTTTCCCCGAAGAAAGAAATTGATATTTCATGACGGGTCATAATCCTATTAATCTGATTTGGCCAAGAATTGTAATAGGTCAAATAATGTATCAATAAGATTGTACAAAATATTTTTTAAAAGAGTAGCGATGTAGTTTCTTTCTCGTTCTTCTCCATTGAAAACTACACCCTGGAACAAGCGCCTCTTTTGACGTGTGGATCTCCACATAGATACCCTCAGTCTAAACGATGGGCGTCAGACAGCATTAGCTACAATATCCGACGGACTAACAGACAATTCAATTTTGACGTTTCAAAAGTACCTAATTAAGAATTAATTGAAATAAATGCTTTGATTTTGACATTGAAATGGCTTAACCAAACTATATTGTGATATCTACAACTTAACCCACATTTTCTTTTACTATTTCTCACAATCATAAACATTACATCACGCCTTTTATCCCCGAAGGGGTAGGCAGAGGTGCACATTACGGCACTTGATGCCACTGTACAATGTAACACTCACTTTTCACTATTTTTGTTATAAGTCCCAGGTAATAGCATGGCATTAAGTCCGCCAATTTCACTATATGTGCAATAAAGTTTTAATAAATAAATAAATAAATAATAGGGGGTGAGGCTATTGCCATATACCGGGCACATTTCCATGCTTCGTGCTACTACTGAGGTTTTTATAAACCAAGTAATACTTTGCCCAACCCGGAAATCGAACCCGAGACCCCTTGCCCCTTGCACTCGGCCAATGAGGCAGTTTCTTATACTATTTCTCCTATCATAAAAATTGTCATATATAACAATAAAGCTTAAATTCTGTCATCTAGAAACACTCTCCGTACTATTCCAGCTTTTAACGGTCCATCAATGTATTAAATGACTGCTACGATCAACCGTTGACATGAAAACCTCCATTCAAAATAATCTTAGTCTCAATGGAAACCTCACTCAAATAGGTGAGGTTTTAAAAATGGTGGTCACATCGAACCGGGAGAGTAAAGCGATGGTTCCGTCCTTGGAGATTCAACGTTAAGATTATGTTAAGATTGTTAGACTCACTACCAATAAAAGTCCTGTCAAAATCAGTCCAGCGTTTTTAGAGATTAGCCAGTACAAACGGGCAGATAGACAGACAAAACATTGTGATCTTGATGTATGTATTATCCATATCCATGTAATAAAAGCGGTTAGTTCAATATTACAAACAGACACTCCAATTTTATTTATCTGTATAGATAGACGTAACGATATATAGCTCGCATGCCAAAACTGGAGATGATGGTAACCTCCATTATAAATAGAGAAGAAGTCCAGCAGTGAACTAGTCGTCACGGTTTGTTGATATTGAACAACAGCACAGTATTATTGAGTAATTTTGTAATCCAAATGTTATTCAAACATTTAAATTATGGTTTTAATTTAATTGGGAATTTAAGTTATGGTTTTTCATTACATTTCGTACTACACAGAAAGATCGTACACGTCAAAATATTTTATTTGTCCTAGTGATGGACGTGAAAAAGTGGTATTTTGTGGCCTATTTACAAAAATAGAAAAAACTTAATTATTGTGTTTTCGGCTTACTCACGTAATAATTTGACGAGGAACTCGACTAGTTTCAAGCCATGCTAGAGGTTCATATTCATGAGCAGCATTTCGCGACCCGCGACGTGGCGACTGTCGCGCTGCTACTCAGTAGCACTACTACTCACGAAAGTTATAATAAAAAAATAGGACTAAGTTATTTCCCTTCAATCTACAAAACATCTACCGATTAAACCACACGAATTAACAACAAAACAAAAAACAAATACGTGTCACCGTGTTGCTGCAAAGAGTTCTTTATAAATAGGGACCTTAACTAACGGAACCCCAAAATATTTCCATAGCCGTTTCATAGCCGAGGGAGTCAGGTCAAGCTTTTGTTCGACAAATAGTGAATGGAAACGCTTGAAAAATGTCATTTTTACTCCGTTGAAGAGCTATGTATAATGGTCGGGAGCATTATTTTTAGGAGATCACAGCTCGTTTAGTGGCATGTAATATCTTGTATGTGTTCTGTCTAGCGGTCGTGGTGGCCCGGAGATTTAAGACGCCCGCTTCTCATGCATGAGGGCGCTCTACCAATCGGGCAAGTACCAATGTAAGTAACGGAGATCCTAACGGGTTACCGGGGCTCCGGCTCAAAGCGCAGGAGAAGGAACGGGGTGGTTTTTAGTCAGTAAGTCTGACACTCCCTCCTGCCTCACCCAGGCGGAAGAAGTCATTCTATGATTTTCCCCTCTCCAAAAAATGTCATCATTAGTTCTCCTATCTCATAAGAAATATTATTATTTCTTGAAATTATTACTTAATAGCTCATTTAGAGTCAGCAAAATAACCCAATTAACCTTTCTAAATCTAGTAAAATGTAACCATTAAATCTACTTTGATAATACAAGATTATAATAATGAGTAAATAAATATGCGTTCAACGTGATAACCTTATAAAATGAGACGTGATAGAAAGTTTAATTTTATAGTTTCAGCTTTGATAGCATATTTATTAAGCTTAGGTCATTATTTTATACGACCTTTATTGTAACACTGCCCCGCTGGCCGAGTGGCCAGTGCGACCGCCGGGCAAGGGATCTCGGGTTCGATTCCCGGGTCGGGCGAAGTATTACTGGTTTTTTTTATTAAATAAATCGCAGTAGTAGCACTGAATCTGGAATTGTGCTACGTATAACGCAATAGCTATTACATGATATAAATATTCTATTGTTCACCTACTGTTGAGCAAGCGCGGTGATTAATACTCAAACCTTCGACGTGTGAGAAGAGGCTTTGCTCAGCAGTGAGCATTTATAGGCTGTTGATGAAACGCGAGTGGCGCCGTTACTTTGCTCCCAGGTGCAGAATCAATCTGCACATAGTACAACACTATACTTGCACACAATAAACATGAACCGTTTCCTCGGCCTTTTGAAAGTGAATAAATATATTATATTTATTGGACAAATAACATAGAACATATTATGCAACGAACCTATTATATTACACAAGACATTACACGGAATAATAATAAAGCATAAAACAAAGTACAGGAAAATATGGAAAACTGCTATGAATTATCCACATATAGTTTCCTAATAAAACATATTGGGGTACATAATAGTCTGATTTACTTATGAAAATAAGGATAAGCTGTACTCAATCCATTCTTCGACGTAAATATCAGATACGTGACCTCGACGTGTGGTGCAAAGGAGAAGATGAAAGCGGGTAAATTTTGATTCTCAAAGGTTAAGTGACATAGATAAATTAAATTTGTCGAGTCTTTAGTGCTCGTGAAAGGGACTGCCGCTCTATGGGCCTCGTTCATATTTTGGTCGCAAGGTTAAGCTCAAGACATGCTGCAAAGGTTAAATTAAGTACAGCGATTCCGACATTCTTACCTAGTGATCGGTGTATGCTAATAGATTCATCAATTATTACGATTGGCAATGAGCTTCGTAAAAAACTGGTACCTAAAATTAGTTGGTGCAGTAACTGTGAAATGAAATCAATCTTTTTGTCACCGCGTATTGTTGTTTGCTTGTCCTGGTGTAATGTGTTTGTGAAAATAAATATGTGTTTCCAACTGTATATCCACGAAACAGTCGCCAAATTCTAGTTGAGGAAAAGATTAACTACACACACATAAACTGTAGATGTAGCTAATCTCGGGTCTTAGACTAATAAATAGACACAGAACATTTCCATTGAGGTGCTCCCTCGCCGGAAGCATTTAGTCGTAATGTAACGTTACAGATCTGAGCATTACATCAGTGACGGAGGAGAACCGAGCATTACAACGCACACCTTGAAATGATACAATGTGTAATATCTTGATACAACTTGTAACATCAATGCGCTCCACTCTCCCAGCCCCCCATATTCGAATCAATATGTTACATTACACGCAAATGCTCGTTAGTCAGGGAGGTATTATTGTAATGTAATGCTCCAAAGTCGATTCTATATCTTACATTACAAGCAAATGCTCGTTAGTCAGGGAGGTATTATTGTAATGTAATGCTCCAAAGTCGATTCTATATCTTACATTACACGCAAATGGTCGTTAGTCAGAGAGTATTATTCGATTTCGAGTTTATAATCAGTGGATATATGTCTATAAAAAGTCGAATCTATAATGTTACATTACACGTGAATGCTCCCGGTGAGGGAGTACTTTTACATTTTTTTATCCGCTCTTCTCTCACAACTTACACCGGCGATCGCTTATGCATTCCTGCGGCGTCCCACAGCGGAGGGTCAGTTAGACAAATGACGTCATCAATGATGATACATCACGCCTCGTACCAAGTTCGACATGGCCTTATCTTATTAGATGATGCCCAGTTTTTGTTCGAACAAAAGTATTTGTCATTTTGTTGTTGTTTTTGCGAGTTTTCGTAGTAGTTATTAATAGTTTGGTTTGATATTGTGATCTCGTGAGAGTCCATGAATGTAAGGATCATAGGTAGATGGTGTTCGGTACACTATTGGACCAATGCGCAATGGGTCTATTATCCATTAGCCCAATAATCCAATGGGTTTGTGCGTTCGTGTACAACAGGTTATATTATATGTTTCACGAGGGAGAGTCATGGATCGGCAAGCATGCTTAACCGGACGGAAATTATGGCCTCACAAAAACCAAAGTACCTAAGTAATTTTGTAAGTAAATTAAAAATAGTTTTTTTATGGGATAAGCCGGGAAACGAGTAAACGGATCACCTAATGGTAAGCAATCGACGTATCACCCATGGACACCTGGAACATCAGATGTGTAACAAGTGCGTTACGAGCCTTTTGGAGGAATTTGAGGATTCTCGGGGATTCAGGGATTGGGTAGGTTAGAGAAGGGGAGAGGGGGTAATTAGACCTCTAGTAACCTTACACACGACGAAACACAACGCAAGCGTTGTTTCACGTCGATTTTCTGGTCATCCGTAGTATAACTCCGGTCGAACCGGCTTATTCGTGCCGAAGCATGGCTCTCTCACACTTAAAGTTAGCCAAAGTTAAAAAATATTGTTCAATTCAGAGAATTTGGAAAAGAAACCAAGTTGCTAACATTTTCTGTAACCACTTGACATAAGAAACGAGAACGGAGAAAGACGCCATTTTTATTCCAATTAAGGCATTGTATACAATAGGCAACATTTGGAGCGCGATATGTCGCTCAACATGTTGAAGACAAGTGCAGAATGTTTTGGTGCTTAAGGTGTAGGGGCACTAGCGCATTTAAACAATTATTAAGTAGCAGTTTTGTTTGGCTAATTTGTCGTCGTCGAAATAATCTTACCAGAGGAACTAGTGCAGATTTGAATGGCATTATTTTGTTGCATAACTATCACATCTCCATTCGACAACGTTTGACGGTCGACTTACCTCGGCAACATTGCGCAACATGTTCAAATCGCTTAGTGTATAGAGGTACTAGGCCTTAATATCAAAATATAACTGTTTTGTATGAGCAACTTTCTTCAGATACGTTTCATAGAAGTTAAAACGAAATGGAACATGATCTTATTATGACTGAGCTTGTGTGAATATGTATATGACGGCGCCGCCGTCATTATTTTGTAAACTGCGAATGTAATGGGCAAGCAGTGAACAAACAACTGACCGACATCACTTCAACCCCACCACCGAGTGATATAAGCAGCGCAAGCGCAAGCTCGGGGAGTCGTTCAGTATAAATAATGTATGTCTGTCTGTATACATATGTAGTTGTTTTCAATGTTTGTATTCGTAGTTAGTAACGAAATTGTATGTTGTTAGTTAACTAAAAATGTTCTGAAGTAAGTTAAAGAAGACTTGAGTCTTGAAGCAATAACGTACCGACATAATTTTCATTCCCTAAAAGTTTATTTCACCTACCATAAGGTAATGAGAAACCGGTCAAAGTACGGGTACTACGATAACTACGTTACTATAATAACTGCTACGGCGTAGCAGAACGCTTAGCACTACCACGTGGATTGCACTCACCGAATCGATAGTGCCGCTACAGGTATACCGCCTTATATACAGTCTGTCAATACTTATATTTGGTGCGTCAACAGCCTATAGCAGTCTACTGGTGAACTATGGACGACCTTTACATAAAGTTTGCTTTGATATTCACGCTTGGTAAGGAAGTCTCACAACAGCTGACAATGATATATTTAGTCCCATAATTGGCTCTTACGACACGTTTTCGAAGAATTTTTTATGGGATAACCCGGTAACCGACCATTCGGATTACCTAATGGTAAGCGTCGTTCATGGACTCTCAGAACACCAGTCGTATTAAAAGTGCGTTACCGGCCTTTTGATTCAGGGATTAGGAAAGAGGGGGAGGGTAATTGGGCCTTCGGTAACCGCACTCACACGACGATACACAACGCAAGCGTTGTTTCACGTCAGTTTTCTGCTCGGTGGTGGTATCACTCCGGTCGAGCCGGCTCATTCGTACCGAAGCATGGCTCTCCCATACTTAAAAACTCAAATAGTCTAAAATTGAGAACACAAGCTTATGTAGCAAGTAAAAATCAAACCCAACATCAAGCGCGCTATCACAACCACAAAGAGGGGAGTTTTGATCACACGAAGTACAATCAAGTTTAAAATTAAACCGTAAACTTTTAATTTAACACAAACAAGTAAGAAACTCCCAGTTATGCGCAGTTAACTACGAACCAACGGTTACTGCGACATAATCTTGTTATGTAACTGAAGTTCAAAGGATTAAATGCGTTCCGGTTATTGTGGATTTGTTTTAATTGAACCGGGATACTATATACATAAATTGACTGCCTCGTTGCCCGAGTGGTCGCAAGTGCGACTGCCGGGCAAAGGGTCTCGGGTTCGATTCCCGGGTCGAGCAAAGTATTTCTTGATTTTGTAAAAATTCTTAGTCTAGAATTGTGCCCGGTACATGGCAATAGGCTCACCTCCTATTACATGGGACTCATAACTTAAACTGTCAAACACCAAGCGGTCACCGGCGACCGCAACCTATTGTTCTTCAATTGTGTCTATAACGACGGTGCTCGACGAGTTAAATAGTGAAAAAAGGGTGTTACATTGTACAGTGGCATAATGTACACCTCTGCACACTCCTTCGGGGATAAAAGGCGTGATGTTTTGTTATGCTAGATACTATATAAACCAAGACATGACGAGTGAGAACAAGGCTACAAGGAGTACAACAACATATAATGGGATACAATACCGTATGTTACCTCAGATAATAATCTTACTCTGTTCCAAATTACGACCTGTAGTTTTTGAGTGATGCGTGAACATACAGACATACAGACATAAACATTGACGATTGTTTTTGTAACCCTTTTTTGTAACAGATCTACTTTCACAACAAGACTTGAAGCATATTTTAATATCTTTCATTTAAATCAATACACCACAAAACTTCAAGATATCTGAGAACACCATTAATTCTTCTGCGAAATTCACTGTAGCAACAAAAGCAACACAGTATCTTTTACTGACTGAGCGTCGTATTTCTGTGAATCTTAACTGCTGTACAGTGAAATAGACTTTTACCAAGAAAACCTCCAGCCATTTTGAAAGTGCTGACTATCTTCAAAAGCAAGAAACTAAACCTGGGTTATATTTTATTCTAGGAAATGAAAACCGCAACCAGTGGTGAGGGTTGAAGAAGATTTTACATCAGCGTTCATAAACCAGTTCTGATGTAACTCGATACATTTTATAGCTATTCTGTGGCTGAAAGTATCTTGAGAAACTGTCTATTGTTAGTTACAAGATTATCTATACTAATATTATAAAGAGGAAAGATTTGTACCTACTTTATAGGGCCAAAAAGTATTGGGCCGATTTTAAAAATTCTATCACCAATAGAATGCTACATGCTTCCAATTTGACATTGGCTACATTTCATTTTGAAAAAAATTAGGTATCATTGGTAAAATTTGAACAATGTAACCGAAGGTGTAAAAAAATGAGTCTTAAAATGTCTTTCGTCGTATGCGCTGCCGAAACTATTAGCGATAGAACAAAATAATGTACAACAATATTGAAGAACATCATAATGTTCCTTTACAAAAAACTCCGCGGTAGCATATGTTCAACTATTGTAGTTATGTCACTACAACAATCGAAATTTCCAAAAATAATAATAATTGTCTACCCCGTGCGAAGTCGGGACTGGCTGCTAGTTTATAATAGAGTTGGAATTACATTGTAGTTTACAACTGAGATCAGGTATTTAGGTAAATTCATCGAACGACTTCTCTTACCCCAGTAAGGCGGGAGGGAGTGTCAGACTCTTCCTCACAAAAAGCCACGCTGTTCCTACTCCCGCACTTCAAGCCGGAACCACGAAAACCTTTTACATTATCTGCGGTTCCGATCTTAATCGAGTTAGATCAAATAAAAATAGTGTTAATCAGCATAGTCTGTGGTATCTGTACATAATATGACATTGTGCGCAATTTTCTTGTTGTGACGTAATACAGTTTTATGAAGTCTATTTCTAAATAATAATATACTGCCTGATCATGTTTTGAGACCAGCAGGCGCTGATCGCTTACCATCAGGTTGTCCGTATGTTCGTTCGCCTCCTATTTTAAAAAACATTGGATATTGTTTTAAAGAAGATTTTTTTTTATGGAACAGTGGGCAAACGAGCAGACGGATCACCTGATGGTAAGCGATCAGCGCCGCCCATGGACACCCGCAACACCAGAGGAGTCACAGGTGCGTTGCCGGCCTTTTAAAAAGGAATACGCTCTTTTCTTGAAGGTTTGAAAGTCGTATCGGTTCGGAAATACCGCCGAGACGACAGATAATTCCTCACAGTTTTGCTGAGCGAGGCATAAAGCATCATGGGAAGCGCACAGTTGTGGTTGCCAAGATGTAACAGAAACTTACAGTCTCATTATGGTATTAGGTGTATATTCATAATTATGATGATAACAGTATAATAAACAGCAGTTCCCACCATCACAACATGAACAAAGCAGTTAGATAAAGTACCGAGACTACCTCAGACAGATTTAGAACGAGAAACTAAAGTAAATCAAGGAAACTTTAGAACTATGATCTCATTAAATGTGGAATAATTAGTTCTGGGTAAGTTTCCACAAATGGGAAAGTCCATTCTGGCTTATGACCTCGACTTTAGCTTTAAGCGTTGTGGAAACGTACTGAGTAAGTCATTTGATCGTGAAAGCGATTTAAAACTTAGAACCAAGAATGCATATGAAGTAATGAATGATAAATCTGTCACAAATTTCTCTGTATAATTATTTTATTAATACCCCCCAAAACGAATTTCAACTTAAATAGTTTGCCAAATCAGTCACTTTCCATTTGACCATCGTATTACTAAACGAACGATGACAGATGCACGAAGCGTTTCGCGTCAAGCTTGTGTGAACAGTTCACAAGGAAGCGGTTCGGCAAGCAATTCCATTCCAGAATTTGTATTTTCCCACAAATAGTACTTGGGTATCTTCAAGTCCTGAGTGAACAGGTTGCTCATAAGTAAGCGTGCTCCATTGTCGGTCACATCATCGCTTACCACCAGACGAGACGGTGGACAAACGTCAACAAAAAAAGTACCCAATTCGAAAACCAGCCACAAAAACGACTCCTTTCAAACAATAATCACAAATCTGTCATTGTATCTTAGCCCTAGACCTAAAAACGACAACTGTTTTATCTTCTCAAAGACCTAATTGAAATTAGACCAAAAACTATAAAAAGTAGCTAATGATATCCCAGGAGATATACGGTACACTAATTCAAGGGGGCTTAGTTAAACAAGATCTCCATTATTTGTAGTAAACTAGTCTCACTGCTACTTAAGACCGAACATTGGAGCTAATGGGCGTAAGGCTATGGTTACGCGGTATGAGATGCGAGGCTAGGCGATGTGTGTGTTCCTAGTAGTAAAATTTAATGATATGAAAAATATAATATGTGAAAAGTAAACTGCCTCGTTGGCCGAGTGGTCGCAAGTGCGATTGCCGGGCAAGGGGTCTCGGGTTCGATTCCCGGGTCGGGCAAAGTATTACTGGGTTTTTACTAAATTCTCAGTAGTAGCACGGAGTCTGCAATTGTGCCCGGTATATAGCAATAGGCTCACCCCCTATTACATGGGGCTCATAACGTAAATAGTAAAAAGTGGGTGTTACATTGTACAGTGGCATAATGTGCACCTCTGCCTACCCCTTCGGGGATAAAAGGCGTGATTTTATGTTATGTTATGTGAAAAATATCTAAATGGATATTTTCGCTTTTTATCGAAAGAAGGTCATTAATCTTTATTGTGCGTCCACATATGGCGAAAGGGCAGCCCGCTCGCGCTCGCCAGCTGCACGCGTACAGTAAAGGTAAGTACGGCAAAGGCTTGGTGTTCAACGCATACAGAAAATAAATGATAATATTAAATGCACCCTTAGACTCGTAATGTCGAAATTCATGCAAAGAGGTTTTGAGACTATCAAATGTCAGTACAATTTAACGACACAAATCTAATGAAGAATGAATCATGAAATCACTTACTCAAGCCTATAATATATCACAAAAGCAAGATCATATTATTTATAAACTTACTAGCTTCTGTTCGCGATTTCGCCCGCATTCCAAGGAATAAAAAGTAGCCTATGTTTTATTGCAAAGCACAACCCATCTCTGTTCCTGTCGCGGAGAGCCTAACGGGTTACCGGGGCTCCGGCTCGACGTGCAGGAGAAGGAACGGGGTGGTTTTTAGTCAGTAAGAGTCTGATACTTCCTCCCGCTTCACCCAGGCGGGAGCAGTCATTCGATGATTTACCCCCCTTAAAAAAATCCCTGTTCCAAATCCAACCCAATCCCTTCAGCTTTCAGTTTATACCTGATTAAGTAACAAACATACAAACATACATACACAGACTATCGCATTCATAATGTTAGTAAGATGGTGTGAATTTCATGACAACTGCTAGTAACAGTTCCATAATTAGTGCAACCAAGCCAAAAACACCCAATAATAAATTAATATTTAACTAGTGGTAGAAAAATAGCATTCAGCAAAGTTCCGCTTCGCTTATAACAGTGTTAACAGCCTAACATCTAAAGCTAGTTGGAATTCCCAAGCGCGTTATGTAAACACTCTTTTGCAGTAAACAAGCTTATGTTATGTACTTAGTCCTAGTATTGGACTTCAATTAAAACTGTTAGAGACATTCCTCTACTTAATTAGGGAAGTTTTTTATACTTTTGTTTATTTCTTGTTGGAGTTGTTAAGCATGAATTATGATAATAATGTTGGTTTGGACGTTAATTGATAGTCTGTGGCGTTAAGTGGAAACCATCGTTTTTTCTTCTTCTCCTCTTATAATATCTTCTGATTCACTTCGTTGCGGGAACCAAGACAGTTACTCATGTCCCTGGGACGCACCGGACTTCAATGTTCCTGGTGGTGTGTCAGGAAGGTGTTTTCATGGTTGTATCTACTGTAGATCCTGGCTTACAGGAGTTGCAGCGGTTTTGGGAGGTTGTGGCGGGCTTGTCCCATAAAAAAAAAGTCTGTGGCATTAGAGTTATGGAATTATGCTTGTTTTTCAACTAAAAGGCAGGCATGTTTAGGGTAAATTTTTGTCTGTATTAAGTCTTAACCGTTAGTGTTAATTAACTGTATTTTTCTTTCTTTTTTATTGCTATAAAGGTGTTTCGTAAAAATGTTGTTTGAACCTAGACTACATATTTATTATTATTGAGAAAACTAAATAATACTGAGCAACAAATATTGTACTTGACACTTCCAGATTTCTGTACACTGACATAACAAGGTACCAACTTACAACAAAGCCCTGACATCTTATCAAAACGATAACAAAAAACATAAAGCTTTTAGACACATTTCAACAGAGAAAATAACTAGAAAAAACTCAGCCTGAAAATGGTGTATAGCTTTAAAAACATCTAGTCTAGTCTAGACAGAATATGTCGACGTATTTTATGGTTTAGTTGACAGCGGCGCGCAGGGATGGGCAGGAGAATTTAATTCGGAATTTCCTCTGTTTCCTAAACACAAAGAGTTTTGTCCGTTCCTATACATATGTAGTATTTCTATTTAGTTTGTGTTTGAGTGAGATCGTGGTTTCGTATAACCGTAGTATGTATTTAAGTATTAATGGGTTTTGAAATTTTGAGTAGTTCAACCGAAGCTTGGAATTGGGGTAGGTAAATACCAATAAGTTTCGATTTTCGATTAGAATATCATGTTACATAACTGGTGAAAAATGGCGACTGTAAACCTCTGTTTAAATATAAAAACTTTCGTGAGAAATACTAATTTAATTAGGAACTCGACTAGTTTCAAGTCATGTTAGAGGTTCATATTCATCAGTTGCGTGAGTAAGCCGAAATCATAATAATTAATTCACCACTGCTTAATGTGAAGTTCCTAGATACTTGATTACTAAAATAATTTTGAAAAGAATAGCTACTTAAGAATAGTTAATTTTTCTCCAAAATAATATTTATTGTATCTAAGATAGGTGACACCCACTCTAAGACTTTCTCCTGTCTTGTATGAGTCGGAAAGTCCAGTCATCAAGTCATAGATCCTCAGGGAAGAGCATGAGGATTTCCACTGCGTTAAAAAAGGGCCTTCAGAGGATTCCTACTACTTCATTTTTGACGCACACATTTTTCACAGCGAAATAGTAAAGTTAAGCTACTATATCGCCCACGTCACCACCTTACATACGTACATATAAACTATATACTTTAAACCAACACACATCCAGACCGTCTGAGATACTAGAGCAGTAAAGCGAAAAGTTGTCCAAACATAAGTTCAAGTTAAATTGGCTTTCACATTTTGGACGAAATCATTCCTGCCTTTGACGGAGTTAAATGTGAATTCTGTGTGGTATACGCAATGTCATGAGGCAGGCGGTATGTGTGAGATTGAATATGTTATAAAGTCAATCTGCGAGGTTGGAGTAAGGAGTTTGGAGTATGATGAGATAAAGTGGTGTATTGAGTGTTAAAGGGTACATAGCTACTATATTTTACCGGAACGCCAGTCGCCGCTACCAATGAAATGTATACAAGTCTATAGAGTTTACGTGGTGACCGCTTGGTTGCGCAACCAAGCTGGCGGCGCGACCAGCTCTAAAGCCAGCGGTTTATTTTATACTGTTGCAGTATTGTGTAGCGACTCAAGTGTACGTGGTGTCTAGTTTATTAAACTATTAGCTATCGCTTAAGGACACCACGGTAGCGCGACTGGTTGCACCGCCATATTTCATTGCCTTAGTTTAATTAAACTCTATTAGAGGTTAAACCAAATAAGTAGATAATTTCAAGCTATGGAAATCAAATAAATGGCAAAGTTAATGCCGTACCTCGGCGATAGCTCGCATCGCAACGTATTGCTATGCCAGTTTTGATTCGAGTAAGGGACAAACAACTCATATTATACGCCAATTTGCTGTTCCAAACTGGGTGTGATGTCTATGTTGTATGTTTGTAATCACCCAATTACCCTCCCCTTCCCCAATCTCCCCAATTCCTGAATCCCCAACGATCCTCAAAGTCCTAATCCCCAAAAGGCCGGTAAAGCACTTGTAACGCCTCTAGTGTTCCAGGTGTCAATGCGCGACGCCGATTGCTTACCATCAGGTGATCCGTCTGCTCGTTTACCGGCTTATGCCATAAAAAAAAACACACCCACAAAACATGAAGAAAATTATAGGATAGAACAGTTTAAAAAAATACTCAAATACATATTTGCTAAGCATAAACCTACATTTGTTACTAACAATTTTCACAGCCAACCTATCCACTATCAACCGAAATAGCTTTGAAAACCTACACTCCAGTACCTAACGAGGATTCTGGCCATAAGTGGGATAGTTACTCTCACAGTATTCCCCAATCACCCCTTAGTCCAGTATGCGCCTTATTTGGCACATTGTGGAGATAAAATAAAGGAAAGCATTGGAAATCGCATATGAATAGCGCATTACAAAAGGCTTTATCAGTTGTAAATTGTAAAAAAAACAATAAAATAAATGGTAATAATGGCCTGAAAGAAAAAAATACTAGCGACAAAATCATACTATCTCAAATAAGTAAATTTGAAATCGCTAACCCGCCTTTATTTGGTAGTAATATCCACATACACACACCGCTATCCAACACATGATTGATTGAATATCGTAGAATAAAACGTTAATATTTATCAAATTCTGCTGTCCCGGAGGTTTAAGACGCCCGCTTCTCATCCATGAGGGTACAGGTTCGAAACCTACCAACAGCAAGCACTAATGTGACTTTTTCCGAGTTATATGTACTTTCTAAGATTTTCTAGACACCACTGACAAACGGTGAAGGAAAACATCGTGTGGAAATCTGGGTTTATAATTCCTAATCATAAGTTTGTAATCGCCAACCCGAATTGAGCAAGCGTAGTGATTAATGCTCAAACCTTCTCCATGTTAGAAGAGGCTATGCTCAGTAGTGGGCATTTATAGGCTGTTGATGATGGTTGTCCGTTTTCTGTCAAATAATTAGTCCCATAACCGAATCGATACTCTCGACTTCTTTAAGTATTTAATCATCTGCTACTACAAAGAAATTTAAAATCGAAATGATCCTAAATAAAAAATAATCCGAAAAAAATAATTCTACACACAAATAATTCTTCCGTAACAGAACAGAACGAAAAAGGTAACAAGATAGGTAAGTTCTAGATTCATGGCTATACAATGGTATAAACTAGAATACCTAGGAACACTCGAACACCTAACTAGTGGGCTTAGAGAGTACCGGTAACGACCGGGGATGGGGAGTGGTACAAAATATAAGTATGTAATATGAGGTGTTAATATTTTAAATAACTTTATTAACAGAGATGTAGAAATCAACACGATTTTTTTTAAGGAGGGAAAATCGAATGACTGCTCCCTCCAGGGTGAGGCGGGAGGGAGTGTCAGACTCTTACTGACTAAAAACCACCCCGATCCTTCTCCTGCACGTCGAGCCGGAGCCCCGGTTACCCGTTAGGTTCTCTGCGACAAATCTACACGATTAAGCTGATAGGAACCAGTTAATGCAGCTTTAACAAATCTATAACAGCTTCCAGTCAATTACGCTAGGCCAGCTTGGATCACAGTCTAAAATAGTAAATAGAAAAATCAATGTACGGAATGACTCAAACTCCTAATCCCCAAAAGGAATACACTAACGTAACTTCTATGGTATTGCAGGTGTTCATGGGCGAAGACGATAGCTTATCGTTCAATTTCGTATTCCTTAACAGTGCCTAAATTGCAACTACTCGATTGACGAAGCCGACAACGTAAAAAATGGAGTTACGGACAAAGGTCAAAAGTCCACTGCCACCGTAAGACCTCTATCGGTTGCGCTGCAGCGCTTATTACACATGCACACGTATATTTTAATTCGTGCGCGTACGCGTGTGTGTGTTTATGCGTACGCACGCGTTTTTAAGCACATTAATATGAAATTACTTTTGCATTGCCGTGTGAACATCACTCGCGGTAGCAGTGGAATTTTGACCTTTGACTGTACTCCTTAACCTTTCCTGTGTTTAAACGCGTATTTATGCGATACATAATATATTTTCTATTGTCTCTCGTGCTATGCATTCAAGTTGTGAAAGCGTTGTGCAATTATGCAAGTTCTTTACCTACTTTTGTATGAGAAATCAAGAGGTATACCTCTATAAAACTTCGACATGTCGTGACCGCACACGCCGCTCATGGAGGAACCCCTCGGTAGTTCGAAACTAGTAGAGCTTTTCTCAATTAATTCACGTGAGTAAACCGCTATTTTTAGTTAATTTAGTAAATAATTTATATTTTCATAAACCATACTATCGCTTTTCATAGAAGCAAATTCGCTTTTAAATTACAGCTTGCACCACAAATAGAGGTACAAAGTTCAAAGGTAAAATCGTATGCGGAAGGCTTTTATATGCACATTACAAATTGCAGGAATTTCGAAATAGACCAGTTCTAGTGTTTCAGAGCTGTCGAAATACTGTGATTTGGACACAGCTAATGATTTCCCGACTAAACTAAATCATTTAGCATTCGATTGAGTTGACTACAGTTTGGTAACTAGCTTAAAATTAATGATTATATTTCAGCTTACTCACGTAACTGTTTGACGAGGAACTCGACTAGTTTCAAGCCATGCTAGAGGCTCACATTCATGAGCAGCATTCCGCGACCCGCGACGCGGCGACTCTCGCGCTGCTACTGCTATTGTATATGGCAATAAGCTTAATAATTTGATTAAATATGCCTATTTTATACCGTCTGTATTCCGATGGAATAGGTCAGGTTCGAATTAGGTTTACAATACACACACTTATTTCCTATTAAGTGGGCGACGCCGATTGCTTACCATCAGGAGATCCGCTCATTTAAAATTGTTCTTTGTTCAACTTGAGAACCAAACCTAAAACTTGATAATAAAGTCATGTTTGTGAAAATTTAACGTCCAAAACGAATAAGGTCCTATGAATCATCCATTTAATTATTATAAACGAGAACTAGAACATAACACGCAAATCAAAACAAATAAATCAAATGTCTAATTAAAATGAAAAATGTACTTTAAGTCACGTTTTATAGCATCCTTTTTAGAATAACAGAATAACGGTCGAACAAAACCCAGATAGATAGTACTTTTCGGAAAGATAAAATCACGTTCGACCTAAAAAACAATAAAAAATAGAGTTTATGTGGCCTATACAAAAGTTTATAGCAACATTAAATGGTATTACAAAACATTTTATTGGTGGGTAGGCAACAAAATTTCAATAATCGTTGTTGTGACGTCATTCAGGTGAATTGTGCCACTGGAGCGCGTGCGGTCGAGGCGAGTGGACGTGCTAATGTTGCGAATTTGCGAATTATTGAGTAGAACGATACAATGCGTCGTAACAAATTATTAAAGTGCTTTGTATCGGTGTTTTAGGTAATTACATGCTTTGTGAATATACATTCAAATATTACTATGATTTGGAGTTACATAATATCATAGCTCTTTAGACCCATCTAGCTAATTGACTGCACGGTTGGCGCGTTGGGTGAGTAACCGGCTGCCGCGCAATGTGTCGCGGTTTCGATTCCCGCACGGAACAACTGTTTGTGTGATCTACAGATTGTTGTTCCGGGTCTGGGTGAAGATGTATGTTTGTAAACGCACCCACGACACAGGAGAAAATCCTAGGGTGGAGCAAGGTTTTTTTTAAAATCTACAATTAAACTGTCAAACACCAAGCGGTCACCAGTGACCGCAACCTAATGTTCTATAATTGTGTCTATAATGACGGTACTCGACGAGTTAATATTTAAAGATAGTTTACACACAAAAATGAAATGCTCAGTTAGTTAAACTAATACAAATTCAATGCGCAAAACCTCTAAATTTTATGTAATAAACTTCTCTATACTCTATCTTCAGACTTTATACAAAAATAGCTTACAAAATATATAAACAGCAACATACTTTCATCGGACCTTAGATAAAAAGGTCACGCATAGGAACGCGGCAGAACCGGACATAATATCCGTTGATTCACTGCTAATAAAGCTGGGTTTTCACCAGCGGACACCATAAACTCATGCTTTGATCTGCGATTAAACCGATAGTTATCTTTAACCGCTTTACATCACGCTATTACTAGTCAGCGGAAGCTAAGTAACTTGTTTGAACACCTTTTTTTTTCGTTTAGCTTTTTATGTATTTGGTTTTTAGGTATTTTTGTTAAAAAAAATTGAATTCTTATTGAGCTTGGATTTGATAAAAGGATGACTAGGTTTTTCTATTAGATACAATCTTCACAATTTCAAACCTTAAAGGGTTTAAGAGGTAAACACAGACTATGGAACGCCTATCTAGCCGTGAACTTATGTATTATGTATGTATGCAGAGGTACCACCTTAATATTACACCTACTTTGCACTAGTTTTGTACCGAGCTGCTTGCTGTTTTGATACCGGATTTTCGATAATCGTAAACCCCATAATATTTCGTTAAATCATTATTTCAGATCTCCAATTCTACAGTCAAATTTAGTATCACAACTCACCTTCTGTAACACAACATTGCGAACAAAAGCAGCTAAAACCGTAATGTTACACTGACCTCCTTCGAAAACAGTTAAATATAAACCAATATAATCCTACAAACACATAAACAAAATATAACCACAAGTATAAACCGTGGTTAGAACAAAAGCTTCAACTATTAGGTTTTAAGACCACAGTTAACCGTTTGTTTACCACATAATTGCAAACGAAGTTTAGTTTAAAGGTGTTGATAGACTAGTGCCTTGTGTGATTTTGATCAACGTTACGCGATCGACATGTTTATGACGTTCGGCTCTTTGATTGGCTGCTTCAAGTTAATCAACCAATCAGAGTGATATAAGTTACCGTAAGAATAACGTCATTCAATACCCTAAGCATTCATTTGTAAGAAAACATTGCTCTTTCGCAATTTTTTTTATTTGTTGAAATCGTAGAATTAAAGCATTAAAGCAATTAAAGCCGAGCCAAGCATGAAAGACTGCACGGTTGGTGCGGTGGCTGGGCAACCGACTGCCGCGCAACGTGTCGCGGGTTCGATTTCCGCACGGAACAACTCTTTGTATCCACAAATTGTTGTTTCGGGTCTGAGTGTCATGTGTATGTGAACATATATGTTTGTAAACGCACCCACGACACAGGAGAAAATCCTAGTGTGGGGCAACGTTTATTTTGAAAAAAAAAAGTATAGGACCAGAAACATTGTACCGAATGCTCTAGACGATACCCATTCTCGTCATGAATTCTTCTCAAAGTTGTCCAACTTAACTGTACTTTTAGTTCGCTGTCAATCGATAGATTATTTCAGAAGGCTTTATAGAACGTTCGTCAGAACGCTAGCAAAGACACTCACCGGAACGTCGATAAGGATACTCGCTTGAACACTCTTGTTATTTTTCTATAATGAAACTTTCGCAGAACGCTGATTACAAGTGAATGATAAAAGAAATGAATAAAGTTTAACATCACTTTTATAGATGACTAGCTGTTTCTCGCGACTTTATCCGCGTAGAATAATGAATTCTGGCAAAACTTGGGTTTGCTAATAACAATGTACGCAATAATAAGGAATGGCTTGATAGATTTTTCACACATTATCGAAATTTGTACACGGTTCCGTATTTTTTCTCTTTCGAAATATAACCTATATTTATCACGGATAATGTAGGATTCCAATGGTAAAAGTTTTTTTTAAATCGGTCCTGTAGTTTCGAAGCCTATTCGATTGAAGAAAGTTTTGATTTAACAAATAAATCAAATCTTTCCTCTTTATACTATTAGTGTAGATGTAGAAAACAACAGAAGTAAACGGTTAATAATTAGGCTCAGCGATTAACTGCTAGTTCAATTGACTGGGTTAAAGATTTAATTTAGGTGACGAGACCTGAGTAGTTAGTGTGATTGGACGGTAAATGTTAATTAGGATTTTAAGTTAAGCACTAAGTCATTTGTAGGGTTTGTTTACTAGTTTTTAACATAGATACATAATTGGGTGCGGTTTGTTAAGTATTGAGTTCAATGTTCACGAAGATTTTTCTATTTCATCGTATTATTCTTAAGTCATTATTACTTTATGGACAAAGGCACGCTGCTTGTGGACTAACTTCGCGAAAATCTATGTGCTTGGCTAGTGTAAATATCCCAAGCTTTCCAGATTTTATGTCTAAAACTTAAAGGTCTTTTGAAGATGACCCTCGTCATTAAAAAAGAAAGAAATCATGTTCTAAGAATGAAAATTACCTACATTTAATTTTTAAACAAAGAATTCAATTCGATTATTGAATCGAGTAATAAAAATCGATTCTGATTCGCCAAACAGATTTCGCGCGCTATAAATGTTTTTTTTTATTCGATATGCATAATGCCTGCAATTGTTTTGCGTTCCAAATTCGAATTTCATTTCGGAACGTGTGAAACGAAACAGCGATTGGGTTTTAGATGAAAATCTACTTTTTTGTTGTTTTTTTTTTAATTAAAAATCTGAGTACCTATTGTTATTTTGTATGATAGTTTCTTTGTTGTAAGAGATTTTTCTATATTGTTTTGTTACGGAAAGTAATATGATATCATATAATCTGTTAATGCTTTGATGAGACTTGACTGCTCAGTTAACGTCAGGTCTGATTTAAGTACCATTTATCAAAAAGGTAAAACATCAGAAATAATTCCACAAAAATTTATAAATTATTGCTATCACTACATAGTATAAAACAAAGTCGCTATCCGCCGTCTGTCTGTCCCTATGTATGCTTAGATCTTTAAAACTACACAACGGATTTTGATGCGGTTTTTTTAATAGATAGAGTAATTCTTAATGAAGGTTTATATGTATTATAACACAAGCATATTGCACCGTGCGAAACCGGGGCGGGTCGCTAGTTGCTAATGATGAGAATACACACACACACTTGGCCTTATAGAGGGCAATATCTTTCTCGGGCATAGACGTCTCGAGTTATTGAATTCGAGTCGGCCATGCTCGACAGTTGCACATATGCTATCATTTAATAATAAAAAAAAAAATCCGATCAATGACCTTTATAACATAATGTCAAAATTTTACCACAAATAGACAATCACTACAAAAAACTAAACCTACCTGTCAAAGAATAACCTAGGTAAAAACAATCTAGGTAAAAACAATCTAGGTAAAAACAATCTAGGTAAAAACAATCTAGGTAAAAACAATCTAGGTAAAAACAATCTAGGTAAAAACAATCTAGGTAAAAACAATCTAGGTAAAAACAATCTAGGTAAAAACAATCTAGGTAAAAACAATCTAGGCAGAAAGTAGTGCTTAAATTAATGATCTAACTTAGGTCGTTAACATTTACTACCTTGGTTAAGTCACACTGGTCAAGGTTCGTACCTGAAAACAAAATAATAGAAAAGTTAGTACAAAGTTGGTTATTATTTGCTAGTGTTCACAACTTCAATCACCTTTTTCTCGATAGACAAACAAATATATACTTTATTTTTTGAGCGATCATCTCCTCCTCACCCAAGTGAGGCGAGGAGGAATGTCAGACTCTTCCTGACAAAAACCATCCCGTTCTTACTTCGAACCGAAGTCCCGGTAACCCCTTGAACTGTTCCCGGTTCTAGCCCGTATATCCCCAAGCGCTCACCTGTGACCGCTCTCTACTAACTACATTATAGACCTTATTTCCAATGTTTAGAGACTACTTTTGTATGAACAAATTTAGGGAATGATTTTCAACAATTTTCAACAGGCTAGGTAGGGCATCAAAAAGAATCTAAATAGAATTGACATGGATTTCTAAATAATAAATTGGATGAAATACCAAACAAGTCTGATCCGAGAATCGAACCATCTTAGCAAAAGCGGCGGTAAGCAGTAAGTAAAATCATAATACGAGAATCTTTTCATGATGAAATACTATTTCCAAGTACTCTTTAGGGGATTCCCTATTAGTCCCTAGAATAAGGATAGGAGCGCTCCTTTCTACGCATCCGGAAACCACGCAAGTTCCGGTTTGCGTGCTCGGATTTAAATATTGAAGGTCTAAAGAGTCCAGCATATCTTGACCTGCCATCATGGCGGCATTTATGTACATTTGTATGAAAAAAATTAAATCACATTATTGTTTGAGGATCAGTTTAAAATGGTGAGTCATAAATGCTCCCGTTTTTTCGAATATCGTTGAAAGCAAAAATACTCGAACTGATATTATTAATAATACATTATTATATTTATATTTATTAAGATGAAACGCGTAATATATTATTTTAATTACATTACCGAGTCGTAATTAATGAATATGAAGGATACGGCGGAATTGTTTCAGATGTATTTCCCGTTCAGTATTCACCACATTTTTTTTTGTATCACAAGCTTTGATCAGGATTTTTATTTTAAATATTCGCGTAATCTTATATCTTTTTACCGTATTATGAAGGGTAGGTAGAAAGTATAATATTATAAGCATTTTTCTACTCAATTCATTTCTGAAAAAATATTCTTTAAAAATGGGTACGCTATGATTTTGGTGCAATTTATTATTGTGTCATCATGTCAGCCGTAAGATGTTCACTGCTGAACATAAATCTCCCCAATGACTTCCAAACAGGCCCGTTAGAAGATAATTTTGAACAATAAATAGGCTAGAAGAACTATTTTACGTAACAGTATTAGTATTAATATATAATAACATTGACATTTCCACAATTGACGAAAAAACACTGAAAAATCTCAAAACATACAACATTTAAGGAATATATATATAATATATATACACAGTTACACACACACACACTGTTACAAAGCTACAAAACCCACGTTTAATTAAACCAATACAAACAAAATTAAACACAATTCCCGAGAGGATATCCTTTTAAACCAAACAAATATGGAAAATACAAAAAAGAAGAAAAATTAAAAATACGCCAACTGTAATTAATTGCCGCCACCCTGTAATTAAAACTTTGGAACAACGGTTACGATTTAAAATAAATTCTGCAAACATTGATTTTAAGAGACAAAAAATATCAGAAATATCACTTCGTTTCATTTACTTTTAGAATAAAACATAACGAAGTTTTTCTTCTAAGGATGGTTTAAGATAACTAATGAAGATGTTAGATTTCGTAGACATTTGCATTTTTTATTGTCAAACGCCGTACTTTTTCATTACTTTTTCGGCGTAGTCATTCGACGAAAAAGTAATGAAAAGTGAAGTAAGAATATGCTCTATCGAGTAGAGAATTAATGACCACGCAAACAAAAACAAAATCATTAATTTAACTCTAATCACGTGAGCCACAGGATGTCCACTATAGAACATAGAACTACCCCAGTTCCTTCTATATCGGCCGGTTGGAAGCGATCTGTCTACATCCAGTGACAATCTACGATCCGTATCAGGTCATCTGAAAAAATATTAACCTAACCTTAATAATCCCAATTGCCAATGTATGCTTCAATTATAGTTTACTAGCTTTCACCCGCGGCTTCGCTCGCGTCACAAAAGGATAAAAAGTAGCCTGTGTGACATATACCAACACACACAGCGCCATCTATACCAATACTTTTATTTTCTCTGGGGAATATAAAATTTTTCCGGGATAAAAAGTACCCTATTATCCCGACTTCTAACTTTACGTCTGCAAAAATTCAATGCAATCGATTTAGTAGTTACGGCGTGAAAGCGGAACAAACACAAAAACAAACTCACTTTCCCAAGTGTCATCGTTAGACTACTGTGCATGTTGTGACACCTTAAAATGTTGTGCATTTAAAATTTATTACAAAGTAAGTGCTTAGATATAAGACCTAATGTAGCAACTACTGGTTGTCCATATTATAAATAAATAAATAAATAAATATCTATCTTTTTTTACATTTGTTAGACCGACGTTTGACCACTATCTCATCTCATTTACAAGTTATACTTCTGTACATAACCACACAGTGATACAAACGACAACCCGCGACACTCGCAATTTTCTTAAAAGAAAAATAAACCCGAGAAATACAGTTGTATCCAACTTTGTCACCGGAAATTAATCGGACGGTGTCTGCACACCGGACACTATATCACGGTCTTGTTTTCAACAAATTGGACGACATGTGGGATGAACATTGTTATCCAATTATTTGCTGATACTAATACATTCGTTTATAAATTTTGCTGCCAAAGAGGAGACGAGATATTAATATTATCTACGATAGTACCTCTATATTCATTTAAACTAGTCGAGGTCCTCGTCAAATAATTACGTGAGTGAGGCGAAAAACATTATAATTAATAGAGGAGACAGGATTTTAATTAAAGATAGTTCATAACATGAATCACACGTTTAATGTTCAAGATGTATCAAGAAGAGATAAGAAAATACTCAATAATACTTTGATCGACCCTGAAATCGAACTTGTTACACTGTTTTGCACTCCTTCTAAACGTATGTACTAGTCAAAAATAAATGGTGTAGTATATGGCAATAAAGCTAATCACCATCCTGGCAGTACCTACAGCATTTTGTCACTATCCATCAGATTTTAATAGTCCGTATTATGTACAATCAAGATCAGCATCATAATATAATACATGAGGCACAAGAACTCTAATGCTGTACCTAAAGCATAGTTTCGTTCACAAAGCATTCAAAATGACTTTCACTGTACAGTTGATGCGGTGGCTGGGCAACCGGCTGCCGCGCAACGTGTCGCGGGTTCGATTCCCACACGAAACAACTGTTTATGTGATCCACAAATTGTTGTTCCGGGTCTTTTTTTTTTTTTTTTTTTTTTTTTTAAGGGGGGAAAATCATCGAATGACTGCTCGCGCCTGGGTGAGGCGGGAGGGAGTGTCAGACTCTTACTGACTAAAAACCACCCCGTTCCTTCTCCTGCACGTCGAGCCGGAGCCCCGGTTACCCGTTAGGTTCTCCGCGACTCCGAATCGGCATCGGCCCTATTGGGCCCCATCTGTGGTGGTCTGATGGCTCTTTGAGGCGCGCGCGGAACGCGACGCGCCGTACGCTCGGGTCTGTTTCTGGTCGGACGGGGAGCCACCCATGCTCGCCGTCCGCAGGCCCGCGCTTACGGTGGCCGGAGATCGTCCCGCGATCCCCGACGCCCGGTGTGCCCTTCGTGATGGCTGGGTTGCGAGGAGGCAGCGCTTCGCTGCCTCACGCGTCCCGCCTCCTCCTTAGCTAGCATGACTGCTTCGCAAAAGGAGGAGACGGCTTCCCAGTCCCCCTCGCTCCGCATCATGGCCTGCACTAGGCCCGGACGCGAGAGGTCGCCATCGCCGATCACTTCCCTGAGGACACGGCGGTGCTCAGCCCACGCAGGGCATTCCGCGACAGTGTGTTCCACCGTGTCCTCAGGGCGGTCCTCGCAGTGATGACACCCGGACGTTTCCTCCCGCCCCATCAGACACAGGTACCTCCCGAAACTTCCATGTCCGGTGAGGACCTGCGTCAGGCGGTAGGTGAGGACGCCGTAGCGTCTCTCAAGCCACTCCTCAAAGAGGGGACTTACCGCTGCGATGGCAGCGAGCCCAGCCCTCGGTTGCGACAGTCGCTGCTGCCATTCCGCCATGAGATCGCGCCGGAGCTCATCCCGCCACGCACCTATCTGGCGCGGCAGCGGGGTTTCGCCCCGGCGACGTGCCTCCGCGCGCATGCTGTACACGCGCGCGAGCACCTTCGCCTCCAGATCCCACGGCGGTAATCCGGCAAGGAGGTTCGCCGACTCCCCAGAGATCGTGCGGTATCCGCGGATCATACGGATCGCCATGACCCTCTGTGACATGAGCAGCGTCCGAGCGGGACGCCGCAGCATGTTCGGCGCCCAAACAGGGGCGCCGTAGAGGGCCATGGACCGCACGACCCCGGCGTATAACCTCCGGCAGGAGGCGTTTGGCCCCCGAGGTTGGGGAGGATGCGCTTAAACGCCGCCCCCGCCCTCTCCAACTTTGGAGCCAAACGTCGGAAATGTTCAATGAAGTTCCACCGACTGTCGAGGACGAGTCCTAGGTACCTCATCGTCGTCTCGACGCCGATGGTAACTCCTCCCGCCGTTATTTGGGACCCACCCGGAGGTGGCGCGTTCCCGCGGCCATGAAAACACATGGCCTCGGACTTGTGGAGCGCCACCTCGAGTCCCAACTGCCGGATTCTCTCAACGACTGTCGCAACCGCTGTCGCCATTGAGTCGGCCGCCGCCTGGTGCGACCTCCCGTGCGCTAGCACCAGCGTGTCGTCGGCGTAGCATATTGTGCTAACGCCGTTCGGGAGGTCGGTGCGCAGCACCCAGTCATAACCGATGTTCCACAGGAGCGGCCCCAGAACCGAACCCTGTGGAACACCGCGTGACATATCTCGCCGGTTCCACTCGCCCCTGTGACCGGGGTAGCTGACGGACCTGTCCGTCAGGTAGGCCTCGATTACACGACGGAGGTAGGTAGGCACCCGATGATATCGGAGTGCCTCCAAGATACAGCTCCAGGGCAGGGAGTTGAAGGCGTTGGCGATGTCCAAAGACACCGCCACTACGACCTTACCCCTGGATACTGCGGTCCCCGTCGTGAGGTCCCTAACGCGCATGATGGCGTCCACCGTGGAGCGCCCTCTGCGGAAGCCGAACTGGCCGTCCGAAAGGTCCGGCCCAATGTCCGTCAGGTGCGCGACGAGGCGGTTCGAAATTATTCTTTCGAACACTTTCCCCACCTCGTCGAGCAGCACTATGGGCCGGTATGCGGACGGAGAGTCCGCAGGGCGCCCCGTCTTCCGCACGAGGACCAGTTTACCCGCTTTCCAGAGAAGCGGGAACTGGCCTCTCTCCAAGCATGCGCTGTAGAGACCAATCAATCGAGGTCCGAGAGCCTCTGAGGCCAGGACCCATGCCTTGCCATGCAAGCCGTCGGGTCCTGGGGCGGTGTTCTTGGCGCCCATCCGGCGCACCGCCGCTCTCAATTCTGCCTCGGTCACTTCTGGGACGATGTCATCGTCGTCGTCGCTGTAGCCCGCGTCGGGCACCGCAGGGGGCGGAGTCATATACGGAGGGGTGAAGCCCCTCCACAGTCGGGGGAACAGGGTGCCAATCACCTCCTCTAAGACTTCTGGCCGGAGACTCTGAGTGAGCGGGGGAGCCCAAGCGCGAAGCTTGTCGCGTACCATCCGGTACGGGCGTCCCCACGGATCTCTGTTCAGAGTCCCCAGCATCTCTCGGCGGGCTTGTTCCGGGTCTGGGTGTCATGTGCATGTGAATTTGTATGTTTGTAAACGCACCCACGACACAGGAGAAATGAGTGAGATCCTAAAGAAGGACAATGTTTGTTTAAAGAAAAAAAAAAAAAATGACACAACGAATTTCGAGGTCTCTAAATATCACAAAAAATTCAGAACAGCCATAACGACCGAAATAAATCTTCGTAAAACTAAACGTAGACGTAATTTTTAAATCAAATTACATCACAATTTTCTGCTCCATATCACATCATCTCTCACAAAAGTAAATCCTAATGAAACGTCTGTTTCAAAGAACTCTAACATCGACGAACCAATAAAATTTCTTTTAAAATCGTTGATATCTTACTACGTGTCTGTTATCGTTTATCAGTTATCTCCAATTCTGATTGAAACATTTCATTTGACATTTTGCAAATCGTATTTGACATTTCGCAAACGTCAAAGTGACGTTTAAGTGACGTGTGTGACGTTTGCAAGTTTAATTATTAATATAATAAAGTAGCATTACGCGACACAAACAGTAATAAAGTATTCATAAAATCAAATGTAAAATCTTTAAGGAAATTATAAACTGCGTTGAAAAAAAAACGACTTCAACCCCTCTGTTTTTTGAAGTCTCACTCTCTATTCACTATTCTCAAAAGCACTTCCAAATCAGTTCAGCATATAGCGAGATAATTGCGCACAGACATACTTACATAGGGTCAAACTGAGAATCTAAAAAAAAAATTTTTGGTGTCTTTTTTCTTTCCTGAAGCAATTTAAAAATCATTTTATTACGGGTCTGCCTCAAAAAAGACATTTAAGATCATATTATCTAGGATACTTAATAATAGATTTCGCTACAATATCTAGAAAAGTCTAGATCTAAATCGTAGGTGTAAATACAACCTGACCCATCCCCTTAGGATTAAAAGCATGTACCTTTTAGACTAAAACGTGGAATGCATATATAATGAACATATATGTATGTCTTTATGTAACTCTTATAGCCTACACTCTCACGATTATTTCCCTGAGGGTAAGCAGAAAACTAGGCTCTTAACACATGTTTGAAACGTTAAGATTTTTGTACAAAGGATTAAGACAATTTCAAAATAAATATTATTTTTCACCTATTCAGTCTGGTGGGAGTAATATCACACTGTATAAAAAAGTTAATATTATGGAAAAAAATCAGGAAAATCAGGAGGTCTGAACCAATAGGTACTATTATTTATGAATTTATATCTTTTTTTTTTTGATTACGAGAGGAAACCTTCAAAAGGCGTCTAGATTTTAGGTGAGAAAAAAACTAGGGAGTGTGGGATTCATACCTCACTAAAACCATCCCGGTGACCACTCTCAGCACCTGTAAGGGGCACCGACTTATGCCCAAGTCAGAGTCAATATCATTTATTTTAAGAAGAACGAGCAAGAAACTCCATAGGTTAGTTAGTACACAATACAATTCTCTAGTTCCCATTCTTTCCTTTAAAACAATGTACAATACTATTTATAATGAGTTCAGGTAAACGAACAAAGTAGACATTTTTCAAGGAACCTCGAATATTAAACCTGTAAAAATCCAATTTAGTTCTAAAATAAATTAATAAAGCTTTATTAGAAGCAGAGTCAATAAAATAAATTAAGTTAATTAGTAAACAAAGTCTAATTACGAACGGAAATTCCAAAGCCATAAATTGAGAACAATAAACAAGCTCGACTTTGGTCAACAAGAGAATGGTTGCTGAGTAAGTTGTGTTTCGTCATGTGAATGAGGTTACCGGAGGCCTAATTATCCCCCCTTCACAATCTCACCAATCCCTGAATCCCCAATCTTTAAATTCCTTATTCCCTAAAAGGCAGGCAACGCATTACTAGCCTCTGGCTAAGGATTCACGGCGCGCTTTTCACCCGCTCCCGCCGCAGAAGCGGAACGCGGGCCGAATTTTCTAAACTCGCGAGTACACAGTTTTCTGCAATCCCGTGTGCCCACAACCGCGGGGGATGCGGGTGAAAATTGCGTCATGAGTCCTTAGCTCCTGGTGTTTCATGGGCGGCGCCGATTGCTTGCCATCAGGTGAGGTGACCCATCTCTTCATTTACTAATTCATCCAATCAAAAATGATGTTCAGAGTTAGATTCCGGAGTCTTGTAGAGAAACAAATGGATTGTGATAGAAATAAAACACAAAAATGAAAAACAAAAATAACTCCACGATAAACACGTAGACAATAATGCAAGAACACATAAAAAAAAGTTCATGGTGCGTCTACTGCTGATCTGCAATGAATCTTCTGTGTATAAGAGGGTTTGCTACGTCCTTAGCAAGCAGCTTGGAGACCGCGATTTTAAGGGTTCAGGTTTATCAAAGAGTCCTGCTGCTTAACCTCTATCAAATGAGTAGATTACAGTAGGGTATGTGATACCCGCAAGAAGACAAGGGGTGGTGACAAATGTGTTATTTCTTGTCGTAACACGGCTTTTAGTATTTAACTAACTTCTGCCGGCGACTTCGTCGTTGTAATTTTATTTTGTATAACGGAGGAACTCATACTATAAGCAACAAAGCCCGATGGTAACACCAGAAGTATGATGATGAGATGACATATGGATCTCTGCCCTCATCAACCTATTTTGTACGATGGTCAAAGTCAAAGTGAAAGTCAAAGCATTTATTTCAATTAAACCATAATTTGGTACTTTTGAAACGTCAACAAAATAAATAATAGTCAGTCAGTCAATCTGTACGTCAGTGTAGCTAGGTACTCATTCCAAAATGCAGATTCGAGTGGTGAAGAACGAGCAAGAAACTCCATTCGTTACTCTTTAAAAAAAACGTGGAAAAAATAAACTGAAGTAAATAAATAATTAATTAATTAATTCAATATCAAATATACGTCAACGTTGACGTCACATAATAAGTACGTTGTCGAACAAAAATTACAAAGAATAAAATAAAGTACCTACGAACATAATTTCGTTTTCGACATATAATTTTTCGCTACCTTACAAATACTCGGAGTTTATTAAAATCTCCCTACGGAATCTGTATTAAGATTTTTCCCATTATTTACCCATTTTTTCCCCGTTTCATATTTACTCGTAATATTTGTCTAATATGATGGAATACCCTTATTTAATTAGGTTAAACAGACCGACATTTTTTTCTTCATTACGTGTACTTGTTTGTCTATTATCTTGATGCTACTTTTTCTTTTAGAGTACTGTTACTGATGTTAATTTTGAAGTATAAAAGCATGCTTGAATTGGGTACTTTCTTTAATCAAAAATAAAATATAAAAAAATAATCACACTTTCATTCATTGGTTTCATGACCAACTTAATTTTAATATTATTCCAGAAAATTTTTAAGAAAAAAGTATGCTATTTGACATTAATTGACACAGTATTTGACAGTAAAAAAAACGTGACGTCACAATACACAATCTTGTACAAAATCTATAGAAAACTGTCGTTTTTGACAGTTCGAAAAAAGTATTGAATTTGACTAGTTGTCGAGTACCCAATTGAGCGCTTGTCACATAGTTTTTTTTTTTTTTTTTTTTTTAATAACAAGCGGTAAAAATATTATCGAAAATGTGTACATGGTTAGCGGCTATGGGTAAAAAATTAAGAGGTTGTCAAAACTTATTTGTCTAATTCTTAAACGATTGTAATTTGCGTGGGATGGATACATTGTGTATTAAGTGGAAGCATGTTTTATTTTAACTAAAAATAGCGGGTTACTCACGTGTTTTTTTTTTTTTTTTTTTTTTAAGGGGGGAAAATCATCGAATGACTTCTCCCGCCTGGGTGAGGCGGGAGGGAGTGTCAGACTCTTACTGACTAAAAACCACCCCGTTCCTTCTCCTGCACGTCGAGTCGGAGCCCCGGTTACCCGTTAGGTTCTCCGCGACTCTGAATCGGCATCGGCCGTATTGGGGCCCATCTGTGGTGGTCTGATGGCTCTTTAAGGCGCGCGCGGAACGCGACGCGCCGTACGCTCGGGTCTGTTTCTGGTCGGACGGGGAGCCACCCATGCTCGCCGTCCGCAGGCCCGCGCTTACGGTGGCCGGAGATCGTCTCGCGATCCCCGACGCCCGGTGTGTCCTTCGCGATGGCTGGGTTGCGAGGAGGCAGCGCTTCGCTGCCTCACGCGTCCCGCCTCCTCCTTAGCTAGCATCACTGCTTCGCAAAAGGAGGAGACGGCATCCCAGTCCCCCTCGCTCCGCATCATGGCCTGCACTAGGCCCGGACGCGAGAGGTCGCCATCGCCGATCACTTCCCTGAGGACACGGCGGTGCTCAGCCCACGAAGGGCATTCTCCCACCGTGTGTTCCACCGTGTCCTCAGGGCGGTCCTCGCAGTGATGACACCCGGGCGTTTCCTCCCGCCCCATCAGACACAGGTACCTCCCGAAACTTCCATGTCCGGTGAGGACCTGCGTCAGGCGGTAGGTGAGGACGCCGTAGCGTCTCTCAAGCCACTCCTCAAAGAGGGGACTTACCGCTGCGATGGCAGCGAGCCCAGCCCTCGGTTGCGACAGTCGTTGCTGCCATTCCGCCATGAGATCGCGCCGGAGCTCATCCCGCCACGCACCTATTTGGCGCGGCAGCGGGGTTTCGCCCCGGCGACGTGCCTCCGCGCGCATGCCGTACACGCGCGCGAGCACCTTCGCCTCCAGATCCCACGGCGGTAATCCGGCAAGGAGGTTCGCCGACTCCCCAGAGATCGTGCGGTATCCGCGGATCATTCGGATCGCCATGACCCTCTGTGCCATGAGCAGCGTCCGAGCGGGACGCCGCAACAGGTTTGGCGCCCAAACAGGGGCGCCGTAGAGGGCCATGGACCGCACGACCCCGGCGTATAACCTCCGGCTTGTCACATAGTAGCATGTGTCGGAATGTTGCTCAAAATTAGCATGCTCATTTCGAATGCTTGAAAATCGACAGACGTTCAATTTTCAAAAATTTTTGAACATGCTCAATTTTTTTTATGGGGTAAGCCGAGTAACGAGCTAATGAACCACCTGATGGTAAATAATCTTGTCTAGTGCATTACCGGTCCTTTGGGAATTAGGAATTTGACGATTGTTAGAGATTTAGGGGGGGGGATAGTTGGGCCTCCTGTAACTTCACTCACACGACGAAATATAACGCAAGCGTTGCTTCACGACGGTTTTCAGTAAGATCGTAGTAACACTCCGGTCATCGGCGACGATTGCTTATCATCAGGTGATCCGTCTGCTCGTTTACGGGCTTATCCCTAAAAAACATCGTAAAAAAACTAATGCAACGACAATTTTCTACAAAAATATCATCTCAAAAAAAAAACAATAGAAAAAAAATTACTTTTGCACCAGTAACAATATCTGGAAACTGGATTCAAATTCAGTACCCACCGTCGTTGTTTCAGCAACAATAGAAATTGTACCCACTTGGGAAATAAAGCCGAAATTTAGTTGTGATTCACTCATAATTGTACCAAATCAGTAATTTTGTGTCTTAAGCATAACGCAATAAGGTAGAAAATGGAACAAAATTGGCTACTAGGCGACAAAATAGTGTTTTGTTTCTTTATTAGTTAATATAAACAATGGAATTAGTTTGTTTTGTGTCACGTGATATATTTGATATTAATTAAATGTCAACTTGTCCCATAAGGCTGTAGTAGCACGCTTGGTTACAGAAAATAGTACAAAGCGCCATTTTATGTTTAACCAGCAGGCTATCCTTTGGGGACTGGAGTTATGAACAGACATTTTGTTTTCATTGTCTATATATGATAAGCCAAAGTATGTACTTCTTTGTGTGTAATTTTTTTATAGAATAAGCCGGTAAACGAGCATACGGCTCACTTGATGGTAAACCATCGGCGCCGCCCATGGACACCTGAAACACCAAAGGCGTTACAAGTGCGTTACCGGCCTTTTGGGAATCGGGAATTTGAGGATTGTGGGGGATTCGGGGATTAGAGAGACTGGGGACTTCAAAGTTTGTCAGTGGTGTCTAAATAATCTTAGAAAGTGCATATGACTCGGAAAAAGTTAAATTGGTACCTGTCGTTGGTAGCTTTTAAATCCGCGCCCACATGCATGAGCAGCCGGCGTCTTAAACCTTCGGGAGTTTACGCAAAATACTCGCTTAAAAGTTACTAAAGTAAGTTAAAAAAAAATCCTACCAAACCAACAATAATTCACATACTAAATTAACTTTAAACATCAGCCAATAAAATCTCCTACAAGGCACCAGCAACCATCAGTTTATAAGTCAAAGAAAACACCACTAAGCCATTAGGACCATCTCCCATTATTAAGACCCACTCCATAACAATTGTAACTAACTGTAACTGCCCTGAAAATGGCTGAAAATCTTTCCCTTTCATCTCATTCAGGGTATAAATACCTCCTGAAAAGTCAGCTTCGCCTTAACGGTCAGAGGCTATTACTCCGTAACAAAGGCCTTCCCATAAGATCCGATAGAATTTTGGTAAATAATCATTTTGTGAGTATGTATTACACAGTATTACTTGATTTATCTTTATATTACCTCTATATATAATTCTTCTGTGAGTGCGTATGTCACTGAACTTCTCTCAAACGACTGGACCGATTTTGATGAATTTTTTTTTGTGTGTTCAAGGGGATCTGGGAATGGTTTAGATTCACAAATCAGCAAATGGCGCTGCAATCGATGTTTAGGTTATTTATCCTAAACAGCTGAACTAATTTGAATGATTTTTTGTTTATACATTCAACTGGATATACAAATCCAGTGATTTGTAAAATTATTTTTGTGTTGGATAGTTCAATTATAGACGAAGGCTGTAGGCTTTAAACAACATGCTACGACCAGTGGAGTAGCTAGTACGTAAAAAAATGCTGAACGATTCAAGTGGCATCAAGTGGCATTTGAATAAAAAAATGCTGATGATGCTAAAGTATATCATAGAAGTCATATGGTAAACTCATATGCATCACTTTCCGTGTTATGGCTCTCGGGCCATAACACGGATACCTCGGTAGATAGTATAGACACTACAAAATCACGAATTGGAATTCTTTCCCAGTCTGTATTTCCTGAAGGGTATACATAATAACCTGGGAGTCTTCAAGGCCCGAGTGAATAGGTTACTTAAGGGATGACATGTTCCATTGTAGACCGCATTATCGCTTACCACCAGGCGAGATAGTTGTCAAACGTCGGCCCATTAAATATATAAAAAATGTTTATGTTATCTGTAGCAAGCTGGCCACTTTCAATAGGGAAACCTATTTATGTTCTTCTTTTGTTTATACAATGTATGAGTGTGTTTCTAACAAGCTTGTTTAATTCACACGATAAATAAATATTGCTTTATATATTAAAAATATAAAACAAAAGGTTAATCTACCCAAAACTAAATTCACTTTCAAACCAACAGATCGTTAATACGAATTCAAATGCGGAGCTCTAAAAGGTAGACCCGGTTAAAGGGAGTCTGAAATGAACTAACTACCAGTAAACGCCCTTCGCCCTTACATACAAAATACGTGTTAAAACGCTTATTGTAAGGTATTCAGCAATTCAAGTAAGCACGTACTTAACTACGTTTGGTTGTCGAAAGGATATCGTAAAATGTAACACCTCATTGTACTGGCAACCGAGCAATTACTTTAGTATTTTGACAAAAAATGGTGGACGGAATTTAGTTGGAGTCGAAGGTTGGGTAAAATGGATGTTCTATTATTATTTTACTAAGAAATTCAAAGCCTATTTCTCGTGGCCACCGGTATGAATGGAGAGCATAAGATCGGGTGATAACATTGTTATTTTCCGATTTATAATTCCCGGGGACAGACCGAGTTCTACATTTATAGATTACTAGCGACCCGCCCCGACTTTGCACAGGTGCAATATGCATGTATTATACATATAAACCTTCCTTAAAAATCTCTCTATCTATTAAAGAAAAACACATCTAGATCCGTTGCGTAGTGTTAAAGATCTAAGCATACATAGAGCACTGCGAGGACCGCCCTGAGGACACGGTGGAACACACGGTGGGAGAATGCCCTTCGTGGGCTGAGCACCGCCGTGTCCTCAGGGAAGTGATCGGCGATGGCGACCTCTCGCGTCCGGGCCTAGTGCAGGCCATGATGCGGAGCGAGGGGGACTGGGATGCCGTCTCCTCCTTTTGCGAAGCAGTGATGCTAGCTAAGGAGGAGGCGGGACGCGTGAGGCAGCGAAGCGCTGCCTCCTCGCAACCCAGCCATCGCGAAGGACACACCGGGCGTCGGGGATCGCGAGACGATCTCCGGCCACCGTAAGCGCGGGCCTGCGGACGGCGAGCATGGGTGGCTCCCCGTCCGACCAGAAACAGGCCCGAGCGTACGGCGCGTCGCGTTCCGCGCGCGCCTCAAAGAGCCATCAGACCACCACAGATGGGGGCCCAATACGGCCGATGCCGATTCGGAGTCGCGGAGAACCTAACGGGTAACCGGGGCTCCGGCTCGACGTGCAGGAGAAGGAACGGGGTGGTTTTTAGTCAGTAAGAGTCTGACACTCCCTCCCGCCTCACCCAGGCGGGAGAAGTCATTCGATGATTTTCCCCCCTTAAAAAAAAAAAAAAAAAAAGCATACATAGAGCAGACAGACGGGGGACAGCGACTTTGTTTTATACTATGTAGTGATTTATCATCATCATCATTATCAACAGCCTATAAATATCCTCTGCTGAGCAAAAGCCTCTTTTCACATGTAGAAGGTTGAGTATTAATCACCAGTCTTGCTCAATGATGCGGGTTGGCGGTGTCAAACATATAATTAGTCATTATAAGCTCAGGTTCCTCACGATGTTTTCCTTCACCGTTTGTCAGTGAAGTATAAATTATCTTAGAAAGTACTTACTTTAGTAACTTGGAAAAAGTCACATTGGTACTTGCCGTTGGTTGGTTTCGAACCCGCACTCTCATGCATGAGAAGCGAGCGTTTTAAACCACGACTTTGAACACTTAGTAATAGGTTAAATTAGCATATGATTGGTGAATTAAAGAAATTCACAAAATCGCTTACACAGAAATAGAACAAGTTGCTTTAAAGTATTCAACCATGCATACACAACCAACAAAAACAACATAGCAACAGAATAGTTTAAAAATAACAATGTCTTGTTTCTAAAAGAGGTTTTGACCTTAACCCTCGAAATCTACTTAACAAATATTGTGCCAAAAAGGTCCTTAAGTACCAAAAGGACCGGCTTCATTTCAAAGTAAGTATGAAAGGACTAAACCCGCCTAAATATTAACTAAGAACCTCATTGTCGGTACCTTCATCCCTTGTAACAGTTAGAGATAATCTGATGTCTTTTAAGAGTTGAAATTTCGTTAGACTGCCTCGTTGCCCTAGTGGTCACCAGTGCGACTGCCGGGGAAGGGGTCTCGGGTTCGATTCCCGGGTTGGGCAAAGTAATTATGGGTTTTAAAAAAATCTCAGTAGTAGCACGGTGTCTGGAATTGTGGCCGATATATGACAATAGGCTCACCCCTTATTACATGGGACTCATAACATAAATAGTGAAAAGTGGGTGTTACATTGTACAGTGGCATGATGTGAAATTGATTTTTATTTATATATATATGTATATGGTCTAAATGAAAAATATGTTTCAATAGTACCTAAAATTGACACCTGAGTAACAAAATTTTCTAAAAATTTTATGATATGATCTCATAAATGAAGTCTGAAATTGTTCACACAAAAACGTATGTTACCTATGCTCTTTACAGTAGTTTAACGACAATACAAAACAAAAATCCAATACCATTTATTCCGGCTAACTCAGCCCAAATCAAGAGAATAGTCACTTCAAATATGAACAGCGTACCTATATGAACAGTATATGCAGGGTCACCTCTGGAGACACAAAAAGGTATTACGTAAACACAAAAAAAATACTTTTACTCCACAAAAACGACCCTATTCTCTCTACCTAGAAAATCTAGAAATGACAGTATATACCTAGACAATACAGTCTAGTTGAAATTTAACCTAATCTTCAAGTTTAGGAGAGGTAGCGACAAGATTACTGCTTACCCAAGATTAAGTTTAGGAACCTGTGCATAAATTCCCTACAGTAAAAGGCTTAGTTGCGAGCTGTATTTACATGAACATGAAAAGCATTTGTTACTTTGTAATAGCTCAAGGATTGATGAGTAAGAAGGTTTACCAACTTTGAGTTATTTTGTTTGAACGTAGTTTTTTTCAGTGCTTTGTTATTTCAATGTGATTGACTAACACTTAGTTCAATTAAGTAAACATCGTGGGTTACTCATATGAAAATACTGAGCTCTACTAGTTTCGAGCCACAGAGATTTTCTTCCTCAAAGTAACGTGCGCGGCATCAGTAGGCTGCACGACATCGCCGAGCCCCGATTATTAGTTTATATAGAGGTAGTACTAGCGACTCGCCCCAGCTTCGCACAGGTGCAATATGCATGTATTATACATACAAAACTTCCTTAAGAATCATTCTATGTATTAAAAAACGTATCAAAATCCGTTGCGTAGTTTTAAAGATCTAAGCATACATAGAGACAGACAGATGGCAGATAGCGACTTTGTTTTATACTATGTAGTGATGTCTCACGATAGTTATTATAAAAAGTTAGTTCAAATGTTAGACATAGTAATGTATACTAGCTTTAGATCAAGGCTTGGTTCATATTTACAAAGCAAAATGTAGCTATATCACTTCCCTGTCTCTTCACCATCTCTAGAAAAAAAGATCATAGTATAAAAAACTCACCTACATAGTGATGCCATAACAAAAAATAAAGGAAACAAATCTGCACGTTCGTCGGTCTGCATGAGCATAATAGAAAGCAGAATTATATTATTTTACTTTTCACAAGTAACATTGTTGTCAATTTGTCAGAAACTCAGCCTTAAGCACCAAACACAGTGCAACAATGTCGAAAAACTTCACCAAAAATTAATTTTCTTTCGCTTTCGCTATAAAAGAAATAATTTCCCGACCAGTATGTCTCGCCGAGCGATATAAATATCATCTACATTGCTCTGGGGGCCGTATTTAATTACGTTATTGTTTAAACTTTTAATGAAAGCTCGCTTCTCATTTGATTGAATATTAAAGGCTTTAATTTTCATATTTAAATTTCGCGTGGGTTTTTCATAAACCCAGTCCGCCAAACCAAAGTTGCAGCTGTGTTCTTTTTACGTGAAAATGGATAATGGTGTGATGTTTTGCTCCGAGGGAATTTAATTAAAACGTTTTTATATACACTTGGATTCTTTTTAGCTTCATTTTGGTTTTTCCAGTGTTTTCAAATACGTTGGGGGTAGTTTGTAACGTCATATGTAATGAGTGGGTGGGTTAAATTATCTGTATCGAAATTCGCAGCACTTTCAACTAAACATATGACTTATGAGTTAGTCGTTCATTTCGTTTGCTCTTTCAAACCAAGTAAGCAAATGTTATCCCTTCACACTATACTTGTCAACTAATTCATTACTTATGAACTATTTTGTAGCATAAATCTATAATATAAATTGTTAGACCTGGCAAAAGAACTGAAAGTCAAAATATTTATTTCAATTATTCTTTAACTAGCGACCCGCCCCGGCTTCGCATGGGTGCAATATGCAATTATTATACATATAAACCTTCCTTAAGAATCGCTCTATCTATTAAAAAAACCGCATCAAAATCCGTTGCGTAGTTTTAAAGATATAAGCATACATGGGGACAGAATTTCTGTGGGACAGACAGACGGCGGATTGCGACTTTGTTTTAAAACCAATTAAATATAAAATAATATCCTCCTTGATTAAGAGACCAGAGAAGCAGACGGTAGCAATTTACACTCCAACACCTCAATAACAAGGGTCAGAACAAAATATTTTTTCATCAACATTTCATTCAAACCTAACTCAAAACAAAATTTACAATTTGTAACGAAAGACCATTAGCGGACCATTGTGCTAACAAATTTATATTTAAAATAAAAAATGATGTGAAAAAATAATACCCTTTGGCCCCAAAAAGGCGAAGCAATTTCCCTAATGCCTGAAATTCAGACTTGAAGAATTTGATTAATGAATTAATAACCTTGCCAAGTCTATAATAGGTTTCAGTAGAATAGACTTTTCAATCTGTTTGATGTCATAAAGGACAATAACCATGAACACGTGATTTTATACATATGTTGGTGTTTTAGCGGTTGGGCGAAAATACCACGAAATGAGTAAAACAGAAGGACCATATTGTCAAATTGATATTGCTTTTAATATGAGTATTATATTCTGATAGGTGAAAGGGAAACAAGTCTGCTAGTCTTTAAAGAGGTATATTTGTACCTAAGCTACCTGGAAGACGCAGAAAAAGAATTTGGAATGTGAAACACACGAAAAAAACCTTGACAGAGAAAATTAATATGTACGAAAGTTTATGTCTATTTGTTTGTTACTCCTTCACCGCAAAATGACTGTAGGGATCGGGATGATATTTGGAACAACACATAGGATACAACTTATCCCACAGGAACGTGGGTGAAGCTGCTGGCAAAATCTAGCATACTATAGTATAGTAGCATAAGCATATTTATTTAGGAGTTACTTATGCTACTATAATATATTTCAAAACGACTAGTGTTCTAACGAAGCATAGTTAGATTACTATTTTTTATTTATTTATTTATTTATTTATTTATTTATTACACCCTGGAGGACTTACAGCTAAAATTACATAAAAATAGAAGTCAACATAAACTACTGAAAGCCAATTACAAGTCCTCACGTATAGTGACAGACTTAAATTTGATAGGTGAGCATATCAAAATTTTCGCAGTGGTTACAAAATTTTGTTTAACATGAATGCGTACGATGTAAAAAACTGTACGTTTAATTATTATTTACTAGCAGCCCGCCCCGGCTTCGCACGGGTGCAATATGTATGTATTATACATACAAAACTTCCTTTAGAATCACTCTACATTACATAAACATAACATCACGCCTTTTATCCCCGAAGGGGTTGGCAGAGGTGCACACAGAAATAACACCCACATTTCACTATTTATGTTATGAGTCCCATGTAATAGGGGGTGAGCCTATTGCCATATACCGGGCACATTTCCAGACTCCGTGCTACTACTGAGGATTTTTTAAAAACCCAGTAATACTGTGCCCGACCTGGGAATCGAACCCGAGACCCCTTGCCCGGCAGTCGCACTTGCGACCACTTGGCCAACGAGGCAGTCTATCTATTAAAAAATAATCACTCTATCTATTAAAAAATACCGCATCAAAATCCGTTGCGTAGTTCTAAAGATCTAAACATACATAGGGACAGACAGACGGCGGATAGCGACTTTGTTTTATACCATTTAGTGATAAGAGATGTTTTCATAGGTTTTCATTAGTGTTATGACTAAGTTGTTTTAAAGCTAAATCAGTTTAATAATCCTTCTCCGCCTCAAGATTACATCGATACATACAATTTCAACAACTCAACTGTATCACATCTAATTTACAATATTTCCATTAACCAAATGAGTTAGCCTTCTGATTACTTTAATGGCAGGTCCCTAAAGCATACATCTTTATTTTGAAAGCCTGACATTTCAAATGAGGTCGGCCCGACCGAAAATAACTCGTCTAAATTCCGAGGCTGCCTCGTTGGCCGAGTGGTCGCAAGTGCGACTGCCGGGCAAGGGGTCTCGGGTTCGATTCCCGGGTCGGGCAAAGTATTACTGGGTTTTCTTAAAAAAATCTCAGTAGTAGCACGGAGTCTGGAAATGTGCCCGGTATATGGCAATAGGCTCACCCCCTATTACATGGGACTCATAACATAAATTGTGAAAAGTGGGTGTTACTTCTATGTGCACCTCTGCCTACCCCTTCGGGGATAAAAGGCGTGATGTTATGTTATGTTAAATTCCGAGGCCTTGTAGGGGCGCAAAAGTAGTGTCAGACATTTTGTAAACACTAGTGTCTAGTCTAGTCTCGTAATGCCTTGTTTACACTATGCTAGTATTTTACTCGATTTTTCTATGTAATAAGCCGGTAAACGAGCAGACGGATCACTTGATGGTAAGCAATCGCCGCCCATGGACACTTGGAACATCAGAGGCGCTAGAAGAGCGATACCGGTCTTTTGGGGATTAGTAAATTAAATATTGTTGGGGATTCAGGGATAGGTAGATTGGGGAAGGGGAGAGGGATAATTGGGCCTCCGGTAACCTTACTCATACAATTTGACGGTTTAAAAATATTTAATTTTTAATGCAGTTAATCGTGTGTTTAAAAAAAACCGTAGTGTGACCGGGGCTTAAATTCTAAGGCCTTGGAGGGGCGCAAAAATAGTGTCAGACATTAAAAAAAACACTAGACTTAGTTTCTACGAGTGTCCTACAATTCCTAGATTATTTCGAATGAACTGAATGGATGAGAATACTTTCTGGTTTCAGTCTAGACTTTTGTAGTTATTTAGGATACGTATTATGTTGGTTTGTTAGTTTTTTCGGTTCGTTTGTATGATGGGATTAGCTTTTGTATTGTTGTTGATTATATTTCGGAAAAATGAATTTAGTAGTTGGTTAACTAATTTTTGAGTTGGTTGTCGTTTAACTCTTTCAGTCACACTTTTTACTGGTTACGAATACATTTTATTCAATTATACTGAAATGCAAAGTAATTTGAAGCATACTTAAAAAATTTAATTTCTAAGAAAAGGTGGTTAGTTACAGTAACCACCAAGACTGAAAGAGTTAACCGAATTATGTAGGCAATACTTGTACTAACTAACTTCCTTATTTAAACTCCTGTGATATTTGGGGCAGAGAACGTCCACAGAGATCCTACATCACGATCGGTCTTGAGTTTCTCGCTTCAATAGGTGATATATTTTGTCAAAATTCTTTAATATGAGGTTTTCGTAAAAAAAACTGCCCGATTACCTCGTTGGCCGAGTGGTTGCAAGTGCAACTGCTAGGCAAAGGGTCTCAGGTTCGATTCCCGAGTCGGGCACAGTATTACTGGGTTTAAAAAAATCTCAGTTGTAGCACGGAGTCTGAAATTGTGCCCGGTATATGGCAATAGGCTCATACCCTATTACTCATAACACAAATAGTGAAAAGTGGGTTTTATATTGTGAAGTAGCATTAAGTGCAGTAATGTGCAAAGCCTACCCCTCCGGGGATAAACGGCGTGATGTCGTATGTTATGTCGTAAAAACTTTCCCATTTTAGAGACAATTTAAAATTCAAAGCTTTATTATAAAATACTAAAAATAGGCACAGTCAGACTATGAAAAAATAAACTTGGACCATTGGAACAGAAAAATCCATTGACTAGCTACACATGACTTCGAAAAAGCGATCAAATATGAAATTCGCCCTATGTTCCCGACTAGGCAAAGTTTTAGTAACAGTATACAAGTATTCCAATGAATAGAAACATGAAACTGAAAATATTGAATGCGTGTTCAATTGCGAAAATTGTTAACAGTTCACAGTTGCCCGCTTTGATACTGTTTTTAATCGACAAACAATAGTTTTTTTTAAGAAACTAGTGTGGAATTGCTGACTAAGTGATTAATATTGATGGAAAATATTTTATGAATGTCATCTACAATTGGGTAGTTTCCAGGGTTAGAAAATTAAAAATCTAATTAGTCCGTCAGTTAGATTATGAAAAAATGTTAGACATGTAATTATTTATTTGCTCGTATAAAATTATAATACATAGATAAAATGGAGTTAAGTTTAGGAGTGGGAGGTCGTTACGTCACAACGTGCTACATTTTGTTGCACGCTGTGACGTTTACACGACATTTCAAATCAATGTATCGTCGAAAGCATTTAATTTTGTGAGAAAAGAAAAAAGACATGTCTAAAGTTTTAAATTAATGTACCAGACGGACATTAAAATAAAGTTTAAGAAACTAGCTTATACATTTATCTTTTTTTAAAAAACGTTGCCCCACGCTGCCATTTTGTCCTGTATTTTTTTTATGGCATAAGCCGGTAAACGAGCAGACGGATCACCTGATGGTAAGCAATCGGCGTCGCCCATGGACACTCACAACACCAGAGGAGTTACAATTGCGTTATCGGCGTTTTGGGGGATAGGAAATTGAAACAAGCATTTGATATGCCTTAATAAGTATAATAAAGGCTAAAAACACACACGTACTTGGGTGATTACTCTTGAAGTCAATCTCAATGTCAATGCAATAAAATTTTAATAATTATTCAATGTCAAACTACACAACCACAATCGTAACTGTTAAAATAGCATTCAGAGTACGGAATATAAAACCAAACTCAATACCATTTAGTTCATTCAATATCCACGAAATACGGATGCAATGGGCGCTAGTGTTATAACTCAAGAGTACGAAATTTTACAATACCCAGTGTAGATCGATCGGAATTGGATTCAAGAGTAAGCCCCCTGATATAAATTAACCAATACTGTAGAAAAGTTGTTGACTTTTAACATGTCAATGATCATATAAACAACAAAATAATACGTCAGAAGTACCACATCTTATCTTCTCAGAAATACCTAATTTCCGAAGGTCAATAACATAAGTACACCAGCTGCACATCAAGGTATATAACCAGTATAAAATAATTGTGAATGTGCCGAAACATCATACAATGTGAGTCCATGATATATTGGATTCAAATAGGTAAATGTGTAAATAAACCAGTATAAAGTGACCGTCAAATGGGCGGAGCGATCATACAAAGCGAGACCATCATTATATTGGTTTTGAATAGGTCGATGTGGAACCTTCAGTTATATTTTGATATAACAGTAATTGGTATTCATCAGGAGTCCAGTATAAATGGGTTTACCTTGTTGAGGAAATCAGGCGTTACGGGGACCGAGGGGAAATACTGATTGAATGGTGTATAAATATAATGGTTTAGGCAAGAGTTATTTATTTATTTATTTATTTCAACTCTTATAGCTAACATTACAGGTAAGTCGGTAGTCATAGTTGCAACCACTCGACCAGCGAGACAATTTAAATTTATTATTATTAATTGGACACTAAAAATGTCAAAATAAGTAAAATTTCTAATGTAACCCATTTCTAATGGTTCCGTCTAATTTAGGCTTTTTTTTCAGATATTTCTCACAGAAAACCGGCGTGAAACAAAGCTTTCGTTGTTTTTCGTAGTATGAGTGAGGTTACCGGACCCAATTATTAATCAGGTTTGGCTGTACCCATGATAAACTTCATCATCGTCATCAGCCCGTATTCGTCCACTGATGGACATAGGCCTCTCCAATGGCACGCTACTGAGCTCGGTCTTTAGCTCTTCTCATACAACCACTATCAAAACTAAAATATCATAAATGTATTATCAACAATCTCCTATAAAATAGCTGGACATTGGAGACGTTCACTAAAAACACAAAATATGCAAGGAATAACAATGTGCCACCAATAAACCGATGACCTTAAATTGAGGTCACATTTAATTTCAATTTTTAGTCTACGTACCTAATTTGGGGTGACTGAAAAAATGTCCCTAGCATTATTTAATAAAAAGAAAAGAAATTAAATAGGGATGGAGGGTAAGACTTGAATACTGATGAGTGAAAAGTATATAAAATTCGACTTACTTATTTAAATAAGAAATTATTGTAGATGTGGACAGTTTTATTACATTTTTTTAGGTAATTTTTACAATTTTATTTCAATTTTTTGGGTGCGTGGATTCGAATAGGCAGTACCAGCGCGACGGTCGCCACGTCCCTTGTCGCGGAATGATACTCATGAGCCTCTAGCATGGCTTGACACGGAGCCGACGGCTTAACAGGTTGCCGGGGCTCCGGCTCGAAGAGCAGAAGTAAGAACGAGGTGGTTTTTCGTCAGTAAGAGTCTGACACTCCCTCTCGCCTCACCCAAGGCGAGAGAACACATTGGATGATTTTTGTCCCTTTAAAAAAACACACTTTGAAACTAGTCGAGTAATTAATGCCGTTTTCCTATCGATGTTCTATTTCTATAACAAAGTCTACACCAGAGAGATAGTCAGTCGTACCTAAATTGTTTATTATACCTATTTTAAAATTTATTTTCGGACCTGATCGTTAAATGATAGTAATTTTATGATTAATGATTGAATTTATTCGTATAACACAAAAAAAACAAAAAACTCTAAATGAATTTTCTAACTGATACCTACTTTACCAATAGGGTAGATGCCTAATTTTTATTTTAATGTCCGTCTGGTTTTTTAAAATTATTTAAAAACATTAGAAACAATTTTTTTTTCAAAGATATATTTATTCGAAATGTCGCGTGACATCACTTCTATGTATATTTTATACGTAGAAATGACGTTTTAGCCCCCACTCCTAAACTTTGATTCGTAATATTATCTAAGTATCATTTTATGATACAACAAAATAAAAAAATACGTGTCTATTGTTTTTTAATTAACAACTTACGGACTAACTAGATGTTTAATTTTCTTACCCTGTCATCATCCCTATTGACAAACATGAATCGTAAAGGAAATTAGATGTTCATTGAAACCAGATAACATGTATTGAAACTGTCTATTGTGCAATATTGATGAAATCGCCATTAAGTGAATACTCAATAAGTATTTGACCACAAATCCATTGTAACACAACCACTGATCCGTAAAATAACACAATAGTAACCAACGTTCACTCTCAACACACGCTTCGGACGTCAAAATATCCTGTTTCCGTCAATTTAATGTATCGACGTGTTCCGAATCATAAACAGAAACACATTTATTTGATTTCCAGACCAAAGAATAAATCTATGGTGCAATAAACAATTGACACAGCAATGTAGACTTTATCCAGTCGAGTTGAAGATTGAAATTCATTCGAGGGTTTAGTGACGGGGATATTTTTCATTGATTTTCATTCATGTTTTTTTTTTGGAGCGTCGTTGCTTGTTTGTGTGGACCCAGGCATCGTGAAATGAACTATTTTTGTTTTAATTTAACTGCCATTGTTCGTAAGTGGACTGTAAATCAAATATCTTTAACTGTAATAATTCTTTAGTAGACAAGGCATAATAAATAACGTTGGGATAAAGAAACTCTTAGTTGAGAGAACTATTCATAGGATAATCTAAACATCTATACAGATAGATAAATAAAATTGGAGTGTCTGTTTGTAATATTAAAATAACCGCCTTTTACTACATGCATACAAATATACATACGATACACATACCACAATATATTTTTTTCCATTTTTAGGCTAGTCTCTGGAATGACTCGACCGATTTTGACAGGACTTTTATGGGCAGGTAGCTGATGTATTAATTATTACAAGTGAAACAAGTGAAACAAACAAGTGAATTTATTTCTGCAAATACAAGGCAGCACTTTTACACGTCAATTTTATCAGACGAACGATGAGGTCGACATTTCCTAACTGACTATTCTGAGAAGAAATGCCGAAACAAACTCAGAGGTATTAAGCAGTAATATAGGCTCCTTTAATTACGGAAATTTTAACAAAAATGGTTATAATGTAAAATTCATATTCTACACGGACAACAACTAGTAAAATATACAGATCTTTCAGCCCCACGGCCAGTGTCAATACACACGTATCTATAGATATCATTAGAGTCACAGTTTCGATTCTCAGACCGGGCAAAGTACCATGAGGGGTTTTCTAGGTTCAACTCTTTCGAATATGAAGAAGGACATCGTAAAGTAACACACTACCCGGGAATCGAACCCGAGACCCCTTGCCCAGCAGTCGCACTCGGGACCACTCGGCCAACGAGGCAGTAGAGAAGAACAAACAAACTATAATATTATTTAAAGATTCAACTACACAGGAAGACAAGGCGATAAATTTAATAATAATATATTTTTGTATATCTACCTCTGTGTGCACCATATGTTTTGGTAAAAGTCGCGGTAGGTGATATATTTTAAAGTTTTGCGCATTGATATCCAAGCGTTTTGACATAATCTGTGGTCCCATATATTATTGTCGAAACGTATATCATTTTAGTTTTTGAAAAACATATTTGTTTTAAAAGATAGTTGATTTGTGTACTCACATATGTTGCGATGCTAAAATATAGTATTTTTGAAGGTTGAAATCGGATTTTGTTCGTTTTTAGAACACGTATTTGTGTGATAGATAAATGGTTAGTAATAATTCTTTGTTGGACCGTTTTGTTTAGAGAATTTAAATGTTTTTTCAATATATCACCCGTTTTTGGTTTCCTCTAACAAAGATACGGTTTTAGGTAGGGGGAAGTCCCTTAACGCCGGACGGCACCTAATTTTATTTTATTTTATTTATTTTATTTATTTATTAGGTACACAAAACAGAAACACAGCACAATACACAACAGAGTAACAATACAAAACTTTGACTGCACGGTTGGTGCGGTGGCTGGGCAACCGGCTGCCGTGCAACGTGTCGCGGGTTCCATTCCCGCACGGGACAACAATTTGTGTGATCCACAAATTGTTGTTTCGGGTCTGGGTGTCATTGTGTATGTGAACTTGTATGTTTGTAAACGCACCCACGACACAGGAGAAATACCTAGTGTGGGGCAACGTTTTATTAAAAAAAAAAAACTGTAAATGGCAGACCATGCTTCCACAAGTATGTGCACACAACATGACATTCAACGACTAGTATTTATTTATTAACAATTATTTATAATTAAGGCTTTGGCTGCCAACAAATAATTGTTGAAGGCAAATCCTCCGCTAATGTCGGTCACCGGTGACTGCCATGGCGTTTAACGTGTTAATTATAATCCAGAACAAAATTAGAGATAAATTGTAATAATAATGCCGGACACTCATATTATCTCGATAACTAAGATCGCGAGCGATTTAATTTTTAGTGGGAAGTCTCCCAGTCCCAGTGGCAGACAACTAGGATTTTTAGTAAAAATTGAAACGCTCCTGTTATCAGTTGTCGAGATAATCCAAGTGTCCGGCGTTAGGAGCCATCCGGTGTTATGGGATTTCCCCCTACTAGTTTAAAGTGGTAATGAAATGAAATTATATTTATTTCCGCAAATAGGTTACAACGTAACACTTTTACTCGTCAATCTTTAAATTACTAAATGAAGGCATTTCCTAACTGACTATTCTGAGAAGAATCGCTGAAACAAACTCAGAGGTCATTGTCCCTTCTTAAGTCCGGACAGATTATAATTATAATGTGCGATAACCGTGCCAGTTGATTCTGTAGTGCTCTTTTGAAGAAAAATCCACAATAGTTTGAGCCGACCTGTTCTGATGGCAGCACGCATGTGTCAGTTTCCAATCAGCTCAAGACAAAGGTGTGCAGTGTGCCGGACTTCTACCAGCTAAAACCACTGCGGTGTTCCTCCTATGTCTGTGGCCGTGACTCGGGACGCCCTTGCGGATTCACCGCACCCGGCAGGCCTCGACCAAGCACTATATTGCGATAGGTCCCACCACACAGGTCTCTTGGAGGCTGCAATTTCCTTCCTCGAGTGGCGTGTGTGGACCACAACACTAACGCCTACTCCCGCCCATACAGCGGATGACTGACTCCCCTAGTCAGTCGCCGGAAGGCCTCTGTTATGAAGGTCGCAGATTGGGTACCATCTCGCAGTGTTGACGGCCGGCGCGTCTACGGCGGCAGAGGATCCCTTGTAATGAACCTGACAAAAGTAGATAGTAAGCTATACCTGTACTCTCCACCTCCATGTCCCACAGTCCTACTTAAAACAACTATACCAAAACACCGAAAAACCAAATAAATTATTCATTAACCCGAATTATGGTAATCAGCGACAATGACCACAGAATTAAATGTATTAGCCGAGTTAAACTGAACGTTTAAAATTTAATAAAACATTGTCAAAACCGCACTGATGTAAACCTACTCATTAACATGTCATTTAAAACTAAATATTTTGGTGTAATTAAGCGTTAAAATCTGTGTTTTGGGGTTGAAAAGTTTAAATTTTTTCCCGAGAGAACTGTTATCCAACTGTTTGGGAATATAACGTAGGTATACCGTCCAAAAAGTTGTCATGTAATTCTACAAACGCAAATTATGTCAAATACTACTGACGACTAACTACAGACCTCTAAATATGTTTTATAATAACTATCGTGCGACATACTAAATGAACTAAGAATCGCGGGTTTCTCACGTGAATATACTGAGAAAAGCTTTACTAGTTTCGAGCCACAGAGGGGCTCTTCCTCATGAGCAGCGTGTGCAGTAGGCTGCGCGACATCGCCGCGACCGCACAGTGTATTTACGGCGAGTAACCCGCGATTTTTAGTTAGTTAAGACCTCTAAATACTTAATAATAGTTTACTCAGATTGAATAACACAAAGAGAAAGACGGCGATTGATCAGCATCTGTCTTCAATACTAAACCTAAAACTATAGTAAGTTTTCAAATCCATAAATTTTTCTACCAAAACGTAAGTTAAAAACATTATTTTGTATATAGAGGTATAGTTACTCTGAATATGAAACACGGCTTTTGACCTATATACCTTTTCAATTGACACCTGTACAATTCCCATATATCACTAGCAAAGCATTCAAACTCACTTTTTTATTTTATTTGAAACTAGATAGTATTTTTGGCTGCGGCTTCGCCCGCGTGTAGTTTAGAAACATTTTCTGGAGTAGATAGGCCTCGATCTTGTATTAACATCTGGATAAAAGTAGCAAATGTTACTTGCTACAAGTATATATTCTTTTTTATGGGATAAGCCGGTGAATGAGCAGACGGTTCACTTAGTGGTAAGGCATCGCCGTCGCCCATGAACAGCCGGAACACCAGAGGCGTTACAAGTGCGTTACAGGCCTTTTCATTATTATCATCAACAGCCTATAAATGCCCACTGTTGAGCAAAGCCTCTTCTCACACGGAAAAGGTTTGAGCATTAATCACCACGCTTGCTCAATGCGGGTTGGCGATTTCAAACTTATAATTAGAAATTATAAGCCCAGGTTTCCTCACGATGTTTTCCTTCACCGTTTGTCAGTGACGTCTAAATAATTTTAGAAAGTACATGTGTATAACTCAGAAAAAGTCACATTGGTACTTGCCGTTGGTAGATTTCGAACACGCGCCTTCATGCATGAGAAGCGGGCGTCTTAAACCTCCGGGCCACTACGACATCACCGGCCTTTTGGGGATTCAAAATTTGAGGATTATTGGAGATTCAGGGATTAAAGATTGGGTGGAGGTAATTGGGGTTCCGGCTACCTCACTCACACGACGAAACACAACGCAAGCGTTGCTTCACTATGGTTTTCTGCTCGGTCGCGGTATCACTCCGGTCAAGCCGGCCCATTCGTGCTGAAGCATAATAATAATAATAAGCCCGCAGGGCACCTTGAGGCGAGGTGACGGGCATTAGCGATCCCGCGGGCTACCATCATCCCGAGTGCTCCAGGGAGAAGTCACCGTTCCTTCTTCTCCGGCTTGCCTTAATTGGCTGGCTGGAGTGAACGATGACAAGGAACAGGTCTCCCACCTCTGGCTTGCCTTCATTGGCCGTCCAGAGTGGAGTCGCGAGAGCAGTGATCCTGCTCGGAGGGTAAGAAACTATTCGTAAGTCGCGAGTGGGCCAGGGATGTAGGAGGCTTCGGCTGGAGCAGATGATCTGAGTAGAAAGCGGTGGTAGTTTCTTAACCCTTCAGCCACTCACATTCTCGTTGCCCCTCTGTTGCTATATCTAGCAACCATTCCCGGGGCCCGGTCGGTGAGTTGGCGAGTCTCCGCCTGCCAATTTTACGTGTAAAAATTACATTGTTTCGGCAGGTGCATAGTCATCCATAGTTTCCAATTTACCAGTCCACAGCAACCCATCCATAGCCCTACCTTTTTTTCCATTATTTACAATAGTCCTACACTAACCGGGGACTGTCCTTGGGTGCATTTCCATACAGGGATAGTCGCCGGTTTGTGTCTCCATTACATTTAGATTAAAGTTGTCTAAAGGGCCTCTGCGCAGTTGGCTTCGGCCCCTCGTACGCCTCCCAAATGACCGGGACCCTGTGGTCCCGTGAATGGTAAAGACATACATAATAATAATAATTAAATTTATTTCAGAATAATTGCTTCCATAATTTGTTAGTAATAATGTTCTTAGCCTATGTTAGTAATAGCATACTTAATTAAAAATGAAATAAAACAACACAAATTAAATGTATCAGACATTCGCTTTAGCGTGTAGGCCTATACAGTGCGCCATTAGTACAGAGTCCCATCGGACTGCGCACGCATAGCTCTCACACTTAAATTTAAATTAGCGAAAGAATTTTTCTAGACAGTTTGGTAGTCTCAGAGCCTATTTACTTCTTCCTGTCCTTATTCCAAGTTAGTTGGGAGTCAGTAGAAGTCGTCTCTTTCTCATTCTTACTTGTTAGACGTAATTGTATAATAAACTCCTTTTATATCATTCTGCACACGACATACCTAATCATCTATGAATATTGACGTCCCACTGTCCACGTGTTGACGAATGCATGAATTCACCAAAAAGGACGTGTTTAACGTCGCCGGTTCGGTAACAATTTTCATTGTAATTGTACCTGAAAGATGCAAGCATTTTGTAGACTGCTTATTGTTCGAGAAAGACGCACGCATTCGTCAAACGACGAAACGAGGACCGCAGGCCTTATATGAATTTACACCATAAAATCCAACTTTGGTTCTGGAACTTATTCAATACAAACAATCAAACCTATCTCCTTTTTTTATATATTCACACAATGGTCCTCGAATGCTCTTCACCGAATATTTTTCATATATATTTCAATCAGTTTTTCAACAATTGTCGTGTTTTCGCTCATAGTCCGCCATTTTGATTTGAACGTTTCGCGTTTTCAGAGTAAATGTTTGCTGAAGAAGTAGGTAGGTACGTAGTCGGTACAATATGTTCGTACAAATATCATGAAATTCATTCGAATTTAATTTGATTCCATTCTGCTTTTGAATTAGATAATCAGTAAATTGATTTACTTAAGATTTTGTTTTGGTAGATTTTTTGGTTAATTACAAATCTTTATTTGTTTTATGGAAGCTTCGGCTGTTACTGTAGAGAAGGTCATGTTCGATTTCTAGATAGGGTTATTTTCCGAGTTATATAACATTGATTTGATATTGTCTATAAAAAAGTCCGCCAAAAACTTACAAAAAAAACAACATTAAAATTGCGGACAACCTAACTAGTTACCGAGGCTACGATTCAAAGCAGAAGTAGGAACGGGGTGGTTTTTAGACAGCAAGACACTACTTCTTGCCTCACCCAAGGTGCGAGAAGAAGTGATTGGGTGATTTTTTCCCCTTAAAAAAACAAAAGGATCAAATATTGGGCTTATTTTTTTGGTAGAATAAATGATATTAACAAATAATTCTGAGATAGCACTGTCTAGTATACTGTATAGTTATTCTTGCATATTTGCCTATAGCCTACAATTATGTATAGTTTCAATTATTTTCTCCTAAATATTATACCAACCAATCAGATAATCTAAAACTAACCACAATTCTTTGCCAAAATATAAATATCAATTCATATCAGCAACAAGAACACTAGAAATATAATCAATTACATAGTTTATATAAAGTAAGTACATGAGTTATGGCTACGAGGCTACAAGATAGTCTGGGCTCAAAGTTTAGCCGATCATTTATCAGACGACACTACCGTAAACACGTACATGTGATATAGCGAAAGATATGCTATAGATTTTGTTAGCTTATATTTATATACAGCCTAATACAATGTTACGCATTTGTTATAGGGTAGAAACCTCCTCATGCCCCAGCCTACACGAGAGACAGTGCGGGCGTCAGAGATCGCGAGACCGTCCGGTGACCGTCACCACGAGCACCGGTAACTCGCTGTCCGAGTAGAACTAGACCTGAGCATGTCGCGGAGAACCTAACGGGTAACCGGGACTCCGGCTCGACGTGCAGGAGAAGGAACGGGGTGGTTTTTACTCAGTAAGAGTCTGACACTCCCTCCCGCCTCACCCAGGCGGGAGCAGTCATTCGATGATTTTCCCCCCTTAAAAAAAAAACAGACCTGAGCGTACGGCGCGTCGCGTTTCGCGCGCCTCAAAGAGCCATCAGACCACCACAGATGGGGCCTAATAGGGTTGATGCCGATGCGGGTCGGACTTAACGGGTTACCGGGGCTCTGGCTCAAAGGGCAGATGTAGCATCGCGGAGGTTTTTAGTTAATAAAAATCTGACGTTCTCTCTCGCCTCATCTAAGGCGATAGAAGTAAATGGGTGGTGATACCCCCTCAAAAGAAACCCACTTTTAACTAATTTTATTAGTCCCGTGTAATAAGAGGTGAGTCTATATCCACCAGAGACTGACCTCTGGCTTTGCTTCAGTGTCCAGTTCCATTTAGTTTACTTTTTTCAAAAGAGTAACTTAGATTATATTTGCAAAATAAAATATAATTTCGCTCCACCAACGAGGCAGTCTCAATTTTCAGGAATCCGCAATCCAAAATACGCCGAATCACATATGAAACTTGAGACCCCCCCTCTCCACAATCTTACATACAACCACAACCATCTAAACCAACGAAATCATCTAAGAAATTCAACGCTTCACTAAAGGGCATCTCCTAGCTATAACTGTGAAACAAACTTAACAAGAACAATAACATCCATAGATGTACAACTTAGTTAGGAATTAGGATTAAATCTGATCTCCTAAACCGAATATAGGAGATACCGTAATACATTGAACGTGGAACACATCAAACGACACAAAACCAGTATAGCTTGACCGTCGAATGTGCGGGAAGACCATACAAAGCGAGATTATGATTAACTGGTCATGTATTGGTCGATGTGTAGCCGTGTCCATCGAAGTTTGGTAGAACAGTTATATTACATGTTAAACTTAGTTTTAAGTTTAAACAGTTTGATGTTCGTTTGGGAGGAATTTCGGTGATTAAGTGGGTATGATGAGTAATTATATACCTCTAATATAGGACCTAGTTTAATGTATAAATTACGTATTAAGTAGTATAATATACATCACAATATCATATACATTAATTTACATCGCGTCTCTTAATATCTAAATCTATACCCATTACCCATCACTAAATCCCCAAATAGTCGACAAATCACTTGTTAACTACGCGCAACACTGCTCATGAGGAAGAACCCCTCTGTGGTTCGTAACTAGTAGAGCTTGTCTCAATATATTCACGTGAGTAACCCGCGATTTTAGTTAATTTAGTATGTCCTAAGATACTTATCCTAAGATACTTATTAAAATACTAAAGATTGGCACATTTAACGTCAGATCATTAGGTTCAGAGATAAGATACATAGAATTAATGTACTCACTACAAAACATAGAAATAGATATACTCGGGATAGCAGAAGTCCGGAAGATGGGATGCAATATTGAAGAACATGAGAATTTTATCCTATGCTATAAAGGAGAAACGCCGGGGTTGCATGGAGTAGGTTTTCTTATCAAGAAAAAACATAAGAGAAACATAATAAACTTCACGGGCCTTTCAGAACGGGTTGCTGTACTACAAATGAAATATGAACATGAAAGTCTGTCAATAATACAGGCGTACGCTCCCACAGAAAGGTCTTCAGAAGAAGCAATTATCTCATTCTACAAAACCCTGGAAAAAGCTTTTTACCTGGTGGGAGAACATGTCCTTCTGATTGGAGATTTTAACGCTCAGGTAGGACAAACAAATATGAACGACAATTTAGTCATAGGAAAATTTGGTTACGGAACTCGAAGTGAGAGAGGTGAAAAGCTAGTACAATTTGCCTTAGAGAACAAACTGTCGATTATGAATACCTTTTTCAAAATGAGAAAAAGCCGTAAATGGACTTGGCTATCCCCAGATGGAAAAACAAAAAACGAAGTAGATTATATTTTAGCAAACCAACCCAAAAAAATAAGAAACATAGAAGTTCTCCACGGCTTGGGATTCAATTCAGATCACCGCCTAGTAAGAGCTACTTACCTTCTGGGAAAACAAAAGAAAACTAGGAAAACTTTTAAATCACAGCCCAAGTCCTTAAAAACAACAGAAGATATTAACTGTTACTTGAAAAGTCTAGAAGAAAATATACAAGAATTGAAACTCCAAGACGACGACCAGGACGTTCAGATGCTATACAATAAATTAGAAAACGCCATTAATAAGAGCATGTCACTAAAAACGCTAGATTCGAAAATAGACAGAGTTGGAAAAATTGTAAGTAAAAGTACCAGGAACATGCTGATAAAACGAACGGAGTTAATAAAAATGAAACAAAAAACTAAAGAAACAAAAAAAGAATTAAGTACTCTTTTTAAGACAACAAGCAGAGCCATCAGAAGAGATTATCAGAATTATAGAAATAAGATAATAGAAAATAACCTTTTGAAATATAGAAGCTCGAAAAAAGCCTACAAACAGCTGACAACGCACAAAAATTGGATACAAACCTTAAATACTAGAAACAACGAGACAAAAACAAGAGACGACGTGATAAATAGTGCAACAGAATTTTACAAGGCATTGTATACAGAGAAAACTGGCGTATCTTTTACAACTGACATAAGTAACACTTTACATACCGAAATAATCAATCAAGATATAGATGTACCACCAATAGACCCCTTGGAAACTATCCACCATATTAAAAAATTGAAAAAAGATAAAAGCCCAGGACCAGACTCTATACTCAACAATGCTTTGAAAGCAGGTTCCCTGCTTTTAGCACGTCCTCTCACCCACCTATTCAATAAAGTTCTTGACACTGGGCAGGTCCCAGATCAATGGAAGAGATCTGATATAGTCTTACTGTACAAAAAAGGGGACCCGAAAGACGTAGGAAATTACAGACCTATAAGTCTTCTTTCAAGCGTGTACAAATTATTTATGTCAATTCTACAAAGCAGATTGTCTCCAAAAATCGATGAATACCAGCCGTTAGAACAAGCTGGCTTTCGTTCGGGCTTTTCTACAACAGATCACATTCACGCTATTCAACAAGTGATAGAAAAACACAAAGAGTTCAACAAACCACTATATATAGCTTTCATCGACTATGCAAAGGCTTTTGATACGATCTCTCATAACTCTATATGGGAAGCCCTGGATCACTGTAAAATCCAAGAAAAATACATAAATGTATTAAAAAACATCTACAAAGGAAGCACCAGCAGGGTAAAACTGGAAAAAAGAGGAACAAATATACCAATTTTTCGGGGAGTAAGACAAGGAGATCCTGTTTCACCAAAGCTTTTTATAGCGGTACTACAGATTATTTTCAAGAACTTGCATTGGCCATCACACGGAATAAAAGTAAATGGGAGGAGGCTAACTCATTTAAGATTCGCTGACGACATTGTGATTTTTGCCGAAACCAATGACAAACTAGACGAAATGATAAGCACACTGAGAGAAGAAAGCGAAAAAGTTGGGCTCATAATGAACCAAGATAAGACAAAAGTAATGACAAACAGCAAAACCACCAACATCAAACTATATGGCAAAGTACTGGAATGTGTAAATAACTACATATACCTTGGCAAACAAGTATCATTCAGTAACAAGAATGAAGAAGAAGAAATAGAACGGCGAGTGAACATTGGCTGGAAAAGATACTGGAGCCTAAAGGAAATTCTAAAAGGGAATTTCCCCCTTCACCTGAAGAAGACTGTAATGGATGCTTGTATTCTTCCAACTCTCATTTATGGCTGCCAAACATGGACGTATAACACAAAAATAAAAACAAAACTAACAAACTGTCAGAAAGCGATGGAAAGAAGTATATTAAAAATAAGAAAAAATCAAAAGATAAGAAGCAAGAATATTAGAGAAAAAACTAACATAATAGACGTACTTCATTATGCTCGTACACAAAAATGGCGATGGGCTGGACATATAGCGAGATACACAGACAAGAGATGGACATTAGAAACCACAACATGGAAAGGACCTGCGGGGAAAAGAAATAGAGGCCATCCAAGGAACAGGTGGATTGATGAGATAATTCAAGTAGCTGGAAAAAATTGGAGAATAAAAGCAAGAAATAGAAAATTGTGGAGTAAGCTGGAGGAGGCCTTTACCCAGCATGGGGTTCCAATGACATAATAGTTATAGTTATTTATATATTAAGAGAAAATGTTATTTAAGGTTGTTGGAAATAAATTGGGCTTATTATTATTATTATTATTATTAAGATACTTATTATAAAGACAACTCACTTGTTACTTCTCTAGTGTGCGAGTGTATATAGGCAGTGTCGATATCGATGTCTGCTTGCCACCGATGTCTGCTCGTTTACCGCTCTATGCCATAACACTTATAGCATTGCATTGAATATGAAATTATGAGCTCCGTCATGGCTTGAAACTAGTCGGTGACATCATGAACTGGTTCACATTGGGTTATTCAATTCGTAATGGGATAGGTACAAATGTGTAATATTTATGTGAAACAAGTAAATGTATTTCAATTTTACAAATACTTATTTATTTATTTATTTATTTATCTATTTATGTACACACATTCAACACAGAGGACAACACATATATAAAAACAGAGTACATAGGCCCCACATATTCCAACTGGAATCTCTTCCTGTGGGCCTTAATTATATACTTAATTACACTTCAATTTTATCGAGCGAACGATGAGCCTGGAAAGGACTTTTAGAAAAAAAAATATTAGTGTGGAATTAATTCCTAAATCTTATACCAACACAACCAAAGACACGAACCAGGTACTTGTATGAAATAACAGAAATTATATTCTGAATATTTAATACTAAAAAAGTTACGGATATGGCTTTGTTTGATACGTATACAATTTACGTTTTATTAACAAAGAAAAAAATGGTATATTTCCACGCCACTGTTCATTCATAGAGAAGTTATTAAAAGGTTCTTTCTATTTTTAGTATATAGAGGTATAGAGGTAAATAAAATAACTTGATTGTAACATACGGTGATCTACCCACGGTCTTACTGTCTTATATATTTTTTTTTATTTATTTATTTATTCCACTTACATTTATATTATAACTAGCGGACCCAACAGACGTTGTCCTGCATATCCACTTGAATTTATAAACAAAAATTCATTCAAATTAGTTCAGCTGTTTAGGATAAATAACCTAAACATAGAATGCAGCGCCATCTGCCGGCCTGATTTGTGATTCTAAACCATTCCCAGATCCCCTTGAGCACACTAAAAACTTCATCAAAATCGGTCCAGTCGTTTGAGAGAAGTTCAGTGACATATACACTCACAGAAGAATTATATATACAAAGATTGACATACAAACTTTGGCCAGTGGCCATAATTGTTAAGAAATGTCAGTTTAAGGTTTTTAAAAGACTTAAATAGGAGTATGTATGACGTATGTACATTATTGGGCACGATATCTCGCGGTTGGCTGAACCGATTTTAGTGCGGTTTTCAGAAAAATGTTTATTACACTCAGGAGAATATGTTTCTTAAACGTAGTTTATTATCATGACCATAATAAGAATAACATTAGCCTTCTACTAACCTCAATGTCAATTTTATACTGTACTAGTTAGAGACGGCTTCACACGCTCTACTCAGCTCCTATTGGTCGTAGCGTGATGTTTCATAGCCTATAGCCTTCCTCGATAAATGGACTATCCAACAAAAAAAGAATTATTCAAATCGGACTAGTAGTTCCCGAGATTAAGGCGTTCAAACAAACAAACAAGCAAACAAACAAACTTCAGTTTTATATAATACTATTAGATTTCGCACTCCACCATCCATATCATTTTCATAACAAGAATTACCTCCAAGTTTTGGCCTCACAAGTCTCTCACATAGTGTTATCATGATATATAGATCGCCCACTCATATTTCGACACATGACTCCTAACTCCTCAACGCCAATAACCCTCAAATAACTGAATAACAAGATATTAATAGAACAATATATTACCCTCGAGCATTTGATTTTATTATAGGTGATGTAGTTTCTTAGTAATTTCGGTTGATGGATTGATTGTGTGTTTGTGATATTTTTCTTCAGATAGGTAATATATTTTTTCTTGTATTTTTCCAGCCACTTTAGGGATCGTCACTAAGTTTGAAACAGATTTGTCCGTCTTTTACGTCGAGAAAAATTCATCTGTCTTCCACAAACTACTATTTTACAGTATTTGTATAGGTAATTGCTAAGGAGTGTAATTCTTTTGCCAGACTCTTTTTTTCCTGAAGGGTGTCTTCAAGGTCCGAGTAAATAGGTTACTTATGGGTCGACGTGCTCCATCGTAGACCGCATCATCGTTTACCACCAGGCGAGATAGTGCTCAAACGTCGCCCATCAAATTTAAAAAAATCTACAGAATGCTATTGTAAACGGAAGACTACCAAAAACCGCAGACAAATGATGGTCAAAAAAAGTTTCTATTTTCATTACAGTAAGGAATAAAGGTTTTTCTTATGTAACAATACTTGTAGAGGTAATCAACCGCTCAAGGCGGTTTTTGCATGAATAACACGTAAAGAAAAACGATAAAAAATTTAAAACTATTTCTTTGTCAGCGTTTTTCGGGAGCGTCCCGTGCACACCCATGTATATAAAAAAAAAAAACGTTTTACCAATTATGAATCCAATTTCATTAAGAACAAATCCATCGTAACTATTACGATAGTCAAACGTAGTACCTACACATTTTCTGCTATTTACCGACTAACTTAAATAGACCAGATCTAACCTTGAATATGAAATCCCCTGAACATTTTCTTTCACTCGTTAAATCAAGCAAATAATTCAGGAAACCACAGAACATGTAAATAAGGTTGTGTGCAGGAAACGAACTCAAAATCACCTACTGTAATCTCACTTACAACTCGAACAACACCGCGGAATTAATAATCTAGACATACCTATGAAAATATCATCATCATCATCATCATCATCAACAGCGTATAAATGCTCATTGCTGAGCAAAGGCTCTTCTCACACGGAGAAGGTTAGAGCATAAATCACCACGCTTGCTCAATGCGGGTTGGCGATTTCAAACTTATAATTAGAAAATATAAGCCCATGTTAAATCTCGATGTTTTTCCTTCACCGTTTGTCAGTGGTGTATAAATAATCTTAGAAAGTACATATTACTCAGAAAAAGTCACATTGGTACTTGCTGTTGGTATGTTTCGAACCCGCACCCTCATGCATGAGAAGCGGGCGTCTAAAACCTCCGGGCCACCACGACAATTTTAGCCAACATGACACTTCGAAATACGAAAATATATCGTACCTCCGGTGCTATAACGTCACTTATGTATTGCGGAGGCCCGCGCAACTGAACAATGAAACGTTGTTTTTCCGAGTGCCGCCGTCCAGATTAGCGCCAAAACCATAACGACAGTAATGCCTTCACAATGTCAGTTTGCTTACTACACAAATGACGATAAATAACGCACCAAGTAAAGAGATGAATTTGGAGTACTCTTTCATCAGTTAACGTTTGACAAAAATTGCATAAGTGACGATATTGCACCGTAGGTGCGATATACCAACCAAATTCCACTCAAGTACCTTTTAAAGCTAAAATACAGACAACAAACTCGATTACAACATAAACATATCGACTTAAGAACAAGTTTTTTTTTATAAAAAAAAATGGCTAGCGCGCTCCATTTTATTTTTCAATAAAATAAACTGAATTTTCCTTTGTTAGGATTAGACTGTCTCGTATGAACTTGGTCTAAGGGTCCAATATAGTTGGGTTCGAAGATAGGGTTGCTAAAAAATAGGTACGTTATGTTAGTCTTACCTCTATAAATAGACACTATTTTGAAACTATACAGAATTGTTGTAAAAATAATTTAATTTAACTTCATGTTTTTAATCATAGGTAAAGATAATACGTAGAGATGTACAATGATTGAATGTTGGCGAGGTGGCTGGGCAACTGGTGGTCGCGCGTGTAGCGGGTTCGATTCTCACACGGAACAACTCTTTGTGTGATCCACAAATTGTTGCTTCGGTTTTGGGTGTCATGTGTATGTCAACTTGTATATTTGTAAACGCACCCACGACACTGGAGAAAATCCTAGTGTGGGGTGCCGTCTCCTCCTGGGATGCCGTCTCCTCCTTTTGCGAAGCAGTCATGCTAGCTAAGGAGGAGGCGGGACGCGTGAGGCAGCGAAGCGCTGCCTCCTCGCAACCCAGCCATCGCGAAGGACACACCGGGCGTCGGGGATCGCGGGACGATCTCCGGCCACCGTAAGCGCGGGCCTGCGGGCGGCGAGCATGGGTGGCTCCCCGTCCGACCAGAAACAGACCCGAGCGTACGGCGCGTCGCGTTCCGCGCGCGCCTCAAAGAGCCATCAGACCACCACAGATGGGGCCCAATAGGGCCGATGCCGATTCGGAGTCGCGGAGAACCTAACGGGTAACCGGGGCTCCGGCTCGACGTGCAGGAGAAGGAACGGGGTGGTTTTTAGTCAGTAAGAGTCTGACACTCCCTCCCGCCTCACCCAGGCGGGGGCAGTCATTCGATGATAAGTGTGGGGCAACGTTTTGTAAAAATAAGTACCTATATTGTAATTATCATTATTCACCAACTATGTTCTGAGTCCCATGTAACAGAGACTAGAAAATAAGCCTGATGCCATACACCAGTAACACAAAAGGACTTCCGAAAACCTCAATAATCCTTTAACAGATCTGGGCATCGAAACAGAGATCCTTGCTCGACAGTCGCTAAACTCGACCAACGAGGCAGTCCGCTGGACAAAAGATTTTTATTTAATAAATAATTTATATTTGAAGGGTCGACGTTTGGCCAGGATCTCGCCGGGTGGTAAGCGGTGATGCGTAATACATTGTGAATTGTTATTAGTAAATATACCTACACTAGCTACTTCCACGCGGTTACACACGCTCTGATCAGCTCCTTTTGGTCGTAGCGTGATGTTTCATAGCCTATAGCCATTCTCGATAAATGGGCTATCTAATACAGAAATAATTTTTCAAATCGGACCAGTAGTTTCGGAGATTAGCGCGTTCAAACAAACAAACAAACAAAAAAACAAACTCAACTTCAGCTTTATATAATAGTATAAGATTAAAATATAGTACTACAGCTACCAAAAGCTTTATTTATAATGTCTTGTAAACAATAACGACAGTAACCAATAACGATCGGTAAGTTGACAAAAATCTGACGTTTGTGTCGACAATTACCTTCTAATAACACAACAACTATAGCACATCTATAGCACATACATAAGGTCCATATTCCTTTAATAAAATATAATGTAATAAGTAAACAACGCCGTACTATAATAAAACTCTTTCTGGCAACTGACGCATGACGTAGCAAGTTTTTCCTTAGTCTTTACCCCTACATAAAAATAAGTGAAATATTAAGTAATGAATAATATATATCTTTGTCTACTGTCGGTTCTTTTAAGGGAAGTATAAATGTTGAGGGCAGAAGGTTCATTCTGTTACAATGTAAAGAACACAGTGCTATTGGTTACGTTGGCTGTACGATTTAGTTCGCGTCAGACGTCGCGTAAGCTACGCGAGTTAATGGACGTTATCTTGAAACTAGTCGAGTAAATTCATCGTAAAATTTAATGTTTGAATATCATTTTTACTGGATTCAGTATTAACAAGAGTCATCAAGAGTGTAACACTTTTCTCAAAATCGCATCAAACCGGACATAAACTGCGAACCTCTTTGTTTTCGAAGTCGGTTTAAAAGATTTGGTTTCGTTAAAATCAAACAATTTATACCATAACAATAATACCTTTTATCTCGGTACTGAAGCGATATTTGTTTTTTTAATCAACATAGCAAATAATTTGGTTCATAAGTATTATATATCATAAACCAAGAATTGTATTTTGAATCTGATTGAAAAAGAGAAGAACGAGCAAGTCAAACTGTAGAATATATTCCTATATTCCTATGGAGAAATATAGGAATATATTCCTATGGAGGAATATAGGAATATATTCTACACTTTGGAACGAGCAAATAGCTTCACTAGAGGACTGACCGACAGACACATTTTTTTTAATATTTCAATAATTTTTTTGACGTTCACAATTGCCTTCCTGCTCTAATTGAAATAAATGATTTAGACATTGACTTTGAATAAAAGAACAAATACTTGAACGAAATCTCATCAATTTTAAGTGACTGGAACTTCTGACTTCACTATCTTTCAACACACAAGTGGCCAGACCTTTTTACCAAGAATACCCTATTTCTATTCGTCCATTGTTTATTTTGTTTATACACACATACATACATACAAACATACATGACACAATCAGATAAATGGGTTATTTGTTAAAATTGTGTGGAACGAATTTAATATGACAATTTTTGGTTGGAATCTTTGCAATGTGTTTCAGGTAAATTAATATCAATTATTGATTTTTATAATAGCTATCGTAAGATATGTCGTGGAGTACCTAACGGGTTACCGGGGCTCCGGCTCGATGTGCAGAAGGAATGAGGTGGTTTTTAGTCAGTATGAATGAGTCTGACACGGATCCCGCCTCACCAGGGCGGGAGAAGTCATTCGATGATTTTTCCCCCCCTAAAAAAAACGTTATGTATGATTTTTATTTATCTATTTATCATTTCATGTACACCATACAATAGACAATATTACAGTGGACAACACATTACAAGCATAAAGTACATCGCTACTGCATATTTCCTTAAGTGTACGAGTTGTAGTTAACTCCTTACATTGATTTGTAGTGAACATGAAATTGATGTAGAGTAAGTAGTACATAACATAGAGTAGCAATTAACTCGTCGAGTACTACCATCATTATAGACACAATTATAGAATAATAGGTTGCGGTCACCGGTGACCGCTTGGTGTTTGACAGTTTAAATTACAATATGAATGAAAGGCGAATATATCTCTCAGTTGTTGATAGCTACCAAGTTATAAGTTAACTATATTTCAATTCGTAATCCACGTTGTTTTATTACGCTAAATTGTACACGCGTCGTTAGCCGAAAGTAGGTTACCGCATACATAGAAAACTGTGTCGTGGTGAAACCGTAAATTAAGGAAAGTCTTCCTGTAGACTTGCGACTGGAAAAAGAATACAGACATTAAACAAAAACATAAGACAGGTTTACGTACATACCTCTATAATCAGAAAGAACAATCGCTCTACAGACTTGTAACCTTCAAAAATATGTCAAAAAATATGAATAGAGAAGCACACAAAAATCTGTACACTAAGGTCTCACCCTAGTCTGTTTCGCCTTTAGACTACAGCCTACAGGAAACACGACGAATTACACGGAAACGGAAGTTCCCTCCCGTCAGCTTCCGTGCATCCATCACTGGAGAGGAACAGAGTGACTGAACTCAAGGACTCACTTTGTCAAAAATGATGGGTGGTGCGATTACGAATAATTTTGTGTTTTGTAGTTAATTGTAGATGAATGTGTCGAATGTCGTGTAGCGTGAAGTTCTGGATTTGATTCTCTAATCAGGATAAACTTCTATAGGTTTTCGAGTGTGAAAGTATATTTATAAGCAACTTAATTGCGAACTGCCTAGTTGGCCGAGTGGTCGCAAGTGCGACTGCCGGGCAATTGACCCGGGGGTCGGGCAAAGTACTACTGTGTATTTTATAAATTGCAATAGGCTCATCCCCTATTACATGGGACTCATAACATAAATAGTGAAAAGTGTGTTACACATGGACATTGTACAGTGGCATAATGTGCACCTCTGCCTACCCTTTCGAGGATAAAAGGCGTGATGTTATGTTATGTTACGTGTTATTCATGCAACAACAACCTTGAGCAGTTGATTACAACTAATATTATGTAAAAGGAACATTTAATTTCTTACTTTTATGGAAATAGAACTTGTGTTTTACCATCACCTGTCAGCGTTATTCGGGAGTGTCCGGTTTACCCTTTGTATAATGGAGACTCATAGTCTAACAGAGGTTTGTCACGGACTGTAGATGATGATGAAGTTAGCTCGTTCTGCTGGCGTTTGAACATTAAACCGGAGGCCTTATTACCCTCCCCTTCCCCAATCTCCCCAATCCCTGAATCCCCAACGATCCTCAAATTCCTAATCCCTAAAAGGCCGGTAACGCCTCTGGTGTTCCAGGTGTCCAAGGGCGACGCTGATTACTTACCATCAGGTGATCCGTCAGATCGTTTAACGGTTTATGCCATAAAAAAAATTCGTATATCACCCCAACTCAGCAGCCAGAACACAATTGCTCTTTACCCTACATTGAAGATGAACAAAGTAGTGTTCACTTTAGACCAACAGCTACAGCATCAATATTCAAAACATAGAGAAACCATCAAAATCTCATTACCGAACATAGTTCACCACATTACAGGGACCTTGCATGAAAACATGAACAGTTTGCTTTGACTTATATAACATCATCACGCCTTTTATCCCCGAAGTGGGAGGCAGAGGTGCACATTACGCCACCCAATGCCACTGTATAATGTAACAGCCACATTTCACTATTTATGTTATGAGTCCCGTGTAATAGAGGGCGAGCATTTTGCTATATACCGGGCACAATTCTAGACTCCGTGAATCCTAATGACAATTTTTTAAACTCGGTAATTATGGCACTCAGTCATTAAGTGTCGTAATGTGCACCTCTGCCTACCCCTTCGGGGATGATAGGCGTTATGATATGTTACGTAATAGACAAACCAACAGAATTCTTATATGAATACTTGGTTTAAATTCAATATTTGCGGTCTCTAAAGTGGTAAATTAGCACTAAGAAATAATATTTTATATAGAGGTATACTTTATAAAAGAGAACTGAAACACAAAATCGTGGACAAAAAGTGATAAAAAAAGAAAATCGCTGCCACATATAAATTAAGCCTTACGTGGATACCCATAAAGTATAGAGGTATTATACGATTCAAGTGTTTGGCTATGAGCGTACGGGGAATTATAACTTTTGCTGGACGGAAAGTGTAAAAAGTATTTCATACATTCTTAGAGGATGAGAATTACTAGCTTTTTTGGTGTATGAGAATAGAATTATAAATAAGTGTGGGAGAGCCATGCTTCGGCACGAATAGGCCGAGTTTAGATTTAAAATCACACCTGTGTAAAACTTAAATGACACACAGTTAAAGTTATCAAAAAAAAAACAAAAAGTTCCATAAGCGAAAGTGTTGAAGTCGCCGTACGTTCTTACTATTCTTTCATTAAAGGAATTGAAGCCGATAAGTGATCATTGCCAAGTGGCAATGACACCCGCAACTCGACATCTTTTTGGTAGTGGACTTTTGGTATAACCTCACAAATAGGGCGAAACATAATAAGGTTTAATGCCGGTTTCACTATGCGGCCGACGGCCTTGTCGATTCGGCCTATGCGGCGCGAAGGTTTTTTTTTTTCTTTTTAAACTGTCAAACACCAAGCGGTCACCGGTGACCGCAACCTATTATTCTATAATTGTGTCTATAATGACGGTACTCGACGAGTTAAGGAGGCAATATTATCGAGTGACTGCTCCCGCCTGGGTGAGGCGGGATGGAGTGTCAGACTCTTACTGACTTAAAACTACCCCGTTCCTTCTCCTGCGTTTCGAGACGGAGCCCCGGTAACCCGATAGGTTCTCAACGACTATGCGTGTCAAAGGTTGGATCTCCAATACTGTGACTTGTATTTTATTAAACAGAATACATGACAACTACAACTACCTACAAAATACAACTTATTTAGTCTAAAACTAGGGTAAGCAGCCAGTCCCTACTTAACGGTTAACGAAGCTTCAAGTAATACCGTGTTGAACTAACCACCACTTTCTGTACTGATGCCAAAATACTTCCAAACTTTGTGCAGAATGTATTTAACTTCATTTTATTGTGCTAAATGCAGGATTAAGTGGTTGATAATTGTGGTTTAAACTGTCAAACACCAAGCGGTCACCGGTGACCGCAACCTATTGTTCTATAATTGTGTCTACAAAACCGGTATTCGACGAGTTAATAGTGTGGTTGTTTGAGAAGGGGATTGGAAAAGATCTGTTTGATTTTCTTGACGCTTCAAGACTCTGTACGCAGTAGGTATTACTGTACATTTTTAATTAAAACTTTCTTCCTCTGTGAAAAATCGTCCCGTTAGTTTTTTAAAACATAAGTGGCAAACAAGCAAACGTCACTTGATGAATACCCGCATAGTGACTACCATTCCGAGAATTTATTCCAGACTTAGAGCTATCACTAAAAGTGATTTTTAAATATTTTGTTGAAACTTTACTCAACAACCTTATGAAGTAATCAAGTCAGTGGCATTCGACCGAAAAATCAGCAATAACAAATACTAAAACCAAAATAAAAACCCAATTAAATAAATAACTCAAAGAAAAATTAATACCTCAACGATCAATCATAACAGTTTTCCTCGTCAAAAAATACGCCAAAAATTCGCACGTGTTGACTCCGAAATTGAACCCGAACAGTTCAAATAAGCTTTGTATAGTTACGTAAGTGAGGAAGGGTTGCCTTCAGGACGATCCACTCAGCAAGTTATTCGACAGAGGTACCTGAAAAAAGAAAGATATTCTTAGGATAAGATGAAAAGATAAAAAGTTAAAAAGAATAAAAGACAGAGTAGATTTTTTACTACAGTTTTTTTGTTCGCGGTCAGTGTCTTTTTTATGGGATAAGTCGGTAAATGAGCAGACGGATCACCTGATGGTAAGCATGAAGCAATCAGCGCCGCCCATTGATACCCAAAACACCAGAGATGTTACAAGTGGGTTACAGGCCTTTTGGAATTTGAGGAATTTGAGGATTGTTGGGGATTCGTGGATTGGGGAGTAATTGGGGCTCCGGTAACCTCACTCACACGACGAAACACAACGCAAGCGTTGCTTCACGTCGGTTTTCTGTGAGGCCGTGGTATCACTCCGGTCGAGCCGGCCCATTCGAATAGTGTATTGTAGTGTGTGTAACATTAAGATAAATTTAATTGGTTTACAGGAGTTGCAGCGGTCTTAGGAGGTTGTGGCGGGCTTGTCCCAATAATTTCACAAAACTTTTTGTCCATATTTTATATACAAAATGACTTTGTGGCGACACAAGTCAAAGACAAATCAACGGAAGACGTCACAAAAATCCTACATCGCATATGAAGTTTACATGCGAATTAATACGGATAGAAAATCTCAACAAACAACTGTAAGGCAGAAAGCCCGCCAGGAACACCTCGCCTGGTCGGTGGATCCTCCTTTTCCGCTCCTTTTATTACTATAAACGTCTATTAATATGGTCAAATTGAGTAGGTATTTTAATCAGTAAAAGTCTGACACTCCCTCCCGCCTCACCCAGGCGGGAGCAGTCATTCGATGATTTTCCCCCCTTAAAAAAATGTGGGTACTTTTGATCATATATTCATATTAATTAGGTAGGTACTTAAAAACTGTCAAGGAAGTGTCAAAGTATAAAATACACCCGCAAGCTATGCATAAAGCAATCCAATTCTCAGAAAAGTAAACCTTTTATATCTTATTGTCCAATTATTGTAAGAACCAGGTCTCGTGATATGCAGTTTTGAACTTTATTTCGCATTGAATATGGTTTGATTTATGTTTTTTACTATGTTGATGCCGATTTAAAGTGTGCAATTTAGATTTAATTGATTTATTTCTTTTGGTCGTTTTTGTCTGTTAAATATAGCTCTGTTCTGAGTCATAAGATTAATACATCATCATCACCACTCTATAAATGCCAACTACTGAGCAAGCTTGCGTAGTGTTTCGTCGTGTGAGTGAGACCCAATTACCCCATTCCCAAATCTTCCCCAATCGCCAATAATCCTCCAATTCTTAATCCCCGATAGGCCGGTAGCGCACTTGTAACACCTCTGGTATTTTGGTTGTCCATGGCCGGCGCCGATACCTTACCTACCATCAGGTGATCCGTCAGCTCGTTAACCGGCTTATTAAAAAAAAAAACGAGAATAATAGATGTCCTTAAATATTAAAAACAAAACTGCTTAAATAAAATTATTCGATCGGGATTCAAAACCCAATATACCAGCAACCACAGAACACACAAGATATCTACGATCCTAAATTAAAGCGCTCTCTATCTCCTAATTCCGGCGAAAACTTCCAATATACCTCATCAATAGAACATGGGAATTCCGTTACTGACAGTACACGGAAACGATGATTAATTAAATTTCACGTGTCGTCACAACTGTGACGTCAGCAATTATGTTTAATTATGTTAAACGTGTTCGCTTGGATGTTTGGATGTTGGATGTTTAGGTGTAATGATGTTACAGCGCTGTTAACAGAGTTTAAGGTGTGAATTTGTAATGTTATTGTTTATTGCTTGCCTAGGGAGTTGCCTAAGATGGTGTATTTTCGTACAGACATACTTTATGTAGACGACACTGAAAATACTAATTTTATTATAGTCTTTAACTAGCTTCTGCCCGCTACTTCGTACGCGCAATCCGGTTTTTTCCCGTTCCCGTTCGTGATTTTTGATAAAAAGTAAACAAAAAATTGTGTTTGGGAGGGAGTAGCGGGCTTGCCCCTTTAAAAAAAAGGTGTACTAGGTAAAGTCGCGGTGTAGTTAGTCAAGCAGACCTACAATCATAAATACATACACTAGCCTCAGACCTTTCTCCCATGGGGGTAGGCAGACACCACCTACTGTCAAATATACGAAACACAACGTGAGACGAATTGAATTAATTATTACATGGCAGAATACAGAACATTGCCTTCACTTTATTAGTAACAATATTACATAATTAAAGTCCTATACTATATGTATTGTATAATCCACACTAATATTATATATTTGAAAGTGTGTGTCTGTTTATTTATCCGTTTTTCACGGCAAACTGGAGCAATTGACGTGATTTTTTAAGTGGTGATAGTTAAAAGGATAGATACAAGTCTCTTTCTAACCCACTACCACTTCTCTAATAGAGGGTGGCACTTTGTATGGAGGATATCAAAATTTCCAAGATAGAAAGCTAAAAATTGGTATGCGGATTATTTGTGACCAACAAGAAATCGTTCAATATATTTTTGTAAATCTGTCCCAAACCCTTAAAATAGCACGACCGACGCCGCCGACGGAAGCTAGTAATATACCTCTATAATACTACGGCATATACCTCTATAATGATATTGTTATAATATATAATAGCAATTACACACTGATTAGGTTTTACGCTAAATTAACATGGGAATCGGTTTGGGAGTTGGGATTTGAAACGTGTTTATTAAGATGTATTTATGATTAATTAACGTTTTCGTTGGTATGTGCAATTTGTAGTAATTAATATACTACTTCGTTGGCTTAGAGAAGTAACTTGTGTATTGAAGTTGTTTACCTAATAAAAATTATTATAAGTAGAGGTAGATTGTTACTGTACCTAAAGACAATAACTAAAATCGCTGGTTACCTACTCACGTGAATATCTCGCTCTGATACAGTGACCTGCGCGACGACGTCGGCGTCGCCGCGACCGCGCACGCTGCTCGTGAGGAAGAACCCCTCTGTGGTTCGAAACTGATAGAGCTTTTCTCAGTATATTCACGTGAGTAATATGTTGATTTTAGTTAATTTACTGTGTCTCAAGATAGTTATTGTACAATGTACATACATAAAGACACTTGAGAAAGAAAACAAAGATCATTATGCCCTGTCCACACGCTTGTTTGTGACAAGTACCAAATACTACAAATATAGTCTGAAACAACGATCTGTAGCACGCGTGTTTTCTTTTCTAAGTTGGGAAAAATCATCACATGGCTTCTCCCGCCTGGGTGAGGCGGGAGGGAGTGCTAAGACTCTTACTGACTAAAAACGACCCCGTTCCTACTCCTGCACGTCGAGCCGGAGCCCCGGTTACCCGTTAGGTTCTCCGCGGCATTAGGCACCATCTGTGATGGTCGAATGGCTCTTTGAGGCGCGCACGGAACGCGAGGCGCCGTACGCTTGGGTCTTCTGGTCGGGCAGCAAGCTACCCACGGTCGCCGTCCACAGACGCGTACATTCGGTGGCCGGAGATCGTCTTGCGATCCCCGACGCCCAGAGGATTTCTCACGACAAGTCTGGGTTGTGAGGAGGCAGCCCTTTGCTGCCTCACGTGCCCCGCCTCCTCCTTAGCTAGCATAATTGCTTCGCAAAAGGAGGAGACGGCATCCCAGAACTCCTAACTCCGCGTCATAGTCCTGACTAATGCTAGACGCGAGAAGTCGCCGTCGCTGATCACATCCATGAGGGCACGGCGGCATTCAACCCCTACAGGGCCTGGACCGTGTGTTCCACCGTGTCCTCGCAGTGATGACACCGGGGCGAAACAGGAACCTACTGAAATTCCCTTGTCCGGTAAACACCTGCGTCAGGCGGTAGCACGTGTCTGGATACATCGCAAACTGTTTGCAAACGTAAAACAATCTTAATTTTTTCATTCCGCTCGTAATGTAAGACCTATAATAAGAAATCTCCAATTCGAATTAACTCGTCGAGTACCGGTTTTGTAGACACAATTATAGAACAATAGGTTGCGGTCACCGGTGACCGCTTGGTGTTTGACAGTTTAAACAATAAAACGACGCAATCCTATAATCAAATCATGAATGCAAAATATACTAAAACAAAGGCGTGGCCAAAGATTAAATGTTTTAACAGAATGGACACCGCGCGTCAAGTTCATAATTACAAGGCACACCCAGCTACAAATCGAGCTATACCAAACTAATTTATCATGAACTAGCTTTGTACGATCTTCCCGCACATTCAGTGGTCAGGTTATATTGGTTACTCCACACATCGACCAACAATAACCATTTTATCTTGGTCTTACATTATATGATCTTTTCACACAATCAACGGTCAGTTCACACTGGTTAAGCATATCTTGTATAAAAGGTGAAGATGATGATTGCTCATACGAAAACCATCGATCAGTAAACAAGAGGTAGTCACGGCAGATGCGATAATCACGAAATTGTTGGTATGTATGTATAATTAAGCTGTTTGTTTTTTTAATTCCCATTTCTTGGAGTTCCGTAGGTATGCGTATGGTATAGTATGCTTGTGGACACTGTATCAGAATTAGTACAAGATTGTGTCAGATTTTTCCTCAGTTACCTTTTTAATTATAAAACATTGCAATCATAAATCAATAAATACAATTAACACATGATACAGTAATTAACAAAGTAAGAGATTAAGATACTGGTTTTAAAAAGCCGAGATTCTTGGTTCTGCTGGGTTCTCCTTGAGCAAAATATTTAATTTTTTTTGAGAAGCTAGATAAATTTTTTTTTTGTTCCCGTACAAGATTTTAGACATTGATATAAGACAGTACAATACTTATCAATGAATAAATCGCTCCAACAACAATGTTTAATTAGTATCTACCTTTATAATAACTATCGTGAGACATACTAAATTAACTGCGTTAGGGTGCGCGGTCGCACGCTGCTCATGAGGAAGAGCCCCTCTGTGGTTCGAAACTAGTAGAGCTTTTCTCAGTATTTTCACGTGAGTAACCCGCGATTTTAGTTAATTTAAACTGTCAAACACCAGGCGGTCACCGGTGACCGCAACCTATAGTTCTATAATTGTGTCTACAAAACCGGTACTCGACGAGTTAATTAGTACCTAATACAAAATAGGGTAGTAGACTAATATTTTTTTTTAATGCTCGTCTGGTAGATTATTTTAAAACATTAAACACGTATTTTTTGTTTTATTACAAAATTAAATACTTTCGATGATACATTGATTTGAAATATCGTGTCACGTCATGACGTAACAACCTCCCACTCCTAAACTTATCATTATCTAACTGACGAACTAATTACTTTTTTTAATTTTCATACACTGTCTACCACCCTATTGGACCAAAACCTTCTCATCAACACATTCATCTAAAAACTCCTCAAACAGTCAAAACACAAAACAAAAAAGTGTTAATTCCAAGGAGCCAAAGACTGCGTTGAAAGTAGCCTGCAGGCTAGTTCCTGATCACTGTAATCAAACAAATAAGAGGTTCTGCTGAACTTCGGTATGTGTGAACTTGAATGTGTGGAGTTTTTTTTTGTATACGAATTGACGGCGTTTTGTTGATTAAAGGTTAAAATCTTCGGTGTTACGTTTCTGATGTCGAAGTACTCAAACACCACTAATTTTAAATTGCGCTTAAATACAAGGTGTAGTTTTGAAACCGTGTTATTTCTCGGGGGCATGTCACAGAAGTCATAAAGGTTCAATGTAAGAGAAAATTTCGGGCCAACAGTTAAAAATACGGCTATAATTAATCGTTTAAGTTCGACAGTATTTCAGAATAAGCGACAGCAATGTCGCTTGTTCTTATTGGAGTTTTATGGAATTCGGAATAATATCAATTACCTGTTTGAGTTTGTGTGTGTGTTAAGCCGCGTTATAAAGCTAGTTACAAGACGGCGGCGTGTAGGTACTCCGCATTTACGGATTTCCGTAATTTCAGAAAAATGAAATATATTTATCTACAATTTTTTATTATTGATTCGGACTCAGAATCGATATCCGAGTTGCCTCCTAGAAAATGACGCGGCTTTAAAACAACACCTTGTATAGGTCTGTCTCAACAAATTCTTTATAAAATGACAGAGACGGCACGATATTCAAGTACAACTTCAAATTTAGTAACCTTTCATTATTCGGCTGTGAGGAATTTTGTCGTGTTTGTCATTTATTTTTTTTTTGTTGTTGGTGGTGTTTTATATATCTTATTAAATAGATAGGTACTTCTTGATTTTAAACTGGAAATATTAAGTTTTTTATTGAAGGCTGAGTTAAAATAGTTTTAATATGTCAACTGGCTAGGAACTAATAAAAACCGCAAAAAATTATGATTTCTAGTGTCGGATTCACTTTTGATCGCTGTACCAGCCAAGTAAGCAAGTGCTATCCAAAATCACCTGGCTGTGTGTGCTATATTGTATTAAAAAAATAAAATGTCGTCGTCCCGACTTCCCAAATCAAAGGATAAAACATAAAATATTCAAGAGTCAAATGTTAAAACTAATGTATTTTAAAATATGAATAAAAAAAGGAAAAACAAATAAATGTAATGTTTTTTAACGCCGGTACACGTGAAGCGAAATATTATGTTTTATTATCAATGGCGGGAGAGCAATGAATATCCGCCATTTCATAATTTTGACAATTACCTTAATCTTACTTAAGGTAACGTTTCACCGTGCGAGTATTAATTGTGTAATATTTCAATCGAATAATATTTTCGATTATATTAGAGGTATAATTTGGTTCTTATGAATACTTAATGGCTTCTTCTATTAACACGTTAAACGCCATGGCAGTCACCGGTGACCGACATTAGCGGAGGATTTGCCTTCAATAGTTTTTTATTGGCAGCCAATGCCTTAAATTAATTATTTATTTACGTAGTGAATACAATAAAAGTATTGATCGTAAATTATAAGTACTATCAAAGTATAGCAATAAACTTTCACCGTAGGTTTAAGGTCAAAAAAGAGTTATATAATCGATTTACTTATGTTTAAACAGTAAGAGGTAGCTATCTGGGTAGAAATCACTAACTACCCGTCTTAAATAAATATTTGTAAACATTTACTTTACCTACTCGTACCTACACGTTTGAATTTGAAAGACGTGTTCACCTTCCACATCTGATTTACCAAGCGAGCAAATATTTATTCGTTCAGAATATTGCAATGAAAACACACCTTAACGGTTGTTTTAAAAATGTAACGTTCCACGTTTGAAAGGTAATTCATACAAATAGGGACAATGAATGTCAAACGAATACGAAGGGCATGGAGTATAGATACATGGAGTACCTATGCACAAGAGTATGTCCTAAATAGAAGGTAAAAACAAAGATTTGTTGCTTTGGAAATCTTCTGTGTAATGTGACATAACATCACGCCTTTTTATCCCCGAAGGGGTAGGCAGAGGTGCACATTACGGCACTTAATGCCACTGTACAATGTAACACCCACTTTTCACTATTCATGTTACGAGTCCCATGTAATAGGGGGTGAGCCTATTGCCATATACCGGGCACATTTCCAGACTCCGTGCTACTACTGAGAATGTTTTAAAAACCCAGTAATACTTTGCCCGACCCGGGAATCGAACCCGAGACCCCTTGCCCGGCAGTCGCACTTGCGACCACTCGGCCAACGAGGCAGTCTGTGTAATGTGTTCTGTGTAATGTATAGTGGTAAAATCTGTATCATGAATCATAAAAAAGTTATTATGACAGTTAACATACTCTTTATACAGTAACAGCACCTAAGTAACACAATTCGATGTAAAATTTTCGGTTCCGATTTCCATGTTGATACTTCATTCATACCCCTATATTCCATGACAAAGAATAAACATTCATAATTCAAATTTCGAATGCGTGCAGTCGGTTTTGTAATTTTGACGTTTATTCAAATTGAGAACGTATTCGCACGAACGAGCCTCGTCAATGGAAAAGTTTGAAGTTTTATTATCCGCCATTTTTTGTGTTTTCAATAAAATTGAAGCCAAGCTGTTTTTAGGCGGTTTTGTTGGAGAGTAATCGATTTTGTTCTCTTTGTGTGAAATAAACAACATGAATTTTATTCGGGTTTGAAGTCACTCGACCGGTGACGCAAAAAACACGACTTGACAGGAGTGGTGGACAAAAGGGGAGGTATTTGTTTAACAGTAAATCAGCTGGACGCTGATGGTGATGAATGGGATTAAAAGAGATTAACAGTAAGTAAAACCTAGGAATTATATGTCCCATGTAAGTGCCGCCCTAGTCTTTTTTTGAGGGGGAAATTATTACATGGCTCCTCCCGCTTAGGTGAGGCGAGAGAGAGGTCTTACTGACTAGAAACCACCACGTTCCTACTTCTGCATCGTGCCGGAGCGTAACTCGCTAAGTTATCTACAGCTCTGAGTGCCCTACAGTTTAAAACTGTGTTTAATAGCTATGTACATTTTCACATCATCTTAGCATTTTTATCACATCAACACTTTCAAGATCTTAAGACGCCATGATGGATTTCCTTAAAACAAAAAGTGCTAGGAAGAGAGATTTTTCATAATTTGAATTTCCCATCAGCAAATAGATTAAAGATAAGCCTAAAATGTCAAAGGGGTTCATTAATCAAAAACAAATTTAATAAATACACAGTCGTTAACAAAGATCGTGATTAATAGTATCGGCCTAAGACTTAGGATTTCGATTAAAGTTCTAAGCACCAAAAGGTCTGTTTGGTCGCACCCAATTATTTTACGCTCCCTAATATTAATTAATGGAATTTAGGGTATTTCAGATGTTATTATTTATTTATTTAAATGCAGTATTCTTAAAGATATATATATGTAAAGAAAATCACTATATTATATTTTCTTAATTATTTAATAAATAAATAATTTTGTTTTTACAGAAAAACGCAATTCTCTTATTTTCACTCAATTATTTCCTTTAATGCGCAATATTATTATATATATTATGATTAAGTAAAAATTCATTGAGTATGTGAACTTGTATGTTTATAAACGCACCCACGATATAGGAAGAAATACTATTAAACGTTGCCCGTTTTATAAAAAAAATTGTTTTTATAGTCTATCGTGAGACATACCTACTAAATTAACTAAAAATCGTGGGTTACTCACGTGAATATACTGAGAACAGCTCTACTAGTTTTATAAAAAACATATCGACATCTGAGTATCTGACCAATGTGAGAAATGGTAAATTACCAATTTTTTTTTACAGAAAGGCGTCATGTAAGTACTATTCTATGCAGGAGATCCAAATTTCGGACATTTTTGACTTCATTTAAACAAATAATGACAAAAAACGAAAATCTTATGGCCCTCATATTTTTACTGCGAAATGCATCTAAAATTTTATAAACGAGTAAACTTAACTCAATACCCAGAGCTTATACACGACAATTACACTAGCGATTTACCTACTAGTTTAAAAATAATATTTACAAATTGAATACCGAACCGACAAAAAAATATTTTTATTTATTCAACCAACCTTTTATACTGAAATTCTATCCAAACTGCCTCGTTGGCCGAGTGGTCGCGAGTGCGACTGCCGGGCAAGGGGTCTCGGGTTCGATTCCCGGGTCGGGCAAAGTATTACTGGGTTTTTAAAAAATTCTCAGTAGTAGCACGGAGTCCGGAAATGTGCCCGGTATATGGCAATAGGCTCACCCCCTATTACATGGGACTCATAACATAAATAGTGAAAAGTGGGTGTTACTTCTGTGTGCACCTCTGCCTACCCCTTCGGGGATAAAAGGCGTGATGATGATGATGTTATGTTCTATCTAAACATATAATAATATACGCTATACGATTGCAAAGTAATAATCTACATCACTAAAAACAAAAAACTGAAGTCCAAAGTTTAAATGGTACCTACTACTCAATTACTCAGGAAATTTTGAAAGGAATCATTCCGTGCAAACAAGACTAACTCGATGCAAGAATTCTTAGAAATTATTTAATCTTTCTTTGCTTTGCGAGAAGCACCATAGTTATAAAGTGCAAGGATTAAAATAATGATAATGGAACGGCACTAACTAGGTACGATATGAATGCTTTTTTAATTTTTGTAGTCGGGTCTTTATTGTAGTTACATAGCTCGATTCTATTGCAGAGTTTTCTTTCCTCTAATTAATCAATTGCTAAATTATTCATGTAAATTAATGTAACTTAATTTGATTTTTTTAACCGACATCTTTTATTCTAATTTGACATCCATTAATTGTTTTTTTTTTTAAAGAATGCGGTGCTCGCCTGTAATCGATTGTAACATTTTACTGTGTTATCTTATTTAAATGTTTGTTGTTTAATATACTAATGTATACCTACAATTGTCGGTGGGCCAATAAAGATAAATAAAAAAAGATTCTACGTTTAATTTTCTCGTGACATAAACAATGAAATGACATAAACTAAATTCTTCCTCAAGAGTAACGGATTAATCTAAATAAATGCTTTCACTTCGACTTTGACTTTGAAACATAAGATAACATAACATAACATCACGCTTTATATCCCCGAAGGGGTAAACAGAGTTGCACATTACGCTACTTAATGCCACTGTACAATGTGACACAATAGAGACGTAAGTCACAGTAGACACATTAGATTAAATACGAACATTTGGTGGCGGTCTACATTTTTTTTATGGAATTGGAGGCAAACGAGCAGACGGATCACCTGATGGTAAGCGATCAGCGCCGCCCATGGACACCCGCAACACCAGAGGTGTCACAGATGCGATGCCGGTCTTTTAAAAAGGAATACGCTCTTTGTTGGATTAGGTATTTGAGGAATGACAGGGATTCAGGAATTGGGGAGACTAGGAAAGGGGGGGGTCGGCTGTTGGGCCTCCGGTAACCTCCCTGACGCAACGAAACAAAACGCAAGCGTTGTTTCAGGTCGGTTTATGTGAGGCCGTGGTATGTCTCCGGTTGAGCCAGCCCATTCGTGCCGAAGCATGGTTCTCCCACACTTAAATGTTTAATAACTGTTTATACAAGTTCTTAAACAACATGCTATTGTGAAATCCCTAAATTGTTGTGGCGGGTATGGGTGTCATGTGTACGTGCACCTGTATGTTTGTAAATGCACCTACGATACAGGAGAAAATCCTAGTGTGGGGCAACGTTAAAAAAAGAAGCCTTCCAAAGAACCCTTCGATTGCGACCGCGTCGTAGAGTAAGACGGTCTTAAGACCGTCTACCCTTATTCCACATTTTATCCCGATCCCTTCAGCAGGTTTGACGGTATGGAATAACAAATAAACACATAAACGTTCGCATTTATATTATCAGTAAGACTATTTACCTATACTAGCTACTTCCGCGCGGTTTCACACGCTCAGCTCAGCTCCTATTGGTCGTAACGTGATGTTTTATAGCCTATAGCCATCCTCGATAAATGCTCTATCTAATACAAAAAGAAATATTCAAATAAGACTTGTAGTTAAGGAGATTAGCGCGATCAAACACACAAACAAAAAAACAAACTCTTCCGCTTTATAGAGGTATAATAGTATAAGATTAGCTTAGTTAACTAGTAAAAGCCCGTATATCGTCACAGTACTCATGGCGGAATGGCAGCAACGACTGTCGCAACCGCGGGCTGGCTCGCTGCCATCGCAGCGGTAAGTCCCCTCTTTGAGGAGTGGCTTGAGAGACGCTACGGCGTCCTCACCTACCGCCTGACGCAGGTCCTCACCGGACATGGAAGTTTCGGGAGGTACCTGTGTCTGATGGGGCGGGAGGAAACGCCCGGGTGTCATCACTGCGAGGACCGCCCTGAGGACACGGTGGAACACACGGTGGGAGAATGCCCTTCGTGGGCTGAGCACCGCCGTGTCCTCAGGGAAGTGATCGGCGATGGCGACCTCTCGCGTCCGGGCCTAGTGCAGGCCATGAAGCGGAGCGAGGGGGACTGGGATGCCGTCTCCTCCTTTTGCGAAGCAGTCATGCTAGCTAAGGAGGAGGCGGGACGCGTGAGGCAGCGAAGCGCTGCCTCCTCGCAACCCAGCCATCGCGAAGGACACACCGGGCGTCGGGGATCGCGAGACGATCTCCGGCCACCGTAACCGCGGGCCTGCGGACGGCGAGCATGGGTGGCTCCCCGTCCGACCAGAAACAGACCCGAGCGTACGGCGCGTCGCGTTCCGCGCGCGCCTCAAAGAGCCATCAGACCACCACAGATGGGGCCCAATACGGCCGATGCCGATTCGGAGTCGCGGAGAACCTAACGGGTAACCGGGGCTCCGGCTCGACATGCAGGAGAAGGAACGGGGTGGTTTTTAGTCAGTAAGAGTCTGACACTCCCTCCCGCCTCACCCAGGCGGGAGAAGTCATTCGATGATTTTCCCCCCTTAAAAAAAAAAAAAAATCGTAACAGTAAGTCCCAAATATAACCATGTGTCATTAATTTAACCGTTTAACGATAATGAGGATATTATTACAGGCAGTAAACTAAATAACATGGCGTAGTTATTGCGTACGCGTGTCGTATAAAACTCATCGTAGCTATAATATTAAATTTGGGGGAATATTTAATTGTGTCAGTTGATAGGAACGTTCAGAAGGTTCAATTTAGTACGGATGCTTTTTGTCGCGTTTTAGTTGGGTAGAGACAGTGTATTTATTGATTTGTATTTATTTAGTTTATATAGATATAGATATAAAGATGACTTTAGATTACTGCTTTTCCAATGACTTTAGATTACTACATATATCAGTTAAAAGCTGCTGGGTCTCGGGCTATTCCCGGGTCGGACAAAATATTACTGGATTGTTAAAATATGCTCAGTAGTAGCACGGGGTCTGGAAATGTGCACGGTATACGGCAATAGACTCACCCCCTATTACATGGGACTCATAACAGAAATAGTGAAAAGTGGGTGTTACATATACAATACGATTTGAAGTTCATATTTAAATGAAAAATTAATTGCTAGGTTGGAGCCGTGCTTGTTAGGAGTGCCTATCCTTACAAACAATGGGATTACAAGGGATATCATTTAAGACAAATATTTTTTTTAGTCAATAGAATATCAACAATGCCATTTAAGTAAAAACAGTATTTTATCTTTTTTTTTTTTTTTTCTATCGCGATGGAAATCCTCATGGACTTCCCGCGCCGTGAGGACGACGAGGGGGCGTGCCGGACTCTTACCGGCTAAAACCACCGCGGTGTTCCTTCACTGCCTGTGACCGTGACCCGGGTTGCCCTTACGGAATCACCACACAAAAGAAACGGGTCTGATTTTATTGGTCGGGCTGATACTGAGCACCCACTCCCGGCCGCTATCCCACTACTGCCCGATACGGGGACTTTTGGCTGCTGGGTTTCCCCCCTGGCCCGGTGCGCCCCTCCTTAGTAGACCTGCATCCCCCAGACTCCTCCGGGGGATCCATATCAATACCAGGCTTAGTGTGGACGTCCAGTCAACATGGGCAACTCAGCACCAGAACCCCCGACCTCAAACCATCCTCCGGTTCCGACCTCCGAGTAGCCGGATTACAGGAGACGCCACGCTCCCAGTCAGTATTTTATCTTATCTAAATTCACTATTATTATCATTTTAATTTTTTGATGCTGTGTGAAAATAGTTATTTTTAGTTTTATTTTATTTAATTATTATATTTTTGTTGTAGTGTCTTAAGTTGTACATATTTATTATTTACTTTCCTAATGTAAATATCTCAGTTTTAATAAACATAATCAATTATTGTCTTTTTAAACAGCATTAAGGTCTCTCTCTTGGCCCAATAAAGAATATGTTTCAACTGGTACTTCTGTTCTTATCTGTATTGCAGCAAACTAGTAAATGTCAAGCAGGGCAGTCCAGCTGTGAATTTAATAATAACTTAGTTTTTGAACATAAAAACGCAACTTGAATACTTATAAAGTAATATTTTAATTTAAACTTACTTATACTTTGTTATCCACCGCCTTGTGCTGGGAATTAGGAGATTAGATACCATTACGATTGTTATTTTAAGAAGGGTGATGTAGAATTGGTATTTGGAGTTTGTCTTTTGTTTTAGAAATGTTGTTGTTGGTTCTGTGGAAGCAAGGTTTAACTCTTCCTTCAACATTACATAAAATGGAGATTGCTATGCAATAAATGATATTATTGAGAAATTCATAAAAAAAACTGCCTCGTTGGCCGAGTGGTCGCTAGTGCGACTGCCGGGTAAGGCGCGTCGGGTTCGATTCCTGGGTCTGTCAAAGTACTAATGGGTTTTTAAAAATAATCTCAGTAGTAGCACGGAGTCTGGAATTGTGCCCGGTATATGGCAATAGGCTCACCCCCTATTACATGGGACTCATATTACTCGTAACATAAATAGGGAAAGTGGGTGTTACATTGTACAGTGGCATTAAGTACTGTAATGTGCACCTCTGTCTACCCCTTCGGGGGTAAAAGGCGTGATGTTATATTGTTGTTTGTCATAAAACAAACTAACATATTCGCCGGGATAGTCTAAAATTGATTTTATTTTGAATTACTTCAGTGGAATTTTCTTTACGTTATCTTTCTTTCTTCTTCCTTATATTTCTTTCTTTTTAATCACATTATCTCCAGAGCTTTTACTCGGTACTTTGTGTGTGTTTGTCTTTGTGTTACATCACAAGTGTGTCTAGTTGTCAATTGAGTGTGTATGTATGAGTGTAAATCGAAAAATCTAATGATGGGCAGTTTCCTTTTAAGTTTGTATCTTTATTACTTCTTCACGTTAAAACGGCTGAAGGGAATAGGATGAAATTGCGAACAGAGGTATGTTATGGCCCGGAATTACACATAGACTACCCAAAGCAATGCGAGCAAAGCCGCTGTCAGAAGTTAGTTAAAACTGATCCTTTCAGCTTTATTTATTGTAAGTATTAGGTTTAATAAAACACGTGATGTATTGTAAACACATGAATTACCTATTTTCCTTCACAAACTATCAGGGTTTTGGGAACTGGTTCCAAAGGCGACTTTGAAAGTCTATAGAAAACGTTTTCAATGGTATCTAAAACTATGAAATTCAAGTGAACTCTTCAGTTATAACAAGAACTGAAACAATAAAGGTAGGCTAGAGACCGCAGAACAAAAGGATTTTTTTAAGGGGCGATAATTATCTATTCACTTCTCCAGCCTGGGTGAGGCGGGATAGTGTCAGACTCTTACTAACTAAAATCCACACCGTTCCTACTCCTGCCCTTCTAGCCGGAGCCCCGGTAACCAGTTAAGTTCTCCGCGGCTCCGTATCGTCATCAGCCCTATTGAGCCCCATCCGTGGTTCTGATGGCTGTTTGAAGCGCACGCGGAACGCGACGCGAAACCTGCGATATGTAAAGAAATACAAGGGTAGTGACAAGTAGAGAACGAGTTCTTTGCCCATTGCTTAGTAGGCGACTTGGTTGGTTGATAGGTCTCGAAAATAACTGCCTGTCTAATAATCGATGTATGGTTACAGTTAAAAATAAATTAAGGACTATCGACTACCTCTTACACAAACAGATTAGTTTTCATATTTTAATTTAAACGATGCCCTACATTAGAACTTTGTATGAGTCGTTTACAAATATACAATTTCACTGTTACACATGACGACATAATTGTCGTAATTTGTGAATCTCACCACAAAAGATGTTCCGTGCGGGAATCGCACCCATTACATGTTACGCGGCAATCAGTTTCCCAGTTACCGCGCCAAGTTTGCAGTCAAATAACACAATGAAGTCTTAAAATATCCATTTTAAGTCCCTTCCAATTTGTTCCGCCATATCTAGTGGAAACTGAAAGATTCTGAGAACAATTTAGTTCCACCACCATAGACTTCCCATACCAATTACTACAGAATTTGTTCTGAGCCACCATTACCGTAAATATGAAGCCGATAGTGTTAACCTTATGGTGTGAATCCCCTTCAGTTTGTGAGCAGGGATGTTCAATTTAAATTCTATGTAGTTATTAAGTTTTATAGGTGCTCTGATACATGTCTTTTTCTTAAGAAGGAAAATCATCGAATGTCTTTTCCCGCCCAGATGAGGCATTTCTACTCCTGCCCTTCGAGCCGGAGCCCCGGCAACCCGGTAAGTCCTCCGCGGCTCCGTATCGACACCAGCCCTATTAACTCGTTGAACACCGTCAGTATAGACACAATTAAATAACAATAGGTCGCGGTCACCGGTGTCCTCACGGTGTTTGACAGTTTAACTCGTCGAGTACCGTCATTATAGACACAATTATAGAACAATTTTTTTTTTTTTTTTTAAGGGGGGAAAATCATCGAATGACTTCTCCCGCCTGGGTGAGGCGGGAGGGAGTGTCAGACTCTTACTGACTAAAAACCACCCCGTTCCTTCTCCTGCACGTCGAGCCGGAGCCCCGGTTACCCGTTAGGTTCTCCGCGACTCCGAATCGGCATCGGCCGTATTGGGCCCCATCTGTGGTGGTCTGATGGCTCTTTGAGGCGCGCGCGGAACGCGACGCGCCGTACGCTCGGGTCTGTTTCTGGTCGGACGGGGAGCCACCCATGCTCGCCGTCCGCAGGCCCGCGCTTACGGTGGCCGGAGATCGTCTCGCGATCCCCGACGCCCGGTGTGTCCTTCGCGATGGCTGGGTTGCGAGGAGGCAGCGCTTCGCTGCCTCACGCGTCCCGCCTCCTCCTTAGCTAGCATGACTGCTTCGCAAAAGGAGGAGACGGCATCCCAGTCCCCCTCGCTCCGCATCATGGCCTGCACTAGGCCCGGACGCGAGAGGTCGCCATCGCCGATCACTTTCCTGAGGACACGGCGGTGCTCAGCCCACGAAGGGCATTCTCCCACCGTGTGTTCCACCGTGTCCACAGGGCGGTCCTCGCAGTGATGACACCCGGGCGTTTCCTCCCGCCCCATCAGACACAGGTACCTCCCGAAACTTCCATGTCCGGTGAGGACCTGCGTCAGGCGGTAGGTGAGGACGCCGTAGCGTCTCTCAAGCCACTCCTCAAAGAGGGGACTTACCGCTGCGATGGCAGCGAGCCCAGCCCTCGGTTGCGACAGTCGTTGCTGCCATTCCGCCATGAGATCGCGCCGGAGCTCATCCCGCCACGCACCTATTTGGCGCGGCAGCGGGGTTTCGCCCCGGCGACGTGCCTCCGCGCGCATGCCGTACACGCGCGCGAGCACCTTCGCCTCCAGATCCCACGGCGGTGATCCGGCAAGGAGGTTCGCCGACTCCCCAGAGATCGTGCGGTATCCGCGGATCATTCGGATCGCCATGACCCTCTGTGCCATGAGCAGCGTCCGAGCGGGACGCCGCAACAGGTTTGGCGCCCAAACAGGGGCGCCGTAGAGGGCCATGGACCGCACAACCCCGGCGTATAACCGCCGGCAGGAGGCGTTTGGCCCCCCGAGGTTGGGGAGGATGCGTTTAAACGCAGCCCCCGTCCTCTCCAACTTTGGGGCCAAACGTCGGAAGTGTTCTATGAAGTTCCACCGACTGTCGAGGACGAGTCCTAGGTACTTCATCGTCGTCTCGACGTCGATGGTAACTCCTCCCGCCGTTATTTGGGACCCACCCGGAGGTGGCGCGTTCCCGCGGCCATGAAAACACATGGCCTCGGACTTGTGGAGCGCCACCTCGAGTCCCAACTGCCGGATTCTCTCAACGACTGTCGCAACCGCTGTCGCCATTAAGTCGGCCGCCGCCTGGTGTGACCTCCCGTGCGCTAGCACCAGCGTATCGTCGGCGTAGCATATTGTGCTAACGCCGTTCGGGAGGTCAGTGCGCAGCACCCAGTCATAGCCGATGTTCCACAGGAGCGGCAATTATAGAACAATAGGTTGCGGTCACCGGTGACCGCTTGGTGTTTGATAGTTTAAACCCCATAATCTTTATGTTATTATGGTGTACAATAAAGTGTAAATAAATAAATAAATAAATTTTCATATTAATTATAACCCGTCTAAAGTCTACAACTACATAGAAGAAATGATCAAAATCATTTCAGTATGTTAGGCATAATAGACAAAAAATAGCTTTCTCACTTAGCGATAAACATAGTACTAACTTAAAGACACATAATTCTAACTTTACCAACACGCAGTAAAGCTCTACTTTTTTCCCATAAAAGCCTAACATGTATATGTTAACTCTGAAACTCATAACTTAAATAGGTAAAGTTTGCCTTAGCTGCCGTAGGAACAAACAATTTGATCTTTAACTAAGTCTCCACACAAAAGGTCACTTTATTTTTGGCTTCCTAACAACAAAATAGGAATTTTATTACATTTCCTAGATTTGGAAACGGTACAAGCCGATAAACGAGCAGACGGATCACTTGATGGTAAGCAATCGGCGTCGTCCATGGACACTAAAGGCGTTACAAGTGCGTTACCGGCCATTTAGTGATTAGGAATTTGAGGAATGTTGGGAATTTAGGGATTAGGGGGATTGGAAAAGAGCGGGAGGACTCCGATGGTAATTGGGCCTCCGGCACCTCACTCACACGACGAATCGCAACGCAAGCGTTATTTCACGTCGGTTTTCTGTAAGGCCGTGATATCACTCCGGTCGAGCCGGCGTGGTACGTTAATTTTTTTGAGTTTACAACAAAATATTTTATCTAATTATATGAAAGGGTGTTCAGAGAATACTCAGTTTAGTCACTTTTTACAATTCCAAGGATTTTTTCGTAGATCAAGTAAATTACGAAGTATAGACTGAACCCCTATTAGGTACATGGGATTTAAAACATAAAAGGTGAAAAAACGGTGTTAAATTTTAAAGTTAATAATTTTACAAAAAGTACCCCGAGAATTGAGAAAATAAGATAAATGGAAAAAAAACATATTCGCCATTAGGCATGGTGCACCAAATACACAAACAACAAGTTGCGATGATATTTTTATTATGATAAATTACTGCTCAAAAATAAACCATTGCCTCTCACACGAGGAATAACAAAGTTTGAAGTAATCTTCAATACCATATTGGCAACCCTACATAACACCACTTCTCCTTAGAAACATCTAGTAACCAACCTCCATATAGAAGCAACCGCTCATCACTAAACTTCCATTATATCCTCAACCCCCTCATTATACAACCTTCCTTTATCGAGAGGTCCACTTATACTGGGTGATGTTGGCGCATCACAATAATCATCCATTATAAATTGAACCCTTCGTTATACAGACTTTGGTTTGCTGAGAGGTCAATTCATACTGGTTGTTTTTGCTCTGTGATTTCATACACAGTAGCTAATCAGTGAAATGTATGGTTAGTAAGCAGCATATAAAGTCAGACCTATCTCTCAAATGTCTTAACTACATTTTGGACTTTATTATTAAGAGGGTAAAGTTGAAAGTAGTTTGATGGCTTGGGATAGCTTGATCTGCTGTACGAGCAATTTGCAGCAGTGGTGAATTCTGCCTTAGAATTAATACGCCATCTTGGAATTATAATTTGTTGCTTGTGGGCTGCAATTGTCTCGCCTCAAGGTATCTATGTTAGTGTATCCTTAATATTACGTTTTGTGTTAGATTCCTGTTTCGGACTGATCACTAGTCATTTTGTGTTAAATCTTTGATAATGATTTGAGGCCATGCCATTCGCAAAGATAAAAATGCAGTAAGCAGAGTCATTGTATGTAACAGACTTTACGTTAAAATTCTAAATATTTTCAGTATTTTACTTGAACGGGAAATCAAATGCCTCCTCAGTTAACATTCAGATTAAATCACACTTGAACTACATCCACATCTCAAAAACAGTACACCAACAAACTCCCTAAATCCCAAAAGCTATATTTTTCTTCCAGAAACACCGACACTAAGATAAATGTATGACCATTAAACCAAAACAACCCAACCTCAAACCATAGATCATACGAAACAAACTACTTTAAACTTCTTGTTAACTCCCTGAACTATAGATTAAACTGACATTTCCACAGTTATAAATAAGTGATTTCATTCCCACATATATATGAGTTTTCGCGGTACAATTTATGTTGGAGAGATTTTCATATTTCGGTTTGTTTTAGGTGGGAGTTTAAGGGTAAGCGGCGCGGCGCTAGTGTCGTTTTTGGGTTAATTGGTGTTAGTTGAGCGGTTATTACTTTATTTTGTGAAGTATCTTGGTTGGTGTACAATAGTTTAGGCAGAGACAGGCAGACACTTATTACATTTTAATTTTTATACCCTAGCAACTACCCTATTGATAAACAGACAATCGAACATACAAACACGTTCACTAGTATTATATAAAGATTAATATGGATAAGACATGACCTAATTTAAATTGACTTTGACGGGTAGACCTGCATCTTTACCTTAGACTTAGTACATTAATATTGACATAAACGTAGCTAAAACTACTAGACGTTAATAATTTATTTAGGTACTAACTGTGCCTACGACTTCGTTCGTGTGGAAGACTTTGTATAGTTCTTTACAGCTCCTCTCCTGTGAATGATAGCGTGATAACGTGAAGCCTATATGTTGAATCGCCCTGTTAGTTAATTCATGCAAAAATTTAAGTAAATCTATGCAGTACTTTTTGAGCTTAGCCTGAACCTACACACAGACCAAAATTCCAAAAACCATACTTTTGGTTTCGGTATCGATTGTAGATCACTCCCCAAGTATTTTGTTATCATACAAAAGACAATTTCAAATTCTAATTATCAAAACACTAAATAATAGTTTACCTGACCAACAAACCCGAGACTGCTAAAAGCGGCGGTACTCTCTGAAAAACAAACGCAGGGCGCCTCGTTTGCCGCGGTGACTAATCCGGCTAACACCTGTGTATATGCAGGTAAGACGAACAATCAGCTGATTCGAACGCCCCAGCCGCATACCGCTATGCTTTCGCAGCAAGCAGATGAAGTTTGGCAGATTGTGCAAAGAAAGAGGTATAGAAATCGATTTATGAGTAAAAAAGGAACGTGCACGGAAATAATAGATAGTTTTAGGGCTGCAAATATCAGAGTCCCTCTATTTATAAATAATGTTCATAAGGAAACCTGTGAGAATCATATAGTCAATTACATAAGGAGCAAAACAAACGTTGAAGTCACATTACAAAAAATCGAATCTAAGAAACAAAAACATTACAACTCGTATAAAATATATGTTCCCAAGGAGAAGCTTAGTTTGTTTTTGGACTGCAGTTTATGGCCTGATGGAATAGCTTTCCGCCGGTTTGTGGATTTTAACAGACGAGATTTAGACAGACATAGGAAATCTGATACTAGTCCAGTAATAAATATAAATGGATAGCACAACAAACAATGACACATTAAAATTCATCAGTTTTAATTGTAAGTCTTTTAAAAGATCCTTGGAGTGTGTAAGACGTCTTTGCTTAACGGCTGATATTATTGCACTGCAAGAAACGTGGCTCCTGCCACATGAGATTCCTGAACTCGGTAAAGTGAACAGTGATTTCGGATACTGCGGTAAATCTGCGGTAGACCTAACAAGTGGTGTGCTGCGGGGGCGTCCGTACGGCGGTGTAGCACTTCTATGGAGAAACAGTAAGTGTCGTTGTGTGTCTGTGATTTCGTGTAAAAGTAACCGAATAAGTGCAATTAAGGTGTGTACTTTGGATCGATTTATACTAATATTTTCTATTTATATGCCTACCGACTCTTCTGATAATCTCTTAGAATTTGTTCAATGTTTAAGCGAAATTATGTCAATAGTTGAGGGTAATAATATTGAAAGTGTATTTATCATGGGGGATTTTAATGCTCATCCCGGAGAATTGTTTGGAAATGAGCTTCGAAATTTTTGTAATGAGCAAAACTGGACATGTGTCGACCTAGAGATGTTGGGCTTAAATTCGAATACTTATACTTTTGTGAGTGACGCGCATGGTTGCCATAGGTGGTTGGATCACTGTGTGGTTACCGATGCGGCACTAAAAACGGTTACTTCAGTAAGGGTGTGCTATGACATTTTTTGGTCTGATCACTGTCCAGTAGAGATCCAGTGTAACTTAAAAACAGTCTGTAGAAATATTAGGCCACCGCTCAGGAAAACCAATAAAGTTCTATGGGGGGATAGGGATATAAACCAAATAGAAAAATATACAAAACATTGTAATAATAAACTAAGGGAAATTGATTTCCCTCATGAATTCCAACAGTGTTGTGATCGCATGTGTAGTGATAGTAGCAAGGATCACATGGCAGCGATAGACGCGCTTTATTGTGACATCGTGACAACCTTACAGGAGGCTGCTGTTGATAGCTACGTCGGCCGAGGTAGTGGCGGACGCCACCGCGGTCGTCATGTTGTCGGATGGAACAAGTATGTTCGTGATACTCATAGGGAGGCTAGGCAGAAGTTTTTGACCTGGGTGTCTTGTGGTCGACCGGACAGTGGTAAGGTTTATAATGAAATGTATGAATCTAGAAAACAGTTCAAAAGCCAACTACGCTATTGTCAGAATAATCAAGAATTAATAAAGATGAATAATTTAGCTACTCAGCATAAAAACAAAGATTTTAAAGGATTTTGGAAAGAAACAAAAAAACTAAACCCAAAACCTGGCGTCCCTGTGAGTGTCAGCGGCATCTGTGAACCAAAAGACATTGCTGGCATGTTTAGGTGTCACTTTAAGGTGGAGTCTCCGCTAAAAGGTGAGCAGACTAGAGATGCGGAGGTCGTCGTGACAGGGGTGCCTGAGCGTGTCACAGCAAAACAAGTTACGCTAATAATAAAGGGCATGACTCGAGGGAAGTCACCCGGTCACGACGGTATCAGCATCGAACATTTTCAGCATGCGGGGTCACACCTCACGAGGCTCCTGGGACTGTTATTCACGCTCTGTATTAGGCATTCCTATCTGCCAAATGAGCTGATGAAGACGGTGGTAGTGCCTATAAGTAAAAACAAGACTGGAGATAATTCTGACAAGAGCAACTACCGCCCAATCTCATTAGCTACAACCACAGCTAAAGTGCTTGATGGCTTGCTTGAGAGACAGCTTAAGAAACATCTAACATTAAACGACGCACAGTTCGGTTTTAGACCAGGACTTTCGACAGAATGCGCAGTTATGTCTCTCAAGCAGACTGTCAGGTATTACACAGACAGGAGCACGCCTGTTTATGCAGCCTTTCTTGATCTCTCCAGGGCTTTTGACCTGGTTAGGTATGATATACTCTGGCATAAATTGAAGTATTCAGGTGTGCCAGGCGAGATAATTAATATGTTTAAATATTGGTATGATCACCAAACTAACCAGGTCAAATGGCTTGATGAACTTTCTGATGAGTACAGGTTGGAGTGTGGAGTGAGACAGGGGGGGTTGACGTCTCCTACACTCTTCAACTTGTACGTAAACGGGCTGATTGATGAGCTGAGCAACATCGGAGTGGGATGCTCGATTGATGGTTGCTGTATCAATAGTATAAGCTATGCAGACGATATGGTGTTGCTCAGCCCATCAGTAGCCGCGCTCAGAAAGCTGATAGGCGTGTGTGAGAAGTATGCGAGAGTACACGGTCTCCTATACAATGAGCAGAAAAGCGAGCTCATGGTATTTCAGGCCAGGGGTCGTAAACTGGGGGATGTGGCACCTGTACTGCTTAACGCTGTCACTCTTCAAAGAGTGAAGGAATTTAAATACCTCGGCCATATGGTAACCGAGGATTTAAAAGACGATAGGGACATAGAAAGAGAGAGGAGAGCGATGGCGGTCCGCTGTAATATGTTGGCACGCAGATTTGCGGGGTGTAGTCTTGGGGTAAAGATCACGTTGTTTAAAGCATTCTGCCAAACTCTCTACACCTGCAATCTGTGGGTCAGATACACGCAGCGGGCCATCAACGCTCTCCGTGTACAATATAATAACGCGTTCAGGGTGCTGGTGGGGCTCCCGCGCTGCTGTAGTGCGTCTGCGATGTTTGCGCACGCGCGCACTGACGCCTTTCACGCGGTGCTGCGGCGCCGCATTGCCTCGCTGATGTTCCGTACGCGTGGGAGCGCCAACACCATCTTGAGCGTGCTCAGTCAAAAACTGGATAGCCCCCTTATGAGGCACTGGATTCAAACTCAAGTGTGCGTGGCCGGTGCCTCAAAGGGAGGCAAATATTTAAGTTAATTCTATTGTTGAAAAAAAATGTGATGATATTTCTTTACCTAAATTGACATTAATTAAATTGACAATATAAAAAAAAAAAAACAATGATTGATAGTGCGGTGTTATAATGTAATGAATTAAATTAAATAAATTAAATTAAATTGATTAAGAATTATATATATTTCATAATATTAAATTGTAAATGTATGGACCCAGTATGTCTGAAATAAATTTATTTTATTTTATTTTTATTTTTTATTTATTTTTTTCAAAGAATATTCAATTGTTTTTGTCAAGTGTTTCTTGTTAAAAAGTCTTTTTTTAGCAGTCTCGGGTTTGTTGGTCAGGTAAACTATTATTTAGTGTTTTGATAATTAGAATTTGAAATTGTCTTTTGTATGAGAACAACATCAATTTATTAATTATAATCTCGGTTTTCTCAAGCAATCTACAGAGGAAAACTCTACTAGTTTCGAGTCACGGAGCATGCGCAGCCGTGGCGACGACGCGCAGCCTACTCCACGATAGTTATTATATAAATAACCTCAAGTTGTACTCATGAGAGGTAAATCTGAACAATAACGAACTTCAACCGGCCTACCAAGGCTAAGGAACTGCATAGGGGATTATAATGTTGAAATATCGTACACCAAATTTGTTCATATATAAAAGTAGTCTAGTGTCTAAACATCGGAAATAAGGTCTACAAAGTAGTTAATGGAGAGCGGTCACCGATGACCGCTTGGGGATTAAAGTCTTAAAGGGTTGGGAACTGAATAGGGGATTATAACTAACTCCCTTAATTATAGAAGATTCATATTTTAACAGTGGACTGTCGAGAACGGATAATGTTGATGATATGCCATGGGATGGAAGTCATAGCACATAACTGCTGACAATTGGGTGTTACAATTCGCGGAAACTCTTCAACCTCTTCTGCGAAAAGTACGATACCAGTAAAATGACTAAAAATAACGTTTTTCGAAGAAAAATGCCCTAGTTATGCTATCAGAGACAAAATAGAAAGAATATAGGCCACCTATATAGCTACCATTCTACTAAATACCATTTTCTCAAAACGAAATATTCATTAAAATTTAATTTAATATTGGCAAACTGTAAAAAAATTTATCGCCAACTGCGCAGGTACCTAGAGAATCAATTTACTCGATTCTAAGAATTTTCTCATTAAATCGATTTGACGACGAAATAAGTAGAACCTATTTAATAGTAAGGAACAGAGCTGTATTATTCCGCAAGCAAATTAGGCAAGGGCGCCATGTTACGAAGAGTTTAAGTGTGGGGGAGCCACTGTACGGCACGAATGCGCCCAGCTCGACCAGAGTGATACCACGGCCTCACTGAAAACCGATGTGAAACAACGCTTGCGTTGTGTATCGTCGTCTGAGTAAGGTTACTGGAGGCCCAATTACCTCATTCCAAAATCTCCCTAATCTTCAAATCCTTAACAATCCTCAAATTCCTAATCCCCAAAGGCCGTTAACGCACTTGTAACTTTCGGGTGACTATGGATGGCGCCGATTGCATACCATCAGGTGATCCGTCATTTCATTTACCGGCTTCTCTCCATAGAGTCGCGGTGAAAAAAATTTGGGCGCCAATGAGGTGCTTACCTAGAGCGCTGTCTAGGTTTAACCCGTCTCGCGTAGATCTACGTTACGGCACTTTCTATTGTGTCTTATATACCGGCAGTCAAGAGGTTAATCCATGTCTGAATAAATAGCATATTATCAGTTTTATATAATGAAATTCTACGTCACAAACTTTAATACTTGGATCTAGATACCTAGAAGTCTCCTTTAAACTTCCAGAGATGTTGAACCACTGGAAGTGACTTCACTTCACTTAAATTATTCTGCGAAATAATGTTTTGACGTCTCTAACGTAATATTATAACATCACGATATTCTTCGAACATAACTAATAACTATGTTACATCTATGTACATATGCAATATAGAATGAGATTAAAGAACTTACAGTTAGATCACGTCTCCTATCCCCAAAGGGGTAGGCAGAAGTGCACATTATGGCACTAAATGCCATTGTACAATGTAACACCCACTTTTTCACTATTTATGATACGAGTCCCATGTAATAGGGGTGAGCCTATTGCCATATACCGAGCACAATTCCAGACTCCTTGCTACTACTGAGATTTCTTAAAAACCAACTAATACTTTGCCCGATTCGGGAATTTAACTCGACACCTCTTGCCGGTCGCACTTGCGAACACTCGGCCAACGAGGCATTCGAAATCGAGTGTATTGAAGAAGTATTCACGCAAAATTATGAGTTCCATGTAATAGGGTCGAATTTGGCATAAACAAAGCGCAATTCCAGACACCGTACATTACATTGTATTCACTTCAAATTGCAAGGTTACTGGCTCTCCCTTTGAGAAAATTCTCGGGTCCCACTACAAGTCGTCCTATTGGCGTTTCAGGTGCACGTTTATGGAAAAATTTGAGAACATTCGCTTGCACTTTTTTTCTATCACTATAATATTCACTGTAATATTATTGTTATGTGTTAAGCTGGTACCTAAACGAGCTGACGGATCACTTGATGGTAAGCAATTGCCGTCGCCCATGGACACCCGGAACATCAGAGACGTTACGAATGCGTTACCGGCCTTTTGGGGTTAGGAATTTGAGGAATGTTGCTGATGTTGGGATTCAGGGTTTAGGGAGATTGGGAAAGGGAGGGCAGAGTTTAACCCTTTGAGTACCGTTATAGACACAATTAAAGAACAATAGGTGTCCGGACACCGGTGTCCTCGTGGTGTTTGACAGTTTAAAACTGGTAAAAAACCTTTATCTATACCTACAAATAGAACTTACTAGTTTAATTCAAGATTCAAGTTAAAAAGGCATTTAAACTTATACTAAGGTTCTAGAGTTGATAAAGAATACATTTTAAATTAACAAACCTCGTAAGAAACCCTCAAGAAATACTTAAAATGAAGTCAAAAAGAGTATAAAGCAGTAACTAGACATGAGAAGCAGTTACTGAGATGATTCTATGAGAATTTATTACCAAGATATTCACGTCACTGGAATATTATTACGCCAATTACGCCGGGAGCTGCGCTTTGTAGGCCATTAAATCATCTCTTGTAAGGAATTTACAGAAGGGCAATTTTGTTCCACGTTGTAATGTTGTTATAGCTGATGTTTTTAAGTCAAAAGAGTAGAATAGAATTTTTATCGTTTATATGAGATATTGTTATACAATTGTATTTTCTATTGCTTTTACAAATATACATTTTTAAGAATGATACATACATGATAATTAAAAAAGTTACTTGTAATTAATTGTACAGCTGTTGTCAAGTAATCCAAAAAAAAACTCTTGTTTGACAATATCGTCAAGAAATACACTAACTACTAGCTTCTCCTGCGCGGTTTTACCCGCTCTGCATGGTTCCTATTGATCGTAGCTTGATGTGTTATAGCCTATAGCCTTCCTCGATAAATTTACTATTCAACACAAAAAGAATTATTCAAATCGGATCCGTAGTTTCGCAGATTAGCGCGTTCAAACAAACAAACAGACAAGCAAACAAACTCTTTAGCTTTATATAATAAGTATGAGATATAAGATTAGGCAATAACATAAGTTGAAAACAGATAGGTAAATAATCTCTGCATGGACTTTTGAAAAACATCACACGCAATTACAATTACGTAAGTTATAAAAGGCAAGATCTGTAACAATATAAGTGACCTACATCAGCAAACACTAGTTTCTTATTAAAACAATAAGTCTATTTAAGATTGGTAATTTCAATCAAAATATATGAGATTGAGATTAGATTCTGAAATATCTCGTAATCAATCTAACGAAATTCAAACATCAATGATTTATAGAAATGTAATCACTTCGGAGCGATTGGCACTAGTCTAGACGCCTAGATATCTTATTGATTTGAATAACAAGCTTTGATAGGCGACGTAATATAGTACACCTGTGCTATGAACCGAATTAAGTTTAAGCCCTAGTCGAAGAGATAATGGAAAATTCTGTGTGTAAAACTGACACTGATATGTCTCAACATTTACGTCAATCTTATACTTATTTACTTGTTATATTTTTTATAATATATCAGTTTTATATACTCTTTTTAGGGAGGAAAATCATCGAATGACTGATCTCACCTCGGTAAGGCGGGAGGGAGTGTCAGACTCTTACTGACTAAAAACCACCCCGTTCCTTCTCCTGCACATCGAGCCGGAGCCCCGGTTACCCGTTAGGTTCTCCGTGACTTGATCGGATAAGCCGGTAAACGAGCAGACGGATCACCTGGTGGTAAGCAATCGACATCGTCCATGGACACCCAGAACACCAAAGGTGTTACAAATGCGTTACCGGCTTTTTGGAGATTAGGAATTTGAGGATTGTTGTGGTTTCACGGATTGGGGAGATTAGAGAAGTAATTGGGCATCCGGTAACCTCACTCATACAACGAAACCGTTGTTTCAAGTCGGATTTCTGTGATGCCACGAAATTCGACGTGATGCCGTGGTAACACTTCGGTCAAGCCGGCCCGTGCGTGCCGAAACATGACTCTTCCACACTTCTTCCGAACACAACACAAAAATGTTCTCTGATAATCTTAAACATGATCCTTTTCTATGTGATCTCCAACCCGCTTGGCCAAGAGTGGAAATTAAGCCCCTCTTTTGCGGAGGACGCCCACAGTACAGCAATGGAACTTCACGAACACTGATGATGATGATATTACGTTGTCAGATTTTGAGGACTTATGGACCTTCTGAAGTTTTAACAATGAGTTACTTTGTGAAGGTACCGCAGCTTATTAAGGCACCCCGGAACCCTATTAGGGAGCTGCAAAATTGTGGATTATGTTAAAACATTAAACTGTTAAATTATTTTTGTTCTGATGTATAGTTGGTACTGGAGATTTATGATCAATTTTTTTTTGGGTTATTCGGTTAGATGGGTTTTGTGATTAATTTCAATCGTTTAAGGGAAAGACATGATTTGCAATTGTTTTTTCAGAACATCTGTCTGACATATGCCGTCATCGTGGTGTCCCGGAGTGTTTAAGAAGCTCGTTTTTCACGCATGAAAGTGCCGGTTCGAAAAATATCAATGGCAAGTACCAATGTAACTTTTACAGAGTTATATGTACTTTCTAAGATTATTAAGACGCCACTGACAAACGGTGAAGGAAAACATCGTGAGGAAACCTGATAACTTCAAAATCGATAACCCGTGTTGAGCAAGCGTTGTGATTAACGCTCTAACCTTCTCCGTGTGAGACGAGGCTTTGCTCAGCAGTGGGCATTTATAGGATGTTGATGATGATGTTCTGAATTGAGACCGACATCTCTTGAGCAGTCGCACAGACAATGGCAACGAGGCAGACCAATTATATTGTATGTATGCCTTTAGAGCTGGGCTATTTAGAGGACCCGGTGCTGATAGCAACCACATGGTTTTAGTGTGCTGAGAATCAAACACTCTCAGGTCTTTTTTTCTAACCTAGACAGCTTCTAAAGTCTTGCATCATCACGAAAGTTGCACATTACTTAACAATAAATTGTTTTAAAGATCAGACCTATTTTGCATGACACCTCAACGTACCCTTATACTAAAACAGATTCTGTTAACACCATATTAAAATCTTTAACTTGAAATCCTAAAGCTATGTATAAAGGAAGCCATTAACTAGTGATGACGTGATAAAGCAAAGGTTTGTTAGAAGCCGTCGGCCGCGTAATTAGTACGGTAAGTTATTAAAGTTGAAGGTAATTGTAAATAAATTATTCTATTGATTTTGGGGTCCATAATTTCATGCACGAAAAGACTGATGACTGTTGATGATGTGAAAGAGGTATGTAATCGTAGCAATTGGCGTTCCATAGTACCTGGGAGTTTTCAAGGCCCGAGTGAATAGGTTGCTTAAGGGACGACGTCCTCCATCGTAGACCGCATCTTATCTTACCATCAGGCTAGATAGTGGTCAAACGTCGGCCCATTAATTATAAAAAAAAATTATGTCTGCATATCATGAGAAATAGGCGTGAAGTTACGTATGTATATAATTTGGCCAAAACGATCTTTAATTTTTCAAAATGAGCATAAAGTTCTTGGGTTGCAATGCATTATTTTTGGGCAGAAAAAGTAAACAATATTTCGACGTCTATTAGATAAGAAAAATAGCCCTAATACTTGTAAGGAACACCACTTAATTTTGGACCTGACATCTCCACCACGTTTTTTATAGACTAGAAACTTCGAATTGTTGGAATTTTCGTACTTACCTGATGGATACATTTACTTCTTTAATCATATCGAGAATGACAAGTGGTCGTCAGGATACTAACCTGTGAAAGATAGAAAAAAATCAATTAACAAATTGCTTGAGATTGCAAAACGTGAAAGACAAAGAAGTTGAAAAATTTGTAGGTATGTTAATCCAATTTGAGCAAGCGTGGTGATTAATGCTCTAACCTTCTCCGTGTGAGAAGAGGGCCTTTGGTCAACAGTGGCCACCTGTAGGCTGTTGATGCATAATGCTGAAGTATACAGGACGATGCCAAATAAAGTCTGAACTTAATACATCAACCGAAAGGGTTTTCATATCCACCCTGAACCCATGCAATAAACATAAACCACCGAACCAGTTCATAAATGCTCAGAAAATGTAAATGGATATAAAAGAAACGATAAACTAACTTAATCCAAGATGGCTGTATATGTCAAGTGTCTCCAAAATATTGCCAAGGGGGTTCCTGCTTCGCGTCCATTACTTATGACAGCCTCCCATTTAGGGAGCGCCTTACGCACTTTTATAAATGAATGCCATTCTATGCCGTTATTGTTTATGTTCAAGCTTTCCGTTACTGAAGCAGTTTGCTTATCGTTTTAATTGTAGAGATTTGGGATGGTTGAATTATCTATTTTTTGAATTGTGATTATTAATTGAGTCTTCTAGCTTGCGCTGCATCGTCTATCTTTACCGTATCGTCCATAATGATGAATTATAATAAATATTGTATGAGAAAATTGAGGAATCTAAATAGCCCTATGTACCTAATATGTTTTTATCTACAATATCTTGTTTGCTTTGGTTAAGTAATTTTGTGGTTCCTTCGTGTAGCATAATCGTCCTCATGAAGTACTGATTTTAATTAAGTACTTACCTATAAGATACTTAAAACACATGCTCTAAAATAGCATGCTAAAAAAACGTTCTATTGAGCATGCTCAAAATGTTCAAAAATCGAACGCCTCTGGAGTCCCAAGCATTTCTGAAATGAGCATGCTAATGTTGAGCAACATTCCAACATACATGCTACAAAATACATGCTACAAAGTGACCAGTGCTCAATTGAAGCATGCTTTAGTGCTTGACATTAGCATGTGTAACATTTTATCTTATAGTATGAGATTTTTGAGACAGCCTCATTGGCTGAGTGGTCGCAAGTGCGACTGCCGGGCAAAGGGTCTCGGGTTCGATTCCCGGGTCTGGCAATGTACTACTGGGTTTTTAAAAAATTTCAGTAGTAACACGGAGCCTGGAAATGTGCCCGGTACCTATATGGCAATAGACTCACTCCCTATTACATGGGACTCGTAACATAAATAGTGAAAAGTGGGTGTTACATTGTATAGTGGCATTAAGTTCCGTAATGTGCACCTCTGTCTCTCCCTTCGGGGAAAAAAGGCGTGATTTTATGTTTTTATGTTAGTATGAGATTTTTTAAGTACCTACCAAAATTAGTCAAGACAGCGAGAAAAAAGGTAGGGAAAAGATACAAACCTAAGCTTGTTACAGATCTGGCCAATTAGCTTTGCGAGAGCGAAATACCTACATATATACTTAATGAACCCAATAAAAATAACAGCGCACATCCTGTACCTTAATAAACCTGAACTTATAATCAACTCGCATTAAAATATATGAGGGTACTTCTAAAGTAATTCGGTACAAAATGAGGGTAGTTATAAAAATGTCCTGTTTTTTTACTTGATTGTTGTTATTTGTTTAATTATTGCTTCGGTGCTAAAGTTTTTCTTGTTTTTTTTTTATAATTTTCTTAAATTCCCTTAAGTTTATTCGATGAGTTTTTGTTTGTTTGTTCGTATTTATTAAAGCAAAATTGAAGAATTGCTGAAGTTCTGTTTACCTAAATGAAAAAATAATTGTTAGAGTTTCAAGTTGTTCTAAATGTTGTCTTGTTGTTTGATTTTATTTTCGGATTTATTCATAGATTAATTTTCATGAAGCTAAATCATTATAACTTTCATGAACCATTGCGTTACTTGATGAGAACCATCTCAACGCGCAACGTCGACGATTCCCGCACGGAGCAACTCTTTGTGTGATCCACAAATTGTTGTTCCGGGTCTGGGTGTCATGTGAATGTAAGCTTGTATGTTTGTAAACGCACCCATGGCACAGGAGAAAATCCTAGTGTGGGGCAATTTTTATAAAAAAGAGAAAAATAAGAGAGAGAATCATCAACCGTCGATGACAGTCCACTGCATGAGTATGGGTTTCATTTAAGAAGACGTGACATACTCTTCACACTCGACAGACAGTGACTGTCCAACACAGTATTTTATTAATTAAAAATTTAAAATGTTTATTTCATCAACTGATCAAGTGGAACATCATTTGGTGTTTTTATGGGATCGGATAAAAAACCGGCTTCAAACCCCTTGAATTTTTAATTCGGTTAATTAATTTCAAAAATAAAATATTGCAATACACAAGTTACATTACATGTAGACTTGGAAGCGAACAGCATTCACATAAACGCAAACAAGGCAGAGGTGCCCAAACTAGATACAGCCTATATCTACCAAGATAAGCAAGATAAGGCCCAGTGGTAAAGTAATATCTTCTATATCTCATTTTTGTAATATCCTCTCTTGGTAACCGAATTGGAGATCGCAATAGGGATGATGACAGGGAATGACAATTAAAAATCTAATTAGTCCGTAAGTTAGGTAATGAAAAAATATTAGACACATTTATTTTTTTTATTTTGTCGTATAAGAAACCAATACTTAGATAAAACGAATCTAACTTTAGAAGTGGGAGGTAGCTACGTCATTTTAGAGTATAAATCGTACTCAAACGTGACGTCATGCGATATTTCAAATCAATATATCTTCGTAACTATTCGTTTCCGTAAGAAAATAAAAAATACATGTCTAATGTTTTTATATAATCTACAAGACGGAAATTAAAATGAAATTAGACTAGTACTAGAGGTAATATGTGTACTAAACTCTCTTAAGTATAACAAACACTTTTCTAAAATAATCGTACACAAACATACATACAAGACAAACTGATGACCCGATTTTTCGCGCTAACCTCGCACAACAAAACTGTGGAATGATCTGTAGTCGGCGGTATTTCCGAACCAATACGACCTTCAAAACTTCAAGAAAAGAGTGTACTCCTTTTTAAAAGGTTGGCAACGCATCTGTGACTCCTCTGGTGTTGCGGGTGTCCATGGGCGGCGCTGATCGCCTACCATCAAGTGATCCGTTTGCTCGTATGCTTCCTATTCCATAAAATAAATTCTTTTTGTGTCCATAAAAATACCAAAAATTTGTTGTTTTAAAACCCGATAATCTGTACAATTAACCCGTATAACATAATTTTATTAATCCTAACAACTGACAGGGTAAGCTGGGTTTAAGTTAATGCTTTGGTTCGGCTTTGTGAATTAAAAACTGACTGCACGGTTGGTGCGGTGGCTGGGCAACCGGCTGCCGTGCAACGTGTCGCGGGTTCGATTCCCGCACGAAACAACACTTTGTGTGATCCACAAATTGTTGTTTCGGTCTGGGTGTCATTGTGTACGTGAACTTGGATGTTAAAAAAATATACGTGTTTTAAGCACAGATACGTGAAAAACTTGATGGTTTTGTGGTAGGTTAGGTTGCCTTGTTAGATATTTGTTCACATCACATCACTTCAACAGTCTATAAGTGCCTACTGCTGACCGAAGGCCTCTTCTCACACGGATAAGGTTTGGGCATTCATCACCACGCTTGCTCAATGCGGGTTGGTGATTACAAACTTATAATCAGAAATTATAAGTCCCGGTTTCCTCACGATGTTTTCCTTCACCGTTTGTCAGTGGTGTCTAAATAATATTAGAAAGGACATATAACTCGGAAAAGGTCACATTGATGCTTACTGTTGGTAGATTTTAAACCAGCGCCATCAGGCATGAGAAGCGGGCGACAAAACATCAAAAAAATTAAAATAAAGTCAAATATGACAGTCAGAATTTTCTGTTAACTTCTCGTCTAGAACTCTGAAATTTTAGTTGATGCGCGACCTGACGAAATTTTAGCAAACTTATAATTTAGCAAAATCTTTAAATAACTACATAATTTTGGTAAAAAAACAAGATGTAGGTACAACGTGTAATGTCAGCAATCAACCAAAATAACACTAACAAGACCTATAACCAAAAACAAAAACAAAAAAAAATCAACGATCAAACGCCACAGCCCCCAATAAAACACGAAAAGAAATTAAAAATACAACGCCACCCACAATAAAAGGTTACGAAAAAAACCATAACTATAATCCATGGACGTATAAATCCGTGTTTTTGTGGTGTGGTCTAATGAGAGCCTATAAAAGGATCTCATGGTTTACAACTCATACCGGTGGCTCAATTATGACATCCCATAAAAATTGTTATAGCCCCCATGCATTGTAGATATAATTATGGCGATCTGATAAAACGAAGGAATCTGGGGCAATATTTTGTGTGAAAGTTACATTTTATTTGTTGGGTAAGAGGAACTGTTTTGAAGTGTCATGGCGTAATCTATCTGGAGCAATAAAGTTGAAGAGCTTTTGTTTTTTTTTATGTCATAAGCCGGTAAACGAGCAGACGGATCACCTGATGGTAAGCAATCGTCGTCGCCAATGGACTCCTGAAACACCAGAGGCGTTACAAGTGCGTTACCCTTTGGGGATTAGGAGTTTGATGACCGTTGGGGATTCAGGAATTGGGGAGATTGGGGAAAAGGAAGGTAATTGGGCCTCCGGTAACCTCACTCACATGACGAAACACAACGCAAGCGTTGCTTCACGTCGGTTTTCTGTGAGGCCGTGGTATCACTCCGGTCGAGCCGGCCCATTCGTGCCGAAGCATGGCTCTCTCACACTTGTGTTTGTCTGTTTGTTTGAATGTGATCTTTAAAAATATCAACAACGATATATGTACTTCAGTAGGTATGTACATGTATCTCAAATTTTCTCCTGTTACTAAGGTGATTTTTACATCACCTAAAGGGCAAACATGCACACAGTCCGCCTGAGACAAAATAGTTACTATCGCCTATCGATATCTGACTAATTGATTTTGAAATTCTTGATCTCGATTGAGTAACCTGGATTATGTTACAATGCTTGGGAGGCTATTTTGAACTACTGGGTCCTATGTCTACCTTACCTACATACTCCTTCTAAAATGAATAGTGATTTTATACCAAAGTTAAACAAAACATGTATTCGATTTCAAATAGGTTCTTAATTTCAATCGAACTGTACCAAAGCCGTTAATTCTCGCAGCTGTCAGGCATCGAACTCCATTGTTCCACTGCTTCATAATCCTGTACTACTCTAGGATAATCTATACTGGACTGGAATGTCCAGACTCACTGGATTGGGGGATATAGAGTTTATTCTTACTTGGATGTTTTGTTTAAGTATTACTGGGCTTTTTTCAAAACATCTCAGTAGTAGCACTAAGTATGGAATTGTGCCCAGTATATGGCAATAAGCTCACCCCCTATTACATGGGACTCATAACATAAATAGTGTAAAGTGGGTGTTACATTGTTCAGTGGCATAATGTGCATATCTGCGTACCCCTTCGCGGATAAAAGGCGTGATGTTATGTTTTGTTTAACACTTTAAACGCCATGGGGGTCATCGGTGACCGGCGTTAGCGGAGGATTTATCTTCAACAGTTTTTTAATGGCAGTCAAAGTCTTAAGCGTTGTGTGAGGATGACGACCCAATTTCAAAAAATGGTAAGAATCTTGTGTAGATTTTGGTTTTTATGGCGACAACAATGTAGTAGCAACCATTTGAAGTCCACAATTTAATTCAAATTAGGCCAACAACTGCAAGGCAAAGGCAAACTATGTGTTTTAACAATTTTCCAAAGTATATTCAGATGCAATCGTATACTCCACTGATGAACATAAAAGAAAGTAAAAAATCCACAAACTTACACAATTCTTTTCTACCGAAGCCATAATCAACACCACCTCATCAAGAATACCCAAAAAATCAACTCTATTCACGGCAAACAAACCCTTTGTGCGTTAAATATATGTACGAAAATCCCATGCATACACGTACATTGTACACATGGCAACACAACGGGTTACAAAAACCAGTATATCATGGTCTCGCTTTAGACGGGAATCACGCACATTCGAAGGTCAGGTTACACTGGTTCTGGATAGCTTGGTGTGTGTACTAAGAACTTTGTTTGCTTCTATTCAGTAGCGAAGCATATTAGCATGTCGTTTGCAAGCGAGGTGTGGAATTAAAAAGCTTCTATCGTTCACACGGAGATTTTGTATACCTATCATGATTTGAAACCAATTAAGTTAAACATGGTAAGATTAGTCAACAGAATTGAAGATAAGTTCCATATGACATTAAAAGTGAATAAAAGAGGGAACTGAAATATTTCATTATAATTGAACTGCCAGATAGGACATAACCTCTTTTCAAAAACTGCATTTGATAAAGTTGAAGTCATATTATTTAGAAATGTCCTAATAATAAGTAAGAAAGTATCAACACCTGTATAACATTTAATTGTAATGTCTAGCGACTCGACCCCGCAGTCAAACCATTGCAACGGTTTAGTGGGGCTTAGATAATAAAATACTTACCTTTGTAATATAAAGATAAATAAATAATAATAATAATAAGTAATTGTAAAGGTTTTTATGCAGTTAGAAAATCTGTTACAAACACATATATGTGGTGTCGCAGCGCAGACGTCAGGCAGCTTGTTATCCACCACCACAAAAAAACAGAATCACTGGTTGAAACATTACAGAAAAATGTAGGAAAAAAATAAAGCAAAGATGTAGTAAATCAAGACCCATTCCGAAAACATAGCAATTAATTGTTCATTCACTCGAAAGTGCTTCTAAAAATCCTTTAGCAAAATGCTACTCCTTCCACGGTCGCCGCTCACGGATTGTTCGAATTCCACTTTCGCAGAAATTCTATCTAATTCACTTACTACAGGACAGAACTTTAATTAAAAATTAAAGCCATTAATTTAATGAAAGGAACAGTTCGCTGCTCCTCAAAAATGTCTATTTAAACCGGTCCACTGACATAGTAAAAATACGATGTCTGAATAAGTCTTCAAATTAGTCGCCCCCTAAAGAATTTTAATTAATTTCCGTCAATTGAAACGATTAATTTGGATACTGTAGGTTCGGGATTGTCACATCACGTTTTTTTCCGGCCATTCTTGGACATTTAACAAGTGGGTGAAGTAATTAAAACTTAGTGCTTGATGTCAAATAAATGGAAAAAGTTTTGCCAATAGTATGTCATTTTGCGCCGTGTGACGAGAAGACAGGAGGGAGGGATGAACACGACGTCGGTAGAACTTCGTTCACAATTTTTTTTACTCGAATCAACTCAATGAGTAATCAACTCAAATGTTTACATTTGAGTTAATTACTTTATTAAATTTAAATGAAAAAGGCTTTTAAATGTAGCGATAATTAAATAAAAACAGGAAGGTAAACGCCCATAGATCAAGGTGTTCGAGCTGTTTTTTCAGCCCCGTTTCTGTTTACACTGTAATTCGGTTGGGTAAATTTCGTTAAAATATAAATACGTTAATTGTTGATTCATTATTTTATGGAACTACCCTCAGGTTGGACAGGACACCGCAATTTAACTCGTCGAGTACCGGTTTTGTAGACACAATTATAGAACAATAGGTTGCGGTCACCGGTGACCGCTTGGTTTTTGACAGTTTAAGCTTGATGAAAAGACAATAAGCCTGAAAATGGCTGTAACCGAGGAGATCAAAGCAACCTTTGTGGGATTCTAAATCACCTCTGGCCCAAAATACTAATATAACACGGATACTGTTTATGTATTAAAACGTAAAGCAGAATTGAGTTGAGTAGAAAACCACGTCAAATTTTCTTTTTGTAAGGTATTACTCACACACTTATCCTATTGTAATATAGAACAGACGGCCTCACATAAAACAGACGTGAAACAACGCTTGCCTTGTGTTTGTGTTGAGTGAGGTTACCCAATAGCCCAATCCCCCCTGATTCGGAGTCGCGGAGAACCTAACGGGTAACCGGGGGGCTCCGACTCGACGTGCAGGAGAAGGAACGGGGTGGTTTTTAGTCAGTAAGGGTCTGACACTCCCTCCCGCCTCACCCAGGCGGGAGCAGTCATTCGATGATTTTCCCCCCTTAAAAAAAGCCCAATCCCCCCTCCCTCTCTTGAATCTCTCCCCAATTCCTTAACCCCAAAAATCCTCAAATTCCAAATCCGCATAAGGCCGTCAACGCTATTGTAACGCGTCTGGTGTTCCGGGTGTCCATGAGCGACGCCGATTGCTTAATTTGCTTACCATCCATCAAGTGATGTATCTGCTCGTTTATCGGCTCATCTCATAAAAATAGTATCACTCATGTCTATTTCTTTAAAAACATCGACATTTTAAACTTGTTCTGCAAACCCCACTTATTTAGAGACAGCTAATAATGAAGCAGTGTCACGGGCGGTCTGGTGATGTAGATAAAGATCAAGAAGTAACTTCTAACATGTTTTCAATTAAAGCAAGCTTAGTACATCGAGTTTCTAGTTAAAATAAAATCACCGAAAAGTCCATAGCGGTCTCTGAGACCCGACCGTTAGCGTTGGTAGGTTAACAAACATGTCGCAACTTGTCTTCCGATTATCCTGTAAGGCCTAAGCAAACATGTCTCCCTTTGTAGGGAACTTTTATTAGACTTGTGTTTGCAGTTCACTCTTCATGCTTTTAATTATGGATAGAGGAAGTCATCAACGTGAAATGTTTTAGGTTTCTTGTCTTTCTGCGAGAGACAAAGAAAATAATCTATATTTATTTCTTACTAGCTATTTTTGCGTGGTTTCATTCACTTCTCGGCTGCTATTGGTCCTAGCGTGATGTTTTATAGCCCATAGCCTTCGTCGATAAATGCACTATTCAACACAAAAATAATAATTCGAATCAGATCAGTAGTTCCGGAGATTTGGGTGTTCAAAAAAGAAACAAAAAGTCTTCAGCTTAAAATAGTAATAAAAATTATAAATATTTGTGACAAACTCAGTCACTATGGTAGTTATCATTAGAACAGTGTGTGAGAGTCCACTCCTGATAGATGGATCTTCTCTAAATAAGACTGATTTGTCATATAATCCAAGGTTGGCAGGCGGGCTGGAGATCACTGTTCAAATAAAACATTCAGTTTTATCGGAGAGTTGTAACTTTCGTGAGACATACTAAATAAATTATTCTGTTTTCGGCTTACTCACATAATTTGACGAGGAACTCGACTAGTTTCAAGCCACGCTAGAGGCTCATATTCATGTCGCGCTGCTACTGACTATTCGAGTCTGCGGGCCTAGCGCGCAATCTGCAGTGATTCACGCGCACTTTCTTCCATTCGTGGTATCGGCGACGGCGGCGCGCGTGGCACTGTTGACACGCTAGACTCGGCCGCCGGCAGCTGCGTTGGTGTTGGTTCGAATCCCGGGTCGACGCAAAAACTGCTGCTCATGAATGTGAGCCTCTAACATGGCTTGAAACTAGTCGAGTTCCTCGTCAAATATATACTAATTTTCTAAATACGACAAGTTGTTTGTATGCTTGTTTGTTTGTTTGTTACTCCTCCGCGTGAAAACGGTTGAATGGATCGAGATGAAATTTGAAACGAGGGTAGATTATTTTCTGTAATAGCACATAGGCTACTTTTTATCCGACGTGATTGAAGGCGAAACTGCAATAAACCAGATGCAATTCAAAGAGCCGTCAGACCACCACAGATGGCACCAAATAGGACTGATGCCGATACGGAGCCGTGGAGAACTTAACGGGTTACCGGGGCTACGGCTCGAAGTGCAGGAATAGGAACTGGGTGGTTTTTAGTCAGTAAGAGTCTGACACTCCCTCTCGCCTCACCCAGGCGGGAGCAGTCATTCGATGATTTTCCTCCATTAAAAAAAAGCGAAACTGCCGGCAAAAGTTTCTGAAAAATGTGTATTATCTCTTCTTGCAATACCCGCTGGATGAGAAGGGTCACAAAAGTAATCTACTATGCCATCACGACACTTAACTTCTAAATAAACAAGTACTTAAAGCTAAGTTATTAATAAGTACAAATCAATAAGGAAATATTCCCAGGAATCGTATTCACTTTGTGGTCTAAACATTCCATTTGTACAAGTTTCTTGTTACGTATTATAGAGGTATTATTGCAATCTGATGATTTGTAGTCTTATTAACCCGCACATGTATACGATGTTCATCTTTTCTGTAAAACTGTTTGTTGCACAATAGGGATGAAGATAAGGTATGAAACATAAAAACGATTTAGTCCGTCAGTTCATTATTTTTTATTTTAACGTATAATAAAAGAATACTTACATAATACGAATCAAAGATTAGAAGTCGTCATTTCTACGTATAAAATGTACACAGAAGTAACGTCACACGACATTTCCAATTAATATATCGTCGAAAGTATTCTGTTAGTAAGAAAATAAAAAATAATGTTTTAAAATAATCTATCAGATGGGCGCTAAAATGAAAATTACACACCTACCCTATTTAGTGCGACAATTAAGTAGGAAATATCTTGGAAAAATAGCGGTGCGAGCGGCGCACGTAAAAACGTGCAAAATGGAAATCCTCACCTCATCAAAATCTACAAAATAGCCGATTATCAAATCTCCCGGAACCAATTCCAGGTACAATTACTAAATTACTGAACTAATCTATGTTGTTAATCGCATTTGTCATATTAACTTAATTAAGCAAACGATCTTGGTAATACTTCGCAAGGTTAAAAATATGCCCGTTTTTTCCAACCTTTCTTAACTTTAGAGGAACCTCTAAGCTAATATAGGTGACACTTGACGACATTTTGGATCCCACAACTTTGTTGAAATTGAACACAACAATGTTATAACAAACCAAGCTTCTATATAATACACTATCAAGCTAATTACAAACCTTATTAAAAGTCTATAAGATGTTCAAAAAAATCCCTACAAACGTAGTCTACCCAGTAACAAGACACAAACTGTGTATAAACTTCACAAAAATAACAACTTGCATCTTCGACAGGCAGAAACTTCCAGAATAATTGAATCCATTCTTAAAGAACTTGGTGGAACATTGTTATAATGCAGGCTCCGTACCTTCCCACTTCATTTAGTTAAGTACCCCAAGAAATTCAGAGTTCAGACCTCCCCCCCTCAAACTCGAAGGGGAAAAATACTTATTGATTTCTTAAGACGCCGTGTTATACAATTAATCTTTTTCTCTCGCCTTTGGACCAAGTTAATTTAGTTTAACAGCTTTTTGTATGGAGCTGGGAAAGTCCATTTATTCTCGTTTCTGGCCTTTTAATTATTTCCCCTTTTTTGCTGGCGGGTTTGACAATGTGAGTTGGGAGGTTCGGTACTTAGCTAACTACTCAGGATAGTTTTGGGTGCGATGGTACTCATGACGCTTTATTTTTTGCAAACAACTTGTGTGCGTGATAAATATACGGATCTGCCTGTGTTATACTGTAAAGACATATATACCTCTATATGGTATCTTTATTTTCGCTACAAAAAATAACATTTGTTCGCGTCCAACAGTCATCGAGTGCAATTTTTTTCTTATATTTTAAATAATATTTTAAATAAAACGTTGCCCTACGTTAGGATTTTCTCCTGTGTCGTGGGTGCGTTTACAAACATACAAGTTCACATACATATGACACTCAGACCCGAAACAACAATCTGTGGATCACACAAAGAGTTGTTCCGTGCGGGAATCGAACAGTGCAGTGAAACTCACGAACTAAAGTTATTCCTAACTTTGACCTACCGTTACTAAAATCTCACTTATTGACCAGTCTCATTGCCTAATACAAGCTATCATTTCATAACCGATATAACTAACAGTTATCAAAAAAGAATGATCTAATTTGGTGCAGTCGTTCCGTAGTTAAGTGCACACAAACATTTCTTTTAAAAAACGACTTTCTCTACCACGTTTTCATGCACACGAGTATACAATTAATTTCATCAATAATTATTTAAGTTAACACAACAAAACAATGAACTTCTGAAGTGAAGTGTGAAGACTTTAATTCGTTTCCAAACAAGTTTAATTATTAACCTATACACGTTAGAGATATGGTTGAAAATTGCTTATCAAACATGTATTAATTAGGAGAAAATGTACGATGTACCTAATTTGTTTTTATTGAGTACGAAGTTTTTATTGATGTTTATTAAAAACCTTTTCCTAATGGTTTTCTGTTCGATGTAATTAATTTTATGGATTATTTTTTTTGGTGTAAGTAATTACTCGATTTGTCTTTTGAATATAGAACTGGAAATGAGTTGGGATTTGTTTTTAAATTCTTAATGAAAACTTGAATACTAACATAACATAACAGGAGGTGCAGATTATGCCACTGCATAATGAATTCTTTTTAAAAAAAAACCCCTTCATACTTTGTCCTGACTTGGGAATCGAACCAGAGGGCCTCTTGCCCGGCAGTCGCATTTGCAACCACTCGACCAACGAGGCAGTCTTGAGTACTATTATTTAATTAAAATCTGATATTTATTCAATATTTAGAATTTAATTCGAATCAATAATAATAATGAATAACAATGCAGAAAACTATAAAGCTACTTGCCGCGCAATACTTCGCATAACTATGGGTCCCCAACGTAGCTCGAAACTAGTCTGGTTACCTCGTAAAACTGTTACAATTAATCAATTACTTTATTTTAATTTAGAATCATTATCAGAAATTGTTGTTTGATTATTTTGCGTTAGTTTTGAACCACATTATTGGGTAATTATTGTTAAAATATTTGCGCGCCAAATTTATAGCTATATGATGAACTATAGTTAATATGTTATAAAATCTAAAATAGCATATATCAAACAAATAAATTAATCTATATCTATCAACACGAGTAAACCGTCCAATACAACTATTTTTTTCCATCAACTTCACAATTAGGTACTAATCAAATTTAATACTTTATTGGAACTGTTAAAAACGACAGTTTTCTATTAATTTTGTACGCGATTGTGTATTGTGACCTCACGGTATTTTATTGTCAAACAGCATACTTAGTTTAAAAAAAAATACTGGAAAAATACTAAACTTAAGTTGGTCATGAAACCAAATAATAAAAGTGTGATTATTTTTTAATATTCTATTGTACTAAACAGTCGAAATAATTTATTTTTGATCAATAAAGTACCCAATTTTGGGGTAACATTATTAAGCAATACATACTGATACCAAATATAGGTATACTACCAAAAAGATGAGCGTTCCAATACCATCCCTATCTACCCTTAAAGACACACGACAACTGTATAAAAAGGCACCTAAGCACAGAAACCAATTCATACAGTCTAAGTTAATGTACCCTGCAATTTATTGCCGCTCTTTCAATAAGAAACGTCTATATAAAATGTCCATAAAAGACCTCCGAGGTTTATCTCCAATGAATTACACTTACTGAAGATATTCGGTTCGAATCCCTAATGCTATGACTTGCAAATCGGTGTTTATAAGTAATGGAAAGTTATGGAAAGGTTATGGGGTTTGTGTACATATAATTTGGGTATTATGATAACATAATACTTGGCGTTTTTATGTAAAGAGGTTTTATTTTTAGTTGGTGATAAACGTTTGAACGAGTCACCTGGTGTTAAGCAATCAATGCCGATTATGGAAATTTTTTACGTGTTAACATAACATCACGCCTCTGATCTTTCTGGATCCCCAAAGTCCTCAAAAAATGAAATGCATGATAGAATATCAGATTGATAATAATTGACGCAACGTGAAATTCTCCTCAGACTCTTTTCGCGCCAGTTGTAGTAATAAGTTTAGCCGCTGTATGTAAAATACGTAACATCACGTCTTTTATCCTCGAAGGGCTAGGTAGAAGTGCAGTTGGTTACAGCACTTAATGCCATTGTACAATGTAACACTCACATTTTACTATTTATGTTTTGAGTCCCATGTAATAGGGGGTGAGCCTATTGCCATATACCAAGCACGATTGTATTATAATAATATAATAATAACCCCCCTAAGGGGCCACCTAGACGTGGTGGGGGGGCTTACGGAAGGCATGAACTACGATTAGGTCACTAAGAACTAGACTCACCCTTTAAAGGAGATACAAATGTTAAAGCCACTTACTCCTCGGCAACACCCTTCCAACTAACGGTCCCAATCACCGATACATTTGACCCAGTCATAGGCTAAATGTATTTTCTTCCTAATTTTCTCTCCTCTCCCTCCCTTAACCTACTTGATCTACCTTAACTTTAATACTTTTCACTTCTTTTGCCATGATTTCTCGTCTTACCCATGCCTCATACGAAACAACCCTCACATTTATGCGATGCGACTAAGAAGTAGAGTTATATCCCAGGCGGGTACCGGAGTTAACAACGATGGAGAATCCCGCCCCGGGCCTTCCAGCCCGGGCTGCCCTTCGTACTCTGGGGAGGGCACCGTATCGCAAGCTGCCCAGTCACAAGCTGTTGCAGCACAACATGACCAAGTGTCAACATGTTCTTCACCAACGTCATCATTATTTTCATCCATTCCCTCATCACCAGCGTCGTACCTCAACAACCAACAGTCCAGCTCAACCAATTCATCCCCATTATCATTTCATTCCGCCAGAGACGTTGTGCAGGAGGCTACCTCAGCCGAAATTACTGCACCCGCTCAAGGTGGACGGTGCACACGTAAAATGTGGACTAAACAAATGAATATTTTCATCATGCGCCACTACTTCATTCTCACCGATCTTGAAATTGACACTAAAACTTATTTGACACCATTACACGCACGTTTTACAGCAGAATTCCCTGAAATGAATGCTTCAAAGCAAAGAATAGGCGACCAACGTCGCGCTATTGTCCAGCGCAATTTTCTCACAGATCAGGAAATCCAGACCATCAAAGACGAAGTTCGACTATTATTACAAAATCAACCATCTATATCGCAAAATAATGCATATAATGATAACACTCAAAGCCGTAGAATGAGATGGACAACCAACCTAAACGAAGCTATTATGAGAAGCTACTACCGCTTAACAAATCTTGAGACAGATTTAACTACATATAGACCACTATTACACCAAGATATAATCTCAAAATGCCCCTCAATTGCACACCTACCCGCACAAAGAATATCAGACCAACGCAGATCCATTGTCAATAATCAATTGTTACACATTGACCGACTTAATCAGATAAGAGAAGAAGTTAGGAGTGAATTAGCTTCCGCAAATACAGACAACAATGAATTACCAATACCACAACTGACAGCACAGGCAACACAAATACAACCAACACTAACAAACACTAATGAAAACAACATCGAACTAACAACGTCAACAAGTAACATTGACCAAAATACACATCCAGTAGCACAAAACACTCTAACCCTGCCTAATGATATACTTGTACAATTAGAACAAATGTATATAGACCACTATAATAAATTCAAATACTCTGACCCCACAACAAGACCATATATACCTAAGCTAAAATCTTCAAGAAAACTAGCAGCTGTAACGACTTACCTCAATGCTCATATACTCCCAAATATACTGACTCCTAATACAGACTTTCACACTCTTCAGACGTCTATTTATTGTGCAGCATACACAATAGCCATATTCAATGGGGCCAGGATCAAAGACACCAATGTTATTAGTAAGCAATCAGGAAAAGTACCTTGGTGGCAAAAACGATTGGAACGTAGGATTAGTGAGCTCAGAGCCAACATAGGAAGGCTTACTGAGTATGCAAACGGGGCCCGGGCGCCGGCCCTAGAAGAACACATTAGTAATATAAAAAAGACATACAAAATACACACACAACACGAAACAGAAAACACCGATATAACACACTTTTTAGACACGTTAAAACAAAAACTTAACACACTAGCAAGCAGGTTAAGAAGGTATAAAGAAACGACAGCAAGAAAAACACAAAATACACAATTTAATAATAATGAAAAATTATTTTACCGAAAATTAACTCAACAACACAATAGCTCACAAGAAAATAACACACTACTACCAACTCCTGAATCACTACACGCATTCTGGTCAAATATTTGGTCTAACCCTGTCACACACCAAGAAAGCACGTGGATTGGGGAAGACAAAGACAGATGGATAGATATACCGGAAATGGAATTTGACCAAATTAGTTCACAATTATTACAAACAGTCATATCTAGGACCCACAACTGGAAGACTGCAGGATCAGATAATATTCACAACTTCTGGTATAAGAAGTTAACATGCACTCATACATTACTACTTAAACACATTAACACATTTATCCAATCACCTGACACAATGCCACCATACATCACGCAAGGCACAACATACATGCTGCCAAAAGACCCATCAGACACAGCTAATCCTGCAAAATACAGACCCATCACTTGCTTACAGAACATTTATAAAATCATTACATCTTGCCTCAGCGAGACTATATACAAACACACACAAGAGCACAAAATCCTATCAGAAGAGCAGAAGGGGTGCCGAAAAAATAGTAAAGGTTGTAAGGAACAACTAACCATTGACGCCGTAGCATCCAAACAAGCACTTAAACAAAAACGTGACATACACACCATGTACGTAGACTATAAAAAAGCCTATGATTCCGTGCCACACTCCTGGTTAACTCGTCGAGTACCGGTTTTGCAGACACAATTATAGAACAATAGGTTGCGGTCACCGGTGACCGCTTGGTATTTGACAGTTTAATCTACATTTTAAAACATTATAAAATTCACCCCATTATAATCCAATTCTTAGAAGGAATAATGCCCACTTGGAGCACTAAACTAAAAATACGCAACGATAGTCAAACAACTGAAACAGAATTCATTGCAATAGAAAGAGGCATCTTCCAAGGTGATGCACTTAGCCCGCTATGGTTTTGCCTGGCACTTAACCCACTCTCTAATATTTTGAATAAAAACAATATTGGATTTAAAATAAAACATAATTTCCAAAATACAGTTCTCACTCATCTGATGTATATGGATGACATTAAACTTTTTGCAGGCACATTAAACGATATACACACCCTTGCTGATATCACACAAACATTCTCGAATGACATCTGTATGGAATTTGGCATTGACAAGTGCAAAATCCAGTCAGTTGTCAAGGGAACAGTAGAACCGACATCATACGAACTAACAAACAACGAAATAATAGAAGCAGTAGACCCTAATGAGGGCTATAAATATTTAGGCTATTACCAATCAACAGAAATTCATCACAAAAATACAAAGAAAACACTAGAACAAAATTTCAGAACAAGGCTACACAAAATACTACATACACACCTCAATTCCAGAAACACAATTAAAGCAATCAATACCTTTGCTATCCCTATTTTAACCTACTCCTTTGGTATCATACGATGGACTCAAACAGACCTCACCACCTTACAAAGAATAATCAACACGACAATGACCAAGCATAGGAAACATCACCCCCGCGCTTGTATTCAAAGGTTAACCCTGCCAAAAATTGAGGGTGGCAGAGGACTCATCGACATCACAAACCTCCACAATAGCCAAATTACATCACTCAGAAAATACTTCTTCAATCGCTCACAGCTTTCCCCTCTCCACAAAGCTATATGTCAGGCAGACACATATACACCACTCTCTCTAGCAGACCACACCAAACAAACGACCATAATAACTAAACAGCAAAAAATACAAACTTGGACACAGAAATCGCTCCATGGCCGTCATCGTCTCGATCTAACCAACCCTATTGTTGACAAGATAGCGTCAAACGCATGGTTAAAGCGAGGCGAGCTGTTTCCTGAAACAGAAGGGTTTATGTTGGCGATCCAAGACCAAGTTATAGACACAAAAAATTATAGAAAATACATAATTCGCGACAGCACTCTAGGCAGCGATCATTGCCGACACTGTCACAGACAATCTGAAACAATACAACACATCACAGGCGCATGTTCATCCATCACACAAACAGATTACAAGCATAGGCACGACCAAGTCGCAGCTATCATACATCAGGCACTGGCACACAAACACAAACTCATTCCTGAAAAAACAGCCTACTATAAATACACACCGCAAATCATTCTAGACTCACCTGATTTCAAAATGTACTGGGACAGAACAATTTTAACCGATAAAACTATACATCACAATCGACCTGACATCACACTTCACGACAAAAAAAACAAAATAGTATACCTAATAGACATAGTCATACCTAACACCCATAACCTAAGTTCCACTCACACTAACAAGCTCTCTAAATATACAGACTTGACCATTGAGCTTAAAACTCAGTGGAAAGTTCACACAGTTAAGACCATTCCCATAATTATATCTAGCACAGGCGTCATCCCCAAAACACTGCACACAAGTCTAAAGGCCCTTGATTTGCATCCCCTTACATTCACACTCCTACAGAAAGCAGTCATACTTAATACATGCAGAATAGTTAGGAAGTTTTTATCTATAGATTAATTTACCATATATTATTTCACCCCCAAATTTGCTTTGGCCAAAAGCCCGCAATTTTGGTGTAGTTCCCCAGAAATGGGTGAGGTTTGAATCCTAAACATAAGTATAATAATAATAATAATAATATAGCCTTTTAATTAGATCTCTTAGTACAATAGGTTTTTAAACTTATATAAAGAACTAGCACTATAATATAAAACTTAATATGTATTCATAATTTAGACTATAATTTGTTGTTTGGTTATCTTCCCTAGATCTGTTTGCCAGTCGGCAAAGGCCTCCTCCAACCTTTTCCACTCCTTTCTTTCCTGAGCCACTCTGTTCCATGTGACTCCTGCCACTTGTCTAACGTCATCGTCCCACCTTTTCTGTGGTCGGCCTCTTTTCCTTTTGCCTTCCCTTGGGTACCACCATGTCACCCTTTTGCTCCATTTGTCATGTCCTCTTACCAGGTGACCAGCCCATCGCCATTTGAGTCTTTTAATTTTGCTTATTACACCGGTAGTTTTTGTTTTGTTTATAATGACGATATTTTTTACTCTGTCGGACTTTTTAATGTTTAGCATGCTCCTCTCCATTGCATACTGGCAAGTTGCTAGTTTGTTTAAGGTGACCTGGTTCAAGGACCATGACTGACACCCGTACGTAAGAACAGGTAGTATGCATGTGTTAAAAAGTTTGCATTTTAAGTTTATATGGAGTTCTTTGTTTTTCATAGCCTCTCTTAAACTCCAGTATGTCTTCCAACCATTAGTAATTCTTCTGTCTACTTCCTTCTGCATAGGATATTTTTGAGTTATGAGTTGCCCTAGATATACGTACTCGTCTGTATAGTTGATTTCAGTGTTTTCAAGATCTATAGCATGTTTGTATCCGTTTGTCATCACCCTAGTTTTTTCCGGGTTCATTGCCAACCCTACTGTCGCACTTTCTTCCGCAAGTTCTTTTAGCATTTTTGTTAGGTCTTCTGCTGTTCTCGCCAATAATACTATGTCATCAGCAAACCTTAAATGCGAAAGCAGTTGACCGTCTATATTAATTCCGAGGTGTTCCCAATTAAGTCTCCGGAAGATTGATTCTAGTACTGCGGAGAATAATTTCGGAGATAGGGGGTCTCCCTGCCTTACGCCTTTTTCCACTCTGAAAGGAGTACTTTTCTTTTCTAGTTGGATTCTTGCTCTGCTGTGGCTATATATGTTTCTTATTAATCGGATGTACTTATGCTCAATTCCTTGTTCTAGTAACGCCTCCCATATTTTATCATGTTGTAGAGAATCGAATGCTTTGCTATAGTCGACAAATGCAATGTAGTATGTTAGTTGGTATTCGTTGAATTTCTGCAGGATTTGACGCACTACGTGAATATGGTCGATCACTGAGTAATCTTTGCGGAATCCTGCTTGCTCTATAGGTTGGTTTTCGTCTAAGGTTCTTTCGATCCGCTTTAAGATGATCTTAGCAAATATCTTATATATATTGGACATAAGACTTATAGGGCGATAATTTCCTATGTCATATTTATCACCCTTCTTGTATAGTAGGATGATGTGAGACTCGGTCCATTGCTGGGGGATGATTTCAGTATTTATGATGTCATTGAAGATATCTGTGAGGATAGGTATCAAGATCTTTTTGTTATATTTTAAAATGCTAAATTTTAAAACCCTCCAACGTCTAAAAACAACAGCCACCGAAAATCAGTAATTTACATAGCATCCCTTAATGTAACCTGGGAAAAGAAGAAAATCTTACGGAACTGACATATGCGCTAGAATCTATTAAATGGGACATAATAGGTTTGAGCGAAGTGAGAAGAATGGGCGAAAGTATTACTTGTCATCCAGACTATCTGTTATACCAAATAGGGGAGACGCAAGGCCAATATGGGGTAGGATTTATTATTAAACAACATCTAAAACAATATGTGGAAGAATTCATAGGAATCTCAGAACGCATAGCGATTGTAAACTTGAAACTACCAGGATATAGAAATCCGTGGTCTATTGTACAAATTTAGTCCCCTACAGAGCAATCAAATTTGGGAGAGATAAACAATTTTTACCATATTTTAAACGAAGCCATCCAAGATTACAGTCATAAAAACCTTATAGTAATGGGTGATTTCAATGGCCAAATTGGAGCACGACGCCCAGGAGAAAACGCAATACTGGGACAATTCTCATATAGTAACAAAACCAGAAGCAGAAACGGGGAAAAAAATCACAAACTTCGCGCTAGAAAACAAATTAACAATCTTAAATACTATGTTCAAGAAGAACCGAAAGGGCAGGTGGACTTGGATCTCGCCGGATGGTAAAACAAAAAATGAAATTGATCTTATAATGACTAACAGAAACAGCTACTTCACAAATTTCACCGTCATTAAAAGACTCAACTTCAACACCAACCATAGGCTACTCAGAACTGAGCTTAAAATAAATCAACCTAAGAAGAATAGACCGAGACGGGACCCAAGAAACACAAAACTCAACGAACAGCAATTAGAACAATTAACAACAGCCTTAAAGGTCGAATTTGAAAACTTCAAAGAGAACACTAAGGAATTAAAAACCCAAGATAAATACAATTATATACAAAATGCTATCAAAACCCAAACTAAACTCATAGCAGATACTAAAGTTGATGCAAATGGATTATTATCAACAGCCACTAAAAAACTCCTAGAAGAAAGGAATCACCTTATTAACCAAAGAGATACTCAAAATAGAAGACAAAAATTATCAAAAATCAGCAAAGATATCAATGAGAGTATGAGAAAGGATAGAAAACAACGAAGGATGCAAACAATAGAAAATTTCATACAGAAAACCGGTGGAACTAAAAAAGCACTTAAGGAATTGACTGGCACGAAGAACTGGATCGTAAAAATGAAAGACGACCGAGGAAAATTCGATCACAACAGGGTCGACATATTGAAAACAGCTACGTCATTCTACAAAAATCTATATCGAAACAACACTACGCAAGCAGAAATCAATCCAGTGGAAACCTCGAACATCCCCAGTATTCTTGAAGTTGAAGTCAGTAAGGCGATCGATACCCAAAAGAGCGAGAAAGCACCCGGACCTGACGGAATAAGCAATGAAATTTTAAAATATAACAAAAAGATCTTGATACGATTGTATTACCGTCCGTTATTACTTTGCCCGACCCGATGGTTGCCTGGTCTCTGTCACATGTGTAGTCCCTTAGACGGCTCTTGGCTATCATGTGTGATAGTCACAAACGCATTCTTCTCTACTATATCACAATATGATGTGGAATTCTTTACCAGAGTCTGTATTTCCTGAAGGGTATACCTGGGTGTTTTCAAGGCCCGAGTGAATAGGTTGCTGTTGGGACGACGTGCTCCATCGTAGACCGTATCATCGCTTACCAGCAGGCGAGATAATGGTCAAACGTCGGCCCATTAAATATACAAAAAAGAAAAACATAGCAAACACTTTAGAATTATTTTCAAAATGAACGAAGGGATAAACTTAGCCAGTATCACACACAAAATAATAAATAAGGAGTTAATTCAGTTATTTTTCGGTGAAGAACTGAACAAAAGGGTTGAGAATAACAACCTTTGTTAGGTCTCAACAATACGCTTCGTTATTGTATAGTACTGAAATTAATTTAATCACATGTTTGTATCAATAGGAATGATTGATCTAAAATATCAGGTTTATACACATGGTGCGATGATTGATAATGAAGCTTAGTGTGTAGAATTCGCAGCATTTCATTGATTCAGGGGTTAATTTAAATTCAAATTCTTCATAAATGTAATGACTTCTGATTAATAAAATTATTAATACGACTTCTTCGTTAATACATTTAGTCGTGTTTTTTATAATAACTATCGTGAGACATACTAAATTAACTAAAAATCGCGGGTTACTTACGTGAATATACTGAGAAAAGCTCTACTAGTTTCGAACCACGGAGGGCTTCTTCCTCATAAGCAGCGTGTGCGGTAGCGGCAGTAGGCTGCGCAACATAGCAACACCGATGCGAGCGCCGTAGGCTTCGACACTAGTAGAGCTTTTCTCAGTAAATTCACGTGAGTAACCCGCGATTTTAGTTAATTTAGATTTAGTCGTATCGTGTCTGCTATTGGAGATTCGGTATGTTGGATCATGGGCATCATCATCATCAGCCTATAAGTGCCCACTGCTGAGCAAAGACTTCTTCCGACATGGAAAATGAATGAGCATCATTCATCACGCTTGCTCAAGGTGGGTTGACAATTTCAAACTTATAGTTACAAATTATAAGTCCAGGTTTCCACGCGATTTATGTGTTGCCTAAATAATAATAATTGCGTGTTTTAATATAATGTAACTTATGGCTGACAGAAATACAAAACCAATACGCATACAGTAACAAAGTTCTTTAAACTGAACAGCCCTTCAAAAGATCAACTTTTACCAACAGCAATAAAGTTGGAAAAAACCAAAAAAGTTCAAACGAAGTTGGAAAAATTTCAACTTTCAATTGCAAGAAATTAAATTCCAATCCTAAGTTTCTTTAGTTTTAACAGTTGGAAAGTTATGGATCAGCAACGAGATAGATCAGCGACGCCATGAAATAGAAGTAAATTTGTGAGCACTATTCGTATGGCAGGTGCTACCCACGAGAAATACCTCTTCGAGATTTTTCAAAATTCAATTATTGAGAGAGAGAGAGAGAGAGAGAGAGAGAGATAGAGAGAGATGGAGAGAGAGAGAGAGATGGAGATGAGAGAGAGAGAGAGAGAGAGAGAGAGAGAGAGAGAGAGAGAGAGAGAGAGAGAGAAATGTTTTTATAATGTACTATGAGTTCGTATGCGCTTTCAAACTTTGCTTTTTGCAATCGTTGACCAGTTATTTATGTTTTAGACAGAACCATTTTATCTCGGGACGAAAACGAAATAGATTTTACGGTTTATAAAGCTCAAGTTTCTTTGTTTGTTTGAATGCACCAGTCTCTGGAACTACTCGTCCGATTTGAAAAAATCCTTTTGTTGGATAGTCTATTTATCGAGGAAGGCATCACGCTACGACCAATAAATAGGAGCCGAGCAGAGCGGGTGAAACCGCTCGGCATTATCTAGTAATTCATGTTTGTATTCATGAACAGCTACTAGATGGGAACAGATGTTTGGCGTTCAAAACCCTTCCTAGTCCAATTTGAATAAATGATTTTGATTTTGACTTTGACTGCTTAATATGAGTACTGTAATGTAATGCAAAAAATGTATTTTTTTTAATGGAATAGGAGATAAACGAGCAGACGGATTACGTAATGTGAAGCTGTTTGTCAATAAATATTTTTTTCTTTCTTTTTTTACCAGTGACCCGCCCCGGCTTTGCACGGGTGAAATATGCATGTATTATACATATTATTATAAACCTTCTTTAAGATTCACTCTATCTATTAAAAAAAAACGCATCAAAATCCGTTGCGAAGTTTTAAAGATACAAGCATACATAGGGACAAACAGACGGCGGATAGCGACTTTATTTTATACTATGTAGGGATTAAAATAAGCCTCCAATGACTTCTACCTCTAGATAAGTCATTAAGGCAATTTGTGACAGATAAGCTGACTGGTCTAACGAGCCACTGTCTCACAAGCGCCACCTCGTGACCGAAATCGAAAACCCTCATTAAATAGCTTTGTAACTAAAATAGCCTGATTGATAAATTGACTTCAAACAAGATGAAGATGGATTTAGCTAAAACCTTCTTCCAGATACATTTAATGGGTTTATTCTAAAAATAAAACGATATGAGCCTTCGAAAACGTGTAGGAACCTAGTAAACATACATACATCCTTTCAATTAAGACAAGTTTGTTTGAATTTCAACCTATGTACGTTTATATAAGATTCTTTTCTAAAAATATCTTCTTATTTAAAGAACTGATTCTTTGAAACAAACTTTACAAGTCTATCATGCTCAACGTATCTAATACGATGTATTGTGTAAGATATTTATAATTATATACAACCTACACGAACCTATTTTTATGTTGGTAGGGAATTATTTTCGTCAACTTAGTTCACTTGAAATATTCCTTGTCAAAAATAAGCGTACCACTGCTTACGTCTTCAGAGAAAAAGTTGGGCAAAGAGGCGTAATAATCATATTCTATGACATAATATATATGTCCATAAGTCATAAAATTCGCCATATTTTACATTTAAACTGTCAAACACCAAGCGGTCACCGGTGACCGCAACCTATTGTTCTATAATTGTGTCTACAAAACCGGTACTCGACGAGTTAAATAGAGAAAGCGCAATTTTTTATGCGTTCCAACCGTCAAGAATTTCAAATGTGGAATAAAGTATCGGAGATGAGACTGGCTGGATATTAAATTCTGTATTTGAATGAAAGTGTTTTTGTAGAGGCCATTTTGATTCCACCCGAATGGCCGTTACTGGCCAGGCGGCATTCATTTGTACAAATTAAATGTAGACTTTGCTAAATCTAAATTAAGATCGCATTCTGACTGGGCTAGCTTTGACATTGGTTATAGCTATTTTGTATCCGCATCGTTTGTATGAAGTTTGATCCCAGTTCTCAGAACGAAAACTATTTATTTGAAACAATATTGTGAGTTCTTACGCACATAAACCCATAATTTGTCTACATATCGACAATTCGATATCACACGCAACCCAGAAACAACAATTTGTAGGTGATACAAAGAATTGTTCCGTCGGTTCCGAATCAAACTTACGAAACACATCGAGGAATTAAAAAAAAAACAGCAATCAATTATCCAGACACTAAATCAAGTTAACCATAAAACTATAATAAACAAATTATAAGATAAACTCTGGTTTGAATTTGTATGTTTGTAAACCCATCCAAGACACCAAACAAGTCGCGGAGAACCTAACGGGTAACCGGGGCTCCGGCTCGACGTGCAGGAGAAAGAACGGGGTGGTTTTTAGTCAGTAAGAGTCTGACACTCCCTTCCGGGCCCTATCGAATGACTGCACCCAGGCGGGAGCAGTCATTCGATGATTTTCCCCCCTTAAAAAAAAAGACACCAATGAAAACCCTAGGGTGGAAACACGTTAAAAAAACTATAATATTTTTAACTCCTTCACAATCCAACAGTACATAAAACAATGCTTATATTTACACAGTAATTGAACTTTATAAATAGGAACGTTACTCAACGAATCGTAGATTGCACGCCCATCCCATACTCAGCCTACGTAACCCGCTTTCCATATGATCTATTTTAAAATAACTGATGAGAAATGTATGTGTTGCAATCTATTTGAATTGTTTTATGGAAAGAATGTGGCAAGAATATTGATGGGTATGCCAATGAAAAACCAATGAAAAAGCAAAAGCTTTACAACGAATTTTATTTTCGGCAAAATCGACATTGGACTCCCGTTTCTCAGAGAATGTGGGTTCGTAACCTACCAACGACAATATGAGTTATATTTACTTTCTAAGATTATTAAGACACTACTGAAAACGGTGAAGGAAAATATCGTGAGGAAAACTGAGCTTACAATTTGTAATTATAAGTTTTAAATCGCCAACCCGCATTAGCAAGCGTGATGATCAATTCAAATTCAAATTCAAATTCAAATTCATTTATTGTTTGTTACATGTTGACAATAGATGTTATATATATTATAATAGTAGCATAGTAACATACCTATAAGGTGTACAATAGTTTATGTTATTTGGATTATTCTACTAGTCTCAAAATATTACGAAATTTTTTGTTGCATCAGTTAAATCATTACAATAAAAATATGACAAGTCATTACCTTACATTATAGAATATAACTGAATTATTACATTAATTTATTAAACCTTGGTCAAATTATTATATTAAATTTATGAAACATTTCGTCAACTTTAATTTGATAGACAATATTAATCGGGTAATTAGTCAGTGGTCAGGTTGTACCACATTGGTCCAAATATTAACATTTGTCAAATGCCTAATGATGAAGTCCTTAAATAAAGAAATTAAAAATTAAAATTCGTGAATATAAGTCAAAATTATACATAAAATTGTTATACGTTGAATATTGAATATACATTTACTGTCAGTTTGTCAGAATGCAGCTAACCCAGTGTCTTGTCATTTAAATAGTCCTTTATTGTGTAATATGCTTTATTTATCAAGAACTCAATGCTCAAACCTTCTCTGTGTGAGAAGAGGCTTTGGTCAGAAGTGGGCATTTACAGGCTGTTGTTAATAATGAATATAGACATATACAATATATGCTTTCTCGTAGCCGAATTTAAGGACTCAGTGATATCATTAGTCGCGGAGAACCTAAAGGGTTACCGGGGCTCCGGCTCGAAACGCAGGAGGAACGGGGTGGTTTTTAGACAGTAAGAGTTTGACACTCCCTCTCGCCTCACCCAGGCGGGAGCAGTCATTCGATGATTTTCCTCCTTACAAAAGAAAAGTGATATCATTACTCTGTGTAAGAATGGAGAATGGGACCCTCAACAAAGAAAGATACTTAGATACTGGATGTGATACACATTAGTACAGTTCTACTGATCTCTTTTGAATAAAAGCATTGATTTTACGTCACTAGTCCCATAAACAATAAAGTACTCAAACCTCTTTACACCCAAAACCGACAAAAGCGCCATCTGCAATACTCACATTCCATGAATTCAAGCAATTTGTAAGTCAAATGTTTAAATGAAAATTTTATCTCATTGTTACACAAAAAAAGCGTGGTTTTATTGAATCTGAGATCGTTTTGACCCCTGAAACGGCCATGAAAATGGCCTGAAATGTCATGGTCACCATTTATCGCCAGTCAAATTTTATTACGGTTTTATACTTTTGAGAAACAGATTGCCTCTTTTATTTAGATTTTGATGTGTGTGTAAATGTATTTAGACTTAAATAAAGTGTCAAATAATGGCCTCATTGCCCGAGTGGTCGCAAGTGCCACAGCCGGGAAAGGGAGTCTAAGGTTCGATTTCCGGGTCGGGCACAGTATTACTGGGTTTTTCAAAAAATTCACAATAGTAGCACGGAATCTGGAATTGTGCCCGGTATATGGCAATAGGCTCACCCCCTATTACATGGGACTCATAACATAAATAGTGAGAAGTGGGTGTTACAATTGTACAGTGGCATAATGTACACCTCTGCCTACCCCTTCGGAGATAAAAGGCGTTATGTTATTTTATGTCAAATAACAGATAAGAATGAAGTCTTATTTGTATTTGTATATATTTGATTCCCGCATTGGGCATAAGCTACAATATTTGTCTTACGCCCGGAAGGTACAGAAAGGATGTTCAATTTTAAGTTGTAGGTACTTAAATATCGTGCCATCTCTGTCATTTTACAAAGAATTTGTAGAGACAGAACTATACTTAAGCGTGCCTTAAAATGAGTAGACTTTCAGTAGATGATAGCAGTTTAAAAACTCCGGTGTATGAAAGACCACTGTTTCCCGACCGCTGTTTGAATTGAACGGAATGTGCAGTTTCCTAATTGGTTGTTACGACACCTGCGGGAAAAATAGAGCCTTAAAACCTTAAATCTCGTCTGGCATTACTACCCGGTATTATTTCAAATGTCAATCAAATTTATATGTACATTCTAAGATTATTTAGACACCACTGACAAACGGTGAAGGAAAAACATCGTGAGGAAACCTGAACTTATAATTTCTAATTATAAGTTTGAAATCGCCAACCCGCATTGAGCAAGCGTGGTGATTAATGTTCTAACCTTCTCCGTGTGAGAAGAGGCTTTGCTCAGCAGTGGGCATTTATAGGCTGTTGATGATTATTTCAAATCTCAATATCATTTCACCCTATTCAGGAATCAATATCAAGACCTATAGAACTTCTAACTCTAAAACACTATGGAGCCAGACCCTCAATCATAATTCACAGCCATGTCATGTATGATTAAATGCAAAACACGCTAGGAAATCACGTTGGCTCGCAAATTCGATGCAATTGATAGGCAGGTATTACGCCCCTGATTGCGGAAATAGTACTGGGGATATCGGATTGTAGAGCTAATTAGAAAGCCTCATGGATGCAGATTGGTAGTAGGCAAAATACGTGCGGTGGAAATTATCGCTGATATATGTACGTGTTGGGTGGTGTGATTTGGAAATTTAGATTGTGTGTGAAAGTTGTTCTTGGTGAAATATTGAGTCTTGTGTTCTTTTAAGGGATAATAAAATTAATAACCAGTGGCAGTCTATTGCTTTACTATGGATATTTTCTACATATGAAGGTGAGTTTGGCAGGTAGGTAGGATATCGCAGTTTAATAGGTGACGGCACGAAGGTGCGGTGGCTTGGCAACCGGCTCCCGCGCAATGTGTTAGATTCCGGCACGGAGCAACTCTTTGTGTGATGTACAAATTGTTGGTCTGGGTGTCATGTCTATGTAAACTTGTACGTTTGTAAGTGCACCCTACGATACAGGAGAAAATACTAAAGTTGGGCAACGTATTCTTGTTAAAATTTAAAGAAAAAGAAAGGTTCAGGTTCATCAGAGATCAGAAAGAGTGTCTTTTAGTGGGCTCTTACAATACCTGTGGGAGAAGGGGTGGTGTTTGTATTTTAGTAAATCTGAATGACATACACACACTATCCAGATATTGTTAACAAATCTGAAACCTCTAGGTAACAAAGGAACCACATATACGAGAAAAACCAAAATCAAAAACTAGTCAGAAACATAAATTAGGAGAACCAAGGATTCCTATAAGCAATCTATCAGACTGTCCGAATAATTCACACATTCATAGCAACTCTGCTTACCAACAGGCAGGTGGCGAGATTAAATGTTAATTATTTCTCAACAAGTTATTTTGTTATCTAACTAAGCAGTGAAACAGGTATAAATTAAGTCTAGTTGTGACCTAGGTTAGGTATTTATAGAATAGAACCTAGGATTGTGTTTAAGTAAACAAAACAGCACTTTAGTTGTTTAGCTTTTGTAGTCTTAAAATATTATTTTCTCTATTAATTATTATGTTTCGAGCTTACGCACGTAACTATTTGACGAGGAACTCGATTAGTTTCAAGCCATGCTAGAGGCTCATGTTCATGAGCGAGATAACGACGTGGCGACTGTCGCGCTATTAATGGCTGTTCGGCTCTGCGGCGGAGAGGTGCGGGCCGAGCGCGAGTTCCTCGTCAAATAATTACGTGAGTAAGCCGAAAACATAATAATTTATTTAGTATGTCTCACGAAAGTTATTATACCTCTATAAACCTTTCTCTATTTCTAAAAAAACAATAAAATAAAAACCTTTTATTTCTTGCATTCCATTTTTCTTTTTGAAGTTGGGAAATTCATCGAATGTCTTCTCCCGCCTCGTTGAGGCGGAAGGGAGTGTGAGACTCTTACTGACTAAAAATCAACCTTTCCTACTCCTGCACTTCAAGCCAGAGCCGCGGTACGGTAACCCGTTAGGTTCAGGAAACACAACGCAAGCGTTGCTTCACGTCGGTTTTCTGCTCGGCCGTGGTATCACTCCGGTCGTGCCAAAGCATGACTCTCCTACACTTATGACAGACATCCTCTAAAATATTTGGAACAATCAAGTAGGATCAACTACACAGTAAGTAGAACTAGTGGACATTTAAATAAATTCATTGATTGGACGTCTGCTTTACACACGCAAGTAACAAGATTGAAGTATTATGTAACAGTGAAGCAGGCACATTAATTCTAAGATAAGCTGTGTTCATTTTATACTATATTGAGGCATGGTAAATCGTGACAACTATTTACTGGGTTTTTAACCGACTTCCAAATAGAAGGAGGATCTCATTTTAACTTGTATGTATGTATGTTTGTTTGTTTGTGCGCCATTATCTCGCGATTCGCTGTACCGATTTTTATGTGGTTTTTAGAAAAGTTTTTATTGCAATTAGAAGAAGGTTTTAGTATAATTGTTCGAGTTCAAAAAAGGGTTTTTTTTAAAATGTATATTGTAAAAGAATTATCATTAATTTTAATTTGGTTAAAAAGTGGTAAAAAGAAGAAAAAATTGTTTCCTATAAGTTTATGATTTATACGCATATTTTTAAAATTCTTGTAGGTAACTGCGTTGGTAACAACGTAGTCATAGAAATATCTAAAAGTTCTCGTCTTAATAACTGCCATTTATTCAAAATGTTTCCTCTTATCCAAATCAATGCAGTGGTTTCAGAGGATAAAAGTGACAGACAGGCAAACAATCTTATTTTGTAATTCTTGGTTTATTTATGTCAGTGAACAGTAATGATTTATGAATAATAATATTCATAAATTAAGATTAAGGACCTGATTAAACTTAGAGTAAATATTATTTTATGTATATGTGGTAATTTGTCGTATATGCAAATAAAACATTAATTTATGAGGTGTTTATTTTGCTTAATTATGAATTGAATTGCAAAATAACTTTACAGCTGTTATTTATCAAAGGGTAATGGAATCAGACCTGTTATTTACCTTACAGGTCAAAAGATCAAAGCTCAAAGCTCAAATCTCTGATAATAGAACCTATTTTCTAGATTTTTTACAATTATATGAGAGAAGATGTAAGAACGCATCCAAAAAACGAGAGATGATGGTATAAATATTTTTTTAAAGAAAGGAATAACATAATTCTAGCGACCCCGGCTTCGCACGGGTGCAATTAGAAACATCTAAATTTATTAGTGTTTCCCTACTATATCACGCATGTATTATACATATAAACCTTCCTTAAGAATCACTCTATCTATTAAAAAAAACTGCATCAGAATCCGTTGCGTAGTTTTAAAGATCTAAGCATACATACGGATAGACAGACGGCGGCTAGCGACTTTGTTTTATACTATGTAGTGATAGTTGCAATCAACCGCTCAAGGCTGATTTTGCATGAATAACACGAATACAAAAATTAAAACGATTAAAAAAATTGTCTGCATTTTCGGATGCGTCCCGTTTACACTTCGTATAAAGCGAAAACTGAAAGCATTTACCTACAGCTTCAGACAATATCAAACATAATAACTGTCATGAAACTGCACTCATTCTTTCATTCATAACATCTTTTATTCCCGAAGGAATATGCATTTTTTTAGGGGGGAAATCATCGAATGACTTCTCCCGCCTGGGTGAGGCGGGAGAGAGTGTCAGACTCTTACTGACTAAAAACCACCCCGTTCCTTCTCCTGCACGTCGAGCCGGAGCCCCGGTAATCCTTTAGGTTCTCCGCGACAAAGACTAGGTATTCCCAGGCGGTCACCCATCCAAGTACTAACCGCGCCCGATGTTGCTTAACTTCGGTGATCGGACGAGAACCGGTGCTTTCAACATGGTATGACAGTGTGCCCTACAGTGTATACTATTTATGTTATGATTCCCATGTAATAGGGGCTGAGCTTACTACCATATACCGGACACAATTCCAGACTCCGGGCTATAACTGAGAATTATTTTAACACCCTTTAGTACTTTGCCCTGCCCTTGAATCGAACCAGAGACCCCTTGCCCATCAGTCGCACTTGCGACCACTCGGCCAACGAGGCAGTCGTCAATTGTACTCAATAAAACAAAATATACCTACACTACATAACTATAGGACACAATATCCTTCAACACATGACCAATTTCCTAGAAACCTGCCTATTACATTTACTAGTAAGTAATGGGTTCATTGATCTCTCAACAAACTTGAAAGAGAAAATAACATTTATAACATACTACCGGCATAGTTTTTATTCGCGGCTTCACTCGCACTCTTTTAAGGGATTGAGGGTAAAACAAAAACAAATTAACACTACTTTTGTTTTTTTTTATGGCATAAGCCGGTAAACGAGCAGACGGATCACCTGATGGTATGCAATCGGCGTCGCCCATGGACACCTGGACACCAGAGGCGTTACAAGTGTTACCGGTCTTTTGGAATCTAGGAATTTGAGGATTAGAAAGAAAGAAGAAAGAAAGAAAGAAAATTGAGGATTTGGGGATTGGGGAGAGGGGGTAATTAGGCCTTCAGTAACCTCACTCACACGACGAAACACAACGCAGGTGTTGTTTCACGTCCGTTTTCTGTGAAGAACTGGCCGTGGGGGTGTTAGTCTCAAATAGTCCACATACCAATTTTTAACTTTCTACCTTGAAAATTGCGAATGTATCATACATACTTCCACCCCCCATTTTAGAGAAGCGCGAAGTGACAAAGAGACAGAAAGCAACCTATGCAACTCTGCATCCCTTAGAATACCTCCATTAAAAAATCATGTCAATTCGTCAATCCGCTTTGCCATGAAAGACGGACAAATAAACAGACACACACACACACACTTCTCCGATTATAATATTCGTATTAGTATGGAACAATGGTTAATGTTTTTATTTTCCTTTCCGTTCAAGTATCGTTATTTCAGCTTAAAGTACTGAAAGCCTTGTTACTTCACGTTTCATTTACTTTGGTGTAGGAATGTGTGTTGTATGAATTACATGGTTTTGCTATGGTCGAGAAGTTATGAGGATAGCTGGTTTTTTTTTGTTATAAGGGGGAAAAATCATCTCCCGCCTATATAGACTTTTTTTTAAAGGGGGAAAATCATCGATAGGCTTCTCCCGAGTGTCAGACTCGAAGAGCAGGAGTAGGAACGGGGTGATTTTTAGTCAGTAAGAGTATGACACTTCCTCTCGCCTAAGTCAAGGCGGGAGAAGTCGTTGGATGATTTTCCGAACTAAAAAAATCCTTCATCATCATAACATCACGCCTTTTATCCCCGAGGGGTAGGCAGAGGTGTACATTATGCCACTGTACAATGTAACACCAACTTTTCACTATTTATGAGTCCCATGTAATGGGGGTGAGCTTATTGCCATATACCGGGCACAATTCCAGACTCCGTGCTACTACTGTGAATTTTTTGAAAAACTCAATAATACTTTGCCCGACCAGGGAAACATTGAGGCAGTCCTTATCCCATAAAAAAACCTTATCCTATGAAAGACCCAATTAATCTTATCTCAACACAAATAATAAATAAACAGACCAAATATTTTTACTCCAAATTATACAAAGATCTAATTTCATTTTCGTGTACACAAAAAAGAAATACTGATTCAATCTTGCATAGCACCATCCTGGATTCGTAGTAAAGCGTTCAAATGAGTACTCTATGCACGCAAACGGGGCATTCGATAAAACAAAATACTGCTTTACCTATCTGTGGGAGGTTTTGTAGGGTTCATTGAGCATTGAGCGAAGCTTAATTCCCGTTTACATCGTCTATCCCTAAAACATCACTTGAGTAACTAATAGTTATTTAGCGTGTGTGTAACTCACTATAAATTATAAGTACAAACTATAAGGTCTATAAGCCTTATAGGATAAGGTATAGGTTATTGACAACCAAAATATCGTTAAATATCACCTTTTCTTAGTTCTAGCGTTCCTCAAAGTTTCGAGGTTGGTGAAATCGGCATAAACGTCCTATTGAAGTCTACAACGAACGTCCGGCCCACTTAAAGAGTTCTATGTTTAAAATTATATAAGGTTGCTAACCTAAAAAAATGTTGAATGAATAAATTAGATTTGGTTGTCTGTTAAAATTATTCTGAAGGAGATCATTCGCTTTTGTTGTCAAGAAAAAAAAGATGGTTAAACAAAACAAAAGAAGATTGAAAATATTTGAATTTAGAATGACAATATTAAAAGATTTTGGGATTATCTCAATTAGCTAGCATTTCTGCCTCTAATGCACGCAACGGATAATCCTGAAGAATTCTTTGATTTTGTTTTTAGATTATTTCGAAGTAGTCTTATAGCTTTCCATAGGTACCTACCTAGTCTAGTGAAGTATTTAGGTACCTACCTAAATGCTACAATAGACCTTAAATGGGTACCGTAAGCACGGGCCTGACTGTAAACAAACACCTGCGGATGGCGAGCACGGGTGACTCGCCGCCCGACCAGAACCAGACCCGAGCGTACGGCGCGTCGCGTGCCGCGCGCTTCTCAAAGATCCATTAGACCACCACACCGATACGACCTTCAAACCTTCAAGAAAAGAGCGTATTCCTTTTTAAAAGGCCGGCAACGCACCTGTGACTCCTCTGGTGTTGCGGTTGTCCATGGGCGGCGCTGATCGCTTACCATCAGATGATCCGTCCGCTCGTTTGCCTCCTATTCCATAAAAAAAAACATATGGCACCCAATAGGGCTGATGCCGATACGGAGCCGCGGAGGGCTTAACGGTTTGCCGGGGCTCCGGCTCGAAGTGCAGGAGTAGGAACGGGGTAGTTTTTAGTCAGTAAGAATCTGACACTCCCTGTCGCCCCACCCAGGCGGGAATGCCACTAGGCATTAAGTCCGCCATTGTATATCTACACTAAAGTGTAAATAAATCAGAAGTCATTGGATGACTTTCTACCCTAAAAGGCCATCAATGGGTACTAAAACACAATGTGGCCTCAAAATTTGTTTTAATGTTTCATCTCAGTGTAGTCAAGTAGCTAATGCCGAACTCATCATGCAACAACAACGCTTGCGTTGTTTCGTCGTGTGAGTGAAGTTATGGGTGGCCCAATTACTCCCCTCGCCCCTTCCCCAATCCCTGAATACCTAACAATCCTAATTCCTAATCCCCAAAATGCTGGTAACGCACTTGTAACGCCTCTGGTGTTCCAGGTGTGCATGGGCGACGCCGATTGCTTACCATCAGGTGATCCGTCTGCTCGTTTACCGGCTTATCCCGTAAAACAAATTTACAATATCATATTCCGGATTCCTTCAATAAATACCAGTTACCCTTAACTGAAGGACGGAACCCGTCTCAAAATGCAACTTACGTTCAAACTGGATTAAGTACAAAGTTGTTTTTTATTTATTTCACTTAGAAATCGTAATGGAAGGGAATTATCAGCTGCATTACATCTTAAGCATGTTTGACAGGGAACCATTGTTTTTTGTGATTAATGCTTGTATTACGTATGTAATACATTTTGTAAGAAGTGAAATAATTTAGAAATGATTTTAATATTTTGGTGCAAATAGGCTTTTTTTAAGGGGTGAAAATCATCGAATGACTTCTCCCGCCTGGGTGAGGCGGGAGGGAGTGTCAGACTCTTACTGACTAAAAACCATCCCGTGCCTTCTCCTGCACGTCGAGCCGGAGCCCCGGTTACCCGTTAGGTTCTGCGCGACTGTGCAAATAGACTAAGGTACGTTTTTGTTAAAAAAACGTTGCCCCACGTTTACTAGGATATTCTCCTGTGTCGTGGGTACGTTTACAAACATACAAGTCCACATACACATGACACCCAGAACCGAAACAATAATCTATGCATCACACAAAGATTTGCTCCGTGCGGGAGTCTAACCCGATATACGTTGCGCGGCAGCTTGTTGCCCAGCCACCACACCATAAATTATAAGTCATAATCTGGATGTTAAGAAAAACGTGTTTTTGAATACTTTTTATGCTTTTTTTCAGTATCAGTGCTTCGAAACTGTAAACAATGCAACGCAGCTCGCCAAGGTCTATGAAGTTATAATTACTATGTAATTCTATCTCTTCGCGAATTATTGACGTAGACGATTTTTATGTCGCGGAGAACCTAATGGGTTACCGGGGCTCCGGCTCGACGAGCAGAAGGAACAGGGTGGTTTTTGTTCAGTAAGAGTCTGATACTCCCTCCCACCTCACCCAGGCGGGAGGAGTAAATCGATGATTTTCCCCCCTTAAAAAAAATTATGTTTATAAAATTAATAAAATCTTAACACCAACATTTCAACATAATTTTTTCCTACTCCATCTTCAAATCACAAAAAGGGCCTAATTTCCTAGCACAACCTTCTATTTATGGTATAGGACTACGGGTATATTTAGGGGGTACCTTATTAATACCATCAGTCATGTTAGCCAAACGAACCAATAGCATGCGACTACAAATAGCTCTAGAACACGACATCAACTCATTGGACAGACGGAAACAAGTAAATCTTAATAAAATTTGACGTGAACTTGTGTCTTTTACTGGTTTGTAGAAGTTTTAGATGGATAGGCATGTTGCAGAATACAATAGTGATTTAACCACCCCTGGTCTTGCCGTGGGTGTCACAAGAAAAAGACAACATGCCTTACAGAAACTAGATAGTACCGGCATTTTATGATAACTCTCCCGAATCCTCCACAATCTTCAAATTCCCAATTTCTAAAAGGCCGGTAACGCACTTGTAACGCCTTGGTGTTTCGAGTGTCCATGGGCGGCGCCGATTGCTTACCATCAGGTGATCCGTCTGCTCGTTTACCGGCTATGCTCTAAAAAAAAAACTATACGTGAGCTTTTAAAACTGCAATATGTGAAGCATTTGGCAAAATAGATACAATATGTGTATATTATGACACTCTTTTTTTTGTCAATCACGCTAAAAATTATGAAAATAAGGGAAGACTAGAACTACTGCTCATTGTCGATAGCAGTCGCGTTAGGCCCAGAAGGAGATGGCGGGATGAACTTAGGGCCTATGAAAAGGATTGGCCAGAGAAAGCTATAAGAAGAGACAAGTGGAAGGAGGGTAGGATGCCTTTGCCCTGCAGTGGGGCGACCATGGCTAGAAATAAAAGAGGGGAAGACTAATAAACAAGTCAAAGACAGATTATACCTCACACATGGCTAAACAAAATATTCATCAACATCGGCCAACGATCACAACAACAGAATGACGACAGTAAAAAGAGTACATTATTTTAAAAAAACTGCCTCGTTGTCGAGTGGTCGCAATTGTGATTACCGGGCAAGGGGTCTCAGGTTCGATTCCCGGATCGGGCAAAGTATTACTGGATTTTAAAAAAATTCTTAGTAGTAGCACGGGGTCAGGAATTGTGCCCGGTATATGGCAATAGGCTGGTGAGCCTAATGTAAAGTGAAAAGTGGGTATTACATTGTACAGTGGCATAAAGTGCACCTCTGCCAACCTCTTCGGGGATAAAAGGCGTAATGTTATACGTGTCTTTTAAAAAGTCTACAAATTAAAAAAGGACACCAAGTTAAAAACCATTGAACCCATCAATTCGGCATTTACAAACGAAATTAATTACGGTATCCCTTACAAATGAAATGGCATATATGTACGACCTATATCAAAAACCGAGACACAAGAATGTCAATATCAGCCTACATGGTCGGAAATCAATGTAGCTTTTGTTAGAGAATGTTCGTATCTATTATAGAGGTATTATTGACATGTTACATAGGTAACATCAGAGCCGTGTTATCCCTTAGGCACACTAGACAAGTGCCTAAGGCGCCTGATTACAAAAGGACGCCGCGATACGCGCGTGTCTAGAGTAACGGCGGTGCCAAAAAATATATGGGCACCTAAAATTTTGCAGTAGTTAGTTTCTGTTGAACTTCTTAGTTGTTTATGAAATCTTAGTACTTACATTAGTATTTTTTTTAAGGGGGGAAAATCATCGAATGACTGCTCCCGCCCGGGTGAGGGGCGAGGAAGTGTCAGACTGGTACTGACTAAAAACCACCCCGTTCCTTCTCCTTCACGTCGAGCCGGAGCCCCGGTAACCCTTTAGGTTCTCCGCGACACATTAGTATTCTAGGTCCGGTTTTTTGGTTGTTCAAATATTATTTTCTTAATAATAAGTAGTTCAATTTTGAAATTTTTTTAGAAAGGAATGACTGAATTTATTTTTTCTTGCAACTTGCAACACTGTCTTCTGCTTCTAGAGACAAGACATGTTAATGTTTGAGAAAACTTGTAGAATACATACCTCAGAAATAGTACTAAAGGTCTTACTTGGTCGAAGCAATGAGGGTTGATATTTTTATTTTACCTCTTTCCAGGATCAGGCAGGCAAGCAGCAATGTCAAGTTTCACGGTAAATTCAATTCAATATTACCTGTAAAGAAACAAAGAGATTTGTTTAACTATAATTGTTATTTGTGTACATTTCACAAGAGACATGACCTGTCCACGCAAAATAAGGCAGACTATTCCAGAATTCAAAATATTTTTTGTTCAAAAGTCCTATTTCCAGAGGCGAGCCGTTCACACAATAACGTATTGTATTTATTCATTAAGTAAAAAGCATTCTTCAAATCATTCGAGCTGTAGCCTCGATAAACAAATTAAGAAACCCATTCAATCGATTATTCGTTCCCTCGTTCATTCGTTCAATTCATTCATTCTTTAGTTCATCAGTCAATATTTGATTTATCAACGTTATAGAGCAAATATTGGAGCCCTTTGCCGAACGAAGGCCTTTTAAATGGTCCCTTTTTCACGTCCCTGGTTTGTTATTTAAAATGTAGAATATTATTGAGGAAAAGGGATTTCTAATATTAGATAATATCAATACATAGTATAAAACAAAGTCGCTTTCGCTGTATGTCCGTATGTATGCTTAGATCTTTAAAACTACGCAACGGATTTTGATGCGGTTTTTTTTAATAGATAGAGTGATTCTTAAGGAAGGTTTGTATGTATATTACATGCATATTGAACCCGTGCGAAGCCGGGGCGGGTCGCTAGTTATATAATAAGATGAAATCATTCATATTGTATTTTATTGGGTTCGTGAATTGGAAAACTTTTTTTAATTAGCTTGAGTTGTATTCGTTTTTATGTTTTGTCTTTTACAATCGAGTAGTGTAATGGTGATATGAATTGTTTGTTAGAAGGATATTACATAAAGGTCATGACTGTTATCTCCTAAAAGGGTAGGTAGGCAGGTGTTTTCGGAAGTGTGAGTGTATGCGGTGTAAGCGTTTGTTACCCGTAACAAAGACACTCAAAAATATGTGAGCTCCCAAGAAATCAAGACTAGATACAGATAACTTTAACATTTCCAAACACGCTAATAGAAAATCTAGTAAAACAACGTGTGACATCGGGATAGGTTAGGTTACTTGACTGTCCAAATAACATAACATCACGCCTTTTATCCCCAAAGGGGTAGGCAGAGAGGTGTACATTATGCTACTGTACAATGTAACACCTACTTTTCACTATTTATGTTATGAGTCCCATGTAATAGGGGCCTATTGCCATACACCGGGCACACTTCCAGACTCCGTGCTACTACTGTGATTTTTTTTGAAAAACCCAGTAATACTTTGCCCGACTCGGGAATCGAACCCGAGACTCCTTGCCCGGCAGTCGCACTTACGACCACTCGGCCAATTTAGCAGTCCAAATAACGACATCATAATTTCCCAAAAATCTCAACATACTGTAGAAGTGTAGAAAAAAGAAAAACATACTGTATATTTACACGAAGAAAAACTATAGAGCACTCTAGGCACATCAACTTACTCCTTTCTATCACATATCTTTATTCGATATTCAACTTTATTCTTTCTGATATAAAGTCCAAAACCCAATGAAAACGCCTCTGCCTCAACATTTAGGGGCCCGCGAGTCATACAGTTCAGGTATACGTCTGTCGGTCTCTTTTTTATGGGGGAGTCCTGTAATGGGGAGGCCATGCCTTATGGGAGAGGAAAACGGAAGGATAATGGTTCCGAATGTAGTGGACAAAATTGTCATTAAAGAGTAGTTGGTTTTTGGCTACCTAGTGAATTAGTACGATTTGTGATGTCATAGCTTCTGTTTTGGTATTTATGTGTGTCAGGTAGTACTCTATTGTGTCTCCCTGCTTACCCCCTATATGATTTATGACTGTAGGTCATGTAAGTAAAAACATTAACATAACATCACGACTTTTATCCTCGAAGGGGTAGGCAGAGGTGTACATTATACCACTGTAAAATGTAACACCCACTTTTCACTATTGATGTTACGAGCCCCATGCCCATACTGGGCTTTAGGAGGTGAGCCTATTGCCATATACCGGGCACAATTCTAGACTCCGTGCTACTACTGAGAATTTTTAAAAACCCAGTAGGTAATACTTCGCCCGACCCGGAAATCGAACCCGAGACCCCTTGTCGGCAGTCGCACTTGCAACCACTCGGCCAGCGAGGCAGTCAGAGAGTAAACATTACCTACATAATTTATTACTGGTAATTTCACCACCATTTAAAAATTATTACCTTCTTAGAAACTAGAAATTTGACACAGACTGGACTACTCTTTGATAAACTTGAATCGTTTTAACTGCCATCCTAATAATCGGATGGGGCCCAATAAGGCTGATGCTGATACGGAGTCGCAGGGAATATAAAAGATTACCAGGGCTCGAAGTGCAGGAGGAGGAACGGAGTAGTTTGTGAAATCATTCGACGATTTTCCCCAATTATTAACAGTCGTGTAAGTTATACTTAGTTTGTTGGTTTATTTTAAAAGTTCAGTCAGTAATGATCCTCGTTGGTGAAGTCTTATCGTAAGTGACTACAGAGTTTTCTGGGTCAATTCCCGACAGTCACTTTTGTTCCATAGTCTCTGCCTACCCCCATAGAAGACAGGTGTGTAGTTATGAATGTATGTATGAACATCTCTATTCCCCTTAGCAATTTTAACTACGACTTACATGTTATTTCTCAAAAAATCATAATTTGGAGCAATGCAGTAAAAACTAGGAAGTACACCTCTGTCCATCCTTTTATTATTAATATATATTTATATTTAACTTAATACAACAAATATATACAGGCGAACTTAATGCCTTAGGCATTGTCTCCCAGTCAACCTTTAAGTAGCGCAGAGATGAAAGAAGCAGGTGATTTTAAACCTTTATAAATAGGCAAGGTACTAGAAAAGTAATCTTACAATCACAACATAAAATTAATAATATGTAGATATATTTGAATATGTATACTTGTGCGAACCGAGCGTACGGCGCGTCGCGTTCCGCGCGCGCCTCAAAGAGCCATCAGACCACCACAGATGGGGCCCAATAGGGCCGATGCCGATTCGGAGTCGCGGAGAACCTAACGGGTAACCGGGGCTCCGGCTCGACGTGCAGGAGAAGGAACGGGGTGGTTTTTAGTCAGTAAGAGTCTGACACTCCCTCCCGCCTCACCCAGGCGGGGGCAGTATTCGATGACTTTCCCCCCTTAAAAAAAAAAAAAATACTTGTGCGAAATAAATGATGAGAATAAACCTATATACCTCTAATATATGTATATAAAAATAAATTCCTTTTTCCCTTGGTCACGGCATCACGCGTGAGTGCATCGACTTCACTAATTCTTTTTTTGCTGTATTTGTTATTGTCAGGGTTCTTATGACAGAAAATACTACAGGAACGGGACAAAATGGGATTGCGCGTACGAAGTCGCGGGCAGAAGTTAGTAAATGATAAATAATAATTTTTGAAGCTACAACAAACGTAACATTGCCTTTAAGACGTGAACACAAATACTAACTTTACCTATTCAAATGTAAAAGGATCTAGAATTCTAGTCTATTGCTGTTACAAGCAACAGGTCTGAAGACAAAAGATGAGGCCCCTAATCGCTTCTTCAATCTTCAGGACAAAAGAAACATTAAAAAAGTTACAGTAATTAGTTACAAAATTGGGCCCAGGGCGCCTACTAAGTAATGAAGGTTTAAAAAGAATTTAAAGTCTATTGTTAGTGTTTATTTGTTTTGTGCCTAAAATTAAATCTTATAATTTATTTCGTACTAGCCTTTGCCAGCGACTTCGTCCGCGTAGGTTTTAGGACGTAACTGTTTTTTTGTTTCAATTTTCTGAAATAAAAGTGTTCTATGTTACTCCTTGGTACACCAGCTACCTGTCAATTAAAGTCCCGTCAAAATTGGTCCAGCCATTCCAGAGATTCGCCAAACAAACAGACAGACAGAGAAACATTTTTAATATCGTAATTTTGATACATATGTGTATCGGATGTATATATTCATATGCGTGTAGTAAAAAGCGGTAATTTTAATGTTACAAACAGACACTCCAATTTTATTAACCTGTGTAGCTATATTTTTTAAATTTACTTTAGAGTACGTACAGTTTGCTGTCAAAGAAGAAAAACAGTTTTGGATATCGCTAAAAAAATGCATAAATAATTAAGTTCCGTAAGAATATTTTATCATGTTTATGTTTAAAGTTTCGTGAGACAGATTCGCAAAGTCGAGCAGCCAGTAGCAGAGCGACAGTTGCCGCGTCGCGGGTCGTGAAATGCTGATCACGAATATGAGCCTCTAGCCTGGCTTGAAACTAGTCGAGTTCCTCATCAAACAGTTACGTGAGTAAAACGAAAACATAACAATAATTACTATTTTATCACCGTCATCAACAGACCATGACACAGTCCACTGCTGGACTATGTGGCTCCTCTACATAAGAGATATAAAATACTCTAAATACTCTAAGAGTTATAATAAAATTTCGACGTTCGTCTAGCTAGCGGATTGGCGATCAAAGGATAAGGTGTTAGAACGTTTATGACGACACAAACATTATTTTAACTTAAAACACTATTTTAAATTGTTACATCATACTCATTACTCTATACAGTGCATAAAAACAAGATGGCCGCCGTAAAATAATGTCACTGGCCACTTACCAAGTACCTATTCGCATAAAAAATGGCTGCAAACAAGTTCTTTCAAGTCAATAAGCCACGCCCAAATTTAAGGCAATCCACTACCCATTGTGGAAATTAAATTATTGACTCGTTTAACTTGCTACACAAAAGCATTCACTCGTTGATTAAAATGGCTGCCGTGACGTCACAGTACTGTCAAACACGTCACAAGAGGTCAAAAGGGTTTGACGTTTTGTTGAGTGATTACGTTGATATAGGAAAGGATGGAGGCGGCATGTTTCTGGAATCGTGTTATGTTTTGAAAGTGGCGGCTTTAGTTTCCAATTTGCGGGCGATCTCAAATATTAAAAATGGGTGTGTGTAGTAAGAGCACATTAGCGTATCTATGTCAATGTTTCAGATGCTCGTCGTATGTTCTAGGTGAATCAAAAAGCGATTAAATTGTCAAAGATTCTTGAAATAATTTGTCAATTACCTATTTAATATAATTTTGAACCAACTTAAATAACTACGTCCCACTAATTCCACTATAATATTCTACATGCGAAAGTTTCTGAGGATGTATGTATGTGTGTGTCTGTGTTTTTACTCTTTCACGCCAAAACGACTCGAGATTAAATTTAAAACAGGGGTAAATTATGGTCTGGAAAAACACATAGGCTACTTTTTATGCCACGGGAATGCGGGTGAAGCCGCTGGCAGAAGCTAGTACGAAATTATTAATTATCTTAACGATACAGATATCATAAGGCGTATCCAGTGAAACCTACCTCAACGTTTTATGGTACATTCGATCAGCAGGGTGTTTTGAGTAAACAAACAGTTGATTTTGAAGGAACGGAGGGCAGTTCTGTGTTTAAGGATGTTTACTGACAACAAGGGAGTGGAATCTACAGGCATTTCAGCTGGAAATAACCAGAATAGGGAGGTATGATCGGGTATTCGGGTAATATCTTATGTTTAGCAACAGTTACTGAGCCGAGATTTCATGTTCTTCTTCCTTGTAGGTACTTAGTAACACTTTTAACTTCGATTAACTACGATAAATTAGAAACGGAAGGCGAAAAAATTTAATGGGGGTTTTTTTAATCATCGAAATCTAAATTAAGAAAAAAGAAAGAAAGAATTTAGTATGTCTCACGATAGTTATTATAAAAATCATCGAAATCTGTCCAAGGACATTCACGTGAACCTGTTTTACATTGTAGGAAACAGAGTAACAAGTCTGTTTGTATTAAAAGCGTTTTCAAGAAGGTTTTTACTTTCAAATTCAAGTTTCAGTTTTCAAGAAATTATGTACTTACAAATAAAAATTTAACCAATATACCCAGCCTCAATATCCATTTCAAGAGCCATAAAGACCGTCTATAGTCTATGATGTACATAAATGAAACCCATTTTAAAGCACATCCTTAAACTCTAATTCACTAAAGATATAGTATAAGAAAACAAACACATTAAACATGCATGAAGTCCTACATTGCATTCGAGGGAACAATTCTCAGAATTCATATCAGCGGGTAGATCGAAATTCTCTTCATGTACTCACGACTACAAAAAACTAGTATACGCTGACCTTCGAATGGGCGGAAAGACCATACAAAGCAAGATTATGATAAATTGGTTTCGTTTAGTTCAATGTGTCGCCGTGTGTGCAGGCGAAATTCTCTTCGTGCAACGTGTATACTGTAACATGTCAAGCTATGCAGAACCAGTGTAAGCTGACCGTCCAATGTGCGAAAAGATCATATAAAGCGAGATCATGATAATCTGGCCATTGCACGGACGGGTAGGTAAATTGCGTTAGTGTATAAGTACTGACAAATTGGTCGAGCATAGCTGCTCAGTCGTCCGCTGGCAGTGACAAATGGAGGGCGTGCATTGCGTTGCATGTTGTAGCATATTTTGTTATATGAAAAGTATTTGTGCTTATTTAATTAATTTTGTGGTTTTAATGGTTTTCGTTTTTTTGTATAACATAAGGAGGGATTTGTAGGCCTCCGGTAACCTCACTCGTATGACGAAACACAACGCAAACGTTGCTTCACTTCGGTTTTCTGTGAGGCCGTGGTATCACTCCGGTCAAGCCCTGCCCATTCATGCCGAAGCATGGCTCTCCCACACTTAAGTATATGTAAGTGATTTTAATTTGTAAGTTAGGGAAATAATTTTGTTAAGTTCACACGATTAGCTATATAGAAATCCTGATATTTATCAGCAGTCTTCCATTAAGATTGGAAGATAAAGTTAAATACTAAAAGAAACGATTCTACCTAGATACTCTTTATTTATTATTAAAATAACATAATTTCAAATATATAATGGTTATCCTAAATTCGACATTTAAAGGACACAGGATTTTTCTAACGCTCTAATCCTAGAACACGATCAAAATAGACATTGAATAAGACCAAATTAAAATGATCTTTCAGCCGATAGTTGATTGGACTATAATCCGGGGCTCATAGTTTGAGTTATTGGGAAAGTCAGTCTAAATCCTGGACTGACCAATTTATTTACTTTTTTTTAATGGAATAGGAGGCAAACGAGCAGACGGATCACCTGATGGTAAGCGATCAGCGCCGCCCATGGACACCCGCAACACCAGAAGAGTCACAGGAGCGTTGCCAGCCCTTTTTTATGAATATTTTCAAACTTCTGCTCTTTACATTTTATCCTCAAACAATAATAATAATAATAAGCCCGCAGGGCACCTTGAGGCGAGGTGACGGGCATTAGCGACCCCGCGGGCTACCATCATCCCGAGTGCTCCAGGGAGAAGTCACCGTTCCTTATTCTCCGGCTTGCCTTAATTGGCTGGCTGGAGTGAACGATGACAAGGAACAGGTCTCCCACCTCTGGCTTGCCTTCATTGGCCGTCCAGAGTGGAGTCGCGAGAGCAGTGATCCTGCTCGGAGGGTAAGAAACTATTCGTAAGTCGCGAGTGGGCCAGGGATGCAGGAGGCTTCGGCTGGAGCAGATGGTCTGAGTAGAAAGCGGTGGTAGTTTCTTAACCCTTCAGCCACTCACATTCTCGTTGCCCCTCTGTTGCTATATCTAGCGACCATTCCCGGGGCCCGGTCGGTGAGTTGGCGAGTCTCCGCCTGCCATTTTTACGTGTAAAAATTACATTGTTTCGGCAGGTGCCATAGTCATCCATAGTTCCCAATTTACCAGTCCACAGCAACCCATCCATAGCCCTACCTTTTTTTTCCATTATTCACAATAATCCTACACTGACCGGGGACTGTCTTTGGGTGCATTTCCATAGTGCATACAGGGATAGTCGCCGGTTTGTGTCTCCATTACATTTAGATTAAAGTTGTCTAAAGGGCCTCTGCGCAGTTGGCTTCGGCCCCTCGTACGCCTCCCAAATGACCGGGACCCTGTGATCCCGTGAATGGTAAAGACATACAATAATAATAATAATAAATAAGCTTTATTGTACACCAAGCAAGTAATTACACATATTCGGAAATTATAAAGAATAAGGAGGGTACAAGGGCGGCCTTATCGCTAAAAGCGATATCTACCAGGCAACCTTTGGGTGTATGGAACGATAGTTAATTTAAGAGGGTAGTCCAGGCATACATAAATATTAACCACTAACAAAATAAATAAACAAACATATATATATATACTAAATTATGTACACATACATACATGCATACCAAATATAAATATATATATAAATACATATACACAACAATGAGCTGGGTCTTCGAAGGGTTAACCCGTAGCCCATGAACCTTACTCCATTCCGAAATTCGCGCTAAATCTGTGTTGATCATTTTAACTGCTTCGGAGAATTCGTGAGGAGGTGCCTGTGAATAAATTTGCAAATCGTCAGCATACAAGTGGTAGGATGATAGAAGGTCGTTGGAGATAGAATTTATGAAAATTGCGAAGAGTAAAGGAGAGAGAACGCCCCCCTGCGGTACGCCAGCAGTCGTAGTAGACCAAGAAGAAAAGGAGTCTTCAATATGGATTCGCTGCCGGCGGCCACACAGGTAACTACGAAACCAATCAGTCACAGCCGGAGACATGTTAAGAGAGTTCAGTACTCCCAGCAGTATATCAACGTCAACGGTGTTAAAGGCATTGCTGAAATCCAGCAACGCCAGAAGAGTAAGATTACCGTTCTCAATGCCAGATCTAATGTCATCCGTAATGTTGACTAATGCTGTAGTGGTACTATGTCCCGGACGAAACCCGGACTGGAAAGGATTGAGTGTGACAAACAATGTGATTTTTTTAAAAAAAAAACGTTGCACTACACTAGGATTTTATCCTGTATCGTAGGTGCTTTTACAAACATACAAGTTCACATACATATCACACGCAGACCCGGAACAACAAACTGTAGATCACACAAAGAGTTGCTCCGTGCGGGAATCAAACCAGCTACATGTTGCGCGGCAGCCAGTTGCCAGCCACCTCACCAACCGTGCACTCATACTATAGCTTGATCGTAAACTATTATGTGGAGTTCTTTAACGATTAGGTTCTAAAAATTCAAAGGATTTTATAAAAGTTAGGTCAGACTTAGGAGATCTTCACTCAAGACTGAACAATCATTGTTAGTGCGATACTCAGATATATTTAATGTTTTTTTTTATAATAATTATCGTGAAACATGCTGAATTAACTAAAAATCGCGAGTTACTCACGTGAATATACTGAGAAAAGCTCTACTAGTTTCGTATCTCAGAGGGGTTCTTCCTCATGAGCAGAGTGCGCGGTCGCGGCGATGTCGCGCAGCCTTCTTTTGTCAGTATATTCACTTGAGTAACTCGCGATTTTTAGTTAGCATTTAATGATTACTTAAACTATTCTTTAGTAACGATTTTGTTCCGAAATACAATTGCTAAAGACTGGGTTAAGTAGCCATTAAAAGACTCAGTATGGCGCGCGGCGGTTACTGATTGAATCAACAACGAAAGCAATACTACGATAATCCTGTACTTGGGTATAAAAAGGTACCTCCATCCACTTTACGGCATATCACTATCACATCAACAGAACCAGCACGCAGGAATCACTTTAAACGCGATTGGTAATAGAAATTGTATTGCCACATCACTAGCAGAAGTTTTGCAAGTAGTAACAACAATACAATTAGAGGGTATTCGTAAAAAAATTGAAATTGAAACATAGGTGAGGGTATCATAAAAATTGAGAACGTCGTTGACCGACATGTTGCATGTCTTTGATTGCAAAGAATGGGTTATTCGTTTATGGTGTTTATAAAATTATTATAGTTAGTTGAACTTATGAAATAGATAGATAGATAGATATGTCATATATAGTGGCTGAGAAAATTTCATTCTTTCTTTTTCTTTCTTTTGGCCCACTCTAAGATTTTCTCCTGTGACAAACATACATTCAAATATAAATATATTTAAAAGCAATGTTAAAACACTGTTCCTGTAAAATACTAGTTTATTAGTGCCTAATCACTTCATAGTATAAAACAAAATCTATACGTCGTCTGTCTGTCCCTATGTATGCATATATGTATGTAGATCTTTAAAACTACGCAATGGATTTTGATGTGGTATTTTTAATAGATAGAGTGATTCTTAAGGAAGGTTTATACAATACAATACATGCATATTGCACCCGTGCGAAGCTGGGGTGGGACGCTAGTATGTATTAATGTATTTTCCTTATTAAATTTGCAGGTTGAATACCTATGGTTAATGGACACTATTTTGTATAAGACCTTTTATTCCCATGTTCGCAAATGAATAAATGATTATATTACAATTTCACATCCACATGACACTCAGACCCAAAACAACAATTTGTGGATCACACAGAAAGTTGTTCCGTGCGGGAATGCAACCCGCTACACGTTACACGTCAGGCCCAGCCACCGCACCATTGTGCAGTCCTTATTACAGTTATAACTCTTTTACCACCCATGGCTCTTTCCGCAAGAACTGACTAAGGAACTACACATTTGACAGAAACTGGGCAGTAGCGCTTTTTGATAACGCTGAACTCTCTTATTGTAGTCTTAACTGCCTATCAAACGTAAAGATTAGAAGATTACAGCAAACCCTTTTTTGTAAAAGAGATACATATGTCGGAATACTGAAACGTTACTCATGTGGCGACACATGTCACAAGTCAACGGATGACGTATAATCCTACATCGCACATGCGAAGTTTACATTCGATTTAACACGAATAGAAAATCCCAACGAGTAACTGTTGGGCAGAAAGCCCGCCAGGCACGATCACCTCGCCTGGTCGGAGGATCCTCCTTTTCCGATCTTAGGGAACTATACTCTGTTCCCTAAACTCAATTTTAAGTCGCGCTTAAGTATAGTTCTGTCACCACTAATTCTTTATGAAATGACAGAGATGGCACGATATTTAAGCTCGACTTAAAATTGAGTAACGTTTCAGTATTCCAGCAATAGTCTAGTAGAAGATAATCAATTCCTGTTGACAATGATCACCGATTAGTCCAATTAAATAGGCTTACGATTTTTGCAAAATACTATCGAGAAAATTTAAATGTGTATAGTTAAAGCAATGCACACAAACGGCTTAAAAGATAAATAAATTCTTCACGGTCTATTCATTCTTAATGGTCATCTATAAAGTACTGGCCATCTAGCATTTTTACTTTCCACAAAACAATTGACAAAGGCTCATTGATTTTTACAAGTTCACGTTGAAATCGAAATTGGTCTTTAAAATACATTTAAAGACCTTTACGTAATACACTTGAGAAACCACACCATAACATAACATCACGCCTTTTATCCCCGAAAGTGCAGGCAGAGGTGTACATTATGTCACTGTACAATGTAACACCTACTTTTCTCTACTTATGTTATGAGTCCCATGTAATAGGGGTGAGCCTATCGCCATAAACCGGGCACAATTCCAGACTCCGTGCTACTACTGAGAATTTATAAAAACCCAGTAATACTTTGCGCGACCCGGGAATCGAATCCGAGACCCCTTGCCCGGCAGTCGCAACCGCGCTATAAAAATGTATAAAATCCATTGCAATAAAGATGAGACACAATAGTAAGCAACGTGGTTACAGCAGAATATAAATTATTATTATTATTACTCACCATCCCTTCTGTACCCAAAGATGTTGTAAAAGGACTACACAGAGGTATATAAATAACCAAATTTAGACCTTTTTTATAGGACAAGCTCGCCACAACGCTGCGACTCCTGTAATCCAGGATCTACAGTAGATATATCAATAAAAACACCGGAACACTGAAGTCCAGCGCGTCCCAGGGACATGAATAATTTTAAACTTACTTACATGCCAAATTTAGACTTACTGGTATTGCAGATAAAATACTATTTTACTCAGAAACATAACCTGATAACTCAGTAAGGGAATACAACAAGACAGGCAAACCGAAACATGAAACGTACCATAAAAAAAATTGCAAAGCAATTTCACGGGCGACCATACACAAATAAGAACTAAGAGAAAGTTAGGATGAATTTATTCCATCTCCCTAAGTTTTATAACTGAATTATCTTACAATAAAAGAACCACTAAAAGTCTAGTGCTTCAAGCAATTCCTACAAAGCCAAGAACACTTTCCACTGATTATTTAAGTTAGGAAAAGTTCTTACGCGGTATATTTTCGACGGAATCTAAATATTATCTTTTGCCAGGCAAATCAGATCAGGAAATCTGAATTCGTAGCGAGAAAAAGACTGTGACGGTTTCTGAATTTATCTTGAGTTGGTAAACTTTAAATTGAAAAGTATTTTAGTCAATACATTGAATAATATTGAAGTTACAGCTTCCATTTTGTCCGTTGGGGCAGTGTTGGGATGATTGGCAGTAGACTTTATTTCATATAGGTACTTTTCCATAAGCACTTAGTTCTACAACTTCTGGAGTCCACTATCTATTTTATTATTACAATATGAGACACATTTTAAACTTGAATTAATTTATTTGACATAATATCACGCCTTTTTATCCCCAAAGGGTAGGCAGAGGAGCACATTTTGGCACTTAATGCCACTGTACAATGTAACACCCACTTTTCACTATTTATGTCATGAGTCCCATGTAATAGGGGGTGAGCCTATTACCATATACCGGGCACATTTCCAGGCTCCGTGCATCTACTAAAATTTTTAAAAACCCAGTAATACTTTGCCCGACCCGAGGATCAAACCCGAGACCCCTAGCCCGGCAATCGCACTTGCGACCACTCGGCCAACGAGGCAGTCGAGGCAGCAGAGAAATTGACTTAAAACTCATATTTCTTTGTCAGATTGTGGCAGAGCGTAAGATCTTCTTGAATCTTCTCTGATATCAGTCAATCCAATTTTATAAAAGAAATATTTGTTCCAGGATTCTAATGGAATAGCTATTTGTAATCCGAAAAAATCAAATTGCTTGTAAAATTTGTATTGGTAAAAGATTTCACGACACAGAGCGAACAAACCAGAGGCCTTAGTACGAATATGTTTTACTTTTAAAGTATTCGAAACGAGTACGCGTTCGGCGCTTTGATTGGTTGGTTAATTGGCGCCGGCCAATCAGAGCGCCGAACGCACTCGATACTATTACGTTACGATTGCGATAGTTATTCGTGCTTGGTACTCAGTATTTGGGGGCAAAACGAAGAAAATTCTTGTTCCCAAAAGCTTTGTAGGTTCCGGGAATCGTACCTATACCTAAATGAAAAGCTTGGCGTCCCTTTGCTAGTCGGATTTCTAAAGTATTTTGAAATAGTTTTGTTGTTTTGTTTGTGACCTCAAAGGGAGTACCTACGACGACATGTTTGCCAGTTATTGTTTTTAAAACAAATGTAGGTACAGGCTATTTGTATCACGACCAATCGACAATAGATTTTTGAAAAGCCTACAAGTGATTCGGTATGTTCTTCTTTTGGGGCGTTCATACTGCTATCATTACTATCAACATCATATCAGCTACTGAACATCTACTGCTGAACATAGGCCTCCGCCAATGACTTCCAGATCGGCCGTTGACCTGTATCCAGCGGCTCCCTGCGACCTTAATCAGGTCATCTGTATACCTCGTTTCTACCATATATAGCATCTATAGATATTGCTAACCACCGCAAATTATACCAACGAAGATCCACAGTAAAGAAAGCGACGCCCAACCCAAGGACACCCACAACACCTAAGGATCGATAATAGCGTTGCCAAAAGTCTACAATTTAGATACACCTTTCTTGAAGTTTTGAAGGTCATACCAGTGTCTGTGTTCATTTAAACTATTTAACAGTACATACATATTCATAAAAGGCAGTAAGTGTTATTCTACACCTCAACTGTGCTTTTATAATACATACACACTTCTGAAAACAATTTTCTGAAAAAGAACTTTAAAATAGCTACACTTTAAACTGTCAAATACCAAGCGGTCACCGGTGACCGCAACCTATTGTTCTATAATTGTGTCTACAAAACCGGTACTCGACGAGTTAAGTTCAAAACAACGAAACCAATGATATACTTAAGTTCTTAACCTTACAAAAGAGGTTTTACTGAACCCAAGCTGCGATTTAAAACAAGAACAGAATAGTTGGCAGTACACAACAAACACTGCTCAACTTTAAAACTACGCTACGTGATGTGGAGCAACAGTCGCAGCGCACTGAAACGTGACATCATATCTCTGTTTGCCAACTCTCTTTGTTAGTTATTATATTTGTATTAAAGACATTAAGAAAAGTTTAAATACGTATATTATACGCCTCAGATACTTTTATCTCTTTGCTGACCAACCAAGTTATATTTTGTAGAACAACTGTACCGTTTATCGTAACTAAATGCGATTTTGTTGCATTCTCACCCACTATTCTACTTATACCTAACATTCACTTCTGATAAAAGTATTTGTTGGTAGTGTGTCGTCAGTTACCGTTCATGGTGCTTATGAGCCCCTGTCACGGCTTGAAAGCAGTCGAGCGGGTTAAGTTTCAAACACTTTTGCAATTATAATATTAGTAGGATACTGACAAAAATTCATATAATCCATACATTTTGTTTGGAAGCAAATCGATTCAAAAGCGGAATTAAGTTCATTAAGCTAGCATGATTATGAAATTAAGTCAGCGTCTCATGACACTCACTAATTAAGATAAATGACTACTAGAAACCATTACGGGAGTTCTAATTGACATTTCAAATGTTTGGTCAGTAAACAAACTGTCCACCATTTTCTTCTAGTATTATAAAATAGAAAAGGAGATGGTAGGACGAATTAGACATCTATTACAAGGATTGACTGCAAAAAAAATTACATAGAGAGGAGTGGAAGGAGGGTAGGGAGGCCTTTGCCCTGCAGTGGGAGGATCATGGCTGAAAATAAATAAATAATTATAAAATACTAAAATTTCATGTGTATATTTATTACACGATCGCACCAATACTGCTGGTCGTTTTTGGATGAAATATAGCACATAGACAAATAGATGAGATAGAGCACAGTGTTACATGTACATATGTATCAACATCACTATTTTAGTAAGTAGTGGCCCCCTCACTATAATCCTTACTAATATAATATTATAAATCGGAAAGTGAGTTTGTTTGTTTGTTCCGCTTTCACGTCGTAACTACTAAACCGATTGCTTTGAAATTTTGCAGACAGTATAGTTAGAAGTCTGGATTAAATAATAGGGTACTTTTTATCTCGGAAAAATTTAATATTTCCGAGGGAAAACAAAAATTTTGGTATAGAGGTAGATGGCGCTGTGTGTCATTTAAAACCAGTCGAATTACCTACTTATTGGAAAAATCTAAATAGCGCGATATAACCGAATTCCACGCGAGCGGAAAGCTATATTTGTTTGTTGGCCTGTCTTAAACGGCAGAACGGAGGTACTAATTAACGTGATTTTTAACTGATGGTAGTTGAAGGGATGGATAGAGTCACATAGGCTACTTTTTATCCTTTTGTGACGCGAACGAAGCCGCGGGTAAAAGCTAGTGTATTATATAAGGTAGGACACTTGTCCATAATGCTGCTGTCTACCCGTTATATGGTGTTGTGTGTAGACGTCGTGCGCTCTGCACATTATTATAATATCTAAATCTAAGTAAAACCAATCTGACTACAATTTATTAATCCACCAACATAACAGTTCATGTTCAATTTTGAACTCTTTCAGCATGGTAGGAAAAACGCTATAGTTATAACGAAGTCGCGCGCACAACTAATACAAGAAATATACCTACATACCATACATCCATAAAACCAATCAATCAAAATGAAAGTCGAAAACCGTGTCGCGTGTCTGTCAACTAAGAATAACACGTTATACTATTACAAACACAGCAATTTCCGAGAATAGCGGACACAGACAAACAAAGTTTCTTCTATAATTAGAGGTTTGTACACTATGTTGGAATAACAACCGCGTCCCTTGGGAGGGTAGGTAGAGTTGTATTATTGGATAAATGTATGACATGCTAATAACTAATATGACGTAACATAACATCACGCTTTTTATCCCCGAAGGGGTAGTAAGAGGTGCACATTATGCCACTGTACAATGTAACTCCCACCTTTCACTATTTATGTTATGAGTCCCATGTAATAGTGGTGAGCCTATTGCCATATACCGGGCACAGTTCCAGACTCCGTGCTACTGAGTTTTTTTTACAAACCCAGTAATACTTTGCCCGACCCGGGAATCGAACCAGAGACCGCTTGCCCGGCAGTCGCACTTGCGACCACTCGGCCAATGAGGCAGTCTAATAACTAATAAGAACGGTATCATATTAGTTGTTTTCCATCTTAAAGGTTTTATTATAATCATAAAATATAACAACAATAGATGAACCTTTTTTCCTAATAATATCTTAAACAAAAATCTTGAGCCATTTTGTATGTGATAAGCCGGTAAAAGAGGTGACGGAATACCTAGTGGTAAGCAATCGGCGTTGCCCATGGACACCCGGAACACCAGAGGTGTTAAAAGTCCGTTACCGGCTATTTAGGAATTGGAGAGATTGGAGATGCGAAGGGAAGGCGTCATTGAGCCTCGGGTAACCTCACTTACACGACATGTAACGCATGTAACGTTGCTTCACGTCGATTTTCTTCTTCTTCTTCTTTGTGCCGAAGCATGGCTGCACACTCACCCTGTACCGCTAACTACGGATGTATTTTTGAAACCTCAGTAATAAATTTCTCAAACACATACACAACTCATTCATCAAACCCGTAACCACACACTAAACAGCCACACATCTAACCACAGAGACATCACAATCTAAATCTGAATTTTAAATGCAAACTGGACAAGTTAAGCTTATATTGGAACCCTGCCAGCCATCCAAATATTAACATGTCCCACGCGAGCTTGGTGAAACTAAAACTGTCAAGTTCGAGTCGGTTTTGTACTAAGGATTCCGTATGTATGTAGTTTTAAGTAGAAAGAATAGTTTTATAAAGATCTTACATGCTACGCCTACCACTATACTACACACAATACTTTATGTTGTCACCTAATTATTATAGTCTTATTATCTTAGACTAACCCTACTGAATCAGCCCACCAGCACGATGAGCGAGCCGACCTGTTCCAGCAGAAGGCACCCGCTCACGGGTATGACGTCTAGGCCAGCAATCGGTCCGATCAACCATTTCGTAGGGAACGGAACGACCCAGCCCACAGCGCCACCGACTGTAGAACATTTACGAATGCATGACGTCCCCGCCCACGCGGCAGTAAGCTAATTGCAGTAGTGCTAGTGGTTTTTATTAGTCTTATTAATAAACTTATATTACTTTACATTAATTACATTTTTAATAAAAAAAAAAGTAGAAAGAAAGAAAAATCATTTATTCAGCACCAGGCACGACAAAGACAATAAAGGTGTGACTGTGGAAGTAAGAAAAACATTGTGTTAAAAATTAAAACAGAAGAATCAGAAAAGAGACGCTGACAACATGCCTATGCAAAATGGGTTATCCACTCAGTGTAAGTCAGGCATACAAGTCACCCAGCACTGATTTTCAGTGGGCACCCCTCAAGTAAAACTCAATAAACGCGGGAAACTTACTAGTCTGACACATTTGACAGATGACATCGTTAACATGACAGCTAGAGCTGTCGATATTAACTGCACGGTTGGTGCGGTGGCTGGGCAACCGGCTGCCGTGCAACGTGTCGCGGCTTCGATTCCCGCACGGAACAACACTTTGTGTGATCCACAAATTGTTGTTTCGGGTCTGGGTGTCATTTGTATGTGAACTTGTATGTTTGTAAACTCACCCACGATACAGGAGATAATCCTAGTGTGGGGCAAGGTTTTTAAAAAAAGAAAGAAGAGAAAGAGAACATAGATTAAACAAGTGACGTTCATTTAGTTGATTTTCGTCGTCCAGTACCTAGAAATATCAAGGTCCTTTTCGACTGCGACGCACCACGGACTTCTTCATTCTCGTCATGGCATAATAAACGGTTTTTTTAATTTTTTATAGATAATAAATAATGTATTGCTGCCTCGTGCCTCGCCGCCGAGTGGTCGCAAGTGCGACTGCCAGACAAGGGGTCTCGGGTTCGATTCCCGGGGTCGGGCAAAGTATTACTCGGTTTTAAAAAAAAACTCAATAGTAGCATGGAGTCTGGAATTGTGCCCGGTATATGGCAATAGGCTCACCCCATATTACATGGGACTCATAACATAAATAGTGAAAAGTGGGTGTTACTTCTTTGTGCACCTCTGCCCACCCCTTCGGGGATAAAAGGCGTGATATGTTATATTATGTAAATAATAATGTGTTTTTCACTGATTATATTAAAAAAAAAATGGTCTCTATTGGTATTTGTAGACCCCTAAAATAGTATGCACATTCCGATCAGATACTATTTTAATTCAAGTAGCAGAATTATTGAACCAACATAAAGAAAACCAGTCTAAATTAATTCGCTGATCGGATCCAATTCCAAGACTTCAATAAAATCTGCCATTTTATGGCTACATATGGCTCCATATTAAACTATGCAAGACCAGTGTTAACTGACCGTTCGAATGCTGAGGAACGGTCATATAATGCGAGACCATAATAAATGGATCATGGTTTTGTATACCTTGATGTAAGTACGTGGGAAACGGACTAATAACTAGATGTTTGCTACTATATGCTCTTAGCGGGGGTAAGCAGAACTATAGTATGTCGTATATTGTATATTATTTTCGAAATAATATAAGCCAAATAAAGTGGCATTTAAACGCTAATCATCACTTGTTCAAGTGATAGTCAATAGAAACCTCAATGTATGGGATTGACATTTGACTCTAACATTGCATACATTTATTTACCTATTGCACACGCTATACAGCATACAATTTAACAGGACAGGTAAACTTTCTTTACTGTATGGACCTACGCTTTTTACTATACTGTGCCTAAGTTAAAACCTACACGTTTTGTTTTGTTTTTGAGGAGTGAAAACGTCCTATGACTTCTCCCGCCTTTTTTTTAAGGGGGAAAAATCATCGAATGACTGCTCCCGCCTGGGTGAGGCGGAAGGGAGTGTCATACTCTTACTGACTAAAAACCACTCCGTTCCTTCTCCTGCACGTCGAGCCCCGGTTACCCGTTAGGTTCTCCGCGACTCCGAATCGGCAACAGCCCTATTGGGCCCCATCTGTGGTGGTCTGATGGCTCTTTGAGGCGCGGGCGGAACGCGACGCGCCGTAACTTCTCCCGCCTTGGGTGAAGCGAGAGAGAGTGTGTCAGACTCTTACCGACTAAAAACTACTCTAGCACTTCGAGGCGTAGCCTCAGTAACCTACTAGGTCCTCCACGGCCCCCTATCAGTATCAGCCCTACTGCGCCCCTATCTGTCGTGGTCTGATGGCTTTTTGAAGTGCGCGTTTGCGCGCGGGTGTAGGCTGTATGGACCTACAATTTAACTGTGCAGTTTAACTGTACGGTGTAGCGTGTAGCGTAAGTAAGGTGTGTAGCATCACATTAATATTATAAATGTGACTCTTTGTTTGAATGTTTGTTCGTCAATCACGCTGAAACTACGGAACGGATGTAGCCTTTGATGTTTGGTATACAGGCAAGGTATGGGCTGACTTAGGTAATAGGATACTTTTTATCCCGATTAAATTCTCACATTGGATAAAACAGGAATACGCGGGCAAAGCCGCGGGTAAACGCTAGTGCAAAATAATTTTAAAATTCATATTTTGTTTTGCATACATAAAATGCACGTAGAGAACGAACATGCACGTACAAATACGATTATACATAAATTATTAAGCTAGTTATATATATAAAAAAAATATATATATTAAATAACGCTGTACTGCACTACAGTTAACGATGCGAAATAAAATATTCAAATATTAAGATACATTTTTTGTTAAAAAAACACACAATAAAAATATTTGCTACAAGTACTAGTTATCATTTCGTACACATTTTTATTTATTTTCATAACTACTGCACCGAAACGACTCTAATTTAAAACGCGGAATCCGTGAACTATGTTATCGATGACATTTTATCGATAAATCCCCCACACTAGTGAAGAAGAATGAAATTAGAATTATAACAAAACTTTATCGATATTGCAGCTATTAATAAAAATACGCAGAAGTGCCAAATCTAAATTTAACAATATCGGCTTATTTTTATGATATATATATTTTTTACTTATTTTAACATTAAGGCGGTGATAATTCAAAAATTTGTCGTATTCTCTACAGATTGCGAATTCTGTGAACTAAGATCTATCTAGTCCTACATAATCCATACGTAAATAGGTACCTTGCTGGAAGCTTTTCTTGCTAGCAGTAAAGAATAATATAATGCATGGTTACAACAGTCAGAAATCCAAGTCATAGACACGCAAAATCATTATTATTATGTTTTGAAATCTAACAGCTATTTCGAGACACAATCGAATGGAAACAACGAATCGTTTTACATACACCTAGATATATGTATGTATTATGCAAAGACAAGACCACCCACACTGTATAACAAACTATTAAACAAACTTAACCTTCTGAACTCGACCCTAATGTGAAATGAAGTATCAATTTTATTGTAACACTGATAGAAGTCGTAAAAGCGAATGTTAACTTTAATGCAGTAGTAATAAAGTTTAAAGTGTACTGGTTGAATGGGCTTTGTCAGTTTGACGTCTTGGATCGGTAGTTGAAACTAGGATTATAAGATATATATAGATATGATTATAGATAGACGCGGAGCGATTTATGTTTGAAAAATATGTAACTAGTTACACTTTTCTTTATAGTTACGGTTTTATAACAATACGGTAGATGTCGCCATTGGATACCTGGAACAACAGAGGCGTCACAAGCGTGTTACCGGCCTTTTGGGGATTAGGAATTTGAGGATTGTTGGGGAGTTAGGGATTGGGGAGTAAGGTAATTGGAGTTTCAGTAACCTTTGTCACACTACGAAACACAACGCAAGCGTTGTTTCACGTCGGTTTTCTGCGAGGTCGTGGTATTACTGCGCTTGAGCCGGCATTCGTGCCGAAGCCTTTCTGATATACATAAGTAGCCTAAACATAGAGCAAAATTTCTCAACTAATCGATGACAACTTTCGAACCAAAAATATTCCGAAATCAGACTCACTCACCCAATAAAACAAATCACGAATCAAATCCAAATTTTAAGTGTGGGAGATACATACTTCGGCACGAATGGGCCGGCTCGACCGGTGACCATACCACGGCCTCACAGAAAACCGACGTGAAACAACGCTTGCGTTGTGTTTCGTCGTGTGGACGAGGTTACTGGATCCCCAATTACCTCTTCCCCTATTTCCCAATCTCTGAATCCCAAACAACCAACAAATGAACAACCTACAAAAAACAAAACCGGAGGCCCAATTACCCCCCTCCCTAGTTCCCGTCCCCCGAATCCCCGAATCCTCCACAATCCTCAAATTCCCAAAACGCCGTTAACGCACTTGTAACGCCTCTGGTGTTCCAGGTGGCCATGGGCGACACCGATTGCTTACCATCAGGTGACCCGCCTGCTCGTTTACCGGTTATTAAAAACCCATAAAAAAAATCACATTTAAACATGAAATTTGATACAAAACAACGGAATTACTATCACAATCCCTGCATAAGAAAACGGAACGAAATATTTACACGCTAAAATGTAAACAAACAGCTCCACAGTAATAAGCGATTAACACATTTAACTGTACGCATTATGGTGTATATTTCCATGACAAATTGAACAGAGGATGTTAGGATAAGGCCAGGATATGTAGGCAGATGTTTTGATAAGAAAACCTGTTAGTATGAACAGACAAACAGTGGTATAAGTTGCTTACAAATGTATGTATGATTATGTTCTTCTTGTTTGCGAAAAAACTATTAAAATCTACATGATTTGGTCGTAAATGTAGTCTCAGCTTTGTAGGGGATTTTTGAAAGTGAACATGTATTGCAATCTTTGTTAACGGTTACATTAGCCTTCGTTTTAACACCATGATAATCTATTATCCAGCTGTATTTAAACCCATACCATACCTAGAAATCGCCAACTACAACGGACACTAGCTACTTCCGCGCGGTTTCACACGCTCTGCTCAGCTCTTATTGGTCGTAGCGTGATGTTTTATAGCCCATAGCCATCCTCTACAAGTCGCCGGGGCGAAACTCCGCTGCCGCGCCAAATAAGTGCGTGGCGGGATGAGCTCCGGCGCGATCTCATGGCGGAATGGCAGCAACGACTGTCGCAACCGAGGGCTGGGCTCGCTGCTATCGCAGCGGTAAGTCCCCTCTTTGAGGAGTGGCTTGAGAGACGCTACGGCGTCCTCACCTACCGCCTGACGCAGGTCCTCACCGGACATGGGAGTTTCGGGAGGTACCTGTGTCTGATGGGGCGGGAGGAAACGCCCGGGTGTCATCACTGCGAGGACCGCCCTGAGGACACGGTGGAACACACGGTGGGAGAATGCCCTGCGTGGGCTGAGCACCGCCGTGTCCTCAGGGAAGTGATCGGCGATGGCGACCTCTCGCGTCCGGGCCTAGTGCAGGCCATGATGCGGAGCGAGGGGGATTGGGATGCCGTCTCCTCCTTTTGCGAAGCAGTCATGCTAGCTAAGGAGGAGGCGGGACGCGTGAGGCAGCGAAGCGCTGCCTCCTCGCAACCCAGCCATCGCGAAGGACACACCGGGCGTCGGGGATCGCGGGACGATCTCCGGCCGCCGTAAGCGCGGGCCTGCGGACGGCGAGCATGGGTGGCTCCCCGTCCGACCAGAAACAGACCCGAGCGTACGGCGCGTCGCGTTCCGCGCGCGCCTCAAAGAGCCATCAGACCACCACAGATGGGGCCCAATACGGCCGATGCCGATTCGGAGTCGCGGAGAACCTAACGGGTAACCGGGGCTCCGGCTCGACGTGCAGGAGAAGGAACGGGGTGGTTTTTAGTCAGTAAGAGTCTGACACTCCCTCCCGCCTCACCCAGGCGGGAGAAGTCATTCGATGATTTTCCCCCCTTAAAAAAAAAAAAAAAAAAAAAAAAAAAAAAAAAAAAAAAGCCATCCTCTACAAATGCGCTATCCAACACAAAAAGAATTATTCAAAGAAACAAACAAAAAAAACAAACTTTTCCGCTTTATGTAATAGTATAAGATAAGATATAAGGTTTATAAAATATATGCAGATTTTTAGTCACCAAATATTTATACAAAAAAATGAAAATCTAAAGCAGACATCTTCTTTTTACTTCTTCATAAAAACAACAATTTTATTTTTATAATAACTATCGTGAGACATACTAAAGTAAGTAAAAACGCGGGTTACACACGTGAATATACTGAGAAAAGCTCTACTACTCGCCGCGACCGCGCACGCTGCTCATGAGGAAGAACCCCCCTGTGGTTCGAAACTAATAGAGCTTTTCTCAGTATATTCACGTGAGTAACCCGCGTTTTTACTTAACAATTTTATTTTTAAAATTTTTAAAAGCCACACAAAAAACTGGCGACGGCATGCATTTTTTAAAACCGCACAAAAAAAATCAAACACATCTTATTTTGCAAACACCATTCAAAAAACTTATACAAATAGCGAGACTTGTATGCTTTGTCGAAATTCTCCATTTAGCGGTAACGTGCAAGTTGACAATTTGTTCCTGTTCGCAAAATAAATAGTACCTACAGCATAGAGATGTAAAATAAAAATACAAAAAAATGGATGTTAGTATTTCAACAACGTTTATTTTGGAAATAATAACCTAACATGAATACTGTTTTCTTCATCACATCGAATAGCATGGTCTCCCGGAGGTTTAAGACGCTCGCTTCTCATGCATGAGAGAGTGGCTTCAAAACCTACCAACGGTAAGTACCAATGTGACGTTTTCGAGTTATATATACCTACTTAAGATTATCTAGACACCACAGACAAATGGTAAGGAAAACTTTGTGAGGAAACCTGGGCTTATAATGCCTAAATATAAGTTTGTAATTGCCAATCCGCATTGAGCATGCATGGTGATTAATGCTCAAATCACACCAAATGTGTGCCTGTTTTTGATATATTTATAATTTTAATTTTGTCTTAGCTTTTACCTATTAAGTCAGTATTCGTGTGAATCTGTAAGTGGTTCAATGCTACTGTTTTTGTGCTAAATCTGTGTAATGTAGCTGTTGATTCACCATTTAATTAATAAATAAATAAAACTCCGTGCGAGAAGAAGCCTTTGGTTAGCAGTAGCCATGCCATGCCATAGTATATGCTGTTGATGATGATGACACAAGAAAAAGAAGAAAAAAAAATGCAGGTTAGGATTTCCTTGAAAGACACGTCTCTTAAGGAAATCCTAACCTGCACTCCGAAAATCATAACCATGTAATAAAACCAAGTTACTAATCTTAAACCGTCAAACACCGGGAGGACACCGGTGACTGCAACCTATTGTTCCTTAATTGTGTCTATAATGACGGTACTCAAAGGGTTAATTATAATGATTTTATTAAAACTAGTAGGTATTCCGATGGTTTGTTTTATATATCGTCGGCACATATGTGATGGGCCGACGTTTGACCATCATCTCGCCTGCTGATAAGCAATGATGCGGTCTACGATGGAGCACGTCGTAGCATAAGCAACCTATTCACTGAGGCCTTGAAGACACCTTGTTTAGACAAAAATGGCATACGATAAATCACATATTAAAGATTTAAAACCAACAATCTTATAACTAATACCTTGCTTAATGGCAATAGGTACTCGTCTGTTTTATAAGTAACACATACGGTCTACTTCTGGCTACCCCAGATAATGAAGTTGGTGATTAGTTACACAGTGCACTACGAGACAATCAAATCGACAAATCACCATCTCTTAAGGCCGATTTTTCCAAAGCTTTTAAATCAGGAATATCTTTGAATATTTGACAATTCTTCCATACTAAAAACGGTCATATGTCAATGTTGTTCTACAGTTAGGAATTAACTGATGATTGAAAACATACATACATAACATCACGCCTTTTATCACCGAAGGGGTAGGCAGAAGTGCACTGTACAATTTAACACCCACTTTTCACTATTTATGTTATGAGTCCCATGTAATAGGGGATGAGCCAATTGCCATATACCGGGCACATTTCCAGACTCCGTGCAACTACTGAGGTTTTTACATACCCAGTAATACTTTGTCCGACCCGGGAATCGAACACGAGACCCTTGCCCGGCAGTCGCACTTGCGACCACTCAGAAATGGGGCAGTTCAATGATTGAAAAATCGGCCCTTAATCATCATCTCTACTTGTGACCACTACACAACACAATCTTCAAAAACCATTGATCTTTATCCCTTCTGTGGACAAAAATAGCTCAACGGACACACGACTGTACATGAACCTATTACAACCAATTTATCTTGGTCTCAGTTTGTATGATCTGCCCACACATTCAGCGCTCAGTTTACACTGGATTTGCATGGCTCGATTTGTAGTCATCTCTACCAGTTCTAACCCGAGCATGCGTTTATTTGACTTACTACCCGGACTTTCATCCAAAAGTCGAATTCCTAACTCGACCAGTTGCATAGGAATAACATTCTACTTTTTCCCGGAAGAGGGCGCGGTTGAGAAGACAATGGTGGAGCTATGTAGGTATGTCTAATAATAAACAATTAAAAAGTTTGTTTTATGCTTGGTTCAATTGCTGGGTGATTGCCTGCTGTATGAATAGTTGCGGTTGTAATTCTTGCACGGAAAAATACATTGTGTGATTTATATAGTTATATTGTGTGTGTTAATCTGACGTGTATGTGAAAATAATGTCACATAAAGCACAAAAAAATCCTGTGTGGACATAACATATAACATAACATCACGCCTTTTATCCCCGAAGGGCGTAGGCCCTTCAGAGGTGCACACAGAAGTAACACCCACTTTTCACTATTTATGTTATGAGTCCCATGTAATAGGGGGTGAGCCTATTGCCATGTCCTGTGTAGAGTGAAGTTATTATACTAGGTTTTTTTATTGGAAGTTATTGTGACCGAGTGTTCATATCAGCAAAATAAACAATAACACAAATATTTAAATAACAAGCTTTTGTTTTTGTAACTAGGTAAGTGACCATGAGACAATGAGAGAACATGAGTTTTTATTAAGCACCTATCCCAAATCGCACTTACACGCAAATATGTGCACAAATTCGCTATCGAGTCATTCTCAAAAACTTTCGACAAGGGTCCAACCAAACCAAATACAAGCATTTAACTGCCGCTATGTCCGAAATTAAGCTCATCGTAAAACCGGCAACAGCCGATATAATGAGCTGGTACTTAATTTGCGTGCCACCAATTACGGCATTTTATTTTAAACGGTCGAGTCACGCTTAATTTTTATTTTAACAACGGCTAGTTGGATTACCTGAATAGTTTTTAAACTTGTTATTTTGTGTTAAAGTAACTACTATACGGCCTCTGAATAACTAACTATTAAACTATGCCAAAAATGTGGTGACAGTAGAGTGAAGTACCTTGATCTTCTTGTGTGGGTATCCTAACAGCTGGCTTTATTTTTTTGGGAGCAGGGAATCAAATGTCTATCCCCTACGTTTAAGTGTGGGAGAGCCATGTTTCGGCACGAATGGGCCGGCTCGACCGTAGTGATACCACGACCTCACAGAAAAATGACGTGAAGTAACGCTTGCGGTGTGTTACATCATGTGAGGTAGGTTGCTGGAGGTCCAATTACACGCCCCCTCTTCAATCTCTCTAATACGCCGGTAACGCACTTGTAACGCAGTGTTCAAGGTGTCCATGGGCGACGCCAATTGCTTACCATCAGGTGATCCGTCTGTTCGTTTACCGGCTTATCCCATAAAAAAATCTTTGGATAAAGGTCGAATTTAGACATTACCTACTTGTACGGAGTTTCTGTCAGAACTTTAATTAATTTAGAATTAAGATCAGTTATTAATTTCGGCCATAAGGGGGAATACACATTTGAGAGCGACCGGGCAATCACTTTCTCCTTTTATAATGCGATCGTCTAAAATTCTACCAATGAATGAACTAAAAATGTAACCAATTGGAACGGCCCCAATAAAAACATAGACTACATCTAACAAATCAGTACACTATTTCCGACATCTGACTGACAGATTGACATGATGTTACTGACTGACTGACAGACATGACGTGTGTTTTTCATAACGATAGCAAAAGTCGTAAATTAGGATTCATTTTGCTATACGTATGTACTTCCTGGATTAACGAATCTTAGGGAATATTATAAATGAAAGTTTGTGTGTTTGTGTGAGTGTATGTTTGTTACTCCGTCAAGCCAAAACGACTGAAGGGATCTGGATGAAATTTGGAACAGGGATAGATTATTGTCAGGAAGTTATTCCTGGGCTACATAGGCTACTATTTTAACCCACGGGACGCGGGCGAAGCCGCGGGCAGAAGCTTGAAGAAGGACATTGACTTTTCTATACACCCATATCTAACTAGCTGCACACGCGTCTTCACCCACGCGGAAAAAGTAGCTTAAGTTAATCCTTAATACATTAGCTACCTGTCAATAAAAGTCTCGTCAAAATTGGTCTAGGCATTTCAGAGATTGGTCAACACAAACAGATGGACAGACAAAAACTGCAAAAAACTATTACATGGCACAGTTAAGCATCGTAAGTATATTCATATGCATATAGGTAGTAAAAGCGTTTATTAATTACAAAGAGACACTCGAATTTTATTCGTAATGTATAAGACAACGCTTCAACACGAAACTTTAATTAGGAATTAGAAATCACATCCCATTAAAACCAAAATGCTAACAGCACGACTAGACTAATTAATAGACAATTTGCAAGCAAAACCGTATTAAGTTTAATAGTTTTATACTTAACGGGAGAAGTTATTTGAAGTGCATAGACGGTACTTACTTTAACCGGCTCAACGTTACAAACAAGACTATGAAAATAAGATAGGATCTTAGTATAAACTTACTGATTAAAGTTCACGTGACACTTGCTTTTAAAGGAGTCGGAAAAATAGTCACTATTGCTGTCATTTTTCGCTTCTTTTGGTCAACCAGTTTTTTTTTATGGGATATGTCGGTTAACGAGCAAATGGATCACTTGATGGTAAGCAATTGGCGTCGCCCATGGACACCTGGAACACCAGAGGCGTTACAAGTGCATTACCGGCCTTTTGGATATTAGGAATTTGAGGATGGTTGGGGATTCAGGGATTGAGTAGATTGGGGAAAGGGAGGGTAATTGAGCGTCTGGTAACCTCACTCACACGACGAAACACAACGCAAGCGTTGTTTCACGTCAGTTCTCTGTGAGGCCGTGGTATCACTCCGGTTGTGCCGACCCATTCGTGCCGAAGCATGGCTCTCCTATACTTAAGACACGTTTGTTTGACGTTTTCTTTTTGTTTTTCAAAAGTGCCTTCCTGGTATATTCAATGTCTATCAAAAATAACAGTGACCTTGAAAAAGGTATTTTTTTTTAATAATGAAAAAAATAAAATAACGACAAAGAAAATCTAATACAAAACAGATACAAACTTAACTATCTCTAATCTCATAGTTTTCATGTGTTAATTCAAACCTAATCTCCGTTTTAATAATAAATTGAAACATCAATTATGTAAAATAGACAATTTACTTTAACTAAGAATAACTTAAGAAACCCATTATACATCATCTTCAATCATCTCATAAATCTTTATCTGTATTAAAACGTTATTAAAATAAACTAAGATTAGTTTTGATTGAAGAAATTAATGCTTTTCTAATTACCATAAAATGGGGTGAATAGTGCTCGAAAGGTGAATAGGGATAGAAGAGGGGTGAATAGATATAGGGAAATTCTTCATAGTATCGATTCACCTTCGACTGCCTCGTTGGGCGAGTGGGCGCAAGTGCGACTGCTGGTCAAGAGGTCTCGGGTTCGATTTCCGGGTTGGGCAAAGTATTAATGGGTTTTTAAAAATTTCAGTAGTAGCACGGAGTCTATGTCTATGTGCCCCGTATATGGCAATAGGCTCACCCCCTATTACATGGGACTCATAACATAAATGGTGAAAAGTGAGTGTTATATTGTACAGTGGCATAATGTGCACCTCTGCCTACCGCTTCGAGGATAAAAGGCGTGATGTTATGTATGTTGTATCGATTCACCCCTCTTCTGTTTCTTTCCACCGCTCAAACCCTATTCACCCCATTTTACCGTTACTTCGGTCATTATAAAATTGTACGAATTACAACTGATTGCTGTACAACATCGAACTATGATTCGGTCACGGAATGGATCGGACATGATAGTATACCCCGAGCGTACGACGCGTCGAAAATTACCAGACCACCACAGATGGGGCCCAACAGGGCTGATGCCGATACGGAGCCGCGGAAGACTTAACGGGTTACCGGGGCTCCGGCTCGAAGTGTGGAGTAGGAACGGGGTGGTTTTTAGCCAGTAAGAGTTTGACACTTCCTTACGCCTCACCCAGGCGGGAGAAGTCATTCGATGATTTTCCCCCTCAAAAAAAGGTCTGGGTATGATGTGTAGGTATAATTATAAATTTGTATACACACCTACTAAGTACATAAATCTACTAAAACTAACTAGATAATCCTAGGAATTGTGCTAGGTGTATGAAATACAGTTACTTGGTAAAAATAGATGTTAAATTGTATGAACCTCTTTCTAGCCCCTCGGGGATTAAAAACCGTAAAGCTGTGTTACGTAGTTCATAAGGTCGACAATGGTATTTCAACCCCAGTGTCATGGCGTCTCATTTCTAAACAATATGGCTCCAAAACTTTCTAATACAAGCTGGTAATGAAACGTTCTAATATTGCCTCCATGACAACGTACATTCACATGTTAGACAAGTCATCACTGAGCAGTACAATTACGAATTTATTATAACAGAGAGTAAGCAGACGTCTAGTTAGTTAAAGTAGTCATAGTCACGTGAGGTGGGAGCCATACTTCGGCACGAATGTGCTGGCTCGACCGGAGTGAAGTCAAAGTCAAAATCACTTATTTCAATAAGAACAGAATAGCACTTTTGAACGTCAACAAAAACATTTTAAGTGAAGATATTTGCTCATTCCGAGTTGTAGATTCCTATGGAATCAAGAAACTCCAATATCAAGAAACACCATAGGTTATTATTTTTCAATCAGGTACACAATACTATTCTTTAGTTACATAACTAGTTTTGTGGGTTCAGTGATACCTCGGCCTTACAGAAAACCGGCGAGAAACACCGATGTTAACGAAGACCTGATCGCTAAAACCCCAAAAAGCGGGCAACGCTCTTGGAAGTAACTTCTCTGGTGTTACGGGTGATAATGGGCGGCGTTGATTACTTACCATCAGGTGATCTGTCACCTCGCTTGCCTACCTATTCCATACAAAATCGTTATATTGTGACGTAGTCATATTATACGATAAAATAGACATATAACAAAAACTAATACTATCTCTATAACTAATTCAGGATCTTAATACTACCCTTGTTTACACGATTTCAGGCATTATTTCGAAGTAGTGTCCGACCGAAATTAGTTTTACGGCCGAAACCGAAACCGAAAACGAATTTCAGCAACGGCGTCTGTTTCGGCCGAAACCGAAACCGAAACCGAAACTTCCTTGCAAGGCTCATATTTTGAGGAAAAAATAAAGAAAACGTTATTATAATCAGTCAGTTTAATCAGTCTCTATTGTTTTTCTTTAGATCACATAGATTTCACTTTTAATCACATATGTAGTTAGTAGTTACTAATATCACAATCACAATAGACAATAGGTATAAGTAAAAATTGCCATATACTGTTTTTTAACGACATTGTTCTTTTATCATCGACGATTGAAGTATAGGTACTACAACAAAAGAAAGATTGTCTGTTAGGTATAATCTACACTTAATGTAAGGCTATCTTGCATATTGATAAGCAGGTATTAGGACATTAACACGGTTTCTTCTATTCTAATTACTAAAGGTTAGCTATTACTAAATACTATCAATTCTTAAAAATTTAATTTATTAAAAAGAAAAATAAGGATTTATAGTCTAGGTTCCTTTTAATTACTCACAATATTTAAAAAATCGACATAACCCGTGTCATAATCGGGTCTTCTACCTTAATAATTTCTCAAAACAAAATTGGTAATATGAAAGTTAGTATCTACTGTACTTGCCACTTGGATAGTATACCTTGGTGATAAATACTAAAATGAACTTTGAAACTCTGAATTCATAATACTATCACAATGAAATGCACTATAGTCATAACTAACTACCTAAGTAATGTTTGATGTTTGTTTACAATTTACAATTGCAAACCAAAAAAAATTTTAGGTTAGATTTACATTGATTATACTTTTATCAGTCATATTGAATATTTTTTTGATGTTTACTTCCCGCACTTATGATATAACGACATAAAACAAGATAAAACTTACCAAATTCAAAATAAATCACTCGAAAACTAGCCACCACAACAAAACAAAGCGAACAGCACAAACAAGCGAGCGAATCACGACATTGGCTCTGATCGGATTCATTCACTCATTCAACGCTACGAGCACGACCGTTTCGATGACAGCGCGGAAACTACCGAACGCACATTCGGTTTCGGCCGTAGTTTCGGCCAGTTTGCCGCCGAAACCGAAACTAAACCGAAACTCGTGTTTTTGCCGAAACTCAGCCGAAACCGAAACCGAAACCGAAACCGAATATTCGGTCGGACACTATTTCGAAGCCATATGTTATTCTTTAGGTAGAGGAAAATATATCCATTAGTTAGTAAGTGAACCGAAGTGCTAATGTAACTGAAATTAATTCCCCCTTAACATTTGTTTCGTGTCTCGTGCCCCCTATTTTCTCTTTTAGGAAATTAAGTGGCCATATTAGAGAGAAACAGTCTTTGCGAAATTGGTAACTAGAGGGACTTATTTATGGCTGTTAATTGTGTGACAGTCTGACTGGTTCGATTAGACTGCCTCGTTGGTCGAGTGATCGCAAGTGCGACTGCCGGGCAAAGGGTCTCTGGTTCGATTCAAAGGGCAATTACAGGGTATTACTGGGTTTTAAAAAATTGTCAGTAGTAGCACGGAGTTTGGAATAGCGCACGGTATATGGCAATCGGCTCACTTCACATTACATGGGACTCATAACATAGAGGTAAATTGTGAAAAGTGGGTGTTACATTGTCAGTGGCATTAAGTGCCGTAATGTGCACCTCTGCCTACCCCTTCGGGGCTAAAAGGCGCGATGTAATGTTACGTGTAATTGTGTGACAGTGGCAAAGAAGTGGCTTCATTTGATACTACTCATACTGTTCTCGTGGGTATCGTAAAATCAACTAATAATACCTACCTGGTAATGATTTGATAAACACGTCTGTCAGCTGTACCTACGTCATTTAACTTTAAGCTACCTACAAGACATAGAAATAGAACACATGCATACATAGTTACTCGTACTGAAATCTCAGGGAGATGTATCTATTATCTTTTGATGTATATCATTAAACATAGTTTTTAAGCCTTAACAATAGAATAAAGCACAAAAAGTACATAAGTCCGGATCGAAATTCACGACCTTTCCCATCTCTATTCTCGTTACTTCTATAACAATAATAACTAGTTGCGCAAAAATAACTTTTAATGCCAAGAAAATTGAATCGAAATCCGAAGCGTACCCTTTCAAAAGTTCTTTTAGGAAATATTCGTAATAAGATCTGCCTACAAAAGAGTTTCTCCTTTGACCCAGTTGAGGAGGAAATACGTTAAATAATAACTTTTTCGTTAAAACCTTTTTCGTGGGAGTTCCACAGCGAATGTGTCAATTTTGACTTAAGAAATCTTCAACTTTGAAGTTGGTTATTATGGCGCTCATTAAATGCTGGGGACTCCGTAATTCAGTTTGGGGGACACTTAAAATTAGTTTGGAGACTTATAATTGATGTTTTTCTTTTTGTTTTTTTCGAGAAAAACTGCGATGTCACGTTCGTTTTTCCCTTAAGGCGTTCATAGGTAGTATTTGTCCCTTATTTTGACACCGGCCGGGAGAGAAGTGTCTATCATAAGTCAATAGTGCGTTCCTCATTCAAAAGTACCTTCCTGGTCTAATTGAAATGAATGATTTTGACTCTGAATACCGCTCAAAAGAAGGGATATCGGGGCTGGTCATCACTGAGGTCATAATAAACAACGTAATATTTAAACATTGATTGGAGTCAAAGTATCGACGTTGACGTTTTTTTTTTTTTTAAGGAGGGAAAATCATCATATTACTTCTCCCACCCGGGTGAGGACTGAGGCGGTTGGTAGTGTCAGACTCTAACTGACTAAAAACCACCCCGTTCCTACTCCTGCACTTCGAGCCGGAGCCCCGGTAACCCGATAAGTTCTTGACTGCACGGTTGGTGCGGTGGCTGGGCAACCGGCTGCCGTGTTGTTTCGGGTCTGGGTGTCATTGTGTATGTGAACTTGTATGTTTGTAAACGCACCCACGACACAGGAGAAAATCCTAGTGTGGGGCAACGTTTAAAAAAAAAAAAATTAACATCGAAATCGATTAAGCCATTATATTTTTTTAATCTAAAAAACTTTAGCTTCTTTTATCACAGATATGTCAGCCCCATCGTACCCTTTACATTACTTTACGTACTTTACATTACTTGACTATTATATTTTCGTTAGGTACTCTAGAGAATCACTTGATTAATTGTTATTCGTGGAGGACCAAAATCAAATAGCACAACTTTTTCATAATCGCTGAAGATGGTACAGATAAAATGGATTGTATAATGCCTACATCAAATTTATTTATTTTGAAATCCTTCACGAATATCTCACGTTCTTCTCCGTTCCGAGTACACTCCATCAGCAAATGTTTTAAGCCATTCTTGAGGTATAAATAGTGTAACTAACAGGACTTTATTTTATATACACAAAGAAGTAGAGGTATATACCTCTACATAAGATAATTATAGCTTCTTGCAAACTAAGTTACTGTTATAGCTGTTTTTGCGTGAATAATGTGTTATTCAAGCACATCAGACCATCCTTAAAAACCAAGTTATCAAACCTACCTGATTTTTTTCGAATCAGTATCGCGATTTATTGATAAGAGTGTTCAAATAAAATCGTTGTACCTATGTGTACCTAAAACATGTTTGAACATGAATTTTATCTTCATGTTTGGATTGAATAGGTCTATTCAAAAGTAGGTATATTTTGTTTGCTGTTGACGAGGTGGTTCTGATCGTGTTGTGACTTGTCAGTGGAATCTTAAGACTGCACGGTTGGTGCGGTGGCTGGGCAACCGGCTGCCGTGCAACGTGTCGCGGGTTCGATTCCCGCACGGGACAACACTTTGTGTGATCCACAAATTGTTGTTTCGGGTCTGGGTGTCATTGTGTATGTGAACTTGTATGTTTGTAAACGCACCCACCCACGACACAGGAGAAAATCCTAGTGTGGGGCAACGTTTTTTTTAAAAAAAAATCAAGAATGTTCCCAGAGTCACTGTGTAGGTACTCTATTTGCCTACGCGTGGACCACATTTTTGTTAAAATAAGGTTTGTAGGTATAAAAAGACTCGACTCACACACACACACACACACACACACACACATACACAGAAGTACTAAGTAACACCTAGAACTAGGTAATCACATCAAACCATTTTAATATGTCATACGAAATTACTATAATATCATTACATCACGCCTTTTATCCCCGAAGGGGTAAGTAGGGGTGCTTATTGCCATTGTACAATGTTACCCACTTTTCACTTTTTATGTTATGTTACGAGTCCCATGTAATAGGGGTTGCGCCTATTACCATTTATACCGGGCACATTTCCAGTCTCCGTGCTACTACAGAGATTTTATGAAAAACCCCAGTAGTACTTTGCTTGACCCAGGAATCGAACCCGAGACCCCTTGCCCGGCAGTCGCCCTTGCGAGGACTCGGCCAACGAGAAAGGTACCAGAATAAAATTAAGAAATACGTTACAAAAGCGATTGCGATTCAAGAACAAAAGAGACATAATATATTCCCTTTACTCACTGGCTTTATCCAAAGGACACACATGTTTAAAAAAAATGAAGGTCAGGAAGTCAATTTGTAGGTAATATTCGTCTTGAACAACAAAATCCGAATTTTTTATCATTTTCAAACAGACGCACGCTATAAAGAGGAGATGCAGAAGTCCCAGTGTCACATGTCCTTGAAATTGTGTGTAAAAGTTCAAATAACTTAAAAGTCTCGCATTACTTACATGAAAATATTTATCGTTTTATACTAAAAACGTGTAATAGTTATGTTATGTTTATTTTAACAATAATTATAGATGAAATAGATATTAGGAAAAATCTTTTGAAATCAAGGATCGATTGTGTGGCATAGCAAAATTTAGCAGAGAAACATAATTAGGTATAAACCTAATATAGTTAGTTCATTCATTTTAAGTTCCATGGACAAACAAGATAATGCCTATGTCTAGAGGTATATAGAGCGTTAATCAAAAAGAACTCATTACAATAACATAATTCTATTACCACCCACTAAGGCACCATTATACGTACCTATCCCTATAAAATGGGTGTCATCACTGCGAGGACCGCCCTGAGGACACGGTGGAACACACGGTGGGAGAATGCCCTGCGTGGGCTGAGCACCGCCGTGCCCTCAGGGAAGTGATCGGCGATGGCGACCTCTCGCGTCCGGGCCTAGTGCAGGCCATGATGCGGAGCGAGAGGGATTGGGATGCCGTCTCCTCCTTTTGCGAAGCAGTCATGCTAGCTAAGGAGGAGGCGGGACGCGTGAGGCAGCGAAGCGCTGCCTCCTCACGGCCCAGCCATCGCGAAGGACACACTGGGCGTCGGGGATCGCGAGACGATCTCCGGCCACCGTAAGCGCGGGCCTGCGGACGGCGAGCATGGGTGGCTCCCCGTCCGACCAGAAACAGACCCGAGCGTACGGCGCGTCGCGTTCCGCGCGCGCCTCAAAGAGCCATCAGACCACCACAGATGGGGCCCAATAGGGCCGATGCCGATTCGGAGTCGCGGAGAACCTAACGGGTAACCGGGGCTCCGGCTCGACGTGCAGGAGAAGGAACGGGGTGGTTTTTAGTCAGTAAGAGTCTGACACTCCCTTCCGCCTCACCCAGGCGGGAGCAGTCATTCGATGATTTACCCCCCTTAGAAAAAAAAAAAAAAATCCCTATAAAATAATAATTTCACATACTAAACCATCAAATTACGTTTAACATATAGACTGCCTCGGTGACCGAGCGGTCGCAAGAGCGACTGCTGGGCTAGGGGTCTCTGGTTCGACTCCCGGTATCGTGCCCGGTATATGGCAATAGGCTCACTCCCTATTACATAGAACTCATAACATAGAATGGTGAAAAGTAGGTGTTACATTGTACAGTGGCATTAAGTGCCGTAATGCGCACCTCTGCCTACTCCTTCGGGGATAAACGGCGTGATGTTATGTTATAAAATTATTGAATTACGTTTATAGATACTGGTTCTATAAGTGTTAGGGCAAACTGTCTGATTTATCAATTTCGTTGGAAGCCTAAACTTTCAAAGTAGGGGATTGACCACTTTCCCCGAAGGACTAATAAAACCTTCAAGTTTACGACCTCTAAACCTTTTTTAAGAGAAAAAAGAAACAATTGTCCAAAGAGAAACCTTTTTTCTGTATCTTTACACAAGTGGAATTTACTAATTGTCTAAGTAAAATATTTTCTTTTCTGAGTGGCTAACCTACGTCATGACTTTTTATGTTTGTAAAAATATTTCTGTTACCATAATATTCAATTTTAATTTGAAGTACTATAAATTCAACTTGAATTTCGTTGTATCTACATGTACCAAGTAAATTATAATAGCTTTGATATTCTAGTTAGATATATTAAGTACAATATTTTCTTACATTGTTATTAAAACAATTTTAAAGATGGTTACTAGAATTTGTTTTCGAGAAAATCTAATGCAGTCTGAGTTTCAATAGCCAGACAACCTTCGTTTTAGTAAAAGAAAATAAGTACGTAATAAAGAAAAACATGACGTCAAATCTCTATAGGGTAGCGACAGACGTATACATATATTTTAAACAGTACGTTAATCACTTTATTAAATTAATCATGTGACTATAATCTATCTCTGTACCAAATTTCATACGAATTCGTCCAGCAGTTTTTTTCTATGAAAATGAAACAAACATATATTCTCACAAACTTTTCCATTTAGTTAAAATAGAAGGATTACTTTTACATATTCTGTAAAACATCACAAACAATATTTTCTACAAAGATTATCCAGCTTTACTCAATAAAATTGAAAACAGCACTACAGATACACGACCTAAATGTCAAGAGGGAAGCTTCAGACTACAGGATAGCACAGTAGAGGCACAGATACCGCATCCAACAAATATTTGCACGGATAGCTCGATAGGTAGATTCATGTGATTTGAAGTCGGCAATAGTTAACGATGTCACATCCATAGTTTGCACTGGTTTATTTATTCAATGGTAACTGAATATGTATGTATGTTTCGTGTTTATTTTATTTAGGTAACTGTGTTTGTTTGTAGTTGATTTTGTAGGTGAAGTTTTTAGTTGTTTGTGGATTTAGGAGTAATTTTACGTCATGTTCAATCGCTTTAAAGATTGATTGAAATGTCTTGTATTTGTAGTTTGATTCTTCGTCAGTTGTGGTCTGAGTTGATATTGAAGTTTTATAAATCAACACTCATATTATATTCAACTATGATATTTATTCACCAACGTCCCACCAGATCTACAAATATAAATCAATCTATGCTACTAAAAGCTTTGGGTTTTTTATCTTTGACATAACAAACATACCATTTTCCAAAATATAACCTAGCATTATACATTAATTTTCAGACAAGATTAGTCATTTAATACTCGACCTTAAAATAGTAATAATTAACTAGAATGATTTAGTTATCAGTTTACAATACATTACCCTTTTTTATTACAACACTAATAAAGTGACTATACTTATTATACCAAAAACTAAGAAACAATGTTTTACAATTACCACAACAAAGTAAACTAGTTACTAGTCTCTGCCTACCCCCATGGGAGACAGGCGTGAAGTTATGTATGTATGTAGTAAACTAGTTATGTAATACATCATTAATTAGTATTACCTAATTCTATAGTTTTCAACGCAATCTAACTCACTGAGACTTCTGCGCCAAACCTGTACAGTGGCGCAAAACGTCGCGCGATGAAAAATAACCTCTTCGGGTAAAGGTTTTTGTGGCGCTGGGGTCTTGTCGACACCTTTTGTTTCAAAGGGGTTGACTTTTTAGGGATGAGAGGGTTGATTTGTAGTATTCCATAACCAGAGGTCAAAATATAATGGGAATAAAATTTTAGACATTACAAAATGTTTGAATTATAAAAGGGTTTTGCTGTTCTCTTTTGTTCTGATTATTTTCTTTACTTTTTTCTTGGTCAAAGGGTTGCTAAGTTTAATTTACACTGTCAATTTATGGCATTATTTATAGGAATTGTAAACTCCTTTTAACGATGTGACAATAAGTAGGTACCTACGATTTATTTACACATAAGTAGATGTTGACTCATTCTCACAGAAAACCGACGTGAAGCAACGCTTGCGTTGTGTTTCGTCGTGTGAGTGAGGTAAACGGTGGCCCAATTACCCTCCCCTTCCCCAATGTCCCCAATTCCTGAATCCCCAACGATCCTCAAATTCCTAATTCCCCTAAAGGCCGGTAACGCAATTGTAACGCCACTGGTGTTCCAGGTGTCCATGGGCGACGCCGATTGCTTACCATCGGGTGATCCGTCAGCTCGTATTATGCCATAATATATCGATTATGCCATAAAAAAAAATTATCAAGCACAGAATTTTGAAAACTGCCTCCCTTGCGGTAGTAGTACAACTCCACCAATGTGGCAGTTTTGAAGTACTTCAATATACCGTTAAAATGCACAATTTAAAACCAGAATATGAATTCATATCATCTCTTTGTAAACTCCGACTCGAATGTGCAATTCCAAATTCAAAATTTCAAACCCCGTTCAAAGACCGAATGAATCGGAAGAGCGAACGAGTGAGCTAAAAGAACGAATGGACTCTTATTACATCATGTCCTGTGGAATTCAATGGGAAGGTTCGTATAGACTGAATATGTTCATTCGTAAAATTGCCAAGAAAGCGTTTTGTTTCTTTGGCGGACATTTCGAGATGAAATTTATTGATTTTAGGGTAACTGGGTACTTATGTTTCATTAACAAGTGTTGTGACCTTAGGGTAAGATTAGTCTTACGTAGCTACTAAATGCTAGAAGGGCTTTTGAGTGCTATAATTTTTCGAGGTTTTTTTAAGGGGGAAAATCATCGAATGACTGACTCTGACTGACTGAAAGGGAGACTCTTACTGACTAAAAACCACCCCGTTCCTACTCCTGCACTTGGAGCCGGAGCCCGGTAACCCTTTAAGTTCACCGCGACAATTTTTTTATCGAGGTTTAGATGTCAAATACTTATTTATTAACCCTTAGAGCGCCACGTTAGACACCGGTGCGGTGCCTGGCGTTAGTTTTGACTTTCACGATTTTAACCTTGGCAGTTAGTGTTAAATATCCCGCTGTTTGGGGTTGGGTATCAAAAGCTGAATATTAGACTAAGAATGTCCAGTAATTGACAAATAAATGTTGATAAGCATTTATCTGCCTGCTAAATCTCCCAAAAAATTGGATAAACCAGGAATTATTCATGATTGATGCTAAAAATAAATGCATCCCTAAATTAGAAATAATCACTACCCAATCAACAGTTGAAAACCAAAATAATTCCCGAACAAAACCGTAGTACATAACTAGCTTTATTAAAGTGTACTTCATGATTATAATTTCAAGCTCATAACATGCCCAGCTAATTTGAAGCTTAACTAACAAGATTTAGAGTATAATTTAATGCATGAATCTGCAACCGTTCAATATAGTTCTAAATATTTAGCAATTTGTGTTGTAGAGACTAGGGATGTGACTAATATTGATATTGTTACGGATCTGGATACAGATAAAGATATAAGTAGGAATTAATAGTTATGACTGCCTCGTAGGCCGAGTGGTTGCAAGTGCCACTGCCGGTCAAGGGGTCTAGGGTTCGAATTCCGGGTCGGGCGAAGTACTACTGGGTTTTCATAAATTCTCAGTAGTAGCACGGAGTCTGGAATTGTGCCCGGTATATGGCAATAGGTTCACACCGTATATTACATGGGACTCATAACATAAATAGTGAAAAGTGGGTGTTACATTGTACAGTGGCATAATGTACACCTCTGCCTACCCCTTCGGGGATAAAAGGCGTGATGTTATGTTATGTAGGTAATAGTTTTGAATTACTATTTAATTATTTCGGTTCAAATATTAATTCAAGTTACAGATATGAGACTGAAACTAATAGTTACCTCTATTATAAATGCAAAAGTTTCGGAGGTTGTCCGTACTCTTTCACGAGAAACTACTGAACAGATTTGAATACAATTTGATACAGTAATAGACAGTCTGAAATTTATTTATTATGATAACACGGGTTTGTACTATAATTAATCTAACTTGACTGCACGGTTGATGCGGTGGATAGGAAACTGCTGACGTGCAACGTGTCGTGGGTTCGATTCCCGCATGGAACAATACTTTGTGTGATCCACAAATTGTTGTTTCGGGTCTGCGTGTCTTGTGTTTGTGAACTTGTATGTTGTTGTAAACGCACCCACAACACAGAAGTTTTATTTAGAAAAAAAAATATAACACCCCACTCTTATTAACTTTTTTATTTATCCCGGGACGCGGTCACAGCCGATATCACAAGCTGGTAAACGTGTCGTTTTATTTAAACTCCGAAGATTCTTATTCGAAACTTGTGAAACGGATCCGATAGTCTCGGTTCAAGTTACGAAACTCAAAACATCCCAAGTAGGGACTAATGAATCGAATTTAACAGAAGTGCAGCAGTGATTGTGTTTAGGACGCTTGCCAAGCCACTGTTGATTTCAACATAGGACTATTGTTCTGTGACTAGTACTCGAATGAATTTTCTCATCTGTGATTTTGACAGATTTTCCAAAATTTAGTCGCTTTTGGCTAATAGTTAGTGGGCTTCTGTTTCTGTTGTTTTGTGTTCTCATTGTTGTTTCATTAAATTAGCTCCTAACTAGTATACTGTATCAGACCACCATGAATGGGGCCCAGCTCAAAGTGTAGGAGTAGGAGTGGGGTGGTTTTTAGTCAGTAAGAGTCTGAAACTCCCGCGGGAGAAGTCATTCGATGATATTACTCGCTTAAAAAATTCTTTATTCGACTATTGTTCCCTCGCTTCGACCGATATACCTGGACAACTTATATCTGCACACTGTCTGATTTCACAGTTACCGCGAAACTTAGTCATATTCTATCTAATTTTAGAAACAATATTTAATGATGTTTATCATGTCTTGTGACTACGGCGCTCGTTTCGTGTTACGTAAAACTTGGTGATATTTTCTAAGTTATTGCCTAACCTAGAAAAAGGATTTTTATATCTATAGATTAAAACATAGATTTACGCTCGAATACTGAAAGACTTACTGAATTTTATTGACTACTTAATTTTAATCGACTGCACGGTTGGCGCGGTGGCTGGGCAACCGGCTGCCGCGCAACGTGTCGCGGGTTCGATTCCCGCACGGAACAACTCTTTGTGTGATCCACAGAAAGTTCTTCCGGGTCTGGGTGTCATGTGTATGTGATAACGTCTGTAACGTTTAAAAAAAATATTACGTGGCTTTAAGTATAGTAGCCGCGGAGAATCTAACGGGTTACCGGGGCTCAGGCTCGACGTGCAGGAGAAGGAACGGGGTGGTTTTTAGTCAGTAAGAGTCTGACACTATCTCCCGCCTCACTTAGGCGGGAGCAGTTTATTTTTAGTAGATAATAGATTCGATGGTTTTCCCCTTTTAAAAAAAGTATATTTCTGTCTCTACAAATTCTTTGTAAAATGACAGAGATGGCACGATATTTAAGTACCTACAGCTTAAAACTTAATGGTTTTCGGGCGTTAGACTTTAATTTAGTTTTTTTTTCGTAAACGTAAATATCATTATCATCATAATGTCAGCCAAAGGACGTCCCCTGCTGAACATAGGCCTCCTCCAATGACTTCCAGATAGGCCGGTTGGAAGCGACCTGCATCCAGCGCCTCCCTGCAACCTTAACCAAGTCCACGAATATAATCGTAGGTAATCAATTAATAGAAATTTGTTAATTACCGAAGCAAGATAGCCAGCCAGCAAGATACACATAATTAAAAAATATATATATAACTAACGACTGCCGGGCAAGGGGTCTCGAGTTCGATTCCCGGGTCGGGCAAAATATTACTAGGTTTTTAAATACTCTCAGTAGTACCACGGAGTCTGGAATTGCGCTCGGTATATGGTAATAGGCTCACCCCCTATTAAATGGGACTCATAACATAAATAATGAAAAGTGGGTGTTACTTCTGTGTGCACCTCTGCCTACCCTTTCGGGGATAAAAGGCGTGATGTTATGTTATTTTATTTTTATTTTGTTTATTTGGAAACTCAACAGCTTATTAATATGATGATGAGCTGGGAATACACATCACACTATCAATGCACAGCCTTATGCAGTTACATGAAACAAAGAATATATACAAGCTAGTAAAGTAAAGTCGACACACGCTGCACAGTGATAACGAGATGATGACAATTGTCACTTAAGCCAGTTACAGAGTTTCACGACATTTGTAAGAATAGCTCAACCAGAAAGTAATGTAATGTAAGGTAAGATTAAAAGGTAACACAACACAATACAATAATAAGATGCATTATCACATCAGTGAACAAACATACAAAATATTACTATGTTGATACAAATCATTATTATGCTGACAACCCTAGTAAGTATGATTTAGATTATTAATCCAATAATTAAATACGCCTAGACTATTGAAATATTTATATATATAAGTAACTATAATCAATTATTTACTAAGTGTTGAACTGGCTCATGGTATAATCTGCTTATCAAACAGAATCTGCTTTACTTGTTTACGGTATGACTGCTTGGACAGATGAAATATATCAACATTTTCAAAAAAATCAGAATACACGCGAGGCAGTCGGGTCATCACAGCGTTTCTCCCGTATTTTGTGCGGCAGCCAGGGATACTGCGCAATTTTGTATGTCTGGTACGCGTTTTAGGGGTGCAAAAACGTATACATGAAAGCAGATCACCGCTGTCCAAGCGACCTCTGAGGATATCAAAGAGAAAAAGCATATCCAACAACTTACGTCTATCCATAAGGGGAAGTATATCATAGTGTTTACAGTCTATGGCATAAAAATCATGACGTCTGCGGGATTTGAAATTGAGGATTTTTATAAACTTTTTTTGCAGATTTTCTATCCTTTTAATATATACCTCATATTGAGGTGACCAGATTGGGCTACAGTACTCCAAAATGCTACGGACATAAGCATAGTATAAAATCTTTAGAGTATGACAATTTCTAAATGGCTTACTAATACGTACAACGAAACCAAGGTTGCGAGACGCTGTGTTGATGATGGTGTCAATATGTTGGTCAAAAAGCAACTTAGAATCAAGCATTATACCAAGATCTCTGACTACATTGACCCTTTCGATCGCAATATGATTGAATCGATACGAATATCTAATTGGGAATTTGGAACGACTGAAGCTAATGCATTGACATTTAGAGATATTGACGGTGATATTATTTTGTTTATAATACCTGAATAATGCATTAAGGTCGCGTTGTATTAGTTCACAATCAAGTCTGGATTTTACACACATGTATATCTTCATGTCATCTATAGGTATGTTATGTTGTTATAACTACAACTCAATAACAATTTGTCCGACCGGGGAATTGAACACGAGACATTTTGTTCTTCAGTCACGTTTTAGCCGACTCAATCAGCGAGGCAGTTAATTTACTTTACCCACCAGGTAATATAATACCGAAAATTAATTCGCCAACTATAAGGCTTCAAAATTTATGTGGGTAGTTACCAACCTACCGACCGATTCTATTTCACATGACCTTATAAATAATCGAATTACCGGAATCACAGTTACTCGATTTCGAGGACTAACCGATCAATCGATTCTAAGTAATACGATTTGACACCGCTCGGTTCAATACGTACGATTGATAGGAATTACTAATTAAATTCTATTTGTAATTAATTTGATTAGAAATTACACTTTTATATGCAAGTTAAATGATTTATTTGTTATAATCTACTAGCTTCTATCAGCGGCTTTGCTCGCAGTTCCATGGGATAAAAGGTAGCCTTTTTATTGAAGGGGGAACACTATTCAATCACTTCTCCCGCCTTGGGTTAGGCGGGAGGGAGTGTCAGTCTCTTACTGACTAAAAACCACCCCGTTCCTACTCGTGCACTTCGAGCCGGAGACCTGGCAACCCGTTAGGCCTTCCGCGACTACTGGGTACAAAAAGTAGTCTATGTGTTACTCCAGACTATAAGCTACCCCTGTTCCAAATTTCATTCCGATCCCTTCAGCCGTTTTAACGCGTTTATAATAACTATTAGTAGGATGAACCAAATGGGCCACCAAGATACAGGCTGTGCCTAGTTTGGGGCCCACAGGCACCTCTGCCGTATTTGTATTTATGTGAATGCTGTTCGCTTCCATGTCTACATGTAATCTAACTTGTGTATGCCAATAAACAAATTTTATTTTTTTATTTTATTTTAAATCTCCCACACAGGACGAGGAACTTGACTAGTTTCACATAGGGACGGATGATCAAGAATTTTGTGTGCGACCAATGACGTCACACAGCTAGCGCTATTTGTAACACTAATCTATCTTAGAACCTAGTCTAGTATCTCTGTAGTTTCTTAGTCATACCGAGGGTAATTGAACAAATAACATTTGAAGGAGCACTTTATAACAAAATACCTACACAAATAAAAATGAACGCTCAATGAATACATTCAAAAGAAAAGTAGGTCAATCTGTTGTTGCAAATAACGAGTACATTTTTTAATGTATTTTTTTTAAGGGGGGAAAATCATCGAATGACTGCTCCTGCCTGGGTGAGGCGGGAGGGAGTGTCAGTCTCTTACTGACTAAAAACTACCACGTTCCTTCTCCTGCGCTTCGAGCCGGAGCCCCGGCAACCCGTTAAGCCTTTAGCGGCTCCGTAGGTTAGGTTCTCCGCGACATTTTTGAATGCATTAGATGTGTATTATGATAACGACGAATTTTTATATTATAACTTTCGTGATACATCCTAAATTACATAACATCATCACGCCTTTTATCCCGGCAAGGGGTCGTCAGAGGTGCGATTCACAGAAGTCGAGCACACACTTTTCACTGGATTTATGTTATGAAGTCCCATGTAGTAGCAGGTGAGTCTATTGACATATCGTGTACCGGTATATTGCAACAGACTCACCTGCTACTACATGAGAATTCTTAACATAAACCTAGTGAAAACTGTGTGCCTGACCTCTGTGAATCGAACCTCTGACGACCCCTTGCCCGGACAAAAGGCGCGATGTTATGACCACTACGGCCAACGAGGCAGTCCTAAATTCATTATTATGTTTTCGGCTTACTTATTCACGTAACTGTTTGACGAGCGCGGAATGCTGCTCATGAATATGAGCCTCTACCATGGATTTAAACTAGTCGAGTTTCTGGAAAACATAATAATAATTAACGACGAATTTATTACTTTTAATTAATTATCATTGTTTTATGTATCTGCTGTTTCAAGTAATTGAATATTTATATTTCTTTATTACAACAAACGAAAGAACACTAAAAAATCTTTAAAGAGTAGGCTTAGGAATAAGCCACCTGAAGTTGCGTCCAATTCCGATCGATCGACGTTGGTTTTGCGAAATTTCGGACTCTTGCGTTGCAACACTAGCGCCCGTATTGCGTGGATATTTAATGAACTAAATGGTATTGAGTTTGTCTTTATATTCCGTACTCTGAATGCTATTGTAACAGCTACGATTAAGTTTTTTTGTATAGTGTTGACATTGAATAAATACTGAGATTTTATTGTATTGAAATTGCATTGATATTGAAATTGGTTTCAAGAGTAAGCAACCTGGTACTAAAACCAAGATCAAACATTGGAATATAAACCTAGCACTTAATAGAGCTCCTAATATGCTACCCAGTGAAGCCTGTCCAGATTTAATCCAGCGGTTCGCACCAATGGCTCATCTATGAGTATTGGAAACTAAATCTAATAATTTTGCTTCACTGGACTTGTGGGTAAGCTAAATTTGTCCACAATTAGGTTACGGTCAAATGATTTGACGTGGTAATGGTAGTTAAAAGGTTATGTCAGCAGTTCTGGGTTATTTTGGATCAGAAGCCTTAACTAGTGCGAGTTTGTTTCACGTGTAAAGTAATCGAAACGAGACAGCGTTCAGCACTCTGATTGGTTGGTTCATTGCAGCCGGCCAATCAAAGAGTGGACAGAAGAAGAATGCAGAAAACAAAGAAAGCGACGGGCGCGGGTTGCGGAGGACCTAACGGGTAACCGGGGCTCCGGCTCGACGTGCAGGAGAAGGAACGGGGTGGTTTTTAGTCAGTAAGAGTCTGACACACCCTTCCACCTCACCCAGGCGGGAGCAGACGTTCGATGATTTAAAAAAAACCGCTGCAGGCGCGGTTTAAAATCGCGCCATGCGTCCGTAGCGTGATACGACGACTCTACTATAATTCGTCTAATGGTTAGCGGAAAAGGTTAATACATTTTTTTTATTATGTTTATGACGATTTATTTTTCTTACAAAACTCCTAGCAACCTGATACTAACTAACTAGGTACCTAATAAGAAAGTCTTAACCAATTTTCAACATCACAACCAAATAAACTTATTTAGGAAAAATACTAAAAGAACTAACTAGAAACAGAAAGACTATTAATAGACAATAATAAAACAAGATAAAATTAACCCTGACGTATTAGATATAGGGTATATTTTTCCTGAGACAGTTTTTTAATCTAATAAACTTGGTGATCAGGTGGCTTGGTTATCTCTAGGGATAATAAAATTACTTTTTTTAATGACCTGTTTATTTTGCATGGTTAGGTAGTTACTGATCAGTCAGTTGCTGGGCAGTTAGCACTTCATTTGAAATGATGATGTCCCCACCCACACGCACGAAGCGCTTCGCTTTCTTGTGCGTACTGCTAAGGAGTAGAATTCTTTGCCAGAGTCTGTGTTTCCTGAACGGTATAAACTGGGTGTCTTCAAGGCCCGAGTGAATAGGTTGCTTATGGATCGACGTGCTCCATCGTAGACCGTATCATCGTTTACCACCAGGCGAGATAGAGGTCAAACGTCAGTCCATTAAATATAAAAAAAAATTGCACTAATATCATAAGGTGCACTCCTAATTACAATGGGTCAGTATATCAAGGTAATTCAATGAAATTCACAACTGTATTCTATGTGGGTTTGAGTTTTCTTAATACAATTTTTCCTGTATCGTATGTCAGTAGTATCTAAGCGAACTAAAAGATTAACATTTCTCTTTCAAAGCCGAAAATCGCTCGAAAATGTGAACAAAAACCCCCAAGACGCAATTCAAACACGTCCACACCAAAACCAATAAGGAAGCCATTTAAAAAATAGGACCGTTAAAAAAGAACGTTCGAAAATTGAATTTTTAAAAAGAGATCGTTATAATAATCTGTGTAACAGATCGATGGCTTCCCTCGGGGAGGTCTCAATAAATTAGAGGGCATTATGGATTGACCTTTAACCTCCTTGATAAAATCTACAGGCCGGAAAAATGTGATGAAAGTGAAGAAAACTGTAATTTTTATTACTGAATTTTCTATTCATTTAATTTTTTAGTTGTTTTGAACGGAGTAGTTTTAAAGATCTAAGCATATATAGGGACAGACAGACGGCGGATAGCTTTGTTTTGTACTTTGTAGTGATAGAGAGAGTGATTTATTACTTTGGACCTTAAAACCTCATCAAGCCTCATATTGAAAGGGTAAGCAAAAGTAGAAAGATACGTAATATTTTAAATTAAAACGTAAACTAGATAATTAGGTTGGTACCCGACCTTCGTTTCGATGACATATAGTTTATACCACAGAACATTTCTTTATATATTCTGTGGTTAGTACCCAGTTACTTTTATCTATCTAGTAGAATCACTATGTAGTGAGGCTAATTAAGGCTGAATAATTAATTTAAAATCGATAAAATACTGTATTTACTTACAGACATCTGCCTAGCTAGGTAGGTATCTACTTACTACTCATAGTTGGATAGTACTACCCACTCAGAGACCAATTCGTGTCTCTAAATCGTTGATTTAAATTCAGAATAAGGTACGAAACTGATAAATAAGTTTTTTCCATATTTTGAAAAAAAAATACGGTAATTTTGTTTTTATTTCTAAAATTATAAATAAAGATTGACCTACTTACTTACTCTTAAAAAAATCATAATTCAAAATTCAAATTTCGCGCCGTATGTTATGGACGCATTCAAAATGGCGGCACTGATCCGTCAGGGCCTTAGAGGATAAATTTTATATTAATCGCTAACTTAAATTCTATTGGGACAAGGTTTAGAGATATAATCGCTATTAGGGTTCCCAGACTAAAATTTAAAAATTCCGGTCTTTTAGTGTACATTCTGAACATGTTTGTCAATTTTTAATTATTAAGTAACGTTTGAAGAATTCACAAATTATTAAGTATTTGACGCGCACGTGGAAAAGGGTTCAGGAAAAGCGGCTAGCAAGCTCTCGAATGTGTTCGTTCGCTTGGTTTTTGATTCTTTAGTTAGTCATTTGTAACATTTCCGGACCAAGACTTAAATTTCGGGACGCTTATGGAAAAATGCGGACGCATGTCAACCCTAATTGCTATCGATTTGAAAATAATGTCGAAGTAACTAAGAATTGATTGTAATTTGTAGACAATGCCTTCCGGAGGTACAAAGAGAATAAAATTAATGAGTTTAATTAAATATTATGTAGGTAAGTAGTAACTGCGTGGAAATATTAGAATGTTTGATATTAAAGCTCATATCGGAGATCGAATTTCTCTTTGGAAAATCAATTGTTCAGTGGTTGTATTTACTTAAGAATATTAATTAGACTGCCTCGTTGGCCAAGTGGTTGGAAGTGCGACTGCCGGGCAAGGGGACTCGGGTTCGATTCCCGGGTCGGGCAAAGTATTACTGGGTTTTAAAAAAATCTCAGTAGTATCACAGAGTCTGGAATTATGGTCGGTATATGGCAATAGGCATTTCATAACCGAAACTAGAAAAAGAAACTAGTCGAGTTCCTCGTCAAATAATTACGTGTGGAAGCCGAAAATCCTATCACATGGGACTCATAACATATATGTATAGTGAAAAGTGTGCGTTGCATTGTACAGTGGCATTAAGTGCCGCAATGTGCACCTCTGTCTACCCCTTCGGAGATAAAAGACGTGATGTTTTGTTATGTGTAATGAAAAGACAACAAAAAAATTACGTAGGTACTTTACTTAGCAATCTCCCATTTTGTATCAAGACCAAACACAAGCCAGGATATAGCCATTTAATCTAGTCAAGTCTAGAATCTGATAGGGATTAGGGCAGGATCGGATAGCGTAAGATTACACGACTATACGACATATTGGAATAGATTAGTTAGTACATGGTTTAATATTAATGGCTTCCTACATTTATCCACGCATTACAGCCATTTAATTAGAAGTTCTATCTTAAGTGGTATAAGGTTTAAAAAACATTACTACAATAGTCTTATTGGATTTGTGTTTTCGGTTTCAAGATTCGTTCTTAGGTCCATAGTAGGTAAAACAAAAATTCCTCTTTGTTAGTTACATGGGACCCATGCCGTGGTGGCCATGATTTTAAATCGCCCATTTTTCATGTATAAGGGTGGTCAAACGTCAGTCGTGTGCCGAAGTTAGTTATATATAATTGGGATGATGACAGGGTATGAAAATTAAAAATCTAATTAGTCCGTATGTTAGGTAATGAAAAAATATTAGACATGTATTTTTTTATTTTGTCGTATAAGAAAACAATACTCAGATAAAACGACGCGACGTAACGCGACATTTTAAATCAATATATCGTCGAAAGTATTCGATTCTGTAAGAAAATGAAAAATACGTGTCTAATGATTTAAAATTATCTACCAGATGGAAATTAAAATAAAAATTAGGCATCTACCCTATTATATCGAACATTGCCTATCTACCTCTATACTAATCTATACTAATATTATAAAGCTGCAAAGTTTGTTTTTTTGTTTGTTTGTTTGAACGCGCTAATCTTCGGAACTACAAGTCTGATTTGAATAATTCTTTTTGCGTTAGATAGTGCATTTATCGAGGATGGCTATAGGCTATATAACATTACGCAACGACCAATAGGCGCTGAGGAGAGCGTGTGAAACCGCGCGGAAGTAGCTAGTTTAGTTATATTTACCTTGTGGTCAAATGTGTGCTACGTACGTACATCTGTAATCGTACTTAGGGATAGTCGGAAACCGAAAACTTTGACAGCGGGTTTGTCCAAAGGATGTCGTGTTGGGTCGAAATGTGGAATGTTCTAGGCATATCGCTACTAATGTTGCTACACTTTAATCTAGATAAGAATAAATACTAATGGTAAATTAACTACAAACAACGTCAGTCAATTTCAAAATGCTTTCAACACTAATTCTCTCACTGTAAATTCTTTATAATTTAATGTAGATAAACGATATACCTATCAATACATTTTAAAATCTAGTAGCATTTCAGTATTCAGACGCAAGTGATTCAAATACAAGATATTGTATAGTTATTCGTTAGCTAAATACTGTGTCATTGTCATTCCTATGAATTTGACATGTAAACGAAATTTATTGTTACCTCTAAGACGATTCGAACTTTCGCAAGCAATTTTAAATGTTACACAAGGTTGTAAAATCAGTTCTATTACATAGGTAACAAGGAAGAAAGTACCTATCTAAGGCTAAGTCCTTTTTTATATTTGATAGACCGACGTTTGACCACTATCTCGCCTGATCGTAAGCGATGATGCGGTCTACGATGGAGCACGTCGTCCCATAAGCAACATATTCACTCCGGCCTTGAAGATAGCCAGGTTACCCTTCAGGAAATACAGACTCTGGCAAAGAGTTCCACTCCTTAGCAGTACGTTCACTTCCCTCTATTTATTATGTAGGTAAACAGATTTTAAAAGATGAAAATATGATTAAGAGTAGGTAACTCTATGTAGACGTAATTCATTTCACATTTAATTTGATTCTATGTATGTGGTCGCAAGTGCGACTGCCGGGCAAAAGTCTCGGGTACGATTCCCAGGTGGGCAAAGTACCTATTACTGGGTTTGTAAACAAATTCTCAGTAGTAGCACGGAGTTTAGAAATATGCCCTGTATATCGCTCACTCCCTATTACATGGGACTCATTACATACATAGTGAAAAGTGGCATTACACTGTACAGTGGCATTAAGTGCCGTAATGTGGGCCTCTGCTTATTACAACTGGCGAAAAAAGGTGTCAGGAGAATTTTACTTTGCGTTATAAAGAATTTTACTCACACACACACCTCCCAAATTAGATCTTTAGGTAATTATTATCAATTTGATATGGATCTAGTCATAAATTTCATTATTTAGGATCAGGATTCAAGACATTGTTATCTAAATGAAGAATATCTAGACTTCATTGATTCCAAAGACTTTGTGACCTACGATACCGAGCCCTATTCAAACAGAAATTGGAAGAGACGGAATGTGCTTTTGATGAGAACGGAAAATTAAAAAATATGTTTGATTCTATTTTAGTTGCCTTTGAGAAAATAACGAAAAGCTATTTAATTTGTCGTATTTCAATCTTCATCGAAAGGAAATACCTACCTACGTTTACCTACCTACTTAAATACGTTGCAAAACTAATGGCATTTTACTCAAATAATATTGGATATGTAATTCTGTACAAGCCTACTTTTTTCTCTGTTACCTACGTCACAGAAGTGATTTTACAACCTTGTGTAACATTTAAAATTACATGCTAAAATCCGAATCGTCTTGTAGGTCTGTAACAATAAATTTCGTTTGCATGTCAAATTCATAGGAATGACAATGACACAGTATTTGGCAAAAAATAACTACAAACCTTGTATTTGAATAACTTACGCCTGAATATTGAAATGATACTCGATTTAAAATCATATTGATAGGTAGGTATGTCGTTCATCTGCGTTATTTTATAAAGAACTAGCTTCTGCCCGCGACTTCGTACGCGCAATCCCGATATTTTCCGTACCCGTTCTTGTTTTTCGGTTAAAAGTAAAAAAGAAGTATTGGGTAAAAAGTATCCTATTTCCGTCTCCTGGTTCTAAGCTACATCCTCACCAATTTTCATCCAAATCGATGTAGTCGTTCTTGAGTTATAAATAGTGTAACTAACACGACTTTCTTTTATATACAATATAGATTTTTAGTGGCAGAATTATTTTTGAAAGCGTTTTGAAATTGACTGACGTTGTTTATAGTTATTTTACCATTAGTAGGTATTTATTCTTATCTAGATTCTAGTGTAGCAACATTAGTAGCGATAGGTATGTACCTAATTTCATTTCTCGTAAACTAGGTACCTACACGCAGATGTGCTCGAATGTTACACCCACTTTTTGCCAATAATGTTACGAATCCTATCTATTATAAAAGACTACATTCCTATTATAACTTTGCACCAATATCAATTCCAGACACTATTTTAATGCTAGGTATAGACAGATCATTTCCAAAATCGAATTTGTAACTTCAAATATTCATCAAGAATCGCAAATCAAAGTCAAACTCAAAGCATTTATTTCAATTAATTAAACTGTCAAACACCAAGCGGTCACTGGTGACCGCAACCTATTGTTCTATAATTGTGTCTACAAAACCGGTACTCGACGAGTTAAATAGGTATTGAAAAAAATAATTTTCCGTCCGTCTGCCTGTCAGTGAAGCTAGGCGCTCGTTCCAAAAAGTGTAGTTTCGAATGGAGAAGAACGAGCAGGAAACTCCATCGTTACTCTTTTAAAAAAATATTTTTTCAGTCTCTGAGATTAAACGAAGACTGATCAAAAACGACTTTATGATTCGGTAAATCCATAAGAACATCGACTTTGTTTGTTCTATGGGTGTATCCTAAATTTATTTAGGCTGTTCGTTTTTACGTCTATGGACTTCTTGGAATACAGGTGAAAGATTAAAAAACCGCGAGCCAACCCGTGTAGCATTAAAATTTGAAAATAGAGAAGAACACCACAAAAATGGCTACGTTTATACTTTTATGAAATTATACCAAACATTTTAATAGCTAGAAAAACAAGAACAACACTAATGAGATACAATTAGGATAATATACCAACGTTCTTTTTGTTAGAAATGTTGGTATTTTTGTACCTAGGGCCTGCCTATGGTTAATATTCCGCGGCTGTTTTTTATTCTACTTACAGCCGTTGTAGGCATAAAACGTCTACTTGAAGTATCACCGATTGCTGATCGGCTAAGTTGTACCTATTAGCTAAATGCTAATAATAATTTTCTTTCCAATAAAAATACCTACAAATACGTAGAATTCCGTGTTCACATTTAAGACCGATTTTAACAAATTTCATTTGAATAAACCAACGATTGAATGCAGTTTGTATCCGGGCATCGATTTTATTAATTGAATAGAAAATTGAAATTACTATTTCCGCTTACTGTGCAAGTTTTATGAGAATTAGGTAGGTATGTGGTATTAACATCACGCGACAGGGTGGGGTTGTTTAAAGACTGAAGACAGTTGAATATTCACAATGTAAAACTTATTAAAATCTACCTAAATATCTCATTGCAAGTAATAAATTTTAGATCAGCTAAAACTGTCACATTTCGTTTTGATTATTGAAATGAAATAACATAATAAGATACCGACGCTTACAAGACAGGAAACGTAATTTTTCGTCATTCCAAATTCAAATTTCAACGACATTTTAAATTCGAGACGACATTTTGAGAATTTTAGTGTACCGTGTCAACTCGTCTGTGTGCCTTTAGTTATCAAAATAAATATAATAACACCGACAAGGCTACAATCTCAGTTCCCGTGTCTTATCGGCCAATACCACGGATCGGAATGATCGGACATTTCTTGAACGCGCCGTTATGACAAGTCCGTCAGGCTGGTTTTAATAATCTACACGCCTAGTACACCTAGCCCTACAGATTAAAACTAGCAATTGAAACAAACTAACCTGTTATACTGCACAGACACTGTATTACTCAGAATTCTTTAACACGGATTAGACACAAACCACACCACAATAAATCTCTTTTCACATAATCCCGTCACAATAAAACATTTTAATCACACACCAAACTCCATAAAAATGCTCCATTTGCGAGCTAAAACTTAAAACTGTTTAACATTACACTGAAATCCATCTGTATATCGTCAATTTTACGAGCGACGTAATTTTAGTGAGAGAGCGCGCGAAATTCCCTCACATCCAAACGCCACGAGCGAGAAGGCTCGACTGACGCGCGCTGCAGCGATATCGTGTAAGCTCGTACAAAAAAATAGAGCGGTGTTTATCGATATTCCAAATTCGAATTTTTAATTAGGGTGTAACCAACTGTTGGCTTCCTGATGAATACAAGCTGTTAATGTCTTTAATTAATGAATTTGTTTCACGATTTGTTAATTTTATTCGAGTGTTGTATGAATTACTCGATTAAAGATTTTTACATCAGATGGTAAGTGAGAAGTAGTTTTAAAATTCTTTTTCTTCGACTAGTTAACTTGTGTTGCGTGGTAGCAAACTAGTCATTATGAAATGAAATTAAAATTATAATAAAATTGAATTTTGATAGAGCATACTATTATTTGATTGTACCTAACAGGTACACAGTAAAAAATGAACAGTACTCAGACAATAGCTATTAAAACGCTGTTGAAAGTTAAACGGTTAAATCTAGAAAAAAGATTTTCTGTAACTAGAATTATATTTAAAAACAGAAAAATAATTTGTACATTTATAAAACTTACGTTTGGAATTATTTTGTAGGTAAAATATAACCTACAATATAAATTGTTATTTCGTCGTAAATTTTAGGTACCTACCTGACATAGGTACAGAACATTTATAATTGTGTCGTTTGTAACTAAAAAGCACCTATGTATTTCCCGGGTGACAGGCAATCGATTTACACCTTGTCAATTTCGCTTCAGTAGTTTTGCTTGGACAAGGGACCGTGTTCTTGTTTGAAAGTTATAAATATTTATTATAGTACGTGTATTCCATATTATGTTATGTTCCACAGTCTCCGTCTAGGCCTAGCCTCATGGGTAACAGGCGTGAGGTTATGTATGTATGTATGTACGTATATACGTAGGAAAACTATATATATGTTGTATAATATTAGACTGCCTCGTTGGCCGAGAGGTCGCGAGTGCGACTGCCAGGCAAGGGGTCTCGGGTTCGATTCCCGGGTCGGGCAAAGTATTACTGGGTTTTTAAAAAATTCTCAGTAGTAGCACGGAGTCTGGAAATGTGCCCGGTATATGGCAATAGGCTCACCCCCTATTACATGGGACTCATAACACAAATAGTGAAAAGTGGGTGTTACTTCTGTGTGCACCTCTGCCTACCCCTTCGGGGATAAAAGGCGTGATGTTATGTTATGTTATGTTGTATAATGTATTGAATCATTCTTCGTGGCTTAAAGCTTTGAATTCGATAATATTTAAAAAACAAATCGTTGCCTTACGCTAACATTGTGTCCATTATCGTAAGTGCGTTTATTCATACATGACACCCAGACCAGGACAACAATTTGTAGATCACACTGAGAGTTGCTCCGGGAATCGAACCGACTACACGTTGTGCGACAGCCGGTGGTCAAGCACCCGCGCCAACGGTGCATTCTATTATTGTTTGTGATATGTGCATTAACTTAGATGAGTCATGATTTTAATTTGGAAATGAAATTCATTACGAAATTCAACTGGCTGAATAATTTTATCAAAGACGTAGGTAGTATTAATGATTTAACTCACCTTAGACATAGTTACTATGATTGTCGCCTTATAGATAAAATAGTCAATATTAATAAAACATTAAAATTATAAACTTGTTAAAATAGTCAATATTAATAAAACATTAAAATTATAAACTTGTTAAAATAGTCAATATTAATAAAACATTAAAATTATAAACTTGTTAAAATTACAACACAAAATTAAATTGAAATTGAATATTAACTTCTAAAATAAGACACTAAGTTAAAATTGAATATTACCTTATTAAATACCTATGTAAGTAATAATTAAACTTATGAGTTAAGAATAACATAAAATATAATAAACATGCGTTGTTTAAGTGGTGACCCAAAGACCTTCAACTGTGACCAGCTGACTAGGTACTCTAAACTTACCATTCTTACGACTTCCACTACATTTAACTTGTCGCCGAGGTTAACAGGGATACCATAATAAACCCAGTTTGCTATTACTAAGGTTTTACCCTGCAAACATTGGCAGAAGTGTACATTTTACCCATTTTTCTTTGTCACTATGCGTTCAAAGATCTGCGTTCAAAGTTATAATAGTTATTCTTAAGTATGAATCAAAATTCAAAATAAAAAATAATCGATATCTTTTACATCTATAAACGTTGGCGTACAAAACTGATTCATATAATTAATCAACATCGTTATTTTCATTTTGCGTTCAATTGTCTCAGCTTAACCCAATTGGACATAGGACGTAAAGTAGGTATATATGTATGAAAATTGTTAATATGCTGTACAACAAGAAAAATTAAGACATAAAATTGTTCTAAAAATGTCACCATAATATTTGACGAAGATAAAGTCAAGCATCCATTTCTAGTAATCCACCAAAGAGACTTTAAAATAGAATGCAATAAAATTGTCTATCAGTCTGTCGATTCTTTAGTGAAGCTAGTTGCTCATTTGAAAATGTAAATTCCTATAAGAACGAGCAAGATATTCTCAAGTTACATTTCCAATTTCTATTCTAATTTATTTCTTGTATGAAGAAAACTACACTAATATTATAATGAGGATAGGTTGATTGTTCATTTGTTTGTACTGAATAAGCTCCAAAGTCATTCACATAAAACATTATTCATTAGAAAAAACATACGCTTCATACATAAATGTACGCTAAGTTCCATTATTATTTCAAAATCTCGAACTACCAGATAAAAAATTCAAATTCCACACAAGCGATGTCGCTGACACAAGCTAGTAACAGATAATAACTCTGCGTAAACATTAGCAGATACAAAATTCAATTATCTACGACATTTATAAGAAATTATTTTCTTGGAATTCCATGTCTTAAACTCAACCCACATAGTCTCATTTAATTAATAATTTATCGTAACTTGAGTAGTTTTCCGATGAAACCATTTCGTTTAGTAGAATTATCGATTAGTTTTTGTGCAATTTCATCGACCTTTGTCTAACTCTATTTGCGTCAATTCGCATTGGATTTTCGTCGTCGAAATAATAACTAATAACGCGAATATGTGTAGCCGGCGTAAATGATTTTAGTACCTAAGTATACTTAGGTAGAAATTTATTATAATAATTGAAAAATGTTTCTTAAGGTACGAGCTATGACGTTGAATAAAAGGCGATACAGTGTCTTGAAACAGCGACTGTGGCACCTGGCTACTATAGAGTTACACGCAGAACATACACACATTGGCAAAAAGGACATCTATCATTTTCTTAAGTCTGGTAACGTGGTAACCAATTACACACGCACACATAAATAACCACTGTCATTTTGGTGCTTCAGTCATTTATTAAGTGATATTAGGTATTTTTTCAATGTTCTATAGATACTTATTCTAGTTGAAATTGTTTTTCTTAGTTTAAATTTAAATGAATATCAAAAATCCAGTAGGTAGATATTTATTTGAAGTTATTTGTTAGTTTTTATCGACTTCTTGTTTATAAATATCAATACTAGGTAGTTTGTAATTTATACAAACCAAGTTCTAAACTAGGTTCGTAGGCGTGTACCTATAATACCTAGGTAATGAATTCAACTCGAGAAACCGTGATTTATCTGTTTAGGTAGGTATCCTTATCTACGTGTACTTTCCTTAATGAAAAATAAATTATTTCGACTGTTCAATACAATAAAATATTTAAAAAAATAATCACACTTTCATTACCTAATTGATTTTATGACCAGCGTAATTATAGTATTTTTCAGATTATTTTTACGAAATATAGTATGTTGTTTGACGTTCAAAAAATGTGACGTCACAATACACAATCTCGTACAAAATACTTAGAAAACCGTCATTTTTACAGTTCGAAAATAGTATTGAATTTGACTAGTTGGCAAGTACTCAAAATTACATAACATAACACAACGCCTTTTTATCCCCGAAGGGGTAGGCAGAGGTGCACATTATACCACTCATATATTATACTCAAAATTACTATTTTTTTAATCACTACATAGTATAAAACATAGTCGCTATCCGACGTCTGTCTGTCCCTATGTATGTTTAGATCTTTAAAACTACGCAAAACTACAAATCCGCTAGGTACTACGGATTTTGATGCGGTTTTTTATTAGATAGAGTGATTCTTAAGGAAGGTTTATATGTATAATAAATGCATATTGCACCCGTACGAAGCCAGGGCGGGTCGCTAGTGTACGATGAAGATGAAGTTTGTTTAAACGCGATAATCTTCTGGAACTACTGGCCATAGGGCCAGTAGTTCCAGATTTAAATAGTTAAATAATTATTTTTGTGTTGGATAGTCCATTTAGCGAGGAAGACAATAGGCTATGAAACATCACACTACGATCAATAGGAACTGAGCAGAGCGGATGAAATCGCGTGAGGATATCTAGTTGCTTAATAATTATATTGTTCTTTCAATTAATTTTATGAAAACATTTCGATTACCGAATCAATCTATCATCCTGAGTAGTATAAGTACAAATATAATACGTCTTATTTACATTTGGGTATCCTTTTTTCCCCATGGATTTCCTCGTTCCTTACTTATACAATTAGATACCTATTTCTGATACGTACTTGACCTCATTCAACCGTTTAACTACCTTTGTCACATTGAGATATGTATTGACAACAAACCCAAAATGTACCCAACACGCCATACCATATCATGACATAGACGCGAAGGTGGTAATTTTGTAACCTGGGACTTTAGGGTCGGAGTGAATAGGTTGCTTTTGGGACGACGTCATCGTTTAACACCAGACGAGATAGTGGTCAAACGTCGGTCCATCAAATATATATATATACATATACCTCTATATACAAAAAAAACCCTAAATACCTCTTAGATATTTAATATTCTTAGGTAATTAGACGCCTATGTATAAATTTAAGATTTTTTTAAACTAGTTTAATAAAAGCCATAATATCCCGCTTATATTTTACCAAAACATAACATCACACCTTTTCATCCCCGAAGCGGTAGGCAGAGGTGCGCATTACGGCATTTAATGCCACTGTTCAATGTAACACCCACTTTTTACTATTTATACTATGAGTCACATGTAATAGGGGTCGAGTATATTGCTAAATACCGGGCACAATTACAAACTCCGTTCTACTACTGAGAATTGTTTAAAAAAACCAGTGATACTTTGTCCGACCCTGGAATCGAATCCGATACTTCTTGCCACTCGGTCAATGAGGCAGTCGTTTTTATAGTGTGTTAAAAATATTGAAGTTTATCAGAAAGCGCTGTTGCCCGATCTCTACTACGTCCTGCGAGCGATCTAGAAGCAAATGCGAAGCGGTACAGCAACAACAAACCTATTGAAGTGTCCTATGATAATACGCCCGTGGGATGCGATGCGGAGCGGCGCGAAATGACGCGGACGCGATATTGATGTTTAGTTACCTCTATAATGACGGAAACAAAATCGAAGCGAAACGCTTCGCATGCACGTAGGACCTGCAGCCGCGTCGCCCCGCATCACATTATATTTGCGTGCCCCTGCTTCATAATCGCGTTCGCTTTTAGGTGGTAGATCGCTCACGAAGGACAAGACGTAGCGTTAGTCCATAGTTGAGTCTTACGACACCGGCATGAAGAGTAGTGTTAGTGAACTAGAGACAAATGAAATCAACTCAGCCGTCATCATAAACAAGAAGTGTTACTATGTCCGATGGCAATAAGCTTGTAGACAGTAAGTGCCTTTTCCCACCTACCGGTTGCCGGGTAGCCGGTGTCGGGCGCAGTGTATATAAATTAGAAAGAAAAAACATTTACACAACACCAGGCACGATGCAGCATAAATAATAAAATCACTGCTTGCCTCTTGCACCTACCATTTACTCTTCTCTGCATCACCCAAAGGTCAGACTGGTAGAAAATGCCTGCGGCATTAAGTCCACCTTTTTGTACATTTTGTGCATGAAGCATTTTAAATAAATAAAAAAAAATATAGCAACCCAAAAATTAATTCTAGTAACCTAGTAAAGTAAGTAGTTCGGAGTAACCTAATTTGATACTTTATAATAATTTGTTTGTTTATTACGTCTTCACGTCTGGTTACTCCAGGTATGACATACTAATTTTTGGGTTGCTATACTGATATTTTTTAAATTTGCCGGGCTTTTTCAGTCTCTACTTTTGTTTGCCAGACTCTAACAACATACTCGTGCTAAATGGGTTACCCACTCAGTGTGAGCTAGGCAACCCAACACTGATTTTCAGTGGACACCCTTGCAGTGTCGTATGAAAGCTACAGTACATGGCCATACACTGCGCCGGACGCCGGTGCCGGCTACCCGGCAACCGGAACGTGTGAAAAGACACTAACAAGTCTATATATGTACAACATTTTTTATTCATAGACAAACAATCAATCTCTATTTACGTCAAATAGATTGACTCATATCACTATTAAAACATTATAGTGATCAATTTGTAAACAGAAAAAGTTACAATTTATTAAGATATAAGATCACTTTTTGCGGTCACCCTTAATAAATAGGCTTAAACGTTGAGATATCTATTTTACATTGGATGGTGATTAATCTTATTGAGTTGTGAATAACATGACAACTTGATTATTAATAGCTACTATTAATTCATCGAAGGTGTGCCCAGAGAAACACTTGTAACTAGCGGTGTATTAAGCATAGAGAGCGCCCTAGACGAGCACCTAATTTTTTTATTGTATAAGCCGGTAAACTAGCAGACGAATCACCTGATGGTAAGCAATCAGCGTCGCCCATGGACTCCTGAAACATCAAGGGTTACTAATGTGTTACTGGCCTTTTGGGAATTGGAAATTTGAGGATTGTGGAGAATTCGGGGATTGGGGAGACTGGGGGAGGGGGGTAAATGGTCCAATTTTCCGGGTTACCTCACTCACACGACGAAACACAACGTAAGCGTTGTTTCACGTCGGTTTTCTTCTCGGCCGTGGTATTACTCTGGTCGAGTAACATGGTTCTCAACACATAAGGGCTTGTAATTTTTTTAGCTTCTCCGTCACTTTATGGTCAGTTATGCTCGAACGTTTTGCAGCGCCCCTCTTTAATCTGGTGCCCTATGAATTTATCTGGTTTGGGATAATACGGCTCTGATAGGTACCTACCTACTATTAATTCATTGAAAGTGTGCGCAGAGAAACATTTGTAATAGTTGTAAAACCAGTGTACTTATTAGTGATCCCATTGCAAGAAATATAGTGAATATTAGTGAACTACCCTCTGCCAGCGGCTTGGCCCGCGTTGCCGTAGGATAAAAAGTGGCCTATGTGTTATTCCATAACATGATCTATCTCTGTTCCAAATGTTATCTCGATCCCTTTAGTCATTTCGGCGTGATTGAGTAACAAACATACACACAGACACAAAATGTTCAATTTCAGGATTAGAGTATTTAATTCGATTATTGCCGAGCTTGACAATAAGTGATCTAGTGGGAACACTGATAGAGTTCAAAATAAAACGACTATTGTGCTCTGATCTGCTAGTTTGATAAATGCCCAAAATGCTGAATTATTTCAAGTTGGTCAAATAATAAAATAAATAAAAAAGCCTTTTATTTCATGCTCGTTATCAATAATCAATACATACACCAATAATTCATTGCAATTCAAAGTTCACTATATAATTGTAAATGCTATTTGTGTTCTGTGTTTTTTTTTATGGCATAAGCCGGAAAACGAGCAGATGGATCACCGGATGGCAAGGGTGTTTTTGTGTTATGTTTATAGTTTCTTTATCTTTCTATGTGTTATTAAGTTGGTCAATTACCCTATTAAAACTCATGTAAAGAAACCATAGCGCGATCTATATTTGATTCCAACACCATCTATCGAGCGAGGGGTAAAACTTTTTAATACAAATTGATTGCTATGGTTTCTAATTTACATTTTGGTCACAAACATTATGGGATCATACGAAGACAGAATTTTCTAGAAAACCCTGAACAAAACAAACATCTTGCATCTTGTGTGTCGTCTATTATAACGTTTTCGTTATTTTTTTATTCTGTGGTCAACCTCAATTGGGTTAGATAAATTCTATTTTGCACTGGCTAGCAATAAATCATATTGTGTTGTAGTGCCGCCAAAACAATAAAACTGGACAAGCGCGAGTCCAGGCTTCGAGCAAAATTGAGCTAGGGCTTTCTGTCGATTTAATTTATTTTATCGATATAAATACCTACGTCTAGCTCGATTTTATTTAATACGGTAGTCAAAGTCAAAATTATTTATTTTAATTAGATCAGGAAGGCACTTTTGAACGTCAACAATCCAACGTGCAGATTGCTATGGAGAAGAACGAGCGAGAAACTCCATAAGTTTTTTTTCTCTTTTTCAATGTTTTTTTTTTACAAAACGTTGAACCACTCTAGGTTTTTCTCCTGTGTCGTGGGTGGGTTTACAAACATACAAGTTCGCATACACATTTCAATTAGGTTCACAATACAATTTTTAAAATGGCGAATAGGCGTGACACATAATTCGACCCGACAACTGAAAACCATCATACTAATTTTTATTTAATGTCCATCTGGTAGAATATTTTAATATATTAGACCGGTACTTTAGGTTTTCTTTTAGAAACAAATACATTTGACGATATATTAATTTGAAATATCGCGTGACGTTCTAGGGACGTTTTATACGCAGATATGACGTTTTACCTCTCACTCCTGATCGTTTGATTCGTTTTATTTAAATATTGTGTTCTTATATGACAAAATAAAAAAAGTTTTTCATTACCTAAAGCCTTATCTATCAAATTCTGGGCACTGGGTACTGGGCAATGGGCAATGGGCAATGGGCAATCAGGTGCTAAACCCATTGGACGTTCCATTGACTTCACATTGAGTGAAACAATCAGTTTCATCAGTTTACACTTGAATAAGTTTTGTAGATATAGTATCAGGATCAAAATGAGTACTGAATTAATATTTAGATTGAATTGTGAACGTTTTTAACCGACTTCAAATAAAGGAAGTTCTCAATTACACCTGGCCGAACAGATTTTTTTGCGGTTTTCAGTAAAGTATTTGATATACTTAGGAGAAGGCTTTTCCATGTTATTTATCGTTCATGTTTATTGTCCATCACTAAGATAGAAGGAACCTACGGAGTTTCTTGCTCGTTCTTCTCCATAGGAACCTATACTTTGTAGCTGCACATTTAATACATTTTTGTTGACGTCCAAAAGTGCCTTCTTGATGGTCTAATTGAAATAAATTATTTTGACTAGGCGGTAAAGCTTTTTTCTGATGTTGGGGAGATATATTCAAAAAGCGAGGCGTCTGGCTTTTAGGGACAAAGACTAGCCCACTGTGTAACTGTATATCCCTAGCCCTAGGCGACCTACGACTCCCTTGAGCTTCGTTGTTGGTGCATCAACAGCCTACAAATGCCCACTGCTGAGCAAAGCCTCTTCTCAGAGAAGGTTTGAGCATTAATCACCACGCTTGCTCAATGCGGGTTGGTGATTTCGAACTTATAATTAGAAATTATAAGCCCAGGTTTCCTCACGATGTTTTCCTTCACCGTTTGTCAGTGGTGTCTGAATAATCTTAGAAAGTACATATATCTCGGATAAAGTCACATTGGTACTTGCCGTTGGTAGGTTTCGAACCATAACCATACAAAACAACATACATAAAACAACCATAGAATAACTACACAAGACATCGAATTTGAAACCCATCAGGTCAGCAGTTCAGCGACTCAACCAACGAGGTAAATACGCGTAATTTCGCAAAAAAAAAACACGCAACTACGTCACGTCCATCAATTTGAAAAATAAATATAGTTCCTCCGGTAACCGTACAATTTTATTCACGGCAGCTATAAAAAGATGGGTATACAGCTTGGTATTATGTTGTCAGGCTGAGCCTTATACCGGCTTCCGTCAATTGTCAATTGCAAATCTTGTGGGAATTGAACAGGTGGCGAGGAGCTCGCGAGGTTACTGACAGCTACTGTGCTTATTTTGTTATTAGCAATATGTGGATGATTTTATGTAGATATTATAATGTACATAGAGGTACATCGTTGAGATTGATTCGTAAAATCACGCCTTTGAAATCGCTATGAATTGATGTATGCAGTGTAGATACACGAGTGCGCATATTAATCAAACTCCTTTTCAGTTTTACTTTTCGTTATGTGTTCCGTGTTATAGTGGGTAAGCCTGATGCTACACCGCGTTTATGCTTCTTGAATATAAGTCCAGGCTCCTCTGCTAAAACATTAAATTATAATATTTGCCCGATAAGTAATCAAAATTTTGATAGCAACCATCACTAACCGATATTTCTTACTTATCAATAGATATTAGTTTACAGAAAAACAGTTCAAACAACGTTTTTATTTAAAAACGTTGCCTCAGATTCTCTCCTGTGTCGTGGTTGCATTTACAAACATACAAGTACAAATACATGTGACAACTAGACCCGAAACGACAATTTAAGGATCACACAAGGAGTTGCTCCATGCGGGAATTGAACCAGCTATACGTTGCACGGCAGCCAGTTACCCAGCTGGATTTCTACCTATAAACAATAAACATGGCCAAAGAACTCAAGATACTGTGTAGTACGTACGTACTAAAGATTACATAGGTACATATAAAGCAATAAAATCCAGTATAAGCTGACCAATGAACGTGCAGAAAAGTTAAACAAAACAAGACCAAAATAAACTGGATATGTAGACCTAGATGTGTGTACTAAAGAACACAGTACCATGGAGTACGTGTTCGCACGATTCTATTTGTCGGCTGAACGCACAGAGCGTCTCATGAATACCCTGCGTTCAGAAACGAACATTTGTTGAATTAAACGTCTGTTATCCTGTTTGTGTACTCTTGTCTTGAAACATTCTTCAAAGTTTGTAAAGATAAATGTTTTTGGGGAAGTCATGGTGGAGGGATGGTGCAGTGACTGGTGATTGGATGGTGTGTCACGATGTATGGTGTTTGAGGAAACATGTTGACTGTTCTGTGCTCATGTGGCTAATGTGCTCAAAAGTTTGTCATATTGTTCTTCAAAATTACAACTCGTACCAAAGTCGGCGTTGGACTGCAGTGCTTAGGAAGATGTAAACTAACAGTTTCACGAATAAAAAGTACATGACACCAAAATGGGCTTTCTATCGCACCGTGAGTCGGGTAAACAGACAGTAGCCCCCAATAATTTAATTATAATCTGAATATCCGCTAATTTTTATTTTAATATCCATCTGGTAGATTATTTTAAATCATTAGATACGTATTTTTAATTTTCTTACAGAAACGAATACTTTCGACGATATATTGATTTGAAATGTCGCGTGACGGCGTGACGTCACTTCTATGTAGGTACATTTTATTCGTAGAAATGACGTTTTAGCCCCCACTCCTAAACTTTGGTTCGTTTTATCTAAGTATTATTTTATTATACGACAATATAAAAAAATACGTATCTAATATTTTTTCATTACCTAACTTACGGACTAATTAGAATTTTAATTTTCATACCTCGTCATCATCCCAGTTGGAATTTTTTATTTATATTACCACTAGATCGCTAGAGTTCAGAATTAGGTGGTTGTCAGGCAGCCTATATCTTATTCCACACTATAATCTATCCCTGTTCCAAACATTCTGATCCCTTTAACCGTTTTGACATGATTTTGTAACAAACTAACAAACACACAGACATTCGCATTTATAATATTAGAAGCAAAGCCGACAATCAAAAAGTTAAAATGAAAATCATAACAACGTTTTACGAAGTCAAAAACTTACTGAACTTAGTGCCCCTTCACATTAGAACGTTAGCAGCGCGATAGTAGTGCGGCAGAAGCGCATTCTTTCACACCATGAGAACAGTTGTGCGTTAGTAGCACCGCTGCCGTGCTTTATTTTTAAAATGCATGAATAATATTCATATCTCTAGTAAAACGTCAATTCAAATGGCAAATGTTATCCACAAAGACCAGGAGATGGCAAAACTACTTATTTACAATACTGGCTCGTCGTCGATTGAGACACGCGACGCAGCGCGCGACTGCTGCGCTTCTGTTTAAACTATGAAATTAGTTGGTAGGCAGCGCGATAGTCGCGCGACTGTCACGCTGCTAAAGTCGCCTATGTGAAAGAGCTCTTAAGTAGCAAAAGTGTCTAGGTATACCTAACTTAAACTTAGTACCTACATGTCTCCTCTAATGCCCATATATGCTAAATTCGGAACTTAAGTTCAATTCAAGTTTGAACTAAGTTTTAAGTCCTCTTGATAACCACGTCTTTAAGTTTGAGATCACGGTTTCAACTTAAGAATTAACTTAAAGTTGTAATTCAAAATATGATAAGTAGTTAATTAACCAGTTTAGTTGTTAAGTTATGAATAAGTTGTCATTTCTTAGTATTCTGTGAAGGATGTCTATAGAATATTTTGTTTTTATATCGAATGATAGAAGAGAAGAAAGAAGTGTGGGAGAGCCATGCTTCGGCACGAATGGGCCGGCTCGACCGGAGTGATACCACGGCCTCACAGAAAATCGACGTGAAACAACGCTTGTGTTGTGTTTCGTCGTGTGAGTGAGGTTACCGGAGGCCCAATTACCCTCCCCTTCCTCAATCTCCCCAATCCCTGAATCCCCATCGATCCTCAAACTCCTAATCCCCAAAAAACCGGTAACGCACTTGTAACGCCTCTGGTGTTCCAGGTGTCCATGGGCGACGCCGATTGCTTACAATCAGGTGATCCGTCTGCTCGTTTACCGGCTTATGCCATAAAAAAGAGAGAAGTTAGAAGCAGCGTCTAAATTGCATGTCGTCTGACGCGGTCACGCGTCAACGGAGTCCATCTTACAACTGTACTAATCCACCAAGGTATTTTTGTATTGTAACTACACGCGGCCGAATAGCGTTTGCATCGCGACATAATGTAGTATTTTTAATAACTTCTGTCGTCCTACAATCAGAAACAATTCGCTGTACTTACCATTTACAACGTTAATTAAAGCAATTCACTTTGAACATTTAAACATTTTGAACAGTTAAAAAGACCCACACGCATACTAAATTGAATATCAAAAGTAATTAAACATCTTAAAATTATGATTACATTCGTACATCTGACAAAAACAACTACACGTCTAGTTTAAACAAGCAATTATACTAGTTAAGAAAATAAATAACCCATGAAAGATGATTACACGGGTAATGTACTAGCATACAGTAAAAAACCACATATTTAATTACTTGTAACAAAACATTTCGCTTCATATTCTTAGGCAACGATGAACGTCATATAAGTTAACTAGATACTTTCGCGCGGTTTCACCCGCTCTGCTCGGCTCCTATTGGTCTTAGCGAGATGTTTTATAGCCTATAGCCTTCCTCGATAAATGGACTATCCAATACAAAAAGAACTATTCAATTCGAATCAGTAGTTTCGGAGATTAGCGCGTTCAAACACACAAACAAAAAAACAAACAACAAATTACTTCAGCTTTATAATATTAAGTATAGATGTCATCGCACACCTGGTAAACACATCTCCGGCACGGCTCCAATCCAGCAATATCTTGGTCATGTAAATATGAACTTTAAATTATATGTCGTGTGACATATTTCTTAATGTCGATATAAAAAAGCTGTAAGACATCGGCGCGCCATTTTGTATTGTTTTCAAAGCAAAAAATACCGTGCCGGAGCCGTGCTTGAGACGTGCCGAAGTCGTGCTTATTAAGTCTTGCCCTAAGTCTTATGTTATTACATAGGACTTATGTACACAAATAGGGGGACAAGGTTCTTGCCAAACACCGTCATTGCAGATTGTGTGGGATAAAGTGTGGGAGGACCATGCGCTCGATCTGCTCGATCGGAGTGATACCGCAGCCAAGAAAACCGACGTGAAACTAACGCTTGCGTTGTGTTTCGTCGTCTGAGTGAGACTACTGGAGGCCTAACTATCCCCCCCCCTTTTCCAATCTCCTCGATTCCTGAATCCCTGACATCAGTATCGGGTATCCGGCGCCGATTGCTGACCATCAGGTGATCCGTCTGCTCTTTTACCGGCTTATCCATTTAATATATATATCCATATCCACAAAACATTTCTGCTTTTTACTGATAGTCTTCAAACAGTGCTTGCAGATAGCAGATACTTAGGTACCTACTAACAAATCGCGAAAATAAATTCATAACATTTACTCCAAACAGCAAAATTCAGGACATAAATACATAAACTTGACACTTATATATGTAACATAACATAACATCACGCCTTTTTATCCCCGAAGGGGTAGGCAGAGGTGCACATTACGGCACTTAATGCCACTGTATAATGTAACACCCACTTTTCACTATTTATGTTACGAGTCCCATGTAATAGGGGGGCCTATTGCCACATACCGGGCACATTTCCAGACTCCGTGCTACTACTGAGAATGTTTTAAAAACCCAGTAATTCTTTGCCCGACCCGGCAGTCGCACTTGCGACCACTCGGCCAACGAGGCAGGCTCCTACTTATATATGTACTCGAGTGGAAATGCGTCCGCCATTTCACTGTGACTGTGACGTCATTTCCTTGAGAGCAAAGCGTGAGTGTAATTGCATTGCTTGTATGAATAATAAGTTAACAGACATTAGGTACATGTGTACATATATACCTCTACATACAGTGATACATATATAAGGTGTAACAAAATAGTGCACAATATTTTAGTAGGTCAATTAATACTAATTAATTGACCTACTAAAAAAACGTGATAAACATCATTTTTTTGAGAAAATATTTTATAAAAACTTATCAATTATTTTTAATAATTCAATTATTCATTTATTATTTTCATTGCTTTTTATGCCATCCTGCAATATGTACCTATTCCAATGTAACTATTCGAAAAGCTCGGTCGTTGACCCGTAAGATAAACGTCCGCGCGCATCCATACGGCTGGCGTTATGCGTAAAAACACAACTACAATTTTGCAAATGTGATGCTAAATTTAATTAAACATGTTGTTGTTTACATTTTTTTTTAGGTAAACATAATCCTTATCGTGTACTATATCACCTGTTAAAATATTGTGCACTATTTTTGTTAGACCTTATATACATTTGTAAGTATTTTAACTATACAGATGTATGATTATATTTTCTTTTTCAGTCTTTCTGACTGGATTTAGGTGTTGCATTGTTCTCACATAATCGAACCAATAAAACTATGTAACTAGAGAATCGTATTGAAAACCTGATTGAAAAAGAGTACCTATGGAGTTTCTTGCTCGTTCTTCTCCATAGGAATCTACGCCTTGGAATGAGCAACTAGCTTCACTTATAAATTTTTGTTGTTTGACGTTCAAAAGTGGTCCATCCTGGTCTAATTGAAATAAATGATTTTGACTTTGACTTTGATCTTTGTAAAAAAACACTTATAAGTACATAATTATGTTGTCGGTCTTAATTACAGCTTTGATAGGAATATCAACGTACACACACATGCTCACAATAAACGCGCACATGATCTAAAAAAGCATGCTAAAAGGCGTTCTATTGAGCATGCTTAAAAATGTTCAAAATCGATCGCCAGTCGATTCGTATCCGAAATGAGCATGCTAATGTTGAGCAACATTCCGACATACGTGCTACTAAGTGACTAGTGCTCAATTGGGTAGATGCCTAATTTTTATTTTAATGTCCATCTGGTCGATTATTTCAAATCATTAGACACGTATTTTTTATTTTTTTTTTACACAAACGAATACTTTCGACGATATATTGATTTGAAATGTCGCGTGACGTCACTTCTACGTACGTTTTATACGTAGAAATGACGTTTTAGCCCCCACTCCTAAACTTTGATTCGTTTTATCTAAGTATCATTGAATTATACGACAAAATAAAAAAAATACGTGTCTAATATTTTTTCATTACCTAACTGACGGACTAATTAGAGTTTTAATTTTCATACCCTGTCATCATCCCTATTAAAGCATGCTTTCGTGTGATCTTTCTTCATCTTTAAGAATTTGCTGTTGAAGTCATCAAACATTTTGAGTTATTTTTGGTACCTAGCTACCTTACCTCTTTGGGTATTACTTAAGAGGCATTAAAAATCATATCTTTTTGCTCCGTTACAGTCTATAAAAAGTACCTATCTAAATAAGTTCAGATAAAAGCCTGGTGCTTTAGAAAATATAAGGCGTGATGTGTATCACGTCCTATTATAAATACCAAATGAAAAAGTTGATACACAAAAAACATTCTCAAATACCTTTATTAACAAGAAATAACCATAACAAAATAAAATTACATTCACATTTCAACAAAATGAAACAAAAGTTATCACAAAAAGAAGATTTCGACCGTGACAGGACTCGAACCTGCAGTCTTCGGATCCGAAGTCCGACACCTTATCCATTAGGCCACACGGTCCTTATGTTCTTCCCGACAAAACGCCATCTTGTTATTTCACACTTCAGTTTGGTTTCAGTGACTTTTCAGTGGTTGAAAATCGTTTATATTGACATAAAAATATTAAGAAAAAAAATAGTATCTATGGTGATAAAAAAATCAGTCTAATGCGAGTCAGTCATATATGAACCTCATAGTCCATTAGACCATTATCTATAAAAATGACAAAGAACCACATTTGTCTATACGTCATATAATAAATCTGTAGAAAAGTAATTTTTGTACATTGAAGAAATTGACATATAAAATAGCCAGCGTGTTAAAGGATAACTAACAGAAACAATTTTAATATAGTACCTATATAGGTAAGCATTAACGTAATCAACTATACCAATATTACCTAATAAAAATGTACTACAGTCAAGATCTTTATTGGCAAAAAAATACTATACCACCTTCTTGAGTTTAGTTTATATGTAGTATATAGCCTACTGTTATCTAAAATATGTTGTTTTGTTTTCGACAATCACGCGAACGAAGTCGCGGGTACAGCTAGTTTAATAATAAAAGCAATACCGTAGAAATATTTGTTACTTATTTTTCCCGACTCCAAAAAAGGAGAAGGTACTATGTTCGGATGATTGTTTTTTTTATTTATTTGTTCGTTGATTTCTCCACCATTTGTGAACTGATTTCCTAAATTTTGTTTTGTTTCAAAGGTAACCCGAGAGGGTCTCATTTTCATCATAACAGGATCTGTTGATGGAATCCTAGGGAAACTGAGGGGAACTTTCCAATATTATAGGGGTGGATAATGCATTTATTATGTTTTTCAATAAAGATGTTTAATTAAACACTACAATTTTAATTCTATATACTTCTTTAAAACACATCACCCACAAAAATAACACTCTGTAGAGGTATATTACAATTACAAATCAATTTAGTGCGTACTGAAGCCAACAAAATAACATATTACGTATATTAAAGTTGTAATACCTGTTACGGAATAGTAATAATGAAATATTTTAATGTCTAATATCTACATTATAATGAACTGAGCTTGCTAACGGCATGGAATGAATATTGCAAATGAATTCAACCGCTTGCTTGGAACCTGTGTTACTTACGATTAAATGTTAAATTGTGTGTTAATGTTCATATTAAGAGTAATAGCTGTTTCGTTGATCGATTGTTTAAGGTTAAAGATTAGGAAGGCCTTATTGTAAAATTTCCAATTTTTCGAAAAATTCTTAGTAATACCTAATTATGTAGATTGTGCGGTAATATGGACGCTACATTTTTTTTATAGGATAAGCCAGTAAAGGAGCAGACGGATCACCTGATGGTAAGGGATTCGGGGATTCGGGAGACGGGGACTAGGGAGGGGGGTAATTGGACCTCCGGTAATCTCACTAACACGAAAACAACAAAACACACTGCAAGCGTTGTTTCACGTCGGTTTTCTGTGAGGCCGTGGTATCACTCCGGTCGAGCCGGCCCATTCGTGCCGAAGCATGGCTCTCCCACACTTATAAGATATAACATCGGATACATAACAGGTACGCGGGTACGTTACTACTTCATAGTGAAAATTAGTTGCTATAACTATTCGTAAGGTGCTCCCACACAGCTCTTTCATAACGTTAGAGACAGACTAAACAAATGTTAAATTTGTTTTGAACAAATTATAACAAAAGTTGCAGTAGTAACGACTGCCTCGTTGACCGAGTGGTCGCAAGTGCGACTGCCGGGCCTCGGGTCTCGGGTTTGATTCCCGGGTCGGGCAAAATATTACTGGGTTTAAAAAAAATCTCAGTAGTAGCACGGAGTCTTGAAATGAGACTGGTACTTATATGGCAATAGGCTCACCCTCATAACATAAATAGTGGAAAGTTGGTGTTACTCTGTACAGTGGCATTAAGTGCCCGATGTGCACCTCTGCGTACCAGACATTGGGCATTTAATGATATCCTTCAGGGTTAAAAAATCAGAGGTAAAAATGTTGTAGTAGCAACTTGACATGTTGTAGAGTATGTTACTGAATATTATCGTGTTCCACAATGTGGTATAACGCTATATAACTGTTGAAATCAAAAGTTCTCGAGATGGTAAAAGGAGCCATAACTATCACGTCACGACCACCACAGATGGAGCCCAGTAGGGTTGATGCCGAGCCAGCTCAAAGAGCAGAAATAGGAATGGGATGGTTTTATTTAGTCAGTAAGAGTCTGACACTCCCTCTGGCCTTATTCAGGCGGGGGAAGACGCAGGATGATTTTCCCCCCTCGAAAAAAAAGAACTATCATGTCACAAATTATTTGTTTTAATCCATTGACTAAGCATAATGTATTCCTAGAAAAGCAATCAATTCTAGAAATTCATAAATATTCTATTTTCTGCACAACTCAGTTGTTCAGCCAAAAGTAACTGATATTATACGTATTATCGTTAAATATTAGGTACTGATATCTAATATCTAAGTACAGCGGCACGACATGTTACCCTTCACTATCAAACTTCTTTATTCAATTTCTATCTCTAACATATTTGGCTATAAGATTCAAAATCCTTTAAACGTAATAGATGGTTTTAGTGTACTTTGACAAGCTGTTGTCCGGTTTATTACATCTCATTTGGTATGTTTTTCGTAGTATGTTGAGTGTCCAATGAATGAGTTATGTGCGTATTAATGTAAGTTAATATATTACTGACTTCAATGGATGGGACGTTAGGATTATGATAGAAGTTATATTTGTTAGGTTCGAATGCGTTTAGGGTTGTTTTTCTAATGGTATTTGGTTATCTGTTTTTTTTAATCGACTTCAAAAAAAGAAGGATTTTCTCAATTTGACCTGTTTGTTGTATGTATGTTTGTGCGCAGTCATCTAGCGATTGGCTGAACCGATTTTGATGCGGGTTACAGAAAAGTGTTTGTTAGCCATTGGAGAAGGTTTTAGTATATTAATTAACCAACTTCCTAAACACAGGGATTGAAGTCGGATGTTTTAAATTTAAACATCCTACTTCCTACTTATATCCTATATATATATGTAATGAAATGACATTTCATTAATTTGAATTTGCCGCGCTTCGCGCTTGTTCGTGGTTTTATAGGTTATCTGTGGAAACCATTATAACAATCTGAAAATAGCTTGTAGTTTTCTAGAGGATAATTTAACATTAAAAATAATAAACGAGGAGGCGATAGTAAACTTTAAATGTCGTTTCTTTGTATTTTCAGGTGAGATTTAAGAAAAATTGTCATAGTTAAATGATAAGTTGCAATATTGTAAACGTTTATTAATTAAAACAATAACTTTGTATTTTCAGAGAAACAATTTGTGGTTTATTTTGAAAATCCTCAATAATATATCTTATATGTATATATAGGATATATATATATATATATTTATATATATATATATATCCTAATATATATATATATATATATATATATATATATATATATATATATATATATATATATATATATATATATATTTATATTTACATCTTGAAATCTTTTTGGCGTCACACACGTCGCGCATCATTACGACGTCCCCCAGTTCCCGTTAATTTTTTTAATATGTCTTGATGAATATTGCTTAGTTATTCGATTTCCAGCTTTGTAGGATACGTCATTTTCCGATAATTTTATTTATCACGATATTCTTCTTGCAGTCATGCTGCAACATTTTTGAACCCCAAACAATGGTGATAACAAATTGGAGTCCTAGATATATTGATCGTGATTTAACCATGGTATCAGCTACTTAACGTCCCCACACCGTGGATGGTATTTGCGAGTGCAACGTTGCCAGCTTTGTGTTCACTTGTCTCTTTCTTTTACTATCACTCGTCTGGTAGTACAAAATTTCAACATTATTCCAATATTCACAAAAATTATCGATACATATACCAATGCCCGGAATTGATACAATAATGTTATCTACTAGTAGGTGCCTACTTTATACCTCTATTATACTATCAATGTTGTTGGAATGAGCAAGATGAAATAGCTATTGAACATCGGTATATAGCTATTGGGCGTCCGTATATAGCAATTGAACGTCCGCATGTGAAACCAAATTTGATACGCTATTTACTATCAGTATTCTTAGTACTTACCTCTATACATTTCTACTTTATTAGTCAACTTACTGTACTGTTGATGGACATGCGCGCGAAGAAAGTTTCTTCCTCAGCAGGTATCATGTAAGATCACCTAGCTATTGAACGTCAGTATATGGCAATCGAACGTCCGTATATAACTATTGGGCGTCCGTATATAGCTATTGAACGTCCATATACAGGTATTGGGTGTCCGTATAAAGCTATTGAACGTCCATATATAGCTATTGGGCGTCCGTATATAGCTATTGAACATCCACGTACTTCCTGAGCAGGTATCATGTACGATTTGAGGAGTGGCTTGAGAGACAGAGCCGCTACGGCGTCTTTACCCACCGCCTGACGCAGGTGCTTATCGGACATGGAAGTTTCGGTAGATTCCTGTTACAGATTGGGCGGGAGGAAACGTCCGGGCGTCATCACTGCGAGGGCCGCCCGGAAGACATGGTGGAGCATACGGTGGCTGTGTGCTCTGCGTGGGCTGAACACCGCTGTGTCCTCAGGGATGTGATTGGCGACGGTGACCTCTCGCGTCCGACTCTGGTTCAGACCATGGTACGGACCGAGGGGGACTGGCATGCCGTTTCCTCCTTCTGTCACGCAGTCCTGCTACCTAAGGAGGAGGCGGAGTGCGTGAATGAACGAGCCTCTTTACACTCCAGCCGTCGTGAGAGACACTGCGGGCGTCGGAGATCGCGAAACGATCTCCGGCCACTGAGATCAAAGGTAAAAAGAAAAGGTATCATGAAAATCACCTTACTTTTGAGGGGGGAAAATCATCCAATGACTTTTCCCGCCCGGGTGAGGCGGGAGGGAGTCTCGGACTCTTACTGACTAAAAACCACCCAGTTCCTACTCCTGCACTTCAAGCCGGAGCCCCGTTAAGTCTTCCGCGGCTCCGTATCGGCATCAGCCCTGTTAGGCTCCATCTGTGGTGGTCTGATGGCTCCTTTAGGCGCGCGCGGTGGTCGGGCGGTGAGTCACCCGTGCTCGCCGTCCACAGGCCCGTGCTTACGGTGGCCGATCACATTCCTGAGGACACGGCGGTGCTCAGTCCACGCAGGACACACCACCACCGTATGCTCCACCGTGTCCTCCGGGCGTACCTCGCAGTGATGACACCCGGGCGTTTCCTCCCGCACAATCCAAAACCTCCCGAAACTTCCGTGTCCGGTAAGCACCTGCGTCAGGCTGTAGGTGAGGACGCCGTAGCGTCTCTCAAGCCACTCCTCAAAGAGGGGACTTACCGCTGCAATGACAGCGAGCCCAATCATGAAAATCACCTAGCTATTGATCGTCAGTATATTGCTGTAGAACGTCCATATATAGCTATTGGGCGTCCGTAAATAGCTATTGGGCGTCCGTATATAGCTATTGGGCGTCCGTATATAGCTATTGGGCGTCCGTATATAGCTATTGGGCGTCCGTATATAGCTATTGGGCGTCCGTATATATAGCTATTGGGCGTTCGTGTATAGCTATTGAACGTCAACGTTTAACTATTATTACTAGAATGTTTTTATTAAGTATTTAAGTTCAAAACTTCTTTCATTTAGGCGAGTTTCAGAGCTAAGAGATTGGGTAGCGCTGCTGAAGTGCCTCGCGGTTGAAGATGTATAGGAGCTCTAGGGTCTAGCGCACCCATAGAGGTAGTACCCAGTAGAGGACTTTATCGCTAGAAATTATGATCTATGACATCCGCTTTTATTTTAATGTAAACCTTAAGTAACTGAAGACCGCGCCTAATCTGATTTTTGTGCGCAAATATTGTATTGAATTCCAATTTCATTAAAGGCAAGATTCCTAATTTAATAGTTCTAGTTGTGGCCACGCGATTATCTCCTCTATTGGGTACTACCTTTATTGTTGAAACCCGCGCTTCAGCGGCGCTGCCCAATCCCCTAGCTTTAAAACCAGCTGTAATTGTTTCAAATATTAAATTGGCAGCTGATTGATATGAGGATTTAAAAAGTCTGGAAATGTGCCCGGTATATGGCAATAAGCTCACCCCCTATTACATGGGACACATAACACAAATAGTAAAAATGTTGATATTACATTGTACAGTGGCATTAAGTGCGGTATTGTGCACCTCTGCTTAATTCTTCGGGGAAAAAGACGTGATGTTATGTTATGTTAAATATGGATATCACTTTTATTCAAGTGTTTATGTTTTATAATCGAAAACATTTATAATTCCTAATTGGATCTTTATAACACGTCGAGGACTAGAAGAAAGAAGACAAACGTTGATTGATTTGATCATTAATACGACATTCATTAATTATTCAGTGTTAGATGCACCTTCTAACCACATTAAAAGTTAATAATTTTACGTCAAAATTTATACGGAGACTATAGAGGTACTATCTAAACACACATTTAATATAAGTTAAACTCTGGTTAACCTTTTTTGTGGTTAGACATTTAATTTTGTCACTTTAGTACTTATTTCTAAGATCCTTTTAAGGAATTTATTGAAAATGTATACCCTCATCTATTATATTTCACTGATCATTGACAAATTGAAAACAGGATTACAGATAAAACTAATTGAATAAAATCGGAATCCAAATCATACGCAACACATCCGAAATCTACAACGGTGAATATTGTTTCGAATGCGGTAGATAATATTATGATCTATTGAGACAGATTTAATGAGCGAGCTGGCAACGTCGCTGTTATTTTTTTGAGGACGTCAAATACGTGGACTTATAGTCAGAAAATCCCAAAAATATACAGCTGTGAATATACGCGCAACAGCAGCGCCCTACCTGCGCTGAGATTTCTTTGGGAACTTTTCAAAATATTGTTACAGCCTTTGGACTGATTTTTTGGCCTCTGTCGATTTTTAACCTACGTGTAGCCAGGACCAAAAGGACCTAAGTTGCATAGACCAAAAAAGTGGCGTCCGGTATGCGGACGCCAAAAGCTGGTGGACGCCAGATTAAATGCACTTTCGCCTTCATGGGACGTCCAATCGATTGCGGGATGTAAATATATATATATATATACATGTATATATATTATATATGTAAAGAAATAATATAAATTTCTTTAATTGAACGTGATCTAACAGATGACGTTTATATGTCATCTGTCATCGGTATTTAAATAAAACATACACCGCTCACGTATTTGTTGAAAAGAACAATAACTTTATTATTAATTTCATTAATTAAGTATTATAGAGGTAATTGTGATTAGGAACTGGCATTGTTAATAATAACATTAAATGTCGTTTCTTTTCTTACAGGTTTGTAATAGTAGTTTGTAACTTAATAAGTAATAACACAAATTTGTTAAATTTTCATATTTTATGAACAATAAATCTTTTCTTACAGAGAAACAATTGTGTTTAACTGACTGTGTCGTCCTAATCCGGAATTATCTTAGAAAACGACATTTATTGTCAAAAATGGAGAAAATGAAATTTACATTCGAAGTAAAATCAATAGACGGTAAGTCGAACTTTATCGCAATAACCGCAATTACCACAAAAGAGGACAAAGTTTTCCTTATTCCTGAAGAATGTCAAGCGATGTCACTCCACAAACATATCCAATCTTCGAAAACTTTTTTTACTGTGAAAAACACATTAAAAAAAAGATACCAAACTAGAAGTGTTTGGATCAAGACAACACAAGATATATTACAAACATATGTTGATGAAGATGGAAACATGATCTTTCAGGACCAATTTTTAGAGGAAATTACCCAAGAACAAATGGCTACTGGTAACAAAAAGTGCTCTGAAGATCCTATAGTGAAAATTTTGGAAAAATTAGTTGAAAGTCAACAAAACAAAGAAAAGCAATGTATGAAAAAGTTTGCTGAAAAGTTTGTAATTGAGAAATTTAATGGAAAAAGTTCAAGTGCGCATCAGTGGATGGAAGTATTTGAAAAAGAATGTGAAAGGTTTAATTTAGTAAAAGAAGAAGAAAAAATTGAAATATTGAGATTATTTCTTGAAAAGTCATGCACTGATTGGTATTCTTCCATGATGATCAAACTTAGCTTACACTCCGAGTGGTCTGAACGGAAATCAAGTTTCTTGCTAACCTATGCGAATAAAGGTTGGACTGCTAGCAAGTATGCTTTATCGTACAGGTACCAATCCGGATCTTTATTAGAGTATGCAATAAAAAAAGAAAAACTTTTACTTGAGATAAGGAAAACAATAGATGAAGGGACTCTAATTGATATAATTGCTGCAGGCTTACCAGATTTTATAACTGATAGAATTAATAAAGAAGAAATGGTACATACAAATAATTTATTCAGTGAACTTGGAAGATTAGAACATTTAGTTTCAAGAAAAAAAATGATGAAGAAGAAAGAAGATATTAAGCCAGATATGAAAAATTGTGGTATTTGTGAAAAACTGAAAAAAGGTGTACGCTATCATTCAGAAGATTCATGCTGGTTTAAAAAAAGTCTAGATAATGAAAAAGACAAAAAGCAAATAAGATTTGTAAACAATTCAGAATTGGAATGTGAATTGCAGTGTGAAGATAAAAAAAACTAATAGTGCCGCCATTGATCAAAGTGAAGTTAGTACTGAATAAAAATGTTGAAATTTATGGAATCTACGACTCTGGGTCTAATGTCTCATTAATAAATTCAAGATTGTTAAAAATAAATAATGAGAATCCCAATATTTCCACCAATACTAACTTAAAAACGATTAATGGCGTTAAAAAGGCAATTGGCATTATAACACTTGATGTGGCTATCTTTGATATAGAAAAAAAAATGAGGGTTTTCGTAATAGACAAAGAAAATTTCGATTATGATTTTCTAGTAGGACTTGATTTTATAAAAGAGTTTTGCCTAGTTCAAAACGAAAACTTAAAAATTTCACAGAAATTACCTATACAAAGAAGCCAAATTGTTTCTAAGGAAACAAACAAAACAGATACAGTTTCTAAGGAGATAAAATCTGATAATATAATAAACTTCAATGAACACATACGTGAAGAAGACTTCAAAATATGTATTAATCATCTAGACTATCAAAAACAGGTAATGATTGATGAATTAATTTCGAGAAATAAATCTGTGTTTGCGAAGGACAAATATGACATAGGACGGGTAACGGATTATGAAGCACACATTGATCTACAAATAGAAAAATATTGCTTCAAAAGGCCATACCGGTGCACCATAGAAGACAAGAAGGAGATTGAAGAACAAATTGCAAAATTATTAGAAAAAAATATAATAGAAGAATCATACAGTCCATTCGCAGCACCAGTCACATTAGCTTATAAAAGAGATGAAAATAAAAGGTCAAGACTGTGCATCGATTTTCGAGAACTAAATAAAATTGTTGTGCCTCAATCACAACCATTTCCTCTCATTGAAGATTTAATTCTAAAGACAAGAGATTGCAAATTTTTCTCAACACTGGACTTAAACTCAGCGTTTTGGTCAATACCCTTGCGAATCACAGACAGACATAAAACTGCATTCGTGACTCAAGAGGGTCACTATCAGTGGACCTGTTTGCCATTTGGCTTAAAAACCTCTCCGGCTATATTCCAGAGAATAATGTGTAATATAATACGGAAACACAAGCTTGGAGATTTCACGGTATGTTTCATTGATGACATTTTACTGTTTTCTGAAAATTTCTCAGATCATATCATACATCTGGAAAAACTATTTGAAGCGATTAAAAGCGAGGGATTAAAATTAAAATTTTCTAAATGCACATTTGCAGCAGATACAGTTAAATACTTAGGTCATGTAATACAGAATAATTCAGTCAGACCACTGAAAGATAATTTAATATCAATAAAAAACTTTCCATCTCCAAATACTCAAAAAAATGTGAGACAGTTCCTAGGGAAAATAAACTTCTATCATAAGTATGTGCCAAACATAGCCATAAAATTAGAACCACTTCATAACCTGTTGAGAGAAGAGGTCAAACCTTTAACTGGACTGATGCATGCCAAGAGTCATTTGATGAAATGAAAAAAATATTATGTTCTCAGCCAGTATTGACAATATTTAATCCAAATTTACCTATTAACATATACACGGATGCAAGCATATTGGGAGTAGGAGCAGTACTAAAACAAATACAAAAAAATAATGAAGAAAAGCCAGTAGCATATTTTTCGAAAAAACTTAATGAGGTACAAAAAAGGAAGAAAGCTATCTATCTTGAATGCCTGGCAATTAAAGAATGTGTAAAGTATTGGCAACATATGTTAATAGGACGGAAATTTACTGTATTCTCAGATCACAAACCGCTGGAGAAGATGAACATAAGATCTAGAACAGATGAAGAATTAGGAGACCTAACATATTATTTATCACAATATGATTTCCAAATCAAATATTCACCAGGAAGATATAACATTGAAGCTGACTGCCTAAGTAGGAACCCGGTACTTGGACCGAATGAAAACAATGAGGACCAATTAAAAGTAGTAAATATAATAACACTAGAAGACATCCTAAAAGATCAAGTTGAAAATAAATACATACAAAGCAGAAAAGACAAGTTAATGATGAAAGACAATGTTTACTATAAAAATGTAAAGAATAAAGAAAAAATTATTATATCAGAGGAATTTAGCACAGATTTTATGAAAAGGGTACATACAGATCTGGGTCATATAGGAATTAAACAGATGCAGAGAATGATTAGCTCAGTGTATACGGCAGATAATATTATCAAAAACATAAAAAGAATATGTGAGAGCTGTACGGTATGTTTAAAGAATAAATCAAGGGGACAAATTAAATATGGGTTGATGTCCCACTTGGGCCCTGCCACAAGACCTTTTCAGATATGCTCTATTGATACTATTGGAGGTTTCGGAGGTTCCAGGTCTACAAAGAAGTATTTACACCTTTTATTGGATCATTTCACTAGATATGCATATATTTTAACATCAAGTACTCAAAATGCGAATGATTTCATTAAACTGTTAAAAAACTGTACAGAGACTGATGACATTGAATTGATACTATCAGATCAATATCCAGGAATTAATTCTAAAGAATTTAAAAAGTTTTTGGATGAAAAAAATATTCCTATAATATTTACAGCCGTAAACTCTGCTTTTTCAAATGGATTAAACGAGAGATTAAACCAGACATTGGTTAATAAAATCAGGTGCAAGATTAACGAACGCGACACTAAACTAGCATGGACAACTGTAGCCCACAACTGTGTGAAAAAATATAATGAAACGGAGCACACTATTACTGGATATGCTCCCAAATACCTACTTTATGGCACAGATGTTACGATTTTACCAAATGAACTGAAACAAAACAAGATAAACCATAATTTAATCCAAGCTAGGGAAAAAGCTCTGGAGAATACCATCAAATCGCACAATTATAATAAGATAATTTACGATAAAAATAGAAGACACATTGACTTCAAAGTTGGTGACACTGTTTTTGTAGAGAATGGAAATAAACTGAATCGGAAGAAGCTTGATGAATTGAAAATCGGACCGTACAAAATTATAGAAAAAATTTCCAACTCAATTTTTAGGATAAACACTGACCATAAGAGATCAGAATCGAATTTATTCCACATTTCAAAGCTAACACCAGCCCCTGCATACAATTGAGAACTATAGATACATGTACATATTACATCTTCGTCTATCTTCTTTACGGGGGAGATGTAAAGAAATAATATAAATTTCTTTATTTGAACGTGATCTAACAGATGACGTTTATATGTCATCTGTCATCGGTATTTAAATAAAACATACACCGCTCACGTATTTGTTGAAAAGAACAATAACTTTATTATTAATTTCATTAATTAAGTATTATAGAGGTAATTGTGATTAGGAACTGGCATTGTTAATAATAACATTAAATGTCGTTTCTTTTCTTACAGGTTTGTAATAGTAGTTTGTAACTTAATAAGTAATAACACAAATTTGTTAAATTTTCATATTTTATGAACAATAAATCTTTTCTTACAGAGAAACAATTGTGTTTAACTGACTGTGTCGTCCTAATCCGGAATTATCTTAGATATATAATATTATAAATCGGAAAGTGAGTTTGTTTGTTTGTTTGTTCCGCTTTCACGCCATAACTACTAAACCGATTGCTTTGAATTTTTGCAGATGTATAGTTAGAAGTCCGGATTAAATAATAGGTTACTTTTTATCCCGGAAAAATGTGATATTCCCGAGGGAAAACAAAAGTATTGGTATAGATGGCGCTGTGTGTATTAGTATATGCCACATTGGCTTTTTATCCTTTTGTGACGCGAGCGAAGCCGCGGGTAAAAGCTAGTAGTTTATAAAAGAATTATTATTTAGCTTCGATGTTTATTTGTTTGAGGTATCTTGTATGAAAAAGGTTGTAAACTTTTTTTATTTATTTTTTTTTTAAAAACGTTGCCCCACACTAGGATTTTCTCCTGTGTCGTGGGTGCGTTTACCGTACGTGTTCCGTACGGGAATCGAACCCGCGACACGTTGCGCGGCAGCCAGTTGCCCAGCCACCACGCCAAGCGTGCAGTCAGATTGTCTCTTTTAGTGAAAAATGGCGCTACCCCAATACAATTTTCTCATGTGAAACTCAATTTTCACGTTGTACATCGTACTCAGACTCACTCAGCACTTTATGGATCATCCAAAAAATTGTTCCGGGCGGTAATCGAAGGTGATAATTATTGGAGGAGGCCTGAGATCAGTAGTGGAGACTAGGTGATGATGTATGATGATGATGATGAGTCGTTACTTGAGTAAGCTATTCGGGAATTAAAAGGAAATGAAAATGAAAATTTTGTGGAAGCTCAGTTTCAAAGCCTCGAAGACAGGCGTAAGGTTACAAGCCTTTCGGTTTTCTACCGAATGCATTTTGGTGAGTGTGCGGGGGAATTGCACAACTTGATGGCCCTAGTCCTTTCCATCATCGTACTATAAGACATTCGGCGAAGCGTCACCGATTCATGGTAGATGTCGTACCTACATGAAGCGCTTCGCATCAAGCTTTCTTATGCGTACTGCTAACTTCTTTGGTCAGAGTCTATATTTCCTAAAGGTTATAACTTGGGTGTCTTCAAGGCCCGAGTGAATAGGTTGCTTATGGAACGACGTGCTCCATCGTAGACCGCATCTGTTGCTCACCACCAGGCGAGATTGTGGTCAAACGTTGGCCCATCAATTTATATAAAAAAAAATACCTACGTCTTATTCTATATTACGTTCGATGGGGTGATGTACTGTAAACCTAGTAGAAGATAGAACTTAAAATGCATTATGTTATTATACAAAGACTATTTGTTCATTCATGAAAGAAATAATGAATATTATTATGTCTACTATGCATATATAGTGGTAAAAAAATCCAAGTTCATATGGAAATTAAAGATTTTGAATTATTCATGGTAAAAATGCATTTTCTTATTTTTAAACGAATACGCGTTGTTGCGCTAGAGGTCATTAGTGCGACTGCCGTGCTGTAGTGGTCAAGGTTTATTTCTGGGTTATGCAAATAAATAATTGAGATTGTTTTTCGCCAAAGAAGTGAATTTTGTACATTGTCTGTTTTCAATTTGTACCTTTTTTCAGCATTTATATTAGGAGTCCCATGTAATTAACGATACATTTCCAAACATCATCAAGACTGTTGTCTATATGCCTATAAATGCCTATAAACTACTGAGCATCGCCTCTTCTCACACGGACAAGGTTTGAGCATTATCATTATCACCTCGCTTGCTCATTGCGGGTTGGTGATTACAAACTTATAATTAGAAATTATAAGTCCAGGTTTCCTCACGATGTTTTCTTTAACCGTTTGTCAGTGGTGTCTAAATAATCTTTGATAGTACATATAACTCGGAAAAAGTCACATTGTTACTTGTCGGTGCTAGGTTTCGAACCCTCATGGATTAGAAGGGGGCGTCTTAACCTTCGGGCCACCAAGACAATATTTCCAAACGCTGTGCTGCACCAACTTTTAGAGGACTGATAAAATCCAATAGCACTTCAACCAACCTGAGAATAGAATTCAAAATGTAGTCCCATTAGAAACATGCCCAAGTCTACACCCAAACTTTTAACACTTATCGTTATACAGATAAATAAAATTGAGTGTCTGTTTGTAATATTAAAAACAACCGCATTTTACAACATATCACATACCAAAGTAATATATTTTTGAATTTATGTCTGTCTGTTTGTTTGTACTGGCTAATCTCTGGAATGGCTGAACCGATTTTGACGGGGCGTTTATTGGCATGTAGCTAATTTACTAAGGAGTAATATAGGTATATTATTTTAGAAATTTGATCATAAACAATGTCCTAAAATTCATATTCTCGCAGACGAAGTCGCAGACAACAGTTAGTTGTAAGTAAGAACATAATATTCAACCTAACACCCTCTTTACTTAGATCTAGTTTTTAGTTTAGTCTAGCACTAAAACTAGGCATGTTAATTAAGACTTACAACGGTTGAGTACTCAAAGTCAGACACGAAATAGTTCTTATTTGTCCTTGAACTTGTTTTGGAAACCTGCCAAAATGGCGACGGTAACTAAGTTTTTCTTTGCTTTTGTATCTTTACTTATGTAATAGGATTGTGGGATTGTTTGTTTGAACACGTTTTTTTTAATTGAGTGATGGTAGATTAGAATACAAATTAATTGTCATCACTGCTTTTCTTGCCGTGGGTTTAGTGTGAATCAAATACAGGGCCCATGTTTTATGTAGTAATTAGTTGGATGGACATTTTTACCCGACTTCAAAAATAAGAAGGTTCCTATTTTGATCTGTATTTATGTACGCGAGGATCTCGCGATTGGCTGAACTGATTTTGATGCGATTTTAATGATTCAGAAAAGTGTTTGATATATTTAGGAGAAGGTTGCAGTATATTCATTAACCGACTTCCAAAAAAGACAGTTTTTTTTAACCGTAGTTCTGTTCGTCTCTTGTACGTAAAATTGAGTGGCATTTGAGAATTTCGAAATTACCTAATTGTATAGTAATATCAATTTTATGTATATGTGTTTAAGACTTATATTGTGTATAAACCAGTGATGCACAATAAAGAAATTTGAATTTGCAAAGGAATTGGGATGACAGGGTATAAAAATTAAAAATCTAATTATTCCGTAAGTAAGGTAGGTAATGAAAAAGTATAAGCAACGTATTTTTTTTATTTTGCCGTATATTAAAACAATACTGAGATAAAACGAATTAAAGTTTAGGAGTGGGGGCTAAAACGTCATTTCTACGTATAAAATGTACATAGAAGTGACGTCACGCGACATTTCAAATCAATATATCGTCGAAAGTATTCGTTACTGTAAGAAATTAAAAAATACGTGTCTAATGATTTAACTCGTCGAGTACCGTTATTATAGACACAATTATAGAACAATAGGTTGCGGTCACCGGTGACCGCTTGGTGTTTGACAGTTTAAAATAACTTACTAGACGGACATTAAAATGAAAATTAGGCATCTACCCTATTAGAACCAGTAAACGCAAGTGAATTCGAGTTCAAGAGCTAGTACACACGGCTACACATCGAGCTTTACATAACCAGTATAAACTGAACGTTAAATGTGCTGAAAGATGATGCGACGCGGCACCAGGATAAACTGGTTTTGTATAGATTGATGTGTGCCCGTATGTACATAGAATAAAACACTTACAACAATAGTTTAAGAGATCAATACCACATGGCGTTATCTTTCTTAATTTGTAGATAAGATTAAGACGAAAGAGCGAATGTTATTTCTATTTTCTTTTAATCAACTATTTAATGGTATATTAGTTTTTATTGTAAGCAATAACCCGTCTTAGGCGATGGAGGTTAGGAATTTAATAAAAATGTCTGAAGATACGACACCTAGAGGTAGATGTGATTTCTTTTTAGTATCTGATATATATTTGGTTATTTAATCTTGTCTGCTTTAATCGTAGTTTGGTGGCAACTATGAAGCTTTAATGTCTCATGAATATGAGTCTCTAGTATGGCTTGAAACTAGTCGAGTTCATCATCAAACATTTATCCCCGAAGGGGTAGGCAGAGGTGCACACAGAAGTAACACCCACTTTTCACTATTTATGTTATTAGTCCCATGTAATAGGGGGTGAGCCTATTGCCATATACCGGGCACTCTCTGCTACTACTGAGATTTTTTCAAAACCCAGTAATACTTTGCCCGACCCGAGAATCGAACCCGAACCCTCTTGCCCAGCAGTCGCACTTGCGACCACTCGGCCAACGAGGCAGTCAAACAATTACGTGATAAGAAAAACAGAATAATTGATATGACTTGAAGTTTAATCAATGAGTAGGATAAAGTATTAAGGGATTTAGGTTTATTTTTGATATTTTTAGTAAATATATAGAGGCTTGTATTAAATCCGATGCTTCGCTTGTAGAATATGCAGCTCCTCCCCTGTGATTGCGTGATGTTGAACCGATCTGTTAATATCTAATATTCATGCAAAATTTTAAGTAAATCTATCTGGATAGATTAAGATAGATAAAGGTACTGGTACCTTTTCAGTTTAATCCGGACATATGTATATACAAATACAGAAAAAACAGATATACATTCTAAAAACTATATTTTTAACTTTGAAATCAAAAATCAATAAGGAGGTAGACACTCCTTAGTATAGCTTAAAAACATACAGTTTTGACTTTCCAACAATTTTATATTTTATGTAGAGATAGATGCTCTAACGCTGAAATGCTCAAACCCAATTTTAAGTCGCGCTTTAGTATAATTCTGTCACAACAAATTCTTTGTAAAATGACAGAGATGGCACGATATTTAAATACAACATACAATTGAGTAGCCTTTTAGTATTCGAGCGTACCTTTTTTTGAATGGGTAAAATTATTCAATGACTTCTCCCGCCTTGGGTTAGGCGAGAGGACGTGTCGGGCTCTTACTGACTAAAAACCACCCCGTTAAATTCTCCGCGGTTCCGTATCAGCATCGGCGTAAGTATACCTATGTCTGCTTTTTCCTGCAAATAATCAAAGGTGCGATGTTATATCGAAGCACCAATCGCGATCATTAGTCTTAGTGTCAGATTTTCGTAAAAACCAATTCCCTAGTTGTGTAACAAATTGAAAGGTGGACATCAGGTTTTAATTTATTACTTCTAGGTGCTATTAGGTACCTAGGTCTCGAGTGTCGAAGAAAACTCAGTAAAAGCTAGAGAAATTGAATTGTAAAGGAGGAGGCACAATGTTTGTTTTTGCGTCAATATTTTTTTATGAAATACGTTTGCAAATGTGCCGACCAAACCGATCACCTGGTGGTTATCAGCGCTGTCTATGTACAGTTGCAACATTAGAACAGTTGCAAGTGCGTTCTTCATCATCAGCTGTCGGTTTTCGTCCACTGCTCGAGATAGGCATACATTGCACCACAGAGCTTGCACAGTTGCACCGTAGCCATCTTGCGGTTATCGTCACTCCATCTACTGGAGGGCCCCTACACTACGTTTACCTTTGCGCGGTCTCCACTTCAGAACTCGGTTACTGGTCGGTCTTCCGTTCTTCGACAAATATGACCACTGCTATTTCAGTTTGCTGATCATCTGGGATGTTGATAAAAAAGCTAAGTTGAACTTGTGTTCAACAAAAATGTCTCTTGACTCAGCAAAAGATTCCGTATATATGTTTAACACTCCGTTTGATACTCCGGGCGTCGGGGATCGCGGTACGATCTCCGGCTACCGTAAGCGCGGGCCTGCTACCGTAAGTTTTACGTGTAAAGTATTCGAAACAAGTACGCGTTCAGCACTCTGATTGGCCGGCGCCAATGAAGCAACTAATCAGAGCGCCGAACGCGTACTCGTTACAATTACTTTAAACGTAAAATAAACTCGTACTAAGGCCTCAGAAATAGATCCGAGCGTATGGCGCGTTGCGTTCCGCGCGCGCCTCAAAGAGCCATCAGACCACCACGGATGGGGCCCAATAGGGCTGATGCCGACACGGAGCCGCAGAGAACTTAACGGGTTACCAAGCCTCCGGCTCGAAGTGCAGGAGTAGGAACGGGGTGGTTTTTAGTCAGTAAGAGTCTGACACTCCCTCTCGGCCTCACCCAGGCGGGAGAAGCCATTCGATGATTTTACTCCCTTAAAAAAATATGTGTTTAACCGGACAGAAACCAGTGTGCAGTCCTCCTAAAAAGCCGTGGGTGTAAAGCTCTTACTGTCACTAGGGGACTATGGTTTCTTGCATTTTAATTAGTTTTGCATTGAATATTGAGTGCTAGAGTGCACTTACTTTTATCCTGGATCATAGTAATATACTAGATAACTGTTTCGTGTATGTGAATTTAGTAATTTGGATTGGAAAGTTTTGATACAGAGTGTGTTCATTTTATTTTATTTAATTTGGAATTAACTAAAATCGCGGGCGACTCACGTGAATGTACTGAGAAAAGCTCTACTAGTTTCGAACTACAGAGGGGTTCTTCCTCATGACCAGCGTGCGTGGTAGCGGCGACGTCGCGAAGCTTACTTTTTAGTTAATTTAGTATGTCTCACGATAGTTATTATAATTTAACTCGTCGAGTACCGGTTTTGTAGACACAATTATAGAACAATAGGTTGCGGTCACCGGTGACCGCTTGGTGTTTGACAGTTTAATTTTATCTATTAGTTTTATATTATTTTAAGGGTGTATATACATATATATATATATATAACTCTTTTGGAGGTTTCTCCTTCTCGGGATTGACCCGGTGAAAATGGGCACCGCGTCCCGCGACCCGCAGGAAAAACGATGCTCATAGCCCCCTTCTAAATTTGGTTTCTAAATCTCCTTCTTCCTCTTCTGCTACTGACACTATCTGTGTGTCACTGGGTGTTGGTTCGCGTGAGCAACGGGTGCTGTGAGTTTGTTCAGTTTGTGATGTGGGTTCTTCTGCTCTACTTTTTATTTCATTAAGGATTTCTATGGGTATTTTTCGCCGGGCTATTATACTTCTTGCCTGTGTTGATAATGTGTTGCCAGTAAATGTGAATGCTTTGGGGTTATTGGGGTTTCTGCTTCTGAATAATGTCTCTAATCGTTTGATGTATCCTGATCCCAATGCTCTTGCGCGATAAAAGCAAAAGATGAGTTCTTTAAGTTCTGCGTTTGACCACTTTCTGCGTGTATCTTCATTTAAAGTTAACGTGGTCGAGTGGGATGTACCGACGGAGCTGACTGGAGACATTTCTCCGCTCCGCAAAGCATCATCCTCAGGGTTGTCGGCTGTAATATTTGGGGCGCCCCTCTCTTCTCCCACCCCGACTCCTGCCCGCCTGCTCAGCAGAGAGTCGCTGGCTAGCCCTGCTACACGCCCGTCACCAGCCACAGACGTGTCCCGGCGATAGCCCCCGGGTAGCGGCGTTAAACGTTTATTCCTTTTATTACTCTCCATATTTTCTGGGTTATATATATATAATATATATATAATATATATAATATAATATATATATATATATATATATATATTGTATTTCTAAAGTTACTAATGAATAAATAAAGCGGTTTAATAACAAAAATTAAAAATATGTAGCAAAAACATGGTTAAAGGCATTTTTTGGATGACAGACGAGCATGTGGTTGGATCACCGTAACAGTAGGTACACCATAACCACCAGATGAATTTGATGGTAAGAAATCAGTGGTGCTAATGGACTTTCATCTTCCATTCGAGGACTGGTCCTCTTCTATTGAGGAGAATTTAATTTATTTATTTTACAGTCCACTGCTGTACTGTAATATGAACGTTCCTCTACATGACAGGGACTTGCCATAAATTCCACGCTCAGGAGTCGAGTTGGAGATAGCAGTTCAGGTGTCAGTTTTATTAGAGAGTGCTGCTGCTCGCGCAGTCTCTGACGAATGTCATCATCATCATAATCAACAGCCTATAAATGCCCACTGCTGAGCAAAGCCTCTTCTCACACGGAGAACGTTTGAGCATTAATCACCACGCTTGCTCAATGCGGGTTGAAGTTTACAAACTTATAATTAGAAATTATAAGTCCAGGTTTCCTAACGATGTATTCCTTCACCCTTTGTCATTGGTGTCTAGATAATCTTAGAAAGTACATATAATTCGGAAAAAATCACATTGGTACTTGCCGTTGGTAGGTTTCGAGCCCGCACCTTCATGCGTGAGAAGCGGTCGTCTTAAACCTCCGACACCACGACAAATGCGCAGCTGAGCTCTCCAAAAAAAAAACAAAAAATTAACGACGTCATTATCCTTAAGCCACAGTTAACAATTCTGCTGATTAAAATACAAAGTTTAGTTTCAAAAAATTGAGCCATGTCACTGCTCTCTCCCAATGTAATAAAATACAGATGCTAATAAGTTACTGCAATGCTTAACAACGCGGGAAGATAATGATTTGATAAATAAAAGTTAAAGTTTTTTGAAGAAACACCCAGCTGCTTAATCGGCCTACGATACCCGTGGCAAGAAAAGGGCTGGTAGTCAACTTATTTTACTTTGCCGTCACCATATATACAACATTCTGTAGTATAGATAAACTAGTGTCACTAGCGAATTAAGTGCACTTTACAAGTTTTCTCACACATTTGTATAAATACATACAAATTACAATTATTCACACGTTGAAACCTTATATTGGCTACAGACTTTATTCGTATTAATGATCGGTGTACTTGATTATAACGTACCTTTAATGTATTTAAGTGACGTAATACGGTTTTACATACATTAGTACGTAAATTAGTTTAATTTGTTATCTTATATGTCTATGTATTGACTGTGATGGTCAATTTTCTGTGGGCTTAGAAGCAATCCATAGCAAGCATACTTAAATTATACATGTGAATGTTTGTTAGGATGTATATATGTCCGCACATATATACATGTGCATTTGTCACGATTTTACATCAATATGGCTAAAGGTATCGAAATGAAATTTGGAACGGGGGTAGATTATATTCTAGAAAAACATTTTATTTTTGGCTACGTTTTATCCCATGGAAACATGGGTGAAGCCGCTGGTGGACGCTAGTATTAAATAAAAGCAAAGTGAAAAACTCATGCTTCACTTTAAATTATTAAGATATTTAAATGCGTATAACTATTTCTACATCACCCAAAAGGTCCAAGTAGTCATTTGAACAAATGTGCAGGATGAGTTAAATAAACAAAAAAAAAAAATATTTACCAAACTCCAGAACAGACATAAGTGTGGGAGAGCCATGCTTCGGCACGAATGGGCCGGCTCGACCGGAGTGATACCACGGCCTCACAGAAAACCGACGTGAAGCAATGCTTGCGTTATGTTTCGTCGTGTGAGTGAGGTTACCGGAGGTCCAATTACCCTCCCCTTCCCCAATTTACCCAATCCCTGAATCCCCAACAATCCTCAAACTCTTAATTCCCAAAAGGCCGGTAACACTTGTAACGCCTCTGGTGTTCCAGGTGTCCATGGGCGACGCCGATTGCTTACCATCAGGTGATCCGTCTGCTCGTTTATCGGCTTATGCAATAAAAAAAACGGAGCTCTGTAACCCCTGTACAGATCAGCGCTAGCCTCCACTCCACAACCGACAGTCTATATCAAGATAAAATTAATTAACACTAAAGACACAGAAAAAATGGCATCCTAAATTGTTCCTTTGCTCACATACATTCACCCAATACTCGCTTTTATGTGCCGTAAAACTCTAGTACATAATATACTCAGAATTTTCCATTCTTTCCCTAAATCCGGCCATATTATCGTTTAGCTAGCATTTAGGTACTCCCTTTTAGTAAATTAACTCTGGAAGACCAATTTTATTAGGCAGTCGGTTAAAAAAGAGGATTTTACTCCCGTAAAACTTGCAGTTTGAGCCTAGATTTACTTTTGTTTAAGTCGAAATGACGTCATATAGGGTGATTGCACCTGTTTTTGGCAGAGAAATTGAAGTTATAAAAATAATATCACAATTTTCCTTGATCAACTCTAAAATATTGATATTTATAGTAAAATTTGTGAACGAAACTTGAAGGTGTGTTGTGACAACCAGGTGTGTCATTTTCTGAAACACTTAATAAAACATATTATCGTAGTCATTTCGGCAGAAATAGCACGAAGCACAAGTAAATTGTGTAAGCTTCTAAACGAAAATTTTTTGTGGGCCCTTTCAAATTGACCTCATAATAATGACAAAGAACTTATAACTTGAATCATCATCAACAGCATATAAGTTCCCACTACTGAGCAAAGCCTCTTCTCATACGGATTGCGTATTAATCACCACGATTGCTCAATGCGGGTTGGCGATTCCAAACTTATAATTAGAAATTACAAGCCCAGGTTTCCTCACGATAGTCTTGATAATCTTAGATCTTATATCTATAAACTTAAATAAAAAGCATGAAACAGTAACACAGTTCTGTACACCAGACTTTTTATAGACGTTATGTAATGATAAGTAAAAGGTGTAAATAGGTTATAAGCGTTCAGAAAGCGGCACATCAAAATGTGGCTAATTGGCCACATTTTATCTCAGAGTTGCGTTGCGCTCTCAAAGCACTCACGTGTGCGTTAGTGAGTTATTTTTTAATATCAAATGTTGTTTAATTAACCTACCTATGTGCATATTTTTACTTAAAACATCATTTCATTGTTTTGTATTTTTATGTATATTACTTAGTACCATATTAACGCTAGCTTTTTGTAAAATTTAATGGAACTACGTCTAAAACAAAGATATTTTATTAGAGGTATTATGTGTGTCTTTACCATTCAAGGGCCTACAGGATCCCGGTTATTTGGGAGGCGTACGAGCCAAAACCAACTGCGCAGAGGCCCTTTAGACAACTTTAATCGAATTGCAATGGAAGAATAATCCAGACTTCTAACTTTACGACTGCCAAATTTTAAAGCAATCGGTTGAGTAGTTACGGCGTGAAAGCGAAACAAAGAAACAAACAAACTCACTTTCCGATTTATAACATTAGTAACGACTAGTAACTATTATTATTGGACGATATGCCATAAAATTAGTGGACGGTAACAAGTACCTTCACCCCACACGAGTGAATCTCTTCAGTCAACAAAGTGTGAACTCTGACTCGGCTCGAAAATTATGTAATGTGGAAGTTTTTGTTCTGACATAGTTAATGTAGTTAGTTGCAGTACGTGTGGGTAAGGATTAACTGAATTTTTGGGTATAAAATGTCTGTCATATTTTGATAAAAGAATATAAAATTAATTTCTGTTAACTTCTTTAGTTTTATAATTAAAAATGCGTCATGTATTTTTCGATGGATCAGTTGAAAAACTGAACAAGATTTAAAGCTAGCTTCATCATCATCAAACGAAAGACATATACAACAGACTTATTTAATAAAAAAATAAACGTTGCCCCACACTAGGTTTTTCTCCTGTGTCGTGGGTGCGTTTACAAACATACAAGTTCACATATACATAATACCCAGACCCGGAACAACAATCTGTAGATCACACGAAGAGTTGTTCCGTGCGGGAATCGAACCCGCGACACGTTGCGCTGCAGCCAGTTGCTCAGCTACCGCACCAACCGTGCAGTCAGTCATTCTGCCTTGCCACAATCGCATGTAGGGCTGTAGAAATATGTGTTCCTAATGAATGATGCTCTAAATTATTTTTCCGCATACAATGTCATGTCATGCTCCTTCTATTATTTGATTGTTGTTTTTATAGTTTGTCACTGAAAATTTCGAAGACTGACGTGTTAAAATATGTTTTTCTTGTCAGTGACTGAATAATCGAAACCTCATATCAAATGAAGAAAAAAAAACAAGAAACCACTTTTAAAATTGGAATAACAAACAAATGAAATCTAAAACCATTGCAGCATTGTGTCGAAATTGGAACTATTATAACAACTTGGAAATCCTATCTCCGTATTCGAAAACCTAAATAGTTTTTACCAGTGGTCTCGAAACCTGCATTACAGCAGATAGGATTTCTCTCAGTCGGTAAAAGGAGCCAGGTCTGAAATCCTAATAGTGTTGAATGTAGCACGTTACTGTCTCGCCCATTTTATATTTCCGAGGTTTAAAGTAGGCAAGTAACTGCTATTGGCTTGGACAAAGTTGGTGTCTGATGGAGAGGGTTATAATGTTTAATTTTCAGCATTTCAGCAAGTTCAGAGATGATAGTGTAATAGTAGTATATTCTTTTTTAGACTAGGTTAGGTTAGGTAGACTGTCCGTAGAGGAGTGACCGCAAGTGCGACTCGGGCAAGGAGTCTCGGGTTCGATTCCCGGGTCGGGTAAAGTATTACTGGGTTACACGGAGTCGGGAATCACCCCGTAATACACAGGCCATTAATAGTGAAAAGTGGGTGTTACATTGTATAGTGGCATAAAGCGCCGTAATATGCACCTCTGCCTACCCCTTCTGGATATAAGGCGTGATATTATATGTAATGAATATCTAAACACATCTCATAATAGAGGTAGTCCAATCAGTCAATAACAAGTAACTATCCCTAAACCAGATATTATGATAACCGTGAGAAGACTAGAGATGGGTGAATGTTGATTATGTATTCTTGCCAGCTAGCTAATATAATGTCTAACTGGAAAGGTTTCAGGCGAAACTTATCAAGTAATATTCATAAGTGAACACAATGTAATACGTTGTTTGTCACAAGGCGTCAAATAAGTCACCGGCAGAGAAGTAATAAACTACGCCAAACTAATTAACGATATGAGAAAACTCGCGCGCGCGTTATTTTGGCAAAATTTCCACTGGAGATACCTACTTACAACATAATATTACTTTGTTATAGGTATAGGTATAGACTGCACGGTTGGCGCGGTGTCTGGACAAATGGCTGCTGCACAACGATTCGCAGGTTCGATTCCCGCACGGAACAACTGTGTGTGATCCATAGATTGCTGTCCCGGTCTCAGTGTCACATGACACCCAGACGGGTATGTGAACTTGTGCGTAAGTTTGTTTGAAAAATAGTAAATGACTAGCTTTTACCCGCGGCTCGCTCGCGTCACAAAAGGATAAATAGTAGCCTATGTGACTATCCATTCCTTCAACTCAGCTGGAAATCAGGTAGAAGTCAGTTACAAAATCACGTTAATTAGTAGCTTCGTTTGACAGGAAAACAAACAAATAGCTTTCCGCTCGCGTGTAATTCGGTTAAATCGCCCTTTTTAAATTTTTCCGTGGGAATGAGAAGTTCTGCCGCGGTAAAGCCTGGATTTTCCAGGACTCAAACTACGTTCATACCAAATTTCTACAAAAAACTTTCCTAACGCCATCTATCGAGCGTTGAAACAACAGCGTACAATTTATTTGCTAAAATTGTTTAGTAGGTATTGTTTACGCTATGATTTCGTGCCTTTAACAACCTAAAATCTATAAAATATACAATTAAATGTATATTTTTATTTATTTTAAAAAACTTCATGCACACACTAATGTACAAGGTGGGCTTAATGCTTAGGGCATTCTCCTCCAGCCAGACCTTTGGGTGATGCAGAGACAAAAACAATGGTCGATGCAAGAAGCAAGCGTGTTTAGGAATCGACAGAAATACATAAAAAAAGGATAGTATAGACTTACATAAAATAAATCCCTATATAAACTTACATGTATATGTCATAACAATAAACTTACACAATTATATTACATATACTACTTAGACGTAACATAATTATACATAGTATATTGATAGTTACGATTCTGCCAGCCTCCTCAAAAGTAGCTCCCGCACCTTCCGCTTGAATGACAAACGACTGGGCACCATCCTGAATTCCTGATATCGGGAGGGAGCGCATTCCACAGAAGAATAGACTGAACAAAAAAGGAGGAATGAAGAAATTTAGTACGATGTGTTGGACATTGGAGGAGGCGATTATTAGAAGAGCGAAGATATAATTGCTGTGGTTTGCGCATGTATATTGGAAGTGTAAGGACAGATAATGAGGCGAATGAGGCGAGTCAAGAACAGAGAAAAGAGTGGTTAGCGCCCTTAGTTCCCTGCGCTGTCGTGTGGGCAACCACTTTAATTGCAATCGGTATGCAGAAACATGATCATATTTACGCAGGTTGAAAACGAATCGAATGCAGTTATTCAGAAGTCGGTCAAGTTTATTGAGGAGATCTGCATTCAGGTCATAATAACACACATCAGCATAATCTATAATAGGGAACAACAGGGCCTGTACCAGCATTGCCTTGGTGTCGGACGGAAGCAAGTTTTTAACGCGATAAAGAGCCCGCAGCGATCCAGTCACCTTTTTGCTTACACTAATGACTTGTGCATGCCAGTTAAGATCGCTGTCAATATGTAAACCGAGGTCCTTGACGTCACTAGTAAACGGAACGATCGCAGCGTCGTAAAGGACAGCGGGTAGAGATGCAACGTCAACCTTACTCAGAGAACGAGAACTTCCTATCACAATCGCCTGACACTTCTTGGGGTTTACCGCAATGCCGAACCTTACCGACCAATTATTAATAGCGGATAAGTCGTTGTTAATTTTTGAGATGGCATCCGGCAATCTGTCATAGCTGGTCTGACAGTAAAGCTGCAAGTCATCCGCATATAGATGGTACGCACACCGAAGCTCGGAAGTAATGAGATTAATAAAGATGGAAAATAAGAGAGGTGACAGTATACCACCTTGAGGAACGCCAGCCTTTAATTCGCGCCAGTTAGATGAATTATCACCGTGCTTGACCGCCTGCTGACGCTCCCGAAGATAAGAAGAGAACCACTCCAGTGACTCGCCAGAGACCATAAGGTGGGATAGGATAGCCAACAGGATGTCGTGACTGACCATATTGAAGGCATTCGAGAAGTCAACCAAAACCAGGACTGTGGCTTTAGCATCCTCAAAGCCGGTTCTAATATCGCCAGTCACTTTTAGGAGGGCGGAAGTAGTACTGTGGCCAGGTCTGAAACCAGACTGCAGAGGACTAATCAGTGAATTCCGATATATGTAATTAGAAAGCTGTTTATGAACACAGGCCTCGAGCACCTTGGACAGGAATGGGAGTATGGATATTGGACGAAATTGAGAGGGAAGGGTGGGAGCAGAGGCTTTAGGGAGCGGACGGACAAAGGCTTTACGCCAGAGGGAAGGGAAAGTACCGGAATAAAGGGAAAAGTTGATGACATGGGTATTGCTGGTAGGAGGTGATCTAGAATGGTAACAATCATGTATCGAGAGATGTTGTCACAACCTACCGCTTTGGATTTGATTGAGAGGATGATCCTTCCAACCTCAGTCGAGTCAACTGGAGCGAAGCGGAAAGGATTATTGATAGATGGACGCGTCAGACCAGAGATAAAGGCAAGAGTGTTACGCTTGACTAGAGGGTCCATGGTAGGTATTGTTGTGAAATGGTCATTAAGACCATCTAGACAAACTGTACAGGGAAGATCTGAATATTGCGTCTTACCGATACCTAGAGTTCCGAGGAATTTCCAGATATCGGCAGGAGAAGAAGATGAAATGTTTTCGAGAACATGGCGGCGTTTGGCGTTACGTACCATCTGGTTACACCTGTTTCTTGCAAACTTGAAGGTTGCCCAGTTTTCTTCAGTGCGATCCCTCCAATGTTTACGGAACGCCCGATCTCTACGCCGCATGGCCATCCTAATCCCCTGGGTCATCCACGGTGCAGGGAGCCGCTTAACCTTTATTTTCCTGATTGGAGCGTGACGATCGTAAAGGTTAATAATGTTTGAGTTAAAGATTGCAACTTTATCATCAACCGCAATTGCATCTATCAAGGGCTCCCAGTCGATCGACGACGCATCCTCCCGCAATCTCGCCCCGTCCACCCGTCCAAAACAACGCCTATACAAGACCCTGGGCCTCACCTTGGGCGGTTTAAGGATATAGGATAGGAAAATCATGTCATGATGTGAGAAACCCGGAGCATCGTGCTGACCATGGCAGGACACAAGAGAGGGATTGGAGGTGAGGATAAGGTCAAGCCAGGAGTCATCGCCACCAGTACTGTGGTGAGTAGCGTTAAGAGGTAACACGTGTAGATTTGTCGACTCAATTATGTGAAGGAGTTTACGGGAACGTGGGGATTCGTGGGAAAGGAGATTGGTGTTGAAATCACCCATGATTATGTGATGCATGTATTCAGAACCCAAAGATTCTAAGATTGATTCGAATTCAGTGAAATAATCAACAGTAGGGGGACAGTAAACAACACCTAATACATTTTTCCCTCCCTGGCTACAAATTTCGAGAAAAAGATACTCCGCAGGACAGTTGGGAGAAGAAGTGAAAAGCACCCTATAAGCACATTCACTGCGGAGATATATAGCTACACCGCCACCCCTCCTGACAGGTCGGTCGTTCCGTATAAGAACGTAACCTGGCAGGGGGTAGGTAGTAGAGGGAAGTTGAGGTTTGAGCCAAGTTTCCGATATCAGGAGAGCATGGACGTTGCTGTTGCTGAACACATCAAAAAGTTCGGTATGGTGGCTGGGAATGCTTTGCGCATTCAAATGGTAAACATTTAACAACCGATTGGGTTTACATACAAATTGGTTAGCCACAAAATCAGTCAAAGTGTTCCTCAAAGAGCGGAAACTATCATCATCAGAGGAATCATTGGCAGATACAAAAGAATCGTCATCTATCATTTAAAAATATTAGATAAATGTGTATAAACTATAATAAAAATAAATACTGCTAATAAAAATAAACTATAATAAATATAATAATAAAAATAAAGACTGCCTCGTTGGCCGAGTAGTCGCGAGTGCGACTGCCAGGCAAGGGGTCTCGGGTTCGATTCCCGGGTCGGGCAAAGTATTACTGGGTTTTTAAAAAATTCTCAGTAGTAGCACGGAGTCTGGAAATGTGCCCGGTATATGGCAATAGGCTCACCCCCTATTACATGGGACTCATAACATAAATAGTGAAAAGTGGGTGTTACTTCTGTGTGCACCTCTATGATGTTATGTTATGTTAAAAATAAATAAAAGAAGAATATTATAAATACAATATTTAAATATGGAAATCTGGATTCCTCAAATCTGAGTGCCATTCTGGCTGATAAAACCAAAAGACCGCATTTTCTGAGCTACATTGAAACCATCTTCAACAGGGCGGCTGAAAGAAAGAGCACATTAAATAATACAAATCCAATTGCCAACTTGGAGAATCAACCAAATACTTCCATGGCAGTATCCGAGATCGCCCGTACCACTGAACCGCTCACCATCAATGAGAGGCAAATACTCTTGCATGGAGAATGCGGCTCCAAAGGAATACGGCTACGAAGTGTACCTCTGTTCATGAACACCAGCAGCGAAAGGCTAGGGATAGCCTTCTGCGAAAGCAAGAACAGCAAATGGCTTACTATTTCACCCGGCTTAGCCTCCCTAATGAATGGCAGCACATCCAAGACAAGTATGCGGCGCAAAACATACGATGCGCTGCCAGAAATGCAACTGTTGGGTCGGAGCTGTCGACTACTGCGAACACGCAATAAAACAATTGCAATGTTCTCCAGGGTCGACTCAATGACTTGTTTTGAACAAGCTTGCGGTGTGCTGTCGGACATGGGTGGGCGGGGAGAGGTCGAGGGTATGAGTCCCAGAATAATTAGTGTGGACGCCGCCGTGGTAGCTTATGAGAAGGGGAGAACGGCAGACCTTATAGGATGCGTCAGGGCTTCAGAACATCATGAAGTCATCGTGTACGAGAACAGGGGTGAGGACTTGAGTTTCCTCAAAAAGCCAGTTCGATATGCGCTAAGGGTGGATTCTCCAAGCGGCTCAGAGCGTCTACAACAAAGATATAGGCAACAAAGCGCTCTGCAACAACACCAACAAAACACCGAGAGGGAAAATAAAAAATTAGAATCACGAGGTAGAGTGTGGGCAATAACAGCGGCCATATGCTCAGTAACCGGACTGATTTCGTCACCCTTCAGAAAAAATGTGGTTAAATCTGCTCAAGGATCAGGAGGCGCACAAATACAGTCTCCTCCCCCAGGTCATCACCAACAAGAGCAGCTATGGGTCACGTTTGTCCGCCGAGGCTTCGACAAGCGTCCACTACCAGAGACCATGTCGTAAATGCTTTTCTCGAGTTTACCGCAGTGGTGGAGGCAACCAGGCAGGTCAACATGCGGAAATGCGAATCCATTCTGCAGACTTACCTGCAAGGAAACGAGCTAATACTGAACGATAGACTCGAAGCAGCAGAAGCAGTCATATACGACAACAACACCTCGACGGTACTGAGAGGAACCTCTATAACTCGAAGTATGGCTGCTTATAACGCAACTGCAGGATTTGTGTCTCTGGACGAGAGGGAATCCGATCGATGCGGAGTGTTAAAGTTTAAAACTCCTCCAGGGGATTCCCTAGTAGTGGTTGCCAAATGCACCAGAATTATGCTGGACGATAGAATATTAGAGATGGCAAGATCCATTTCTGAATCTGGATCAGACGGCGAAGTTTTTGCAGACTGGCATACTCCGACGTTTCGCTGGACAAATGGCGTCCCTGGTTGCGGAAAAACGATATGGATAGTAGATCAATTTGAAGCGGGCAAAGATCTAATTGTCACCACGACAACCGAAGCAGCAAATGACCTCAGAGGCAAACTATCCTGCCGAATCGGAGGACTCGTCAAATCTAGGATTCGAACAATGGCGTCCATCCTAGTAAACGGCTTGGGGGAGCGAGAGAGCTGCCATCGACTAATGGTAGATGAGGCTCTCATGAACCGCTTTGGAGCCGTTGTGATGGCCGCCCGAATAACTCGAGCCAAGGAAGTCCTTCTAATTGGTGACATAAATCAGCTTCCGTTTATAGATCGTGATAACCTCTTCCCTCTACTCTACAGCCGCCCTACATATATCACGCCCATAAGCCAAGAATTGATGTGTACCCACAGAAATCCAATGGATGTGGCGTATGTCCTCAGCACAGTTTACAGTGGCATATACTCGTCCAGGTCGTTCGTGAGATCCCTCGAGATAAATAGGTTCTCGGGGGCGATGATTCCAAAGTCACTCCCCGACACTTTATACCTGGTACACACTCAGGCAGAGAAGGAATCCCTTAAGAACCAGGGATACGGGTCGACCGTGGGATCACGCGTGCTCACGATACACGAGGCACAGGGACTTTCGTGTGCGAATGTGATTGTTATCAACATAGCAACGAAGAAACATCAAATACATGACAGCGTACCACACGCGGTAGTAGCAATATCGCGTCACACGCATGGTTGCATCTAGAGGTATTACACAGACAACAGTGAAGACGCGATAAGCAAACTAATCAGGAAGGCGGCTGATGAGGGTGAGCAAGGTATTAAGGACTACAATCTGAAAATGGCTATCAAACACCATGACTGCCGCGTCCTTGACGCGTCTTTGACGCGGCAGTCATGGGTGCTCTCTTGGGCGGGGAGTGTTGCTTGTGATGAAACGAATGCAACATGAGGAAATGTGTGTGCAGAAACATGTAGAAATAAAATATAACCAATTGACTTTGGACTATTGTACGCTTTATTGGAATCGGCCCACGTGGCAAGGGTTGAGGCGTCATGCACACATAAATGTCCTACAGTCGGTGGCGCTGTGTGTTGGGTTGTTCCGTTCCCAATAAAAAGGTTGACCGGACCAATTGCTGACACACACGTCATACTCGTGAACTGGCGTGGTGCCTTCTGCTGGGTCAGGTCGGCTCTCCCATCTTGTTGGTGGGCTGGTTTCATAAAGCTTTTGAAATAGAAATAAATAAATAGTGCCTAATTATTATGTAACCTATACTTTTGGTAATAATTATAGATGTAGTTAATTGTAGTGTGTAACTAGGTTCCCTCTTTACTTTATAAAAATTGACTAGATGTATTATAATTAAAAAACTGTATGACAAGGGCACGGACCTAGAGTCCGTGGAGAAATAATCTATAATATGAAAAAAAAAAAAATAGTAAGGATAAGTTAAGAAACGCAGTAGTCGCCTCGCCTCTATAATTATTAAAGGTTCCTTACATTTTCCCTGGGATCTCATCATCTGATCCTGACCTGGTAGGAATGGGACTACCTCGAGAGTATAACGTTTAAAAAAAAAGAATTATTCCAATCCGTCGACAAACGCCGGAGTAATCGCGTAACATACACAAAAACAACATACAGCCGAATTGATAACGTCCTCCTTTTCGGGAAATCGGTTAAAAAGAGCGATAGATAATTTAACATACGTTGTTTAATATTTTTGAAAAGAATAGGCATTTTTTTTTTTTTATGGGAGAATCGTTCAGATAAACCCTGCACTTGGTGAGAGCCGGAGAGTCCGACTGTTAGGCCCGTTCGCTTCTCCTGCGACTCCCGATTGCTCCATCGGTCCGCATGAGTTCATTAGTGTCTGATGGCTCTGATAACGCGGACGCGCTGGAACGCTGCAAATGTCACTGCGTAAAATAGGCATAGGTCTTAGTATCAACGATTTTAAAAACTCCCTATCCCTTAATTACCTTACCATTTCCATATCATACGTAAGACTTAAGTATTACATAATAAATACATACATAAATGAACCATTAAGTATTAGTTTTTTAACATATTTCTTTGTTTACTGCACTTGAAGCAAAATTAGGTAACCTACATTTAAACACATTCATAAATTCAGGTACGTATCCCATGAATAAAACGGTCGTAGAATCTCAAAAAATCTGTAGTGATTTAACGCTTGGATATGTAGCAACTGGACATGGCAGAGAGGTTCCACCAAGCAGGGTGAACATTAAACTGTCAAACACTGCGAGGACACCGGTGACCGCAACCTATTGTGCTTTTTGTGTCTATAATGACGGTACTCAACGAGTTAATGTTAGGATAGACCTGGACTCATCATCTTTCGACAACGGAATTATTTACATATCAGCCGACGTGTCTCAGCAGCATATGCTCATAAGGACTTCTCTGGGTGAAGTGGATCTAGGATAGCTTCACCCCGGGCTTATTAGTTCACTGCGTAGAAACGGACCCCATCGTCATACGCCATCTATTAAGACTTTTCTTACCTGATCAAATCTTACCTTCGTTAACAATCACAAAATCATAAACAATAAAAATCTAAAACAAAAATACATTATGAAATAATTGTAACCGAGTTTATTACTTTATTTCATTTCTGTGATCGTTATGGAACACATCCCCACTGGAGGTCGTTGACCCCTGCTGTACAAACGAGCGCAGATCCAACGATGTGCTTCCGTGATCTTTGTCCTCTGATACTTGTATATTGATGTACTGGATGTGGCATCCTGAAATATAAGATTTGATAATGAATTTTTATATTTTAGAAAATATTATGTCAAAGTCATTTGAGACGATCATAGCAGAGTTGAGTACTTTCCTTAATCAAAAATAAATTATTTCCACTGTGCAATACCATAAAATATTAAAAAATAATCACACTATCTATAATTGATTTTATGATCATGATTTTAGTATTTTTCCAGCAATTTTTTAAGAAATAACTATTCTGTTTGACGCTAAAAGACTGACGAAACAATATACAATCTTGTACAAAATTCATAGAAAACTGTCGTTTTTGACAGTTCAAAAAAAGAATTGCATTTGACTAGTTGACAAGTACTCTACTCGCCCTGCACGAACAAGTCTCCTAAGATACAGTAGCATTCTCTGATGAGCTTAAACCCATAAACAGATATCTCCGAATAGAATAGATAGGAGATATCTGTTTATTGAAGATAACTACATATCCTCTTATGTAAACGAGACTCATAGTACAGTAACGGACAACTGCTCATGAGGAAGAATCCCTCTGTGGTTCGAAACTAGTAGAGCTTTTCTCAGTATATTCATGTGAGTAACCCGCGGTTTTTAGTTAATTTATTAAGACTCATGATAGTTATTATAAAAACAGTAGTGGACAATCACTGATGATGGAAGTTCTCAACTTATTATTATAATTGCCCGCAGTGATGCTCTCCATAATTAGTCATTTTTAGTTTTCTTTTATTTTATTGTCTTCATTAGTTTTAGTTTGTTTTAAGTTGTACATATTTGTCGGAAGGATGGTGTGGGCGATGTCAAGCGAGAACCATCTTCGTCATATATATCGGTAGAGGTATATTTATGCAGTAATAAAACCATTAAATCTTCGTAATTAAAGTAACGTTTACTTTCGACAGTGCACAATAAAATTACTCAGCGATTGCGTAACGTGTGAACTGGGCAACGATTGACGAACGATTCCCCCGAGCTTGCGCTTGCGCTGCTTTATATATCACTCGGTGGTGGGGTTGAAGTGATGTCGGCCAGTTGTTTGTTCACTGCTTGCCCATTACATTCGCAGTTTACAAAATAATGACGGCGGCGCCGTCATATTTATTTATTTCTTTATTTTTATATGTTATGTAAATAAATACTAAAAATAAGGAAAATGGTACTCAGCAATATGTCACTTAGATAAATTATTCGTTAACTATAAAAAATCATGAATTCTTTGTAATTATAGTTTTATATTTAATGCTAGCGACCCGCCCCGGCTTCGCACATGTGCAATATGCATACATATAAACCTTCCTTAAGAATCTATTAAAAAAAACCGCATCAAAATCCGTTGGGAGTTTTAAAGATCTAAGCATACATAGGGACAGACAGACGGCAAGTATCGACTTTGTTTTATACTATGTAGTGAAATGTAATTGTTACTTAATACTAAACTTTATACTCATATTATTACTTTCTCAATTTATTAACAAAAACATTAATATACTAAGAATGTCGCTTCCAGTACGAAAAGTCTCGAACAGTAAGTAAGAGAAAAAGATCAAATATATCAGTTTGTATGTTTTATGTGGAGAAACAATGTTATATAGGAAACATGATGTATTATATTTACTGAAGAGCTTCCTCGCTTGAGGTTTGGCTCAAAGATAAAGATTTTCAACGGCTTCCCTGCTCATTTTTGTCATTTGTGAAGACGTCATATATAGAGGTAATATGTCTATAGACAGAAGACTGCCTCGTTGGCCGAGTGGTTGCAAGTGCGACTGCCGGACAAGGGGTCTCGGGTTCGATTCCTGGGTCGGGCAAAGCATTACTGGGTTTTAAAAAAATTCTCAGTAGTAGCATGGAGTTTGGAATTGTGCCCGGTATATGGCAATCGGTTCACTCCCTATTACATGGGACTCATAATATAAATCGTGAAAAGTGGGTGTTACATTGTACAGTGGCATAATGTGCACCTCTGCTTACCCCTTCGGGGATAAAAGGCGTGATGTTATGTATATACAGAAGGTAGTATGTTGAGTTTCCATGTCTTTTTATATATAACTAAGATGGTGAGTTATATTCGAATTGTCAAGCTTAATACCTTTCTCCGAGGAGCAGATATGGTTTTTTGAGGTGGGAAAATCATCCAATGACTTCTCCCGCCTTGAGTGAGACCGGAGAGAGTGTCAGACTCTTACTCTTACTGATTAAAAACCACCCCTTTCCTACTCCTGCACTTCGAGCCGGAGCCTCGGCAACCCTTTAAGTCCTCCGTGGCTCCCTATCGGCATCAGCCCTATTGGACCCTATCCGTGGTGGTCTGATGGCTCTTTGAGGCACGCGATCTCCGACTCTTTTTATATTAACTCTAGCTTTTTATATTAACTTTATGAAATATGTTATACGACATAAGATTTAAAGTTCATATTTAAATGACTGTAACATTGCTAAATTGAAGCCATGCCGGATCCGTGCTTGTTGGGTCAGCGATGACCTTAACAGTTTTCCGAGCTGAACATTGAACCAAATGCCTCATGTTCGTCGTTCTTCATCTAAAAACAGTGGCTACTATAAACATAAACATGTACTAATAAATTAAGTTGTGTCTGACTGAACATCCCACATATATAAGTCGCCAGCTTTTAATCAATCTTTGTATGAAATCCTATGAAACAAATGATAACACGCGACGGACAAATATGTTTTCTTTGTAGATTAGTAGTTGCTTTCAGCTTGGTATTACTTATAGTTTTTTTAAATGTAAGTATGTAAAGATGTTTGTACATAAATAGAACTCAAACTTTGAATAGACTTCATAAAAATTAGGTTTTTATTTGACTGTACACTTTATAATGTTTTAGGGAATAGAGGGTAAATTTCTGTAAGATCGGAAAAGGAGGATTCTTCGACCAGGCGAGGTGATCTTTCCTGACAGGTTTTATGCTTTGGGATTTTCTATCCATGTTAATTCGCATGTAAACTTTACATGTGTGATGTAGGATTTTTGTGACGTCATTCGTTGATTCATTGACGATGTGTATTTACCTTATTTGCCTGTTCAGTTATGAGGATACACGACTATGGTCGACTATTACTTCACAGTAGGGGCCCAATAGGCCTGATATCGATACGGAGCCGCGGAGTACTTAACAGGTTGCTGGGGCTCCGGCTCGAAGTGCAGGAGTAGGAACGGGGTGGCTCTTAGTCAGTAATGGGTCTGACACTTCCTCACCCGGCCCCCCCTCAATTTTACAGATTTTGTGAGTGCGTTAAAACTCTCATGATCCCAATGTTATTAGGAAACAAAATAATATATAGTTTAGTAAAATATTTCCATAATCGTAACTCGATGTTACTTACTTGAGATTCATCTAACTTCCGAACAGAAACACAGACAGCTTGTCTAATATTTTCCATACATATATAATGATATGTTTGTTGACTTGTCCGTGTAAATATTGCTAAGCCGGATGATCCGTTATACCTCAAGTGGCGTCGCAGTGACGGCCGGCGGGACTTGATGCGAATATTGATATTACATATTATTATCGTTGTTGGTGGCATGAGGTATTAGTATTTTGTTTAAAAAAAGTATTTGTTTTAGTTGGTAAGGTCATTATAAGACAGTCTTCGGAAGTGGTAGACTTTATTAGTAGGAAGTCCTTTACCGTGGGCCGTGGCTGATATTGATCTCCATCATCATAATTGGCGATAGATTTTGGTCTCTAAGCATTTATTCCATTCCATACGACGCTGACATTTGATGCTGAAAAAAATTAAGAAAACATGTCAATTATTTGAGCTTCGGGTACTTTCGATGTAGCTAAAGATCTATCAATAAAGGTTAGGCCAACACGTGATAAAATAATAACTAAACAAACTAGATAGATAACTTGAACTATCTTTCTTTTTTCCTATAATAATATATTTTTTTACTCTCCTTTATTGTTTTTAGAGGTTTTTGTCCATGTGGATACGTCAACCCCATCGTACCTTATCTAATAAAATATACTCTATGTAAATGAAAGGGAATCATTGACAAGGTCTAGATATCAGAAAAGTTATGTCACCCTCACCAGTTCACACAACCCTTTTGCAATCTTCGTTTTAGAATTTGCTAATCCTACAATGATATCTTCTCGTTTAATACGATGTCCGCATCGAATTCAGAAGAAAGCAAAGCCAAAGCAGTACCTACCGGTTCTGGCGGTCTTCTCTATTTGCAGAAGAAGAAAGATAACTTGAACTCTAAAACATGAACTCAACAGTCATGTTTGAACTACTCAGCCAACTTTATAATAGCACTAAATTGTTTTGACATTGAATTCAAAAATTATACACCAAGACCTGGATTTATCGTAAATTACACTCTAACACAAATGCCAGACATGTGGAGCGTGTCCAATGAAGTCCGGTGGACCGTGGCGCATTGAGTTCATTCAGACCGCCAAGGATGCCTGACGATCGTGAGGTCATAGTTTCGTAAGCGTTTGGTCATGTATAATCAGGTTAACAATGTGATGTTGTAGGCATCAGCTGATTCCAGTGGCGGATTAAACCTAAAGAGCACCCTAGGCAAGCACCTCTAAGGGGGCCCCTAACTCCTTTTGGCAGCGTTGCCGGTCTTTTTTTATAGCATAAGCCGGTAAACGAGCAGACGGATCACCTGATGTTAAACAATAGGCGCCGCCCATGGACACCCGAAACACCAAGGCGTTACAAGTGCGTTACCGGCCTTTTGGGAATTGGGAATTTGTGGAGGATTCGGGGATTCAGGAGATTAGGGAGGGGGGGTTTTTGGGCCTCCGGTAACCTCAATCATACGACGAAACACAACGCAAGCGTTGCTTCACGTCGGTTTTCTGTGAGGCCGTGGTAACTTCGGTCGAGCCGGCCCATTCGTGCCGAAGCATGGCTATCCTACACTATGGGTAGTTGGGCACGCGCGTCTTGCGTTACCGGTTCCAGCGGGGCATTTCGTTTCCGTTCCGCTGTAAAATTGTTGTGTCTTGTTAATACAGTAGTTTTACAAAGAAATAAAATGTTTAAAATAAAAATAAATGGAGAACCATTGCAAAAAGCACGCTTCCAAGAGGTATACCAGTCCATGTAGTTTTCGAAGAGGTATTTTTCTTGTCGAATGCAAATAGTGCCTACAAATTTACGTCTAGTGTTTCATATATATGCGTATTTCCATGAACATTTTTTTAAACTAAAACAATGACACCTTTATTAAGGTAGGCAGAGACTATAAAGATAAAGATAAAGATATATTTATTTAGTAAAACATGAGTAATTACCTACAATGAAGGTGTTTTTTTGGTTAGTACAGAGTCTACATGTTTTGCCATTGATGGCGTACTAAATCAATTACTTTAGGCAGATAATACCAATCTACAATCAATAATTATACAAAATCAAATGTCAAAGTTTGAATGAAAAAAAAAATTATAATGTAAATGAATAGCAATAAAAATAATAATTTAAAAATCACAAGTCAAACAGTTTAAATTGTGGTTTAAATTATGTCAATTGGTGAACAAAATATGTCAAAATTAATAAACAAGATGTCATTATTATAGATATTATAGATAATAAGATAATAAACAATATGTCCACATTCAGGCTAAATTAAATTATACTCACAAAAAAAGTAATAATTATGAAGAAATAATACAAATAAATCGAACTCACAATCAATGCAAAGTATCATTTATAAATTCATCTACGCTGTAGTAACATTTTTCAAGTAATAGCATCTGAAGAGATTGTTTAAATTTATGTATCGGCAAACATTTAATGTGCAATGCCAAGGACACTCTTTTTTAGTAGGGCAGTTTTACATTTATATGTACATAATAAATTTTCGTATTGTGCACGAAAAGGAGTCCTCTTAGCAGTTGAGAATTTTTGAAACAAATGTTGATTTGTTTTAACAAATATCGCCACCTCTAATATGTATGTACATACATGGTAAAGAAAATATTTTAAACTTTTTAAAGTATGGAATGCAGCTATCCGTCTGTCTTAGACCGCACATAGACCGAATGCACCTCTTTTGCCTTCTGAATATAAGTTCCCTATCAATTGAATGCCCCCAAAAAATAATACCGTATCTTATAATAGAGGCGACCAATCCATGATAGGCCGTAAGAAGTGTATTATTATCAACTTTCTTGGCTAATTGGAATAAAAGATATGCAGACTTACTGAGACGCGTGCATATTTCATTTAAGTGAGGTCTCCAAGTTAATTTATTATCTATGGAAATGCCTAAGAATTTCGCACTTGTAACTTCCTCCACTATACAGTTATTATAAGTAACATTAAACGGTAAGTGTTTACGACGCTGGTGGAAATGTACAACTGTTGTTTTATTTAAATTAATTATAGGTAAGATTATTAATGTCAAGCCGATTTATAATGTCATTCAATGAATTATTTATGTCATTTTGATAATTATTATAATTATTACATTCCACAATAGCAGTGCTGTCATCTGCAAACAACACCATTTTGTGATCTATAGTTTTGGGGAGATCATTAATATAAATTAAGAAAAGTAGTGGCCCCAGGACGCTGCCTTGTGGTACACCATATCTTGTAAACATTGGTTTAGATAAATATTTTTTCTCTAATTTAGTAGCAGGGCATATTCTGGTGATTTCTGTACATTGAGATCGGTTACTCAGATACGATTCTCATAGTATCGTATCTGAGTAACCGATCCGTTTCAGAATATTACCTCTCACTCCATACCTCTGTAATTTTTGCAGCAGAATTTTATGATTAACAAACTATGGAACACCAATTGCTACGATTCCTCCTACATACCTCTATCGCTTCATCAACAGTCATCAATCTCATCATGCGTGCTCTTCGGTTAAGGCTAAGGGTGATTTTAATTCCATTTCTTTGTGAAGTATAGCTGTTAATTATTTCGTTTTTGTGGGTGCGTTTATAAAATTTTTACACATTAAAACTAAAATCTGCAGATCATACAAATATTTGTTTTTGCAAACTTCAAAGCTGTTTGAGACGATTGTTTACACTGTCTGTTCTCTGTTTTTCTTCTAATATAAAAGTTTTAATATTTTAGATAAAAAATAAAATGGAAGGTTTTATATCCATCAGTTCTCACTTCCTCAGCATTTAACGTATAGGCGCATCATTAACTAATGATGCGCCTATATCGCGCGCGAAGGTGTGCCGCATTCTCAAAATATTCAGCGAGCAGATGGATCACCTGATGGTAAGCAACCGGCGCCTTAATACTGAATCTCATATGAAAAAGGTCACAAAATGATAAGATAGGTATGCCTAAGGCCAAGGATACACTAGGGGACAGAGTGTCCCAAGGCGTATCGGCGGCATGTTAAGCGAAGCCGGCCGGTTTCGACGGACAATTGACGTATATGGTATAACGCTATACTTATGTCCACACGACGTTCATGTTGCCAGACATGTCGACCAAAGTGTGGCAATGTCACTGGCGACACGTGTCACAGGATATTTGTACCCTAGTGTATCCTTGGCGAAGCGCTGCCTCCTCGCAACACAGCCATCGCGAAGGACACGCAGGGTGTTCGGGATCGCGGGACGATCTCCGGCCACCGTAAGCGCGGGCTTGCGGTCGGCGAGCATGGGTGGCTCCCCGTCCGACCAGAAAAAGACCCGAGCGTACGGCGCGTCGCGCGCATCAAAAGCCATCAGACCTAACAGAGCCGATGCCGATTCGGAGTCGCGGAGAACGGGTTACTGGGGCTCCGGCTCGACGTGCAGAAGAAGGAACGGGGTGGTTTTTAGTCAGTAAGAGCCCGACACTCCCTCCCGCCGCACCCAGGCGGGAGCAGTCATTCGATGATTATCCCCCCTTAAAAAAAAGTGTATCCTTGGCTTAATTCTATACTACTCAGTAGCTTTAAATTTGAATAACAATGTGCTTTGGCTCTAATAATTACGAGTTATTTTAGTACAAGTAACCTTTATTGCAGTAAACAGTTTACATAATACGTACATACATAACTACTCATGTCGTCTGTGAGTAGGTATTTAGTTTGTAGGACAACAACACATATTATAACGCCTTTTGATCCCCGAAGGAGTAGGCAGAGGTGCACATTAAGGCACTTATTGCCACTGTTCAACGTAATACCTACTTTCACTATTTATGTTATGAGTTCCATGTAATAAGGGAGAGGCTATTGCCATATACCGGGCACTTTTCCAGACTCCGTGCTGAGAATTAAAAAAACCCAGTTATACTTTCCCAACCCAGGAATCGAAATGTTCAGCCAACGAGTCAGTTTATAGGACACTTTTTTGTTTAGCAAAAAAAATTATAAACTAGATATTTCTAGAAAGTATTGGTGAATATAGGTCATTGGGCATATTAGGTAATAAACACGATGCCGGCACGGCTCCAGTACGGTTCCAGCACGGCTTCAGCACGGCCCCGGCACGGCATTTTTTGCTTTGGAAAAAATACAAAAAGGTTGTAACCAAATGTCATTTTGAGCGTCTCGGCAGTTAGAAGAAAAAACCACGTTTAAGTCGCAAGAGTTTATTTTTATCAAAAGTTATAATTATACACTTTAACGTCCTAGACTACACTCACAGTCGCACGGTTGCCCTAGTGAAAGGCTATGATGTCGACCGGGTCGAGATCAGGAATGAAACTGAAAACTAACAAGCACCTGAGTCTAGACTAAATCTGCACTGAATTTGAGAAAATAATGATTATTTATAGCAAATAATTGCAATAAAACCAATTATTATTATTAATTAAAGCAAGGTTTTTTGTTATTAGGAATTATTTGCTTTTTGTACTGCCATTATAAAGCCCAGGTTTCCACATGAATTTTTCCCTCACCGTTTGTCAGTGGTGTCTTCATAATCTTAGACAAACACAAGCAAGCAGTAACACATACTCTAGTTGGAAAGAACAAATTTTCAATAATCGTTTAAGTTTAAGTTTAAGTTTCTTCGACACGAATGGGCCGGCTCGACCGGAGTGATAGCACGGCATCACAGAAAACCGACGTGAAGCAACGCTTGCGTTGTGTTTCGTCGTGTGAGTGAGGTTACCGGAGGCCCAATTACCCTTCCCTTCCCCAATCTCCCTAATTCCTGAATCCCTAACAATCCTCAAACTCCTAATCCCCAAAAGGCTGGTAACGCACTTGTAACGCCTCTGATGTTCCAGGTATCCATGGGCGACGCGGATTGCTTACCATCAGGTGATCCGTCTGCTCATTTACCGACTTATGCCATAAAAAAAATAATCGTCCTTGTGTGATATAATCTATTGCCAAACACTACACACGAATCCCAAATCCTGCGTCCATACTACGTCAGAATTTTTTAAAACACTGTACATTTTACCCGGGTGTTCACAATCTTTTTCGCGATATGACATGTGACGGTCTGTCGCCATTTGCTTAGGATTTATTCCATGCATAGGACGAGTCATTAAAACGCTACATATATATGGTATTTTTTTTTAAGGGGGGAATATCATCGAATGACTGCTCCCGCCTGGGTGAGACGGGAGGGAGTGTCAGACTCTTACTTACTAAAAACCACCCCGTTCCTTCTCCTGCACGTCGAGTCGGAGCCCCGGTTACCCGTTAGGTTCTCCGCGACATATATATACCTCTATATGGTATAGGACTGCCTCATTGGCCGAGTGGTCGCAAGTGCGACTGCCGATCGGGCAAAGACCCGGGGATCGAACCCGAATATCGAATATTACTGGGTTTTAAAAAAATCTCAGTAGTAGCACGAAGTCTAGAAATGTGCTCGGTATATGGCAATAGGCTCACCCCCTATTAAATGGGACTCATAACATAAATAGTGAAAAGTGGGTGTTACATTGCACAGTGGCATTAAGTGCCGTAATGTGCACCTGTACCTACCCCTTCGGGGATAAAAGGCGTGATGTTATGTAATATATGGTATAGCTGTCCATATGCATGTGTTTTTATTCAACGAAGAGGTGGATAGAGGTAAACACTTTAAATATATCTTTTGTCAGTATGTTATGAGTCTATCACTAGTCTACCAGTGGTTCCTAAAATGGTCTAGACTAAGAACCATCTAAATCAACTTATCAAACTCAGGACCCTATTTCAGGAAATTAAACCATAACCAATATGAAAAGCATAATACAGAACCGTTGGTTAGTGTGTCATTTTACAGACAAGATCTACTAAAAATTGGTCGCGACCCATAGTTTGAGAAACCTTGATCTAACCCTGGCAACACTAGCGCCCATTGCATCTGCACTGCTTATAACTAAATGGTATTGAGTTTATATTCCGGTTAATTGGCTTTATATTTCGTACTATGAAAGTTATTTTAACAGCTATTATAAGGGTTGTATAGTTTTGACATTAAATAATTATTGACAGAAATTGAATTGACATTTAATTTTATTTAAGTATAGTTATAATTTAAGTTTTTATTGAAATAAACGATTTCCTCGGAGAATAATTGACATTGAGATTAGTTTCAAGAGAGCACCCAGATCTCTCGACCAAAAGTTTTGTTTAAATCGAATCTTAAATGTCACTAAGTCAATCAGTCATGTAAAATCAGTGACAGCTTATAATGTAACTTTTAAAATCCTGTTTACAATTGTCAAAATAACTTATAACTACTAGAACTTATAACTACTTTCTTCGCTCCAAACTTCCTCAGATCATTCCACAGTCCAGTTTGAAGACACAGTAGTAATTATTATACCATTGATTTTGACTTACGATGCATGAAATCCACAGAACTCACCGCCGTAGGGCTGGGAAACAACCATATCGATATATCGATAAAATAACGGCAGTTTTATGACTCACATTTCAAGTATCGATAAATAATAACATAATTGCGAATGTTATGGACTTTAATGTGCATGTCACTCAAATATTTTAATTATCTTTTGTTTGAATATAGGTTTATTGTTGTTATCGTGGTTGGTGGTACTGTAAACGAGATGTCGAAATTGGTTTTGTCGATATGTTGATGACATGTTTTAAATTGATATTTTAATTGATCACTTTTATTTAAGTCTGGTATTTTTTATTATACCAGATAGTACATTTTTTTTAACAATAATTTTAAATATTAAATTAAACAAAAGGTTTTAAAACTTTCCTTATTTACATTTATAAATAAACAAGCGACCCGCCCCGGCTTCGCACGGGTGCAATATACATGTATTATACATATAAAACTTCATTAAGAATCACTCTATCTATTAAAAAAAACTGCATCAAAATACGTTGCGTAGTTTTAAAGATCTAAGCATACATAAGGACAGACGAACGGCAGATAGCGACTCTGTTTTATACTATGTAGTGATAAATGTAAATTTTGCAATTTACAATTGTATACATTTAGTAATTAATTGAATGCATCACTAAATGTTTTAGTAGATGAAAAAAAAATCAAATATTCACAAAAGATTTTAATACTTTATTTATTTTTCAACAAATAGAAATTACTATTGAATTTATGCAGTAGCACAAAGATTGAACATGAGTTAAGCAATGGGTTAGCCCCTAATTGCATGGTATTAATAACATAATTTGCAAAAGGTGTGTGCTAAGCACCTTTAGTTTAGGTACCTTCGAAGATAAATGAGACAGTGTGGCTAATTACTGACTGCGAAATAAAATATTATAATAATTAATAATAATTTATTTATTTATTCAGATAATACAATCCATATGGTTAGTAAAGATATCTACAACTTATAAACTAGTATTAGTACATCAAACCTCATCATATAAAATTAAAATAATTTGTCATAAGTAATATTATTCACATCTATTCTTGCATTCTGGTGCTAAACTAATGGTAAAGTATTAATCTTTATATTTTAACTAGCGTTAGTTATTAGCCTACGGTTTGTAAGTGCACAAAAAGCCACATTTTGTCATACATAGATTTAAAAAATATATATTATGTCTGATATTAAAATCTAACTTTCTACGACTAGCATATTTAACTGTAAATGTCAACGCTATAACAACTTTTGGTGACTTAAACGAAATAATTTTTCCTTCGCGTATTTATTATTCATTTATTTATTTATTATTTATTTATTTTTAACAGCCATAAATGCAGAACAAAAAAATATCGATACTACATCAAATTTTTTACTGACACAACCCAACACTAGACGGGCGTCAGCTAGAGTGACCACATCGCTTCCTCGTGGACTGTTCCAAGCCCCGATTATAAATTGCGGGCCCTTTATTGTCCTTAAATAGTGCTGTGTCTTGTGGTCATCCTAGGTGACAGTTTGTGGTCAGACCTACTCCAGACTCCTTAAGTAGACCGTAGTAAATTAGTGTGAATTACTCTAAGATTTGTATGTTCTTGTGATATTTTAATGGGTTGAGAAAATTCTAGAGCTTTCTATGCAGACAATTAGAAGATGCGTCCATCAGCATCATTATCGTCATCAGTCTGAAGGCGCTCACTGTTACCATCACATCACATCAACAGCCTATAGGTAGCCACTGCTGATCAATGGCCTCTTCTCACATGGAGGAGGTTTGAGCTTTAATCACTAGACTTGCTCCATGCGGGTTAGCGATTTCAAACTTATAATTGGATATAGATATATAACCCAGGGTTACTCACGATATTTTCCTGCACCGTTTTTCAGTGGTACAATATAACTCGAAAATAGTCACATTCGTACTTGCTGTTGGTAGGTTTCAGACACGCATCCTCATGCATGTTAAGCGGGTGTCTTAAACCTCCGGGCGCCACCACGATATTTTAATTGGTTGAGAAAATTCTGGAGCTTTCTATGGAGACAAATAGAAGGTGCCTCCGTCACCGTCAATATCATCAATAGCCCGAAGGCGTTCACTGTTATACAAAGGTCTTTAAAAAAGATTTGTACAATAATTGCCAGATTTATGTATGTGTATAGTTGGTTTTCCAGCGGCATCCAATCTAACCATAAGGATTTTTTTTAAGGGGGGAAAATCAGCGAGTGTCGTCTCCCGCCTGGGTGAGGCGGAAGGGAGTGTCAGACTCTTACTGACTAAAAATCACCCCGTTCCTTCTCCTGCACTTCGAGCCGGAGCCCCGGGAACCCGTTAGATCCGTGGTGGTCTGATGGCTCTTTGAGGCGCCCGCGGAACGTGACGTGATGTGGCGAGCCACCCATGCTCGCCGTCCGCAGGCCCGCGCTTATGGTACTCATTGGTTTTTTGTTTTTAGCAGGTGAGTTGAGAATTTCAGTTAGGTCACCTACAGTTTGGTGAACGTTGGTGCCGTTTTTCGACGGTTGGTCCCAGTTTAAAAACATACTCTAGTCTAAGTACATACTTACCGATTCCGATTTTACATAAAATCGGAACCATCATTAAAATAACAGTAACTTCAGAGCTTAGTTGTATCTTGATTCTCTTGGCAAAGGAAATTTTGCCACAACAAATGCTACTGCAACTACATATTTAGTTACCGAGTTCAACATAATTTGTTCGATCCTCGGGTTAGACAAAGTTTTAGCACAGTTTAGTTTTATGCTTTCGAAATTCTCTATAATGGCAGGAGTTTGGAATTGTGTCCCGTTTTTGTTTCCAATAATTCATAAGAAGAGTAATGACGGAAAATATAACCTCTATGTTTTTGATGTCGGTTAAAAATAATGATTTAAAAATATTATTTTGCCAGGGTGCAGGCTGTTCAGAGTGAATGAATTAATGTATAATCTTTATTGCACACCATTAATATATAGTACATCCAGAAAAAACTATAACAATAACACATAAAAAATTGAAATGAACTTAAAGGCGATCGTATCACTCAAGGTTATTTCTACAAGAAAACCTTTGGGTGGATATAATGCAATATAAAAATAAATATATAAAATGGTAATAATAAATAAATAATTAATTGATAGGTGTCTACGAACTCAACTATTATTATACTTATACAAATATACATATTATTAGAGTGCCACTTTGATACTAGAGGTATAATTTCCACTGTTATTTTAGCACTAGCTACTTCCACGCGGTTTTACCCGCTCTGCTCGGCTCCTAATGATTGTAGCGTAATGTTTTGTAGCGTATAGCCTTCCTCGATAAATGTACTATCCAACACAAAAAGAATTATTGACATCGGACTGGTAGTTTCGGAGATTAGCGCATTCAAACAAAAAAACAAACTCTTCAGCTTTATAATATTAGAGGTAGTATAGATAAATCACACACTTTTACTCTCGGTATCGCCTGTGTGAATTGTCCGTTACGTTTATTTCAGATGGCAAGATGGCAAATGGTTTTAATAACACGCATTTACAACTGCACGCACTAAGGCCATGTTCACATTGCAAACGCGTGTGTTTTAATAATACGCGCTTACAAATATTAACATTTTACTGCATAATGCCACATATTATGCTACAATACGGCTAGGTTTTTATAATAGGGGGCTACTCACAGCGTCTCCAGTCTGGAGTGTGAGACAGTAAGCGTTATATGTAACACTGACTTTGTGCCGAACCCGATATCGAACCCACTACGCCGGTGAACGTACCGTGCGCTTCAACATCGTCACAGCTGAGTTCAGCTTTTCTTAGCATGTCACGAGAGTAACCCGCGGTTTTTAGTTAAGGGCTTTAGGCTGAAGAAAATCCATATATAGTTATAAGCTAAGACATTGTAGAACAAACATACCTTTTTCAAAAGAGTAACGAATGGAGTTTCTTGCTCGTTTTTCTCCATTCGAATCTTAATTTTGGAATGAGCACCTAGCTTCACCTTGCTTCACTGACAGACTGACTGACAGACTATTATTTATTTTGTATTTGTTGACGTTTCAAAAGTACCAAAATATGGTTTAATTGAAACAAATGCTTTCATTTTGACTTTGACTTTGAGCTAAGGCTTGCCATGTGAACATGGCCTAACGATCTAACCGGCCAATGTATGTATGTGGCTGTACCTCTAAACGCGTTGATCGAACTTGAACTGATACCTCTTACTAAGCAATGCAGCTTTCCACTTCACAATACGGTATTTTACAACTAATCAAATTCAATACTTTAATCGAAACGTCAAAAACGATATTGTTCTATGAATTTTGTACAAAAAACGAACTTATGACGTCACCAATTTTCGAGTCAAACATCACACTTATTTCTGAAAAAAAATGTTAGAATAAATCGAAAATTAAGTATATCGTCAAGTATATTAATGAAATTGTAATTATTTTTTAATGTTTAATTGGATTGATAAATCAAAATAATTTATTTTTTACCCAGGAAAATACCCAATTGAGGCCAGGGCGGTCGTAGACTACGGTGGCGAACCTAACGGGTTACCGGGGCTCCGGCTCGACGTGCAGGAGAAGGAACGGGGTGGTTTTTAGTCAGTAAGAGTCTGAGCCAGGCGGGAGCAGCCATTCGATGATTTTCCCCACTTAAAAAAAAAAGACTACAGTGGCGCCCTAAATTGCGGGACCCTTTTGTAACGTTTCTTTTTTATTTTAACGTTGCCCTAGGATTGTCTCCTGTATCGTGGGTGCATTTACAAATACAAGTTCACATACATATGACACCCGGACACGGAACAACTATTTGTTGAACACACAAAGATTTGCTCTGTGCGGGAATCGAAATTACACGTTGCAGGGCAGCGTTTAGCGGGTGTGTATCCTTCGTAAAAATTATCGGCCCTCCGGGGTTCCTTGAGGATAGGCCCCTGGGTACGGGCCCCGAAGGCCCCTATGTTAAAAAACGGTTCTGGAAGTAGCTGGTAAAAATGAAATACTGTTTATAACATCTATTTTTCTGTTTTACAAGTAAGCCTTGTTATGCATAACATCACGTCTTTTATCTCCGAAGGGTTAGGCAGAGGTGCACATTACGGCACTTAATGCCATTGTGCCACAATTGTAACACCCAATTTTCACTATTTATGTTAATATGAGTCCCATGTAATAGGGGGTGAGCCTGATAGTAACCTTAGCTACTGAATCTCATTGCTTAATTGATAATCCATGCTATTTATAGAACTTTGATTCATACCCCTTTATATTACCCAGATTCTAGACTAGACTTAGTCAAAGGGATATTTGTGGTCACTTCTCTTAGTTGACCTGTGAGTCTATTCCTAGAAACTTAGGTAATATCACCTGGGTGAGAAGTCGTTCACTTTAAGTGGAGTTTAGGAAAAGTTATATTAGGTGTTCTAGGTACTGAAATAGAACCTAGATTTTTATTATGGTAGTATAAGATTGGATTTTAAGAATTATTTATGGTGCTATTTTGATTATGAATGGACTGCTAGGCTGGTCGATTGACGAACGTTGTTTAACAGATAACTATCGGTCTCCCGAGTCCCGAGTCGGAACTGATATTTAGATTTTTTAATGTAACATTCTCTTTAAGCCAGTTATGTACCTAATCATCAACAGCCTATAAATGCCCACTGCTGATCTGAGCTTCTTATACGGTGAAAGTTTAAGCATTTATCACCACACTTACTAAATGCGTCTTAGCGATTTCAAACTTATAATTAAAAATTATAAGCCCAGGTTTCCTCGCGACGTTTTCCTTCATCATTTGTCAGTGGTATTTAAATATTCTTCGAAAGTACATACGACTCTGAAAAAGTCACGTTGGTAAGTTTCGAACCGGCACTCTCATGCATGAGAAGCGGATGTTTTAAGCCATGCATAAGACAATTGCCATGCATAAGACAATTTCAAACTATATACTATCATTAAAAAAATGTAACCATTACTGAGAAAAAACTGCTTAAACATCAATGAATCGACTATGAGACTTTTGCTAGACAGTCGTGCTTGCAACCACTCATCCAACAAGGCAGTTCTTGCACTATTTTAAAGTCCACAATAAACAAGTTTAAAAGATATAATTCACTAAACACGACCAAAATCACGAAGTTAACCATATCCTAATTCTCCTATTATAGCATTATGATAAATATTTACGTTAGAAACATGCGCACACGCAACCGCGTTAACCGAGATTAACTACGCGTATATCAATCGTAACCCTTTGTACTACGGTTATAAATTAACCAGTTAACCCATGTTAACTGTTGTCATGGTTTAAAATTAAACCGGTTTGTGTAAACTACGTGTTTTTGATACTATTCAAGTTTTTATTTCGTTGTTATAGAGTGCGTCTGCGCATCGTTTTGGTGCTAATTATGTATGATTTATTGGTTGTGAAATATTGTTTTCTTTTTGGGATTTTGTTTCTAAGTTACTATTTTAATGTTTACCTCTATATGTATGTTTTTCAATTATTTGTGAGCTTCTGATTGCTGCTTTGTCTACGTGACATTGAAACACCTGAGTCTGCGCGATGTATACGTTTGTCGAACGCTTACGTTAGTATGAATGCGGTCTAAAACATTTAATTTGAGAGATTTTCTTAAATTATTTAAATCTTAAACGACGTAGATAGATTCTTATTGTAAGAACTATAAAAATATTTTTTTACACAATAACATAAAGAATCACTGCAGTCAAACAATTTTAAACGACGTCATGAAAACAGTACCCACGTTATATTATTCATTTAAACATAGGTATAACATGATGTAACACAATATAACTTCACGCCTTTTACCCCCGAAGGGATAGGCAGAGGTGCACATTACGACACTTAATGCCACTGTACAATGTAACACCCACTGTTCACTATTTTATGTTATAAATCCCATGTAATAGGGGATGAGCCTTTTGATATATACCGGGCACATTTCCAGACTCCGTGCTACTACTGAGATTTTTTTAACAAACGCAGTAATACTTTGACCGACCCGGAAATCAAACCCGAGAACCCTACATATGTATAATTTAAAATATTATCTAAAAAACACACTACACATTCTTTCAAAATATACATATTTAAAAACGTACTCAAAAATATTTTCCCCGAAGCGACCGTTCGAATCATTGCTCATTCCCGCACGGCCATTTAAACGTTTAAAGTTTCAATTTAACGTTTTTAAATATTTAAATAGCATCTACCTTGCCCGAATAAATAAAGCAGTGTGCCCACTTAATAAAAAACAAATTGTTCTACATCACACCCATACTGGGTACTACCATAAATTCTTTAAAAAGTACACTGTGAAGCAATCGGTATCGGTGAAGTAATCTTTTGTTTATATTTGAAGTAGGAAGTTTCTTTATGGCATGAGCCAGTAAACGAGCAGACGGATCACCTGGTGGTAAGCAATTATCGTCGCCCATGGGCACATGGAACACAGGAGGCATTACAAATGCGTTACCGGCCTTTTGGGCAGTTTTGAACGTCAACAAAAAAAACATTAAAAGTGAAGCTATTTGCTCATTCCATTTCAATTCATGAGGCAAGTCATTTATGTACGCTAAAAATAAGAATGGACCTAGTATCGAGCCCTGCGGTACACCCAGAGATATGTTAGCACCCTGTGAATTTACATTATTCACTTGGACTTTAAGTATAAAAAACAGCTACCATAAATAGAACACATAAAACAGAAGTATTTTTATTTATATTTTCATATCCTGACATAAATAAAAGCTCGATTTGTCAGCACAAAACTCCTAGGCCTAAAGCTGACAGCCTAGAATTTTATTACCTAGTTTTATAGCCTATTATGTTTTATGCCTAAAAGTCTAGATGCCTAGATGGCGAATAAACTGTAATTGATAGTTAAAATTTAGCGTTTTAACATTACCTACAACTCTTAGTTAAACGTTTTGTTTTGAATCTAGTTATTGCCTGTGGTTTCGCTTAGAATTTCGAAATGAATTAGAAATTGTTGTTAATTTTTTTAATTTTTCTAAAAAAAAAACGTTGCTCCACACTAGGATTTTCTCCTGTGTCGTGGGTGTGTTTACAGACATACAAGTTCACATACACATGACACCCAGACCCAGAACTATAATCTGTGGATCACACAAAGAGTTGCTTCGTTCGGGAATCGAACCCGCGACGCCAGTTGCCCGGCCATAGTATCAACCGGGCAGTTAAATTGAAAGATTAATATCTTATATCTTACCTTATACTTTTTTAATAAATAACGTTGAATATGCACATAAAGCTAAAGAGTTTGATTGTATGTTTGTTTAAACGAGCTAATCTCTGGAACTGCTGGCCCGATTTGAATAATTCTTTTTGTGTTGGATAAATTGATAGTATATTCATCGAATACTGAACACAGAACAACAACTTGTAGAACCTACTCTCGCACGGTTCAACCCCCTCTGCTCGCTTCGATAAATATGTAACATAACATCACGCCTTTTATCCCCGAAGGGTTTGGCAAAGGTGTCACTGTACAATGTAACACCCACTCGCTTATCACTATTTATGTTATGAGCCCCATGTAATAGAGGGTGAGCCTATTGCCATATACCGGGCACAATTCCAGTCTCCGTGCTTCTACTGAGATTTTTTTAAAAACCCAGTAATACTTTGCCCGACCCGGTAATCGAACCCGAGACACCTTGCCCGTCAGTCGCACTTGCGACCACTCGGCCAATGAGGCAGTCATGTACAGTCATGTACGTCGAATAATTTACACGTTAAGGTGTAACAAAACAGGCAGACGTACTTTCTTTACTATATTAGTTTAGATTATAGTTTGTTTGTTGCTGGGGTGAAGGTTAGTGTTGAATTATTTAGTTTTTACCCGCAATGTCGGCCTACATATGTAATCCTTGAAAGTACTACTCAGACTGTTTAGTTAGAAGCGTTATATTACGGTTATAATAGGTTCTATGTACTAGGCAGAAGTGACAAGTACATAACTTCATGATTTTTTGGTAATTTTATAACATATGTTATTGTGCAATTTGTTTGTTATATTAGTTTTACTCCCTCCAAATTTTATATATTTAGGTAAAGTACACTGTCTAATATTGTTATTATTTACTTTTTTAAAGTGTAGAAAACGAATTTTCTTGTTATGTTATGCCCTCATTATGTTGTCAGCGTCTCTCTTCTAATTCTTCTGTTTTAATTTTTCAACTCCACTTCCACTGTCGTACCTTGATTGTCTTTTTTATATTTTATTTATGCTGCATCGTGTCTGGTACTGTATAAATGCTTTTTCTTTCCTTCTTTCTATTAAATTACCCCCTCCCTCAATCTCCCCAATCCCTGAATCCGCAAAAATCCTCAAATTCCTAATCCCCAAAAGGTCGGTGTTTCGTGTGTCCATGGGCGGCGTCTTCTCATGATGCGTCTGCTCGTTTACCGACTTAACCATAAAATAAGTCTATGACTGCCAATAAAAGATAAATGAAATTCTCTGCTAACATGATCCCGTTTAACGTGTCAATCTTTGAGAATATTTACCATGACTGATAACTTTGATTTCAGTATTTAGGTAGTGTGGTCTACGCAGAGATAGAACCTGTATCTTGTGTTCAGGGTATCCTGTAAAAAAGGGTAAAAAAGGTACCATTTTATTTTACATAGATAGGACTTATGATCTCCCATAGGTGATGATGGTGGCCGCCAGGGTGGTTTTAGTGAGGTAAGTAGCTCGCATGGGAATGCATGGGGATAGAAAACTAGGGATAGTTTTCTATCCCCAAAAAAGCTAGGAGCCTTTTGAAGGATTCCCCCAGTCATCAAAAAAAAAGATAGACTTATGATGTAGCTGGGAAAAAATGCCATACTCTTTATACCTCTATATACTTGTAATTGGCCTTACTTTAATCAAAGTTATATCCTTATTATTACTATTACTAATAATATTATAAATCGGAAAATGAGTTTGTTTGTTTGTTCCGCTTTCACGCCGTAACTACTAAACCGATTGCTTTGAATTTTTGCAGACATAAAGTTAGAAGTCTGGATTAAATAATAGGGTACTTTTTATCCCGGAAAAATGTGATATTCTCGAGGGAAAACAAATGTATTGGTATAGATGCCACTGTGTGTATTGGTAAATGTCATATAGGCTACTTTTTATCCTTTTGTGACGCGAGCGAAGCCGCGGGTAAAAGCTAGTACATATATATTTGATAATTTCAGTTGTAAGTTTTTTAAAGTAAAAATAAAGTTATATGTTTGCCCCGATTTGTTTTAATATTACGCCTTGTTATGTTATTTTATTAATACTAAACTTAGGTAAATAAACAAGGCCTATCCTGTTAGCTTTTAGACATTTATTGCCTATTCCCTTTAGGCTAAAAAATAGCTTTTCTATAGCTTATAGCCTAGTTTCAGGCCACGATACGATACCTGAAGTGGTTCCACGAGAGATATTGTCTCATAAATTTCTGAAACAATAGAGGTATTGTAAAGATCCATGTTAGAAGTCCAAGTCTGTAAATTTTCTTTATGAAACGTATTTTTATAGCGACCGTACAAATGTCTCTCTCTCGGTTATCGTAAGAGAAGACTAACTGGAGATTTTAAAAACGGATCTCTACTCACAATATTGATTATTGTAATTAGGTATATGTACCTAGTTTCGGTCATAAATCAAGATCGTTTCGCCGCAGCTAACTTTTTAAACTGCTTTCTTCAGCCTGCTGCCAAACATGGAGTTTTTTTTAAGAGGGCAAACTCATCTAATGACTTCTCCGGCCTGGGTGAGGTGGGAGGGAGTGTCAGACTCTTACTGACTAAAATCCACCCCGTTCCTTCTCCTGCCCTTCGAGCCGGAGCCCCGGCAACCCGTTAAGTCCTCCACAGCTCCGTATCGGAAACATGGAGATTGTGCCAGACACGTAAAGCAGGTCTATAGTCCAGGAGTGGAATGTCAGAAGGTGTTGTTATGATTTTGATTGTCTTCTTTCAAATAACATCATAACATTACGCCTTTTATCCCCGAAGTGGTAGCAGAGGTGCACATTACGGCACTTAATGCCCCTGTAACACCCACTTTTCACTATTTATGTTATGAGTCCCATGTAATAGGGGGTGAGCCTCTTGCCATATACCGTTCACAATTCCAGGCTCCGTGCTACTACTGACATTTTTAAAAACCCAGTAATACTTTGTCGGACCGGGGAATCGAACTCGAGACCCTTTGCCCAGCAGTCGCATCTTTCAAATAACTAATGATTTTAAGGGGACATCGCACATAGTAACCGTACATATATAGCACAGATACGGCACGGCTCCGGCACGGCTCCGGCACGGCTGCAGCACGACGTGTTTTGCTTTGGAAACAATACAAAAAGGCTGTAAGGACGCTTTAATATTGACAATCTGAAATATGTCATATAACATAAGATTTAATATTCAAATTTAAATGACAGGTTTATTGCTTGGTTGTTTAAGCACGTACTGAGACTACTGTCCTTAATATTTTTATACAATGCCAAAGCTTTACCTAAATGAAGTTTTTATGGAAATGGCTCAGTATATAACTGACATACATACATTGTATGGCATCAAAGATATCTTTTATGCGCAGACTTATTCTTCAGTCATTTATGAATCATATATTTTTTATTTGAGGATCATAGAGGTATATCTCTTGTAAACGAGGTACGTAATGATCTAGTGGTTACGAGTGTGAATATAACGTAATATTAATATTATGTTTGTTTTCAAAGATATATGTGTAATTAAACATTGAATCGAAAGCGGTAGGCAGAGTTGTAAGTGTTTAGAAATAACAAGCATTTATTTTGGGTTCTGCGCTTTTATTTTGAAGGTAGAAAAACCATCCTATGACCTCTTCCTTCCGAGTGAGGCGAGACTGAGTGTCATATTCTTACTGATAAAATAACCACCCCGTTCTTATTCCTGCCCCGGCACTCGTTAAGTCCTCCGCAGCTCCGTATCGGCATCAGCCCTAATGGGTACCGTCTGTGGTGGTTTGATGGCTTGGGTTCTGTGCTAGTAGTGCCAATATGGAAATAGTATCGATGAGAAAATAAAGTCTTGCCTTGAAAGTGTCATTGCGTTGATCGAACGATCGTTTATTGAACAGAGAGTACAGTAAAGTTCCCTAAAACCGAGGGTCCTTCGACCAGGCGAGGTGATCGTCTTTGGCGGGCTTGCCCAACAGTTGTTCGTTGGGATTTTCTATTGATGTTATGTTAATTCGCATGTAAACTTTACATGTGTGTGATGTAGGATTTTGTCTTCGTTTGTTGGTTTACTCGTTGATCGTTTATGTGCGACTGTGTCTTTTGTCATCTGTATCAAATTGTGTCGTGTGACGCCAGAATTGCAAACGCGACTGCCTATTAATGTACAATAGTTCGACTCCCGGCTGAAACATATGAGTTACCTATTGGGGTATTTTTGGCTTATGAGTCTTTACAGAAACTAATAAAGTAAAAACAAAAAAGACGATGTAATTGTTTTTAGTTTAAAAAAATATGGGAATACGCACATGAAACACTAGACGTAAATTTGTAAGCACTATTCGCATCGCACGTGTCACCCGACGAGAAATGTCTCTTCGAGAATTACATGGCGTGATGTTTTGATAATTTACTATGAGATCGTATGCACTTTCTAAGTTTGATTTTTGCAATGGATCACCAGTTGCTTTTGTGTTTTAAACATTTTATTTCTTTGTAAAACTATTGTATTACCAAGACAGAACCATTTTACTTCGGCACGAAAACGAAATAGATTTAACAGCCTATGTATGTAACCTACAACAGATACATCTCAATTCACTAAACTCCATACGAACAATTTCAAACTCTAATCCGTTATATAAGGTCACATATTTGTTTATTCTATTAAAACTTAAACTTCAACTTCCTATCAAACCTACGCACATCAAAGTTCTGATCACTTATATCTGAGAATATTAATTTTGATTGTCAATTTTCTACTCTATTCTTTAAAAAGTAAGGTTAATTTTGTTTTATGTTTTATTATTGACCTTTCGATAGTCAACTTTCAACTCTTAACTAAGATAGATAAGGTTCAAATTACAACGTGTTTTGTTATTATTGAGTAGGTGTTTAGTTTGAAACCTATATAAAATACTTTATGGTTTTAATATCTAGATTCTGATATATAAATAAGTCCTAATGGTTTTCTGGTGACAGGACATTAAGTAGAAGTATTTAACTATGGACATATGTAATAATGCCTCGTTGGCCGAGTGGTCGCAAGTGCGACTGCCGGGCAAGGGGTCTCGGGTTCGATTCCCGGGTTGGGCAATGTATTAATGGGTTTATAATAAATTGTCAGTAGAAGCACGGAGTCTTTTTTTTTTTTTTTTTAAAGGCGGAAAATCATCGAATGACTGCTCCCGCCTGGGTGAGGCGGGAGGGAGTGTCAGAAACTCTTACTGACTACAAACCACCCCGTTCCTTCTCCTGCACGTCGAGCCGGAGCCCCGGTTACCCGTTAGGTTCTCCGCGACTCCGAATCGGCATCGGCCCTGTTGGGCCCCATCTGTGGCGGTCTGATGGCTCTTTGAGGCGCGCGCGGAACGCGACGCGCCGTACGCTCTGGTCTGTTTCTGGTCGGACGGGGAGCCACCCATGCTCGCCGTCCGCAGGCCCGCGCTTACGGTGGCCGGAGATCGTCTCGCGATCCCCGACGCCCGGTGTGTCCTTCGCGATGGCTGGGTAGCACGGAGTCTGGAATTGTGCCTGATATATGGCAATAGGCTCACCCCTATTACATGGGACTCATAACATAAATAGTGAAAAGTGGGTGTTACATTGTACAGTGGCATAATGTGCACCTCTGCCTACCCCTTCGGGGATAAAAGGCGTGATGTTATGTAGGTACGTAATAATATTGGAATTACGAAAAGAAGGAGCTTCTGTACTGTTATGTATGTATATTTGTGCGCAACTATCTCGCTATTGGCTCATGCGGTTTTCGGTTTAAAGAAATTTATTTCTCATAAGAACATACAGTCCACTTATATTGAGATACAAAGTAATAAACAAATATAGTAGGTACAATACAAATTTCCTCCAAAGTATTAGCAGTTATAATGTACTTAAATGTTTCTTTAGCTTATATTTAAATGTGTTCACGTCATCGCAATCTTTGATATCGTAGGGTTTTGATTCGGTTTTCAGAAAAGTGTTACATTAAAGAGGTTTTAGGCAGGCCAGTCCTTATAGTAGGGGAGCCCACGATGCTAAATTTGGATTTACTCGAGCGTCGTTGGGACCTACTGGATTTTAAAAATATGCTGATAGAAAGAAAAAATGGTTTAGTGACAATTTCTTACACCGGTGGGGGAAGGGGGAATCCACAGATCTTTGAATCTGTTACGCGTAACTTTTGTTCTAGTGGTCGAGCGTGTCAGATATTGATAATGTACATGCTTCATGTGACTTTGATAATAAAAAACTCTTAATCTGCCAGTTTGCATGGTGGAGTTGAATGTTCTGGAGAGTACAAACGAGAATCCCCCCACTCTTGCAAATCAAGTTGGAATGGGCACATTTTTTAAATACACTTCCTTTAGCATGGTATTGACCTACCTTCTCTTAATCTGACGAAACTGACTTTGTTTAGTCAGACTTTTATTTTTATTTTTAGTCCCCCCTTTCTAATCAGATCGGATATATGGTGGGTATATTTAACAGGACACTAGTTTTTCCCCATATGTTAATCTGACGCGCTCGAGTAACTACCGAAATCCCTTCATGGGCTCCCCTACTATTATATTTAGATTGAAAGCCATTTAAAAAAAAATAAAGGACGTACTAAAGACAGCTTAGGTTTACTTCTGGGGATGTGAATACAATTCTACCTCTATATATAGATCTACTAGCGGACCCGACAGACGTTGTCCTGTAATAATAGGTATAGATAAGTAACCTAGAAACCGACTGCAGCGCCATCTGCCGGGCTGATTTGTGAATCTAAACCATTCCCAGATCCCCTTAAAAACACACAAAAAATTTCATCAAAATCGGTCTAGTCGTTTGAGAGAAGTTCAGTGACATACACACTCACAGAAGAATTATATATATAAAGATTTGGTGGATTCGGTACTGATATTCTAAAAAGATCTTTCTGATTTTTTTACTTCCACTTCCTGCTCCGGTAACCTCACTAACACGACGAAACACAACGCAAGCGTTGTTTCACGTTGGTTTTCTGTGAGGCCGCGGTATCATTCCGGCCGAGCTGGCCCATTCATGCCACAGTATGGCTCTCCCACACTTACGATGTCTAACCGATACTCTGATTTACTCCATCAGATAACAAAGGGATGATGTTATGCCACATTTTATTAACAAAATGGTTTGAAACCAAACCAACACTGACTCTATATACATAAAACATACCACACTTTAAACTTAACGATTCAATTTATCAGTTAACTTATTACCAAGTTAATATATTGACTTAAGTTATCTAACTTACGTCAGGGCGATCACGTTGTATCTAGAACTTAGATTCAAAACAGGTTTCTTGATAAAATAGTGCTTATCTAGATACAAACGAGTACATATCAAGCTATTATAACTAGTATAAATTGACCTTTGAAAGTGCGGAAAGATTATAGTAAGCGAGATCATGATATACTGGCTATGTGCAGTTTGATGCGTACCATCGGAACGTCCTTGGGAGAGTCGTGAGAATGTAAAGGGATCGAAACTGGATTGATTGTGGGGCATAAATAGTATCCGGTGTTTTATTTTGAGACTGTAGGTACTAAAGGAGCAATGTCGTGACGACCCGGAGGTTTATTTTTTTTTTTTTTAAGGGGGAAAATCATCGAATGACTGCTCCCGCCTGGGTGAGGCGGAAGGGAGTGTCAGACTCTTACTGACTAAAAACCACCCCGTTCCTTCTCCTGCACGTCGAGCCGGAGCCCCGGTTACCCGTTAGGTTCTCCGCGACTCCGAATCGGCATCGGCCCTATTGGGCCCCATCTGTGGTGGTCTGATGGCTCTTTGAGGCGCGCGCGGAACGCGACGCGCCGTACGCTCGGGTCTGTTTCTGGTCGGACGGGGAGCCACCCATGCTCGCCGTCCGCAGGCCCGCGCTTACGGTGGCCGGAGATCGTCTCGCGATCCCCGACGCCCGGTGTGTCCTTCGCGATGGCTGGGTTGCGAGGAGGCAGCGCTTCGCTGCCTCACGCGTCCCGCCTCCTCCTTAGCTAGCATGACTGCTTCGCAAAAGGAGGAGATGGCATCCCAATCCCTCTCGCTCCGCATCATGGCCTGCACTAGGCCCGGACGCGAGAGGTCGCCATCGCCGATCACTTCCCTGAGGGCACGGCGGTGCTCAGCCCACGCAGGGCATTCTCCCACTGTGTGTTCCACCGTGTCCTCAGGGCGGTCCTCGCAGTGATGACACCCGGGCGTTTCCTCCCGCCCCATCAGACACAGGTACCTCCCGAAACTTCCATGTCCGGTGAGGACCTGCGTCAGGCGGTAGGTGAGGACGCCGTAGCGTCTCTCAAGCCACTCCTCAAAGAGGGGACTTACCGCTGCAATGGCAGCGAGCCCAGCCCCCGGTTGCGACAGTCGTTGCTGCCATTCCGCCATGAGATCGCGCCGGAGCTCATCCCGCCACGCACTTATTTGGCGCGGCAGCGGAGTTTCGCCCCGGCGACGTGCCTCCGCGCGCATGTTATACACGCGCGCGAACACCTTCGCCTCCAGATCCCACGGCGGTAATCCGGCAAGGAGGTTCGCCGACTCCCCAGAGATCGTGCGGTATCCGCGGATCATTCGGATCGCCATGACCCTCTGTGACATGAGCAGCGTCCGAGCAGGACGCCGCAACAAGTTTGGCGCCCAAACAGGGGCGCCGTAGAGGGCCATGGACCGCACGACCCCGGCGTACAACCTCCAGCAGGAGGCGTTTGGCCCCCCGAGGTTGGGGAGGATGCGTTTAAACGCAGCCCCCGCCCTCGCCAACTTTGGAGCCAAACGTCGGAAGTGCTCCACGAAGTTCCACCGACTGTCGAGGACGAGTCCCAGGTACTTCATCGTCGTCTCGACGCCGATGGTAACCCCTCCCGCCATTATTTGGGACCCACCCGGAGGTGGCGCGTTCCCGCGGCCATGAAAACACATGGCCTCGGACTTGTGGAGCGCCACCTCGAGTCCCAACTGCCGAATTTTTTCAACGACTGTCGCAACCGCTGTCGCCATTAAATCGGCCGCCGCCTGGTGCGACCTCCCGTGCGCTAGCACCAGCGTGTCGTCGGCGTAGCATATTGTGCTAACGCCGTTCGGGAGGTCGGTGCGCAGCACCCAGTCATAGCCGATGTTCCACAGGAGCGGCCCCAGAACCGAACCCTGTGGAACACCGCGTGACATTTCTCGCCGGTTCCACTCGCCCCGGTGACCGGGGTAGCTGACGGACCTGTCCGTCAGCTACCCCGGTTTCCGAGTTATATGTACTTTCTAAGATTATCTAGATACCACTGACAAACGGTGAAGGAAGACATCGTTAGGAAACCTGGGCTTGAAATCGTCAACCCGCAATGAGCAAGCGTGGTGATTAATGCTCAAACCTTCTCCGTGTGAGAAGAGGCTTTGCCTGAGCAAAGCCACTGCTGACAGTGGGCATTTATAGGCTGTTGATGATGATGATAGCAGTGGCTGATTGACTGGCTGCTTTGCTTCGTGTAGTTGGTTCAAATCTGCGACAACTCTATGGTAATCCATGAAATATCGTGATCGTGATTGAGGTGCACTTTATAAAAGACTAGCTACTTCCGCGCGGTTTCACACGCTCTGCCCAGCTCCTATTGGTCGTAGCGTGATGTTTTATAGCCTATAGCCATCCTCAATAAATGCGCTATCCAACACAAAAATAATTATTCAAATCAGACTTGTAGTTACGGAGATTAGCGCGTTCAAACAAACAAACAAAAAAACAAACTCTTTATATAGTATAAGATAAGATAGGTACCTATGTTTCCATGACTCGTTAGTCCAGTAGTTTCATGTGTTACTGCTAAGTAATAGGTCTCGGGTTTGATTCCATGACCGAACCATTAGCCGATATTATCAATTTTTCAAAAATGTTCAGTACGGAGACTGGCATTGTAGATGTACCCAGTATATGCCAAAAAGGTTAATCTCCAATTACAAGAGACTCATAATCGTCGAAATCTAAAAACCTATAATACTTTACATTATGATCGTGGAAATTGAACTCAAGACAGTTTGTTCGACGACACGCATTCGACTGACCGAGACGGCAATCCATTTTTTCATTTAGAAAATAAAAAAAAATGTATCTCATACTATATCATCTCAATCCAATACACACGTACCTACCCTAATATTTTCTATAAACTAGTTTCTTAAGCTACAAGAAATACAAAAAGTGTTGTTGATCATAAAATATTACTTGTTAAGAATATATGCGTCGTTGGCTATCTGTAAATAGGACTATAAAAACGTCTAGTAGCCTTTCTTAGGCTTTTTCACACCTGAGTCCAACATTTTTTGTGTGCATTATTTCCTGCAGTAACATAACATGCATAACATCACGCCTTTTATTCCCGAAGGGGTTGGCAGAGGTGCACATTAAGCCACTGTACAATGTAACACCCACTTTTCCATGTTTTATCTTCTAACTTCTTACGATTTCTCTGTTTATATTTGAGGCATTTTAATCATGTAAAAACATGATCACGATCATGAGTGAAACACATAATCATTTGTTTAGAGCACTCGTATTTAGCATATAATTCGTACGGCACTTGTGAATAAATTGTGTGGAGTGGTTTTACAACCCAAGCTAGATTAATTCGCGATGATATTCTGGATTTACACGGGGTTAGGCTGTGTTTAAGACTGCGGGAATTTTGTGACAGGGTTAAGTGTTGCATTCGTTAGGTGTTTAACCGACTTGAAAAAGAAGGAAAAGGATGTTCTGTCAGACCTGTATTTATGTATATTTGTGTGCGATTGGCTTATTTTGAAACCGCATGTCCAAAAAAGAGAAGGTTTTAGTATATTAATTAATCGCCTTCAAAAGAGAGGGGGTTGTAGTCAGTTTTTATAAGCGTAGTTTATTTACTTATAATTTGGACAACCAGTAGCATAGCAATACATTTTAAATGCACAACATTTTAAGGTGTCACAACATGCACACTAGTCTAACGATGACACTTTTATCAGTATTTGTGACAATTGAAAAATAAACGTAAAACTAAGAAATAGTTAAAATTAAAACATAAAATAATCAAAAATCATATTTGGCATTATTAATAAAAAAGTCCATAATTATGAATTAAGTCGACATGCAAAACTAGGTAAGTATAAAAAAAACTTCAGATAATCGGGACTTTATCTAATTTCATTCTTTGTCTAAAATACCTATAAACATTTGCTCGACTCAGACATCGAATACCAACTTAATAATCGCATTTAATTTATCTACGTATACTGAACCAAACCATAGACTATTACAAGAATCTATTAAGTACTTTTTTTTTTTTTTTTTAAGGGGGGAAAATCATCGAATGACTGCTCCCGCCTGGGTGAGGCGGGAGGGAGTGTCAGACTCTTACTGACTAAAAACCACCCCGTTCCTTCTCCTGCACGTCGAGCCGGAGCCCCGGTTACCCGTTAGGTTCTCCGCGACTCCGAATCGGCATCGATCCTATTGGGCCCCATCTGTGGTGGTCTGATGGCTCTTTGAGGCGCGCGCGGAACGCGACGCGCCGTACGCTCGGGTCTGTTTCTGGTCGGACGGGGAGCCACCCATGCTCGCCGTCCGCAGGCCCACGCTTACGGTGGCCGGAGATCGTCCCGCGATCCCCGACGCCCGGTGTGTCCTTCGCGATGGCTGGGTTGCGAGGAGGCAGCGCTTCGCTGCCTCACGCGTCCCGCCTCCTCCTTAGCTAGCATGACTGCTTCGCAAAAGGAGGAGACGGCATCCCAATCCCCCTCGCTCCGCATCATGGCCTGCACTAGGCCCGGACGCGAGAGGTCGCCATCGCCGATCACTTCCCTGAGGACACGGCGGTGCTCAGCCCACGCAGGGCATTCCGCTACAGTATGTTCCACCGTGTCCTCAGGGTGGTCCTCGCAGTGATGACACCCGGACGTTTCCTCCCGCCCCATCAGACACAGGTACCTCCCGAAACTCCCATGTCCGGTGAGGACCTGCGTCAGGCGGTAGGTGAGGACGCCGTAGCGTCTCTCAAGCCACTCCTCAATGAGGGGACTTACCGCTGCGATGGCAGCGAACCCAGCCCTCGGTTGCGACAGTCGTTGCTGCCATTCCGCCATGAGATCGCGCCGGAGCTCATCCCGCCACGCACTTATCTGGCGCGGCAGCGGAGTTTCGCCCCGGCGACGTGCCTCCGCGCGCATGCTATACACGCGCGCGAGCACCTTCGCCTCCAGATCCCACGGCGGTAATCCGGCAATCTATTAAGTACTAGCTTCTACACGCGACTTCGCCCGCGTTCCCGTGTTATAAAAAGTACCCAATGTGTTATTTCAGACATTAATCTACCCCGTGATTGTTAACAAAAATAGTACATACCTACATACAAATTCATTTTTAGCGAATTTCTAACACTAGCAAGATTTTTATTCCCCGACATTGTACACTCAGCCTTACTTTCAGCGACTTACAAGTGACAGATCCGCGTTGACAGTACTGTATTGTAGGCTTACCCGGCCACTTTACCCGGGTACCTTACCCGGTACTTACCCGGGTATCTAGATAACGCTCGCGGTTTGTTTTTTACGTTGTTCTCCTTTTTAATAAGACAAGTTGATGGAATTACGTCAATTAGTAGAGGTTTCTTTTAGAATTGTGATTTGTTAAAAAATAATTAAGGAATGTTTGACATAGGCTGTGTTGGTCAAGTTTATTGATTAAAATAGTATAGAGAAAGGAACTTACGGATCAATTCCCGAGTCTGACAAACATATTATTGAATTTTTGTGTATCTCAATGACAATTTTGTGCAACTCGAACCGGGAGTTGATTTCGAAACACCTTGTTCGTTAGTCAAGGAGGTAGGCAGTTAATGATAGGTATAGTCTTGATTCATCATCATTATCATCACTGCTGACAAAATACATCTTCTTGCACGGAGAAGATTTGAGCATTATCGAAGGAAACCGCACGTTCATGCATGAGAAGTGGCGTCTTAAACCTCCGTGCCACCACGACGACGTTAAGTTTCGATTGTACCGCCTGTCCTGCCCGACCTATACTCGAGCCTTCGTGCCCAGGACACAGTATTAAGCTGAGCTCCAGCCTTTTGCGCTGCGACGCACCAGGGGCTTTTTGTACCTGTATTCTTGTCTACGTGTGTTGTGGCTTAATAAATTGGTTTTCTTTCTTTATTATTATCAGGGTATGCAGAGACTATGGCGTTAGTATTTTTTTTTTTGATGGGAGAAAATTATTCAATTACTTCTCCTGCTCGGATGAGGCGAGAGAGAGAGAGTGTCAGACTCTTACTGACTAAAAACCACCCCGTTCCTTTTCCTGCACTTCGAGCCGGAGCCCCGGCAACCCGTTAAGCCCACCGCGGCTCCGTATGGCGTAATTATAGGACTTTCTTATATCTAAAATGGAATCCGTTCACAAGTTGCGATAAAAGCCACTAACAAGATACTTAGGTATTGAGGTAGTTATCTACAAGTATAAAAATATTTTTATTTGCCCGTATAAGTACTAAATCTAGTACTGGAATGGTAACAAACATATCTAGTTTCTAAGATATGACACATAAAGATGTTTGAGTATAAATAAGTAGTAGAGCACTGTGTTGTTTAAAAAAGGTACAACTGATACCTACTATTAGAAAACAATACTATTAGTTCATACTAATAGTATCACCAAAGTTCTCGTGGGATAAATTTTTATTATCTTGTTCTAGTTTTATCATTTAGCTTTTTATTCTCACGTCTTGTGTTAAAGTTTTATATTGTTATTTTGTCAAATTGTATTGTAGTGTTATTTTTGTTCCTTGCATTCATGCCGTAAGCAGAATAAAACTCTTTTCATTTCATTTCATTTTCTATTAATTTCATTCATTCCAACTTGTATGTTTATAAACACAGGACACAGGAGCAAATCGTAGTGTGGGACAATGTTAAAAAACAGGAAAAAGCCTTTTCTCAAAAATAATTTCCAATTAAACATTCTACTATCTCGGATTATTCTTGCAACGACTGCGCTCTACATCATCCTTCATACTCTAACACTATCCCAAGATAGTTGTGTTCTAAATAACTTGAAGTTTCACCGTGTCGTTATAGAAATATGTTACTGTGTTACGCGCGCCATAAACAGGGTCATCAGAGTTCTAGGAAACTGTTACGAGAAATGGCAATTAGTGATAAATATAGGCGACATGCGACAGTTTAAAGGTTAATTAGACCGACTTTAAGTTAAAAGTTGCTATTAATTTATAATTGGCGTTTTGTGAAGGTTAAGTTATTAGGTATTTGTTTGAAAATGTTCGTTTTTGGTGTTCTTGGAATTTGCAGTTTAATCGTTAATAACTTTTACTAGATATTGACATGACATTTTTCACATTTCCTATATGAACTTATGCAAATTAAACATAATATACCTCTAATATATGCAGAAAATTAAACATAATATACCTCTAACATATGCAGAAAAACTTAAAAGAACTTAGTGTAATTATTGACGTTTATTAATTACTCTATAGCAACGCTTGCGTGTGTGTCGTGGTGGCCTGGAGGTTTAAGACGCTCGCTTCTCATGCATGAGGGTGCGGGTTCGAAACCTACCAACGGCAAATACCAATGTGAGTTTTTCCGAGTTATATGTACTTTCTAAGATTATTTAGACACCACTGACAAACGGTGAAGGAAAAACATCGTGAGGAAACCTGGACTTATAATTTCTAATTATAAGTTTGAAATCGCCAACCCGCATTGAGCAAGCGTGGTGATTAACGCTCTTCTCCGTGTGAGAAGAGGCTTTGCTCAGCAGTGGGCATTTATAGGCTGTTGATGATGATGAACGCTTGCGTTGTGTTTCGTCGTGTAAGTGAGGTTACCGAAGGCCCAATTACCCCCCCCCCCTTTTTTTCAATATCACTAATCTCTAAATTCCTAATAACCCTCAAACTCCTAATCCTTAAAAGACCGGAAACGCACTTATAACGCCTCTGGTGTTCCAGGTGTCCATGGGCGACGCCGATTGCTTACCATCAGGTGATCCGTCTGCTTGTTAACGGCTTATTCCATAGAAAAAAAATGGTGTAGTAGGCACACAAGTGCCTTACCCCCTAAAAAGGCATAGGTACGCTTTTTTCTTGAAGGTTTAATGGTCGTATCGGTACGGTAGTACCGCCGACGACAGATCACTCCACAGTTTTTCATTTTGAGTTTTCATTCTTTTAAAATAACGAATTTAATCATCGAATAAATATAAACTTACTTAATAAGAAGCTGATAACGAACATTCTTCAATCACTTTTTAATATAATGATATCACACGAGGTATGTCAGACAAATCTTAATATCTAGATGAAATAGAAAGCCTAAAAATGTAATAAATATTCAGTACTCATGTTATATTTGGGCCCTAAATCCTATCGGATTCTAGGCCGTCTAACATATAGACATCGGCACAATACTACAAAAAATGGATCAAGGACGAACTGCGGTACTCTTTGCGGTTCCATAGTTTTTTGAAGTTGGAAAGAATAGCGTGTTCATGGCCGGAATTGGGTTATGGAATATCTAGCCCATTTAAAAACGGGTCCCCGGCCATAAGTCTATACTTTTTAAAAATGTGGGTGAGTTAATTCTCCCGGACCAATAAAGTAGACCGGGCCTTATACTCCCATTAAAATGTGAAGGGATAATAACTGACGTGAAGCAACGCTTGCGTCGTCTTTCGTCATGTGTGTGGGGTTAGCAGACGCATAATTACACCTCCCCTTTCCCAATCTCTCCAATTCCTGAATCCCCAACATTCCTCAAACTCCTAATCCCTAAACGGCCGGTAATATATCTGACCATGACCATGTTTGTCAATGGGCGACGCCGATTGCTTACCATCAGGTGATCCGTCGGCTCGTTTACCGGCTTATACCATACTAGCGGCCCATCCCGGCTTCGTACGGGGGGACTTAAGATTTTTTACATAGTTTTACGTTTTATTTATATTTATCCTCAGTTTATTATTTTTGAAATAGTAGGTAAGTACATAACTAATAAGTATCTTTTGGATGAATTAATAGTCTTAAAAGCAAACTTTTATAAGGATTGAACCATTCATTAAAACGATTGTTATGGGTAAACTATAAAAGGTAGACATATGCTCTCGCGGACTTTTTTAAAAATAATGTTAAGATGAACAATTCATCTATACCTCTAGAGCATTTTTGTATAACTTTAACTATATGCTCAGCGCACGCCACGGAAGGCCTCAGAAACGATACTTTTCCCCCGTTTTTAAAACATTTTTGGTTACTGCTCCACAACTATAGGACCTAGCGTGATATTATATAGCCTATGTTACTTCTGAATAATGCAGCTTTCTAATGGTGAAAAAATTATTGCAATCGGTTTAGTAGTTTTTGAGTTTATTCATTACAAACATACAAAAATACAAATCTTTCCTCTTTATAATACCTCTATTAGTAGTATAGATAAAAAAGTCTGTGGTATTTGTGTAGCATATGATTGAACCCTGAAAACTAGTAAATATTCAGCTCAAATAATAAAGGGACGTGTTGATATTCCACACAGATGTCGGGACCTAAGATTTGGTACGACCGAACGAGACGTGATGGTATTTTAAAGAAATCTTCAATACCCACTGTGTTAGTCCGATAATACGTCACGTTTTGTTCCGAGAACATTTTGTTACTAACATATGTAGCGGAAAATTGGTGTTTTTTTATACCTCTAAAATGTTGCAAGTTTAGGCTGGCTTTTTGGTTCGCTAGTGGGAAGTAGATGAACCGTTTTTTAGACCATAAATTATAGCGCTGTGACGTGAGAGACACGCATACAACATAGGTACCTACTTTCTTAGTTAATGACTTACCGTTGCCCGCGTTTGTCCCGCGTAGAAAATATAACTTATTTTGTTTTAATTTTCCTAAATAAAAGTACAGCTATCTGGCAGGAAAAGTTCCGTCAAACTCGGTCTCACCAATCTAGAAATTAGCCAATACAAACAGATAGACAGACAGCATAACATTTATCCCCGAAGGGGTAGGCAGAGGTGCACATTATGCCACTGTACATTGTACAATGTCATGAGCAACATGTAACAGGGGGTGAGCCTATTGCCATACCAGGCACAATTCCAGATTTTTTAGATTTATTAGAGATTTTTTTAAAAACCCAGTAATACTTTGCCCGACCCGGGAATCGAACCCGAAACCCCTTGCCTGGCACTCGCACTTGCGACCACTCGGCCAACGAGGCAGTCAGACAGATAGCAGAAATTTAAAAAAATGATATTTTGGTACGTGTATCGTATGTATATTAATGTAATATGTAGTTATTTTAATATTACAAACAGACGCTCCAGTTTTATTTATCTGTATGTTTACCTATAAATATTTAACTAAAGATAACATCACTAAGCACCAAGAAATATCGAACGCATCTCAATCTAACCCTCCTGCCGCCGCTAAGACATAAATAAATACACGACTATTAACCCCATCGCCCTATCACCTGAACTATTAATTACTTCGAGAATTATTTAATACATTCCCTTTAGAAACTCATTTTGAGGGTTATTTATTATTTATGTGTATTTGGTCGCGAATTTCGGGTTATAGTTGCCTATTAAACTGCTTAATGTTTTGGCATAAACGTTTCTCTGAAATGGCAGCCTCGTGGAGTTACTTGTTGATAGGTCAGAAGTTAGTATTACTAAGGGCAAAGAGGGTACAAGTTTCCCACGTGGAAGATCTATGCTTCTCATAAACACAGAGGCTGCTTTCATCCCATGGTGATGCGAGCGAAGTCACTAGCAGAAGCTAGTACTAAAATATTTCCCTGGAGCTGGATTAGGATAAAACGGTTCAGGAATCGAATTCATTCAATTCAAATGTTTGAAAGAGGTAACCTAAGCTCCACAGATACATAGAAAGATAAGAGAAACACTGGATTTCGTTAAGTGAATGTATATTTACGGTTTGTAAAGTCATCGAAGCTATATGTAGCTTGGCGTAGAAAAAAATCTGTATAAGCATGTTTAGTATATAAGTTAGCACTGGTCTTTGGGGCGGTTCAATACTGGTTAATATTTCTCTGTGGTATTGACGAAAGACGGTATGGTGGAGAAGAATTGATGTGTTACCACCATTATTCCTGGGACGGGTGTCGTAGGAACCAGAACAGAGACCGGACATCTACACGATCACCAACCTGCATGCTAAGCATGGTCATTACGTCATGCCCTAATGTAGAGGAGATCCAATACCCCACTAACAAACTGATATGGCTATTTTTTTTAATATGGCGATAAGCCGGTAAACAAGCAGACGGATCACCTGATGGTAAGCAATCGGCGTCGCCCATGGACACCCGGAACACCAGAGGCGTTACATGTGCGCTACCAACCTTTTGGGGGATTAGGAATTTAGGGATTATTAGGGATTCATGGATTGAGGAAGGAGGGGGGGATAATTGGGCCTTCGGCAACGTCACTCACACAACGCCAGTTGTTTTACGTCCGTTTTCTGCTCGACCGTGGTATGACTTCGGTGCTTCTGTCCCGCACTTATTATTGATGAGCATATTTACGTTACAACTTCATCTTCTTCTTAAAAAAAAACGTTGCCCCACACTAGGATTGTCTCCTGGGTCGTGGGTGCGTTTACAAACATACAAGTCCACATACGCAGGGCACCCAGACCCGAAACAACAATTGTAGGTCACACAAAGAGTTGCTCCGTACGGGAATTGAAACCACGGCTGGCAGCCGGTTGTCCAACCATCACACCTAGCGTGCCGTCACGTTAATGTAGATAGATTGTGTCTCGTGAATTTAGCAGATGTTACCAAATAGTAGCAGATTTTTTTTGGGACAAGCCCGTCACAACCTCCCAGAACCGCTGCAACTCCTGTAAACCAGGATCTACAGTAGATACAACCATGAAAACACCGGAACACTGAAGTCCGGCGCGTCCCAGGGACACGAGTAACTGTCTTGGTTCCCGCAACGAAGTGAATCAGAAGATATTATAAGAGGAGAAGAAGAATAGTAGCAGGTTTATTGAATAAGAACAAATATCGCATCGCTTTGCTTACAAAACATACCTAACTATTACCATTTTAGTAATACTAGCCCATAGTTTGACCTAAATCCTAGTCTCTGATAGATTCTGCAGTTTATTGCCAAAGATACGAAGTCTAATGGGCCATTGCGATGAGACTGCTGTAATCTTTATATCCTGGCTCGCATTGCTGGGTATTTAGGATTAAATATCGATAGCCTTATTGGCTGAGTGGTCGTAAGTACGGCTGTTAAGTCCGCTATAGCTTTTCGTCAGGCTGTTTCTGTACTTGAGACATAATTGTGGACTTGGTGGTATTTATTATTTATGTTTGTACGTTTAACTGTTGAAGGTAATTTCTCCGCTAACATTAGTCAACATTGACCGCGTTGCCTGTGCCGATGTGAAGATAGAAGAAAGAATATTTGAAGAATATTTCGTCTAAAGCTTTTAAAGTTCAGATAGGCCAAGGGTAAGAAAAATACGATCTACGGTCACCGTAAGCGCGGGCTTGCGGACAGCGAGCATGGGCTGGCTCGCCGCCCGACCTCAACCAGACCCGAGCGTACGGCGCGTCGCGTTCCGCGCGCGCCTCAAAGAGCCATCAGACCACCACGGATGGGACCCAATAGGGCTGATGCCGATACGGAGCCGCGAAGGACTTAACCGGTTGCCGGGGCAAGGCTCTGGCTCGAAGAGCAGGAGTAGGAACGGGGCGGTTTTTAGTCAGTAAGAGTCTGACACTATTTCCCGCCTCACCCAGGCGGGAGAAGTCATTCGATGACTTTCCACCCTTAATAAAAAAATGGTACGAAAGATCGGTTACAATACCATGGTGGAAAATGTATTGTAATTACACAATCATGTATTTTATATTGACCTTTACATGGGACTCATAACATAAATTGTGAATTGTGGGTGTTACATTGTACAGTGGCAGTAAGTGCCATAATATGCACTGCTGCCTACCCCTTTGGAGATAAAGGACGTGATATTATGTGTTTTGACTTTGAAATTAAATAGTAAATATCACTAGAGGATAACACAAGATGAAAGGATAAGGGATCAAGACGATCGCTATGGAATTATTTAACAAACAGGACTAAACCTATATTGACAAAAATATGGTGTGATCGAAGTACACTAGGTAGTCTTGCCTCTTTTGAGAACAGAAAACTTCTAGAAAGTACTTATCAGTAAGTCCTCAAAATCACCCTGAAAAATAGTCTTCGAAAAATAAATAATTACGCTGAAAAACTTTCAATAAAGTCGTTCTTGTTAGCAGTTGAAAATAAATTATTACAAAGTCGATGTGAATTACTGAAGTTTCAGTACTTCAGCCGTTTCTAATTGGCCAACATCCTCAGGTTTTAGACGAAAATAAATCATGAGACCTTATTAAATTAAGTTCGAGGGTTTTTGGGGTCGAAAATTGGAAAATTGTGAGGTTTTTTTCGCGTATTTTATATTAAAAGAAGACTTATTAGTTTTCTGGCGTGGGTTGTCAAAGACGCGTGTGTTAGTTATTCATACCTGCCCTCATTTTTTTAGGGTACTAAGCTAAAGCTTTTTCTGACATTACATCACACGTTTTAATCCCTGATGGAACAGAGAGAGGTATTATATAACACCCGCTTTTCATCCAGTTATTCTATGAATCACGTCATGACATAAGGGATTTTTTTAAGGGGGGGAAATCATCGAATGACTGCTCCCGCCTGGCTGAGGCGGGAGGGAGTGTCAGACTCTTTCTGACTAAAAACCACCCCGTTCCTTCTCCTGCGCTTCGAGCCGGAGCCCCGGTAACCCGTTAGGTTCTCCGCGACATGACATAGGGGATAAGTTTATTGTTATACATACATATTCACGCCTGCCTCCCATGGGGGTAGGCAGAGACTATGTAACACAAATTACTACGATTCCTACATGTACCTCTATCGCTTAATCAACAGTCCATCAATCTTTTATACACTGTCGGATTTTTTCTAAAAAGACATTTTTCCACGTTACGGCACGAATGTGTCAATCTATCGAGCGCCATTTTAGTCCGCCATCTTGAAAATATTTTAACGGAAATGTTTCGAATATTCTTTAAATGTAATATCATTCAAATGTTTTGACAGTTTTGTTTATTTGAAATCGGAACGTTTTGGGAATGTGTTAGGTAAGATATATTTAGTTATATACCAATAGTTCGGTTTTCTTACATAGTAGGAAAACCCATAAAGATATTTCGGTAGTTACTTGAGCGCGTCAGAAAAACATATGGGGGACACCTAGTACCATTTTTTTTTTAAATAATTATGTATATTTTGACGTCGATGCTGACGAACTTTTTGATGTTCTGTCTAAATAGCATAGATTTATAAATATAACATAGATGTCTTGCTATTGTCTACGGGTAGAATTTAGGATCCATCTCGACGGTAAATACATAAACATACTGTTGTTTCTTTTTTACTTATGTCGCTTTGCTTATGCAGAAAGAGACAACACATTATTGTCATTCTGGCCATAATTTTTGACGTCATCAGAAAAACCTAGTTGTGCCGAATTGGCCATCTTAGTCCCTGTTATCAGTGCATGTCAGTGGTACATCAGCTGTCAAAGTATTGGTCAACAATATTTTGTTACGAAAATTTGTAGAATTCCTGTTGTTTTTGTGCGTGGTAAACAAAGAAATTATTGGTTAGTGAGAAGAACTATGCCCGGGTGCAGTGTTATTGGATGTAGCACTAAAAATATTACTAAACCGGCAGGTGTAACATTACATCGGTAAGTACTGTTATTTTTCATTAAAATATCTCTGTTTTTCAAACTATTCAAGTGTGGTTGCTGCAAATTGACTAAATACAATACTTTTCTAACTAATGCAGTGCTTATTTTCATTAATTTTAGTTGAAATACGTCTAAAACAATTTTCATTATAAAATAGTGATGTACATGATTGTTCCCGTATCGATAATTTTATCGTACATAATAAATGCGTCAAAAGTAGAACAAAGAACTATACTAAATTCTGAATGATAAAGTGCATTAATTTGACATAATGACCAAATAGAGGTACAAAAAACATTAAGTACTCGTCAAAAATTTCATTTTATCGACAAAAATCCACCATCGTCAATACCTACGTAATGTAATAAATATTTAATACAATAGAGAATAATTTTTGTACAATATGAGATAAGGAATAATATTGTGGGAAATGCATTTTTGTCAAAATTGATTTTTTTATCAAATGCCGCTCGACGGATTCAAATGAAACAAACAAATGAAATATAACTTTAGGGTATTCTTAGAGTATTTATTAGAATGTGTCGAACTCTGCCGATAATTTTAATAATATTATAATTTTTAGTTTGTGCTTGAACCACGCAGAAGTTCTTGGCTGGAAATAATTAATGTGGGAAATATAGATAGTAGAAGGAAACATATCTTTGTTTGTTAACTTTATTTTGAAGATTAATGTTTTAACCGAACAATAAATTAATAGAAAATCTACGTGATCGGGCCCTATCGCTACAAGCTCTATTGGTAAATCATAATGTAAACGATTCATTATATGTTTTGTTATATTAGTTTTGGAAGCATTTTTTGAAGAGGTGCAAACTTAACATTTTATTTAACATTTATATTAAGTTCATAACTAACCGGGTTCTTGTATATGTTTCTGTTTTCCTCCGCTATCTATCACTATCATTGTAATGTACAAACATTTTCGTTCAGAGCTTAGTACAGTACCTATAGAATCTATAGAAAAATCTATGTTCAATTGGATCAAGTAAGTTAAATTATACTATTTATGTTGCAGCCTCTAGCCAGATATGTGCATGAAAATGAACTTGGAACCAGTTCTGGAGTCTTCTCGAAAGATGGTTTTGCAGATTACATTACAGGGAAACACTACGAAAAATACGAAGATATTGTATATTATAAATCTTGATTTTATGAATACTTTGATACAGTTTTATTTTTCAACCCTCAAAAATTACTTCACCTTAAGTATATAAATATTGACCAGTTGATGGAAAATCCTTTTCATGAATTTCGATACATAAGTATCGTGAAAGTTATGATGTGAATGTATAGGCACGATCGACTGGAGTGACAGTGCACGCAGCAACTACTAAATATATTTCGCTAATATGTTGGTAATGTTTAGCAGCTACATAAAAATTAAATCCAGATGAATCATAAAATAATGATATTTTATTGATAAGTCAATTAAAACCAATTCTAAAATATCGATATTTCTACAGTTTTAAAAGTTACATCCCTAGTTCTATCCGCCATTACGGGTGACCAAGTGAAGTTTATGTAGGCACGATTTTTTCCTAGTTGTTTCTTATACATACTCTTATCATATCAATGGTAAATAGTTATTTTTAGTTTTCTTTTATTTTTTTTTCTTTTAGCTATAGTGTATCTCAAGTTGTACATATTTAGTGTCAAGTTGAATAAAACCACTATACAGGGTGTGAACGAAACGCTCCTAAAACCCGGACAAAAAGAAATTATTTTTTATATTTTATTAGTTTTGTTTTCGTGTTATTCATGTTACGAAACATTTAATTCCTTACTCTTATGAAAATAAAGCTTATTGTTAACCATCACCTCTGAGCGTTTTTCGGGTACATTCCATATACACCCGTCGTGTATACAGCGATCTAATAAGACGGAATAACCAAAAAAATTAACAAAAGTAACTAATAGTCAGTTCTGTCAGATTAACTAACAGACT